>JAZDUH010000271.1:3600000-4865000 GCA_036419115.1 Scarus forsteni
TTATATGCATATATGTATCTATACATATATGTGTATCCATAAAATGAAGAGCTTTATGCTCTATTGTAAAGTGTCTTGAGATAACACTTCTTATGAATTGGCGCTATACAAATAAAGATTGATTGATTGATTGATTGATTGATTGATTGATTGATTGATTGATAATGGGACAAAATGTCACCTAGAAAGCTTCAACAACTATGTCTTCAATTCCAAACCCCTTATTGAGTGTTGTTAAAAAGAAAGGGGATGTAACACTGTGGTAAACACACCCCTGCCCCACCATTTTGAATTGTTTTAAAGGCATCAAATTCAACATTATGGAGTATTTGCAAACAACAACATGTATCAGTTTGAACACCAAACATCCTGTCTTTGTAGAGTATTCAGTTGAATATAGGTCGGACTGAATTTGCAAATTATTTTTTTTCTGTTTGTTCAAACAGCGTTCAAACTTCAGTTAAATTGGAGTTGGCATGATTAGGACAACACATTGTGATATTTCTTTTTTCATCATACAGCAGTATCGGTTGAAAACATGGATCAGTGTGCAAAGGCCTTTAATGTGAAGAGAGCTGGGGTATGATGGAGGAGAACAAACACCAAATAAATAAAAATTGTATTTTCTTGTTTTCTCATAATGTGATTCCTCGACTGGAGTGTATTATCTGTGAGCACAGAATCACCTGCAGCTCAGTCAACTCACTCGGCTCTCATGTGCATTTGCCACTCTCACCACCTACAACACCCCTTAAGCATGACAGAAACCCCCCTCCCACCTCTTACTCATTTTTATCTCCTTTGACCTTCCTCTTCTCCCTCCTCTCCATCTGCCCCCTGTCCCTCTGCGTAGGTGGGTTTTCTCCTTTTGTCTCTCCCTCTCCATCCATCTCTCTACCTCTCTTTTTTGCTCCAGCTGCTCTGCCATGCATAATTAAGTTTCTAGTGGAAGCGCTCCCTCCCTCTCTTTTTCTGTTTTCTCCTCTCCATTTTTCTCCACATTGAATAAAAAAATGTAAGGCCGGCTTGGGAGCTCTGGACATCTTTCTTATTCTCCTTCTCTCATTTCCTCCCCTCGCCTCCTTCTCTCCTTGGGCCTGCGCTGGGGCCACTGCCAGACCTGTCTTGTTAAGTGATAATGTTAAAATGCTAAATCACACCACCACAGCCGCTGCCGCCGCCGCCGCCACCACTCCCTCCACCGCCCACCCCCCTCCTCTCTCCGCCTCATCCTGAGAGGGGTCTCTGGTTTCACTTTGCGCTGTCATCCTATCCAGTCAGACTCATCAATACGCAATGCAGGAGCTCCATCAGCCTGTGTATTACTCTTCCAACACCAGACAAGGTGATGTTTGGGGCCTGTCCGACGCCATGTTAATGTGCATGTTAATGAGCCCAGAGTATCAGACTTCCCCCTTTCTGTGTTTTGGTTTCATGTGTTTTTCATTCAGCATATTCAAATGCTTAAGAAATGTTGGGGTTACCTTGTTTTTCTCTGCCGGATAAGAAAATACAGAGACACAGTTATAATTTCAAAAGTCAGTTTTGTTAATATGAACAACTCAAATTCAAAGCATTATACAAAAGATTTAAGACATCACCAAGGAGTGCATCAAAAATTCAGGTCTTGAGCTGCAGAGACGTCCAAAACTGGGGCATTCAAAAGCAGCAACCTCTAGTGTTGAAAAATTAACCCAGTACTGAAGCGCCAAAAAAGCTCCTGTCCCCCCAACTGTCCACTTGAAGCTGGCAGCAAATACCAAGTAAAGTCTTGATGGGGCCAAGAGTTGATGCCATTTTTTATGGCAGAAATAAATGTGTTAAAACTAAACAAAGTAACTGTATAATATTCTCATTTCTTTACTGGTAGAAACTCAACAGTGAATGCTATGTCATCTGTTTTGAGTATCTAAAGCTAAAGAGTGCATTGGGCGTGACTGATCTTACTGTAAGGTGGGCTTGTTGTAGCTGTTTTTAAGGAGGCTTAAAGCTGGGGTTGGCGATTTCGGAAAACTAGCATGAATTTGAAAGTAGCATCTCCTCAGGGCTCCGCCTAGGCCCACCCCCCGCTCACATGCACGCGCGCAGCCGCTATATCCAGAAGACAGATTCAACTCCAAACCCTCAGCACGTGTTTGTTTTACACTACACCAAGTCATGTCTCAGTCAGCACGAAGAAAACACCAAACAAACATGTAGTTAGTTAGTACTCACAGCCGATGTTGATCGGGGTATAGGTAGTTCCTCTGACATTCTCCACATAGCTGTCAAATCTCCTGTTTTGGCCATGAAACTACCGCATTTTCTCCTCTTTTCTCCCGTCCTCCTGTATCAGTATTCTCCTGTAAATCTCCCGTGTGACGATATAATAATAAAAGCATTCCTCTGCCTCTCCAAACTGAGCTCTGTCTCTAGCCTGAATGGGGCGGTAATGCTCCAAAATGATGGATGCCAACCACCGAAGAAGAAGAAGTCTCGCGAGAACTGCCACCTGCAGTAGCATGGATGGCAGTTCTCGCGAGATTAGAGCCAACAGCAGAACAAACTTAGAAAAATAAAGAGTTTATTTTAGATTTCTTATACATCTGTCTTAAAATGTGAGGGATACTGGAGCTTGGTTGGTGTTATGGGACAGCTCACAGCGGACTTCCCTTATTTTCAAAGACAAAACTTGAAAGGTAAGCATTCTCCAGCAGAGTCTGTTCCCTACACGCTACATGCTACATGCTACATGCTACATGCTACACGCACTGTCTGTGCACGCCGGGAAAATGCACGCGCAGCAGGCACGCAGAATGGCAACGGGATTTGATAGGTGTAAAAAAAGGTATCCCGGCATGATTATTGGTTGGTGTTTTCCCTGTTTTACTCCTGCTGTAGATAGCGGATATTTTTCGCTCTGTTTTAAGAACACATTATGTGTTGATTACCATCGGGTCATAAAGACCACTTTAACCAGTATTACAAAAAGGGTATCTAAATCTGATCGCCAACCTTAGCTTTAAGGCCCTTCGCTCAGCTTAGTTATTGATCAAAAGTTCAGTTGAGGCAGCATTTCCAGCTTCAAGAGCTGCAACAGCAAAAACCTCCACCAAGGCATTTCTGCCATTGTTAGCCATGTTACCATCATAAAAAACTGCTCTATTTAAGGTGACCATATGTCCTTTTTTGCCCAGATATGTTCCCCTTTTTGGTCATAAAATTATGTCAGGGAATTTTAAAAAATTTAAAATTTTAGAATGTCTGGTTTTTGCTCTTGTTTTCCCGACAAAGCTGTGGCCTGTGACAGAAAAATAGATGCATGATTCAGACTACCGTAACTCGAGTATCAAACTCCCGCCTCATATTCCACGTATTCCTAGTTCTAGATAAACTTGATTTTTCTGATGCACTCAAAAAAATTCTATGTTAGGTACTCTTAAACTGTGGTATTATCTTTTGATGGGAGTTCTTGTAGGCAGCAATAAATACTCTTTTTGTTTGACACAATACTTCACTGTTTGTGGCTGGTTCTGCGTCACAAACGTTTACAAATGGCACTTTTCTACTAGCACGCCTTGGCCTTACTCTACTCAGTCCTACTCGATTTGCAGCGTGTTTCCACTAGCCTGGTACCTCCTAAAACAAGCTAGTTTTAGTACCTCCTCCGCTCTGGTTCCAAGGGAGCTGAGTCGATACTAAAAGATGACATCACCGACTGCTGGCTACTGATTGGTCAGACAATGTCGTCATCAATGAGTCATGAGCACGACAACCTAGGATGCTAGTGGTAGCTACCGTTAGCTTACCTTCATACGTCTTTTCTTTGCAGCTTGATTGCTCTCGCCCTCGGCTTCATTCGGTTGTATAGCTTCCAAAACTCTCCTGTGCTTCTCAAGGGGTATTTCTTCTTGTCACCTGCAGCCTTCTCCTGCTGTCCTTTTTTAATCGGTCTATGACAAAAAGCCACAGATTGTTGTGTCGCGCTCAAAATGATGTCACCGCAGAGCTACTCGGCGAAACTGCACCCCGTTGGGCAGGCGACTGGGGCTAATGGAAAAGCAGCACAAGGCGAGTAGGGTACAGCCGGGTAGAGTCGGGTAGAGTAGAGTAGGGCTAATGGAAAAGGGCCTAAACTGTGGCTTGTTCAGGGAGAAGAGAGAACATTCTACTGCATCTCTTGTATTTGGTGGCCATATGGGGCTCATACAACCCCACTTCAAATATACTGAACAATCCCTTTAACAGACATTGAAGACATGATGCATGTAGACAACTATCCAGGACTTTGGACCTTTATGGTCTGCAGGGTTTGTGCAGTAGGTAGTGCTTGTGCCTCACAGCAACATGGCTGCTGCTTTGACTCCTCATGTCAGCCTTTCTGAGAGGAGTTTGCATGTTCTTCCTGAGCACAATATGAACATATGGACTTCTTCTTTGTAGTCCGGTCTCCTCCCACAGACCTAAAACATGTTTATTGGTTAATTGAAGACTCTAATTTGCCTTTTAGGTGTGAGTGTGTGGATGGTTATCTGTCTCTACATGCAGCCATATGATCAGCTGGTGCACATGCCAGGGTCTACCTTGCCTTTTAACCAATGTCAGCCAAAATAGACTCCAGCCCCCTGCAACCCCAGAGAACTATAAAGCATAATAACGAGTAAACCTGTCTTTCAACTGTTTAAACAATTCCTTTACTTCATATTAAACTTCAAACCCCTTGTGAATAAAATACTTTGACTGCTGACGATAATTCTGTTCCAGCACTATTACACGAGCAGTCCATCTTATCAGCTAATGTATTTTCCAAAAGCTACTGTACCACTGACCCACTGGCGGCCCTGTCACAGCTTTAAGGCTTTACAGGATTTAGACTGGTAATGTAGCTGGCTGTCTGCTCAGCCATAGCCAACATCAGGATAGGATATCAGTGATTCATTACATCTGAATGAAGTAATTGTTAAAGTCTGCTTTAAAGTGATCTTTGTAACAGAATACAAACCTCTTTAGAGTTAACTGTTAGCCTGCCTCTGCTGGAGTGTGTTTCCTCCAGATCAGATACGTGCTTATCCATGGTTATAACATGTATCTCATGGCCGTGGGCACACACAGAGGCAGTTCCTGTGTCAGACATTTCCATCGCACTGACTCGAGCCAAGCCTTGAAAATAATCCAAGGCCATCTGCTGGCTAGATCCTGCGATATGATAATTAGCATGTGCCAATCTATTCTATTTACAATTGAGATCTGACAGTGTCTTTGTGTAGAGGAGATCTACGATGTCATTAATTGATTTAAAAACCAATTCACTTCTAAATGAACCTGCAGGAAACCACTTTCTTGAAGGGCAATGTTGCAGACATGTTGGTGCACCCTAAATTATTGAACAATTGATTTTGTCATGATAATACATGAAGTGTTTGCGCTTGTTGTTCTTTTACATGCCTTATGGTATGAAACCTCATTATAATGCAATTTAATTTTTAACCATTGTTTTTTACCAAATTTCTTCATACCAAAAACATTGATATAAATTCTACATTGTGCTTTATGCTAAATTGTGCCTCATATTACATTTCATGCTGCTTTTCACCACAACAAACCATGTTAAAATGTTATGCTGTTAACCTGGTCTTTATATATCTTGTTCCTAGATTTTAAAACATTATACTTATACTATACTGCCTCTAAAACTCTTACACTCTTTGCCAAACGGTCTGGTACACCTTATTCTAAGTTACTGTCTAATTGATAAATGTGATGAACTTGAAATAAACTAATTTACCTGTCTTTTCTTTTATAGTTGGCTGTGTCAAGTAATGCTGGGCAACAGACCAAACGCTGAGAGAAAATGATCTGTCTTAACTTGGGATTGTATAAAACCTTCTAATTTTCTGAGCTCCCTTGATGCATGTGTATTCTTAGTCTGTACCATCTTGTCAATGACTCTGCATTCATTCTATGGACTATGCTTTGCACTGGCTCACCAGCTCCAGTCATAGGGCTTAAACTGCAGTTGAAACAATGACAAAATGTCACAGTGGTAGGTCTGTTTAAAAGGCTGAGGAAACAAGTTGTTTCAGGCAGCTACTAGAGCTGTAAAGAGAGGGAAAGGGAGAAGTCCATGCAGGTGCTGCAGACTTCTTATCATGTGCATAGATGTACAATTTAATGCAAAAGGGATATATTCAACACACTAAAAGGCAAAGGGGAAAAAGAACAATGAGGGCTTTCACACTGGCATGGTTTAGGTTCTTGAACCGGTTCTGTGCTGGATTCTCAGAACCTTGGTGCTTTCTACCAAACCAGCCGGCGCTCATACCAGTTTAAGAGCTAAAGTGGGACGCCTTAACCCGTGTTACTCTGGCGAAAGTAAACAACCAACCAGTAAATGGCAGATCCCATTGATATTCTAGTGTTTTCAGCAATCAAACCAACAACTGTTGATGATGAGGAGACATCAGAGCCAGGTAAAAAGGTGTGTAGAAAGTGTACCTGTGTCCCTCTTTTTCCACAAACTACCTGCTCAGCTGAATGTTAGAAATCAGTAACTCTGTGTGCTCCAAAGACGAAACCATTTTAATATCCATTAAATTTATCAGTTTACATTCACAGCACTGAACTTTTTAATTGCAATACAAATTAGGGATGGGTACCTTTCACATTTGAACCGATATGGTACCGATGCCCGGTACCTGGGAATCGGTATCGGTACTCAGGGGTACCAATTTTCGGTACTTTTGTTTGTTTTTTGTGTGGTAATAAATATGAATTTGTTTGATATAAACATCTCAATTTTTTTCAATTTAAATTTATTTCTCAATATATAAAATTTAACAGAAACATATCAAAACAACATTCAACTGTAATTTAATTGTGTTGTAACATCGTTGTTGTTCAAAAAATTTCTTCAACATGAAAACCAGTAACTAAAATGAACCACAACTTAATAAATTAACTGCAGCCCTCACTTTAACTTTAGGGCAGTTTAACAGTGGGTCTGACAGAGCTGTAAATAAAAACAAGCATTTACTCCACTCTTCAGCTTTCAGGAAAATTTTGTGCGTCACCAGGTGCTTCCTCAGATTTGAAGTATTTCCGCCGCTGGCCTTACACTTAGCGTCACAAATATTGTAGCGAGCGTAATCTCCATCACATTTAATAAAGTGGAGCCATACTTTCGAGCACTTTCTGTCAGCCATGCTTGTTTTGTTGACTGAGCCCGTGGCTGCTGACGTCATTACAATCTTGCTATGCTGCATTTATGTCCGGTATGGAAATTCACCTATACTACCCAATAGTATGCCTACTTCTTCCACTGTCTCACAGTCACAAGGATGAGTTTAGGTACAGAAACATGGCACCGTTTGATTTTACGTGAATCCATACTCGGTAGTATCTGCAGAATTCGGTCGGTACCTCTTAAAGTACCTAATTCGGTACCCATCCCTAATACAGATATGTTACTCTTTTATACTGTTAAACAGTTTTGTTCACTTTCTGTCACTTCTTCAAACATTATTTTATTCTATATTAGTTTAATTTGACCTCCTTTCCATGATTCTTTGTCTTGTGCTGCTGCAATACTGAAGTTTCCAAGACAGGAAATGATAAAATGAAAATAATCTATTCATGTGAAACATGAATACACGGTAATCCCTTGTCTACAAATTTTTTGCTGAATGTTGATAGTTTTAGTCATCACTGTAAATGAACAGATTATCATATAAGCATGCTCTAAAATAAATATCACCTGAGACATTTTTTTCATTCAGCATAAAATATTGTTGTGACTTGGCAGACAGTCTTGGAACCCACTGAGCATCTGAATATGATTTCCCTCTGAAAGGGAAGATCATTTTTGCCTGCACTTCAGATGTAGCCAGTGTAAAATGCAATTAGAAAACCCTTAAAGGGACTGTGAGGAGTTTCTAAATAATTACAAAAAAGTCTCACTTTTAGATATATGCCTGATCGAAATACACACTTTAAGATGAGTTTTATAGCATCAAAACAGGTTATCTATTTATGCTATTCCTTAGCCTTCCGGTCGGGTCGTACATGGCTGGACTAATAGATTCTCCTCACAGTCCCTTTAAGAATAGCTGGTGCTGGAACTGTCTTACAGTACTTTGCTATGAGCATTGTTTCACAGACTAGAGAACTACAGTCCTGCTCATCATTATTGGCACCCATGAAGTTTAAGAACACAATGTGACAGTACAGTTTCTTTACAAACCTCTCTAACTTTGCTCTGCATCACTTTATCAGACTCAAACTTGGCAGAAGTAATGTCCACATATTAAGGTTTGTAAATCATACTTCATTAGCTACTATGATCATGCAGTCATATTTACAATAGGCTGTTTTAATTGCAACCCCTTGAAGCCTACAAGGAAAAGAACACCCTACCAACAATTAAGCATGCTGGAGGTTCCAAAATGGTTTGGGGCTGCTTTGCAGCATCGGGCATTGGAGGCCTTGACCGTATCACAGGAATCATGAAATCAGAGAATTATCAAGAAATTTTTGAGCGAAATGTCCTACCCAGTGTAAGAACACTTGGTTTGAGTCGAAGATCATGGGCCCTCCAGAAAGACAAAGACCCAAAGCACACATCCAAAAGCACGCAGGAATGGTTGAAAAGGAAAAAAAATGGCCTGTTTTAAAATGGCCAGCAATGAGTCCTGATCTCAATCCGATTGAAAATCTTTGGTATGGCTGAAATTAGCCATTGGGGAAAAGAAACCTGCAAATGTTCGAGAGCTTGAACAATTTGTATAGGAATAATGGGAGAAAATACCAGCTGAGAAGTGCAAGAAGCTTATAGATGGCTACAAGAAACATTTGGAGGCTGTCATCAGTGCAAAAGGGTGTGCAACAAAATACTGAAGAGGGGTGCCGTTATTGCTGCACATGCTTTTTTTCCAGTTCGCTCTTTAAAATTACAATATGTAACTTGTAAAAATATATTTTTTTGTTAAAGTATTTTGGACCTCCAATTAAAAGATCTTGATGACATAAATTTGGTACATTTCAATTTATTTCTGAATATATTGTTAAAGTAATGAAAATAATGAAGGGGTGCCAATAATACTGAGCAGGACTGTACAAGTTACTAGATGCTAAATCTGAGGATTCTACATTTCTATACATATGATGTGCATGCGCACTATAAAATAAGTCCAAACTGAGGAGTTTGAAATGTTTTTAATGACAATTTTTTCTTAGGATGGAGTATTTAAAGTACATCAAGCTCGACCATCTATGACCCAGGCATTCAAAGAAGATGATTGGTTGATAGTTCTGTCCATCACAGCGGGAAAACACAATTACAACAAAAAATGTAAACAAGGCATTCAAGCTTAAAAAATCAAAGTAGACTTATTTAGATTTTCTCTGTGTCCTCTTGTACTTTAATTGAAAAAGACCTTTTCAACTTCCTAAAAGAGGGTTTTGTGTGCTGTAAGATTACACCACCTAAATCTAAAAGTCTGAGTAAATATGTTTGTTTGGTACTTTAGCTCATCTTCGTGGCAGCACAAGCTTCATTTATCTATATTTTTGTGATGGGAAGACTCCAGACAAATATGCATATCAAGTAAAACAGCCTACCCTGAGCTCCATGTTGCTATTTCAAGCTTACAGTCTGATAGCTATTTCTGTAACACTGGAAGAATACCAAAGTGTTTCCCTTTTCTGATGAGTGAAAATCAAAGATGTAGACCAAAAACTGTACAATGAAAAGAGGAGCAAAAGAAAACCCACTTTGTCAGTGAGGGAGGAACATTGTTGAATCTGATGTTTTACTTTGAATATAAGAACAAAGTGAAGTCTGGCAGTTTTACCAAGCGAGCTACAGCTCCCAACAGGCAGGAAACAAGAGGAGTAAGCAGACAAGAACACACAATGTTACCTCAAGGGTCTTCCTCCAGCAGTGTGCTGCATCTTGAATAAAGATCGCTCCATGATGTCACGCTTTACATTCCTGACTCTAAGTCTAAATAGAAAGATGAAGAGTTCGCTCCTCACTGTGCTGGTCTTGTGCTGTGAAACGCATCCAAAAAATTTGACATGTGCTTCTTCTGCAATTTGTATTTACATAACTGCTGGTGAACCTTTTCAAAACTGACAAAAAGAGGAGAAAAATGAAATGTATTCAGAAAATATCAAAACAGAAAATACTTAATAATGGACTAGAACAGCTTTTTAATTTTTGTGTTTACTCTTGACAAAGAGTAAGAACTGATATTGTTTTAATCTGTGTTGGGCTGTCCAGGTTCAGCATGGCTCTAAATCCAGTTATTCAACATATATTTCTTATTACTACAGGTTTTTCATCAATTCATGTATGAGCCATGCATCTCTGTTACATTAAAGGATAAGTTTGGTTTCTACAGCTTTCACATTGTTTATAGAATGAAGTAGAACAATATACTCACCCAGAAGGCTTTCCTGATCCAAACAGTGCTGCGGGAGATATTTAGATCCAAAATCGAGCGGCGGACATCCGTATAATGGTAGCACATGGGGCATGTATAGCGCCGCTCCTAAAACTGCATTAATCATCCAAAAACTCAGTAATTCCACCAATATTTCATCATGGTCCACTCACGCTACTCCTCCATTACAGTCTGTGTCGCTCCAGACATGTTTTGTGGCTGTGCTGACCTCTGAACTGAAGAAGAAGAATGTTTGCCTCCGTGCATGTGCAGTACTCTCTGGAGCACTGCCTCAGCGTCCTCCTTTCGATGAGCTCCTCATCTGTAAACTCTGGCTCGAAACTGTAAGGACACCCATCATATTCAAAGTTCTCCTCCACAACATCTTCATCCGATAGATATTCGTCCATTTTGCACAAAACTGGAAGAAGAAAGTTGTTGTGTAGCCGGCGGTCTTCCCCTAAAACAATGAGCCGTAAAATGTGCTACCATTATACGGATGTCCGCCGCTCGATTTTGGATCTAAATATCTCCCGAAGCACTGTTTGGATCAGGAAAGCCTTCTGGGTGAGTATATTGTTCTACTTCATTCTATAAACAATGTGAAAGCTGTAGAAACCAAACTTATCCTTTAAGTTTACCCTTTGAACCTTATAATCACTCTCCTGCTGCTTCTCGTGCAGGTCTTTATACTTACAGCTTTCAGACAGTCAGATTTTGCCCTGTTGTAGTCTCCAGGTTGACCAATCGGCTCTATAGCCTTCAAAATGTCCAGTGAGTCCCTCTGCCCTGAAAGTCAATGGAGACTGAATTGAGCTTCGAACAGTCACATTTAGAGTTTGACTGAAGGAGTTTGTTCTGTGGATTTCAATTTACCGCAAAATTCTCCTGGAAATGTTGCTGGCAAAGTATTTGTGGGTATGGAGAAAAGACTGGACAATACTCTTGATGTATTGGATTAAATCCTATCTGCCCTGCCTATGTCCCACAGTTAGATCCACGGGGTGTTTTGAGTTGCTTTTACCCCCAGTACATTTGGCCAAGAACAACCAAAGTTTAGCTTGCATTTTGGCAGGGTTTTTTTTTTTTTTTTGAGTTGGTGTGAAAGATTACATGAACTCTGGTTTTGACCACAGAACGAAACTCATGGTTTGCCTGGGAATGGGGGGTCTCTTGACTACAAACAAAGACAACTTAAGGAATATGCAACCCTGCTTTGGTAATTATGCAAGAGCCACCTAACAGCCTAAATGCAGCTTATTTTTATTTTATGGCACAGAATATTCCTCAACTGCTTAGAACTATTTTTACTTAAAACTAGTTGTTTTTTATCTGGTCAGAGTACTGGAACTATAATAAAGTTTTGGGAAAAAGCAGGGTGTTCTAAGGAGCATGGTGCATTCTCTGTGAACTGAGAGGAAAAGGCGTCATGTTTTTCTAGCACCTTCCAACATTAAAAACTAAAACTAATTTTGCAGGTCATGAGACAGTTAATGAATAACTAAAATTCTAGAAAGACAGCCACACACTTATCCAAAAGTCACCAGATTACATGGGAACTAGTTTAACTAATACACCGCTCTCATTCCATGTATCTTTTCATTAGAACAAGCTCATGACTCCTACTAATCTTAGTTACAGTGTTATATTTATTATGCAATTGTCATTACATGACAATATTGTCCAGTCCATGGCACAAAAAAGTGCAAGGATCACTATTCTGATTTGCTAATTTGACCAGGAATCAGTTGTTTACTGGTGAAGTGATTTGGCATGAAGTGACCTTGGTAACAGCCTCTAAAACATGGCAAAAAAAAATGAAAGCAGTCATGTCCACTGATTCCGCATGATTGGACTGATTTGTTTGATTCATGTATTTTTCACTTTTCACTGGTTGTACTGTGGGAGTTTTGACATATCTTTGATGCTTTGCTGAACATGTACAATCAAACAACCTTCTACTGAGTCCACATTAATCAGACAAGTCTGAGTCTGACTGATCTGAACGTAAATATGAGCAATATTACAATTATAAAATCAGACCACTCAGTGTTGGATTAATAAAACAGAGTGTGGATTCAGCTTGAATCCACGTTTTCCCTCAAATTTGCAGCTCTGCTTGTTCAAATCTCAAGAAAGAGCTTTAGTCAGATTCTAAAAAAAGGACTGACTTGACGTAATGGGAACATTATAAAAACAACCTCAATCTTTTCCTCTTGTTCTAAAGGCACTATCAGTTTTTCTCATACTGTTATATCAAGGAATTCTTAAATACATTATCATACATATCCACTAACACTGTGATTTACAGAGGAGCTCATTTCAGTAGAAAGACTTTTTTGGAAATATGAGTTTAAACATTTGAGGGAAAAAGTGCATCACTATGCCAAGAAGTTTATTAGATGTGGTATTTTGACAGAGTTAGTGCTGTGTATCTCAATTAGCCTGACTGAGTGTCTATAATCAGGCAGATCCAAATTGTAAAGCTTCAGGCTGAAGCCATTGAGTCTGATCTGCAGAGGCACTGCCCAATCACTGTCCTCTGGGGGGAAAGAAGTGTGAGCTATAAACAGGTTGACAGTGAGAAGTGAATGTAAGCTGGCTGCTCGTAAAGAGATTAGCATGAAGGCTTCCTGCTTTAGTGGTAGTTTTATCAGAACTTGACAACATATTTGTATGAAATGCGGAAGACAGAACAAATACTAAAACATCTCAGGAATGATTTTGCTCCTTTCTGCACAGGTTTTGATTCAAGCTCAAAAAAGGGATGGGCTTGTGTTGTATACTGTACTCACTGCCCCGTAATGAATGATGTAAGTCAGGGGTGTCCAAACTGTGGCCCGGGGGCCAAATGAGGCCCGCTGCCCAATTTGAATTGGCCCCTGAAACAGTTGAGGAATCAAGACATTTTGATTACAGCAGCAAATACCACACATCATGCACATTTTCTGCTGTACTCACTTTGCCACAAGGTCTCATTTACAAAGTATACTGCCAATTTCATCTTCAAGCACCAACATTCTTGCAGTTTACTCTTGTTTTGTGTCTGAAAATGAAGATAAGATGTTAATGTCTTCCATCTCTACTGCTCAAAAGGTCTCGTCCGTACTAGGTGTGAATCTAGTAATAGCCCGGGGTTACAAAGGCCCCTTGACAGGTGATAACCCACCCATAAACTTTAACTTCAATACACTGAAAGCGAGGCGCGGAAAGTGGCTCAGTTGT
This sequence comes from Scarus forsteni, assembly GCA_036419115.1. NCBI lineage: Eukaryota > Metazoa > Chordata > Actinopteri > Labriformes > Labridae > Scarus > Scarus forsteni. The sequence goes on from JAZDUH010000271.1 coordinate 3,613,647, forward strand.
CTATGTATTCCTCTTTATGTGGCCCTCGATGTAAAAAGTTTGGACACCCCTGATGTAAGTGATAGAACAATTGTCCAATAACCATCCAGGTATGTTGTTGAATGTTCTGCCACCCCAAAAAAGTTTCTATGGGCTGTTGCCCAGGATGGACCTTTGAAATACTGTATATCCTGTGTCTTTAAGAGGGTATGAAGTTGGACGAGGGGAATTCCAACAGCTGAGTGGCAGAAGCATAGATTTGCAACAGTAATTAGAGGGATGGAAACAATCAAAGACTTAAACCTAATAGAAAAGTTTCAGATTTTTTTTTACTATGATTTGATAATATTCAAGTAGGCAGTGTAGATCCAGAGCTGATGTTACAGAAACCTTTGGAGCTGCAACATCTGGTTTTTAATAAAGATGAAGCTGTGTTGTTACAGTAGCTGATATCATAAAACTGAGCCTACATGTACAAGTAATGATGAATATAAACCTATTTCTCTTTCATCTTGTTTTTACTTAAGAGAAAAGAAATATATTAAATTTTAGCAAATCATTCATGAAAATTAACAATATCTTAAATGATGAGGACAACAGACTGTGTTTCACATGAACATGAAACCCAGAGGAGTCCGATTACAACAGCTGGTTTGATATTAAATGGTGTAAAAAGAAGTTACATCCAAAGACTTCACCATAAATAAATAAATCAATAAAATACGTAAATCAATAAGACTTCAATTGATACATTTGTTAGCATCATTTTTGCATATTCTTCATAATATTAAGGTGTATGATGAGTTCTATTGTCACATTAAAAACTAGAAGAACTAATCACTGACAAGTCATGTCTGACTATGTGTGCCCTATTTTTACAATATTAAGGAATCCGTTTATAAATCTGCATTTGGTTTTCGGTCACCACCAATGTCTAGCTAATTCTTTATTGAGCCATGACCAATATTCCCTGACTATTTGTTCATACATTTTTGAGTTACCCTGTTCACAAACTTAACAAATGCCAGCAAACCATTTCTACCTTGGCAGAGATGATGAGCAGGAGGCAACAATTTTTAAACGGATGCTAAATCTATACAAGCTTGAGTTCAACAATTTCATTTTGAATACACACAACATCACAAAGAAACAGAGTTATAGTCAATACAGAGCTTTATCCTGTAGCATATACATATTAAGGCAGCATTAAAAGATATATTAATGGCTACAAAAGTTTATTAAGTACTTTTTTGGCATAAATTAGACTAGCATATATGTTGGGTTTGTGTTGTAGACAATTTCTACACTGTGTAGCTGTGTTGACGCAAGTTTACTCTCAATCCTGCCGACCCTAACTTTTACATTTTTACAATCCTTGCATTATATTCCTGCTGTAATCTTTACAATGCAGTAATCTGTCAGTCGCAGTGCATAACATAACAGAGTCCAGCAGGACAAAATAAACAAACTGAAACACAACAATCAGCCCACACTCCCTTGTGTCACTATTACCTTGTCGCATAGTCCCCATGCCAGACGGGCAGAACTTGAATTCTCTGATAACATGCGCTGGCCATGAAGCTGGTGGGCGGGCGGTGCTGGTGGGCCACCAACCGGGGGGAGGCATTTGATCCTGACCTCTGACTCTGACTTTCTGGAGCCCTGAGGTCCCATGTGCAGGAGCTGGCTCAGCTCTCAAGCAGTCCAGTGGTCGCTTTAGTTTATGCCCAATCATGAGCAATGCAAGTGACACTCCCATAGTTGAATGCTTGCATGCCCGTATGGTCAGGAGAGTTTTGTTGGGAGCATCACTGAAGGCTTTCTTTTCCTCCAGACAGGCTCTGATTCCATTCTGAAGAGTTTTTATTTAGTCTGTCCAATCCCCCATTACTGTTGGGTGGTACCCTGCCATCCTGATGCGTTTGATGGAACATAGTGTCAGAAGCTCTGTGAACTCTGCCTATGCAAATTGGGGCCCGTTATCTATTGTGACAACACTGTGAAAGCCCCAGCACCCAAAAAAGTTGTCCAGGCAGTGGATGATGGAGCATGCTGTGATGGAGCTCAGTTGAAAACCCTCTGGCCACTTCAAATAAAGATCAAACACAACCAACATGAAGTTCTCCATAGAGGTCCACCTGCATATGTTCCAAGGGTGAAGACGGACAAGAGGTCAATAAGAGTCTATATTGGGCCACCACACTGTGTCACACAGCGCTGCTTCACCTTGACTACCTCAAGGTGTCCCTCATGGGCCATGTGAAGTATTCTGGACCTGAGAATCTCAGGGAACGACTGCATGGTGTCCACAAGCTAGCCTCACTGGACCCCCAGCAGGAGAGCTTGTTGCAAAATTGGTAGAAGGGGGTCAGTCTGTCATCCATGTTGGCAGATGAGCCACCCTGGACGTAGGTACGGAGGGCGGTGAGGACTTCATCAGCAGCAGAGGCCTGCTGCAGCTCTGCCAGAGTGACTACTGAACTGAGGAGTCCATGCAGGATATGGACCCAGTCTTCATCTCTCTCTGTGTCTGATGTCAACCTGTCTGTCTTCTTTGTCAGCGACACAGCAGTTGACAGGAGCTCAGTCACTGTGCTGGCCACCCAGGCTGAAGTTGTACTGGTCTGCCCGCCTCAGCAGTCTCATGGGCCTGTACCCCTACCCTTGAGTCAGGGGCAGTGCTGTCTGTGCTTGGTGGTCTGTGCGAATGGGGAAAGGTCTCCTATATAGGTAAACATTCCAGCGTCTGTATGCCCATAAGCAGGCCAGAGCATCCCTCTCCCCCACTGAGTATTTCTCAGCGCTCAGCAGCCCAGGTCAGGCCCACCATGATCACAGGTAAGTGCTGAAATGGGTCATTATGAGTAGGGACTTGAGCCGCTGTTTGATCATGCGCACAGCTTCTTGGCTGGCCAGGGTCCAGTCCCATGAAAACTCCTTCCTGGGCAGCCAGCCGAAGGGGTCGTTGAGTCAGAGTAGTGCGCCATGGATCAGAGGTAGGGCTGGGATGGTGACTGCGGACCTGGCAGGGACAGAATGGAATCAGTGTGGGACATAATTGGGGTGATGTCCTCTTTCTAGAGCCTAAAGCCCAGGAACTCAACCTCTTCAACTCCAAACATGCACTTCTCAGAGTTCAGTGTGTCCAAATGCTGAAATGCTGAAAGATCTGCTCCAGGTGGATGTCATGCAGTGCGGTGAAAGGCACATGCACCACCATGTCAACCCGGTAGATGGAGACACCTTGGATACCAGCCAGCCAGAAAGTTGCTCAGGGCTGACGAAAGTCCAGCCCAGGTTTGACACCCACAGCGAGCTGCTGATAGGCTCTATAACATCTGCCTCCACCAGAGGATGCAGCTTGGCCTCCACCATGTCATGGAGATTTAGGGAAATGCACTGTTGGATAACAGGGCAGACTGACAGGTCAACTGTAGGCTGGTGTACAAAAACCAGTCATGCAGCCCAGCCCACTGAACAGTTGTTGGTAGCGGTCAGGCCAGGAGGCAGAGACCTGCAGGACATGCTGGCCTCATACATCACTTACAATAAAACCCAGAGCAACAAACAGGTATCAGCCCATAATATTAGCTCCCCACTGTGTGATGCAGAACCTGGCGTACATTGCTGATCACATCTGACAAGGAAGTGGGCCACCTCCCAGGGTCGAGATGGGAAAATGGATGAAATCTAACAGGGGCTGAGCTGCTCTTCTATGATTTTCAGTATGAAACATCATTGAAAAGCAGCTCAAAATTATTGTACTTTCTAAAAATGACTTGAAAAACACAGCATATACTATTGCCAAAAGTATTCGCTCAGTCATCCAAATGATCAGAATCAGGTGTTATAATCACTTCCATAGCCACAGGTGTATAAAATCAAGCACCTAGGCATGCACACTACTTTAACAAACATTTGTGAAAGAATGGGTCGCTCTCAGGAGCTCAGTGAATTCCAGCGTGGAACTGTTATAGGATGCCACCTGTGCAACAAATCCAGTTGTGAAATTTCCCTGTTCCTAAATATTCCACAGTCAACTGTCAGCTGTATCATAAGAACATGCAAATGTTTGGGAACGACAGCAGCTGAGTCACGAAGTTGTCGGCCACGTAAACTGACGGAGCGGGGTCAGTGGATGCTGAGGCACATAGTGCAAAGAGGTCGCCAACTTTCTGCAGAGTCAATCACTATAGACCTCCAAACTTCATTTGGCCTTCAGATTAGCTCAAAAACAGTGCGCAGAGAGCTTCATGGATGGGTTTCCATGGCCGAGCAGCTGCATCAAGCCTCACATCACCAAGTGCAATGCAAAGCGTCGGATGCAGTGGTGTGAAGCACACTGCAACTGGACTCTAGAGCAGTGGAGCCTCGTTCTCTGGAGTGACAAATCGTGCTTCTCCATCTGATGGACGAGTCTGGGTTTGGTGATTGCCAAGAGAATGATACTTGTCGGACTGCATTGTGCCAAGTGTAAAGTTTGGTGGAGGGGGGATTATGGTGTGGGGGTGTTTTTCAGGAGCTGGGCTTGGCTCCTTAGTCCCAGTGAAAGGAACTCTGAATGCTTCAGCACACCAGGACATTTTGGACAATTTCATGCTCCCGACTTTGTGGGAACAGTTTGGAGCTGGCCCCTTCCTCTTCCAACATGACTGTGCACCAAAACACAAACAGAGTCTGGTATGGATGAACCTGACTGGCCTGCACAGAGTCCTGACCTCAACCCAATAAAACACCTTTGGGATGAGTTAGAGAGGAGAATGAGAGCCAGGCCTTCTCGACCATCAACAGTGTGTGACCTCACAAATGTGCTTCTGGAAGAATGGTCAAAAATCCAGATAAACACACTCCCAAACCTTGTGGACAGCCTTCCCAGAAGAGTTGAAGCTGTTACAGCAGGAATCAATGCATTCCCTCTATTTAATTCTGCATCTGGAATGTCAGGTCAGTATTTTCTGTGAAATGCAGTGAATGACTCAATTTGTGCACATCCAAGCAGCACATAAAATGTATGAACTGTATTCAAAAGTCTCACATTCACATGTATTTAATGTGCAAGTCTCTGACGCATAGCTTTTTCCTCTACGAGTCATCCCACCACATAACTTTTAAAATTTTAAGCCCTGAAATCTGTCTCTTACAGCCGCAGCTTTGGAACACAATCCATCGCAGTTTATGATGAAGAGGCAACTGCTGTAAAATCCAATTGAAGGTTTATGGAGATGGATGGAGATGAATACCTCCGTCGTCCCTCTCTCTTTCTATCTGCCAAACCAACACATAAGTATGAACTCACACTCCTGCACACACACACTTCCCCTCACTTGTGGAGTTACATGTAATCCGCCCACAGTTATTCAGCATCCTGCTCACAACTGCAGGGGAATCTTTCAGCAGCAGCCGGGGTTGGGTCTCAGTGGGCAGCGCTTCAGTGCTGAGTGTGCAGCCTCTCTTTCCTTGGTGGGGGGAGGCCACCTCTGTCGAGGTATTATCTGCCCCCATCTAATATTCATCAGCTGCTGGGAGATTCGTGACGACGAGTCAATTTGATAGGCTAACAATGCACCGAGGTGGTCTGTGTTGTTGTGCGCACATGCCCATGTGAGTCTGCATTAACGAGATATAAACAGAAAACACATGGGCCAAGCATGTGCAGCCAAACAGGGTGTGTCATGAAGAGAAATAAGGACTTTTTCAGTGATAATTAACTGTTGAGTAAGTTATATAGAGGTTATCAGGAAACTTATATTCAAAGATTAAGGTACAGAAACTCAACCAAAGGTCAGAATGAAATACAAACGCGGAAGGATGTTACAAATGAAATAACGCACTGAAAGAATAAAACACAAAAGCATTAACGGCAAGCTGCCCAAAAATAATCCAAACCCACAAACCACCTCCAAGAGCAGAAACACAGCATAACCAAGCACAATGCTCCAGGCCTGCAGGGGGTTCTGCTGGAGGGACAACGCGCAAGAGAGACAGACGAGAGAGACAGAAAACAGCTGATCTGATGTTTGAATCAGCTGCAGGCGCAACTTGGACTAAAGTTTAGATTTTGCTAGGTAAAGAAAAGTTTTTATAATCATGTTTTTATATTTGGTCAAGGGGAAAGACAATACCCCAAAGGCCTGGTTCCTTCACCCAGTGAAGGCTTCAGCCTTGTATCAAATAGTATCTTAATGAGCAAACTGGCATCTTTTATGGCGAAGGCTTGTGTGAAGTTGTACACAGTTGAGGAGGGACCATAGCTGGCTGTAAAAATTACACAGTTATAGGGTTGTAAAGGTTAAACTTTGTTGCTTTTTTTGAAAAATAATAGAAAAGAGCTACAACGTAAAAAAATTATACATACTAAGTTGAAATGTATATATGCATATACTATAACTTTTTTTTATGAGAACTAATATGATAATGAATAAGGTACAGTAGTTTGCTAAAGAGTTGAAATGTTTTATTCAGTAAAATCAAGAAAACTGTGCAAGTTTGTTCATTTTTTAAAAAGATTGTCTTTATTATGGGGAAACAGAAAAAAAGAATGTATGTATGTCCTTTAAGGCTGCATTAAAGTGCAGTGCACATGATTAGTCGTGAAATTGTCTACAAAGTAACAAAGGCAGCTTCAGGTCAGTCAGGGCATGTGTTTGCATGTGTCACCGTGAGCACAGTACGACGTGATGATGAGTCATGTAACAGCACATGTGTGTACTCTGCATTTCAAATGTAAATTGATGGCCAAGTGTTCAAATATACGGTACTTAGTTGACTGTTAAAGCAGGAAATATCAACTTGTCTCAAGCTGATAAGCATCGGGGCGATTTGGCACAGGGGCATCTGCAAACGTGTCACATCACATTTATTTTCTCAATCTGATTTTATTAAAAGTGAATGTGTGAAGTTAAATAAGGACATGAGACAAAGATAGTGAGACAGACTTAAATAAACAATGTTGGGAAATTAAAAATGAATAACTGGATGGCTGCTTTGCTTTTTATTAGTGTGTAAAAGTGCAAAAAGCAAAAGAATGGTCATAAAGAAACAGAGCATTCTTGGTGATTTCTATCTTGTGTCTGCATAAACACACAAATACAGGCACGCACACACAGGAGCCCTCTTCTCTCCTCCCCCTCTCTCCTCATCCCCTTGCTCTCTCTTTCTTTTTGGCATCCATCATTGTCCGCGGCAATGGACTGCGAAACAAATTTCTATCACTACACATTACAGGTTAAGAAAGGGAGCTGGGAATGTGTTATATATGCCGGCTTCGATTTTTATGTAGCGTCTACGGGCTCGTCCATCATTTCTCTGCTAGGCACCCTTGTGCACCGGGTCCCTGACGAGATGTTGTCTTGGCACCGCTATCAATCACCCTACGCTTGCCCAAGCCCTGTGCCCGATGTGCAGGAGGGGGGCATGTGTTGTAGCTGCAGGACTATTTCCCTCCCTCTGTCTCCTCTCTGTTCTGTGCTTCCATGACGGTGACACCAACGGCTACATCTGTCATCATCTGAATGGTGCATTTAGAGGACATGCTTATATGATGAGCCCTTTTGCCTTTGATGACCTCTGCAGGGTCTTTTTTTGGTCACACTTCCATGCTTTTAATGATGGAGAGCTATTTGGAAATGACTGTGCAGGCCAGAGGGAAACAAAGTCCGTCTTCCCACCTGGTGTCACTCACCCGTTCAATGATACCTGGGTCAGAGCCATTAATGAAACATGGGGTCACACCTTCATGTGGAATATATGCAAACCCCAAATGTATGGCCAACAAGGGGAGCATCATTAAGGCCCTGCAGCAGGAAGTCACCAGGTTTTAAAGGTGACATCAGTGGGTTGAAGTACATTTCCTTAGATTTGTCTCTGCAGTGTTGAGTACTTGGTTCTGGTTGGTCAGTGACAGACTTCAGGATGGGTTATTTAGCAGAATGATGCTTTATTGCAACAGGATTTTAGGACTCCTTCTCTGGGCCCAGGGAAGCTTTAAATATCAAGGGACCATCTTCTATTGAGCTGATTCAAATGACCCTGAGAGTTTTTCACAGACACAAACAAGGCTTTACAGAACAAGAGCCTGTGTCCATAGCTGCCATCTTGTTGCAACTGGCAGCACTTAAAACCTCAGTCTCATAGTACTTCTCATCAGTGCTTAATGTTGCTAGGATACAGAAGCTGGTTTTTCCTGCCCTATCTGGACAGATGTTAAAATGTGCTTCATATTTACTTTATTTATGAAAATATCTCCTGAAATCAATAAAGTTTAGGCATCATGTCCAAACACTAAAAGCAGCTGAAGTCTAGGAAATGATTGCCCAATTTCCCAGTCATGGAAAACAAATGGAAAATGAGGAAAAAAGTGAAATGTCCTGGTAAAGCTTAAATTGTCCTGGAAAATTATTTGTCGTCCTTATAGCTTGAAACATAGGAAATGAAGTAAAAATGTACTTGGTAACTAATTTACACGTGGCCAGAAAATGTGATTAGGTAAATTAATGCAAGTTAAGGCATAAAATATAAAAACTCGGAACAATGGGGACAAAAAGAAATAATAAAAAAATGACTAAATACAATTTAGGCTAAATTAACAGTCTATTTGTAAAAAAGCAGAGTAAATATAGATTAAAAAATATGCATAACCATAAATTTATAATAGTAAGACACAGAAAAGCCAGATTAAACAGGCAGCTTACAGACAATGTTTGTGCTGGAGAGTTAGAAACAAAGAAATTCTAAGATCAATATGATCAATAGTTAGAGATATTGTTCATCATATCTCTAACTCTCTCTTCTTCATATGTGACACTGGAAAATGTCCTGGAAAAGTCCTGGAAAATGATTTCTAGAAAAGAGTGGGAACCCTGAATAAGTGTCAAATCAATTAGTCCTCTGCCATTTCTCCCCACAAAGTATCAGAAGTCCTGCCTTGTTTTGATTTTAACTGGCCAGTGACACTGCCAAACACACTGCTGTTCCCAACTTTGACCACTCAAGCAGCACTGCATTAAAAACCAACAACAGGATATTGCCACGTAGGCTAAAGAACACTCAGTTAACCGGTTTGTCGCTACATCTACAGGTACATTAAAACCCTACCATGCAAAGTGAAAGCCATATATCAACAACACCCAGAAATTCTGCTGACTTCTCTGGTCCTGAGCTCACCTGAGATGGACTGATGCAAAGTGGAAAAGTGTGTCGTGGTCCAAGTTCAGATTTCAACCTAAGAAGGAAAACGACCATCCAGATCATAGTACTGTCAGACGATTAAAAAAATTAATCTAATTAATTACCGGATTTATAATTAATTAATCTAATTAATCACATTTTAATCTCATATCTGCTTAAAGTACCCAAAATAAAGAATTTGAATTCTAGGATATTATAAAATTGTAGTGCATGACTAATCAAATGAATACACTAAGAAGTGAAGATTTGTAAATCCACATTTTTATTGGTGACTAAATAAAACCAAAGTCAGGGCAACTTGTCCAGAAAATTCTAAGCTCAATCAGGCAACTCAAATTACACTTTAAGTGTGTTTCACAAATCAAATTCAAAATAAGAAAAATGTCGAGGACATCCAGCAAACCAATTAGGCCTGATGCAATATTAAAGAATGTAGTACAAATATAGATAAATAAATTCAAAAATAAAAAAATAAGACTAAGTCTTAAATATGCCATTCCTGTTGTCAACTGGGCTTTGTTTGGTTTGACTAGAGACGCATGTGTGAAGTGACGTGCCACTGCCATGTACGGGTCCTCCAGCTGGCCAATACTAAAATGTTTGTGTGCTATGATTAATCTTGCGATTAATTTTTATAATGCATTTACTTGTGGTGTAATTAATTAATCTAATTAATGCACTAAAGTGACAGCCTTACCAGATTATGATCAGTTCAGAGCTCAAAAAACAGAAACTGTTACGGTATGGATGTGTTAGTGTCCATAGCATGGGTAACTTGCACATCTGTAAAGGCACCATTAATAGTGGAAGGTACTAACAGGTTTTGAAAAATATCCCCTTCGTATTTCAGCAAGATAATGCTAAGCCACATTCTGCATATGTTAAAACAACATGGCTTTTTAGTTGTGAGTGCAGGTAGGAGACCAGCCTGCAGTCCAGAACTGAAAATGTGTGGCACATTTTGATACGCATAATACGGACTGTTCAGCAACTTAACTCTTACATCTAGCAAGAATGGAAAAGAATTCCGCTTATAAAGCTTTAACAGTGTCCAGAGTTCCCAAATACTTTTTGAGCGTTGTTAAAAGGACAGGGAATATGACACAGTGATAAACCAAACAAAACATATCAGTTTAAACATAAAACATCTTGTCTCAACAGTGTATTCATGTGAATATAGATGGATTTGCAAATCATCGTGTTCTGGTTTATTAACCTCTAAACTTCGTTGGAACTGGAATTTGTAGAAAGTGGGTTGTTTTTGCGCAATAATAGTAACCATAAGCTGGTTTGTAATGACAGATCACAGCAAGGTGAAGAGTTTTTTATTGCTGATTGAGGTTGGTATTGGAAATAAACTACAGTGATCTGATTCTTATTGAGGGAAAACAACCATTGTTGTTATGGTGAAATATGAAAGATGAGGTGGGCTGTAAATGCTTTGACTGAATTTTTTTCTTCCCTGTGACTCTAACTTATCTGGTTGACTTGTCTGTATCTCTGTTTGAAATTGTTTTATGTCTGTAACTTTGTACATGCGCTGCTGCCTGTCTTGGCCAGGACACTCTTGCAATGAGATTTATAATCTCAATGAGGTTCTTCTGGTTAAATAAAGGTTGAATAAATAAATGTAGAATAATGCAGTGAGCTTGGAAAAACAACACAACAAGCAGGTTGTTATATATGATAATGAATTGAATTGAATTTATTTATTTGATAGGTACGATGTAGGTTAACATAGTTCCATTACTGAGCATGAATCTGATGTGCTGCACAGAGAGTTTATAGCAAATGCTAATTTCCAACTCTTGTCCCTAGTTGGGCCTTTAAATTTAAAGTCAGAAAATTTACAATACTTAACAGTATAAAATAACAAAGTTTACAAAACAATAATAAAATACATGTTCACATAAAAACAAGTAATTACACAAACCAGTTCAAAATTTGTAAAAAATGTGGCAAACTAAGAATGATTGCAGCTCTGATTTGCTTTTAGCCAGCACTTGACCTTTGTAGAGATGTTTTTTAAATCTGTGGTTAATTTGATTTCGTTTGGTAATGAATTCTATATAATGCAATGTGTGGACTGCTATGGTGGAATAACAACACAACGTGGGTTACAGTGCAATAATACAGGTTGCAGGTTGCTAAAGTGGAATAACAACACAGTCAGAGGGCTGATTATTATGGAAAAATGCAATGTGTGGGTTTTTCTAGTTGAATATCAACACAGTGAGCAGGTTGTTAGATATGGAATAATGCAATGTGTGGACTGCTGTGGTGGAATAACAACACAATATGTGGGTTATAGTAGAATAATGCAGCCTTTGGGTTGCTGAAAGTGGAATAATAACACAGTAAGCAGGCTGATTATCACAGAATAATGCAATGTGTGGCTTGTTATAATTAAACATCAATAAAGTAAGGAGGTTGGATGCATGGAATAATGCAAAGTGAAGACTGTTATAGTTAAATATCAATAAAGAGCTGGTTGTGAACATGGTATAATGTAAAGTGGGAGTGGAATAACAATACTGTGAGCTGGTTACTAAAATGGATGAACGCCCTTGCATTATCATTCATGTAACACTTTACACACTTTGTAAACTAAGCCTCTTCCTTTCACAGCCTTGATATGTCCATTTCCTCTCTCGTCGCCTTTTTAGCTGACATATAGGGTTAACACAGCATGCTTAGATGTGTGCCTTTGCATGGCCATCAGACTACTGCTAGACTAATCCTTTTTCTCCCAAAGTCAGGAGGATTATGATTTGAGGAGTACTACTTTGCCCTTCACACTTCTCTGTGAAAGTCACAAACCTATATGAGCACATGGGTGGGAAGAGAGTGTTGGGGAGGGGGGGGCGTGAAGGTGGAGGGAGACAGAGTGAAGAGAGGGGCTTAATTAGGCCAGATCACCGCCGCTCTCCACCATCCCCAGTCCTCACACTATTCCCTGAGATCCCATCCACTTAATGTTCTGTGAAATCATATTCCACTCCCCAGAGAAGAGAGAAAAATCAGAACAATAAAATGACACATTTTAAAAAGAGGCAGTACCACTGGGAAATAGACTGTTAGAGACACACGGAAGATGTCGTGGGCTGATGGATAGCGAGCACATCTGTCTGGCCCATTACCAACAAACAGCATCAGGACCAAAACACAACATTCTGGAAGAAATCTGCACTCCAGTCAACTAAAAAGAAGTCTGCACTGTATTATGTCTCTTAAGTTTTAGGTTACTCCTGGCAAACTGTTGGTGATGTTTATTTGTGTTGTTCCAATGGCCAAAATGCTTTGCCTCTCATTCGTCAAATTCCTTTTTTTTTAGTTCTACAAAAGAAGAAATATTTTAAATTTTGTTGTTGAGCTCACCCTTGAGCAGTAAAATCACAAAAAGAGCAGAACAAGTTTTATGCAAGAAAATAGAACGAAGACAACTAAAATAAAATCAGAATATTTTCTTTGTGTGGATTTATTGTATGTTTAAGCTAAAAATGCAGAGAGAGCACAAACCTCCAAGGCATTTCCAATATCTTTGGTGAGTTATTGATTAAAAAAAATTGTGGAAAACTCCCTATAAATCTCCCTATAAGAAATCCTTTAAAAGGTCCGGGATCTTTTCACACCTTTATTTTGACTTGACAAACATGCCCTGAAAATGACAGGAAAATCCAGAAAAAACTAATAATAGCAAAATTGTTGAATTCTGCCTTGTCTCTCACTGTCAAGAAGTCCTTTAAAAAATTCCCCGATACGCATTCCAGTGTGGATCACCAAAACGGTTTCACTTCATCCTTATGCCCTGACCAACATTTAGGGAAAAAACATTTGAAAATTTAATAAAATCATTCTGTTCATAACATTTTTTTTTGTCATACAAGGAATGAATGAATGAATGAATGAATGAATGAATGAATAAATTAATATTTTATTTTGGTTATCAATATACAGTACAGAACTTAAATTATGTGCATCAACTTACAAAAAAAGAACATATACACAAATAGGCTGAAGTCGAGGATAATTTTTGCCTATCCTGTTGTAACGCCTTTTGTCTATCTGTCTATCTATCTGTCTATCTATCTGTCTATCTATCTGTCTATCTGTCTATCTATCTATCCATCTACAGATGGATGGATGGATGAATATAAGGTAGACAGATATAATATTTATAGAATTATGAAACACTGAACACTATTTTAAGAAAGTATACGTTCAAACCATTGTGTGAATTATAGCTGAGAGGTAAACATGCTAAAGCAACTGCTACAATCTGCTAAGCTAGTTAACCTTTGCACTTTTAAGGTGTGTTCACACCAAAGGCGACTTGGGCGAGCTCGGTGACCACTGTCCATGGAAAGTCAATGTACATCCGTGATCACACGTCATATCTGTGAAAACCAGATATGACGTGATGCAGTGGATGTGATCTGAGCACCCTGGTCGCATCTTGGGAGACATATCGTGGGGCGCCTATTGTGACAGATGAGAAATCTGGGGTCACCTGGGACAGGCGTTTAGGTCACAGAGCTTGGCCGCCAAAGTTGAAAATTTGAGCTATTGTCGCATACGGCTGTGTCGCTACAGCCAATCCGCATTATGTGGCTGTGTGACGACACTTGTGCCAGACTGTTTATATTCCGGTTCACAGAGTGATAAATAATGTTTGTGTTGGGGACATTAGTTAGTGAGGACATTAGTTAGTGAGGACATTAGTTAGTGAGGACATTAGGCAGTGAGGACATTAGGCAGTGAGGACATTAGGCAGTGAGGACATTAGTTAGTGAGGACATTAGTCAGTGAGGACATTAGTTAGTGAGGACATTATTCAGTGAGGACATTAGTTAGTGAAGACATTAGGCAGTGAGGACATTAGTCAGTGAGGACATTAGTTAGTGAGGACATTAGGCAGTGAGGACATTAGTTAGTGAGGACATTAGTCAGTGAGGACATTAGTTAGTGAGGACATTAGTCAGTGAGGACATTAGTCAGTGAGGACATTAGTCAGTGAGGACATTAGTTCTGCCTAGACGTACTGTAGAAAACTCAGAGGATGCTGCTTCAGGGCCATCAGCTACAGTGTTTTGTGGTTGGTAGGTGAGTGAAGAGGAAACAGTTGGAATAATGTCAGATAATACACCCTATCATATGTTATGTTCATCGTGAAACTGGAGGGTGCGTGACGTCACTGAGCGACGTGACGTTGACAAAATGAGCTATGGTGGGACTTGGGTGAGTGATGCGATCACCTTTACCTCTCCCCTAAACACCAAAACTAGGAAACCAAGAAATCAAGTGAATTTAAATTTTTTTTTGTAAAAATACAAAACATTGATCAAAAGCAGCAGAAAGAAAAAAAATCAAATAAGTTTCAGCTAAAAGATAAGTTGCTACCTTGTTTTCACCAAGCTAATTGTATTTAAAGCCCCCTTCACACCGCCGCGCGGCAACGCGCTGCCTCCAGTCATTTTAATGAGGGACGGACGGCAGATGGCAAGCGGTTTTGGCGGCGGCGGTAGGACCCAGAAGCGGTTGCCGCCCACGTGAACGCGCACAGATTTTCCCCTGCCACCCGGAGTCCAGCGTGTTGAACTTTCTGGCGGCAGCCGCCTGGGAACAGCCAATCACATCGAAGGAAGAAGAAAACCTGGAAATAGCAGGCTTCACGGGGCAACACGAGCAATGGAGGAGCTAATACTGCTCACAGTAAAGGGGTTCGAACTGTATTTTCCCCTCTGTTTTATAGTCAGTAGTGATGTAATATTGTGGAACCAACCATTGAAACGTATTTCTCGAGGGAATTCTTTTGATGACGGAGCCTTATTTTCCCCTCCGTTTTTTAGTCTGTAGTAATGTTAAATTCTAGAATCAGCCATTAAAATCTATTCCTGGGGGGATTCTCTTGATGACAGAATCGTGTCTTTCATAGTCTTATGCACATTATACAGTAAACAGAAACTATAAGGTACTTCTCGGGGGTACGTGTTTTTGAGGACTTTTGAGCGGGCTCTGCTGTGACGTTCGCTGAATCACCTCTAAGTCACTGCCGCCTGTTACCCCATGTTCATGCCGTGGCGGCAGGAGCCACTTAGAAAAACGCTCTGCATTTCAGGGGCCTCCGCCAGCAGAGAAGCGGTTTTCGGGGCAGTTGCTGCGCGGCGGTGTGAAGGGGGCTTAAGGATGTAGTTTAGCTGCTGCTTCTTTTTTCAACTATTGTTTTCATACAATTGTCATCATCTTGCTTTGTGCCCTCTATATGTTGAAGTTTAGAGGAAAAAAATAACTGACAGAAGTTTGATTATCTTTTTTCACAGTGACACTAATATATAAAAAGAAAATGAAAGAACAAAAGAACAAATCAAAACACAAATGCATACCAATAACACTACAAGACAAAGTAGAGCAAAACACAACAAAGTAAGGACAAAGCATTCTTGAAAACAACCTCAACACAACAAAAAGGAAAACAAAACTATGAATACTATATCAATAAAAAAACAACAACAAATTAAAAAACAAAGCAGAACCACAATCAGAAAAAAACATAAGCAAATCAAAAAAACATCACAACCAACAGGAAAAATAACCTTTAGAAAACAAAAAAATCAAAATCATCACAGCAAAAAAACTGAACAGCTAATAAATAACAAACCTAACAGCATAAGAAAACACAAATAAAACACAAAACGTGGCATCAAACACATGGCAACACAAAAAACAATTGTAAACATGACAGATGATATAATGTGCCTACAAATAAAAAGATTTGGAAATTACAAAACAAAATAAAATAAAACATCAAATTAAAAAAGAAACATAACAAATTTGACCACACAACAACAACTAAAATAATTAAAGACACAACAATAAATGAAAAGCCACAGCGAAAAAGATGTCAAAAAAAAAATGCTGAGGTGTTTTCACATTTAGGCTCCATACCTGAGTGCCACTGTAGATATTAAATGTAGAGCGGACAAATTGTAAACTTTCCTTGTAAAGGTCATCTTGAAAAAAGGTCATGTTTATTTTGGGGAATAACTGGTTCTTCTTTTGTTTACTCTTATTTCTTTTAAGGCAGCTCTGCACCGAGCACAGCCCAGCCCAAGCAGCAAAATGGAGGTAGAGAAACAGAGAGAGGCGCTCGGTGTCTACACGCAGGCGAGCATGAGGGAGAGGGAGACTGTCAGGGAGGAAGACACAAAGATACACATGGAATACAAATAATACACAGACTGGACAAACAGCTGGCCGGACGATGACAGACAGGCGAGTGTACACGCACAAGAGGAGTGACAGATGAGAAGACACGCAGACGGGCGGGCAGGGGGGAGGAAATCCAGACATCCATGCAAAGTAGATGGAGGGCAGACAGACAAACAGACCTGCTGCCTCTCTACTCCTCGAGGACACTTTTGCAGTTACGAGAAGCTAAAGCTAATCCCCCACTGCGTTTTTGCCAGTTAGGGGCCCTTCAGGAGCAGAGAAAGTAGCTTAGAGAGAGGGAGAGAAAGAGGTCCATCTTTTTCCAGAGGCACGATAGCATCTGGGTTTTTTCATTAGGACACAAGGCAGCATTATCATCCAGAACATCTGAATTTACCCTCATCCAGTATTCGCTCTCACTATCGCTCCCCTGCAATCATTTCTAATGCACTCTGTCTCCCTCCTTCCCCTCTCCCTCCCACGTCTCCCTCTTAATCAGACAGTGCTGTTTTCATCCCTTACTCCCTCTGACTCCTCAATTGTCCTCCATTTTTGTCTTTCACTTAATGTCCTTTGGCTCACTTCCCACTTTTTCACTTTCTTCATCTATGTCTCCCAATTTCAAATGATAAAACAGCACTAATAAACATATTTCCCCAACATAATTTCAGGAGTTTGTCCAATGCTATTTCTTCTTCATTTTCTGGCCCAGGGGCAGATCTGATGGTGGATAATGTTCATTCACTGAAATTAGAAGTATTTGTGTTTTTGCTCAGCAGCCAAGTGCGCATTTGTAGGCAGCATATATCACTTCGTGTCAATGGCTGTCTGAGGCGTCTATAAGTGCAGTGGACAATTAAGTAGGGCTGGACGATTATGGTAAAAATAAGAATCCTGATTGTTTTAAGTGATATTGAAATCACAATTAATATACACAATTGTTCATTTATTTAAAAACTTAAGTACTGATTTAAACACAACTTTAAAGAACCAGCGAGTGGCACATACAGTATTATTGATCCACTTAAATCACACACACTCGCTGTGGCTGCACGTGGAACACAGAAGCGCGATGCAGCACAGGAACTTGCATACACAGCACTCCACACTGTGTAGCATATTAATCGTTTTTCTTCTATTGTGTTTTTATGATTGTCAGATGGCAAAATTGAAATCACGATCAAAATCCAACTAATTGTCCAACCCTACAATTAAGGCCCTAAAACTTTGTCAAGTGAAAGACCTATATGTTAGAGGTTTTCAAACAGTTTTCGAATGAGGAACCTGAAGACAGCAAAAATCAAGGCACACCTTATATTCATGCCAATAACTTCATAAACATGTGACACAGTGTCAAAGCCTTTCTGGCCAATATCCAACCCAATACACCACAATACAGGATATCAACCAACAGCAGTAATTTGTGGACTAATTATTTTCATCACAGCTTCTGCAAACCACCTTTTCCCCCTGACAAAACTAGACTATAACTAAAAATTTCAAGTGTACATGGACAAAAACCTTAAAGGAGAAATATCATGCTGATGCATGATTTAATACTTACATATAATATAATAAATTTCAAAACAAGACCTTACACCCCCATAATTTTCAAAAAATGAGATATTGTATTTTTTCTGATATCCTAGAACGAGATTTGATGCCTCTGAAAATAAGTCATTGCGAGATGTCCGCGAGATTTCAAACGTTGTGACGACACGAGGTACCTTTCTTTTTATTGGAGTAATCTGATAAAACACTTCCTCCTCTGTGATGTCCGTTAGCCACAAAACCGCCACCGAGGAACACATCCACCAGCAGGGGTATATAGGTCCCTAGCTCACACTCACTCATTACCAGCTTTGACCTGTAGGGGGACTCAATACGCGGTCGCTGCACTGAGCATTCCGGAAAATACAGTAGAAGAAGGAGGACAGGCTGGCTCAGCCCCCGATAGACCTGACCAATCAGAGCACAAAGGGCTGTGACGTTGCAAGGTAACTGTAGGTCATCCTCAGATCCAAGTGTTTCAACGAGAGCTTCATAATGGTCTAAAATGAGGATTTTGAGAACGCTATTGTGGGGAAATGTAGAAACTAAATGACTTGTACTGAGGGCAGAAATGCTTTACAGGCATCATAGTCTGGCATAGTGTAAAGGAGAAACAAGCATGATATGTCCTCTTTAACTAAATTAACTGACATTTTGTCAACAAACATAAACTAGACAAACGTGTTTGACAGAGACTAAATCTGATCAGACCTAATTTTCTTCATTGAGAAAGTAGGGACAAGTTAGGAATCTATCCAATCACAGCTACTTTGGTTGTGTGGAAGGTTGGATGAGTTGACAGGGACATCCAATCACAATTGCCTTAGCTTTGTCGTTGTGGGATGAAAGTGTAGAAGATGAATTCAGGTATTCAAGGAAACATAAATAATGCCTTACACTTAAAGCTTCATATTTTAGTAAACTAAATTTACAGGAGATTTTGTTGACTAAAAAGTAAATTCATCAACTAAAACTATACTCAACAAAAATATAAATGCAACACTTTTGTTTTTGCTCCCATTTTTCATGAGATGGACTCAAAGATCTAAAATTCATTCCAGATAAACAATATTACCATTTCTTTCAAATGTTGTTCACAAATCTGTCTAAATGTTTGATAGTGAGCACTTCTGCTTTGCAGAGATAATCCATCCCACCTCACAGGTGTGCCACATCAAGATGCTGATCTGACATCATGATTAGTGCACAGGTGTGCCTTAGACTGTCCATAATAAAAGGCCACTCTGAAATGTGCAGTTTTGTCCCACAGCAAAATGCCACAGATGTCGCAAGCATTGAGGGAGCGTGCAATTGGCATGCTGACAGCAGGAATGTCAACCAGATCCGTTGCTCATGCATTGACTGCTCATTTCTCCACCATAAGCCGTCTCCAAAGGTGTTTCAGAGAATATGGCAGTACATCCAACCGGCCTCACAACCGCAGACCACGTGTAACCACACCAGCCCAGGACCTCCACATCCAGCAGGTTCACCTCCAAGATCGTCTGAGACCAGCCACTCAGACAGCTGCTGAAACAATTGGTTTGCATAACTAAAGAATTTCTGCACAAACTGTCAGAAACCGTCTCAGGGAAGCTCAACTGCATGCTCGTCATCCTCATCGGGATCTTAACCGGACTCCAGATCGTCAGGATGTGCTTGACCGGCGTATACGACAGCGTGTAACAGTTCCCACCAATATCCATCAACTTCGCACAGCCATTGAAGAGGACCAACATTCCACAGGCCACAATTGACAATCTGATAAACTCTATGCGAAGAAGATGTGTTGCACTGCATGAGGCAAATGGTGGTCACACCAGATACTGACTGGTTCTGAGTCCCCAGACCCCCAATAAAGCAAAAAAATGCACATTTCAGAGTGGCCTTTTATTATGGACAGTCTAAGGCACACCTGTGCACTAATCATGATGTCAGATCAGCATCTTGATGTGGCACACCTGTGAGGTGGGATGGATTATCTCAGCAAAGCAGAAGTGCTCACTATCACACATTTAGACAGATTTGTGAACAATGTTTGAGAGAAATGGTAATATTGTGTATCTGGAATGAATTTTAGATCTTTAAGTCCATCTCATGAAAAATGGGAGCAAAAACAAAAGTGTTGCGTTTATATTTTTGTTGAGTGTAGATTAAAATTGAACAATTTAGATGATTAAATTATGACTAAAACTGAAAGATAATTTAGACAAAAGGCTAGAACTAAAACTAAATTTAAAAAGTACTGTCAAAATTAATTGATGATCAAATTAGAAACTTCATTGTAAGTTTTTTTCTTTTTTTGCAAATATTCCCTGATTTGAATTTGATGTCGGCCACATTTTCCAAAAAATGGCACCTGGGCAACAAAAGACTGGGAATATACACAATATAATTTAGCTTACTATATTTTTCTTAACACTCCTTATATGATTCAGTTTCTATTTGGGCAATTCCACCAAATAGAGAAATTTCTGTCCGCAGCATATTATTGTATTATTATTATTAAATGTATAAACACAAGTAATAATATATTACAAATCATATTTTATTATTATATTAAACATCATACACATTAATATTTGTAGAAATTACATATACTGTATATATATTTTTTAATATTTTAAAATGGCATCCAAAACACTTAAACATAGCATTTCTTGCCTGTCCCCACCATAGACTGTAAAAAACATGGACGCCATGACACTGGGCTCAAATTGAAGCCACCACGAAAACTGCTCCCCCTGGAGACTGGCTGCAGTATAGGTCAAATCTCCATCTCCCCCATTCATCTCAACGGGCCGAAGTGAAACTTCAAAAAATTATTACACCTCGTAGAAATATTTCTCCCATCTGTATGCTGTGGTGATATGAAAGTATTATTGGGCTGCGTGTTTTTCAAGTCCTCTTTTTTCTGAAAAGTTTCTTTTTTATTAGTTATTAGAGTTTAAAAATAACCGCGGTTTACGGCAGCTTCACAATGATTGTGTACGGCGTATGCTGAGTTGTGTTGCAACCGTTTACGACAGCTGCGTCCGGATTATGGCCCAAATTCTTTACTGGTTGCACAATGGCGGCGCCCTGACGGAAGATATTCTGGCTTCAAATCCGTTCCATGGTAGAAGGCGGAGCCACGCTATCCAGTTCTTATAATACATCCATGGTCCCCACAGGCAAACTCTACACTTTACAATTCATGTTGAACAAAATCCTTCCAAAGCAAAATTTCTTTTGCATTTAATGACTCTATGTTCTATCTACACTTTTAAAACAAAATTTTCACAAAAAAGTCATATTTTGGTTAAAATTCACATTTTAGTGCTGTCCCCCCCTTTAAAATTTTGGAACATTTCACTAGTGACATGTTCTGCAGGAGGTGACATCCTTTAGGTCTTCTGCAAGTCATGGGAAGCCCAAAAGTAAGTTATCTCTTAAATTTAATGATATATTAGCTGCTTTAGAGATGGTCAATCTAAAAACTCAGTCCTGTTACCTAAGTTATCTCTAAGACAACATTTGTTGATATCAAAAGTAAAATATTCAGTTAAGTCTCAAGAATGTGATCCATGTGCTCAAGCTACCAGCATAGATGCTAAATGGCTAGGTTTCACACAGTTGCTAATTTTATGCTAAAAACTCATTGCTGTTACCCTCATTGCTGTTACTCAAATAAAGAGTAACAGCAAAAAAAAGTCATTTTTTTGTCATAAATATTAGTGTTTTCATCATGTAACCAACCATTTCTTCTAAATTAACTATTTTTCTAAGGTAAAACATTGTATGTGGTTTAAATCCTTTTAAACATGGTTTTAAAATGGCATTTAAGTTTTGGTAACAGCAGAGAAAAAAATTGCAATGATAACAAACTGTCGAAAGTTGCAATAAGTTAAATAAAGTGGCCTGAGATGGACCAGTACTCATTTTGAATGAGTAAATGTGTATATTACTAAATTTTATATTGTATTGGAATGAAAAATGAAGTTTAATTTTGAAGAGCTACAACAAGCAAATTGCACTCTTTTGGCGGAATGATCCATTTATTGCCTGCCAGACTAAGAACAGGGAGAAGAAAACTTCAACAAGGTGGTCAGGTCTGTGACAACAGTGGTGTTTGTCTTTTGTTCATCCGCCAAGCAAATTTTTGAAGATTTAATTACATTTGATTGAGCTTTTGATTACAAACATCAGACTATCTTACTGTTTTCGTCAAGGGAAACAGAATTTTTGAAGAACTTCTTTTCTTGGCGCAGTATTATAGGTCTGCTGATTACCTGAAAGAGCCTCAAACAAGGACTAGCCTCTGTCAGACTTAACTCTCCTCCTCACATGGACATCGTCGGTCTACATACGCCTCCTCTGCGGCAGTCTGGCAGCTCGTGTCTCGGTAATTATGCTCCTCTGATTAAGAGCGTCAGTGAATAACAGAACCAGCTGGAGGAGTCCTATCTGATGCCTGTTTCCTCCTCTTTCTTCTGTCCTGTGGTGTGGTAGGCCTGGGTGTCCCCCCGCCGTGTGACCTGCAGGTGACGGGGAAACCTGCCATCCATGTGCCCGGAAACCCTCTACACCAGCACGGCAGCACGAGCTAAAAATAGTCCGCTGGTGATAAATAATGAAACCTCTCCCCATATGCTGAGCGTCCCTGTTCTGCTACTCGTGATTTCAGTCTGTACGGGTAATTATATGATTTAATTTTTAAAGGTTTTGTGTTGTAGATGAGAATTTCTCTTATAATGGCAGCGTTTGGTTGCACGTGATTCTGTAATGGAGACAGCACTCAGCTTATTGTCTGACTGGAAAATAAACCCAATAACCTTTTTAATTCTACAACAAAGCATCAAAAAGAAGCACAAGCTAACATCACCACACAGCATCCACACTCTTCTCATTGTCCTAGTTGTGCACACAAACACTGCACATATAGCCCACAACTAATATTTGCTTTTCTAGTCAGGCTACACACTAGACACAATATACCTGACATCATGATACTGGCATCATGGATAATAGCCCAGACAGGGATGAGCAACTTGCAGCTTGCGGGCCATATGCAGCCTCTCCCTCACTCAGTGTGGCCGTCAGGCCTGGTGTAAAGATTTTTAAAATCTTAATTGATTTTGAAATTGTAAGGGACACCATGAATACAAATAATGATAGATGAAACAGTTTTGTTCTTCAGTGTGTCGTGTGCTACAAAGAGAGACATGGCACTCCAGGCCTGATGAAACACAAGTCTGAACATGGTGGACAACAGGCAGAAAGAACTGACGCTAAATGAGACCATCTGTTTGTTTCCCATGACATCCCTGGTAGTTGTGATAACACTCCAGCTTCTCTCCTATCAGCTTGTTATATGTAATTTAAAGGCTATACCCTGATTGTGTTGTGCCAGTCAACAATTTGGTCCTCCATTTCTAAAGTTTGTCTAGTTTTATTCTTCACCTTTACTCTTGTTGCCATGGCTAGGTTTTGCTTCCTGCTTTAGCCAGCTTGATCCCTTATTGGCTTTTTTCCCGTTCCATGTGACAAAACACAGAGGACGGGCTCGACTTTCTTCAGTGCACTCCACACACAACAGGGTTTAAAATCGTAAATACTGAACAAATTAAATACTTAAATTTTTTAGTCAGGGCTACCCTGACTATGATCCTGAGGTAAGATTATCTTAGGATCACCTCATTTGGGCCTTTGCTGACTTTAGTTGAAATTGAGGATTTGAGCCAAAAAGCAGATTGTTTATCATGTAGTGTGTACCCTGCTTGAGACAATTTCTGATATATTTTATTCTTGAAAATAAACCGCACAAAAATCTGACATGAAAGGGCTGTAAATGATTTTCCTTCATTCAGATTGATTTCAATTTTTTGATTAGCTACTTGCAAGAATGAAGAGATGTATCTAGTTTTCATTTCTTTTGAACCCGGACATTTTTGATAAATGCATTTGGAACTATAAAATATAAAAATTTGGCTGACTAAATATTTTTAGAAATCTCTTTTACCAAATAGCTTAAACTTGCTTAACTTTTGTTTTTATCTGATAAAATTAGGCATCATTACTTGCATTTTTAAACAACATAAATACTGGCAGATATTTCTGAAGACAGTTTCATATCGGCTCTTTAAGATGAATTACAAATAACTGTAATTGTGACATGAGCTGTATTTCCCCATGAAACTGTTGCTTTTGTAGTAAACCATTTAAAAACGTTAATGTTTTGCTTCAGCAAAATAGTGCACATATATTCTGTAATATAATTTCAAAGTACTTTTTTACCCTTTTGTTAGATTTGTGGTGGGTTCAGTTGAGGTGGTGGGCCAGCCCCCCAGATGAATGGTTTTGGTATTGTTTAAAAATATTTTGACTGATGGCCACATACTGGAATTAATGGGCCACTTTGATGTGCAATG
Source organism: Scarus forsteni (assembly GCA_036419115.1). Lineage (NCBI taxonomy): Eukaryota > Metazoa > Chordata > Actinopteri > Labriformes > Labridae > Scarus > Scarus forsteni. The sequence continues at coordinate 3,637,982 of JAZDUH010000271.1, forward strand.
CTGTCAGTCAGTTTAATTTTAGGATTTGGAATGAAGAACAATGCAATGAAGCAGAGAGAGGAACTTAAATACTTGCCTCCTTCATTCAGACACAAAACAAGAGCAAACTGTAAGAGGTCGCCAAATCGGCAAAACTGTTCAAATGAAAGTGATTTAGCTAGCTTTCTAAGTGAAGAAAAACCCATTTATTGAAGCAGGCCAATTTATATTTGCCTATTAAAAGTAGCTGTGGGCTGCATAGTTTGGATAATCCTCCATGCTTAACCAAGATTTTATTATCCACATTAGTTGTACTATAAAGATAGTTGTAAATAAATATTTCTTTTTCTTTTTCTTTTTAATTTAAGCACTTTGTCAGGATATTTTCAGGGAATCACCCAGAAAACTTGTGTTTAAGGAAATCCAATTTAAAATTTTAAGTATAGGCTATAGATGTACACATTTAAGTTTTGTGCTCTATAGAGCTCACCATCAAATTGCAAGTTGTTACAGTGCTGTTTTTAGCTCTCAAAAGGCACATAAACCTATTAGGAATAAATTAGGAACATTTTGTACTTGCAGAATTTTACCCAAATAGATGGCGGTAAAAAAAGTGGAATGCAAAATTTGCAAACAACAGATTGCATGTCCCAGCTCGACTACGAACATGGCGTACCATCTTAAAACTGTAATATTTCAATATTTTTATTCTATTAAGAACATTTCAATATTCGAGTCAAATAATCGTTTATTCGTTTTATAGCTGCATGCGCACCTGCCCGCTGCAACGGCAGCATCCCTCACCCAGTCCGCGCTGGATTTTAAGCCTCATATAAACATCCAAATGCAAAAACGACATCACAGAAGGAATTGACTATTTTATTGCTCAGGATATGAGGCCCATTGGTGTCATGGAAGGCCAAGAAAAACATTGGAACCTGGATATTCAGTGCCAGCACGCCAGACAATTATGCATGCACTAACGGCAAAATACGAGGGACTCAAAAAGAGAAAGTGTCAGAGTTAATAGATACAGATAACAGATATATGGGCGTCTCTTCAAATGGAGTCCTATATGACAGCGACTGCCAATTTCATTGATGAAGACTGGAAAGCAAAGAGTCTTGTGCTTGAGACAAAACAAATAGAAGAGGCGCACACAGGAACAAACATCGCTGTGCGACTATATGAAGTTGCCGATGCCCTCAAAGTTCCAGCAAAAAACAAAGTGTCTGTTGTAGTGAACAACGTGGCTAATATGAAACTCTGTGTGGAAACACTAAAGGAGTCCCATGAATGGTTTAAGATACAGGGCGTCAGGTGCGTCGGGCACACTTTGCAGCGCTTTGTTAATGCGGCGCTCAAACAAGAGCCAATTTGTTGCGCCGTGGCTGCAGCACGTCATGTTGTGGCAAATTTTAAAAAGGGACACAAAGCAAAAACTGAGCTAAAACAGAAGCAGGTGCTGATATCCGCGATCATGTTGTGGCAAATTTTAAAAAGGGACACAAAGCAAAAACTGAGCTAAAACAGAAGCAGGTGCTGATATCAGTTTCACCCAGCTGAGCCGCGCTCCGCTGAGCCATGCTCCGCTGCAACCCCCCCCTTGGCTTTGTTGTTGCTTATCATTGGGTTTGCCATGAATATACTGGAACATTAGTATGTTAGAGATTCCCTAATAAGAGATAACAGTTGGATTTATTTAAAGCAGACCAAACATGGAGTTACACCTCATAAATCTGTTTCAATATCAGCTGTTTTTGACATTGCTTTAATATTTATAAGGGTTTAACAAGATTAAAAATTCCCAAAACCTGGACATATCTTTTTCCTCCTCAAGATGTAGGAAATTTGACAATATTCTGTGGGGGCTGATGTGGCCCTGAGGCCTTTGGGTGGTGATCTCTGCCCTAGGCCACTCCCCTGTGATAAACTTGAGAAAGCACTGCAGTAAGAATAACAAGGAAATGCAGATGGACTTGGTGCTCCATACAGCAAATAAAAAGAAAGGACATCAGTTTAAATAACAATTGTTTTGCTGTTGGATATCGCCTAAAACCAAATGTGGTGCAGTTCAATCAACATAAAATAATATTAAATAAAAAAATATATGCCAGATGTGCAGTAAACAAAACTACAGCTACTACAAATGAGTATTACTGATACAGTATATGGGATTAGGTGTATATTGTATGGGCTTGACCTGTTTAAATATAGTTTAAGGTCCCCAAAGTGAAAAAAGAATGTTAGAATGCCAGCAAGTCATCTTTTTCTTCGAACTAATTTGGATCCAACAGGTCTTTAACGCCTAGTTCATATATTGAGAAGATCTGACATGTAATTCTGAATTGGCAGCTTAATATAAGCTGTAAAAAGACCATATTGGCATATAATAAAACAAAAGCCATTACAGGTTTATCACTGTAGGTTTATGACTGAACACTCTCCTTAATTAGCTTCCCAGTATGCCTCTGATTTTACAGTATATAATCGACAGGCTACAGTTCTACATGATGTTCCCAGCACAACAATCTGCCTCAAAGAGCTTTAATATAAGACTTCTGTCCTAAAATTAAAGCAGCAGCTAAATCAAAGAAAGCAGTACCGTCCTGTGTGCAGAAAATGACACGGGCGCTCCCCTTTTTCTCGTGTTTCCGGCTGTCTGGTCACGATTCAAAGCCCTCACAGCGTGGAGCTTTGTATTGATGCTGCCGCAGCTCAGGTCCGCATGGGAACCCCCCCTCATAAGCCCCCTCATGTGCAGCGAATCCCCCCTCTCCTCTGTCGCCTCCTCCTTCTCTTCCTCCTCTTCATCCCCCTGCTGCTCTTCTTCCTCCTCCTTCTGCCTCCCATCTCCTTTCTCTCCTCTGCCCACGCACAGCTCTCCACGACCGAGAGGCTAAAAATAGCATCAGGAATCCCCGCATCAATTCAGAGGGAGGGGGAGGCAGTGGGGGGAGGGAGAGGTGGAGGGGAGGGGACGGGGACGGGGACGGGGACGTCAGCACACACAAGGTCATAAAACCCCCCTCTAGTGCTTTTCTTGATTTGTCACAGCACCCATCAGCGTTTTTTTTCTCCTGCGGACCCACACCATGTCAGATTGTATTTTATCGCCTTGAATTGATAAAAGCCCAAATTGTATCGATCTGCTGTAAATCAGATTAAACGCCCCACCTATAATTAATTTCACGACACAGAGGGGGGTAATGAGATTTCACTGCACACACATGGCAAAAAATAACAGAAGAAATACAAAGAATAAAGGTCTGGAAGCAGAGCACAAACAGGTGGAGGAGAGAGGAGGGAGCAGCCAATAAGCTGTAACAATAAGCTGAGCATGTGCTTGCAAAAAAAAAAAAAAGAAATCAGAGCGAGTATTCCCCATTATTCCATCACAGACAGGAGACTGCAAAGACTGGGAGAGCCCCCTCATTCTTAGCAGGAGACTATTGATTCTCTTTCTGTCATTTCTAATAATCGTTGATGTGTTTTCTGCAGGGGAGCGCCTGCTTCTGCATCAGATAAGAGGTATGTGCTTTGGTTTTCATCTCTTATTCTCTCATTATTAGTTATAAAAAATGTGAGGGTGAGGAAAGATTGCACGGTGAAACTGTAATTGCAGGGTCTAATGTGTGTAGCTAATAGCCTTTATGGGATTCTTCATTTGCATTTTTATGCCTAAAAGCACTAGTGCGTTTATTTCACAGGGGTGAATTTCCTTATCTGAAAAGGAGGCAGAAATGTGTGCTCAGGGTGTGTGTGTGTGTTGGATTTAAAGGGGATACCTTGCATTACATAACCCAGATAATGTGTGCTTAATATTTAAAATTGTGCAGACAGAAAGTAGTTGCAGGCTGGCCTCACACAACGTGATTCTGAGTCTGATTTTACACCCAGTATGCCTTTTTTTAACAATCTGGAAGGTTATTTAACAAGAAATGTGCACAGATAGCTGTCTAACCATACAATATATATATATTTATATGAGATATAGCTTTAAATAATAAGATTGCTCTTATGGGGATAAATTACATGGTCTGTTACTGTATATGTTAAAGGTTGGGTATTCACACACATGCAGTGCAGAAGGATCTGCCTGATTTAATGGCTGTAATCAGGCAGAAACACCTTGCAAAGCTCTAATCTACAATGATTGTGTGCTGCCCATTGCAGCACAGCTTGAAAAGCATCCTTTGGAGCAGAAAGAGATGAGACCTGCAAGCAAGGTGGCAGAGAAGAGACTGCATAGACTTTATATAATGAAAAACCACTACAAACTTGCTCTACTGAAATGACATTTTGCTCCACTTCTGGCATGTTTTGCAGTGAATTTGTTTTCCATAGTGACTTACTCTTTGTCATTTACTACTACTGTGTTATCTGATTGGCCTGTAATAAATATGATCACCAAGATGATCATCCAATTACATGCAGGATATGCTTTGGAAATGTTCTGCCCATTCTAAAACACTTTCTATGGGCTCTTTCCCAGATGGACCGGTGACATACATCTACTGGTCCATCTAGTGTGTCAGGTTACATTTGCATCCAAATACTGTTGGCTTCCACTCAGTAGTCCCTGAAGTTCTCTGCTTGCTACTTACTGAAGTGCACAAGCTCGCTACAACATATTATTTTTGGTGAAATTAAACAAAACGGCAGTCCAGTCTTTCGGCACATTAACTGAGGTGTACACGAACACTGCATGTCACATGCATGTGTTTGAATGGCACAAGAGATTTGTGAGGGCATTGAGGATGGCCTAATCTGACACAAGGAATAGTTATTTAATAATGAGCATAGGAATATGAAGTTCACAGTTACAGTTCCCAGAGTATGATATATTACAATGATTTCTGATAAAAAGGAAGAATGCACACACATCTGAGGACACATTTTGCAACAAATTTTTAAAAGGAGTGATTATCGTATTTTGAGACAACTTTATGCATAAACTATCGTGTGTATATATTTCATGCCCAAAATCCCAGTAGATACTCTGTCGTCTGTCAGACATAACTGCCCACCATTAGTACCCACTTTATATTCACATGATATCTGTTGCCTTGCAGCCAAACTGCCATCTAATCTAAGCTTCAAATACGACAGACTAATGCAATGGACCAAAAATAGATAGGATTGGGGTGTCACAACAGAACAGCCATGATCAGCAGTATCTTTCAGCCAAAATAAAATTGATAGTAAAAAGTGCACAGTTAACACTGTTACAGCTCTCAGCCAAACAACAACCATACCATTGTCTTAGCCATTATTTCTCCCATATTATTTTCTTGTATTTTTTTAAGCAACAGAATACACACACCACTGACCCCAAAAGGGATAAGAGGTGTAGAAAATGAATTACTGAAGAATACACACAAGGACAGCCAGATGACGACATAGATTGTCCTCCATATCTTTTCTGCATGAAGTCATGTTTGATCACACAGGTGTTGATACTGTGGAATTGTTTGTAAGGCAGGTTTGTGGTCGTACTGTCTGGATCAGCTAGTGGGTTCATTTAAAAGTATTTGATGTCAGATATTGGTTGAAAAGGAAGAAATTATTTTTCTTGTGGTTCCCCCGTGCCCTCATTTTTCAATACTGATTTAGCAGATATTCAAGTATGTTGCCAGCCTCCATGCTTGGTCTTCTTAGAAATGTTGTTTCTTGAGACGTGCTATTAAAAGTGTACAGTGTGTCTCTTCCTGCTGGTGGTGAATACTGAGGGGTCACTTGGTCATCTCCTTTTGTGTTTGTCGCAGCTCTGATGATGAGAAGCAGGCACCGAGTCTTTGAACCTTTGCATTAGTGATGAGCTTTTTCTTTTTCTCTTTATCTCTCATCACCATATTTTACAACTGAGCCTCTCTCGTCAAACGCTGGTCCCATCCGCCCACACAGGTATGCACATGTGTTACCATGTGCACGCACACTCTGAGGCACATGTTTTTAACACTTAAAAATAATTTCCTACCCATTTTTGTACTCCTAAAAGCAGGGACAAATGCACAAAACAGGCTGTACTATAAATGGACATTGCCCTGTTTTCCTCCTCTTCGCTCTCTTCACTTCCCCTGATCATCATCAGCTGCTCCATTTAACACAGAGGCGTCATTGTGCTCTCTGAACAGAGGTTGATGGTCCAATGCTTAAGCCAAGGCCACAGCAGAGCGAAAACAAGGTGTTTTTGTTGTGAGGCAGAGACGTCATATACGACCAGCAGCAGACACAACTATGAGGCTGTCCTGTCAGTGCTGGGAAAAGACTTTTTTTGTTCTCCCAAAAGGGACTTTGGTTATGTGGTACTTTTTAAAAGGAGTCCAAAACGCTGGATGGGACAACTATGCCAATGTCACTGTTCCTTTTATTGTGACGTTTTATTTGTTTGAAAAAGGTATAAGAAAAAAATCATTTGATTTTCTTTTTACTGGTACTGTTGTTTCTTAATGTAGGTGTTTAGTGTTAATACAATGAATCACTATGATACATCCATATATTCTGCCAGTGTTACAGCTGATGTATGTGAGATACATAGCTGATATGTTCAGCCAATATATTGTCTGTAAATCCCTACATTTCAGTATCTCCTACGGAAAAGCCCCAAGAAAAGTGATGCAACAGGTTGAGTCAGATCAATGCTGAACACTTATTTATCAAACAGTATGCACCCGAAGCATCAATAATGAGATGTCAACACAGTCAACGCAGGAATAAACCCCTTTTATTGTTGGTTTTGTGCTAATGTATGACTCTTCTCCTTTAAATTCAGATGTGTTTTTTTTCAGCTTTCAAGGATCTTTGTAACAAACTTGTTCACTGACTGAGAATCAGATAAACCTTTTGTATGAAAACAGTGAATATATATAGAGAGCAAAATATGAAACATATTAATAAATACCCAGTAAAAAATACAAAGGGACAATAACCTAAAAATATTGTTCTGCGTATGACTTCTCTAGTGCCCCGTAAGTCAGTTTTTGATGCTTCTACATTGGCTTTTTTGTCTTCTTCTGAGTTGCTGTCTCTGTTTTTCATTTTTTTGTTTCATTTTTCTCTTTTCTTTGACACTTTAAACCAGTTACAAGGCCCATCAAATGCATGTTTGAGATTTAAATGCCATTTTACATATGCCCTCTACATGACAGAGTACACACAAGACAGAAAGATTGCATCATCTGAACCACCAGAAATTTCTCCCTCTCTTAGTGAATGTCTTGACAGCCTTGTCCTCCCAGCCTCCTCTACCATTGTTATTTCCTGACTTTTTTTGTGAGCATTGGTAAGACCATGCGCTCGCAATAGCAAGCCCAGTACAGAGTGTAGATCATGCAGAGCTCCTGAATCATGGTGTAGACCAGTCAACTAATCAGACCAGACTGGGCTCATGTATGGAATTGGAGACCTGGCAGAGCAAGAGGCTAAGAGAGCATTTCAGACAGAGGGAGCATAGAGTTGGATCAGGGGTACTCAGATCATACTGGAGTAGTTTTATAAATCTAATATATGAACCTGAGATAAGGCAAAAAGTGTCAAAACCCAATGCCACTTACTCATACTGTAACATTTTTTGAACTTGTAAATAATGATTTAAAAAAAAATCCTCGAAACTTGCAAGTTCAGAAACAAGAGATAGGGACAGTATGTCTTCGCTTAAAGCAAATCCAAGCTTTAGAGGTATTGTCGGAAATACCAAATTAACAAGTTGCCATAATAAGGTAAAATTGCAAAATAAAGAAGATGTAAGTTATGATTCTTGGCAACATAATTGATTATACAACAAAAGTGCGTGTATCTCTGTCATTTCCAATTACATCCTTTCTTGAGACATGCTAACATATTTTGAAATGGAGACCTAAAGTCGTGGTTGGCACAGCAGGTTGTGTGTATGCCTCACAGCAAGTAAGTCGTTGGTTTGAGTCCTGTGTTACTCAAGGCCTTTCTGTGTGGAGTTTGCATGTTCTCTTCAGTCATTCCAGCTTCCTCCCATTTATCAAAAACACGCTCATTAGGTTGGTGTTTCCAAATAACCCTGTGTGGTTGTGAGTGTGAATAGTTTGTCTCTCTGTGTGGCCTATGCTCAACTGGAGACCAGTTCAGGTGTACCCCACGCCCTTGCCTTAAGTGGTATGGATAAAGGATGGATGAATGTAAAGCCATAGTAAAACACATATAAGAAGTGATATTCAGGTACACACTTGCATTTGGATTTGTGTTATTTTATGGCTTGTTTTTAAAAGCCCAGTTTTGTTTTTCCCTTAAGTGTGATTTACAGGTGTGCTCCACATGTAAATCACGTAAAGCATGTAAAGCACCTCAATGAACAAGACAGTCTGTTGCATTTAAACCTCTCCCTGCCCCTCTTTACTGTATGTGGTGCCAGAAGCTGCCTCAAACACCTTGTTCTCCTGGCCCCACCATATAGACCCACCGGTGTGACCTCTTACCATTGTAGACCCATTAGCTCGTGATGGCAAGCCCACTGCAAAGAATAGTCTCTGACTGTCGGGGGCTGCTGAGGAGAATCTGTAAGCACTGGGCTGAGCACTTGAACGCCACAGCTGGACAAAAGTCTGACAAGTGGGCTGCGGCTTTGTCACAGTGGGCCAGCTACTTTGCACATTATCAACACACAGTGAAGCCCAAAGTGCATCCCCATGGTGCTCCTTACATGTTTTGTTGTTGAAGTGTCTTCCTGTTTGTTTCCAACTGACAAGAGGCAGATGCTTTGAGGTGAAGAACGCACGGGCCGGACGGGTTGCGCCCACTGCTGGATCAGGCGTTCTTAGAGCTGTTTAGCTGCTTTTTTAAAATAGCCTATTCTATTCGTTTACACGTTGAGTACGGATTTTTACCGCCTTGAAGAGAGATTAGAATGTTTGTTTAAAGATGAGTCCTGGAGCATAGATTTTAGAATAAATGCAGAGCTGCTGACAATGTAGCGCAGAGCAGCACTGAACCGACCTTTTACCACTGAGCAGACCGGTAATCCAACCAGAGTAGACTGAGCGCACATGTGGAAGGATGCCTTAAAGACACAGGAGCCCAAACAGAGGGTTTCAGATACATAGAGAATTCAGCACTAGCAGCAGCACTCTGTAAATGAAAACTAGATGTTTTTTGAACATGCGTGATTGTGAACATACCCTAGGAGTTATCAAAATGGATGTGATTTGAAGTTAAACTTCCTTTTAGAATAATTTTCTTTGATAGCTTTATCTCTTAAAGCAAAATAGGGAAGAGCCTCACATTAGTCTTTACTTCTAGCTCTAAGTCTCTAAAACTGCCTCTCCTTGAAAATTAGTCTAAGATAGGGACAAAAGAATTTAATAAAAGCCATCAAATGTTTTAAAATAAGATGTTTTTTCCATCTAAATTTATAATTCATAGATTTATTTTAGTTATTCATCCTCTTGCTTAATATCTCCTTGTTCTTGAGGAAACAATCACCTCAGACAATGAGAGTTGTCACTCATATTGTTTATAATTAAACACCAGAGTAAATCTAATATTACTGTTAATTAATAGAGCTGCATGAGAGGGAGCTGCCAGAGCAAGGTGTGTGTGTTTGTGTGTATTAGAGGGGGCATTTAGTGTGGACTAAGGTGACTAATTGCCCTCTTGTTCATCCTCTGCAGCGGCTGAAAACACTCTCCTCTCTGCTCCTCTAAGCTGTGTTTCAGGCTTACCCATAATGCTCCTTGAGCATCTCCTTATTCCTTGAATGGGATCTCCTCTCATATTAGATGTTACCTGGCATGCATTAGCGCTGCTCGTGCCTCTTCATCACCCCCTCCCTGCACTTTGGCTCTGCTTGCAGCGGTAATAGAAAACACTCCATCACGATGTCCTCCTCACACGGGCCCTTCTGCTCATCTATGGGACTTTGGGACGCTAACATGTCAGATATTTAACAACGGCTCTCCTTGTAGGCTACCTGAGTGATGGGAAAGCTGCTTAGTCATCCGAGGAAATCTAACTAATGATGTTAGCCTTCAGAGATCAGAGCGCGGGGCCCCGGCTGTATCTCCCAGACTCTCTGTCTCAAACATGCCTCCGCTATCTTCTCCCTGCAAGTGCTCGATGATGCCACAGCCCGGCTTGAGTCACGACTCACCTCTTATCACCGTGATCGCAGGTTGTTTATCATGTGTTGAGCTTTTTACAGCCGCATCAGTTCAGCTGTATGTGTGTCACATTATTCTCTGGTCATAACACTGTATCAGGGCCTGCTGTCACTCGTGCAGCTCCAAACTCTTTATATCTTCCAGGCGTCAGTCTGGTTACTCATAGCAAAGTGAGATGACAGCCTTCGCCATGACATGCGGGGAATAGACAAGCTAATTTAAGATGGCTGCCTTCACACAGCTCACACATGAGGCACTCAGGGGCAGGAAGAGGTGATTTTTAAGCTTCTGTCATCTTTTTTTAGTTAGACTTCTCCACACTGTTTATCTCTTTTCGCCTTGTCTGCTTTCCTCAAAATATCTGTGTTTTGTTCACTTGGTGCTTGCAGAGATCAGCAGTCAATGAGGAATAACATTTAACAAGTTTTACCTCACTATAAAAATAATACTCAGAGCTACAGTAGAAACAACACCATGCTAAAAGCACATGTAGAATTTCTGCTCTGAAATGATTTGAAAAATAAGTAACCCACTGTCACTGAGGTGAGCGATATAGCACAGAAATTGTATTACATTATTTTAAGAGGTTTAATAATAAGATCATGTATTACAGTATTAACCCTTTAACTCTCAGCTCAACTGTTTGGCAGAAGTCAATACATTTAGCAATATTTAATACGCTCCAGAAGCATGTCATTGTTTTTAACAATTTTTAATGCTGCGTTCACACCGCAAGCGACCAAGCTACCAAAATCGCGTCGCCCACTAACGTATCATCACGTGTCCATAACTGTAAATGTAAATGTAAATGTTCTTTATTTATACAGCCCTTTATAACAACCCTTTCGGTGAACCAAAGTGCTTTACAATAGGTGAAAAAAAAGCAATAAATAAAACAATTAAAAATAAATAGAAGCAGTAACAGCAATAAAAACAATGAAATCAATGAAAAGAATAAAAGCAATAAGAACAATAAAATATAATAAAATAAAGTAAAACAGAGTAAAAGTGGTAAATACCAGAGTAAATATATTTAGTATATATATAATATATTTTGATTGACAACATTTCTGCCTTTTCAAATTGATTTTGTCACAAATATTTGTGTGTTTTTATGTCATCATATAATTAACTTTTCAAACCTTTAAGTCCCACACCAAGAAAATATCTGGTTATGGTTTGTTAGTGGTTATATCTGTTTCCTGAAATGTTAATGGAATAAATGATTTGATTTGTTCTGTTTTTTTAAAACATTAAATATATATGTATTTATTGATGACCTCTGCCAAACAGTTGAGCAGGTAGTTAAAGGGTTAGAGAATCAGTATTTACAGAACAGTTTTATGTTATTATTGTGCAAATTCCCAAGGTGCACCTGGACTGGCACAATAGTGTGCTTTGACACAACATCAGAGAAGCACTGCTTTTGACAAGGTAGTGCAAGCATTGGAAAATACTCTCAAATGGGCCTTTTTTTGCAGGGCATAAGTGCTGCCTGACATTTTATATCATGACATCACAGTGGGACACTTTTGTATTGGCTGAATCTTTTTGCTTTTATTACCGTAAACATTATAGCATGGCCCACAAGTACCTATTTTCCCTGACGGGTTTCATACTAAACTGCTTTTAAACTAGTCCCAGATGTCCTTAGATGCATTTTTTAAGTTTGTTGTATAAATGCCCACTCAGATATTGCACTCTGGCATGTCTATAAACCCCTCTGTTCCAGCCCCACTCAAAACAGTCTGTTTGTTGTAATTCTTCTTGAACTATTTTCTGAACTACTGCTTTGAAGATAATGATGCAGCTTTGGCTTTGCAGCCAAAGCTGTTGAATGTCCTTAAACTCGCTAGAAGTTGCTAAGTGATGTCATCGCCTAATTTATATCGTGGACACGTGCACGTCATTGAAATGAAAGCTGTAGGAGTAGTGTCCTTAAACCAAGAGTAAATTAAAAACACCCTAAGCATGTTTAAAACTACAAATTAATTTTCCTCTGTCCATTCTTGTTTTATTTATTGACAAAATTCCAACACTGGCTCTTTATCTGGGCTTCGGACTGGCAGAAGTGACTGTTTTTATTTATTGAGAAATTTTATCCTTGAATATTCGTTTTCCTCCTCTACCAAGTAGTAATGCATTGCATGTCATACCTTTTTACTGTGGTCTAGGATTAAGACCTCTGCATACTCCACAACAACATAGCATCATGGCTTCTCCAGAGACAAAAACAGTTTCATCTACTCAAAAGCGTTGTGAACAGCATCTCCAAACTTTGTTGAAAATGCCAATGGTTTAAAATTGTAATCTAATTTTAAGTCTCCATACTGTTGTAATCCAAAATGTCCAATTTACTAAATCATTTAGCTGTTTATAGCCTAAACAGTACTACATTTCTATGATACACTTACGGTGCCTCTGACCAAACCAAAGGAACGCTCTGCAATAACTAGGAGCGGAGGACAAGAAAAAAGAACCCAAGAAATCCCACATTCTGCTGACCCTCTTGTGTCTGTCCACGTCCGCCACAGCAGAATGTGGGATTTCTGTTCTACGCTTCCTAATTATTGCAGTGCGCAGATTCGCTTGGTTTATCAGTGCTCCGTGAGGCACCCGTAAGTGTATCATAGAAATGCCGAGTAGTACTGTTCAGGCTAAAAACATGTGCTAAATGATGTCGCTTCGAGTAAATGGTGGACGCATCGCCAGGACACTTGGATTACAGCGCACGAGCAGTATGGAGGAATATTGCCGACTTTTTGTGGACTTTTTGTGGACTTTTAAGGACACTGTTTGTTCGGGCTGTTATCTAAGTCATGATATTAATGTCAGTGGACAGCGAGGATTCCCCCAGATCTCCGGCTGCATCCTAGATGTTCCAAAACTACTCCACAGTGTTGTTCAGCATGAGGCAGAGTAGAAAATGAGGCCAAATCGTTGTTTGGGTGTAGTGTTCCTTTAAAACCTGATGAGCCTTAATGAGAGGATGTTAACAGTAACAATCTAATGTGTTGAATGACAGCTTAGAAAATGACAAGTGGATAAATAAATGAAGTGCCACCATGATTAAGTCTAACAGGCTTAATGTTGAAGAGCAGAAATGGCTAATAAGTGACTAGGACTGAAAGGTATTTTCATATATCAATGGTAGACATTTTTCATTCCCCCTACTACATACTACTTACGTATGTTACACCCGGCTGAGCTGGTTCTTCTTTTATGTCTTGTTTTCTGCTGGATGGCAACTGCCAAAAGTTATGCCAAACATTTATAATTTAACTGATTTTTGTTTCTGGTTATAAAAACAAAAGGAAAGAGTAGTTCAGCTAACAGTGGCTAAGCTAACAGTTAGCGCTGCTAATGGACTTAAAAAGTCAAATCAGTGATTTATTTGCATTTTTTTTTGTTTTTACCATTTTAAACACATGAGAAATGTCTAACATCCCATGATATGACTGGAAAGGCGTGAACTTACTGAATTTAATTCACTTTATTGTTCTAAAATGTATCAGAATCAATACTAATGCTAATTTTGCTTAGGCTGTTTCCATGTAACAGTCTGTGAGGTAGACTGATCTGATGCATACTGTTGATTTTCATTAAAGCAGTTTGACATCTGGGTGTTTTTGTCATTCTGCAGGTTTTTTAAAGGTTTATATAATATATACTGCATTTTGAAAAAAAATCTGTATATACTGCTAGTATAGTATTTGGTTTCAAAATCAGCCAAAGAAAATATATAAAGTGACTCAAAAATCATTAAAGATGTTGAACAGTGGTGAAAAAACAAGAAAAGTAGTGAAGAAATTGACCCAAAGCAAGTTTTAGGAAAGAGAAACTGAGGATACAACATTGGAAAACAATCAACAAAAGTATATTAAACAGAGCAAAATATATAAACTGTATAAAGCTATAAAATACATTAACCCATGAATTTGCAATCAAGACTCTTTAATACCTTTAAAGGCTTTAATTATTGTTCTCAAAATTATTAATTAACCTGAAATCCTTTTTTAAAACCCCACAGATGTCCTACTGGACACAATCCCTGTAAACAAATGATAATAAAAAAACAAACAGAAGCAATTTGAGCTAATACCACATTGAGAAAATGCATCATCAGTAACAGCAATATCTTACAGAAGCTTTAAAATTGAAGCGTATTGCGATTACATTATGACTTACAGTATCTCTCAGCATGGACGATTCTGTCAGAAGATAACAGGCTAATCCCTGAACCTGTGTGTAGCAAATTTTTGTTCACTTCACAGTACAACACACTTTCTGTCTTCCTTTTTTATATAATGAACTCTTTTGATCTCTTCTGTGTTGGTGCACCTGCTCTCTTTAGGTATCTTCACCTCTCTGTCCAGTTTCTCTCTCAAACACACACTGCGTAAAATATCAGTTTCTCTCTCCGTCACACACGCATACTTACACATTCACCCTGGTTAGATTTCTCTCTCTCTCTTTCTCTCTGTAATTACAGGCTTCTTATCTACTTCCTATGTAGCATGCAGCAGCCTGGCCTTGGCCTTCTCCATCTTACCTCCTCTTCCATTTTAGTGTCACTGATCTTCTGCTGGTTCTCCTCCCAGCAGCCAACAAGGCAGGGACACGTAGTGTTTGGCATGACTGGATGGGCCAAGTTTGACGGCTGCATGGGATCAGTCCAAGAGGCACTAAATTCTGGTGGCAGCTTTTGCTAGAAAGAGGTGCTTTGAGTGAAATATTGTTTTTTTTGTTGTGAGGAAGGGAAACGGGGGATTGAAAAAATCAAGAGAGAGAGATAATGTGGATTCAGAGCGGCTCTGTGAATGAGTGTTTGCGCATCTCTAGGAGTTGTAAAGTTTGATTTAATTATTAATGTGGAAGCAGTAACATTGCTTCCCAAACCGGCAAATGAAACTCCATCTTGCCAAGGAAACTCGCACAGGTCAGGGCAACCAATTACTTAATGAAAATGATCAGGTTTCTAATGCAGGCCTGGCCGGAGCTCATCTCCAAATCTCCTGCAGCACTTTTCACGTAGCTATAAAACAGAGCGTGGCTCAGCTTTCTTCCAGTGGTTAGACAAAGTGTGCCACCACTGCACTCCTCAGACTCATCAAAACTCAGAATGGCTGAAGCAGCTTTAAGGGAGGGATTATTACTTATTAAGAAAGGCTAATGTATGATGTAAAAGTTGGCTCCATCTCCATCTTCATCCTCTTTTCTCTTTGGCTCTGCTTCAAGTCTTCTCAACCACCATGAAACGGTGCTTCTATGTTTCGTGTTCATGTTTCCAAACACTGACCTACTCCTTTAGAGCTTTAAGAAAACTCAGATAAATGCTCATTTCTGGTAAAATATCAGCAAATGTGTGCATTAATACTGGTGATAAGCAATACTGGGTAAAAATAATAATATTGCAGTAGTTTTTCTTCTGTGAGTACGAGGTTTGGCTATTTAAAAATAAGGCTAATGCTGTAATACAATTTTGAACATGAACATTTTTCAATGTCTTTCTCCCTCATTATCCTCCCTTTTACAGCAGTACAGCAGGTCTTCAGACAGCTGTCTCAGAACCTGTGTCGTTCTGTCTTAACTTCTGACACGGACTTAGGATGTGTTCCTTTTAGCACAGATTTGATCTTAGGAAAAAGGAAAGAGTCACACAGTGCTGGATCAGGTTAATGTTTGACCTAGTGCATTGTCTACATGAAGAATGAAATCATTTTTTTCCCACAGTTGTGGTCTCTTTCCTCTGACTTTTACTTGCAGTTTTCATAGAACTTGTTTGTAATAGTGTGGATTCACTTTTCTTGAGCCCACTCCTCTAAAATGATGCTCTTATTGTCAGAGAAAGCAGTCAACGTGGCCTTGAGTTTGGACTTGCTTTGTGGCACTTTCTTCATCCTTGGTGATGAGGGTGCTTCTTCAATTCATTTACTGCTATTTGTCTGAGGATCTTATTGGAAGATCCAAGTTTCATCACATGTTGTCACTCCTTCTAAAAAAAGTGGGTGGCCTTCAGTTTGTTCCAATATGTCTCCATAAATGTGCTTGTGTGCCTTTTGATCAGGAGTCACACATTTGAAAAACTGAAGTCTTGTGACATTTTCATGCAAAATTTGCCAAACTGTCTCTTAATCAATGGAGACCATTTCTGCCGTTCTTCTTATACTGAGGTTTCAATCATTTTAAATGATTTGTTAAACATGTTGAATGTTCTTGGAAGTTTTGGATGTGCAAGGGCGACCAGGACTGTCATCATCTTGGACATCTCTGCCTTCACTAAATCTTTTGTGCCATTCAAACACATGTGCATGTGAAGTGCCGTGTCCTCACAAACATAAATTAATGCATGAAAAGCTTTTTTAGCTGTTTTGTTCAATTTGAACTTTATTCAGTGGGTAGCTTTGAACTTAAGTTGGCACTTATTAGAATCTTACAGCAGTTGTGTGTGAATACTAGGGCTGGGTTTAAAAAATCAATTTAATCGATTTTAATTGATTTCCCTTTAAATGGTTCATAATCGATCCATAAAATCCAAAGATCGATCTTTTAACTTGGGTAGTTTTTTCTTCATTGGACGTGCAGAGAAGCAGCCTGTGGTATCAACCCAGCTAGTATTGCGTGATCTGCGTTTAGTTCTGCTTTCCACTGAACAAAATCTCATGAGATGTTACTGCAAGTAATCAAACAAACACGACAGAAGCAAATAGCACTATATGGGCACCACCGGCGAGTTTAAAGGCTGACCTATGGACGTATTTCTGATTTTACAAGCACAAAGGAAAAGAGGAGTTGAACAGAAAACAAGTAATATGCAGAATACGCATTAATGTATATAATTAATATAAGATTAATGTAACTGCTTTGGGTTCATTTCTTAATGCAAAACAATTTTAACAATGCACCAAGTCAAAAGGTCACTTTTTAAGTTTACAGTATTATTCTAACTGAGATATCCCAGACTGAATAAATATCTTATTGTATCGTGAATCAAATTGATTTGAGACCTGGTAATATCGAATCGAATCGATCCAGAAAATCTGAATCCATACCCAGCCCTGGTGAATACCCAACTTTTTATTACACGTAACACTCAGTGTGACTTTGGACCAAGTGGTTTCATCCTCATGAGCAGTCTCATTATTTAATAGACATGCCTTTTATATTTTATTTTAACAGAAAACTTTACAAATAGAGGTTTTTTTTTATGTGAAACTATTTGAATCTGATCTTTTGCCTCATTTTCTAAAACAATTCCTAATTTTTCAATTGTGCACCACAGCTTTCTGACAGCAATTCTGTGTACATGTTCTTCTCCTTTAGGAATAAACTAGAGGCTTCCAAATATGTCACTCAAAGTGCCCATTATTTAACAAGTCTTTAATGATCCAGAATCCTAGGTTAGCTTACAATTGGATAAAGTAAACAAACACTGTGCTGTTCTTATTTATATCTCTATATATCAAAACTGTTTGTGTGCCGGTAACAGATAAACTGTGCATGCACCATGGTACTCTCTGGATGAACCCACAAACGGTGATTTAGATGGACTACAATTGCACAAAGTGATTAAAAAAAAGAAAGTCCAAGCTTTTGGTTTCCATCAAATACAGACAACAGCAGCAGAATGTGCTTTGAGTCATGTGACTGACATTGTACATCCTGCAGTGTGACTACTACCCATAAAAACATTGCAGTTGAGATGTTAAAATGATGTTATTTAGCCCTAATTAAAATGTATTCTCCTGTTCAGGGTTTGTTTCCAACACAGACAATACTGGGGTGGACACTGGTGTATTTTCAATAGGGGTGTCCCGATACAACTATTTCACCTCCGATACGATACCGATATTGCAGCCTTGAGTATTGGCCGATACCGATATCAATCTGATACGATATCAGCAGGAATCCTACAGACTTTTATTACCTATTTTGTAGTATGGACTGTAAGAAAAGGCTTGATCAGGTCAGATTACTCAAACAGAGAACAGTAGTCAGCAATAGTAGGTATGAGAAAAACTGACCCATTTGTTATTAACCAATAGGTTAAATAAATTTTAACCTTAAACATAAGAATATACTACAATTAAAACAACATGAATAAAAAATATTAGAAGACCCTGAAAAGTGACCTCAATAAATCAAACAAAAACATATTTCACCAACTGCAAAATAACCACTGTGTTGAACTTAAACATAAGCATATTCTACAACTGAATAAAATAAAACATAAATATATTAGAAAGGACTGCTTGTATTGGAGTGCTGATATCAGAGATTTAGGATGCAGGCCGATATAATCCGATATTTGATTTTTGACCGATATCCAATATCAATATCGGATCGGGACATCCCTAATTTTCAAAGCCACTTGGATATATTTTGATTTACTATTTTACTTTTTTCCTAATTTAGATTTAATTACCATCTGCAAATGAGAACAGCACCCACCAAAACCTTCTCACTACAAACATCTCCTGCCAAAAAGAAAGCTTTATGTGCAGGTTTAGACTCAGTTTCCTGTAGCTGTTTGCTGATGATAATTTCCTCTTTTCCAGTTCTCTCAAATTATCATTGACAATTGATAGCTTTCATGAGATGTGACACATCTCTGCTTTTCATTATGGGGAAGTTGACAGTTCCTATTGCTATCTATATGTTTGACCAGGTTTTTGTAATGAGTTCACACTCAATCAAATGCACAGACTCACCAGGAGACATGCCTGAGTTATACCGCCACAGAACCCAGTCTCACAGGTAAATGAGAGAATCAAATTGTGGATTAACCTTGTCAGATGCTCCATCGTCTCTGTAGGTTGCAAAGACAGTGGCACCAAATATACCTCTCTTAATTCTGAAAAATCTTCCTGGCATCTTAATTAGAATATTACTTTTATTAAATATATTAATTCCCTCAAACACTGACCCAAACTAGCAGCTAATATTGATTCTACTACTTTAAGTATTTAACATTAACAAACTAATGTGAGCTAATTACTCATTGACACCTGAATGATGATGAATTCTTATTTACTCACTTCCCAATTGGCAGTAATATTGATTGAAACGTATCGTACCTTCATACATTTTCCTCTCAATTTTAATCCTGGCAGAGGTAAGAGGGAAATTATTTCCCAGTCTATGGTATGTAAACACACTTGTAGTGATGGCTTTGCAATGACTTTGCTGTTTTAAGTGACGGAAATAATTTCCCTGGGGACTGCATAAGGACCACAAGTGTCTAAAACTTAAAGTGTACTTCAATATCTGTGTCATTTTGGTTTTCATGGGATACAATCCTGTGTCATTTTGAAGAAAAATTTAAATGCCTGCGAGGTCAGTGCCACTTGACACTCTTGCACCCGTCATTAGTGGACATCTGGGATGGACCATCCTGCTTAGAGTGTCTTCACTTAATGAAATGGTTTTATGGTAATAAAATTTAAAACTTTTATGGCATGCAAGTATCTAACAATATCAACACCAGTACAATGATACACAACCAACAGTCCTATACACCCAATATTGGGAGCCTCATTGATTTTGATAATCAAGAATTGCAAGCAAAGTTCCATTATGTCAGAATCAGAAATACTTTATTTATCCCCAAGGGGGAATTTGGTAATGTCCCCAACATGGTTAATTTATTAACCATGTAACTGCTTTACCATAACATTTCTCTCATACACACTCCTTTCACCACAGATGTTGCCTTTTATTCTCTTTTTTAAGCCTTGACACTTTTTGATATAACAACCAGGAAAGGAGACTTTTAACACATGGCACTAGAGCTGGGTGATTCTCTGCTTTTGTAGACCAATCCAAATTTTAGTTGCAGAAGGTTCATAAATATAAATGTCTATTTTTTCTCAACTTACTCTGTTGCTTATTGTGCTCCCCTAGGCTTCCACAGTTAAAACTCCGTATATCTATTGACAACATTTACAACAACAGTTTCTGTGTGACATCGTTTCAGGGTCCACAAAAATGAAAAATGTCACTATTTTTATGATTGTAGACCCTGTCATCTTTTATGCAACCACATTTCTTAAGTTGTATTTGTTTTTTCATCAGATTCGATAACAATGTTGATGTTTTGTGAAAAAAAGTGCAGCTTTCAGTGTCAATGGAGACGAGGCTGCCTGTGGCCCAACAACAAAATTTCAGTTTTGATAACGAAATAGCATCATGCACTTCAGTTGTTTGCAGGGAAGCCAGATTCGTTGTGGGACATACCTCAATTAAATTAAGGCAAAGCTTGTTTTATGAAATTTCTGCGTCATTTGTAGTTTGTTTCTCTGAGAGGAAAAAAAAGAGGAAAAAAGAGGAAAAAATAGAGGATTGAGTTTTATTTGGAAATCGCTGGTTTTTGCTGGATCAAAAAAAAAAAAACACATGAAAAACCACAAAAGACCACCAAAAGATTTCTTTCTTTCTAGGATTTCTTGATTAGAAAATCGGCAATGTTTCAGCCGTAGAGCTTTTCCTCAGGGTAGTCTGTTGTTTGGTGTTAGTAGGCCATATGACCCAGCCCTACATGATACTGAAGAGTGTCCAATGTCTCAGTGCCAAAACAACTCCAACACTTTTGTGCCATTTAGACATTGTATTGAGGTTTTCTTGCTATTTCTCAACAGAAGCAGCATCAGTCACTATGAATCTGTAAAGGAGGGTAAGGAAAATAAAGTTATCAGACTTTTACCTGGTACTTTCCTCCACTTTCGCTCTTTCTGAAAACCTTTAAAGATTAATAAAGTCTGCTGTGTTCTTCGTGCAGTCTTGGTGATTTAACAAGTCCGTCAACATGTCAGTTTAACAAGCAGAGAAGATTCCCGGCTTTTGAGTCAGGAAGGCTCAGGCCTAAACCTCTGCATAAGTTGCGTGGAGTTAAATCAAATGTTTTAACTGCATAGATTAAGTTAGCTGAAATAACAAACAAGCAAAACCATTAAAAAAGTTAAAAATCTGCCCCAAATTGTTGTTACATTAAAGTCTGGAAAACTCATTTACCTCTATCCCCACAGATGGAACTAGGCCACCAGCCTCTACAGCAAGTCCTGGATAAGGCACCACTATGGATGATGAATGTAACATTATGTTTAGGTAATGATGTACACATGTGGACAGAATTGTTGGTACCCTTCCATTACAGAAAAAACCCCACAATGGTGTCTGAAATAACTAGAAACTGACAAAAGTAATAATAAATTAAAATGTACTGAAATTAACTAATGAAAATCAGACGTTGATTTTGAGTTGTGGTTCAACAGCATAATTTAGAAAAACAAAATCATGAAACTGACCTGCATTGTACCCTTAACTAAATATTTTGTTGCACAACCTTTTGAGGCAGTCACTGCATTCAGGGGATTTCTGTAACTCTCAGTGAGACTTCTGCATCCGTCCGCAGGTATTTTGGCCCACTCCTCCTGAGCAAACTGCTCCAACTGTCCCAGTTTTGAAGGGTGTCTTTTTCAGGCTGCATGTTTCAGCTCCTTCCACAAATGTTCAATAGGATTTTGATCAGGGCTCACAGAAGGCCACTTCAGAATAGTCCAATGTTTTGTTCTAAGCCATTCCTTTCTGGTTTATCTTTTATCCTGTTGGAGGGCCCTTGACCTGTGACTGGGACCAAGCTTTCTGATATTGGGCAGCACATTTCATTTCAGAATCCTTGATAGTCTTGAGATTTCATTGTACCCTGCACAGATTCAAGACACCCTGTGTCAGATGCAGAAAAGCAGCCCCAGAACATAACTGAGCCTCCTCCATGTTTCACTGTAGGTACAGTGTTCTTTTCTTTGTATGCTTCGTTGTTGCATCTGTGAAAGAGCTGATGCGACTTGCCAGAAAGCTCCAGTTTTGTTTCATCTGTCCAGATGACATGCTCCCAGAAGCTTTGTGGCATGTCAATATGCATTTTGGCAAATTCCAGTCTCACTTTGTGATTATTTGCCTTTCACAGTGATGTCCTTCCATAAAGTCCACTTTGACTCAGTGATGGATGGTGCGATCTGATTCTGACATACCTTGGCCTTGCAGTTCTCCTCTAATCTCTTTGGAAGTTGTTCTGGGCTCTTTGGTTACCATTCATATTATCCGTCTCTTCAATTTGCCATCAAATTTCCTCTTTCTGCCATGTCCAGGGAGGTTGGCTACAATCCCGTGGACCTTAAGCTCCTGAATAATATGTGCAACTGTAGTAACAGGAACATCAAGCTGCTTGGATATGGTTTTATCCCCTTTACCTTCATGCTTGTCTATAACTTTCTTTCTAATCTCCTGAGACAACTCTCTCCTTAGCTTTCTGTGGTCCATGTTAGTGTGGTACACACCACGATACCAAACAGCACAGTGACTACTTTTAAGCCTTTTAAATATGCAAAATGGCTGACTACAAACTTGACGACACTTGTGATACTAATTACAGTACACACCTTAGTTTGCATATGGCCAAATCATTTTCAGTCTTTTCTAGGGGTACCATCATTTTTGGCCAGTTTCATTAGTTTGTTTTTAAAATGATTCTGTTGAACCACAATTTAAAAGCAATGTCTGATTTTCATTTGTTGATTTTTAGTAAAATTTTGATTTATTATAAGTTTTGTTCAAGTTATTTTGGTGACCATTGTGGATTTTTCTTTCTTTGATGGAAGAGTAGCAACAATTTTGTCCACATGTGTACATGCAGTATAAGACAGTATATCAGGGATCTGATCGGTTATATCTTGATTGACAAAATTTGAGGCCTCAGACTCTGAGTTTCTGAATTAAAGCAGCATATCCGTTCTCCTTTTAGGTGCATACTCCTCTTTGTGTTGTTTTTCCTTCTACTACTGCTCAGCAATGAAACACTGTCCGGGGACACACAGAGGGAGGACTGTGGAGTGGATTTTGTAGTCCATCTGTTACAGTGGAGTCCTGCTAGGAAGGGGATGCCAGTTTTGACAACAGTACATCAGTAACTTTGTCACTGTTAAATGTGGAAGCAACTGGGCAATGATTTACTCTGGTTAGTGAATAATGGCCAGAAGAGCTTGTAATTCTCAGATCATTTTTCAATACCATGTTTTAAATCAAAATAGTTAATGTTTTGTAAATAGTTTGTAGTAGGGGAGACAAGGGCTGGTTGTCGCATAGGTTGTTCTGCTGTTATATTGCCTATTACAGCCAATGCGACAAGGCTCTGAATCATATGTTTGTATCAAATATTTGCCCTGCTATTTATCTCCCTTTTCTTGAGAAACTTTGTTGAGCAGACAGAATGTTAAAGGATAAGTTCAGTTTCTACAGCTCACATTGTTTATAGAATGAAGTAGAACAATATACTCACCCAGAAGGCTTTCCTGATCCAAACAGTGCTTCAGGAGATATTTAGATCTAAAATCGAGCGGCGGACATCCATATAATGGTAGCACACGGGCATGTATAGCGCTGCTCCTAAAACTGCATTAATCGTCCAAAAACTCATTAGTTTCACCAATATTTCATCATGGTCCACTCACGCTACTCCTCCATCACAGTCTGTGTTGCTCTAGACATGTTTCTGTGGCTGTGCTAACCTCTTAAATGAAGAAGAAGAATGTTTACCCCCGCGCATCATGATGCGGCCTCATTGTTTCAGAAGACCGCCCGACTACACAGCGACTTTTTTTTTTTTTTTCTTCTTCGATTTTGGCACAAAATGGGCCAGGCGTATCTATGGGATGAAAGATGTTGTGGAGAAAACTTTGAATATGATGGGTGTCACTTACAGTTTAAGACTAGAGTTTAAGATAGAGAGCTCCTTGAAAAGGAGAGACAGCGGAGAGCAAAGAAGAAAGAACAACTCTCAGAGAGTACTAGCCGCTGCGCTTCAAGGCAAACACATTCTTCTTCTTCAGTTCAAAGGGCAACACAGTCCACCTGTTTGGATCAGGAAAGCCTTCTGGGTGAGTATATTATTCTACTTCATTCTATAAACAATGTGAAAGCTGTAGAAATCATACTTATCCTTTAAGGCCGGTCTTATCCTTTAAGGTCAGAGAAAATCTTGTACATTTATGTTGGTACTTTTTGGTGTAGATGTCATAACAAAGTTTCATGTCAAGTCATTTCAAAAACTTTTCCTGAAAATAGAAGGTAATAGTGTCCCTTTGAACCTTGTTTTAACAAGCTTGCAGTGCTGTGCAGTGTTTGCACATGTAACCCGGTCACAATGAAGCTGTTTTGTGTGCACCAACTTTGAATTGGGATGGATACCAAGATCTGGTACCTGTGGCTGTGTTTCCACATAGCAGTCTGTCTGTTTCAACTGTCATCCAACCTCTTGTCCCCCTCTGAGGGGCAGACAATATAAAATCTGCTGATATTCACAAAAATAAAAAAGGTCAAACCACATTTATTTTTTTCTCAATTATATATTCAGTCATGAAAACTTGAAGTAATTTATTTACATGCAGTATTGATTACATGCATAATGTATTTTTCATCAGTGAAATCAGACTGTTTTTTTCAAGAGCTATAAACAGCTTTGTATCAACATGCTAACAAAAGGAATAAAATGTTCATTTTCATTGTGAAATATGCAGGGGTGCCATGGGGGGTGGTTTGGACAATTTGCTTAGAAAAACTTAAAATGGTCTATTTTGTTCAATTTATGGTCTTTACTCGACAAAGACAAAGTGGTTTGACTGAGTTAGAGACCAAGGGGAGAGTGAGGAATGACATGGGTTAAAGGGATTGGACTGAACCCAAACCAGTTGCTTCAAGGAAAACAGACTTGGGTGCAAGGGGCCCCCGAGCGTAATTTTTAAACTGGTGCACTATGAAGTGGGCTCCTTTTTTCATAATGGAGGTTTTGATGAAGCTGCTGTGCTGGGTTAGTTTGGACTGCTGGTGGGGCAGGCATTGATGTCTTTTCCTGGGGGTGCCCCCAATTTCTGGTGGCACCCCTGACGTGAATGCAGTGAATGGTGCCAATTTTTGGACATTCAAAACAAAATTGTTCTACATAACTCAACATCAGGTTCACAAAAACTTCAAATACTTATCGTTGATATGCTGGCTGATACAAGGCACAAAATTTGGTTTGAAGTTTTTATATCTGTGATATTCCAACTGAACCTATTTTCTTTGATAAGTTAGGTCATCAAATAAAAGTTAGCTTTGTTTTTTTATTTGCAGTTAAACTGGTGTGCAACAGTTTGTCTGCAGCTTTTCTAATCTTACAACCAAACATCATCTTAAATTGGATACCTAAGAATACTTTTGGTCTTACCATGGTAGAAAACATGAATTGGTATTGTTTGATTTGTACTAGCATCATATAATTAAGAACAAACGGCGATGTGGTATTTAATTACACTAATACACTGTTAATTGATTGTCCTTTAATACAGTCTGCCTCTTATTAAATGAATAACCTCTCGCATCTGGGGAACATTTCTGACAGACGTGTGATGGACAGTTGTGTGTCCTCTGGCTGCTTGACTCCACAGAGAGCCTATTTTAGTGCTGGTCTCCTTCAGCACAGCGGACAGCTCCGTCTGCGCCCTCCTCTCTCCCTCTGACTGCTTCTCCTGCTGCTGAAAACCTACTTCAACATGTTTCACTGCGAGCATGCAGCGAGCAGCCAGCATGCTGCAGCCCTGCATGCAGCTCTCATTCTGAATATTTCTGCCTGGTAATACAAAACCGGGCATATTGTGTTAAATTATTAAATAGCATGCAGGCTGCACGGCTCAGGCTGTGTGGCATGAGGTAATCGCTGCAGCCTGGTTTGTTTAGTGCTTCTCTGTGTGCCAACAAGTGGGAATTTGGGAAATAAGAATCCAGAGTGCGGTAACTGCTCCTGCTGTGGTTTTCAAAATGCTGACACTTTATGAGCATCACTATAGGAGAAGGGCAATCATGGAGAATTGATTATAAACTATAGTGACGTGTAGGATTTATTGTTTGACAGGCCTATGGATCGGTTCGGGTGACGTCGCAGTAAAAGTGATTTCTGATTATGCAGGGTGGTTATGGCAACATTGACAAAGTCGATCTATTGGTTCCACAGTGGATTAAGAAGATCGACCATGTGAGCGGGATTTAAACACCTTTCTGCCCCTCACATAATCCCGCCCTTGTCATATCCTAACAGCCTTCAGGAGTGATCGATCCGCAGCAACCTGTGCGCAGAGCAGGCGATGGAGCGATATTCAGGCGAAGGCGGTGTTTTGGCTGTACGGTGACGTTTTAAGGCAGGTCCTGGTCAAACCTACCAATGATACAAGTCGCTCCTATTCTGCTGGGACTGATCGCAATGAACGGGTGTCGGAGCTCTGCACGGCAAAGGAGCAACCACAGCGAGACGCGGCGATCAAGGGGATGCGGCATCGGTACTCGGGAGCTGTCCATCAGCACCAAACCCCCGACCAGCAACAAGCCAGCAGCGCGCAGAGCCGAGACCCAGCCGCCCCTGTTTTCAGCCTGCCGCCCCCGCCCTCCACTCACCACCGAGACCGAGCTCCGAGCACCGCCGCTCCGCGCCAGAGCCTCCAGGAGCTTCCGTGTGTGAGCCAGCCCTCCCGGAGACCTGTTCGCAGCGGAGACCCTCTACCTCTAAAGAGCTACGACACCACCCAGCGACCTTCACACCGAGCCGCTGAACCCAGCACCGGGCAGCCGGCTCACCTGCAGCAGGATCCCTGGGCCCCGGCCGGCTCTCAGCACAAGCAGCCGCCGGCGCCGCAGTCAGAGAAGCAGCCTGTTTTTCCGAGCTGCCACTGCAGCTTTTCCGAGCAGGAGGCGACGCTCTCGAAAAAGCAGCCCCATCCTGTCGATCCTCTCTCACCGCAGCCCTCCCCACCTTTTCTGCCTCCTATACCTCCACCACCATCGTCCTCCTCCTCTCTGCTGTGTTCCCGGGGATCTAAACGGGGGGATCGGCTGAGAAGGAGTGCCGATAATTACCAACAGGCGAGCATCGTGGACCGCTGCAGGGGAGGAGGAGGAGCAGGAGGGCACCGAGACCACAGGCAGTTGTTGCAGCAACAGCAGCAGCAACAGCACAGTCATTTAAGACTCCAACAGAGGGACCCCTCCCCTGAAGGAATCCGTGCAAACTCACAGAAAGGGCGCTCTTTCAATGTATGTGAGTCAACCGAGGCTAACAGGAGAGCATTTGAGTGTCACAGTCAGGACCTGCAGCAGCAACAGATCCCACAATTACGAGCGCAGCAACAGCTGCTGGTGGGGAGCAGCTTGCCGATCAACTACTGCGCCAGCGGCTCCGGAGAGCTATGTAGGACTCAGCAGGCTCCTCTGCTGCACCAGCCAGAACAGCAGCACGGCGCACTGGGGCTCTGTCCCCAGCGTCCGCAGCACTGTGAGCAGGACCGACACAAGTCTGCGAAGAGCTCCGGGCAGCCAGGCGAGCACAGCCGCGACTCCCGCTTCTCCCCCCCGGTAACACAACAGGCGTACGCGGGGAACTCGTCTGCGACTGTCAGCAACAGCAGCAAAGACAGCCCCAACTACGGCTCCAGCTATCACCTGTGGCCAGAGAGCCCGCATAAAGGCGAGGAGAGGATCCGCATCGACCCCCACAAGGTACATCCTCACATTAAATACTGCTTTGTCAAATTTAGTAACCTCTCCTTACAGAAAAGAGGGGTTTAATCAATGACCACGCCTGTCATATGATTTTAATAGAGCTTATTTGCTTATGTGTACGGCGTGCACGCGCTCAGTTCGTGTGTTTGTATGTTGAACAGAAAAAGGGTTGAAACGTCATTCATGTTCCTCACAAACACTGATAACACTACAATATATGTTACCAGCGCGTGATATTGCTTATCTAACCCACTATACGGCTTTTTTCCTCAGCGCGAGCACGCACAAACAAACCGCGAACGCGAGCCCTCACGCGCACACACACCTGTTCCATGTTGCAGTGTTGTTATGAAGCTCACTGATGATATTCAAACGACGCTCCCCGGCTGCTGAATGAGGAACAAAGCGTTTGTTGTTCCCACAAAGCAGAGGGGTTTCTGAGCGGGGGAATTGTAATATTTTAGCTTTCAGACACTGACACGGTGATTAGCTTCAGAGCACAGGGCCTCTACCTGTCCGACAGAGCAGCTACAGGCTGTTCATGACTTTAAAAGTCACCTAATTCAGCAGTGGGGCTGCATGTTCTGCTCTGACAGATGTCTTACTGACAACAGTCCTCCATATGTCTAAGGACATGGCTCTCTTCAGGTCTAAAGAACAACTGTGCAGCACTGAGGGAGCAATAGCAACAACCTTGACAAACTAGAAACACAAGAGGGCAAATTATTGGATAGTCTATTGAAGAGTCAAATCAGAAAATACTGGGTTAATAAGTTGTTAGGAAATACGAAGACAGTGTTGTGGAAACACAATTTAGACCAGTGATGGGCAACTTTGATTACCAAGAGGGCCACATTAAACCCTTTTCCCCAGCCTGAGGGCCGCATTGTTACAAATCTGGAACTCTGGAAGGGAAAAAAAATAACAAATATAATGCTGTCATAAAAATGGAATTACCAGCATTGAAATTCAAGCTTGAAAATAATGCCTAATGATACAAAACTAAAACCAAATCACAAATAATAAAGTAAATGAAGGTTTCTGCCTAAAAGCAACAAGTGTTACCACTGTTTTAAGGACAAATATTAACCTTAACTATTTAAATACAGAAGTAAGCAGTACTAAATAATATATTCAAGTGCTTCATAAAAGAGATAAAGGGAAGTGGAGGAAAGTAAGTAGTTACCCAAGATGTAGAATATAAAGAAATATTTTTAGCACCTATCTCATGTTGTGTATGGTGTTGCATTGGTTTCTCAGGATGAATTTCATTAGCTGGATTCTGTCATGTACTTCGTGTTAATAAATTGTAGAGTTTTTGAAAGGATTGGCTGGTCAGATTCAATGTTGAATGAGGTGGTGGACTGATGTGACCCCTGGGCTGCCAGTTGCCTGACCCTGGATAAAATAATAAGCTTTCTTCCTTTTTTAAAAAAAATACAAAATTATGTTAAGAATGCACGTTTCAACATTGATCATGTTGAAAGTAATGCAAAACTGAGGATTTTAGCTAGTTATGTTGGCATGAGTAAGTTGATTTCATTCTTGCTTTGGCACAACTTTGGTCCTGCAGAGAAGATAAAGCCCAGAAAACTGAAGCTTACTGCATTATCTTGAGTTCAAGCACACAAAACACTTGACTTTTCATCACAATGCCTCTGACGAACATGTTTTACTTTTGTTCTCTAATGAGAACCATTCAGTCCTTAACATTACTTTTGGCTTCACTGCTTCAGTAGTTGCTTTAAGTTGAGTTGTTGTTGATCATTTTTATGTCAAACATGCAGTAAAGTAATGGATTCTTGGATGATGCTCCAGCATCTAAATAAGAGCACCAGACTCCTCTTTAAATTCTGCAGATGTTTTCTGTGGCTGAGCTGGCGCCGGTCGCAGGAGGTGGAACACTGAACCACCTTGACATGACTGTCCTGAACTTGGCTCAGTCTTAGAGCATCAGCAGAACTACAGTGTATGACTAAGTAACTCAATGGGAAGTAAACTTTGTTTTTCTGAAGTTGTTAGTGACCTGCTGCAGGTTGAATCCTTATAAGGGAAGGTAGATACAAGG
The DNA here is from genome assembly GCA_036419115.1 of Scarus forsteni. Lineage (NCBI taxonomy): Eukaryota > Metazoa > Chordata > Actinopteri > Labriformes > Labridae > Scarus > Scarus forsteni. The sequence continues at coordinate 3,667,739 of JAZDUH010000271.1, forward strand.
TAGGAGGTAAGTTAAGCAGCTAGCAAGAAGTGTTAATATTGATAATGAAATAAACAAATTTTCTCCAAAATACAGTTTTATTAATAAAAAATATATAAAGAGACAAAACTGTGAATTTTTTTTTGCCACTACAAACTCCACAGTTTGTTTACTTTTTGTAAACCAGATGAGGTGAGGCTCAAATATCACTGGATGACGATGCTGTTGTGTCAAAATATAAGGTGCCATAGATCTCACGGGTCTAAATGCTAAAGACATCGCACACTTCTTTTTCAACAAAGCAAATTAAGATCTCAATGTAAGAGGTGGGCTGTTGACCACCAAATCCATGATTTATCAGTCACTTAATGAAGAAATATATTTCTATTCCTATCTATTAAAGAAAGATAGACAAGAGCCATGTCAAAAAAAGACAGTGTCAACAATGTTTCACCAAATGATGATGAAACATTGTTGATAGGTATCAATGAAGACTTGTTTAATAATTTTATCAAAAAAAGTGTGTGGTGAGCACGCATAACAGATTTTAACCTCACTTATCTCACACAGCTATAATCACTCTTCGTGTGGCCATGAGGCCTTAGGCTGCGAGGACAGAAGTGAACAAATTGGTAACCAGGACTTTAGAGTTTGTGTTGGAAATTAACCCTATAATGCCAATTGTATCATATTTGATACATACTTTTATAAAACCTCTTTCTACTCAATATGATCAACAAATTACAAAAAAAACATCTGAATACAATCAGATAAATGATAAAAATGTCCTCAAATGGATTATCAGTTGCCAAAAACACCTAATGTATCAAATGAGATACAAAAAATCTATATGTTGAATTTTATGGACATTTTGATTTTTATGGATTTTAGCAGAAAGTGAAACAAACATTTCAGCTCCAAAAAGTTGGAATTTTCTGGCTATAATCTATGGTCTTGGGCCTTAAAGGGTTAATGTCGTAATTTTGGACAGTCTTTTAAAGATATTGTTAGAAACACAGCTGAAACAGCTATGACCACTACCCTGATTAGTAGCAGCGTCGTTTAAGTCGCCATGTTCTTACATTAGCTTTTCACTATTGTAGATTGCATTTACACTCAGGAAATTACAAAAGTAGTTTTAGTTTATGAAGATCAACAAACCTTTTTATGCCACAGATCTTATTTTCAATCACTGAAAAGCCTTTTGGTTTTCCAAAGGCTTCTTGATAAAGGAACCAGTTTGAATCTAACTTTGGGACTGACCGACCAAACAGCATTATTATTGCACCACTCAGTACCCAAGAATCCAAATAACAAAAGGTGAAGCAATGTTAGCAGGAATTCTAATCGAACATATTTGTTTTGATTAAACAGCATTTGTGAGTACATTTGCCAGTATTAACAGCTTTTGTTACAACAGCTGCGACCAACATGGGCTGTAAAGGGATGCCAGTCAATAATAAAAGTGGTCTTGTAACATGGTTAAGCTATTTTTTGTAGAAAATATGCACTGTTTCTGTTGTGTGAGCGAATCAAATCACAGTGAGCAAAATTCTATGACATAAATGGTCAATAATGCATCTTACCCTCAGATAATCATTCATTTAAATCATCCCATGTTTTTATTGTATTGCGCAGACATTAAATTGTTTTATGGAGCCACTGTTTTAGTGGAGTGAGTCATCAAACTACTTCTATCTGTGATGGAGCGGCGCGCCATTAATCCACGGCCACAGCACACCAGCATAGCATAGCAGCGGTAGCCACCGTTTTGCTACAGCATCCTAAACTTTCATTTCTCTTGAAATATTTCATCCTCTGCAATGATGATACAGGCGTTAAAGGTCCTCACATCAGTCTCGTTTATGTCTGGAGCTACAATGGACGATAATTTGTCTGCTCCAAGGCCAAAGTTGCAGAGTCAAAGGGGTACAGTTCTGGCTAATATCAAGAGCTAACTCCATGTCCATCAACAGCTGCCGTACTTTTTTCAGTTTTTACACACAAATACTTAAAGGAGAACTAGTGTCGACATAACATAGTTTTTTGATCAAGAAAAATTTGACACTTTAAGGGACTTTGTGGGCCAGGAGGTCACAAATTTAAGAAGGGGGGCATGTGAGAAAGTAATTGGGAACCACTGATTCAGGTTAATGCTCATCGATGTTTGAAACAGATAAATTCGTTCAGTTAGTCGATGCAAATCCTGTTGATCACAGAATGGGGCTATTTGTATTCATCTGATGTACTGACAATTCGTGTTTTAATGACCAAGGCAAAGAAAAGATGAATGAAGATTGGTGCAAACTACCACCCAGCTAGAAATATTTTCAGATGCTTGAGCAAGATGATGATGAAATTGTCAGTCAAGCGCTCCGACACTACTTTTATTATTGAAAGAATAATCAGACGACAACATGGAGCCAAAAATACACTTATATTTCTCACACAATTGCCACTTGAATTTGGAAATCTGAAAGGAAGAGAAATCTTCAAAGTTCTCCCGTGACGGACTCTTTCTAAGTATCAAACCTTTTCCATTTGCTCTGATCCAAGTATTTTGATCCGGCCAGACACGCTTATCCATTCAGGGATATTTGTGGGATCGTGGTTACATGGTATTGAGCGGCCCTCAATGAGACAGCCTCCCCTTTTGAAATCCCTTAAACAAAACACTTGTGACAGAACAAACCCGATAAAGTGTATACGATTACAGCACACCCTGAAACCTGATCGGCTGCACACTGAACTGATGGCGGCTCGTACGATATTGTGTCCTGCCTCAATAACATTGTGCTTTGAATGGTGCATTGCTGCTTCCATTGTGATCGTCTGTGTAAGTACTCTAATGCTGCCACTTACTGCTGCACTGATATCTCCTGCAGGGACTCTGTTGAACATAAACACCAGGGGATTGACTGTTGTTTTTCAGGAAACAAGGAAAGTTGTGTTCAGGACAAAGCTCTGTTTAATTACTCCACAGTCTGTTCTTATTATTACTTGATGATTTTTATAAATAAAGGAAAAGTTAATATTTTGGTACCCTAATTTGTTCTCGGAAGGAACAAAAGGGGGGATTACAATGTGTTTTTAGTACTCTTCTCTATTTTAAAAAATGTTATTCTTTTAAAATGTGTTTTATCTTGATCAAATTTTCTCAGAATAAGAAATATTATTATATTATTATATTTTAAACCCAATAATTTAACCCCTAAATGATTGAAGATTTGATTTATTTAAGTAGGGATGCACAATATTGGATTTATGCTTATATTCTCTAAGTTGATATCTTCAAAATCTTTTAGCACAGATTTTGATATGGATAAAAATAGTAAAACAAGGCTGATAAAGTGTATTTGTAGAGCAACCTGCAGTACCATAAAGACAATGAGAGTGGCATCTTTTGAAGGAGGAATTGTTCACATCTGAACATACAAAGGATTGACTTTGTAAGGTTATCTACCTATACCAGAATCAAAACAATCATATACAGCAGATTTTTTACAGCTCTTTTACTAGTGCATGACAGAAAAATTGTTTGATCCAAACAACTGAGACATTTCAAAATCAATTCAATTATCACACCAGCCCTCTGAATTGAATCAAAAACATAAAATCAGTAAAAATGTAAGACCCCTGCAGTTTGTTCAAAAACACAACATATTCTCCCAATATGTCCGCTTGAAAATAGGCAGGCAAAAAAATATGAATTTAACCAAATTTACCCTTGTTTGTGGCTTTAGTAAAAACTTACCAAACACACATTAGGCAGTTCCGATTATTTATCGATCATTATTTATAATCAGAAATGCTGGATTGATGTATTAGAGAAGAATTCGTTTAAAAGCCAGATTTTTGCTTTTCAAGTTTTATATGTCCTTCACTGCTTTTAACATGTCTCCTCTGAATGTTAGAGCACTTCTATGAACAAGACTAATAGTTTGCAGCCTTACCTCCCCCTCTCTCCTCGTGCTTTTATAAGAAACAACAAAAAATGGACAAGGGACTAGTTCAGCATGAAAGCAGATAAAGCTGGTTTCTCAAGTGAATTGCTGCATATTTTGAAATGGAACTAGTTCTTCCCGTTCCTGCCAGAAACTGTTCCAAGATATAATAATTTATTACAATCATGAAAGTTCTTTGTAATTTTTTATAGTGTCATGGCTTGACTAAACAGAGTCAGATCAAGATAATTTTTACAAGGAAACATTCCCTTGCTAACTTTTATGAGTGCAAGAGTAACTGGTGCTATCATAGCAACAGTAACTACAACAAGACTTGCTGACTGCAGTGTCACATCATTGCTTTGTTTCACCGAGCTGTCTGGTTTAGTTCACCAAAGTTCAGCACAGTTTGGCGTGGTAAACCCTGATCTTGTTTACATTTCCACCATCCCCTGCACCCTTCACTGAGGGTGAGGATGTGAGCAAAGAGGAGAGGGTCGCGCCAGCAATGTAATGCAATTGATCATAAACAGAGAGCAAAAATAGAGGACTTTCCGCACTCCAGTTTTTTGTGGATCATTGTTTCATGTGAACATTCTTTAAGACAACCTCAGTGAACAAATCTGCAGCTTTTTTGAACATAACAAGGTATATGTTTTCTTTTTTTAGCTGCTTGTACATGAGAATTGATGATTTTTGTGACTGATCAACAAACTAAAGTGCTTTTAGCTCCTCCTTTTAGGGTCAGTTTGGTATGCCGTATGCCAAACAATGGAATGGCATGGGCCAGGTATTTGGGTACCTTATCTCCTGATCCACCAGTGGAAACACCGGGAAATGCGTGCTGTACCGAGCCACGCTGAACCAGACTGCTTGGTGGAGGAGCAGCCGATAAAGCTTCCAACCTTTATTCCACACTCTTAGATTCATGCTCTGTAAAACTCTTAGTGACCTGCTCAAGGCACACTCATGGTTGTATCAGTTTTTAAAGGTGCTATGAGAAGAATCTATCTGCGGCGACATTAAGACTCTGCTACCCATGAGCACGCGCGACAACTGTCGTAATGCTGCATTCCAGTAACCTCGGAACTGGGAGTGACATAATCTCCGACTTATCGGCGTTCCAGTTGAAGTCGGAAAAAAAGATGTCGATCTACCAGGCTATTGTTAGCTGTTGTAAGCTCGCCCTGAGTTGTTGTTCACAAATATCACATGAAAAATGTGATTATCACTGTGGCAGCATTTTTGTAAATATAAGTCTAACAATACTATGTATACAGCTGATCTAGATCAACACACCCCAGACAGAAGTGCAAATAAATTAATTATTACAGGAGATAAATAACTGTTCACACTGGGGGCATCCATCTTCCATTGTCAACTTGGGGGTGGCGAGGTTTCACCGAGTTCCCAGTAGGAAATTCCGACTTCGGGGAATGTTCCAGTTGCAGTTTCCTACTTGGAACCCGGAAATTCCTACTTCTGACTACAACTGGAACGCACCAAGACGTAACCCAAGCCAAAGCATGTGTGTGTTGTGATGCTAATGAATGCAGTTCGGACCTTCCTCAGAACTCTGCATTGCTTTACAACTTCTTTTTTCAACAATTTGCAGGATGCAAAGCGATGAGGTAGTGTAGCTCTTTCAAGTTACGTAGCGGTAGTTTTTGATGTGTGACAACAAGCAATTTTTGGAAAACTTATTATCGTAGTTGTAGCCGGCTATATATCGCTACTTACAACCCGGTGCTCTAAGACGTGTAATATAAATATTAATAATATAAATTTGGTCTAGTTTTAATTGTCTTGTTCCCGAAGTTGAGTATCCAGGCCAGTCCAGTCCTGTCCGACCCGACCAGAAGGCTAAGGAATAGCATTTATAGATAACCTATTTTGATGCTATAAAACTCATCTCAAAGTGTGTATTTCGATCAGGCATTTATCTAAAAGTGAGACTTTTTTGTAATTACTTAGAAACTCCTCACAGTCCCTTTAAGATAAAAATATGTGATGTTGAATTTCCTTGACTCTGTGGTGGAAATAATCAACTTTTGGCAAATGTTTTCTATAAAAGCTGAAAAGGCTTTCATAGACGTTTTGGGCACTTAACTGAAAGCCCATTCAAAACCCCGTAGACTCTGGGAACCAGAAGAGCTAAAATGCCAACTCACTGCTGCACTGTAGAACTCATCACTGCACCACTCCGTTCCAGCTAAAACACAAGAAATGTAGAAACAAGATTAAGGGTAATATGTGGAGCAGAAGAAAGAGAACTCTCTTATTTTGATGCCGTCTCCCTCTGCCGCTGTCGCATCACCCATGTTTGTTGGCCACTCTGGGCCTGTAGGCTTCTTTACTTTGAGCGCGAGTGTGTGTTTCTGTATGTGTGTGTGTCAGACGAGGAGTGCCAGCCCACCTTTCTGGAGAACATAAGGTTATATGTGTCACTGCAGAATGGATGGCTTAAAAGAGGAGGGAAGCCATTACATCGGAGCCTTTTGTGCAGATGCTGCCAAACTGCGGTCTGACCCATGTATAATCAGCCTATATGATCTGAAAGAGGTCAACACGGTGTTCATCAAAGAGCCAACAACTGCATCCGACTTACTGTCCGCACGATGCTGTCTGCAGGAATTTACTGCAGGCTCTTGTCTTTGGACAGTGAATTGCCAAAACGTCTCAGTGAAGGAATTTGAAGGTCTGTTCTTTCAAGCTCCTGCGTAGAGATTTTAGGTGGTTAGAATTTGGACTGTATTTGATGCTGAGGCCTTTTTATGAGCTACAACCGCAAACAGAGATAAGTCATCTTTGCCATACAGTTACCTTAAATGCCTGTGACCCCTGTCACGGAGAAGGCTTGAGACGAGTACTACTACTGAAGTAAGAGCCTTTTTTAAAATTATTTTAAAATAAAATATTTACAACATGATACAGTTGGCTGTGAAAAGAAACCAGAACCAAGGCTTTATTATGACGTGTTTCACATTTACAGGACAACATCAAGAAAGACGGTGAACTTTCTAAATTTGACCATGCTATAATTACATGTAATCACGGATACGATTTTGAATTTACACAAATAACCCAATAATCTAAATTTTTAGATGTACTACAAACATGCCTTCTTTTGAAATACACATTACAGGGGAGCTTGGTTTAGAGCGCATGTAAAGCTTGGCAGAGAATTGTCATGGTCCATTACAACCCTAGAATTACAAAACATAAACTAGAAAAGCACTTGGAGAGTGCAGACCTCCGCCAGCGCCACAGTCCTCAACCATATTGTCATTTTGACCATAGTCCTACCTTTATTTCATCGAAATATTTAGATTCCTTGACCATGAAAACATACCATTCGCAACTGGATTCATAATGATATCTATTTTAGTTTAGTAGTTATTCACAGAAATCACATTTTTCACCATGGCGGCCATACGCTGATCCGAATCAACACAAAAATCGAATCAGTTCTTCCTTTTCCCATGCTGAACATTTCCTGAAAATTTCATCAAAATCCATACATTACTTTTTGAGTTATTTTGTTCACAGACGGACAGACGGAAAGACAGACAAACTCTCCCGAAAACATAACCTCCTTGGCGGAGGTAATGAAGTGCAGAAGCAGATCAGGTGCAGCTTACATCTTGACTTATTTCAGATGTTTTCATGGCAAAGATATTTGTTTTGACACGGTGGCTCTGTCATGGTTGCACGGATGATGAATTGAAAGTCAGTCATTATTGGCAGAGCTTTTCTAATTTTATAATACACGATCAACAGATCAAAATTAAGGTCTGTGTTTAGAGATCTGATTACCTGTGGCTCATAAACATGTACACCATGATGCTCATTTCAGTTTGTATACGGATCTGCCCTTTCTGCTGCTGTTGTATCCCTGTGATCCTCTCATGTGTGTTGAATAAGTTGAGCTGAGTTTATGCTCGGTGGTTTGAGGAAGAAGAACAATCTTTATTCCTCTGAATACTTCATACTTTAGTTTTCCTGCTTTTTCCCTCACTTCTCAGGCCTTTTAATTCCCTTGATTTTTATCCTTTCAGTCAAGTTTTTTACTTAAAGGGCAGTTTGACTGTTATTTGAGGGATCTCTGCTGTTGAAATTTAAAAAACATGTCAAAGTAATTTGGCTGCCATCTTATTATGAGTGTGTGTGTTGGCTCAAATAACATTGAATGCTTGTGCTGTGGAACAATTGGCACTGACATATTCTGACTCAAACCTGGACACAGGACTGAAAACTGTTCCCCTTTTTGTTGTAGAAGTCTAACATGAACTTTAATGTTTACTTATTGTGGCCATTACCTTTTGTTCGTCGCAGCTGTATAAAATGTGTTAAGTCAGGTCTGACGGGTTCTAAAAACTACAACGAAGTTGACAAAATCCATATCAGCAGATGAAAAACAACGCTAATCCAAGTGTCAGCTGGCCTGGTTTAAGTTCTTGGAGATGATTCAACTCTGATTTAAAAGGTTTCTTTAGTTCTTTCTTAGACAAAACATCTTCAAGAACCTAAACCAGTTCAGTTGGATCAGCATTGGAGAACCATGGCCTGGATGTCTGAGAACTGTAACAGACAATACTTTTAATACTTTCAGTTTTGCTACTTGTTTAGGCAGGGGTCATCAACTACATTTATCCAGGGTCTAGTTCTTTCCTGACATACGTAATGGGGGCCGGGCTCTAAAATAAATCTAGTTAAGTATTTGTGACTAACATAGTTGGAATTCTTCAGAACTGTTTGCGTTCCTTTACCTTTAAAAGTGAGATCAGTCCCTATCACTGCTACTCGTACTGCTGCAACCTACAAGAAGAAACTCTAGCTACTTCTGTAATGGACTTTCATATTTTCCAGCTCTATGTTTGGCTCCTTGTTTTCTGTTTAAATTTCAACTTACAGATGACTTTATGTAAAACTATTTTAAGATTGACTTGTGCCTGATAAAACTGTTTCAACCAAAGAGATTTTAGGGAAATTCAACAGTAGATTTGGGGATTTAACAGCAGAAAGATGCCTTTGAAACTACAACAAAACTCTTGCCCTGCAAATGTTTCTGAATTTGATAATCATACGGGGGGCCATGCACAAAGCTATGGGGGGCCGGATGTGGTCCCTGGGCCACCAGTAGGTGATCACTGTTTTAAGGCGTTCTTTACATCATTTTATCCCAGAGTTTCCTCCTCTGTCTTTCCACTAACATAAGTTGTTTATTTCATAGGCTGTTCAAGTGTAATTGAAGGATCTCTGTCCCTTTGCTGTCTTATTTAAAAAGTATTTAGGTAATTTAGGTGTTGCATCTCTTTAAATCTGTCCTTAATCCTTAATGTACGTTTTTATGTTAGCTTCACAACAGCACATAGATCATGTTGAATGATGAAGCTGTGGAACAATTGATGCTGACAGATGTGCTTACTCAAATCCGGACATGGGACGTAAAACTGTTTTTATTGCAGAAGTTTAGCATCTAATTTTTACATCTTGCTTTTTTATCTTCTACTTGTACCGTTGTGCTCTAATAGTGTCAGGTCAGCTTTTGCTCTGATTTCTGGTCTCTTTGTTCTTTTACATGACATACATCCCATCCTGTGTATGACAATCTAAAATATTGAAATCAGTGGCTGAATATGAAGGGATCTTAAAACTACAAATAAATCGACAAATTCCAGAGCAAAAGATGAAAACAGTGCTGATCTAAGTGACAACTTGACTGGTTTAGGTTCTTGAAGATGTGCCTCTTCTCCAAAAGGCTTCTTCAATTCTTACTTAGAAGAAAAGAAGAGACAAACGTCTTCAAGAAGCTGAACCAGTCCAGTTGCCACTTCAGTCAGCATCGGATGACCATGACCTGGATGACTGAAAACTTACACAGACAATAGATGAAAAAATTGAAAAAAGGAGGAGAATATGTGATTCCTCTTTGAATATTTCCAGCTTTACTGCTCTTTAAGGTGCTTTAGCACCATTTTATCCCAGAGTTTCTTTCTTAGTCCTTCCAATAAAAAATGTTGTTTATTTTAAAGGCAGTTCAAGTGTTATTTAAGGATCTCTGCTGTCTAATTTAAGGAAAATGTTGAGGTAATTTAGCTGTCTCCCCTCTTTAAAACTCCCCTTTATCCTCTAATGTGCGTATTTGTGTTGGCTTCATAACAACTCTGAGATAACGTTGAATGCTTGAGCTGTGGAACAATTGATGCTGACAGATGTGCTTACGTTGTTATGATTAAGTATACACACTCATGCCAGGAGAAACATTATGTTGATTTAAACTTTCTCTATCGGTCATCTCTGCTGCTGTTTCTGGGCCCTGTGCTTGTTTTCCTCTCATTAGGGCGTCCATGTTTTCCACTGCCTCCCTCTATGTGTATGTGTGTGTGTGCAAGGGCAGCCAACACCTTGAAAGTAAACACAGTGTGCTTTAAAAAAAATGAAATGTCAGACAAGGGGCAGATCCTTTAGTTCACATCCTCTGTGTGTGATGAAGGAGAGGCACCGCTGTAAATGTGTGATAAGGCAAAACAATCGCACACTCAGAGAGAGGTGAGGGCGAGAGCGGTGGGAGACACTCAGTTTGGGGGGCTTCAGCTGGTGACACACAGGCTGTAAGTATGAGCACAGAGCTCTTTTAATAATTGATTGCTGTTTTCCCTATTTTTTTTTTTTTAGTCGGCTGTGTTTAAGTGCTACACTGCGCTCGCTGCTCTGAAATAGATTTGTGCTACCATGTGTGTTGCTATGGAGAGATCAGCCTGGTATTGTGGAGCCATCGCTCTCGCGCTCTCTCTCTCCTCTCAGGGTGTTGAGTTTGGTCAAGGAAACATGTGCAGAACAAGACTGTCTCCCTGGATTAAGATTCATTTTTATGGAAACACACTCATGCATCCACACACATTAAAGGGTAGCCCCTACACACACACACTGGTGTTACTGTAAGTGCTTCAAACAGTGCTCCACTTGATGTAGTTCATTCCCTTTGCGTTTCATCTGAGTGAGCCTGCACAAGGAGAGGTGTATTGAATTACTTGCAGTCCAGTTGAACACAAAGAGTGGAAAGAAAGCGTGTTGGGGGTTTCCTCGCCTCCTCGCAGCTTACTTACTTACTTACTTGCTCGGCGGGTGGAGGCACAGCATGGCAGATGTTTTCGCTCTGCCAGCAGTCGATGCAATTTGTATCCTGACTGCTCGACCTCTCATGATGTTTCCCTTTCCTAATGTGTGTTGTAACTTGCACTTTTTCGCCCCCTCATCCCCCACCTCCCTCCACGCCGTGCTAGCATGCCAAGTCCCTGCCGCGGCTCTTAGCTTAATAAATGGCCGCAGTTCATTTATATGGTAATTCCTGGGAGATGTTAGCCAAGGGATGCCAGGCATATAATGTATCACCACAATGCATATGCTTTATGGCTAATTAGGTTATTGATCTGAGGCTGTTTCCACGTTAGGGCGTGATCACAACACAAAAGGCAATAAAAGTATGAGTAATGCAGCTGTAAGCAAATATTTGTCATTCATTATGAGGAGTGGGGAGATTCAGACATGCAATGATGGCTTCATGAATGTGTGGGAGGAGGCAGGTGTATGTGCGTATGTGTGTATCCTCATAATATCCTCATAAACATCCTCATCTGATGTAGGTAGAGCTGGACAAAATTTACAAGATCCATTCTTTCTATCTATCTTCCTTCACTTATCTGGGGTTGGGTCACAATGGCAGCAAGTTTATCCGATATATGTTGATCTATTTTCAGGTGAGAAATGTGCTTGGTTAATTAAGTGATGTTAAGCCAACACATTTGACTTTATTTGGCCACTGGTGAGTGCAGTTTAATAAAATCATCAAATATGCTTCTCAAAAAAGTTCAGATATCTTATTCATGTTGACTTTTTTCTCCCCTTTAATATTACTAACTGGTATTGTATTTATCCGAAGAGCCTTTTTGTTGGAAAGCTTGATTAGTCACCATTGCATCAGGATACAACTTGTAAAGATGGTGCATTCTTTGAATGAGCAACGCAAGTAAATGTGTGAGTAGCGCCCCCTAAAAATTTGTCAAAATCCCCTGCAGCTGGAAGCTGGTGTTCCTGTACACAGAGTGGCAGCATTATTTGGGGCAAGCCGTGGTAGAGTTTCCAAACTCAGGATCAATTTCTATGAGAGTTGTGAAGTCAAAGACAGACCACTAAGTGGGCTAAATATTGGACCAGGTCTAAGGCTCTTTATTTTGAAAAATGTGGATTCTAATGTACGCTGATACAAAAACGCATGTTCATGCAAAGACTCCCCACTGAGAACAGAAAAACTCCCTCCACCTCCTATGTTGCGTGCTTCATTCCTCAGGACGTGTGTGCTAACACAGTCTGTTTAAAGACCCAGGTGCTTGTTCAGCTCCAATGGAAGACACGTGTATAGTAAAGAGAAAACAGTAAAAGACCAAAGATGCATCCACTTCTCAAACACATATCATAAAATAGCCTGTTCTGAGCAGGGATGAAACTAAGGGGTTTATGAGCATGCTAAAACCCAACATATGTGTGTTTTTGGGAAAGGAACTCATAAATGTTCTGACAACTTGTGGTACTGGTGTAAACCTGCTGACAAACAGTAATATTTTAGATCCTTAAATCCTCTAATGAAGCCTAAAGGTTGATATTTGAGCTGAAAAGGGAAAAATTAGCTGCAATTCTTGCAGGTTAAATATTATGCTAATTGGTACTTTGTTTATGAGCTGATTGAATAATGCAGCATTGCCTTAGAACAGCATGAGCTGTCAGCCTTATGGGTCTTTCTATCGCTTCATGTTAAAACAACAATCAATTATAGCACAATTGTTTGTTTTCGGTTATGGGCTGTATTGGTTTTTGTAATTAGTTGATTCAACATTATCAACACAAAGGCTGCATGTCTTTAGATCAGTGGAACAAATTATGAAAAAAATCTACGCAGGAATAAAAGAAGAATGCTGATAAAAAAATGTTTGTTTGTCAAGGTCACTGATGTTGCATGTTGTTGTCAGCAGTATGTTAAAAATTGTATGTTTTTTAAAAGATACCTGCCTATATGTGAATATTGCCTAATGTCTTACATCAACCATTTATTTCCTCAGATTTAAAAATACACCATTTGTATTTGTATTGCCTTCCACTAAAATAATTGAGGTATGCTTTTTTCACTAATATTTCCCAGCCCTATGTGTGGGCTAACATTTCAATATTGCCTGTTGGCTGTTTCTGAGTGTTTGTTAAACACAGCGTTTGGAGTGCCGTAACGAGATGCAAGAGATGTGTGATTTCATGATTTCACTTTTGCTTGCAGCCTGCGAGTTTGGAAAAATCTGCTCCTGTTGTTGTGAAACTCCACACAGAGTGTGTGCACGTGTGTGTGTGTTTCACTCCATTTTTCCTCCGTCTCATCAGGTCTCCATGCCCCCAGGTCAGAGTTTGACTGCCGATCCCCTGAGCTGCCATACTACTTAATTTACAGCACATGATACACAACTGTTCTGCTGTAAACTCAATCACAGTCTCCTCCGGCCACTGATGAATATTCAGTGGAGAACAAAAACGCCTCAGCTGAACTGCATCTCGTCAGATCTGCTGCGCCTTAAGCTGTGTATAGAAAACCAGAGTCCGATTTGTTACCTTTAGACAAACAAAGATGTTTCTGTGGGAATTCAGATTTAGTCCAATCTTTAATCTTGAGGCCTCTGTGTTTATAAGTATGTATTTGTTAATACACAAGTTAGAGAACGCATACAGTGTATGTGTGCTATGCATTCTCCAGCCTCAATGGCTCCTCTCCAACACGCAGGCTTTACAAATTGAAACAGAAGATGAGCTGAATGAAGCTGCTTTTCCTTCAGCTAGTTCCCCCTCCCCACCCTTTTGTTACCTTAAATCCCCTTGCTGGAGAGTAAAAAAGCAGCCATCCCATACATAAGCAGCAACAGGGTCTGCTGAGGTTAACTACAGCTGCAGAAAACATCATCTGTTCCACCGGGCATTACACTGCGATATGTGTATGTTCTGCTGCATGTGTTTTGTGCCCATATGTATGTTTGTTTGTGTAAAAGAGAGGGACAGAGCTGGTGAGTGGGAGGATAGCATCTATATATTATTATCATGTGGATGCAACAGTGTTATCTTTACATGCTAAAGGTCATACTTACTGCTCAGCAGCCAGTCATGAGGAAGACCCTCCTCTGTGGGAGCCTGCGCTACATCTCGCTGCACTGGGGTCCTCACTAATATTTAATTATGCATCAAGAAGCCTGTTTACAAAGGAGAAACATATGTGGGAGCTGGTGTGAACAATATGCGTGTGTTTTCAGGGGTGTCAATGAAATCAGCATTGATTGTATTACAATAAGTGAAAAGAATTTTTTGATTTATTCAGTGTTTGCACAAGATGAGCGCAGCGCATGGTTTCCTCCGCCTGTTTTTCTCTGCTTAATGTCAGTGGTTGTTGGTGGTAGCTCTCCATACAGCTGCTCCCAGCCTCCATTATCGGCTCCCCCCTCTTCCACTGTTAACCCCTTAATGGGTCACTATCACGGTGAGCGAACATCCCCCTTTTGTTGCTGCCATTTTCTTTTTAACCCTTTTCACCAAGACCGCTGCCTTCCATCTCTCTCTCACCCTTTCACCGAGCCACAGTCGCTCATTTCCGTTCCTACTTTTTCTTCTTCGTCTCCTTTCTCGCTGTCAGTCTGAGGGGAGAAAAGATTTTAAAATAGAATCAATTTACACTAAAGGGCCCAGGGGGCATTAGAAAACTGCGGCACTTAATTTCATAACCAAAAGAGAATGGAAAAAACATCACAGCTGCAGGCTGTTAGCACAACTTTTATCATGTGTGAAGCAATAGACGAGCATGAAAGACTCTGGACTCCATAAAGTACAGTGTGGGGACTGGTTATGGTTCACCTGCCTGAAAACAAGATTACATCCGGTGTTAAAGTACAGTACTGTGTATTTGTGTGTGTGTGTGTGTGTGTGTGTGTGTGTCTGTGTGTTTCTTCTAACAACGTCAGCGGGTGAATACAAATGTGCTGTCTTTCAGTTCACCGGGGAAAGTGGGGTTTAAAGCCAGATAAGGATATTCAATTAGCCGGAGTCTATAGAAGACCAGTGCTGCCGTGCTCCTGTGCTCTGACTGCAGGAGCAGGGCGACATATGGTATAGGGGAGTCAAACCTCATATCTTCTCCATTCATCATGTTACAGTTTCAGTAATTTTACCAATGAAATGTCAAACATATTAACCTGCTACTGCAGTCGACATGACTTCTCTGTGTTTTCTCTAAGGGGAAACCTTATTACAAGAGTCAAAGATTAATAGCCCTTGGATTTGACCAATGGAATGACCCAATGGCGCAAGGACCCTGGCCATGCTCTTGTGGTATAAAAATAAATTGCATGCTGCAGCTTAAGCATACCGAGAACACAAAAAACAGTGCACACTCATCAGAAGCAGCCAAGATATTCTGTGGTTGTGCTTAGTTGTGGCCAGAGTTCTGCCTGAACATCCCATTGAACATTTCTAAAGCATACTTGTATTGTTGAGTAATCCACCAT
The DNA here is from genome assembly GCA_036419115.1 of Scarus forsteni. Classification (NCBI taxonomy): domain Eukaryota; kingdom Metazoa; phylum Chordata; class Actinopteri; order Labriformes; family Labridae; genus Scarus; species Scarus forsteni. The sequence goes on from JAZDUH010000271.1 coordinate 3,683,247, forward strand.
CAAGGCCCTGTAACACTTATTTTAAGGATTCAGATACCAAATAAACAGCATTTAATCACACAGTGCAGTACTTATGAGTCTTTAAAGATGGCTTGCAATCAGAACTCACATGCCTGCCTCCCTGAATGCTACGTGGAGCAAAGTGAAATAAAAGGTAGCGAACAGCCCTGAATGAAAAGGCTAGCAGTGCTCTTTAACAGCTTTTCTCCTTCAATTCTTGTAAAACACACTGTACAATACAACAGTGATACATTTCAGCATAGAGAGCTAGCAGTTTAGTTGGCAGACTTAAATGACAGCTCAATTTAGCACAAGAAAGTGTTGCATTAGTAGGGTTGTGCTGTTTTCAAATGTGCTATTTTCCAGGGCCGACTCCTATGTGAACAACAGCAGCTGGCTTTGGTTTGAGACACTTTATGTATTTTTTGTTGGTGATTTAAGGACATGATAAAGCCATAATTGTGCCAAATGAAGAGTAGTTTGAAAGCTGCAGATTGGTTCTTTTCTACTGGGCTATCAAAATAGAAATAGTATTTTCAGTTGTCAAAACTCGGCTCACTCTTTTCCTCTCATTCTCTGTGAAGTGTTTTACTTTGGAGCTCATCACTGCGTAGGAGAAAAAAGTAACTTAGAAACTAGGTATTATTTTGATGATTCCCTGCTACATAGGTAAGCTTATAAAAAGTTATCATTACATGACTATTACTCAAAATATACAATCATATATTAGAGCTCTTGTTGTGGTCTATATTTTTTTCTTACACATTACCTTCCCTAAATAACAACTAAAGCATTAAGGCATGGCATTTTTACAACTTGGGTCCAGTTTTGGGCTCCTGGATTACTGAGGGCGCTTTCACATTAGGCCCACTTGTTTTGAACTGTACTGCAGCACGGTTCACCCCCCCTCCCCCTCCCCTGCTGGCTTGCATTCACACTTGCAACATCGAACCATGCCCGTGTATTTACTCAGTTTGAAACAGCAGGGGGCGATATGCACGTAACTGGTTACCAAACCTGCTACAGCGGAGAACGAAGAAGAGGCTACCATGGTAACCATTTCCTACACCAGACAACCAATGTTTACGTTTCGCTCTCTTCTACATTTTCCTTCAAATGTGTTTTTTTTTTTATCGTGTTTAAGACAGCATCAGCAACCTTCTGGACCCTCGTAAATCATCGTAATCCTCAACCAGAATAAACAAATCCACAAATCGAGTAAGCAAAAGATTCAACTGTGGGGTTAACAGGAAGTAATGCATCAAAAGTAGATCGGTTCGGACCTCTTTGTTTCACACCAGTGAAACCGCACCAAATGTAGGGAGACGGAGCGGATCGAGACCACCCCTTCATGGAGGTCTCTGACCGGCTGATTTGGTGCACACCAAAGTGCGGTGGTTGCTTTCACATTGATACTAACATACTGAAACCTGGGCCAAAACTTCTTTGGTGCGCACTAAATACAGTTGGTGTGAAAACACCCTTAGAAGATGAAGTACTTTTTTAAAAGAAGCTATTTTATTATTTTTTTCCCCATCACTTCACTGTAAAGGTTTACTGCATTCAATTATCAATCAACTTTGATTTGGAATAATCAGGATTGCTTTTGTTTTAATTGCTGGTTCACAAATGAGATTCAGTCCATTAAATTGTTATTCAGATCAAGCTGTTTTGTAAAGAAAAGATGCACATCACTTATATTTTAATTTCTTTAGTTCACTAACCTGTAAAGGAGATTGACTCTGACCCTGAGACGATCTAGACAGAGTATTCCTCTGCTTCCTGCTCCTATCTCTTGTCCTCTACCTTCTCCCGTTGGCTTCTGTCCCCCCATCTCCTGCTATAAATCTCAAACCGGACGTTTCCAGGCAACTCTCCAGTCAGTCTTTACTGAGTTTGTTGTGTTATCGATTTGTCCTGTGCTATAGGTTGTCCTGGCTTCTCTCTATCCGCTATTGATGTTCTCCGCCTGGGGAAAGAAAGAAACTGTCTCCGTTTGAATTTACGGAGGGCTCGTTTTCAAATGACTTACAATCCACTCACAATGAAAATAGAATTTGTTAGGCGGTGGCACTTTTACGTTGGTACTGTTGTCAGATCTGTGATTTGATAAGAAGAAAAGACGGTGGGATTGTATTGCGGGTTATGGGCCACTTAAGGGTGATAATCTCTGTGAAGAATATATGGCCACAGTGGGAAGTGAAACAGCCGCGGAGGGATCTGTCCCCTAATGAAGATGCCTTAGTCTTGTGGGTCCTCACAGGCTGAGTGATGTTTAGGCGTGTGTGTGTCTGACGGTCTGACCACATGCATTATTGGCCATTTTGATAAGTGGGAGGAAGTATTGGTATGAGAGGCTGCTGGGGTCATAAATCATACTTGTTCACTCAACATTGTAATGTTACATAATGTTACACTGCACTCTCCTACACACCGCGATGTAAGCTCACAGGAGCAGCCACAAAATACTTCACACACAGCACGTGTACTCCTGTTAGACTCTCCCCAACACTTCAGAGGATTTTTGTTCACGGAAATGTTAGTAGAGAATTTCCATATGACAAAAAAGGTACTCTCATCATACTTTGGAAACTGTATTTATTTATCTGTTTATTTATTTGAATTATACATTTCCTGGCAAGCAGTGTTGCCAGGATACCATAGTTTAAAGCTTCATAGTATTCCAGTAAAAATTGAAATATTTTGTTGTTTTTTTAACTCCACTGCAAAATAAATGAAACCTAAGGCACCCAATATTGAGTGGGTCCTCGGGATGAAAGTGTGCTGATCCTGGCTTCTGTTTCCTTTACGTCTAGATCACGTTTAGTACAGGAGCTTTGCAGCAGCCACAGTGTTATGAATGGACCCAAGGCTTACGGCCCACCCCAAATGACCAGGACACACTGGCTTTTCCTCGGTTATATCAGTATATTTGGTATTTGAATACTATATAACACCTGAAAAAGTTGTTGTATTGCTATTGTGTGTCTATAATAACACCAAGGGATTTTTATCAGGGCCGTCTAAAGAAATGGCTGGGACCCTGAAAGACCCATTGGGGGCCCTTTGGAAGTGATGAAGTATAAATTAAACCCATTCGCTGGATCAGAAGCACTGGTGCTTACATACTCTGGCCAACATTTACCCCTTGACCTGGCTTATTGGTGGAGTCCCCTCCCCTTTCTGGTTAACCTTTTTTATGTCCTTTTTGCTGCCATGCCAGCATTTACTCTGGTCCTTTAATGGTAATACACAATCCAACACTGAGGGCCCAGTGGTTAAGAGCTACTGACCTTGCAAAGTGATAATATTAGTAAAAAAAAGACAAAATTATAGATGTGTCCCTATATGTGATTGCTTGGAAAAATAGCGAAGTCTGATTTGCTTTTCATGGGTCACCCCAATGAGGCTTGGCCCCAGAGAACTTTCCCCTTTTTCCACCTCACAGGTGGCCTTGGATTTTATGCTGTCTAGATAGAAACTCTTATTCACACACATTTAATATCACTTCCTGAACAAAAGGGCCCTTGAGGTAAAAGCGATGCACAAATGGTAAAGCTAAGGTAATTACTCAAAGACCATCTTGTGGTCATTGAGGGTGAAGCCCTGTTACACCTCTAAAATTCACCACTCAGATGCTGAGTTGTTTTATAAATTTAGGACTCTTCTCAGACAAAATCTTGTCCTCATACAGTGCATTTACCATCCATCAATCTATTGTTCTAGTAGAATAATTTCATATTATATATCTAAGGAGGAAAGTGCCTTACAAAGGATGATGCTTCCAGACCCCTTGCTCTGGGTCACTTTGCAAGTGACCCACAGCTTTGCGGGGGACCCACAGCAAGCTTTACAAAGCACTCTGGACACGCCAGCAGCTAGGGGCAGTGAAGTGCTGTCTCTTCCAAAAGACTTTTCTTGTTCAGAATGTTAGAGCTATCAAAAAGCTTACTGAGCTCTTACTGAGCTACTGTTTTAAAAAATGTCTCCTTTATTCAAATAAGACAGCTGGCATTGAGGCTAATTCTGCCTGGGTGTCACAGAGTGGTGCATCTGAAGTAAAGTGTTGTGGGGCTACCCTGTAATTCTGCTTTCACACTAGAATTAGCAGGTCAATGCAGGTTTTTTTCAACAGGTTAACCCACTATGAATCGGTAAGTGATGCCTGTCCACTGCCAGCAGATCCAGGTCTAATTGGCAGCACACGAGCTACGTGGCTGTTTTTTTCCTCTGGTGCGTCAAGCTGATGTCATCATGTTGATGACATCATCAGCACGACAAAACAATTTCATGTAAACAATGGAAAGGAGCATGGAGGCTGTGGACACAGTGGTTAACTGTTTTCCATACTTTGTGCTTTTGTCCCTCTTCAAAAATGTACAAACTCAGACTGAATGATATTCAAGCCCTGATGACACAAAGGCAGATGGAATTTGTTGCTGAGATGGCAAAGAGTCACGCAAGTTACAGACGGAGGGGACGGGCGCCATATCATGCCATGGGCACGTTATGGAGACGTCATGACGTAAATTAGCAGGTTGACCCAGGTGTGATGTTCCCACTGAAGCCGATTGGAGGCGAGCCAATAAAAACCTGTTGCTTGCAGGGCAAGTCGACCCGGGTCAAAATGCAGATTAGACCCTTTCAAACTGTGGACAGGAGCCGATTTGTTACCAAGTTTAAATTTGTTTTTTGGCCAGTCTGAAAGGGGTATTAAGGTGTGTTCACACCAAACGCGACTTTGGCAACCTTAGTGGCCACTCTCGAAGCAGAGTCAATGTACAGCCATGATCAGTCATAACCACGCGCGACCAAGTCTCATGGAGATGGACGTGGAGCAGGTTGCTGTGCTCCCTCGCCAAAGTTGAAATATTTGAACCATTCAGGCGATTTTGGGCCGTGAGAGCCAATCAAAATTTCCAATGTAATCTGTGGGTTGTCTTTAGATTGAGAAGCATAAAATTATGTTATGTTATGTTATGACAAGTTTCTATTATGCTTCCTACATTACAAGTTCAACAGTTCAACTTAGTGTCTTTCCTCAGTTTAGACATATATCCACCATATATATTCATATTTACCTCCACTCAGTATTGACTTCAAAAAATGTAAACAAGTCTTAATCTGAGCCCTACTCGCATTTCCTGCTATACTCCATATTTAGTTTGAGTTTTCTTCACTGAAACCCTTCACCCTGATCAATCAGGTTTTCTTCTACTTCTACAGGGACAAGCAAAGTAAATATTTCAAGCATTTTTGAGAATGTAAAGATTCTGTATTCTCTCATGGTGTACTTCCACCCAGCCTCTTTCAGTGGGCTATTTCGATGCACGGTGCCAGCCAAAAAATAATTTCTGTAAGATAAGAACTAAGAAAGAATAAATGAAATATGTTTTTAAAAATTTTGTTTCCCCAGATACTACTGCTCCCATATGAACAGAGCTTCAGATGTATTCTGTTAAGACACTGTTTGGTCTATTCTGATGTGCTTGTGATGGAATAACAACACACAACTTTACATTTTGTGTCACTCAGTTTTCCCATGATGACAAGTCATGTCTGGGTGTTTATCCAGAGATCTTATATACAATGTATCTACATCATAATCATTAGATGAGACTGAATTTTCTCTTTCTCCCAAAAGATTTTACTCATTGTCAGGTTAAACAGTCTTTAAAAATGTTCATGCACTCACAATGTAAACATCAAAACTGAGTGAGCATTTTCAGATTCAGATATGTTGTTTTTCTCTCTAGATTATTAGTTGTGACCAGAACTGATGTCATTTTTTGTCTTTCAATCCCCCCTAAACAGTACACTGTTCATTAGAAAGAACAACAATAATCCAATGATATTGCTGAGCCATAAACGAAGGTCTCCTTCTGTAAAACACGATAAAATGATTCATTTTGCTCCAACCCTCTTGTACCAATGAGGTTTGTAACAGAAAAAAACAACACACTTCCACTGGCTCATTTAATTTACTGGAGAATTATTAAAAGTATTAGGATTAGAGACAGACAGTGAGAATTTGCAGTGTTTATCTGAATTTAAAGACAAATACCACTATAATGTTTTATTACATCTGTCAAAATGATAGGTGGGGTGTTCTGTAGTGAATTGTACCATCTTTTTGTGATATATATTACACAGAGCTCAGATACAACACTGCACTCAATACGTGTTGGTGTTGCTGCATCTAAAAATAATCATTCACATATGTGTATTGATATTTCGCTGAGTTATAGCTCTAAGAAGGAGTATGGATTTCCATACAACCAAGCTGTATATCATGAAGAAGAGTGTTTACCTCCATTTATGTTGGTAAATGTCATAGGGCTCCATTTCATTTTGTAATGTTTCTTGTCTTGTGCATTTTTCTTCCAGTGCTGCTTCATTTGTAGATGTTTTGGTGAATGGTGCAGTGGTGTACTGTGTGTGAACACGTGGACACTATTACTGTTTTTTTTCTGCTTTCTTTGGGTGGGCATTCATGTTAGCAGTGTTAAAGCCGGATATCACAAAACTAAGAGATCACACTGCAATCATGTCCAAATAAAAACTCTCCATGCTTCTCCTCAAACAGGCCTGTACAATGACAAACTCAACTCACCTCTGAGCTTTAGATTACAAATGGATTACTTTAAAAGACTTGGCGTTTCTTTCCTGTTTTACCTCTGTGTCTCTGTTGTAGCTTGCAAAAGAGTTTATTAAAGGGCCCATATTATGCAAAAACCACTTTATTAAGTCTTTTGGTGAAATTTTGAGGTCTGTGGCTTTCCCCCCAGCCCAAAAAATGTGATATTTAGTGACAAATCCTGTGCTGCGTGGTGCTGGTGAATGTAAAATCCCGCCCCCTATTGAGGCATTCTTTCATTCGAGTAGTACCAACGTCACAGGGGAATTTTTTGACCAATCAGGAGCAGACACCCCCACCCCGTCCCCGCCCACTCCTCCCTCCGCTGCTGGTGAGATTGCTATGTGCAGAGCAGCCATGATGGATTTACCGGCAGTGAGACATCGGACTTCAGCTTGAGTTACTGCTGCAGTGTTGTGGGCTGTAACAAGCCACAAACTTCCTTACACAAGCTGCCTGACTCTGAAGATTTAAAAACTAAGTGGCTGGAGTTCATATATGATGGAAAAGTGCCAGAAAAACAAAGAAAAAATGTGCATGTTTGTGCCAGTCACTTCACGGCTGACAGTTCCGCAAACTTTGGACAGTACACAAAGGGGCTCGCAAATAGACTGGTCCTTAACCCAGGATCAGTGCCAACCATCCACCAGCAAACCTCGGACCCTGGAAATGTGAGTATTTCAAATGCTGTGTGCTGTTATTTTGCTAATTGCTACGAGCTGCTAACAGCAGAGGGAAGAGGAGCAGATGTAAGAGCTATTCCTGTGTTAGCCTCAGGAGGCTAAGCTTAGCTGCGGTTAGCCTGTTGTTTTAGCCTGTAATGTTACAATAAACGAGCTTTGCTGTTTTCTAACCATATCGTGTCTTTTCTAGGCCATAATATTAGTCTGTTGTCTATTACTTTGCTGCTGTGAGATGTACCGCTGTGTGAGTAGAGACCTGCTACTCTCTCTGAGGCATTGTAATTAATAAATTATCTCATAAAGTATCAAAACTCATTCCTTGTCTAAACTGAGGACATGGGAAACGACCAGTGAAGGCTATGTCTCTCTGTGTTTTGCAGCTCAGCATGTAAATATTAATAACAGGGGAAAGTATATTTCTACGCTAACGTCGGCTCAAAACTGTGTATCTGTAGATGTGATAACTGGCTTTATTGGCCACAGCATCGTCATCACCAACAGGTTTAATCAGATTTAGATGTTTGAATATTCTCACAGTAGTAGAGGAGTATAACAGCTGGAGGATAATTATTATTATTCCTTGTACAGCCCTCCTCTCCCCGATGCATCTGTTAGCTCTCGGGGGCTAAGCTTAGCTGCGGTTAGCCTGTTGTGTTAGCCTGTAATGCTACGAGAAAGCTTGAGCTTAGCTGTTTTGTAATACAGGCTATGTAATCGATAAATTATCTCAGAAGGTATCCAAACTCATTTCGTGTCTAAGCTGTGGATGAGGGAAAGCGATCAGGCTTTGTTCCTCTGTGTTACAGCAGATCATGTAAATATTGATAACAACAGGGAGTGTATATAACGTGTGGCTAATGCTGCAGATGTCGTTATCACCAAACTAATTTAATCAGATTTCTGTGAGTTTAAACACTCAGAAATGCCCACAGAATGCTGTAATACGAGCTGTGTGACTGGGGATAAGTTACAATTACTAACAGGTCAGTGATTTACGAAAAACAGAGGGAGGCAATTAAGATGTCTGATTTAATTATCCTCCCGTTTTATTTACTAACAATATATGGGCATAGACATTTTATAATGCATCACATAATGTGACATTTGTAAGTAAAAACTCATTAACCCTTGAAAAGCTTGTATCTTATTTGAGACATACTTTTGGTATGTGTCTGATCAAAATTATCAAAGAATATCACAAAAAACCCAAATGAATACAGTCAGATAAATGATAAATATAAAAGTCCTCAGCTGAATTATCACTTGCCAGAAATACCTAATGTATCTATTGAGTAACAGTAACTATTTGTAACATCTCATGTAATTTATTTAGATTTTAGTACAACGTGAAATAAACATTTTGTCTAAAAAAAAAGGTAAAATGCATGGCTATTATTTGTGTTTTCATGCACTAACAGGTTAAACATTTTTCTTTCTTGTGTCTATGCTGGTCGACCTCAGGCAGCATCTTCTGATGGTGAACCGCTGGTTACAGTCAGCTTCTCAAAATCCAAGGAGGAAGGATGTACAGCAAAGCCAGAGAGAGCAGAGCCAGCTTTCCGTAAGTTAAACAATTCTTTATTAAAATCAACACATTTAAAAACATTGGCAAATAGGCATAGCATGGAAAGGAAAAGATAAAGGAAACTGGAATAAAAATGTTATCAAAATGGAATTGAGAATATATAATCAATAAGGATATTGTGACAATAAAAGACTATGTAAAAAAAATTACAACACTGCAGTGATGTGTTTTGGTTCATTTCTTGTCAACATATATTTTTGTGTCTTGTATTTCAGATCATGCAGATGCACTGTTGGACCTTGTCTTTGGGAAGGTTTTCCAGGACCCTGCTCCACACCTGAAGGAGCTGCAGAAAATACCAGACCATACGCTCCTTTTCCAAATACCAGGAAGCGCTGACCCTCTCATACTGGTCTTCTGCATCAGGAAACTCTGCAGTACAACACAGGCAGCATCAGCTCACAAAGGCTCTGTAGGCCAGGCATCTGTAAGGGCTGGACATGATAAGATTATGTCAGAAATGAAAATTACTGTCATAGGTGTTTTTATCTATATGTTCATATTTTTATCAATATGGTTCTATGGCTTGTGTTTAAAAATTCCTTTTCTTTCTTCATGTCTTTTTTACCTCCTTTATGTAAAAATGTCTAGAGTACCAGCAGGTACATTTGGTGATTTATATGTCAAAATATCTTTCACAATAAAAAGTCTACATGAACTGTTTTGTGTTTTCAGTTTTCCATATGTTACATGTAATGTTAATAATTAAATAACAAGAAAGACAAAAAAATGAGATGGAGGAAACAGTTCTTTTAATCTTTACTATTTTTGTTCAACAGTCTGTAAGTGTTTATATCAAAATATTTATGCATTACTCCTCTTAGATGTAAAGGCTCATAGTCTGCTCTATAAATATGAAATGCATGTTGTAGTGAAAAACACACTCAGGGTCAGAGTCCAGGATGGTTGGACTGACAGTTCTTGCAGTTTTCCTCTGACCTACTTAATTAAAACAGGTAAGTCAGTGACACAGTACAGGAAAGGTTATGTAGTAAATTGTTATTTAGCACTAATTTTTCACAATACCTTTGGTATCTCCATTCAACAAACATTTTCAGGCTGTAGGAATTTTCACACAATTGCCACAGGAGCACCTCTGTAGGAGAAGAGTGAAAACAGGATGTTCAGGAGAATTTTTATATAAAGGAAATGTTCTGTTATTGCATAAGAATATACACAGAGCTGTCATAACATACAATAATGCAAGTGAAGAGGTTTTTAAGACAGCTACTGTGTGGCATATAGAAAAGAAAATAACCTTTTAAAATAAGGTTCACAGAAAACTGCTGGCTGCTTAGAGTTACAGCTAATAAACATTCTCAGTTACTGTTACTGTCACTAAAGGCTATGGCTCTATTAAATGCTGTATTCTGATGGGTCAGTCACATTACTAATGTTATTTCTGTAAAACAGACTGTTGCTCTGATCGACCCTGAAGAGCCCAGACATTATTTACACATCACAACAACAGAGAAGACCCCCTCTCTCTGTCTTATTTCACTATCAGTAGCAACGGCCCGTTCAGTGTTACTTAGAAGTGAAAGTTATTTCACATCGGGGTTTTAGTTAATTCACGTCTCTGCAGTAACCCGCTCACTCTACATTAGCTCTTACTAGACTCTATCTAACGCCAGTCTAAGCACTGCACGTCTGCTAACAGACACGCTAACATCGACAACAACAGGGGGAGGGGGAGAGGAACGGCAGAACAACTTTAATCCTTCAACATTATAGCATTGAAGAAACAAACTTTATATACAGACCACTCAGAAACATCCCGGTTTATCCTTGGTCCTCGACTCTCTCCTGGTTCCTCTTATTTTCGGGTTCTGACTCGGTTAAAGCGTTCAGTGCTGTGGTCCTCTTTTAGCAACACAGACGCTAATCGGAGCTCTGTTGACATAGTCACGCGCATGCGCCGACACGGAAGTGCGGGGCGGTTTCAGCGGGGGCTCATTAACATATAGTTACGCCCACAAAATCCGAGTGTTGTACAGAGAGGCAGTAGCAGGGCCTGGGAATAATGCGATTATTCCTGTTTTATTGAGTTTTTAGACCAAAGCATGCTACTAAGGCCTCATGAAGAGATCAAAGATCAATATTACACTGCAGAAAAAGAGCATAATATGGGATCTTTAATCATTATCAAATAAGCTTTCCTCTCACTGCTATTAGCATCCATAATCCATTTTTTAATCATGGTAGGCATCAGGGAAACAAGTAATTAATTAAAGTACCCCTTTAAGTAGCCTTTCAAATTGATGATATTGTAGATTAATGGTATCTGCCTCTAAATTGTCAAACTTTGTTTTATTTGTTGATAACACCACTCTATCACTCTGGCAAAGATTTAAAGCAGCTTCTGTGTGCATTGGAAAGTTAACTGAAGGAATTAAAAAATGGTTTGACGTAAATGAACCATAAATATTTCTAGATTTCAGCAAAAGAAAGTTCATGTTTTCTTTTTCAAATCAAAATAAAAAATGAAGTTGATATGAAAATTAATGAGTTTGAATAAAAAGGGAGCTAAATCAAATTTCTCCATCATAATTGATGAAAAATTTAGTTGGATATCTCATATTAATAATGCTCAAACTAAACTGGTCAAACCATATCAGTATAATGCAGAACAAGAGAAGTTCTTAAGCAGAGACATTATTTGCTCTTTATTGCTTTTTTTTGTTTCATCTATGACTTACTGGGTGGAGGTTTGGGGCAACACATACAAGACCATAGCTCACTTTATTTTAAAGCTACAGAATAGAGAACTCAGAAAGATAAAACAATTATATTACTGTGTACAAACCAATATAATATTGCTAAGTTATATACCTTTAAATAGGGATGCATATCGTTAGGATTTTATCGATACCGATACAGATACCGATACCGATACTCCATATCGGTATCGATACTCTTATCGATACTACAACATATAATTTTGTGTAAAAAATAAAGACTTTACAAGATATTAAAGATCCATCTTTGTTTGTTACCACAAGGTAATGAAAAAGCTTCAACAGAATAGAGGTAATGCATTACAAATGCTTCTCAGAGGCAAAAAGAAAGCTAAGGAGATAGCAAAGCCCCTTCATGCTGCCCAACAGACTGCATGTACAGACAGACCCATATATCTTGTGGGGCTAAAATCAATGCTGTAATAATGACTACTAGGGCTGTCACTTTATATTTGATATTCGAATAACCGTTTGAATATGGGGATAATTATCCGTAACCAAATAGTAAATAAATATTCATGTAAAATATTGAGTGTAGCAGCACATCAGGGCGCCTGGAGCAGTGGACCGTTCCGTCCAACAGAGGGCGCTGTGAGCACAGCTTGACCGTCACTCACATCCGGTGCTCTCTTGACCTCAGTAAACAAAGAGTTTCCTCTCCGAGCGGACAATGACAGCTCCAAATCATCTGAGGAGAGCTGTGCCGTCGGCTTTTCATCCAAGTTATACGGCCAAGCGCAGCAGCGCTTTGTCAAGAGTTTAACCCCGTGTGACTGTGTTGTTTTCTGCAGGGTTTTTACCGAAGGGGCGGATAATAGAGTCTCTGTCTCTGTCGGTGCTGCAGTCTTTAGTGTTAGCCAGGCTGCCAACTCTACTCATGTTGCTATAGCAATCAAACAGCCCGCACTCCTTTAGCTTTATACTATGCGCATGCTCCAAGTGTTTGGGGATGTTGCTAGTATTTCTCCCCTTGGACGCAACTTCTCTCTGACAAAGATTGCATCGGGCCGAGTTTTCATTGACTTTGCTAAAGTGTGCCAAAACCTTCAAGCGCTTAGCCCTCACTTGCTTGAGCCGGACGGCGGTAGTGTCATAACTACATGACAGTTGAAGAGACATTTAAGTACCGATAACAGTACCGTTTTTCCAGATTCTTAATCGTATTCGGGTACCGACACAATTAGGGACTGGTACATGAAAGTACCGGTCCACGGTATACATCCCTATCTTTAAATGATATAATTTAATTTCAAAACTGCACAGACAAGGGAAGAATCAAATTTGTCTTGCCGCAATATTTAGAGACTGTTTGAAATCAGAGAGCCTTTATAAACTGAGGGTAACAGATGTGATTTTGTAAAGACTTAAGTAAGGACTAAAGAACTGCAACGACTTAAGTAAGGACGACTGAAACGACTTAATTAAGGACTAATGTAATGCAATGTAACAATGTGTTTCACTTTAAAGGGCAAACTTGTGGAGCAGCTGTGACAAACTAATAATGTGTAGTTCACGTTAAACGTTAAAGAAATGTTTAACAATAAAGTGATTAACAGATATGATAAAAATTGCACATTAAAAATTACCTCAAAAGTTTAGGTTCTAAATTGGTAAATATGGAATGCTCTAGTTTTCTTGTTATTTTTTTTCCCTTTTAACTTATTGCATTTTGCCTTTGTCTACTTCAAGCTACACCTTTTTAGTTAGTAAAATCCTTGATATTCTGTCTGGATTTCAGTAAAACAAATGTGTCCCCTGGCGGATCGATTTGGAAATACTGGATTAATACACTTAATTGATTGATTTTTTTGCCATTTTAATTAAGATGCAAATCACTGCAGCGCTGGCCTTAAGACAAACCGAGTTGATCCATTCCTTCTGATCTAGTTTAAGAGCCCAGACAGATAAACAGAGACATTTTGCCTAGTGTTAACAGTAACTCGGTGCTGCTGTTAGTCACAGACATCAAACTCTGAGGGCAGAAAAAAATGTTACCTGTATGCTTTGTGATTTTATTTCTTCATAAACATTGACACTTGCTCTTACATGAGGTGGGGCCTCATCCATTAGGTTAATAAATATAATGGTCTTCATGGCTCCCATCTTTAAGTGTCAGAGCAGACTATGCAGAAGATCTGGACTCAGTCTGAGATGGGTTTGTCATGATTAGCTGTGTCACTCTGATGGAACAAACCATCATTGGTATTGATTTATTCCTTGCGTGTATTACAACAAACACCCTTAGAGTCCTTTTCTGACAGGGTGATGTTGGTGGTCCAGTTGCACAGCACCTTGGGACGTGAGGGTCTGCACTTTGGCCAGGGCACCAAGAGGAGGTGTTTTGGGCATTACATGAATCAAACCAATCAGTGTCAGCTCTCATTCCCTTTTAAAGCAGTGCACATTTGCCAACTGGTGTTTTGCAACACAGCAGAGTTTTTTTTTTTTTTAACAGGACACTGAAATGTGCTGATGGTCAGTCAAAAGTTTTACTTTGTTGATTTTTTTTCAAAACATCAGAAACAGTGAGCCAGACACTTTGGCATGAGCGTCACAGTGAAACCTCATTTATTATTAAAAACTCCACATAAAACAAGCAGAAAAAGACAAATTTAAGTTCATTAAAGATCTGTTTACAGTATAACCAAATAACTGTTACCGTGAGATGTTTGTCTCATTTCCCCTGCTGGAACCATTGGCTCTTGTCTCTAATGTGGGACTTTTGAAAGGTGTTGCAGGGTGCATTCCTGTGTCTTGATGTCAGTTTAGGTATGCCTTTGGGATATGCACAACCATGGGGTAAAAATAAGACTAAACAACAGCTAATGAATTTTTCATTGAAAATACAGTTTTTATATATTTCATAAGGTATTTAGAAAAAGAAATGAAGATGTTGGACTGAAAAGAAGATACTATAACAGGCATTAAAGAGGCTATTTAGTATGAATAGAAGAAAGATTTTCTTTAGGAGTCTTGCTTAGTTTTGGATGTGCTTTGAGCAATAATAGTCTGTCTTTGGATGGATGCATAAAACACACGACAGCTTGAAATGACGCCTTGAGCACACTTATAGGTGGTGGTAATTGGTAAGTATACACGTTAAATACAGATCCATGATGCATGAGAAACTCTGTGTGCTCTATTATGTGTGTCTGGGAATATTACGGATGCTGATGCACGCACTTGAGTAGCACACTTGAGTACTGTCCAGCTGTAAAATTAAATTTGTTTCATCAAGAATTACTTTGATACTTAATGTTAGATTTGTGCTGTTTTGCATTCTGTAAGAGAAGCTCAGCTGATGTGTATTTTGTTCTCTAGGATGTATTTCCCTTTAAAGCTAGGGTCTACTATTTGAAACCGCAGCCTGCCCCTCCTTCCCTCACCTCTCCCCTCCGTGTTCCAAGATCCCGCCCCCAGCTCGTGTCGCCTCATAAAGCCCCCTCGGACAGAGCTACAAGCGACTAGCACAATATATCAGCAGCAAACTCAATCAAAAACAGCTCAGCTCAACTGAAAGTGTCAAACACGACAGACATCCCCCTTGTAACTCACAGCAGTAGCCATTTCAATTGGACCGGCGGCAATGTGGGTCTGGCGCTGCCAGAGCGGAGCCGATTGTGGGGGAGGATTTATCTTTCTCAGCCTGTCCTCCCCAGCTCAGCTTACAGTGCTAACGATTAGCGGCTAACAGGCTAACCCGCTCCGCTACAAGTCATTAGCCAGGCCAGTCACAGACTAACCACAGTTATTCAGCAGACATCTCCCACTGTAGTAAACAAAGCCATTACCTGATCAACCAGGGGCGAAACGGCCGATGCTGAAGGTCTGATGGCCAGCTGAGGCTATTCGTTAGCCGTTAGCCGTTAGCCGTTAGCCCGCTAACAGGCCTCAACCCGCGGGCAGAGCTCCGTTGGGCCCCAGCGGAAGGGAGGCGGCTTGGTCTCGGCGCTAGGCTTTTCGGCTCCATGATAGTTCAGTAGCTAACGCTGCTAGCTGCTCACGGAGGTAGAGGCGGAGGTCCATGGGCATGACGCTGCGTAGCGAGGGAGACGAGGATTGGATGGACTCACAGACCAACTCACGGACCAATTAATAGTCGCAGGTTCTTAGGTTTGATTGGTCAGCTAGTATGCAGCTTTTCAGCGGATATACTGAATGGATTTTTTTCGTTCTTTTTGGTCTTTATACTGTGTAGATAGGACCATAGGACCATAACAGCCTTATAAACGGTGTTATTAATATGTACAAAGCTTCCAAATCGTAGACCATAGCTTTAATACACCCTATATATTTAAAGGATCCCTTTTCACCACAGACCTCAGACTTTAGTCAGTGTTTTAGGGGGTTTAAGGTATAGTCGTTTTCTGTGTCTTTATAAAAATAGGAACACATTATCTTCGCAGCTGACTACTTCTCATTTTTAGACAAGCACACACCAGGGTGCAAATGGGAGCACATGGTTATGGTTGAACAGTATAAGAGCTGAACATGAAAGTTAGATCTGTATCTGGTGGATATTGGAAAGGTCACTTGCATTGGGCATATGGTGGGGCCTAAAAATGCATTAAAGATGGTAACGCAAGACTCATTTGTTGGTCTTAGTAAAAACGATTATATTATTGCTGGTTTACTTCTGACTTCTACAAGGCTGTTGAGACCCAATTATGTATGCCACAAACTTCTACCTTCACTGCTCACTGTGATACTTATTTCTCAAGAATAAGCCCCGATCTAAAAAAAAAAAAAAAAATCATGGTTCTAACAATGTTGTCTTCTAATTTGCAGGAAATTGAACTTGAGGCAGTAGGTGTCCCACAGGGAAAGCAAACCCTCCTCCATTAGTTTTAACCTCCCATCTCCCCAGGACCTAGTTTATAAGACACACTCTCACTGGAGGATTCATGGACTAACCTTGTTGGGTCCTGATTATAATAGCATTGTGCCTCTGCTGAACACAGCACATTATTAGTTCTAACAATAACACATTCCCACAGGCATGTACCTGTGTCCTGTGTCTCTGCAGAGGCTCGGTCTTGTTTTTGGAACATTTTTAGTTGTTAAAAGAATAGAGTCTTGGAAAAAGGGGCTGAGCTATATTTGAGTCCAGTTAAACCCACTATTAAATACCTTAAATACACTCTGGTTGGATAAATGTGGGTTTTGAAACAGATAAACTTTTATGTTTTTGTATTTTCTATTGTAGGCCTGCATTCAATGTGTGTTATTAAGTTGCTATGAAGGAGATATTTTTGTCCTTGTCAGCTTTTTAATCAAATGTACAAGTATCAGTTATCTTATTTCTGTTTGACTTTTCTTTTATTACTGCATATTTTTACCACTGTAATACATAAAAAGAGAAAAAAAATCCTGGCCACATCATGTTTCAGATGATTCATAGTTGGATTGAATGTGGTCCCTAAATGATGCCAGCGCAGAACTAAACAGTAAAAGAATGTCATCTTGTTTCTGCTGTGATTTAATGCTATTGCTGCATATTATAAGCCCGGTTATTTGCCTCACTAAAGGTTATAGCATCCCTTAGGCATCTCAAAAGCTGAGCGTGATATTTTAACGTATTGTTACAATTTATTGTGTGCAGATTTTATTGTTGCTTTTTTATGTGGCTGAGCTCCTGGCCTGGGTGTCCCCACAGGGACTCCATAAGGGTCAATGATAGTCACAGACAGTGCGCTGCAGACCCCAAACACTTACAGATAGTGGTCCTCACAAGGGGACAGTTAACATTTCAAGTAGGCTTTAGTGTTTAAGGTGACTGTCCCTGCAGCTTAGGTTAATAAATATGCATCTCTCATTGCAGATGGTGCATTTGGTTTCGCCCACAAGATCTCAAACTCAAAGGTTGATTCGAATCATCTGACACTGCCAAGAATATTAAGAATCATTAGTTTAAATACCACTTGAATAACACTTTTTGGAGAGAATGTGGTCTTGCTTGCAGAGTAATTCATTTCAGATTAGATCAACGTTTGGTCATTCAGATTTTTGGCAGTTGTCACTTTTATGTATTATATTTCAACCTGATTGTGTAGAAAATATATTGCAAAAGCAGCTGACCAAAGAAATAAGATGACTCATTTGTTAAACCTTGGAATATAAAACAGAAGCATACATGATTATTTTAAAGTATTTCTTCTTTTTTTCCCGAAGAATTATGCAGGAGGTTATAAAAGTTTTCTGTCTCAAGTGTGTCTGCCCTGCAACCTCTCCAGGATATATTAACCCCAGCCCCACATAAGCCAGAAACTTCTGAACGGATGAATGATTAAATCTGGAAGATAAACACAAAGCCCATAATTACTTTTTTGTTAATTTAATTTGGTAGTTATCTTACTGTATTAATGCAAAAAAACACAGACTTAAGGGCTCTGAGTGTGGTCTATTTATCCAAATTGTTGCATGTTTACAGAAAAATAATGTCTTAGGCTGTGTCAATTGATACGCTAAACTGACTCCAAAAATTTCATTAGTTTTGAATTTTTTTGTTTTTTATGGCAGTCATTTTGATTTTTAATTGTAGAGCAGTGAATATAGGAGCCAAACATGTTGTGATAAATTAAAATGAATAATGTTTCACATGGTGTGCGTTGGGTGTCGCTGTTACCTGCCCTTCAGGTATAAAGGTAGCTACGTCACTGTTGACGTGAGGGGGTTTGACGCGGAAGGGTAAAAGGTTTTTGACCGCTAAATGCCGGTGTTTTTCTGTTGTCTATGCAAAGGATCGAAATGGAACTTCAGGATGTTAACATGAGCTTCAAGAATAAATGTTCGTTTTGCAGCATCTGAAGGACAGTGTCCGGACTCTTTTTGATTGTCATGGACACGCGGTAGCAGTTGGAAACAGTATCACAGCGCGTCAACCAGGTCACTCTGGGTCAAGCGGCTCGGAAGGCTAAGTAGGCTACAGACTTAGCTCCTACAGTGGGTGTGACAAGAGCAGTAGCTGCAGCTCCCTTCCTCTCTCTCTTTAGTTAAATCCAAAAGCTCAGTGCTATGGTAACTTAACTATCACCTTCCCCAAGGAGGTTATGTTTTTGCTGCTGTGTGTTCATTTGTTGATTTAATGGTTTATTGGCTTGTTGGAGAGTGATGGTTATGGCATACGGAATAAATAATTTGTTAAATCCAGCTGCAGATCAAGGATTTTTTAAAACATTTGTAAACCTTCTGCAGCAGGGCTGTTTTCCCACATTTCTCAAATAACTCAGCTAAGAATGTCAGAAATGCTTTGACAGAGGGTGGGGCAATTGGGGCACTAATTTTTTTAGTTCTACAATTCAAAATTACTAATCATTACTATTTATACTGCAGCTCATGTCTGGGTTGTGTTGATTCGGGAGGATGTACCCAGTTGACATGCCAAACAGACATAGGGGATGCACGGTGCATCCCACGTCCACATTTTTAACAGCTGGTCTCATGATAACTTTATGATAAGTCTTCTCCTGCATTTCTGTTCATCACAAATATATATTCAAATGCTTTCACATATTGTTTCTGTGATGGTTAGGTTTTGCAAGGCTTGCGAACAGCCATTTTTTAATTTCATGAGGACAACAGCCCATCTCACTGATGGACAACAGTCCATACTGTAGGTCATAGGAACAGAACTATTTGCATGCATGTGCTGTTGGATACAGAGTCCTTTAGGCATTTAGGCCGTTCTTTGGTTTAAAGCAGTCATATTAGATGATATATTTCATAGTCCCTATTTCTTAAAACAGTTAAGGAAAAGCAGCCCCCTCACTATCTGAGTTAAAATTATGTTATCACAATAAATTCATCAACAGCAGACGTGTCGTTAATTCCCTGAATGCTGTTGGTCTGTTCAGGGGTCGTGTTTCATGCTGAAAATGTACAATATGCACAATCACATAAGTGGATGTGAGGCAGAAATTGTTTAAATAAATTCATGAGGTGAAAAACACACTTGCCAATGTGCTTTTCATGGGCTTCACTACAGATTTTCCCAGTTTACCACATGCACACAAAAACTGCTCACTTCAGTGCACATCAAGCTGCTGTCCACACACTCTGACGGCACTAGACATGTGAAGTCAGTTTGAGAACATCTCTGTGAATACTCTTTGATTGTCGGCTTCTGCTTTAATCCAGATAACTGTCTTGAGACACTTAAGGTAGCTCCATTTTATCCTGCAGGGGAGCTGAAGCAGTCATTATTTAACATCAGACATACGGAGATACGAGGACATGGAGTACGAGATGATAAGTCTCTGCAGTGCAGGAGCAGCATTTTTAAATCAGACGCTGATAAAAGTTGACAAATATTTATTTTGTTGCTGCTCCATTGATACATCTCTGCTCATCCCATTCATTTCTCAACATTAGATTCTGTGATGGATCACATTAAATGGGGAACAGCACTTAAGGGGTTTGGAGGGGGGAGTTATTGGTTGTCAGGATTGTTTGTGACTGGAGCTTAAGCTTGTTTATTAATAAGGGAAAGAAAGGTCATGAAGGGTTAGTGTTTTTACAAATTACTTTAAGAGCCTGTATGTTTTGCCTTCACTGAGGTCCATTTATTTCTTTTTTGGAGACTGCTAGAGTATGATTAAATCCCTAATGCTAAAAACCTCAGTATCCTGATCAAGCTGTACTCTCTCTCTGTCTTATGCTGCGTTCACACCGCAAGCGACCCAGCTACCAAAATCGCTGGATCAGTAAAGCCTGATCATGTTTGCGTTTCCACTGCCAACCGAACCCTACTTGGTAGGTGGCGTCTAAGCCGGATGCCGGTAGCATGACGTCATAGCATGACGTCATAGCATGACGTCATAGCAGCGCGACACCGTGCACCTGGCTATTCAATACAACGAAGAAGAAAACGCAACACAGTAAACAAAGAGCAATGACGGAAGACATCCAGCAATTCTTCTAATGTGTTTTTACAGCATGTGGCTTTTTGCTATGAAGTGCAACCAAACTTTGTTTCAGAGAAGGCTGTGTGCCGCGAGAGTTATCTTCACAAAGATGAGTGGAGATTTAAACATGGCGGGGTTATGTGTTGTTCTTTATTACCACTGTTGCACGGGAAGTAACGTCTCCTTCGACCAATCAACGGACTGCAGTGTTTCTAGCTCCACCCTCTGGGGTCGGATCGGTATGCTTGGCATCGTAACAGAAGGGTCCCAAAAAAAAGGACAGTACAGTTCGCTTAAAAGGGGTCCTGTCCCGGTTTTAGGCTATGGCTTTACTTCCGATAACAACTGCCTCTGCCCCTCTCTCAACCACCACCGCTATTCTTGTCTACAGTTTAGTCACCTCCTGACTTGATTACTCCAACTGCCTTCTGTTTGGTCTCCCTCAGAAAATCCTCCATAAACTTAATCTTGTTCAGAGTTCAGCAGCTCGCATCATCTCCAGGACACCATCCACTCATCACATCACATCCATCCTACAGCAGCTCCACATACAAAGCCATCCACAACCTCACCCCTCCATACCTCTCTGACCTCTTTAACATTTCTGTACCTGCCTGCACCCTCCGATCCTCATCCTCTGTTCATCTCTCTGCCACCTCCTCTCGCCTTGTCATCAGCTATGGAACTCACTCCCCCCTGACCTTCGCCGCACTGAGTCCTTACCTCTATTTAAAACCAGACAAAAAACTAATCTGTGCAAACTCTCCAACTCCCTCTGATCTTTTGCACTGTCTTTAAATTATATTGTTTGCTTTTATGCCTGTTTTAATGCACTTTTTTATTTTTGTAGGTAACCTTAAGTGCCATGAAAGGCACCCTTAAATAAAATGTAGTATTATTATTATTTTTCTATTTAATCTCCATATGTAATATGAAAATACTGCAAAACATTGCAGTCCCTACAAGATGTTTTATTTAAGCTCCTATGTTTACACCCAGGTTAAAGCGCATTTTGGCAGGAGTACTGTGGCAGTGGTAACTAGAAAAGCACTCGGAGAGCGCAGACCTCCGGCAGTGCCACCGTCCTCACCCATATTGTGATTTTCACCATAAATATTAGTCCTACCTTTATTTTATACATTTCCTAAATATTTAGATGCCTTGACCATGAAAACATACCATTAGCAATTGGATTCATAATGACATCTATTTTATTTCAGTTGTTATTCACAAAAATCACATTTTTTTGTCATGGCGGCCAGATGCTGATCCGGATCAACACCAAAATCGAATCAGTTCTTCCTTTTCCCATGCTGAACATTTCCTGAAAATTTCATCAAAATCCATCCATAACTTTTTGAGTTATTTTGTTCACAGATGGACAGACAGACAAACAGACAAACTCTCCCGAAAACATAACCTCTGCGGCGGAGGTAACTAGTGGCACAGTTCAGACAGAACATTCAACTGGAACTTTGGTCTGTTTATTAGTTTGAAAGGCCTTCAAATCTTGTACTTGTTACTTAGTTGGCCTAACAGGCTAATCACATGCATCCCAACTATGAACCCAACAATCAAATTATGCAAGCAGCAGAGTTTATGGGTCATTCATCTACTTTAACTTATTTTACGCTGGATCCACTTATATGAAGTTCTGATGTAGATTCATATGCCCAAACTTGAATTATCATTTTGTCACTGTACATACTTTTGTTTCAAATTTTTTGGGGGGATTGAAGGGGTTTTGGACCCTGCCTTAAAGAAAGACCACCAGCCCGCTGCTCTTGCTTAGGTTTATGTTGTTGATCTACATTTTCATTTTTATTTTTTATTTAGCTGTAACGAGGGACGTTCCACTGTGGATGTGAGGCTGGAGCCCCTGGTGCACCTCTCTTTTTGTCAGTGCTGAGTGATAATCCACATGTTGGTCAGGGATGTTCGGAGGAGCCCTGAAGCCTGCTGGCCTGTCAAAAAAATGTGACAGTGTCCTGTGTGCAGGGACAAGCTGGAGAGTGTAGCCTGCAGCTCTCAATCACTCCAGGGGCTGGCAGAGACACCCACAGGGAGCTGTACTATGGCAGGCTCTTTCATTTATCTTCTTCTCTTTTACTCGCTCTATCTTTTCCGTTTCCCTCATTTTCTAGATCTCTGCCTGATTGAGCCCCAAATTCATCTTTGTTTCCTCTGTTTTATGCTTCTGTTCATGTTGGCCTTATCAAAATCTCTTTAATGTTCACAGATTATACCAGGGAAGTGCACCATTACCGCACTAAAAGATTAATTTTGAACTAGTTAAATCAGGTCTAGAAGTCAGTTAAACTAAGTCCTCTTCTTTTAAAGGGCAACTTCGGTATTTTTCAACCTGGGTCCTATTGCCCCAAGTGTATGTGTGTATACGATTGACGGGTACAACTCGTTTTAAAATTGGCTCAGTATCAAGGGAGCGGATGCAGCCGGCAGCCTCGAAGCGAGATAGGGGGGCAACTGCATCCCGTATAAGTTTGAGCATTAAAAGTGTTTATTTCGCCACAGACCGGTTGCGATCGCCGGTGCTAGCTCTCTAATTAGCATTGTAAGCATTGCGTTTTCCTTCACGTCCTCTGACCTGTGTGATGTCATCTCCTGTGAGCTTGTTGCCGGAAGAAAACAGAGGAGCCATGCAGCGCGCCGCTCAGAGTGGAGCTGCTTATCCCGGAGGACAGTTGAAAGTTTTACTGCATCGGTATCATGGCTGAATATTTACCAGATTTCGAGAGTGAAGACGAGCCTTTTCATTACGACGGCCACCTGTGTTGAGCCAGAGTATACGGACGAGGAGCTGCTACAAACTCAAGAGCTAACGAGGATAGCAACAGAGGGCCAACGAGCAGACGAGGGTGAAGCAGCGGCGGCACGAACGCTCTAGATTTGTCTCTGACACACACATTTACTGTTGCCCTAAATCCTCTTCACTTTTTCCTCTCGTTTCCCTCTCGTGTTACAATGCTAATTAGAGAGCTAGCACCGGCGATCGCAACCGGTCTGTGGCGAAATAAACACTTACACAATACATACAATACTTATACGTATTGTATGCATAAAGACATATTAGTTATACTTACTTTATGGATAGTTGACCATTTGGTCCCTGTGGTTTTGGTCGCCTCCTCCAATTTATTTTGGGTACATGAAAAAAGGTATCCAGCACTGCCCTGTTGATCAGAGGGGGGAGATCCTCTAATGTAGTTACACAGCGTCGGGTACTTTCTGTATCATCCCACGACACATCGAGACCACGAATATTGGGCAACAGGTCCCACTCATTACACAGACATTCTTCCTCTGTGGGCATAGAGTCACAGCAACCACAGGAGCACCACCAGTCCTCAGAAATTCGCGTTCGTGCCGCCGCTGCTTCACCCTCGTCTGCTCGTTGGCCCTCTGTTGCTATCCTCGTTAGCTCTTGAGTTTGTAGCAGCTCCTCGTCCGTATACTCTGGCTCAAATAAATACGGGTGGCCGTCGTAATGAAAAGGCTCGTCTTCACTCTCGAAATCTGGTAAATATTCAGCCATGATACCGATGCAGTAAAACTTCCAACTGTCCTCCGGGATAAGCAGCTCCACTCTGAGCGGCGCGCTGCATGGCTCCTCTGTTTTCTTCCGGCAACAAGCTCACAGGAGATGACGTCACACAGGTCAGAGGACGTGAAGGAAAACACAATGCTTACAATGCTAATTAGAGAGCTAGCACCGGCGATCGCAACCGGTCTGTGGCGAAATAAACACTTTTAATGCTCAAACTTATACGGGATGCAGTTGCCCCCCTATCTAGCTTCGCGGCTGCCGGCTGCATCCGCTCCCTTGATACTGAGCCAATTTTAAAACGAGTTGTACCCGTCAATCGTATACACACATACACTTGGGGCAATAGGACCCAGGTTGAAAAATACCGAAGTTGCCCTTTAAATCGGTGTGGATCTGAAAGTCCAGTCTATACACAAAAAGTGTGTTGCTGCTTTATGTCCCTTAGACCAGGTGTAAATCAAGCACACTGGATGTACACATAGTAACATCTTAGTCAAGTTGCAGTTTGGCCCTGTTTAAACTAGAAAGTGGAGATAAAGTCGCTTTTTTTAAAGGAAATCAACAATATACACTACAACTCAGTGAATAAAAATGACATTGTTCTGATCACAAATGTTTTTTCTTCTTCTTTTATGTGGTTAAAAGTATATACAACTCACTTAACAACATGGAATGTGACCAATAGCACTGTTTTCAGAAAATAAAGAAAATTGAAGAAATGGAGATAGAAGGTTTGTGCCCAACAGCAGTAGGATTTTTATTCTTATTCTTATTATTACTAATTAGCTCAGGCATGTGGATGCTTATCTGCAAAAATGACTGAGGGGCAGTGAGCCTGGCATTGTGAGAAAAAGCCACACACTGCTGTGCAAATCTGATGTAACATAGTTTTTACTAGAGGCCTTGACCCCGTGATGAACAGTTGATACTGATAGATTAAACTGGGGGTCCATGTAGACCCTGGTTATGCATTTTCGAAACCGAAAGTCTAAAGGTCAGGAACAGTTGAGTTTATTGATACTTTCATTGTCATGTGTCCTGCAGCATAATATAATTCTGCCATACCACAAGTGCACAAGAATTCATCATTCATCATTCATCAATTCATCAAAAACACGTGATCCAAGCTCAATGCATCATGAATCCAAAATGAATGCAAATGCTGTAACTTTTGACTGTCGGCTTGGAGAAAAAAAAACCCGTTGTCGACTCCATTGTGCTGTTGCATGAAGACTCAACAGACTGACCAGAGAAGAGTCTTACTACTTATTTATCTGCTTATATTGGCTGGAACAAGAGCCCCTAAACATGTAGAAAATCCTGTTGTTAAGAAACCTCAAGCCACAGTGTTAAAATCTGTGTGGCAGAATATCCTTCACCCAGATTTAATGATCCAACTTACAGTTATGTCATGGTGTTTCAAGGTCTGTTCAGACAAAAGTATTGCATGAGTGTTGAACTAGAAATATGTATTCAGTGTCACAAGTTGAGAAATAAGGGCGAATAATGGTAAGAAACTGGCAATATAATACAACATATCATCATCCACTATATGACAGTAATTGAATACTGGCAATGTATCACTATTTTTTTCCTTTCTTTAAATTAAATAATTATTTTTTGACAGTTCTTAAGCATTAAGTGCCGCTAATGTAAATGCATTATAATACAGTTTCTAATCAGTGTTATTTACTTGAAGCTTGGTCCCTAAAATATGGACAAACTCTGTTCTGTGTCTCAGTGGTTGAGATAATAACACCAAACCTTATAGAGAGGTGGACCACCAGAGGCTAAACTATTATACAGAATGAATTTTCTCCATCTTCAAATCCAGTTTTAATAACATGAGGCTTTTACACAATATTAAAATGGTTTTATTGTCAAGCAAGCAATGTATGCTTTTATTTCTACACCAGGAGTAAAATAATGCACTTAATATAATGCAGTACATCCAACCTCTATGTCTGCAGTTAGTAAAAAATGCTATGGCTCGCGAGCCTCTCTTCATCAGTCTCATGTTCATTTTAGAATTTATTTTAAGATTTTCATTTTTTATCTTAAATCTTTGAATGGATTCAATCTTTCAAAATTGAACAGCCTGTCAAGATCTTTGAAATCTGCAGAGCAGCTTCTTGTTGCTGTCCAGGGAGCCAGGTTAAATTGCTTAAAAGCCTCTTATGCTGTAGCCCCTAAATTATGGAATAAATTATCTGTAAAATCAAAACACCCCTTGCTTTAACTACTTTTGAATATTGTAGTAAAATGTACTTTTATTGATTAAATTTTACCTTTATTTGAACTGTTCGGCTTGTGTTTAAATGTGTTTAGTATTTTATGGTTTTATTGTGTTTTCGAATCGTTTTTAAGAATTAGGTCTTTATTATTTCATTTTATCTCATAGTATTTTATTTCTGCTTGGTAGTCCCATTTTGATAAACTTAATAAAAAAAATGTAATAAATAAAATGGACTGGATAGGATAAATTAGGTTTAGGGTACGGTCCCCAAATTCTGCAAACTATTAACATAAAACACTGATACAATATCATGCTTCAAAATATGAATGTTTGAAGTTTCATTCGTTTTTCAATGCT
The DNA here is from genome assembly GCA_036419115.1 of Scarus forsteni. Lineage (NCBI taxonomy): Eukaryota > Metazoa > Chordata > Actinopteri > Labriformes > Labridae > Scarus > Scarus forsteni. The sequence continues at coordinate 3,709,951 of JAZDUH010000271.1, forward strand.
TTTTAACACCCTTAAAGGAGACATATCATGCTTGTTTCTCCTTTTCACTATGCCAGACTAGGATGCCTGTAAAGCATTTCTGCCCTCAGTACAAGTCATTTAGTTCCTTCATTGCCCCACAATTGCGTTCTCAAAATCCTCATTTTAGGCCATTATCAAGGTCTCGTTGAAACGCTCGGTTTTCAGGATGACCTACAGTTACCTCGCAACGTCACAGCCCTTTGTGCTCTGATTGGTCAGTTCTGTCAGAGCTGCTGAGAGGGTAGAGCCAGCCTGTCCTTCTTCTTCTACTGTATTTTCCGGCAGGCTCAAAGCAGCGACCGCATATTGAGTCCCCTACAGGCCAGAGCTGGTAATGAGTGAGTGCGAGCTAGGGAGCTATATACTGCTGCTGGACGAATGTGTTCCTCGGTGACGGTTTTGTGGCTAACGGACATCACAGAGGAGGAGCTGTTTTATCAGATTACTCCAATAAAAAGAAAGGTACTTTGTGTCATCACAACAATTTAAATCTCGCGGACATCTCGCAATGACCTATTTTCAGAGGCATCAAATCTCGTTCTAGGATATCAGAAAAAATACAATATCTAATTTTTGAAAATTAAGGGGGTGTAAGGTCTTGTTTTCAAATTTATTATATTATATGTAAGTATTAAATCATGCATCAGCATGATATGTCTCCTTTAACAATAAATAAGGTCAGTTTGTCAAGAAACTTAATTAGCTATTTGAGAAAGAAATTTGTCGGGTTTTCCAGGGTTATGCTAAAGATACAACAGATTAAATGCCTTTAAAATTTTTAACACCAGCTATTATTCCACTAACCCAAAAAAATATATAAATAATGGTATCTTAAAAGATATGTATCATTAAGGACCATTAGTGAAAGTGTTTACATCAATAAAAATAACATTTCAAAGTGCCATTTTAACTACAATGAAGTCTAATCCCAATCCAAATTTTTGACTAGCTGGATTTGAAAAAATACCTGGGGCATCCCTAGAGTCTACACACTTAGATGCTCCCTGCTTCCCTCAAACAGACCTGTTTTTGCTTGATTTGTTGCCGCATGCTGTCTGCATCAATATCCAACCTAACCCAGCGCCAGCTTGTTCAACTTGCTCGCATATGCCCACACCCACCCACCCACATGCACACACACACATAATTAAGCAGACTGGCACCCACATGCTCAAACTCCTGCATCACACACACAGAGAGTTGAACAGAGTGTATTTTCTAATGCACAATTCCATTTTTAGGATATATAAGCCGTCTTCACAGCAGCACAGTCGCCCCACACAATACAGGAGAATGAGGATTTTCTATTAGATTTGTCTGGAGAGAGAGCAAGGCTGAGAGTTTCCTTCATTTAAACTGTTCTGCACTGAGGCTTTTCAATTTGATTATGAGGCTCCATTTCATAGAGGCTGGATGCTGCGTGCCATTCAGAATGAAATTGAGCCATCGGTCGGCTGGACCAGCAGCCTCCCAGTGTCTCCTCTGTGGGGGCATCGGGGGACGGCAAGGGCGACGATGGCCCGCCGTGCCCTTTCCCCGCAATGTTCAGTCGGGTTGCGGGGGGAAATTTGACAGTCTGTGTTGCTGGCTAAATGGGCCAGGGTGTGCAATTGATTGAAACTGTGAAGGACACCCAGAGAAAGTCAGGCATATATCTTGTTTTCTCATAAATTCGCCCCTCTTCCACACACTCCCTGCACAAATACTTCGCTCTTATCATTACGCATATATATCAGTGTTCAGCAAACTGACTGATGGGACGATTGCCTGTTTTTGCGTCAGCCCTGACCTGCTTCAGTGACTGATGAACACCAGAGACAGGTAACTAAAGCTGAGGATGTAACAGCAGCCCTGCTCACCTGGCGTCCATCATTAATCCTCCTTCTTTTACATTACTGGAGCGACACTTCCTGGGATGTTCTCCTTTTACATCCCAAGCTCTAGAGTGGCTTTAGTCTGTCACAACAGGTCTGATCTATAATTGTGTAATTGGTCATCTGAAACCAAATTAGCATTAGATTTTGTGTCTCATTTTTCAGCTTGTCTGTTTTGAAATATGTGGATTTGCTTTTAAGAGAAGATTTACTGTCTTTGAGGGCAGAACTCAGGTTTTCTCCCGCCATCAACCCTCTCCAGATGAGGGAGAGATAACGTGATAGGCTACCAAGCTGTAAACAGAGATAACTGTTGGATGTGGACCAGTTTGGAGCAGACAGGACTTACATATTGAGAGTCCAGTAGACATTTGATTTATTTACATAATAACCCTAAGCTTTCTTCTGAGCTGATAAATCTGCTCATGAAATCACAGAAGTCTCTTAGTTCTTAGTACAATCAAGCTAGTATCTGAGGGGCCGTTTACACGAGGCCTAAAACGCTCAAACCCGATAAGTTTTCATTGTGTTGGCCTCCTGTTCACATGGAAAAGGTACCTGGAGTGCTTAAATCTGCAAACTTTTGAAACCAGGCTCCAAAATGGAGAGTTTTCAATAAACTCTCTATGCAGTTCCGTGTAAACCCCGATCAGAGCATATCAGGGTGAAACGCTGATGTCACCGCATGCGCAGTACTCTTTCACATAAAGGCTGCATGCGCATACCAGGAACAACAACAGCTCCTGCCGTCTACCAAGTAACATGTGCCACTTACCGTGCTCAGTTTGTTAACCAGACAAAACCATCCAGACAGATTTGCTGTCTGAACTGATTTGTTGTTCAGAAAAGAAACTCCAGCGTCTCCGTGCGTTCACTAGCCATTGTTGTTTGTGAAAAGTTTTTCTTCTTCGTACGTGCATTGTAGCAGCGCTGCCTCTCTGCAGACCTACACTGCCATCTACTGAACCGGCATGCATACTACAGCGGTTTAATTTGTCTCCAGCGTCTCCATCTGAATGCAGACAAACTTTGAATATGCAAAGGAAAAATCTTTTTTTGTTTTTAAGTTCGAGAGTGTCCGTGTAAATGAGCCTGAGTCTGGGTAGTGCTAAGATTTATAGCACCCGAGCAGGGTCTTGTTAAGCTGCAGTTTACCTCCTGCATTTCCTTATGTTTTTTTTTTCTTAATAAAATCACTTGTATGAAATAATGAAAAGAGACTTTCATTAAGATCTGGGAAAATAAATGATATATCCCTATATTTGATGAATTGAAGGTGAATTCTAAGATTCATGTTTTTACCAGCCATTAAGTGTCATTTTAACTAAAATGTACCAAGATTAAATAAAACTATTGTTTCTGTTTTCATTTTTGATACAAAATTATTATTAAAGAATACATATCACAATTCCAAGTATGAAATAGATATTAAAGAATGTATTATTGTAAATGTATTTCACATGCATGGATGACTATATGTTGTGACATCATTTATTATTAGTCCCACTCATCATTATAATATGGTTGCAGGCTGTTAACGGTCTTTTTTTTTCTATCGCAACTGTATTGAAAAAATGAATGCCTGCATTAAGGCTTCTTTATAATTTAACAATTGAGCAAGATAAAGATAAAGAGTACAGATAGAGGTATCTTTATCTGTACTCACTTATCACTGCGTGTTTTTTAACTCTGGTATTTGACCTTTTTAAAGAGACCATGTTTTGTCTTAATTTGGGTTTGCGTAGTTGATTTTAATGACTTCAAGAGCAAGTTTACAATTTTTAATATTCAAAAACTTGAGTGAAATCCAGCTGTATTCCTAGTCTCTTGAAAATGTTCTGTAGGAACTCCTGCCACTTTAAGGTCCCTTTTCCCACGATGGCCTGATCTGCTCTGATTGGTCAGTTGGTCAGAGCAAACGTGATTGGCCAATGCAGTGTTGCTCAGCACCATGTTTTTAGCATGCACTCTGTCTATGATACATGCTCTGCAGCGGGCTTCCTACCAGAGCCAATTAGTTTAAACTGCTAATGACATAATGGTAGGATGTTATATTGATCTGTTCTGCTCTATGCTTGAAAAAGCATAAAATGGAATAAAAGCTGTACAGTCCCCTCTACTCAAGTCTATGATTAGTTGATGACAGTTCATGTTTTAATCATTTTCTAAAGGGTATGTTGGCAGGTTGTTAATCTGATAGTGTGATCTTATGAGTTAAGCTGCATAAAGCTTCATAATTACTTGTTAAAATGTGAAATCGTGGCAAAACAGTTGTAAGTCTCCTTTCCATTCAAAGTACAAACATGCACAGAGTTTGTTTGAAAGTCTTTTCTTGGATGTTTCCTCAGATACTACAGCCCAAGACCCAGATTTACATATCAAGCATAACAGAGGCACTCTGAGAGTTTGACTGGGACTAAAAATACTCTGTGATCAGAGCAGGACTTTACTCAAACTTGAAAGATATTTATTTTCTGCCACAAAACAGGACATGCGTCTTTGACAGTGAATGGCTTCATGTAGTGACTTGAACGACTGATGTTTTGCCATTGCGCCGTCCATTCATCTTGTAGATCCATCACATTTTAAAGACTTAAAGTTCTTAAATAAATACGGGGGAACTTCTTAAAATAGCTACAAAATGACATTTTCAGGCTCCTCAAGCTGTTTTTGCTTTTTTAGGAAATCAGAGGGAGCCCTAAAAGTGTTAATAAAATAGTTTCATGTAATTAATTAATTGTGTAATTCAAATAGTTTTATTTTTATAAAGACTCCAGAAGTCCTTGCTCTATTTTCATCCTCAAATAAAGAACAGCGTCCCCTGCACTCCTGCCCTATCAGCAACTATTTCTAGAGTATTTCCTGCCATTCAGACCTAAAGTTCACTCACCACACCGTCTTCAAAGTTTTAAAAGGGTCCTAATGGCACAGATTAAAAAGCAATTTAATACAGAAAAGGGGATTAGAAACACTATGGGCTGCACTAATCCTTAACCTTTAGTCCTGTTCTCATGGAGCCACAATATGCGCAGGACGATAGCATCACAGGACCAGAGTTGGTAAATTTCCATTAGGGCTGCCCTTCTTTATTCCCACCAGCACATTTAAAGGCATTAGGCATGCTTTGTCAAGGCTAATAAAAAAGGACCAGCAGTGCTATCACACACCCCCGACTTGTTTCTGGAAAAGCACTGTTCCATGTGAAGTTTTCATAACCCATTATGATAATCTGGCTGAGTCTCTGAAGGGCAGGGGATAGACAGGCAGATAGATGCTTCTGGGGTGACTGCTCCACAGACTCTGCAGGGATTGACTGTCTGCATAACCGGGACAGAAAGACACTCCTATCTGCCAGGAGGAGCAGAAATAATAGAAGAGACTGCATGGAAGCAGGTCAGAAAGAAAACAAGAAATATTTTTGCCAGAGATAAAGAAATACATTATGTCAAAGTCCAGGATTTTCTTGTTTCTTTTTATTTTGGAGGCAAAATAAAAAGTAAAGGTCAAACATGGCAAACAGGGCGGAGGTAAAATAAGACCATTTGAGGTCACAGTATTATAGTCAAGTATGAAGGAATGAAAAGGTTCCCATACTTTACTGAATTTTCAAACAATTAAGTGGTATGATGAGTAGTTTGCGTGTAACATTAGGTGATGCCTTTATACTAGGGCTGGGTTTAAAATACCAATTAATCGATTTTAATCGATTTCCCTTTTAATTGGTTCATAATCAACCCATAAAATCCAAAGATCGATCTTTTAACTTGGGTAGTTTTTTCTTCATTGGAGAGAAGCAGCCTGTGGTATCAACCCAGCTAGTATTGCGTGATGTGCATTTAAGGATGCTTTCCACTGAACAAAATCTCATGAGATGTTACTACAAGTAATAAAACAAACACTGCAAAGGCAAATAGCACTATATAGGCACCACCGGTGAGTTTAAAGGCTGACATATGGACGTATTTCAGATTTTACAAGCATGAAGGAAAACAGTAGTTGGACAGAAAACAAGTAATATGCAGAATACTCATTAATGTATATAATTAATAGAAGATTAATGTAACTGCTTTGGGTTCATTTCTTAATGTAAAACAGTTTTAATAATGCACCAGGTCCAAAGTCACTTTTTAAGTTTACAGTATTATTTTAACTGAGATATCCCAGACTGAATAAATATCTTATTGTATCGTGAATCGAATCAATTTGAGACCTGGTAATATCGAATCGAATCGATCCAGAAAATCTTAATCGATACCCAGCCCCACTTTATACTGTCAGTCTTTGTTAGATTAATTTATAGAGATGTCACTGCAAATCGAAGTATAGATAATTTCTCTCCTGAATCTACTAAGAACATGAAATTTCCTGCTTCAGCAATGCATGTCACAGTGGTAGGTCTGTGCAGGGAGGGCAGGGGGAACAAACCTTTTAAGGCATACATGGGGAGGCAGCAGTCTTATGCCACAGACTTTTTGCTGTGTTATTCAAGGTGCTCTATCACATGAAGAAACATGTTAAACACACCAAAGGGCATATAAAACTCAAAAAGCAATATGATCTATTTACAACAAGCTGCATTGGTTAGTTTCAGTTCACAGCCTGTAATTAATACAAACAGATTTCCTCTGCAGAGCAAGCAGGTGTACGTCATATTGTTGATATTGAGAGATTGTAAACATGCAAGAGTATATTTACCACATAGCTATGCAGTAACATACCTTCGTGATAAATACAAACTGTGCCTGTCTGTGTGGGACCTTGACTTTGCTCTTGAAGTGGCTTCTAACTGAACATCAGCATGTTTTCCAAGCAACTGTGTCACACTGTTTTGTCTATCTGCCCAGAGGTGGGAGAAAGTCACTGTTTTGCAAGTCTCAAGTAAGTCTCAAGTCTTTCAACCCAAGTCTCGAGTCAAGTCTCAAGTAAAGATGTGCAAGCCCAAGTCGAGTCTTAAGTAAAGTCAAGACAAGTCAAGTCTGAAGTCATAGGCTTAAAGTTTTCAGGTCCTTCCAAGTCATAATCACCGTTGACCAAATAAAAAAATAAAAACAGGACAGTTTCGTCACTTTATAAAAAACAACCAGGACAGTGAGGGCAGGACATGAATGAAAACAGGACATGTCTTGGGAAAACAGGACACTTGGTCACCCTGGGCCTCAACTTTACAATTACTTTCAGCTAACGTTAGTCTCAGTTTTTAGCCACGGCGAGTTTATGAGCGAACATATACTGTTGCATATAGCAGATGCTAAAGTTACCCAAAAGGATCTCACAACAGGTACCAGACCAACTTACCTTTCTTTATGCTGCTTCAGGTGCCGAACGAAGTTCGACGTTGTCGCCTCTCCATCTGTTATTCTCACGCTGCAGGTTTTGCAAACGGCAATTCGTTTTTTGTTTATGACCTCGTTGTTTGTGAATGCAAATGAAATTATCCTCAGTGGCGTGGTTCTGCGTTTCTAGGTTGATCCCGGTCTCCTGCAGTCTTGTGCTCAGGGAAGTAACTGTGTAATCCAAACCCTCTTTGTTTATTCTTCTTAACCCTGATTGGATGTTAATAGATGCATTCAATGGGGCAGATCCCGTAGGAAAAATGATTGTCTTGCTGGAAAGTGGAATACTTTGAATGGGAGCACATTTTATTCAACAGTCTTCCTGAAAATTTCAAGTATTTTCAAGTCATCAGACTAAAGTCTGAGTCAAGTCCTGAGTCATTAATGTCAAAGTCCAAGTTGAGTTGCAAGTCTTTGATGATATTGTCAAGTCGAGTCCAAAGTCATCAAAATTGTGACTCAAGTCTGACTCGACTCTAAGTCACATGACTCGAGTCCACACCCCTGATATCTGCCTCCTTGACTGATAGTTTGAAGATTAAAGCTTATAATGTAGTGTCTGTTTAACCTTATATAAGAAAATGAGAGTGTTTAACAACTTGCTTATCAGTTTGTTGCCATTCTTTACCCGAAGAGAGCAATTAATATGTTAAAAAAATTAATAATTTAACTTTTTGAGTTTTGGATTTATTAAAATCTGTATTTATTGCTTAAGAAGATCAGGCCCACAAGTGGTTGAAACATTGATTAAAGCCTCTGTCTGAAATATGCCAGTATTGCTGCTGAATAATCATCAGTAAAGGTCAATGACTTCATTGCGAGTACTGATGCTTTTGTCATTTGCTGGGGCAATACCTGTGAGTCAGCACAGATGAGTTGAGCACGCAACTACTTTTCAAAGGAGTGTCCATTCAGCCTTCTAAGAGCAAACATTTTGTCTACAAAATCAACACTGTAGTGAAGACAGGGTCCAAAACTAACACCTGCCAATCGCCATATGTAGGGTAAATTTTCTTATTGGTGGGTAAATGTCAAAAAGTTAGGTGCCACTTGGCAGGTAAATTTTATCCACTTAATGGCTACTTCTATGCTGCTAAGATACCCTGTCACCTGGATGTGAACAAAGAATGTCTGAAAACATGAAATCTGATGACCTTTTCAGAATCTGGGCTCAATGCAACATCACATTGAGATGTCTGATAGATCTCCACCCGCAGTCATTGGAGCACACAGCTATGCTCATGTTGGAACTAGAGTAATAGGGCAGGGTCAGAAGGAGGTCTTTTCATTAAAAGAGACCCACACCGAAACCAAGCATTTTTGAAAGGCTGCAAAATGCCAAAAGCTTCCACTTGTCATCAGTATGGATTATATTTTAAGTGAAACACGACACAGATGTTTCACTTAGAGCTCAGGTGACTTCTTTAGGGAGGGACATGATATGATATGATGTGATATGATATGTGTTATACTTTAAATGTGCTTTAGATTAGCATTTTAGCAGACAGAAATTCATTGAGTCTTTCTTGATCATATATTACATTTTGAAATATTACTCTTATTATTAAATTACTAAATTTATAGCTGGGATCCTCTTCTGTGGTCCCTGTAGTACACCTGATTTGAGAGGGTCTGCATTTCTTTATCTACATTCTGTTTGCGCTCTTTGAATCTCTGCAATGAAAGAGAGAGAGAGTGTCTCTGATAGAAAACAGGGTCAGCAGGGCATTAATCTTTTATATCTAAATTTGTGCAGTGCAAAGATTCAATTCTCTGCACTTTGTACAGTCCAGTATTGGTTATATGGTTTTATTTATACATCAGAGTACATTTATTATTTATTTGTTTGTGAACCATCAAAATTCTGCTGCATTTTTTTGCAAGGGAAAAACTGATACGCTATGAAACAAACTGTCATATGAAAGGAGTTTTCCAACAACTCAGTGGTGAGCATTTTCAAACAGAATGTGGTTAATACCAACACGATTCATTACCATGGCAAAAAGACTGCCACTTCAGCATTTGCTAAAGCAGATCCTCTGGTTTGAATTGAGGTGAAGGACTTTGTCCGTGGATTTCTTTTGGGGATTTGCTCCCGGCGTCTTTCGGCTGACTCTGCAGTATTCTTTGCTTCAGCATCAAAGAGGGTGAAGTGACTGATGTCTGATTTCCTCACCAGCTTTGATCCATTTTCACACCACTCTAACCTCTACAAGAACAGTTAGTTGTAAATCGCCATTATTAACATTATTAACATTAACAAACACAAACAGAGGTGGGAGAAAGTCACTGTTTTGCAGGTCTCAAGTAAGTCTCAAGTCTTTCAACCCAAGTCTTGAGTCAAGTCTCAAGTAAAGACATGCAAGTCCAAATCGAGTCTCAAGTAAAGACAAGTCAAGTGAGAAGTCATAGGCTTAAAATTTTCGAGTCCTTCCAAGTCATAAGCACCGTTGACAAATTAAAAAAAAAAATAAAACCAGGACGGTTTCGTCACTTTATAAAAAACAACCAGGACAGTCAGGGCAGGACATGAAAACAGGACATGTCATGGGAAAACAGGACACTTGGTCACCCTGGGCCTCAACTTAACAATTATTTTCAGCTAACGTCACTCTCAGTTTTTAGTCACGACAAGTTTACGAGCAATACCATCGTTGCATATAACAAATGCTAAGCTAAAGTTACCCAAAAGGATCTCACAACAGGTACCAGACCAACTTAATTTTCTTTGTGCAGCCTCAGGTGCCAAACAAAGTTCGACGTCGTCGCCTCTCCATCTGTTATTCTCACGCTGCAGGTTTTGCAAACGGCAATTCATTTTTTGTTTATGACTTTGTTGTTTGTGAATGCAAATGAAATTATCCTCAGTAGCATGGTTCCGCATCTCTGGGTTGTTCCTGCACTCCTGCAGTCTTGTGCTCAGGGAAGTAACTGTGTAATCCACACTCTCTTTGTTTATTCTTCTTAACCCTGATTGGACGTTAATAGATGCATTCAATGGGGCAGATCCTGTGAAAAAAAATATTGTCTTTTGCTGGAAATGACAATAATCAGTCACTTAGTTGAATACATTGGATGGGAGCACATTTTATTCCACAGTCTTCCTGAAAATTTCAAGTATTTTCAAGTCATCAGACTAAAGTCAGACTCAAGTCCCGAGTCATTAATGTCAAAGTCAAAGTCGAGTTGCAAGTCTTTGATGATATTGTCAAGTCAAGTCCAAAGTCGTCATAATTGTGACTCGAGTCTGACTCGACTCTAAGTCACATGACTCGAGTCCACACCTCTGAGCAAAAGTCCAAAAAATAGTTCAAGGAAAAGTTCGGTTCCTGCAGCTTTTACATTGTTTATAGAATGAAGAACAACAATATACTCACCCAGAAGGCTTTCCTGATGCAAACGGTGCTTCGGGAGATATTTAGATCCAAAATCGAGCAGCGGACACCGATATAATGGTAGCCCGTAGGGCATAGATCGCCGCTCCTAAAAACTGCATTAATCGTTCAAAAACTCCTGTTTTCACCAATATTCCATCATGATTTGCTCCGAAAGGACCGCCATTGCAGCCTGTGTCTCTCCACACAGCACTGTGTGGCTGAACTAACCTCTGAACTGACGAGCTGTTTACATGCTCTTTGCGCATGCGCAGTACTCTCTGGAGCGTTGCGATCGCTTCCTTATCTGTATATCTGTAAACTGTGGCTCCAAACTGTAAGGAAGTCCATCTTTCAAAGTCCTCCTCCACAACATCTTCATCCCATAGACATTCGTCCATTTTGCACAAAACTGGAAGAAGAAAGTTGATTGTAGCTGCCGATCTTCCCTGAAACAATGAGCACTCGATGCGCGAAGAGCATGTAAACAGCTCGTCAGTTCAGAGGTTAGTTCAGCCACACAGCGCTGTGTGGAGAGACACAGGCTGCAATGGCGGTCCTTTCGGAGCAAATCATGATGGAATATCGGTGAAAAACATGAGTTTTTGAACGATTAATGCAGTTTTTAGGAGCGGCGATCTATGCCCTACGGGCTACCATTATATCGGTGTCCGCTGCTCGATTTTGGATCTAAATATCTCCCGAAGCACCGTTTGCATCAGGAAAGCCTTCTGGGTGAGTATATTGTTGTTCTTCATTCTATAAACAATGTAAAAGCTGCAGGAACCGAACTTTTCCTTTAAGCAGTAAGCTGTACGCCAAAGTACTGGTGTGTAGAGTTCCTTATAAAAGCATGAGACATGACTTAAAGGTGGTGGTATGATGCCTAAAGTCATACAAAATAGAGAAAACATGACCCAACAACCTTGGCATTTGACATAATACTGTACAGTTAAAATATAATAAATTCATTATCAAGTCAGGGGTGGTACTTGAGATATCACATCTATAAACAAAGGATGATCATGACCTGCAAAATCAAATTAATTTTTCTTTGACACTTAGTGGGAGTTTCTTTTAACAACTTAAAAAGTCTTTCAAAACACTTTTATGTATGTTCCCCTGGCTCCCCGAACAAACCTACCAGTGGGACATCCTTTAATTGTTTTATCGTCAGTTTTAGCCCACTGGCTCGCTGTAGCAAGCCCAATGCAGAGCAAAACGCAGTGATCACCCCGTCGCATGCAGAGTCCCTGTCTAATGCAAGACTCCTGGGCTGCAGGTTAAGCTGTTACAATCATACACACTGCAATATGTTTGCTAAGGCAGATGCTCAGCTACAGTAAGTGAATCTTTGATGAGTGTTTTCTTGCAATCTGCTATAACTCGCCACAGCTTGTCTATTAATTGCAGATATGTTGCTGTAATTGTGTGTAATAAACATGTATTTGAGAGCCCAGGCAGCTCAACACGGTAAGCTTTCAGTTCATTTTAGACCATAGTCTTGTGTGATTATTTTGCCTGAATGAAACTTGGTACAACTAAAAGTACAAACCCACGCAAATGCCAATTAGACACTGTTTTTTCTGGTATTTGGTCCATTTCTTTTTCCTCTTTCTACCCTGTATGTTATTGTTAAAGCTCTGCCTGTGTGTAATGTGATGAATGTAAGCAGGAGTTTAAATTTGAAATCTGAAGAAGACTTTGAGAGCGAATAAAATTTCACCATTGATTACAATGAATGTGCATTAATATTAACTGTGTTTACCTAATCTTGTTGCCATATCCATTTTAGTTGCAGTTTAAATCCCAAGAGGACACATTTTTCAGTGCAACTTTTTTAAAAAACATATTTATCCCTAATCATTGGATATTTCTATTAATAAAACTGCTCCTTTCATTATTTTCCATGAAATCTTAAAAACTGATTATTTTGTGGGCAGTTAGGAAATTACATTTGTGGTTCTCATTCTAAACAATGTTGTTGTTGTTTTTTTTTACCAAGTATTAGAACTGCCATCTTTTCAGCATTCACTGCTTTGGTATAAACAATATTGTCTTCCCTTATATCATTTGAAAATGGATGGATTCATCTTAATCTTTGACATATCCCGGCTTATCCACTCTTTTGTCCTAATATCCTGACTTCTGGTTCACAAAAACAAGATGGTGACAGACTCAAAGCACACAAACAGTACCAAACAGTGGCTCCATCCACTTTTTTTTATACACTGAGCTCTAAATCAGTCTGCTTTTATAACCAAAATTGTTTTGCAAGCTCCACTCCTCTCTGTGCCCTCTTCAGATCCACGGAGATGTAACTCCCACATCAATGGTCTATTTAAAGGCTCAAACAGGATGTGTCTCTTCATTCTGATGTCGGTTTTTACACCTTTTGTTGTTGTGATAGTATTGTATTTATCACTCCTCTTCCTGTTCACAGGCCACTACTGAGCAGAAGAAGCTGAGCCATGCTGGATCCAAGCCCTCTCTCTCCGAGAGCAGCGGCCGACTCCCTCAGATAGCCATGAACACCTGCAAGTACAATGGCGGAGTGGTGAGACCACTAGTGGGCAGCCTGGCGTCCTCGTCGCGCCGCAACCTCGCGGAGCTCGATTCGGAGACGCAGCCCTTGCAGACGCTTCACAGCTCTGGCCTGGAGGTGGTGGTGTCCAAGGGCAACGGTGGGGAGGACCCGAGCAAGGCGTCCAATGAGAGCTTGGTCAGAGAGGGCAGTGGACGTGGCGGGGGCAGGGCGCCGCAGAAGAAGAACAGGGACATTGGCTACAAGCTCGGCCACAGGAGGGCGCTGTTTGAGAAGCGGAAGCGGCTCAGCGACTACGCACTCATCTTTGGGATGTTTGGGATTGTTGTAATGGTGACAGAGACAGAGCTGTCATGGGGGGTTTACACTAAGGTAGGTCGTGCCTGTGTGTGATGCATGAGTGGGAGCTCAGTGTGTTGTCATTCCTTTTGTTCACTGTATACTTGTGTGGGGCTAGCAACTGTCAGCTTTATGAAAAGTGATCATTATCACAGGCTCTGGCAAACATAATTCAAAAAAAGGGAAGGGTAAAGCTGCACAAATAGAAATGAAACGATTTGATCTGTTCTATGACTAACACTCTTTCAGAGTTTAGCCTTTAAAACTGTTTTATTCAGACATTTTTTGACAACAAGCCTGCTTTTGTTACCCATTTCTTTCATTTTTGGCATAAGAAAGTGAATGATGTCTAGCCAAAGGATTGCTTCCACTACTGGCATCACTGTGGCTTTCTGTCACTGCATGTGTAGCTCAGCTCTTAAATCACAACTATTACAGCAGAGAAGAGAGATGGAAAGATAGAGAGTTGAGGATAATGAGGTGAAGAGATGGACTTACAGTGACATAAAGATGAAGAGAGTTTAGGATGATGTACAGATTGAAGCTCTGGATCTTTTAAACTACATATTAGCACCTTAGAGGTTGACATTTCAGTGCATGTGTTCATGTTAGGGGTAGAACAAAATATTGATATGGTGACATGTATTTGCTCTGGCACATGCAAGCCAATTATTGATACACTGGCTTCAAATGTTGATTTTTCATTTGCAACACTACAAGGCACTTTTATCATCTTTCTATGTTAATTTGAACAAGCATAAAAACTTCATGACTCCTTGTGGTGGCTCTAACTTCATAAAAGAGTTTAGGGTGTGCAGAAGTTAAAAGGCTGAATAATAAATGGTTTGTAGTTAAGAGAGGCAAACAGTCAAAGTCAGACAGTGCAGTGGTCAGATAAAATAAGGGGATCCAACAGAAGTTTAAGTGAAAGCTCTTTGTGCTGTAGCAACAGAAAATATGGGGGATGAACTCCAGTTGGCAGAAAGTTAAGTTTCCATCCATTTTCAGACTGCCAGTTTTACTTTGAAAAGGAAATACAGTGCACTCCAGCTGATACAGATTGTTTGACAATTGCTTTTATGATAGACTGTGGCTTTAAATTTAGGCCATGGAAGCAGACTGGAGAGAGACACATTTAGCCAGCACTAATTTATCAGATCCATTTTATAATTCTGTGTTACCGTTACAGTATATCTTGATTATCAAAGTATTGCTTTGTAATGTTAATTTCAATATTGTGGACCATGTCCTGGCTGTCATATTGTAAATGGAGTTACCCTTCGATTCTAAGCCCCAGTTCACACTATGCATGAACAATACTTATCCAGTGAAGACGAGGGCTGCCATGATTAGTTGACTAGTCGTGCCTAAGCTGACGATCAAAATGGTCGACATCTAATTTAATAGTCGCTCTGCTGTCCTATCTGCCTTTCTGTCCTTGACACAAGCGCAGTCATGGTAATCTGGGTCAGCCGTGATGTCACTAGAAGAGTTGTGCCCGAACAGTTTCATGGCTAACCAGCAAGGGCTTTAGGAGCATTTACTACAACAAAAGAGAAGAATATGCAATGCAAAATCTGCAAGGCGGAGCTTGCCTTCCATGGCAGTACGAAGGCGATGCAATAAGCCTCTGAAAAGGAAGCACGTCGTGGCTGATTCAGTTTCTGACGAAGAGGGACACCCGTCTCTATATGCGAATTGGCTAGTTAGCTGCTAACATTAGCGTCAACAGTATGGTGACCAGATGTCCCCGATTCCGAGGATAGTCCCTGTTTTGGACGACTTGTCTCCAGTTAAAACTGCCCCCGAAAATGTGCC
Organism: Scarus forsteni; assembly: GCA_036419115.1. Lineage (NCBI taxonomy): Eukaryota > Metazoa > Chordata > Actinopteri > Labriformes > Labridae > Scarus > Scarus forsteni. Next base: position 3,725,255 of record JAZDUH010000271.1, read on the forward strand.
CGATTTCAGTGTTTTACTATTGTGCATCTACTAGAACAAAGGTTTTTAATACAACCGTTTAGGAAGCAGAAAGCGTGAGGGATCAGGTTGACAACAGTTATTGTGTTGCCAAGTCCGCTTATTAAAAGTGACTTTTGGCTTGCTCTTTTACTTGTGTGAAGCCCTCATGGTCATCACCCAGCTGCCAACTACAAAGCAAGACATAAGTGTAGTTGGTAGTTTGTCCTTTCCTCAACCCCGTTTCCTGGTTATCACACCCACAAGAATCAACCCGGCACACCCCCAAAAACACACTCATGCATGTGGCGCAGGCACAACTATGCAGGCGCCATAGTTGCCAGTAGGGCTGAAACGATTCCTTGAATATTCGCGAGTGCTCGATTACAAAATATCCTGGAATTAAATTTTGTGCCTCGAAGCCTCGTTTAATATATGATTTTACATATAAATATATTTCTGGACTACTATACAGTGCATGGTTTGACACGGACGGTCATTTCTGTGGCACAATGCGCCTGCCACCTCCGCTGCTGCGCGGCTTGTAAAATCATGAAGGAAGAGAAAAGAGAGGGACAGAAAGGAGAGAGTCCACAGAAGAAATGGCAGAGAGTGTCCCAAGTGTGTGGTCACTACAAGAAGGGACAAAAAGAAAACACAGTGCAGTGTGTCTGATGTCAAACAGAGTGAGCTTCGCACGTAGCTTAGCACGATAGCACATCGTTAGGGCTGCAACTATTACTATTACAGCATTTTAAATATGCTCATCACAGACATGCGTCTTCTTTCCATGGTGGAGGACACAGGGTTAAAGAACATAATCAAAGATTTCAATCCAAACTACACAATGCCCTCCAGAACACACTTCACAAATATAATTGCAGAATTACATTACTGCTTTGTAAATCAGTATTGTATTGGCTTTGTTTTAAGCCAGTACTGGTTTAAACTTTGAAAGTTGTTCAAATAAAAACCCTTTTCTGAGGAATAAACGGCATTTGGTTGCTCAATTTGAAAGCCCTAACATGTTGCATTGTATACAATTGATTTATTTGTTTAAAAACAAAAAAGTATATTTTGTTAGAGTACTCGAGTACTCGAAGAAATAATTGACAGAGTACTCGATTCCAAAAATACTCGATAGTTGCAGCTCTAGTTGCCAGGTCTGCTCATAGTAAGAGATTTGGGCCACCAGCTGCATGCTGGTGCGGTACACTGCAGTTTGTGCATGATGTGACTAGTTGACTAGTCACAAAAATAGCCGTTGACTCGTTGACTATCAAAATATTGGTTTGTGGCAGCCCTAATGAAGACTTGTGTTCAGGATTCACTTGTTTGCATCTTTCACCAACAATATCCCAAACCTAATTTCTGGGCCTCTTTGCTTGTTGGTGGTTTATTGGCGTTCACAGTAAGGTTTTTTATATCAATATGCTTGCAGTGTGAATAAATAGGAGCAAATGGCTTTGTGCTAAGAGACTAGAGGCACCTCTCTAACAGCTTTCTCCTTCATAATGGCATAAACAGGCTATAGAGGGTGAATGTTGTGTACTGTTTAAAATAAAATGACAACTCATTGGAGAAAAATCCTCCTAAAGCAGTTATCATGATACACAATTATGATCTCAGTATTGATCCAAATAACTATAATCATCCTTTTATGTGAAAGTTTCGCAGCCCTATCAGCCAGTTTGCATATAATCTATCCAACCAAACTAGTCTGGATTCATTCCATTTTCAATGCAATTCAGTTTAATTTGTCAAAAAATATATAAATGTACCTTCATGTGTTTTACAAAGGATAAAATCAAGCTTCTCAGTGGAAACAGAATTGTGGCATACCAGACCAGTAGTTACCTGTATGATGACTAAGCAGTTTGATGTTAAATTGATTTATGGATATATTAAGATACTTTCACTGTAAACATTGAGGACTTCTATGTGATACCCAAAACTGACATAATTTCAGGTTATTACAAGGTTTTGGGAGGCTTTTAAACCTGCAGGTCAAAGAAAGACATCACATAAGAAAAGACTTTTGAGCAGGGACATCAGCAGGGTGGTTTGGTTCCAGGGTCATGGTGACCAGGTCATCACCTCTTCACCTTCTGCTGTGTCAGGTGTTTCAGAGAAATTATTGTTCCCTTGGTGCACACATAGCAGTTTCTACCATGACACCTACAAGGCTGTTTACTTGTGAGGTGACATTGCAGTGCACTGCAGTATAAAAGGTCACAGCCTCTTCCTTCTCTTGAAATATAACCTTCCTCTAAGCATCAAATGGCACTGAGGGGAAGAACAAGACAGAGGAATTTAAAGGGTGGAGTTACATATTTACACATTTATATAAGCATGATGGGTTCCCCTAAAATAGACCCAAGCACTTTTATAGGGCTGGAGCAATATGTCAGCATGTCAACATATGGATGTCTTAATTGGTGTGATACAATGATTATGTTGCTGCTGCAGTTCTAAAAGGTCTTCCCACTAATTTTTCTCACTGCATCAGACATTAAAGCCTCATTTAAGTAGTTTTTCGATAAAAGAGTAACGTTACTGGAAATTAATGGGCAAACAAAGAACAAGCAAACAGAAAAAAATGTATGAAATATATTCTTGAATCAAATCACTTCAAATCATTTTTGCACTGAGCCTATGCTACACCGGATTCACTGTTAACTTAATATGTTCTGTGTTTTTTAACTTCCCTTTTGTAAATGTGCTTTTAAATGTGTGTTTATCAGGTTTCTATAACCTTAGACCAGTTAAGTAGATCACCGAAAAACACAGAAATACTATCTCAACAAAATACTGTCTATGTTTAGACTCTCTTTATATCTATAGGGGTAGGGCTTTTGGCCATTGTCTTCATGCTCACAACCTAGATTTCAGTGCACTCCTCACTGATGCCAACTTAAAATTTTGGTAAGCTATAAAAATCAATTGTCGTTTTGATAAAAAAAAGATAAATATTAGATAATGCTTCTTTTTTCCATTAATTGCAAGTAAAAGCCTGTACTTTGCCAAAAGTTGCCTAAGAATGCAGTTCGACTGTGCACTCTCTAACTTTTGCGGCATTTTGTTATTTTCCACAGATCTTTATTTTAAAAGTGGCCTGTGTCTCAGGGTGGCCCTCCTCCTTCTTCACGACTGAAAGCTCATATATGTATTTACAGTTAAAATAACATTTTGGGTTTATTTTTCCCCCGCTTTGGCCATAGCAGTCCCTAGCTGTATGCCTATACATGCACAGTACTTTGGCCTTTTGTTGCGTAGTAATAATAGCTATAAACCCTGATGTCTTTGTGAATTTATATAATAGATGACACACTTCTATGAGGCATTGTTCAATGTATTTATGGAGAAGGGCCTTCTTAAAGGAGAGCTTATTTTGAAAGGGACAGCTAAAGCATAACCTCCCCCCTCCAAACCCATCACTACATTAACTCATAGCATTCCTACAGAAAACAAGACTATGACTGAAAATGAAAAGGTTTTTTCTAAATTTAGTTTAAAAAGGAGAATTTAGCATTTAACCCTTTAAGGCCCAAGACCATAGATTATAGCCAGAAGATTCTAATTTTTTGGAGCTGAAATGTTTGTTTCACTTTCTGCTAAAATCCATGAAAATCAAAATGTCCATAAAGTTCAACATATAGATTTTTCGGATCTCATTTGGTACATTAGGTGTTTTTGGTGGCTGATAATCCATTTGAGGACATTTTTATCATTTATTTGATTGTATTCAGATGTTTTTTTGTAATTTGTTGGTCGTATTGAGTAGATAGAGGTATTATAAAAGTATGTATCAAATATGATACAATTGGCTTTATAGGGTTAAATACATATGGTAACTGGAACTATCAAGGTATAAAAAACTTGAAAAAAAAATATTGTAGGGCTGGAAAATTAAGTTAGTTTTATTCCCAGTTACTATGACTGCCTCTTGCAATTATGAAAACTGAATCATAAAGATTCAAAGATAAGTGTACACATGTTTCACTTTTTTTCTATTTATCGTTATTTGTGATCAAGAACATGCATTGTATGTGATATGCAATATGTGATGTGCATATATATATATGTATATTCTCATATTAATAAAATATCTTCTTCTAAGCATGTACATTTCAACCTTACTCCAGCCTAAATGATGATGAGAACTAGTTTCTTCTTCTGTGTTGTTGTTTCCAGAGTTGATATCAAAAGTTGCATCCCTTCTTCATCTTGACTGGTTACTGTGGATGACGACATATTGATGGATGCGCTTCTGTTTCAAAAGTTACACCATGCTTCCTTTTATATAGAGAATGATGTCAAAGACACTTGAGCACTGAAAAATCTTAACTGCAGTTATATTTCATTTGTCAGAGCAAAATTAGTGATCCATGACAGTGGCCTTAAAGCCATTCTACTGTATTATTTTCTTTTATTTACATCTTTATAAACATGTCAAAATGATACTTTTGTCACATTCAACTGGAGCTATGAAAGGGGAGCAGAGAATAATAACTCTGAGAATGTGTTTTTTATTTTGTTCTAACCTTTTTGTCACAGTGCTGAAGGTTGGCAGACTCATTCAGACTCAGATATTGATTGGCATACAAAAGCTCTGGCTCTTCTTACTATAAACAATAACTTTAAAAACATTTGAGTCAATGCTCATTAACATACAGACCCACCCCTGACTTGCCTAAGGTCCCCGTTTATTTTACATCTGTGATGTATCAGAATTTCTTAATGGCTTTTTGATTACAGATAGATATGTGTAAGTGTGTACTATATAGCGAGTCAGCGCGACAATCCATACGTTGATTTATAGGGTTTTAAAAAGTCAATAGGTTTGTCTGTGGCTCTCACAGAGTGAGGTTCAGTCCATTCATCACACCGACCTAAGCTGGAATTGAAATGACCTCCCATCTCTGAGAGCCACAGCCCCCACCCCCTCCCACATCAGACAGGTAGCATGTTGCCGTGGATGGTCCATTTACTGTCACATGTCACATCACGCCACAGATACTTGAGGCTCTCTCAGCAAAGGTTTTCCAAGCCCTGAAGGAGGGAAACATGCACAGAGGCGCTGAGCGCTGGGACTGAAGAATCCTTGAACCCCTGGCAGGTGGATTAATTGGTATACTCAATATTATTTCACCAGGGACTTCTCAAAACAATTTCAGGCATTAGAATGTCTTGAGAACATGTTGCCGACCTGAGGGGCAAAGCAATCTAGTTGATGGCTAAAAATAAATTCTGTAATATGGACCAACGAAGGACGGAGTAATATTGAGCAGCTCTCACTGTCATTTCACTGACAATTATGAGTGATATCAGCGCTTGTTGTTTTTGTCATTTGTTGTTGTTGTGGTCATAATAACAACAACCCGACGATCATTAGCCTGCTGCAGAGAGGCCTTTTTACAGCAAGGCTGTTAAATTGATTTATCAAATGGCATTTTACCAACATAGAGGGGGAGACTTGTGTTGTACAGGTCCTCATTTCCTAGATCTATGGTCCCCATGTAGATGCATACACAAACACACACACACATTACTGCTGTGAGAGCATCCAGCTGGCCTATTTATCACCAGAAACACTCACTGTGGTGGCCCCTTGTTAATGCTCGCCTTGCCTTTTCTGCACCTACCATTAAGTGGAAAGTCCCCCCTGTTAGTGTGGGGCTTTGATTAATTGGTGCTTTAGATGGTGGGGGAGCAGCCTCCATAGATAATATCAGGCTGCACCTACACCTGCAGCTCAATTGTTTAGAAACATGCTGGCAGTGCTGCTTGTGTGGTAAAACCCCATTATCTGCTCTCAGTTAGACATTTAAGTTAATAAGCACTGTGTGTGTGAATGTGTGTGAGTCCTTTCTTGTGTCTTTTAAGTTCAAGATTGGGCAACTAGCAGCCAATGGGGAGCAGTCAGCCCCTCTCCACTAAGTGAGACAGTTTTTAATGTTATTATACAGAAAACATGTAGATACATGCCAAATCTGCATTATTGTCAATAGAAAATAATGCTTGAAGATAAATTGCATTGAATAGAAAAAATGTTTCTAGAATAATCTCTGATTAACAACATTTGCTTGCATAAAAATAGTAGCAGTTATTTGCTGTAAATGCTTCTGTATAACTCATCTATAATAATAAAATTTGTCTCCCATCAGCAGAGATAATCTCAGCCATTTGACAGTAGAGCAATAAGGGATGATACAATATTGGGATCAGCTAATATTGAAATTTAAGAGTTAAAGGTGTAGTCAGCGATGTTGGAGAAAACGAGTGGAGAGGTTGTTTATAAACAAATTTAGACCCGACTCTCCCTTCATACCTCACCCCTCGCTCCACCCCCGAAAGCTGATGGACATGCATCGTCATGGAAACGGCCGTAGAAACTGCTTAGCTGACCAACGTAGCTAAGGTAACCCTGACTCGTCAAACAACTCGACTGACAATATTGATAACATCACAACAACCGTACATTCTGGCAGATCAGACAATAAGATGAATACCCGACGGCTGTTACTGTTAACAACGAACTAATTAGATTCATCTTGTCTTTTATTTGACATGTTTCGACGTAACTCGGCAGAGTTACGTCGAAACATGTCAAGGTAAACCATACCTTTTGTCTTAATAAAAGAACACTGAAACACTTAGGCTGTTACTGTTATGTGAAGCATCACAAAGCTAATGTTGCTTACCTATCCAGCAGAAAGACGACGACATCCGCGTTTTCAGGTCTTTCAGTTCGCTGAGTTCCCTCCACAGTCGGAAAGCAACACTAATGTTGACCCGGGTCTTCACTCTTTCATGGTCATAGCCCTTCTTTTTCACTTTCTGCTCCTCTGAACTTTTTCTTTTGGGCTGTTTTTCAGCCATTGCTATTGCACATATTGTATCTCTCTCTTACGCTAACTGCGCACCCTATGCAACCTACTACTTGCCCTCCCCCCTCTGTCTGATCTGCGCATGAGTATGATCGCCCCCTGGATGTGGGGGGGTGTACCCTGTTTTGGTAACTCGGCCTGAGCCACAGTATTTACCTGCTGAAATTCAGGCCCCAAGGCTGTGTATTGAAACCAGACTTTTTTTTCCAACATGCTGTCAGTGGGGACATCTTGTGGATGGAGAGGAGAAATACGGTGAATTTGACAAATAGTGCATTAGATTAGAAGATCGCTGACTACACCTTTAAATGTTTTTTTTGTCAAGTATTGGGGGGTGAATGAATCCATTTAAGAAGGATAAGCCTTGAAGCAAGCAAAGTGGTTAAGACAATGACATGGTGTGCAAAATCAGACCAACTGGATTCTGGGGAGCTCGAAAAAGAGCAATAAGAGGGCGAGGGTCAACAGTTCAAGAGGACTCTGCTCAATGTGTCAAAAATGTCTAGCCAAATTTCAGAGAGTTTGGGATGTTTCAATACGTGCATGTGCTCAACTGATGATCTGGTGCATCTACTGTATGTCTCTTGTGTTGTCTGGTATGCTGTACATGAATTGCCCCTGGGGACAATCAGACTTACAAACAAAACAAACAGTCCTGTCTGGATACATTTTGGCTAATCTGGCAGTAGAGAGGTGGCTCCTGTGCAAAATCTTGCGCTGTTAAAGTTTATATCTAGTACATATAGAGGATGTGTGAACAAGATTTTGAGCACAACTTCATTGCTTGTCAGAAATTGTGATCCCGAGGTCCTGATGTCCTGATCCCAAACAGCTCTGAGAGAGTCCAGGGAGGTAACTTAAAAATGATATTCTACAATATTAAAGTGAGGGCTTTTTCTGATGTGAAAGAAGTGAATCTGTCAGAATCTCTAGGGGTTGATTCGGAAAGCGGGGGAATTGATTGAGCACAAAATGTCTAACCTGGGAAAAGCAGAATTAACGGAACCTAGGAAGAGCCACTGCTATTCGTAAATCTACAAATGAAGGGAAAACTTGCAGACCTTTGTTAGATCAAGATTGAAAGACTTGGTCAGAGCTGGAGCCTATCCTAGCTGTCATCGGGCGAGAGGCAGGGTACACCTTGAGCCGGACGCCAGTCGATCGCAGGACCACATAGAGAGACAGACAACCATTCACGCTCACACTAATACCTAAGGGCAATTTAGAGTCACCAATTAACCTAATGAGCATGTTTTTGGTCTGTGGGAGGAAGCTGGAGTGCCCAGAGAGAACCCACGTATGCACGGAAAGAACATGTGAACTTCACACAGAAAGGCCCCTGTCCGACCCGCGAATCTTGCTGTGAGGCACATGCACTACCTGCTGCACCACCGTGCTGCCCCCCAGAAAAAATTACTAAGCTGAGAATGGGAAAAACTGACATTCAAATCAAACTAACACAGGATTACACAGGAATGGTGGACCACCTGGCCGTATCAGACTTACAGTATTCAAGTAATGGTTGAAAGTTTTTAGTTTGGAAAATGATTTGTTTAAAGTAATGCATAGCGATTCTACCCGAGTTGCTTTCAGAAGGGGAGAGTAGCAGTGGGCATTTTTTTCAGTAGAAGAGTTAACTGGAAGATGCTCAGTTTTACAGACAGATAAATTGTTCTGCAGAATCTAAAATAGCACGAAGGGAGGATGTTGGATTTTTGTTACAATGGAGGAGGTTGTCTTTGTATAATGAAAGTTTGTAAGAGGGGCTAAATCAAGGAATCCCTCAAAAAAAATTTGGAGTCATATGACCAGGGGTTCCATGGTAAATGCAAATAGGGATGATGAAAACAGGCACCCCTGATCAGTGCCCCAAGATGAAGAAAATTGTTCGGATTTTAACTCTATTAATGATAATTCTGCTCACAGAAAATGTGTAGAGAAGTCTGTTCAGTGATATAAAGTTGAAGCTGAAACCACATTTTCTGAGAGCAAAGAGTAGATAACACTACTTACCTCGATCTAATGCCTTTCACTGTCAAATGAAAGGATAATTTCAGCAGGATTAGAATCAGAGGATGAAAAATTAATTACTGTGTAGTTTTAAAGAAAGACTGTCCTCCAGAAATTAATCCAGTCTGGTTCAAGTCTATTGGGGTTGGGGTGATTTTCTAGAGACAGAAACAGAGCACCTTAGCTGAAATTTTTAATTCAACATTTTAGAGGAAAATTGGTCTGTAATTACAACAATAAAGGGGGTTCATGTCTTTCTTAAGCAACAGGGATACAGATTGATTCTTATAATTTAGAGGGCAATTAACCTTCAGTAGTACATCATTAAACACTCCCGAGAAATGGAGCTAGTGTGTTGGTCTTGACAAAGTCTGCAGAGTACGCACCGGGTCCAGGCAATTTGGGGTCTTGTAGAGACCTGATTGCCTCTTTGAGTTCAGTGACCCTTATGGGCCTTCCTAGATCATGAGAGATCTGTGTGTCAACTTGAAGGAATGTTCAATGCTAAAACTTTCTTTTTTGTCTCAGGACTCAAATCAGAAGTTTGTTTTTTCTGGGGCCCAAACATACAAAACAACATTATGTTATCTAAACAGCATGATACTATCAATAGATTTCATACATCATTTTTTGCTTGAACAAAAGTATTTAAGACGTAGATTTTATAATGACAGGTAGAGTATTTATGTGTTTAGTATGTGTTTTGTTTAGATTTTTTATCATACTTTTTTTTAACATCAATAGCCATATACTGCATTAAATATCATTACTGGTTGGTGTTGTGAGTTTTCAAAATCAAAATAGTGGCATTTTAAATTAAATAAAATCTGGTGAGTGATTTTTTTAAATTCTCAAAGATATATATTATAAAACAGGCTACATAAATTCTCATCAGAAAATACGTTGTGTACAATTTGGGTCATAAAAGCTGAATATGTCCTCCTGTAAAATATATATTTTGAGCCACTAAAACTTTTTTCTGCTCCAATTTGAAGTATATTTTGCGTTGAGTAAATGAAATGCCTGGAATCTAAAGAGTTGAAAAAAAGAAAAAGAAGAATTTTTGGTTTACCTGATTTAAGACAGCAAAAAAATCCAATAACAGAGGGTGTTCTTTTATTTTAGATACATAAGGTTTTCTGTTTAAGATCACACTGAAGCGCTGTTACGGTTTTCTCCTAAATTTACTTAATTAAAAAGATTTAACAGTATAATCCTGATGAGATAAAACACAGACACAGTTTTATGTATTTGTGCTTTCGTAATTGTTTCTTTACATCAAAAGCTGTGGATCAAAAGACCTGTAAGCTCTGACGAAGGATGTGCACAAGTGTTATGACTGTCCCTGGTCTCCCCTATGAGCAGTGCCTGTATCTTTGACTCATTGAAATGAAGTTGTTGGAAGTTAACATGTCTCTTTTGTTGTTATTTTTGGGCTGTGTTGTGCATGATTTTGTGCTTGAGTGACTCACAAGAGTTAATAATTTTTTTATGCCATGCACATGCATACAACATTTCACAGATTTTGAGCTTTTCCGCTTTCAGTAACGTTATTTGGTGCACTTTTACGCACTAACTATTTTGAATTTTCTTGATGCTGCAGAGGCTTTGTCTCAAGTTGTCGCTCTACTCTGTAAAGCTGTGCTTCATTTCCGGGCTCTTACTCTGTTAAAACATCGTCTAACCTCCCTGCTTCATCTGAATGGCCTTGGCAAAGCCAATGTTTATAAACTCATCTGTATAATTTCACTTTGGCATCTTGGACACAGCAGTTCTTAATGCGCATGGACTGTTCTCACTTCCTCGCTATGAGGAGTCAGAGGGCACGTGCAGATGCCAATAAGGAGGTTTGCACAAAAGATTAAGAGGCGTGAATGTGACTGCTCCTCCCAGTCATGCCCGTGATTGTAGTCTGACAGCCCAAGACCAAGTAAAATCTGACTTGTGATCCATTTTGGGTCGTGACCCAAACTTTGGAAAAGGGTGGTCAAAAGGATTAGGCCAAGATCAAGTGTGAGAGGGGAGCATGGAGTAATAACTACAGAAAATATCAGAAAATCTCCCCTGACTTATCTTGTTGCTTTGGAAGTCATCTCTGCAAGAAGTTGGGAATTGTTCAGTCGAATATTTACACAGCTTTCCAATTAAAAAACAGTAATTTTAATCTTAATATGTAAAAGTTTTGAGGTTGGAGAATCATAGACAGTCACATCCGAAGCAGCAGATCAGTTTTCATCAAGACTTTGTGCTCTTTAATATAGCTTGATAAACTGTGGTATGAGTCCCTGCAGTTATGCCCTAAATCCACAACCTTCATTTGAAGTACCCGATTCTTGATTGGTCCTTCTGTGCTAATTTTTTTATTCTCCCTTACAATTAAAATACTCAGTGCTCACTTTAATTTTCTCTTTTACTCAACTACCTCATTTCACCTTGTTGCTAAGCGATAACATGCAGCTCAGAAATCACAGGTTGTGTAGTGATAAGTCACTAATGGCGTCTACTGCAGCTAAATTTAGACAGTGAAAGTATGGAAAATGCCAACCTGGATTAATACAAGGAGGACTAGATTACTGTGTTGTCTCTGTTTGAGATGAAACTGTTTTCTGAGTACTGTGCTGTGAAAAATGCTGTGTGTTAAGATACAAGAATCTTTCTAATTTATGTTTTCCTCTCTCTGTCTTTTTTCTTTCATTATAGGAATCTTCATACTCATTTGCACTGAAATGCCTTATCAGCCTTTCCACTGTTATATTGCTTGGTCTTATAATAATGTACCATGCCCGAGAAATCCAGGTGAGTACAACCATAAAGAGTATCTCTTTAACATTCACATTAACAGCAAGTTTTAAAGTTTTGAATGATCATCTATGCACTGAAAACACATTTTGTGACTTGTCTGTTTTCTTTACCAAGACATGAGGGGGTGGGGGCTTGTAGTCATTGCATTTATGACATTTAATTCATTTTTTAATAATGCTTGCGAGGCTTTAAAAAGATAAAAACCTATTAATGGATTGTTAACATCATGTAAACCCATACACTAATGTATTAGTGCTAAATAGGTGCACACTAGGAATGTACCTGGGCATCCAAATTGAATGTGATTCCATTATTCATGATATGTCATTGTACAATGAGAGACGCATAAATGCCTGTGTCCAATAATGGCTATTTTTGTTATAACATTGCCATTGTAACTTTGCAAAGTTTACTTCAGGTCTTTCCCCTTCACATATCATATAGAGGGTATGCACTTGACTTCACATTCAGTGTGAGTGAGTTTAATTCCAGGCACTGAGCGGCAAGAAGTACAGACTGACAACAGCAATTGGATAAACAGTCAAATAAAATAAAACTAAGCAGAAAGTTTCAAGCTTTTTGTTCCTGTTATTCAACCATGTTCAGTGAGAGCGGTGTGGAACCTCAGGTGATGTTAAGATTTGGACCCGTAAGCAACGTTTATAATGAGGATGAGAGTCATGATGACTATGAGCCCCCCTTTTTTCATAAAATCAAACATTAGTACCTTAAATGACAAGATACAAAAGACATTAGATTATTTATTCATGCTGGTTGCTACATTAAACCCAGAGAAGTCCGATTACAACAGCTGGTTTGAAAATAGATGATTAATAAAATGTTAAATGATGTACCACGAATGATGTGTTTATATTAATATTAAACAGGCGGCTGAAAAAAACGTATGCTCAGAGAAAAACTGGGTACATCAGTCTCATATTACAAACACCCACACACATTCACAAAGTTACAGAGTCAAAGTCAATTCAGGACTTTATCCTATGGCATATGCAAATTTATGCTGAATATAAACATAACCTTATGGCTCCAAAAGTTGACTGTCAATAACACAAATCTGGCTAGAGTCTACTTTTTTTGTAATGGATGAACTCCACAACAATTTGGCCTTCTGAAAATTACTAAAAATACATTTTTGGTGAATAAGTACTTTTAGCTTTTATTTTACCATAAATATCAATAACCAAATGATTCTCTCTGTCACTCAGAGAGTGGAACTGCTAGTGTGGTGCACAAATTGTGACAACAATGCAAACCCTCTGTCCCTATCCCAAAAGTTTTTGACCAAGGCTAGAGGGTTTTTCTTGTAGTTGTTACTGTAATCCTCCTATCGATGCACTCCCTGTTTGGTTGGCCCAGTGCTGCACTCAACTTCATGTTGGGTTTGGATGTGCTTATTTGCATTTTATGTTTGCATATACAGTATATTCATAGATGTGTATCTCTAAAGTGAAGATTATGGCTTCAGCTTGGTCTGTTGTAAAGTGCATTGGGATAACACTATTATAAATTGGCACTTTACAAGTAAAGATGATTAATTGATTTATGCTGGGACCTGCCAACACCCAATTCCTATCCCAAACAATAGACATGTTTCTCCAACCCATCCCAACACCTGTCCATTATGTAAAATCAAACAACAGTAAAATCCCGTATTCTTTTGTGATTCATCCATTTGAGACAAGGGAACTGAATATTCTGAAATGCTCACTTTAATTTAAGGTAGGAATGCACTATATAACTGTACCAGTATTTGTATCCACATACATTTGCCTAAAAGTCTGATTATTAGTTTTGGCAAATATGACAATTTTTGCTGATATTTACAACTGATACTTTGATCATACCAATCAGCCATAAAAGCAGATATTAACTGCCATATTGGCAAAATGTTCAATGTACTATTATAGTTTACCTCATCATCCGAAATGTCAACTTTTCTGAATCCAAAGTGTAATTAATTAAGAGCAGAATTTGATATATATATATATATATATATATATATATATATACATATATATATATATATATATATATATATATATATATATATATATATATATTTTTTTTTTTACTTCACATCTGTTTCTAACACAAATGTACAGTAACCATTAAAGAAACTGGTCAGTTTTTTAAGTGGAGACTTTGTGCTCTTGACACAAAACATCAGTATTGGCAATAATGAGCTTAGAAATGTCAGTATATTGGATATTTGCAAAAATCCAAAATTGCTAATCCGTATTTTATGGACTGAATTTGTTCTTAAGAACTGCACTTTTGTAAACTAAAATGGGAGAAAAATATAGTTTTTTAAATGTTGTTTAGTACATACCACATCCCTCCAAAGATGACTCTTTATAAAATTCCTTTTTGAATATTGAACATTTATGCCACAGGTCTGACATTAATGGATAATCTCATGATCTCACTCTGTGGCCTTATTTGTTGTTCTACTTGCCTTGAACAAAAGCATCTAACATACAGTTTGTAATTCATGTTTTATCAAGGGGAAGTTTGTCAAACTTTTATCCAATCACTTTTTGTGAGAGGATGCTTGAATAGCAATTATCCCTGATAAAAAGTCTGTTTCCCTTATTTGGTACACACTCTCTAATTCATCCTGACTTATTTAGACCAGGGCATCTATTTCAAACAAAGCATGTGGGTTTGATTAAAATACTGTCTGAAATTGTCATAATAATTCCTTTGATGATGTTGGGGGCTGAAGAGGATGGGAAAATGCTGAGTACTGTATATAGAAAGTAAAATATGGGAAAACTGTGTTTGTCTTCTTTTGCAGCTGTTCATGGTGGACAATGGAGCGGACGATTGGAGGATAGCCATGACGTACGAGCGAATCTTCTTCATCGTGCTGGAGCTGCTAGTGTGTGCCATCCACCCCATCCCGGGCCAGTACGTCTTCACATGGACGGCTCGGCTGGCCTTTACCTACACACCGTCGGTGGCAGACGCAGACGTGGACATCATCCTCTCCATCCCCATGTTCCTGAGACTCTACCTGATAGGCAGGGTCATGTTACTCCACAGCAAACTGTTCACGGACGCTTCGTCTCGCAGCATTGGTGCCCTCAATAAGATCAACTTCAACACACGCTTTGTCATGAAGACCCTCATGACCATCTGTCCAGGGACTGTTCTGCTGGTGTTCAGTATATCCTCCTGGATCATTGCTGCATGGACAGTGCGCGTCTGTGAGAGGTAAACACGGGCTTGTGAATAATGGATACAGTGAAAAACAAAATGGCTGATGCACTCTCATGCGTTGTGGATTATTAGTGCCCTTTTCTTCTCCACTCTCTGCTTTAAATGTTACCCTTTTTTTTCAGTCGCTCATCTGCACTTGTTCACAGAAATGTGTGAAATCATCAGGAGAGGTTACATATCAATACTGTTCACACGAGTACAAAAAGTCACACACCGATTTGTCCATTTACAACTCCACTGCCTGACTTAGAAAAAATCCTTACATATCTTTCATTAGCTAAGCAATCGCTCCACGACTCCCCACTCCCTGGTTTTATTGCTATTTTAGTAGCCTTGTCCATAATTCATGAGTGTCTAATTGTTTGTTTGCTGAATGGTTTGTTTTGGTAATGCAGTGCAGCCCCCAGGATCCCCTAACCCGTTTTCTCCCCAAAACTGCACATTGGGCTTCGTCTCAAGAGGGCAGCAATGATTCTCCGAGAAAATGAAAGAGGCAGGGAAAAATGAAAGCTTTTTTTTCGCATTTGCATAGGGAAATGAGACGCTAATGCCAGCTTTGATGTTTCAAACTGAGTAGTTGGAGTAGACGCGGGGGAGAGGGGGCCTTGAGTTGGGTGGGTGAAGGGTGGAAGGTCTATGGTTGAAGTTCCAGTCAGACACAATGTGATCCACCACATACGCTAAAATGTTAAAGTCATTAAAGACATTACATTAGACAAAGACGACAGATGCTCAATGTCCTCCCGCAGCTCACCCCCCCTGCTTTTACTAAGTCCCTCCCCTATCTCCCCTCTTAACTACCAACCGTGTTAACACCTGTCACTAACCCTAACCCCCTCGCACGCCCAACCCTGGATCTACTCTGACTCCCAGTACCTCCAACCATTTGTTGACAGATTAAACCTTAAGGGTGGTAACCAGCAGTGAGAGAGCAGCTGACCTTTTGAATCAAGCTCCTCTGGGACACAGAGGCAGGACAGTGTCGCATCACCTCGACCACATGATCACCTTGGCACATGATCAAATTAGCACACGCTTCATAACTAAGGCCCCTTGATAGTATATGTCTACTGTCACACGCATATTCACTGTCTCTCCTTAACGTCTTTGCCTATTGTCTCAGTAATTTGGAGTCAAGTCTAATTTCTAACTGAATTTCAAACCAAGAAGTAGAAAAGAACATTTTTACCTCTCCTACAGTAATGCAGAGGCTAGCATAGCCCGACAGTCAGTTGAGCTAACAAGGAGACTAGTATAGACCAATAGGGGGTGCTACATGAAGATTAACTTCCGTCAAGCTCACTAATAAGATGTCAGATCTGAATATACATCTTGCTACAATAGACGGCAGTTATGACAATAACTGTGCATTAATCTTGGGAAAGCACAACGTTTACTAAAAGACAAACAGTATGTTGCTAACTTGGATCACAATGTTTGCTTGTGACATTTACCCTTGTCCCTTTTGATTATCTTTTAAAATATTGGAAAAAACACATCAACAAAGCCATTCGGTCTAACTTAAGCAAATTATATAAAGAAGAAAGTCTTATAGAGGAGGTAAAAGTGTGAAAAGTGTCCAGAAAACAAGCATCTTTACTTTTGAGTGCACTTAAATCTATTAAATCGCTTCACCGCTTTATTGATGCCTCTTGTATGACAAACTTTCAGTTTGACTCAGTTGAATGAAGGCACTGATCTTGGCAAAGAGAAAGACATGAACCTGGCACAACAAAGATCAAGCTAAGCTAACAGCAAGCTGACTGACAAAATTTAGTCTCAATAGGACTACACTCATAATGTATGTATGTCAGCTGGCGTTGCAAATGTCAGTAAACAGATTTGAGTTAAATGCCATTTACCAGTCCTTTTTTTTTCTCGTATAGTTCTGTTTGGTTATATCAATAGTTCGTACACTATAGCTGCAATTAGCATCAGTGTATTAAAATGTTAGGGCAATATCTGGAATTTGCTTTTGTAAGAAGCAGTCTACCTTTTCGTAAAAATAAGCTTACTGGATGCGAGCTCTGGCCACATTAGTCATAAAAATACAAACGTTTAGACTAAATTTTTTTCATAAAATATGCTGCCAGCTAACTTAGCAAAAACACAGAAAACAAAGAATAGCAACTCATTAAATAACCAGCTTCTAATTATGGAGCTGGCAAGCTTTAGCTAAGATATAATCAGCTCAAGAATAAACCAACAGTGGTTTCAATCTTCTTTTCTAAGTCTTGGCACAAATCAAATTTGTATTATTTTTATATCTCCTTTATACCTGAATGAAGGTCATGCCAAAACAAAGAGGCTATTGTGACCATCAGGGCTTTCATACTGCTTGTTTTATGAGACAGAAATAATTCAAAAGCCTGAAAGGAGAGACTTTTGACACTGCGCACCCCAATTCCTCCAAAAACCGAGATGGTAAAATCATTACTTTAGAGGAACATTTGAAAGACTCTTAGTTTCTTTACGCACATACTCTGTGACACACACTTCCCATGAGCAGTGCATGCTGTTGGTCGTTTGGTTTAAGTTGCAGAATAACGTGTTGAGTCCCAGCGGGTGGATTTGTGAGTGTATGATTAGTGCAAGCATGCACATGAGGGTGTGTGTGTGCTTGCATGTGTGTGAGTTTGTATAATGTTTTGTTGTACTTTCTATTTCCCCACTATGCTGCTCCATAGGGATACCATGTGAGTCCTCGATCTCTAGCCGTGGAAAACAAAAGAACAACTTATCATTTTGCACTGAGCTGGCGCCACTACTGCCCTGTGTGGGGTGGGGTAGTCGTGGGAAGAAGGGGCAACCACTCTAAAACAATTAATCAATGATTATTTACTCACTTAGGATGGTACAGGAGGATTAGGCAGGGCCTGTAGCTGGCATCAGAGTGGCACCATCCGGCTAAGAAAGCAGGCTTTTAGGGGCTTTAGGAGCACAGCAGAAACCAACGATGAGAGCAGCACTTTGAAGCAAGCGTCTCTTTGCTAACTATTGTGCATTAGGGCTGGCAGGGGCTGGAGGAGGAGATGGAGGAGGTGGAAGGGGAGGACAAGCAGGAGGAAGAAATTTGTGCTAAAATGGAGCAGCTCCTTGAAGTCACCTTCACAAACCAGACGGAGGGCAATTTGTCTCGTGTCATTTTTTCTGTCTCTTTTCTTATGCAATTGTTATAGATCCATATTCCACAAAAAGTCTTTTATGCAGCGACGCCAAAGATTTGTCAAGGAGCAAGAGCCTTTCTGTTCTTTGTGTTCACACATTACCATCCCATTATGTGTCTCCCCCCACCTAATTAATTGAACTGTGTTGTAATGGTTTGTCTGCAGACTTGTTGCTTCTTCCCTCAAAGATTTTGTTGCAGCAGTCACTCCAGCTTGTCTGAGAGGAAAGGACTAATATAGAGTCATATTGTGCACTCTGCTGTGTCATTTTCGTTTAGTCTGCATCTATGTAGCTAGAAGAGCATGGTTTTGATTTAAAACTATGTATGAAGAAAGGGGGGTCAATTAAGAAATGGGGTGAACGGGTTTAGAGCCAGAAATGTGGTTCTGCATGTTGATATGCGTCCCATGAAGACAGAAAAGTACGGAAGGATTTGTTGTGGAAATTGATCGATATGTCACAGCAGCTAAAAGCAATAAATGAACGTTACACTTGCCTCTCTGCTTGGGTTAGCTAGCTGTTAGCATTCACTTGGTTGTTGAGGACTTCTCCGCAGCCCCATCACCTGTTGTTTTCTTTTATCACATAAGAGAAAGGATTGAGAAAATAGGGAGTGTAAACAGATGAGAGGACCATGGATGCACATGTCTGAGCCGGTGGCAGACCAAGCCAGTAGAGATTTTGGTGACAGTCAGGCACTGCCTCATCCCCGCAATGGATCCAAGGCATCAGAATGTTAGATAGAATTTATACTAGGGGGCTGGGAAAAACTGCTGAGGTGTTTTGTTCTCAAAATTAGAACACACCTGGCAAGTATAGATAAAAATTATGACAGTTTTATTACAGCGTATGTCACATTCTATTCAACCATAGCAAATATTGGCAGTTTCATTTTTTTTTACATTTTTGAGCCTGATAATGACATAAAAAAGGTAGTTTGGATTTCTTAAAGATGGGATTACTCAAGGTCTGTTGCACTTGTAAACATAATTTCCAGTAAAGCAACTGGATGGCTCTGCCCCTGAAGCAGATAGCCAAGTACAGGTAGGTGATACATAGCAGTAGGGGTGGGCGATATGGTATCTCACGATTTTTTAAAAATAAAATCACGATCCCGATTTTACCACGATTCTTTTTTACGTTGATTTTTCTTGACTAATTTGCATGTTTTACCATTTTTTCCCTATGTTTAACATATAAATCATGTCAAACCCTAAAAGAAAAAAAAAAAGACAATTAAAGCCAAAGAACCTTTCTGAACAGGTTTTAATTTAAATAGTGCAGTTTTAATAAAAATGCTCAATAAATGTAAACATAAAAGGTAATGAACAGCAATATCAACATTATCTCTCAAAGTGCAACAATTTAAAACAAATGTTATCTAACTGCAATTTCTATAACTGAGTGAATAATACAGCTGCTTTAGAACAGATTTTTGTTCAGACATCTTCAAGATTTTATCTCCTTTTCTCTTTCTGCCATGGCTTCACGCTACATAACCAAACAGAAGATCCCACCATGCACAGCGTGGAATGTGCTACAATTGGCTAGTCGGGTGCGCGTCAAAGTCTCTGCGCCCACACAGACGATCTGACGATCTTTCCGCTTTATGAGATCATCCCCACGTTATAATCCGTAACGATTTAATACCGTCATATCGCACACCCCTACATAGCAGTAAATAATGCCACTGAAAGCCTTGTAATAACCCAACTTTGAGAGTAAATATACAGTAGATTCTTTACAGCTTTTCACTTTTCTGTGACAAAGTGCCTGTGTTTTGAGCTTAAGTGTGCGGCGGAAAAAGGCTGCTTTCCTCTCATTGGCTGTTCAGTCATCAATCTCCAGAAGAGACAACAAACACTATCTTCATGAAAACTGTACTAACAAATTTTGATTCTAACTCCAGTGGTCACAATATGCCATTAGTCTTGGGTGAAAAAAAATATATCTGTGTGAACACATATGTGCACAGAGCAAGAAATTTTGAAGATGTTTACTGGCAGAAAGAGAGATGGAAAAACTGGAAACTCAGGAGCAGCACAAGTTACTTGGAGGTGCTGATTTATGAACTCCAAGCCCATGCCAACAACCCAAAGGCTCATTGCTGTCACAAGAGGGACATTTCTGATCCTATGTGGTAAATTGAGCACAGCAAAGACAATGTTCTGTTGTTGAACTTGGGGGAATTCTGATGCCCATATTCAAAACAGTGAGCCAAAGCTGGCACATGCAAATATCATGTGATAGATATCAGTACTGTGACCGTTTGTTTTGGCTGTTTTTACATTTGGGATATATACAGGGTCAACCCAGCCTCTGCGTATACAGGAGAGATAGATTTATGTCAGTTTTTGTTCTAGTGACCACTTACTGTCCCTGCTGCACCACTCTGACCTGAACAGCTGATGAGAGGAAAGTGGTGCATTTCTGCTGTAGCCCATTTGTTGCATTTTAAAAAAAATAGTCCAGACATAGGGGCATTGTCAAGAGGAAGTAAAATGATGTGAAGAATCTTGTTGTAGCATCGTCCTGTGTGTTTTTAATCTAAAAGTGGGGAAATTATGAGTCTCTTGGTGGCACCATTTACTGCTATGTATCATGGGAGAGAGCTGGTAAGTTGCTTTATTGGCAGTGTTATATTATTAGTGTGATGGGCCTTGAGTGACCCCACTTCTAAAAACCCAAACTATCCCTTTAATGTGACTTTAGGAGAATTGAGTATGTGTGGAAAAGCTTTAAACTTGAACTTTGATTCCATGACCCTTTTAATAGTTGCATAGTTTTACAGAATTATTGCAGTGTCTTTACATCCATGACCTGAATGTCCTCATCCCCCTCTGCCCCTTCCTCTTGTAAACATCAAAACAGCATGCTTGTTTTAATGTTTACTTATCAATCCCATAATTCCAAGTGCAAAAAATAAGGGAATAAAGAAGAGGCGCTTGTTTCCCAAAGTGCTGTATGTTACCTCTCTGTTAAATGCGCCATCACACTGTCACATTGACACGCTCCTGAGCCGATCAAAGGGCAGTGCGGTGCGAGATTGGACAAGCACGGAGTTCACCTGGAAAATGCCTAGATGGGGGGATTGAAAGACACACATCCTGGAGGGGCAGAGACGGATGGAGGTGTGGTGGAATGTTAATGTTACAGTAAACAGATTTTATTTTACGTTGGCCTTGTTTTCATTCACTCTTGATACAGGCCATCTTCAGAGCTAACCTACCTCAACTAAGCCCCTTACTAAGCTCATTTGGCTTCTCCCACACTACCACAGGACCTCCTCCCTCTATCTCTCTTTCTCCTGGCTGATACTTTGTAGATCTCCTACTGTAACCCATCTAACGCGGCATGCTTTGCAGTTTTTCCCCTCATCTCTCCCCACTAGTGATTCCTGGTCCCCCTGCCTTCCCTGATCCATAACAGGCAGGCCTAATCTTCCCCTTACACACTTGCATGCATGCCATGCCTGCCTCCCTGGTCCCTCGCTCCTTTATTCTCTTTACCTGTTATCTAACTCTCTTCCTCCCTTCTTCTGACTCTATCTGTAACAAAAAGCTCTATTTTGAGGCAAGGTGAGACGGCTCCAGTGTTCACTGGTGAGGACCCGCAGGCTAAATATAAGACAAGCTCACAGAAAGTTTAGCTTACTTTCCCTCAGCGTGCAGTACCGGATTATCGCACTTGAGTTACTAGTCAGCTACACCTACACCCAAAGTCTGACATCAAGATTGTGTCACCGCTTTGCCACAAGATACAAACAGCAACAGCCAAGAGGAGCCTGTCCCAATGTCTGACCAGAGAAACAAACACCGGTGCAACCTGAACTTTCTCACACCAACCCCGAGTTTACATGAAATATTTAGAAAGTTTTACAACTTTACAGTTTCCAAGCTACAAGTAACAACACTGGTCCATCACTGAAGGACATACATTAGAAAGAGTGTTTATATCAGTTTGGTTAGTCTTATACCCAAAATAAAACTACATGTAAAGCACCAGAATACTCAATTTTTTAAATATGTGTGAGCAGATGTATGAACCTGCTGTCGCATGATAGTGGATTTTTGCTGATATCTGACAATATCAATGCACACACACCTCTTTTCTTGTGAAGAACACAAAGTGATTATCTGTATGTTTCAGAAACAGACACGAAACAAGACAAACATACTTGCAAGTGTAGACAACAATTGATAAAAGACAAGAAAATCTCAGGATTACTTGCAACAGTATATGTAAAATTACTGTTTGAGTTAACTGTAAATATGAGTTTGTGCATCTTTTTCAAGAGCTTCATACAGCTCTGTAACAACATGCTGACAGACTGTGAGCTCTTTGCAGCAGTGCTCTACAACCACTGGACAAGAACCAGTCCCAGCCTGTTGATTTTTTGTACCAGGTCGTACATACATATAGATTGTGTCCATTTCAAATTTACTGCAGTGTTTTTTTATTTAGAAAAACCTTCAAGGGCTTAAAGAGCACAAACTTCTGCCACAGCATTTCCAACATTCTCCAGCAAGTTATTGTCAAATATGTGGAATCTGCCCTATCTCACAATGTAATGAAATGCTTCCATATACCTGGATCCTCAGCCAGATTCGGATCACCACCAAAATGTTAGCGCCTATTTCTTGCGCTATGATCAATATTTTCTCAAAAATGTAATTAACATCCATGAGAACTTAATGAGTTATTCACAAAACTGTGACTAACTGCCTACCTTGCAATCTTTATAAACCTTTTGAAAAATTCTTAGATCTGCATTTGAATTTCAATGTTAGCACTTTTTTTGTGCCATGACCAATATCCCCTTAGAATTTTATCCCAATCTGTTGTTAACTTTTTTAGTTGTCTTGCTATCAGACAGATAAACAACAAACAAACAGAAAAAGGTTAACAAAAACACAACCTCTTTGATGAAGGTGATAACCTAATCTCCTTTTGTGTCTTAATTGCCAAGCCTTGACGCAAAGATTCCAAGTTTCAGTCTACAAATGTAAAGCCTGAGACAAACTCACTGTTTAAATGTGTTTTCATATACTTCTCCATTGGTTAATGGGTTGAGCAGGATGCACAATAAGATCACAAGCTCAATTTTGGCCCAGGTTCCATCTTCTGACCAAAGTCAGCAAGGCCCTGATTATCTTATGTTCTTAAGATTATCCTACCTGATTATCCTGTGGTGTGAGATGTGTTAAGAGTAATTTCACCTTCTCTGATTATCACAGATGATTATCAGGTCTGTCCCAATAGAAAATGAAATCATAAACATGTTTGTTATCAGAATTTCTGAAGGTACAAGAACAGCTGAGCACGTCCTCTTTGACAAACAGAACAAAAGCCAATCAGGAGGAAGGCTGGCTAAAGCAAGCAACACAACAAATGTAAACCTCTGAGCATAGTCTACAATGTTTATTTACACTGGCATCACATATAAATGTTTTTGGTTAGAGAGTCTGTCGATGAGCAACAACTTGTTGCAAGCTACACATGAGGGGTGTGCACTAGCAAAAATAGGCAATACTAAAGGAAATCACAATACAGAGCTGATGTATCATGATATGCTATACTAACATAAAATTGGCAATTTTACTTGAAGCTTATTTTGATAAATTTTCTGTTTTTTATTTTTATTGTATCAAGGACCCACAACATCAGAAAATCTCTAATCCCTTATTAATGAAAAAAATGACCCTCTTAACACTTTGTTGACAGTCTCCGTGACACAATAAATAATATATCTAACTTAGGAATGGGGAGTAAAATGGCTGAGTGTCTGCTGCACTTCACTCTGCATGATGTGTCACAAGTCATCCAAGAGGTTTTGTTAAGGTTGTATTCAATTACCTCATGCTTGGTAAATGAACTTCAGATATAAAAATGAATTGATCAAACTAATAAACCCAAAATAATCTATCAAAACATCCACTCAGACTATCAGCATACGGACTGAAAACACACCATCAGCACTATTTTTACTTTGTATTTTATGTTTTCACATTATTTTCTTCAGTTGGCAGAAGTACAGCTTGAGTCTTTTGAAAACATGAAGTGATTTCTGAATGTCTCCTTGTTAAATTCATTTTAATGTCAGAAATACTTATCAGATACGTATTAAAAAAAAAAAGGTGCTAATGCAGACACAGCCACAAACACGTTAGCTAAAAGCCACTCTATACTCCATCACTGCTTGAACCAACACACAGATGTTTCCATGTCAAGTTTGTCAGAGAAAAAAGCTCGCGACTTTTACTGTTGCATTATTCCCGCAGATTTTAGTTGTACACCTGTGAAAATGTCTGAAATGACAACAGTCCATGGTAGGGCTGGGCGATATGGCCTAGAAATAAAATCCCCAATTTTTTTCCACAACACTCGATTTACGATTTTAATCGATTTTTCCCTCCCTAAAAGAAACAAACTCCCAGTGACATAAAAATTAAACAAATGAAGTTTTGCCTTTATGTTGTCTGAATGTTTCCCTCTTAAAGTCAAAGTCTGGGTCATAAAAGGTTGATTATGTAGCATTATTGTAGGCAGGTTTGTCTACATAAACACTAAAAGGCTGAGGTATTTTTACAGTTTTAGCATGAAACTCTCTAATCAATATTTTATCTACTTAAATAACAAACACAAGCCTATAAAAGTGCTTGTGCAAACCCTACAAGGAAGACCATCATGAAATTTTTTTTTTTTTTTTTTTGTCAAAAATTGCAAATACTTACAATTGGACTAATGCGAGAGAAAAAATCTCGATTTTTAATTTTTTAAATCTGCAGAAAATAATTTGAATTAGTCAATTTAATCGATTTTTTGCCCAGCTCTAGTCCATGGAGGATAAAAAGTTGGGGACCACTGCTGTAGAGCATAAAATATGAATGTGCCACCTTTTGAATTGAGCTTATACTGTTGAATTATTGAAAAATAAATAATCATCCTAATGAACAATCCTGACAGTACTTAATAAACACAACAAATAAATGACACTGGGCAAACCAATATATTCTCTCCTGAAACTTGAGCCCTCAGAACCCATGTCGAAATCGAAAGAATTGGAAATATTCACAGACTTACACAGTCTCTTCAGTCTTGTTGGCAGAAATTTTATACCTGCCAATATGAAAAAGTTTTTTTAAGGTGAACAAATGTCAATACAGATATTTTGTAGATGATGCTATTTCCCTGTAAAACAGCTTTGATATTTAATTTTGTCACTTCAATCCATTTGAAGTTGAGACATTCAACTAAACAATGAAGCTGATCTCAATACTAGGCATTTTTTAATTTGAGAGTGTAAGCCACTGTTTCCCTAATAAAACTCTTTCACAAGATCATCCACTCAATAAGCATCTGCTCCACAAAAACAGATGGGTTTTATGTAAATTATTGTAACCTCAAGGACAGGTGGATATTCCACGCTTTGATGACTTGATCTGATAAATTGTTTTTAATACTATGCACGCTCTGCAGGCGTATTATTGATCGCAGCCTATGGCAAAGTCATATACAGCACCCACAAAGCATGTTTGCATAATGGAGAATGTGGAAGTTATTATCTGTTGAGATATCATCTGCTCTGAGGATCAGTGCATTTCTTTGTTCCAGGAGAGATAGTGGTAGCTCCAAGTCAAAGGTTTCCTCAGATGTTTTCTTCTCAAGGCTTTTTCTTTGGCTTGGAAAGCAAACATTACATCTAGATTTAGGTCAACAGACTTCCTCTTTCTTAACGGCAAAAGAAAGACACACTTGCAGTGAGGTCGTTTTCCGTACAGTTCAGGAGAATGTAGACTCATTACTATTATGGCATCAGATTGCTTGACCCTCATACTAATATCAGTGCCTTGCTGCTGAGTCCAGTGCTCACTGCAGTGTCTTTGTGATAAGCACAAGCCATTCAGAGAGAAGAATGAGCAGATTGTGAAGTTCATTTGATATCATTGGATGAAACAGGCACAGTGCTCATGTTGACTTTTGAGTACTGTATCCTCTAAATATTACAAGGATATCCCTTTACCCGAAGTAAAACAATCATCTATTCATACAGCTGAGCTTTGATGGGGCACCAATTGCTCTGTCGTGGGATCAGCAGCACTGCAGGCTAAGAACACTTCAACAATGGCAGCACTTTGTGAGCCCAAGTACAAGAGAATCCATCATCTCCACTAAATTTTTAGGTAGACAATTACATTGTCCCCATTACACTTGACAAAGCACAATCCTGTCAACGATAAATCAGAGTCTTTACACTGGCTTTAGACTTTAAGTCCCACAATAATGAGGATAATTTTGAAAATGCGGAATACCTCCACCAACCACATACTTTAATTTCTAAATGTCCTATACTGATGAACAACCAGGGATACTTAAAAATTTGAGACATAAATCAACATGATCAGACTCATCTCATATTCCAATCGTTTATGGATTACTTATTGCTTTGAACAGCTGAATTGAAAAGTTTATAGTATCTACTGAGTTGTCTCTTGAAATAGTTTTCTTTTAAAGATGTCCATGTGCTTTCTGTATCATACAAAGGGAGAACAAACTGCCGAATATCTCATCTTTTGATTAGTTATCTAGACCATAAATTGAGTTTATGATTTAACACCATCACCCTCATTATTTAAAACAGTTTTTAAGATGGAGTTTAATGAGTGGTTTGAAGACATTTCTATGCGAATGCTAAATGTTGTGAATCAGCTGAAAAGCAGGCTTACAGTAAGAGGACAAGTTCATTGTAACTCTTTAAGATACAATATTATGCTTTGTAAGTTCTGTATATCCTTCATTTATGGGTCTTACATGTCTCCATTGGAATAGAGTACTTCTATGCATCAGACAAAAAGGACCTCTGGGACTTCTCCCTTCCCTCTGTTTACATTGTCAGTTGCTGGCCCCTCAGACCTATCAGTGTGACACCTTACCGTTGACCTGTGCAAGTTAACCCCAGTGGCTCAGGTTAACAAGCCAAGTACTAAGCATGGGCCATGGACAGAGTGCAGAGCAGACTGGTCCACCAATCAGAGCAGACCAAGCCCACATGGGGAAGGGGGCCTTGTAGTGGTAGTAGGTCTTAAGGTGCGTTAACACCGGACGCTACTGGTACTACCTCGGCGATCACTCTCCATTCAGAGTCAATGTACAGCCGCGATGGGGCGGGGCTAACCCTCCCGCGATGCAACAGCCGCGTACAAGACCATCACTTCACTCGTCGCGCGATGTCAAAGTAAAAAAAAAGTTGATCTATTCAGGCGATGTCGTGTGTGGCTGTGCAGCAACAGCCAATCAGCGGTGTGTGTATGTGTGACGGTACCCGAGACAGACAGTTATTCATCCGGACTACAGGGCGGATGAGTTCCGTCAAGGCGGAACTAATGTCAGTGAGGACATTAGTTCCGCCTAGATGGACCGCGGTAAACTCACAGATGATGCTGCTGCAGGGCATCAGCTGCAGTGTTTTGTGGTTGATAAGTGAATGAAAAGGATGCAGCTGGAATAATGTCCGCTTATACATCCTATTATATGATATATGAAATGATCGCGGTGAAACTGGAGCGGACGTGACGTCACCGAGCGACGGCCGACGGTAGCGGTTACCAAAATGAGGTATTTATGGACGCGCAACGCTACGTCAATGGGCGACACAATTTTGGTAGCTGGGTCGCTTGCAGTGTGAACGCAGCATAACAGAGTGTTTCAGACAGAGAGGATGCAGCAAAATCAGCATTGTTAAGTTCTTAATCACTTAGGACAGTGATTGGACTCTAAGATATGAATCCAAGCTAAGGTAAAATATGGGCTCTTTGACCCTGGATCATGCATCCCCTATAACTGCGCTGTACCTTCACCAAAGTGTCTTGAGGTACCTCCAATACTTATACTATACTACTTATTACTCATAGAATAACATCCGTCTGTAAAATAAGATTGCTTGTTGATTAATACTTTTTTGACACTGACAAACTCATAATCGTCATAATGCTTAACCAGTTTGATAAATAAAATAATTTCTATAGTAATTAAATTGAAGAAAAAGTTACTTAGGATAATGGATAGCTCAGTGGGTTAAACTGCTTATGCACAGAGGAGATGGATCAGGGGTTTGAGTCCCTTATTTAGTTGGTGCTACACTGAGGCAGCAACCACCTGTGTTGGAAATAAAGGCCCATGCGAAAGTGCTGAAACCTGTAGTACCTTGAGTGTCCAGTTGAGGCTGGCTGCAGAAACCAATGATTGTTTGTGAAATAGATGTTTATTATTATACATCTTTACAGTCTGGTTTTTTAAAAAGGGCTTCAGTCTAAATAAATAATATATCTATGTGCTCTCGCTCAATGAGGGCATAAACACAGCCTCTCTGTCTGTGAGTAGGTTGAGCTGAAGTTTGGTTTAGATAACGTGCAGTATGACTGCATCTATCAATACTCTAACAGCTGAGATCACATGGCTTTATCCAATTCTTTTACTGTCTATGGCTACACCTTCAATGCCAGTAAAGAATAAACTTTATCAAAAGTTTTATTTTTTTTCAAATTGGTTAATTGTGAACTTGCACCTAACAAGTGCAACCCGCTGTTGTGCTCCCTGCTTTTCTATCCCTATAAAAGAAGCATAATACATGTACGACATCTCCTTCAGGTAAACAAGCATATTATCATTTAACTGGAGGAATCTTTAACCCCATGAAGAACACACAAGTGGGCTATAACAGGCAAGGAGGACCAGAGACCTATGGGGCAAGCACTGCTAACACTGGCCAGACTCAGTAAACTATTTTAACATATTTAATCTACAGAAAAGTGCATGGTCCTATGTGTAAAAATTTCCATTGCCTTTTAAAATACCTGTCAGTTCTGTTGAGAGCTGGGTGAACCTCTTCATTTGGATAGAGGTGCTATGAGGAGAATCTATTACCGGCGAAATAAAGACTCTGCTACCCATGAACACACACGCGGACTGTCGTAATGCTGTGTTCTAGTAACCTCGGAAATGGGAGTGACATCATCTCTGACTTATTGGCGTTCCAGTTGAAGTCAGAAAAAAACATGCTGATCTACCAGGCTATTGTTAGCTGTTGTTAGCACGCCCTGCGTTGTTGTATGAAGACTGTGATTATCACTATGGCAGCATTTTTGTAAATATAAGTCTAACAATACTATGTATACAGCTGATCTAGAGCGACACACCCCAGTCAGAAGTGCAAATAAATTGATTATTACAGGAGCTAAATAACTGTTCACACTGGGGGCATCCATCTTCCATTGTCAACTCGGGGTGGCGAGGTTTCACCGAGTTCCCGGTAGGAAATTCAGACTTCGGGAATGTTCCAGCTGCAGTTTCCTACTCTGAACTCAGAAATTTCTACTTCTGACTACAACTGGAACAGACCAAAGACGTAACTGAAGCCGAAGCGTGTGCTTGTTTTGGTAAATGCAGCTCGGACCTTCCTCAGAACTCTGCATTGCTTTACAACTCTTTTTTTCAACAACTTACAGGATGCAAAGCGACGAGTTAATGTATCTATTTCAAGTTACATAGCAGTAGTTTTTGATGTGTGACAACAAGCAATTTTTGGAAAACTTAGAATCGTAGTTTTGTAGCTGGCTATATATCGCTACTTACAGCCCGGTGCTCTAAGACGTGTAATATAAATAATAAAATAATATAAATTTGCTCTAGTTTTAATTATCTTGTTCCCGAAGTTGAGTATCCAGGCCAGTCCAGCCCTGTCCGACCCGACCGGAAGGCTAAGGAATAGCATTTATAGATAACCTATTTTGATGCAATAAAACGCATTTTAAAGTGTGTATTTCGATCAGGCATATATCTAAAAGTGAGACTTTTTTGTAATTACCTAGACACTCCTCACCGTCTCTTTTACCTATGCTACAGTATATTTAAGATATTTTTGGACAGTGTCAATAAAGAAGGCATCCATTTCACACATTTGCTTTTTTAACTCTGGAGTTGTCAGTTAACAAAAAATTAAATCAAGACATTAAAATCTGGAGACCAGGGCTATGTGGGTACACAGAAACACACCAGGTAACCTCGAGGGCTCTAATGAGCAATTTCTACCTTTAGCCCAGCTTGGTGTCGTGGGCAGAGGAGGAGGTATTTGTGGAGAGCTGAGATGTACTTATTTGTCACTGAAGGTGGAGTGGTGGTGGATGGTTGTGTGTTTCAAAGCTTGTTTTGTCCCTTGAAAGTTTGTTACATGTAGTTTGCAGTAAAACACGTTTTAACCTCAGCTGCTATGTGATAAAATGTGTTTTTCAAGAGGACCATTTTAAGCCTGCGTCCAGCCCTAGTACAGGTTTGGTGAAAGAGTGTTAAGAGACTTGGATACCAAAAGTCGATGTTTACCTATTTGGCTGTCACCAGCCTAATTTCAGAGAAAGAGCCGTAAGAGGATACTTGGTGTTTGATAACCCCAGATACATGACCACACTCCAGCTATGTTACACTGAGATTAAAGGCTTTGAGAACAGAGCTTCCTTCCTGTCTGCTGGATTTGTAGATTAAGATGAAATGAAAAAGCTTTGACCTGTGATTAAAATGAAAAAAAAAAGAGCTTTGCTTGATTATGAGTATGTAGAGAGAGTTTAACAAGATCATGTGAGGAGCCAATTACAGCTTTGGTCTTTTTCTTGACTATCTTTATTTTTGTAACTTGTAAGAAACCCCCACTGGTTATTCCAACCTGGCAGACTCTTGTAAAGTTCTCTCACAACATCTTTGAAATGGATGAGATTCACAAACACATTTAATCAATTCTGGCAACAGAGGCCTGGATTCTGCCTCCCTGCGATATCTGCGAGTCAGCAAACCCGAGCAGCTCTTTACTTTAGATTCATAGCTTGGTTGCTCAACACAAATACATAGTGTTCACTTTATTAATGTAGAGCAATCATATTGCTATTGGTGCAACAAAATCATTACATTCCCTGCAACAAATATATTGCAGGAAGGCTCATCAAATCTCACTTCATCAAAGGCTGATGCTCAGTTTCTGCAATACAGAAAGCCTCGGTCTTGGTTCATATCCCACACTGGTTGGCAGAAGCAAAGACGCAAGCTGTATTTGAGGAGCATCACTTCTCTGTGTTTGATTATTTTACACGAGAGATCTTGTGACTTTGAGCCCCACAGTCAGTCATGTGTGTTGAGGATTTATTTTCCACCAATTAAACTGTGACACAAAGCCAAAATAAAGGTGCTGCAGAATTTAACCTGCTTTACTTGCATGCTGGTATTCAAGTGAATTTGACATAAAGTCCAAAACATCTCATGATGACAACCGTTTTAAGTACAAGCTTTGAGAATGCTCTTTATCTTTCTGTGCTGGGCTGTTGTGTCCAAACCATCAATAGCTTTGTAACCACAGTTAATACTTTACTCCTTTAAAGCAACAATATGTAGGAATCTGCTTTTGGACTTTCTGATGACTGTCATAAAAACATTCAGTACTCTTTACCTCCTCCTCACAGGCGTGCTTTTGTTCACAAACAGATCGTGTTTGAGCCAGCCAGAAAAGATGTTAAAGAAACCAATGACGTTTGTTGTCTGGTAGAGGCTGCTATGATGATTTCTAAAAAATATGTCTTTTGTATGTTGAGCAGAGGTTTCCAGACTCTAGTATTCAAGGCACACTAAAATCAGGGATGGGCAACTTCTGTTACCGTGAGTGCCACTTAAATTTTATTGTCACTCACGGGGGGCCACCTTGTGACAAATCAATGCTTTTAAATAAGATAGTTTTGATTATTTATAACTTAGAAATAGGCATCAATGTTGTTGTCAACTAATATTCATAATTTTGCAATAAAATTGCAAATAAGTATTGAAACAGAGCTAAAACTGTTAAAATCCATAATACTTCCATAATAAAAACCAACATTTATACATAGTAAAGCATGTGCAAAATATAATTTTATAAATAATTTAGTGAGCTTGACATTGAATTGAAGCCAAGTTAATCTTTTTTTTTTTAAATCAATTCATATAACATATTCCTTCCAATAAGCATGTTTATATGGTACTAACATTCATTACTTTAAGCTATTTCCTTATACTAAAAGTAAACTAAAATTTTGACGTAAATTTAACCTGCTGCGATTCTGTTTACTGCAGAATCATTTAAGTTTTGTTTAGAAACCGAATTTGCAGCTGTTTAAAAACATTGATACACAGATAACAGCTGGAGTAAAATTCAAATTAATTCATTAGTTGTTTTTATGTTTAAAGTTATAATTGGATAAATAATGGTGGCACACCTTTGAACCACTAATATGGAGTCTGTTCATGTGTCTAACTGTTACCATGTCTACAGCTTGTAGCTAAAAGGCCACTTTGTGAAGGCTAACTTGTTACATGCTAGTTTCACAACAAAAAATAAAAAACTTAAAACATGACAGCAACTCCAATAAAAAGAACAAAGAACATAAAATAGTGACTTTATTCACTTGTCCACTGACGACATAGTCACAATAACTTTTGGCTTGCAGCACAATGGCTCTTGAAGCTCATAACGACATGTAAAAGCCTATCTCAGTTATTCTTTTTTCTCAACTTCATAACTTTATCCTTCACTGTCCTCTTTTGTCTGTCTTATGTCTCTTAACCTCAGGGACTGTGGAATACAGTGCAGAGACAAGCAACCACATTTGTGAAGTAAATGCGGTTTAAACATCACAAGAAGTTTGCAGTGGCAGCGACTTGCTGCTAAGCTTACATAGTGCTATAAGAAGACAATCTGAACATAATAGGACAGTAGAATAGACCTTACCCTCAGTGTCAATGGTCCTGTTATTATTCGATCAACTTTGACGTCACAATTTCAAGAAAAGCTGCATATTGTTGCTTTATAGACAGATTTAATGTGCTTAAGTGTAGATTTATATTCACATCGACAGTGTGCCCCGATTTTCATTTGTTGAACAAAATTCAG
This sequence comes from Scarus forsteni, assembly GCA_036419115.1. Lineage (NCBI taxonomy): Eukaryota > Metazoa > Chordata > Actinopteri > Labriformes > Labridae > Scarus > Scarus forsteni. The sequence continues at coordinate 3,758,324 of JAZDUH010000271.1, forward strand.
AGCTAGAATAGCCCTTAACATGCACTGATAGATTAAACTGGTGAGCAAACTTGAAGCTGAGCAAAAATGGAGCTGCATGTTGATGTACCACCCATTTCTTTTAAGAAATGCTCACATTAAAAAGTCCTATATAGTTAAAAATAAAAGTTGCCTTTAGATCAGTTGAGTTTACATCAGATCATTGTGTCAGTCTGGAGCAGACATTAATTCATGAAGAAATTCGATCAGTGTTTGTCTCTTCTTACTCATATTTCTTCCTTCATGTGGCTTAACAGTTAAGAAAGCTGACAAGCAGCATTTGTCAGTAAAGCTGTAGCCATGACATCCACTTCCCTTCCTCAATAAATAATTATCTAACATTATACTTTTCACCTTTTTACTTCACTCCCAAACATCTGGTCATCTATCAATCATAGACAACAGTAGTAATGCAACATATTGGATTGCTTTTTGCAGATATCCAAGTTGCTGATATTTCACAATTTATGTTAGCTGATACCGATATCCATACTGATTCATGTGAAAAAATTTTTTTGTGTGTTTTAACCTTTATTGTATGCAAAATGATGTTTGACAGAATCAGTAAATCCAGGCTTAATCTTTGCTTTTAAGAGCTAAAAACAGTGATGCCGCATGTTGAAACACCTGTCAATACCCACATCGCACTGATAATATTGGGCATCCCTAGTGCAGTTTATGAACATATTCTTTAAACGGTAAATGTAAATAGATCAACAAATAGGCCTTATAAGAAGTTTAAGTCATTCGTAACCAAGAAGAAGCATGCTGGCAAAACCGTGCTAACATGTTCCTTAACTTCAGTTCGTCTGGAGATTAATGAGACACTACTTACATAACATAACAGAAATGACGAACAATAGAAAAATCATTTGCTTTGCCCTGTCTCTTAGGTTAAAGTTCATGTTTAATTTTATTAAAAAAATTAAATCTGTGATCAGAATGTCATGAAATTCCTTTAACTTTATTTTTACAGATACATAGATATCATTAAGAAAGAGAGCACTGTCCTGGGTATTGATACTGTTAAGTAAATAGTGACTATAAGGTTATGGTTATGGTTATGATTAAAAAATCTCAAAGATTTAATACCAAACAGTGGTCAAGTGTTCTGAATTAAAGTTACAGATAATTACCTGGCATGGCGAAGGGCTTCCATTATTTAATCTGAACACAGCTTGGATAGACTTTCTCAGGTTTTCTTCAGCTTGGAAACATTTTAAAATGCACGTCATGTAACTGCTACAACTGTACTGCTGCCTGCCTACTTGCTTGCCCTGCATATTGGCTGTGCTGTAAAAACCCTGTTACGTTTGCAGTTTTTTAATTAGGTCATCATCACTTTCAGTTTAATCTGCTCATGTTTACTGCAGCTAACACTGTCCCTGAGGAGCACCGCAACACATTTGTCCCACAGTAATATCAGGCTGTGCTCAAAGTCAGTTCGATCAACAAGAGTTGTACTTGTTGATTTCTTTGTTACTAATTTTTGAGATGTGAAACCAAATTGCTGACGGATGGAGGAAGCACAGATATTCTTCAATCAAAAGCTGTAGGATGTTGAGAGGAAGAAGAAGTCATTGACATCACTGTGGGAAAGTGAAATGCATATACATGTGTAAATTATAGCTTTGGGGTAAGATAACAGTATAGCAGGTACATATTGTTTTTTATTTAATTACTTGAAAGTACCTATGGGACGGAAGCAACACATAAGTGTGCATGTATGCGTTTGTGTGTTTTTTGGCACCAGAGAGTGTTTGTCTGTTTCACACTAGATCCATTATTTACAGTTTGTTTGTTAAGAGGTGAAATTGTCAACTGTGTATTTGTATTTGTTATATGAATCATAAGCTCATTTGTGCACATTTGCTGCTTGAATAGTACATGTCTCGAATCTTATATTGATGTGTAGTTCATCATACAGTTAGAGAGTATCAGTGCTGCTTCAGAATAAACAGAGTGGACTTTTTGTTTTAAAATCAGGTAAGACTGTCGCATTTAAAACAGGCCAAGTTGACATACTTCAGTAATTAGGTATTAAACTTTGATATTAGGCAGGATGTAGTTATATTTTTGTAAAAGGATGGGTTGCTTCTTTAAATAAGGCACAGGATTGCTGCACTTGAGTAATGGGCTGGGCTGTTGTTGTAAAGTAATGGTTGTAACACTTTGATAACTGGAAGGATTTTTTTCTTTTAATGTGTTATTTTCACAAGATTCAGTGAATCTTTTAAATGTACAGAGTATTTGCCTCTATGCTAAACAGGAGGGCTTTGACATTTTTTCTTTATTCGACTGAACTGGGCCCACAAATGTGGGAAAATTGAAGGATAAGTTCGGTTTCTACAGCTTTGACATTGTTTATAGAATGAAGTAGAACAATATACTCACCCAGAAGGCTTTCCTGATCCAAACTGTGCTTCAGGAGATATTTAGATCCAAAATCGAACGGCGGACATCCGTATAATGATAGCACACGGGGCATGTATAGCGCCGCTCCTAAAACTGCATTGGTTGTCCAAAAACTCATTAGTTTCACCAATATTTCATCATGGTCCACTCACGCTACTCTTCCATTACAGTCTTTGTCCCTCCAGACATGTCTTTGTGACTGTGCTGACCTCTGAACTGAAGAAGAAGATTTGCCTCCATACATGCGCAGTGCTCTCTGGAGAGCTGTTCTTCTCTTTGCCTCCGCGTCCTCCTTTCGATGAGCTCCTCACCTGTAAACTCTGGCTCGAAACTGTAAGGACACCCATCATATTCAAAGTTTTCCTCCACAACATCTTCATCCGATAGATATTCGTCCATTTTGCACAAAACTGGAAGAAGAAAGTCGTTGTGTACCCGGCAGTCTTCCCCTGAAACAATGGGTCGTACTGCGCATGCGCGGAGGCAAACATTCTTCTTCTTCAGTTCAGAGGTCAGTACAGTCACGAAAACATGTGTGGAGTGACCCCGGACTGTCTTGGAGGAGTAGCCCGAGCGGACCATGATGAAATATTGGTGAAACTAATGAGTTTTTGGACGATTAATGCAGTTTTAGGAGCGGCGCTATACGTGTGCTACCATTATACAGATGTCCGCCGCTCCATTTTGGATCTAAATATCTGCCAAAGCACTGTTTGGATCAGGAAAGCCTTCTGGGTGAGTATATTGTTCTACTTCATTCTATAAACAATGTGAAAGCTGTAGAAACCAAACTTATCCTTTAACAGCAGAATCAAACAGATCTCTCCATCGTCCCTGGTCGTGTTCCCCAGCCCTGATAAGGTTGTTTCCAATAAATTTCTCCTTCACTAGCATCCATCCTTACATGTCATAGTTACACTATGACTGCAGTACACAACCAAGTGTTCTCTGTTCTCTGTATTTGTAGATACTCTACTACTGGTGGCCGCTGCTTGTATGGCCCGTGCAGCTTCTGATTTGTTCAGGTCCTCTTCTCTGTATTATGGTTTGTAAAAGTATGGTTCAATGTAGAAGCGTTCTTTGCAAGTCCAACATCACTCTTAGAACCATTCAGTAGTGTTTTTAGTCTCATAGGATAAACATTTTCTAAGAAACTGCTGAAAAGTTAAATCCAGTAAAGACAAATTCTCACTGGGTAAATGAACCAATGAGAAAATAGCTTGTGTGCATCAGTTTCAAAGGACTCCGTACTGAGAGACCAGATACATTTTCATTTAAAAATTAGGATTTCACATAAACCAAGTTTGATTTGGATTTAATTGTCTTTTTCCCTGATGCACCTGCCGGAGTAGTAGATGTGCGAAGATTTTTGCTGTTTCTGAACATAAACCAATTTTGAAATGATAACAAATAGAAGATATCAAACAGAAATTGTGAAACATATATTATCAAATGCATACGTACGCATAAAGACTGACATTTGAAAAGCATTTTATGCTCATTTGTAGAAAATTCCTATTACAATAGAAGAAAACAATCGTGGTGAGTTGAGTACATATCGACCATACACACCGATGACTACAGTTGAGCCATATACACAATCTTGTGAAAATATCACTTAAATAGTAGGGACAGTTGTTAATCCACTGGGTTGCCACACTGATACAAAAAGTGATTTGTTTACTAAAGGCTTATTGCAAGTTGTTGGATATGAAAAGATAAGAATAAGCAGTTTTGAACATGTTAGTAAAACTGAGTTCAGCTCTGTGAACAGGAAATCGTACTCCCTTCTCTTAGCCACTTAGAAAAAGCTGAGTTTTGGAGCTTGTTTGAATTTTAAGAAAATTCAGCTGGATTAAAAGTATCATTTTTGAGATATTAGTTTAAGTGATTTCAGGAAAACGCTTTCGCTGCAGAGTGTCTGTCAGGGTGGATTTTACAGCGGGGGATAAAACTGTCTTCTCTTGTCCTGGAGTAGGTTGAAAGTGGTGCCAGCTCTTCTCCATGCTATTCCAAAACTTGACACAGTATATTGAGAGCCTTTAAAATGCAATCGATTAGCTCCCTGTTACTCCGTCCAGCCTCTTTCTCTATTCCTCTTATTGCTGTCTCTTGCTCTTTTTCAGCGCTGAGAATTATTGAAATCTGTGTGCACCGAGAATATAGTGCCATATTCTCCATTAGGAAAGCAGATCATAAAACTGGAGTATCTGTAAAAGTTTAATTGCTTGAATATGATGCCTTCTGCATTTTTTAGTCAGGCATATTTATAGGACTTAGTTATAACAGAGAGAAGGCCATGGTATAGATCGTTTTAGTGTGCCAAAAGCTGCAGCACATCTCAGCCTGCCTTGAAGACATGACTCAGTCTCTACACGCATATGTGACAAGATGAATGAAATTAACACACTAGTCATTTGTAATCACGAGATTTAGCCAGCTGATCAAGCTTAAACCCCTCTGGCAGATATCAAAGGGCAGCTGCTGCAGTGTTGGGATGCAGGTAAAAGAGACAGATTCAATGGGCCTCTCCCTTTGCTCCTTATCCGAACCTACCTCGCTGTTTACAAATTGAGGCCCCGTCCAAGAAGACGTACCATCACCCCCTCCACCCGACAGTGCTGCAGAATCTGTCACAGGGGGTTTTCATCTCTAAAACAAGGAGCCCAGGTTTCCCCTTAGCCCTTCCCCCCTGCTCTCAATATACTGGCTTTGAAGCATGCATGATGCAGACATCTTTATTCCTGCATGCTGTTGTACAGACTGCTTCTCTGCATGTCATTTAAGAGGCTTGAATCCCACAGAATCGCACACTTTTTTTGTCACAGAAAAAAAAAGAAGTGCTCATTTTCCCACTGACTTTGAGCATGAATACAAATTTGAGAGTGAGATTTTAATATCTGCAGAAGGCATGATTAGTTGATTCCTGGTATCTGATATCAATGAACTGTCTTGGAGGAAGAGGAGGAGGAGTCGGCAATTCTGCTTTCACACATCAGGTGTTTTTTTTTTGCTTTGGTTTGGAAATCTGAAGAAAATGTATCCTCGTGTCCTCATGTGTGGTCATCTTCTGGTATTTTAAAGTCTTCGGCTATTAATGATGGGCCCACTCAGAGATTCTCCTTTGAAGAGCACTAACACAATCCAGAGATATTGAACTCAATCTCTGTAGTCTTATCAGCAGAATAGTTGCAAGCTGTTGTCTAAAGTGTTTAATGAAGCTTTGATTTTAACTCCAAAATTAAATCGTATCTGATCTCCTCCTAGACAGCCCATTGGGAATAATGAGGAGCATTGAACAGGGTTGGTTGGGGGTGTGGAGGAGGCAGATCTGCCTTGTCACAGACTTTTTTGTCTTACTGTACAAAGGTATGGGAATGTCATCATCAATCCAGCTTTGTAGTGTGTTATTTTCTAATTTCTTTGCACAGGAACTGTGGGACTGTCAGTTCAAACATGGCTGTCAGCTATTTTCAGCAAACATGTTTGAAGTGATGATTTGCATTGCCAAACCTTTTTTTGGGGGGGGAGGTGATGGGTGGGTGTGGGGTACAAATATATAACCACTAAGGCAATTATAAATTGGATTTAAACTGCAGGGTATGCGTTTTTGGATGCTCAGATTAAAATCTATCGGGTTATCATTCAAATTAGGGATGTGCTCAGATAGATGGTTAAATATTTCAATTTGGATAACAAAATAACAAGCACTGAATTTGTTAACTGGGATTATTTATTTATGTTATTAATAAACACGGGTCTGAAATCCTGGTCAAGTGCTCTATCTAAATTGTAACAAAACGCTACAACCTGCAACAGGTATTCAATGTTGCTTGACATAATGCCTCCAACCTGGTGGCTGAAATGTTCTATAACCTGTATGTGAACAAAGGACAATTTATGAACACTTTAAACTTAGCAGCTAGCACCATAGTGTCTTGTATGTACAGCATAGTATGGCACTATCGCAGACAGATATGACGTTAAATCTTTTTTAACTTTGTGCTCATGTATTTCCACTAGGGATGCATGATATTACTGGCATAAAATAGGCACTTAAAGATAACAGTTTAAAAGGGTGATTATTGGTATTGGCAGGGTTAAAAATTTCGGCTGATATTTAAAGCTTATATATATGTTAAGAATCTTAGCCATATATGTCTCATGCATCTGCAATAGTTTGGCAGAATATACAAATGTATCATAATGCTTCACCTTTTATCACTGAAAATCTACCTCTGAAGATCCATAAAGACCAAGTTATGAGAGAAACAAAAAATATTTTTCCTGTATCTCCTTTGTTATGAATACACTAAGGGCTCTGTTGCCTGCCCATCACAAAGTGTTTTGACATGAAGCGCAATCTTCCACTTGATGCAGGTGTCATTTGTATTGTCAGCGCTCACCCTGTTTGAACAGTAAATGATCATGCGCTCCCTTTTACTTGCAGGTGTGTATTTGTTTTAAAATGACGTGCTGTTAGGCACAACTGCTTGTTTGAGAAAGCAGAGTATAACTGCATTTTAAGCCACCTAAAACCTGGTCTAAAATCTCAAATCTGTGGCGCAGTTTACTTTCGCTGTTTTTGAGAATGCATTACGGATATAGACCCATAAACGGAAGATCAAAACACACCCTATACCAGGCTTGTGTTACTCACAGGATTTACAACAACAGACACACACTTCACACAGTTTTATAGAGAACCTTACTAAATTCATTTTCATCTTAATTTAGTCAAGTTTATATTGAGAGAGAGACAGCATGGTTTCTTTAAAAAAAAAGAAAAAAAAAAAAAAGATACAGTTTTCAGAGAGCTATACTCCTGCACGCTCCAGTGTGTAATACTCCCAGAGACACCCATCATCTTTATGATCGTTTCTTTTGCTCTGGAGTGCTTCAGTGAAAAAAAACTATCATCTGAGCATCAAAAAACATTTTTCTAACAGTGTCCTGTATTTGACTATGATGGCACAATGAAGATGAAGAGATACCGGTAAATACTGAAATTAAACAATTCTGTAGAAATAATTATACTCTAGCTAAATTCAAACCAAACAATGAAACCTGCTGTGTTTACAGCAAGACAGCAGAAACCCATTGCTTAAAGGGAATGAGAGCAGATGCTCTGATTGGTTTGATCTGTTCACCAAAAACGCGTCAGGTATGATGAAGGCACAAAATCTGTCCTCTTTGCACCTGCACTTGGTCTTGCGCCAATAATTTTTGCATACTATTGCATATAGCATACTATTGACCAGGCCACATGCTTGTAGACATCACCATACCCGCTGCCAAAATAGGGCTCAAAGACTGACACAATGAAAAGTTTGGGTTTGTTGTGGTACAAATGGGACTGTGCACTTTACAAAAAAAGTGTGTATATATTAGTTTTGGTAATAGAGAGAATGAGTTAGGAAACACAGTATAGGCATTTCATATATTAGCAAAAAATCCAGTACGCTGCATCCCTCATAACCACTTGATCCAAGCAGTGTGTAGCCACATTCAGCACAGAATATGGATGTTTGCTGAAAGGAGGACTGAATGCTAAAGGTGATAGCACTGTCTAGATTAGCCAAACTTTAAACTGCAAAACAACCCCATATTGTTTACCTGCTAACACTGTGATTCTGTGAACATTGAGAGCTCAATAGTCAGTGTTTTCTGATTGCTTTACTAACTAAATTTGCTTTTGTTTTTTTGTATTTAAAATAATCTGCCTGGGAACATCCCTAATTTAAATCAAACCTGATCTGGGGTGCTCAGTCACTTACACATGTACCATCTTTTTGTCAAAAACATGACATGATGTATAGAAATGTCATTTCAATGCTAATGTGCAGATAGAAGAAGTAATGTGGCCTCAGATGTACCTATTCACATCACATTTCTGTCATTTAAGGTTAATTTGTCTATTGAAGTACGCTGAACTTGATGCTCAGTGATTTGGTTCTCTGCGTTTTAAACCATCCCATCAATTTCTTAAAACTGACACTATTTACTTTTTTCTGCCTCCATGTCAGTTTAAGTTTCCTTCCCATTAAACATTTCCTCCATTAAACTGTTGCAAAGCAAAAGTAAAGTTAAATGATAGTGTCTCTTGCAAACCCATTAGTCTACATCCATTTTTTTTCTCTAAAATTGACATTTCTTTAACTGGTTTTACAAAACAGGTTTGAAAAAATAACTTGCATCATGATATTTTTCCTCCTCTTCCTCCTCAATTGTTTCCACCTCCACCTCTTCCACCCACCACTTCTGTTTGGTTCTCACTGCTCCACGTAGTTTCCTAGCATGCTGGTGTTCAAGAAGCTGTATGCTTTTATACTGACTGTATGTTTCCTACCTGTGCTTCTATTCATCCCTTCAGGTATCATGACAAACAGGGAGTGACCAGTAACTTCCTGGGAGCCATGTGGCTCATCTCCATCACCTTCCTCTCCATTGGCTATGGGGACATGGTACCAAACACGTACTGCGGGAAGGGCGTGTGCCTGCTTACAGGGATTATGGTGGGTTATTTATTCTTTACGACATGTATCATATCTTCTATCAGTGTGGGATCTTTGGATTTGGGATTGGTAATAAGGGTCATTGTTTGGGCATTTTGTGCCTTTATTGCCAGGCGAGAGAGTGACAGTGGACAGACTTGTGAGGATTGGGGGTGAGAAAGTAGGAGAAGACACTCTGCAAACTCACCACAGGCTGGATTCAAACCTGGGCCAGCAGTGACATATACTGTACATGGGTTGTACCTGGTTGCTAACCACTCCTCCAAACCAGCACCTCAAAAAGACATCTATTACCATATAACACTTAAATAAATTTTACTAATGCACTGATATTTACATTCAAACAAGCTAGGAAGTGGGGCCAGGCAATCTGAAATTTACATTCTGTCATAGTAAAATAAATCATATTTTTAAATATATTTTTAAGTTCAACAACTCTCATCTCAGAATTCAGAATCAGAATTCTTTTTTATTGTCATTGTACCAAAAGGTGCAACGAAATCTCCCCCAAAACAATACTGTGGTGCAATGCACAACTTAAGTTTGGGTATAAATCATGGACAGGAGCTTTTATGTGTCTGTGTCAGACCATTTTTAAGTATTGTAACAGTTTTAAGTATTGTTACTGTAAGCCAAATTCCCTGGTTAGGCTGTTAAAAATAAATACGAGTAGGTGTATTTTTATATAAACTTAACAAGGGTCAAATGTTTATCATCAATTGGGCTTTGAGGGTATAGTTACCATTGACTGCAACTTGTAGTGGAGTCCCTGCCACCCCTTTGAACCGTTTTTCCTTTAAAACAAGCAATTTGTAGGTTTACTACGATAAGGCCCATATTTACAGACGGGACACCTTGAAGTGAGTGTGTACTCACTTTGCCTCTTGTATTTACAGGCATGCAACTTGGAGAGAAGAGGGCACACATTTACCACACTGCTGTTCAGTAATTTATTTTCACAGCAATTTACTCACCATGAAAGCGATACTGTTCGCTCAGTGTGTGTTTCCCTTGCTCTTCTATTTAAGTATTGTAAATACAAGCAAAATACTGAAAGGGCTGTTGGTCAGAGAGCCTTAAGTCCCCCCTTAATACAACCTCGACTGTGAGTGGGTTGAGCTTAAATTTGGGTAAGATTACATTTAGCAGTATGGCAGCTTTCGTTGCTTTGCATCCATATTGTCCCAAAGACTCCTTCGATAACCAAACAACTGACATTGCAATAATTTATCCATTTCTGTTTGCCATTTGGAATTTCCTTTATATGTCTTTGTGTGTTTGATTAATCTAGTGTGTGATGTATGTGAATTGTGAGGTAGGTGTGATCTTTCTATTTTCATTGTATGCAATTTTTCTACTTTTTATGTTGTTTATTATTTTGTTTTGTTTCTTATGTGAAGCACTTTGTGATACAAATTTTTGTTTGAAAAGTGCTACACAAATAAAGTTTGATTGATTGATTTCTTTTTGCAGTCTATGGTTTAGCCCCCCATAAGCACATTGCAGATCACTTGAACCAGTCTGCATAAAAAGATCAGTTTTGTGGTGCAAAAAATGCTTGTGATGCTACTGACACGATATTACAGCCTAGTACTACTAAGAAGCTCTGCCAAGTTGAGAAAGTGAGACATAAAGAGAATTCCTGCAAGGCTCTCCATGCGTCTTATCAGTACTCTAATGTCTTGTCCTCACCCATGTCCATGCATGCAACAGGAACGAAAACAGAAACTGGGTGACAGTGTAAATAGGAGCGCCACATTCTGTTTTTATATCTTACGCTCACTCATCTCACAAGGTTTTAGGCCAGGAAATACTTGATGGTCTAATGGGAAAACTCTGACCGGCAACATTTTTCTGACTGTCTCTGTGTCACAGGGAGCTGGTTGCACTGCACTGGTGGTTGCAGTAGTTGCCAGAAAGCTGGAGCTGACCAAGGCTGAAAAGCACGTCCACAACTTTATGATGGACACACAACTCTGCAAACGAGTAAGACATAGGATTTCACAATAAATTACTATTGCTGTTTCTTTTTTGATTTTTTGAGGAATGGAAATATTTTAATTTTAAATAACTTCTAGTGAAAAACATTAAATCAAAAGAATTAAAAGAATAATCATGTTAATAAGAAGTATATTAGGAGGCCTTTAAATCATGATTGAAATGACGGATCATCATCTTTGGTCATCTCTAAACTGTTTGATCTCACGCCAATATATAACTTGTTTCACAGGTAAAGAATACAGCTGCCAATGTACTCAGGGAAACATGGCTCATCTACAAACACACAAAACTGGTCAAGAAGATAGATCACGCCAAGGTGCGGAAACACCAGCGCAAGTTTCTCCAAGCCATTCACCAGTAAGTCCCGCTGTCTGTTTTTAAGAAAAATGACTGAATTTGTTTGCTAGCACTCATGGCGAAGAATGAGTCAGCCAGAAACAAAGCTACATTATGTATAGAAGTGTCTTGAATATAAGGGCTGTATAAAGCAACGTTTTGACCACTATCACTTTTTCTTACAAATAACCACCTCGGTATAAAGTTAGATGGTCAGAATCTGTGTGACAATGGTTAATGTTTGTATGCTCTGCCGTGTATCAAAATATTCAGCTAACATGTTTGGCTTATTTCATTGCTTTTAAACTCAACTTCTTACTCAGGGGATATATATTTGTTAAATTCAAAATATTTAAGTGGCAGTCCATGAAGTTTAGAAAAAGTACTAACGGCCTATTATTTGCAGCTCCCTTGATGGCTAATGCCACATTGAAGTTGTGCTCTGCTATCGTGATGTGGATTTTATTTCATAGCACAAGGCTGTTTGGCAATGTTTCAATCAAGAAAATCTAAATGATGTTTCACTTTGGCTGCACCACAGGGATCAGAGCTGTGCGTAACTGAAGCAGGAATGTGAATGCTTTCTCGCTAAGAAAACTCGAGGCTAGTGGTTCTAGCACTACTAGCATTAGCTACCCTGGAAGAGGAATGCAACTTTTCTTTCCCCACAGGGGCTGTGATCTCAGGTTTTGCTGTTTTAGATGCGATTTTTTATATCTTCTGGCGAGCCAGCCAGTCTAAGTTTAGTGTTTCATTGACTTTAAAGGTAGTTGCAAGGACAGTCAATTGAGGGGACCGCTGCTGAGTATATAGCATTCAGGGATTAACACCTTTGACATATTTTCTACCGCTCTTTTACCAGTCTATCACTTAATACTGCTTACAAAATATGAGATTTTGACAGACAAACTGAGCATAAACGGATTGTATTTTTGTCGAAGAATTTGTGTTTGAGGAGGAGTCCTACTCAAGATTTTCAGTCTATGCATTATTGATTACTCTGTCTGCGTCTTGAAAACAGCTAATAAAGTGGTGTAAATGACAACGCTTAGAAGTTTAACTCAGGCATCCTCTTCAAGAGTATCTTGTACTTTGGTTTATCTGCGTACACATGAAAATTTTTGACCGGTCACACACATACACACAAACCAACATACACACACTGCAATCTAGTGTAATGGTCCTTCCTCTTCCCCTTCCCTTCCTCCCCCCAACCCCCTCTTTGACCCCGTGCTTACAGTGACAAGTGTAATGGTTTCACTCGTTTCGTGAATGTTGTGGGGTTAAAACTCTGTACTGTGTTCTGTCTTTGTTTTGCTCTATCACTGCAGAGCTCAGAAGTAAGTTGAGTCTTCTATGTATCCTCCTCCTACTGTTTCTTTAACATCCTCCCCCCCCACCTCTTCCTTCTCCTCTTCATGTGTGCATTTGACATGCATGAACAAAGCGTTTGTTACCAAAAAAAGGACAAAAAATGCTGGATGCTGGGTTTTTTTTAATGTTTTTTTAATTTATATTTTTTACTTATGTGTTTTCATGACTCCCCTCTCCTACCCATCCCCCTCTCTGAAGGGAATGAAACTAAAAATAAGCATCAACATTTTGCCACCAGTGTCACTAGTGGAGGTTGTTTGAAGAGACGTGTGAAAGGAAAAAGCATCTTGCATACAATGAGCTTGGAGCTTGGTTGGGCTTGCCAGCAGTTCATGACCATCTATGATGTACTGTACGGTGCTGCCCATGATTAATATAGCTGCTCTGGAGGCTATATTAACCTCATCCTGCACTCCCGCTGGTTTTGTGAAAACATAAACACTCAAACACTCAACTGTATTTATATTGGAGTTCAAATGTTTCTTCTTGTTGTGTCATTTGTTTTGTGACTGCCTCTCTTAAATGAAATCAACCACTAGTAAGCTGCGATAGACACGTTAGAAATTAGTTAAATGAAGCCTGATTGACGTCACTTGTTTGGTTAGTAAAGAAGGTTTCTGGGTCGGATCCATTGCAGCAGCCATGTTGAAAATGCAGCCTAGGACTCACTTCTTGCCAACTATATAAGAAAAAAACAGCTTCGGTTGAGATGGATCTGATGTCTCCAAAGACACAACAGCATAGGATAGCAGTCTTGGCAGGCACACTCTTAAAAATGCACAACTCAAATCCTTCAATAAATCAGAAGGAAAGGGCAAAAAGTCTGCAGCATCAGGACTTTCTCCACTTTACCCATTTACAGCACCAGTAGCTACCACTGACGACTTGTCCCCCTAGCCCTCCTCAACAGACCTACCAGCGTGATGCCCAATCACTGTTTTGTCAGCCATTTAAGCCAGTTGGCAAGCTCGGTGCAAAGCATGAACCATAGTCAGAATGCGAGGCCACTGAAAACACGGTGCTGCAGCACTGAACTGACCAATCACTCCAGAGCAGACTGGTCACCCAATTAGAGTAGACTGGATCCACTTTGGAAAGTGTGCCTTAAAGCGGTAAGAGTTTCCACAGACTTAAAGAGATTATAGCTGGATCAGGATTACTTAGTATATCTCAGTAAAGCGTAGGGTTTTTTTAAAACATGAACAAATGTGAACATGCTCCAGCAGTCATCGAGACTGAATGTACTAAATTGAATGAAGGCAAAATATGGGCTCCTCATATCAAAACGAACCAGAGGTATGACTGTGCAATATATCATCTCCCATCCTGAGCTTGACATCATTGGAATATGGCCACCTTAATTAGAAGAAACATGCCACGTCATGGACATGTCTGTGCAGCTACAGTAAACATTAGAGGTCAGGACTCTTGGAAGCTGAAGTCACATCTGCTGGTTGGATACAGCTCAAAAGGTTTTCACTGATGGTGTTTTCATTTGATCTTGGAGGTCAGTACAGCAGTACTACCGATTTACTGGAAATGCCCCTCTTTGGTCAGAAATTCCACTCGGGAAGTTAGACAACCTTTGCCGGCCAAATTTTATCAGCTCATTGCTATAATTCCCAATTCCCATTTCCAAGTTCTGAGGTAAATGGAATACACCAATAAACATGAAGCATTTTCCTTGGGATATCTGGGATCAGTGTTGAGCTTGAACATACAAACCTAAGTTAAAGGAGACATGTCATGCTGATGCATGATTTAATACTTACATATAATATAATAAATTTGAAAACAAGACCTTACACCCCCTTAATTTTCAAAAAATGAAATATTGTATTTTTTCTGATATCCTAGAACGAGATTTGATGCCTCTGAAAATAGGTCATTGCGAGATGACCGCGAGACTTAAATCGTCGTGACGTCACGAGGTACCTTTCTTTTTATTGGAGTAATCTGATAAAACACTTCCTCCTCTGTGACGTCCGTTAGCCCCACAACCATCAGTCAGGAACACATCCACCCAGCAGCAGTATATAGCTCCCTAGCTCACACTCACTCATTACCAGCTCTGGTCTGTATGGGGACTCAATACGCGGTCGCTGCTTTGAGCCTGCCGGAAAATACAGTAGAAGAAGAAGGACAGGCTGGCTCTACCCCCGATAGAACTGACCAATCAGAGCACAAAGGGCTGTGACGTTGCGAGGTAACTGTAGGTCATCCTGAGAACCGAGCGTTTCAACGAGAGCTTGATAATGGTCTAAAATGAGGATTTTTAGGTAGCATTGTGGGGAAATGGAGGAACTAAATGACTTGTACTGAGGGCAGAAATGCTTTCCAGGCATCCTAGTCTGGCATAGTGAAAAGGAGAAACAAGCATGATATGTCTCCTTTAAGGCAAAATGTGGGCTTCACATTGTTTTACTTTAACATAATATTTTTATTTTCTCTTTTCAAAAATGACCTATAACATGTTCAAATAAAGTTTACCACCGACAGATTTTTTCTTTGCACCTTTGTGGACATAAACTCAAACCAAAGATAATACTACAGCTGTGGAGAGTACAGCCCACTCATTATGTCAAATCCTATATGCTGTTTGAAAGTTTTAACTAGTTCCTGCGCTTAGACCTGTTCATGATGACAGCCCACCAAAGACAAAATCAAGGAACTAAGCAATAATTAGCAAAAGTACCATAGTTTCACACTTTAATTTCTTAAACAATTGTTCTTAAAAAGTAATACTATGACAGCAAAGTATTACAAGAAGTTAGTTAATGCCTAACACCAGTTTTACCCCCTCTTAATTTAAGAGGGCAAACCTTTATGAGTGTTTTCTCTCTTTCATCTTAAAAATTTAGCAGTTACTGTGACTGATTTTAGCTTAAATTTGGATTTTATGGACTAAGTTATAAAGTAAACACAAAGCAAAAACCCCTGCCAAGGAATTTCCAACACTTGTCCAAAATGTGGAAAACTGCCCTGTCTTTCACAGTTAGCTACTCCTTGATTATATTCCTGGATCCACATTCCAAATCAGATCCCCACCAAAATCTAATCAATTGCCCCTTGCACCATGACCAGCATTCCCTAAAAAGACCATTAATTTACATTGAAAATGTATAAAGTTATTAGCAAGAATGTAGAAAACTGCCTAGTCACGCAGAGTCGTAGTGCTAAGAAATGCTTAAAAGACTCTTAGATTTGAATAACAACCAAAATCAAATCCCTTCCTCCTTGTGCCACTGGTAGGCTAGTGGTTATGTTTGTGCACGACATGCCCATAGGCCAGTTTAAAGTTGGCCTGTGGCTCCTTTGCCATATACCCTGCCCCAGTCTCTCTCACAGCCACTGTGTCTGCCTTTATCCAGTGTCCTGCACAAATGAGCAAAGCATGAAAATGTCCACCAGATTAGACATTTCGGCCACAACAATGACAAAAAGCCTGCCAAAGCCTCATGGATGGGGGTGGACTGAAGAGACACAATACATCAAACAGGGTTGACATTTTGTAGAATACAGTCGCACTCATAATTTGTTACACTAATAAGTCGCGCTTGTAGCATTTGGCCCCCATTCTTCAACATCCATAAGGGATGACAAAGCCGAGCAAACAGACACATATGCGCTGAAACGACTCCCCGCAGAGACAGAGCCGTAAGCAAGCAGTCTCACTCTGCTCTGATATACTGATTTGCACATGAATAAATGCCCTTGAATGTCATCCTGTCTCATAATTTGCCGAACAGGGAACTTCTTCCTCTCACACATCCAGATGATGGCTGTGATGCCACTGCTAACAATGACACATTATTCACGTCAGCGTGAGCGGCTCCAGCTCTGCCATAATGTATTTGATTAGAGATTAAAAAAAGGCACAAAGGCATCACAAAACATGTCCCATGATTCACGACGCAAGTTTTTTTTTTTTCAAATGTCTATGTTGCTGTGTGTTCAGTAGTGTCATTAGAAGGTTTATTTCTGGCATCTTTTCTCTGTGGCATTCTCTCACACACATACACACATTTCAGCTCATGAGCATAAACACACAAACACACAACATTCAGAGCCACGTTTCATTGTGCACAAAGTCACTCACAGTCACTGCACGCTTACTGAATGACCAGTGTGTTTAAATGACGTCCGACCACTGACAGAAGGGCATGTCATCTCTTTCTGTTTTTTAGTGTCTTACTTTATGGTGGACGACAATGGGAATGTTTTGATTTCAAACATGGATTTGAGGTTTTTCTTGTCTGGAAGCATATTGCATTTTTGCAGGAAAGAAAACATGCTTTGTCAAGCACAAAGATTATTTTGGCATTATATTGGATTTTTTCTGCTTTATTCGAAAATATGCATACAAATATGGTTGAAACGTAATCATCATCTGGTGTTTGAAGACTGATTTCAGTGTGAGGATAAAAATAGTTGATGCACTTTAAAATGATAAAAGATGTTATGAATATAAAAAGACATCAGTAAAAGTAAATAAAGGACCTTCCTCTGAATAACCGTAGTATGCTTCCACAGTTTTTGCATGTTTTGGTTGGTATTGCATTGACCAAGACCAGGAATGCTTGTATATATGTATACATATACATTTTTCTATATATGTATACATATAGATATGTAAAGTATAATTATGATGCATGCAGGCTGTCCTCTCTTTTGTCTACGTCATCATTAAGAGAGTGCACCCAGTTTAAAAATGTATCATTGTTCCTCCTCTTCTTCTCCCCTACGGCCCTCTCTGCCCCTTATTTCCCTGGACAACTTCTCTCTCTCTCTCTTTCTCTCTCTCTCTCTCTCTCTCTCTCTCTCTCTCTCTCTCTCTCTCTCTGAAAACCACCCTTCTCCTCCTCCACCTCTCTATTTGCCTCCATCTCTTGTCCTCACCTCCTATCCCTTATGTTCTCCTGCTTCCTCCTCCTTCTCCTGTCCCTGCCTCACTCTGCCTCCACCAGACTGCGCAGTGTAAAGATGGAGCAGAGGAAACTCAACGATCAGGCCAACACCTTGGTGGACCTGGCAAAGGTGAGTTTTCTGTTTGATGTCACTTTCAGGAAGCTGCAAACAAAATTGTATAATGTAAGAGGGCACATGATATGTGATCATTATTTTTTTTAAGCTGACTGTTTTATTTATCTTACTCAAAATTGTCAACAAAGCCTTTTTCTCACATTCAACCCTGGTGTTATCAAAATAATAATGAAGCCAGTGGTCATCATATAGCAGATAAAGCGGCAGAGCTTTAAGTGATGGTCACAATTTATGTCCTTACTTCAGTGAAACATATTGAAAAGCATATCAAATGAGCAGAGTGGAGCATTGTAGTGAATGTGAAGCATTGTCTCTTCATTCACAACGATTACATTGAGAAAGAAAGCTGCAGTGTTTAGGCTCTGTATCAGCAGCAGCATGGGAGCTCCATGGATACACAAGAGACTCAGTGATGATCGTCTTTAAGGAAATGTACAAAAAAACTAAACTCTTGACGAAGAGCCGCTGCACTTGGCCGTATAACTTGGATGAAAAGCCAACGGCTCAGCTCGCAAATTTGATGTGGAGGACGAGTGACTAAACTGCTTTTCACGTAACACACAGCCTGGTCTTTGATTTTAAGTTTGCCATCAACGGTGTAGAACCAAAAATAGCGGATGTTACTGAGGGTCAAGGTACTCAGAGCGCCCTCTGTTGGACGGAACGGTCCACTGCTCAAGGCGCCCTGATGTACCGCTACACTCAATATTTTACATTTGAATATTTATTTACTATTCAGTTACGGATATTCATCCCCTTATTCGAACAGTTATTCAAATATCGAATATAAAGTGACAGCCCTAGTGGAAACAGTACACTTGAGCAGGGTTTCCTCCAGAAATCCTGCTAAGTCTGGTGGTAGGGCTGCTAGGGAAGCCAGTGGGCAGTGTTGTGTGTAATGGCCCTTTTCCACTAGCCCTACTCTACTCGACTCTACCTGGCTTTACTCTACTCGCCTTGTGCTGCTTTTCCATTAGCCCCAGTCGCCTGCCCAACGGCGTGCAGTGTCGCTGTAAACAGAGAGCGACGTCATTTTGAGCGAGACACAACAATCTCTGGCTTTTTGTCACAAACCGAGTAAAAAAGGAAAGCAGAAGAAGGCTGCAGGTGGTAAGAAGAAATACTCCTTGAGAAGCACAGAAGAGTTTTTGAAGCTATACAACGGAATGAAGCCGAGGACGAGAGCAATCGAGCTGCAAATAAAAGACATATGAGGGTAAGCTAATGGTAGCTACCGCTAGCATGCTAGGTCGTCGCGCTCATGACTCATCAATGACGACATTGTCTGACCAATCAGTAGCCAGCAGTCGGTGACGTCATCTTTTAGTATCGACTCAGCTCGCTTAGAACCAGAGCAGAGTAGGTACTAAAACTAGCTTGTTTTAGGAGGTACCGGGCTAGTGGAAACACCCTGCAAATTGAGTAGAGCCGAGTAGAGTAGGGCCAAGGCGTGCTAGTGGAAAAGGGCCATAACGCTATAGTAATGTGGTACCATAACACAACTACTTTTTTGGAAAAAAGTAAAGTGATACACTACTACTGCAAATGCGGTACCAAGATGAAGTTCATTTTTTTATGCTGCGCAACATTTTCTTTAAAGTAGTGAGCAAATCTCCTGAGTCACCGCCAAGGGTCGCATTTTTTCGGGCTGTTGTTTCTTGACGTGAAGTTGCTCTTTGAGACTCTTCTCTCTGTGTGAACCCCCCTGACTGTCTCCCAGCAAGAAAGCAAAACACAAGTGTGGTAGGCAGTTTGTCCTTTCCACTTCCTCGTTTCCTGGTTATCACACACGCCCCAAAACCAGACATGCACTTAGCGCATGCGCCAGAGTCAAAGTTGCCAGGTCTGCTTATTATAAGCAATGTTCTTTTTTTTAATAGATGCTTAGCACTGTGATATTGAAATGTAACGTAGACAAAAATGAAGACACTTAATGTAGGTTTCTCTTTTTAAAAAGTAATATATTAGGAAAGTTAATAGCTGGGGTTTGCTTATTTTGGGCTTGTTTTTATCAACCTGGTTGTCTATTTCAGAAGAAAAATCTGGAAACACTGGTCAGGAGCTCATGTTCCACAGGGTATTTGACATGACTTAGTCGAAAATAAAACGCAAAAGAAATCTGTCATGTTTTCTGTGGTAGAACTTTGCGTAGGCCTACACATTTAGGAACAGATATGGGGTTCAGTCCAAAGTTGAGCAATGTAAAAGAAATGAGTAACATAAAAAGTAACTTTCTTAGAAGGTAACTAAGTAAAGTAATGAGTTATATTTTTAGAAGTAATGAGTAACCAGCGAACACTACTTTTTAAAAGTTACTTCCCCAACACTACCAGAGGGCCACCGGCAGCCAATCGGTGGCCCACTATGTTTTTGTAAAACAACCTGTTAAAAGTTGACAGAAATATGAAATTATGACTGTTATGCAGGGCAAGTCCACATGCAACAGTTTCCAGCCATGACAACACTTGTGTGCGATCAGGGATGAAAATATGAAATCTTCATGTGACTCTTATCTTATAACTGATGAGAAAACTGATGTTAGAACTCTTCTAGTGTTACAGCCGTCCCTGGTCTCCCCTAAATCACTATGAACAAATTAGTGGTGGGCCTACAGTAATTTTGAATGACTAGTGTTTGATTCTTTTGTTGCATAAAAACTTGTAGTTACACTGTTGCGGTGATAGTAGGCATTAAAAGTTGCCTCTGGAGGGTGCTGCCCCCAGTATGGATGGTTTAGGTTTGAACTTGCCCACCCCACACTCTCTTGCCCACTCCTCGGGTCAATCTACTTTCATATTCAAATAAGGGTAGAGAAGCAAACAATACCAATTATGATACTCATACAACTACTACTTCTTCTACTGTCACAAATAATGACAATAAGCGAGATATTATTCATCTTGCCACTAATGAGTAGGAAAGGGCATTAAAAACTGGTAGCCAAAGATGCTGAACCCTCCCAGCCTTCTCTGCTCAGTGAGCTATCTATTATTGCTCTTAGGTTCAAGAAACAGACAGTAGAGGTTGCAGCAGCATTATAATATTTCTGTCACAAGAGTTAACATCATAAATAGATTTTCTCTTTTAAAGGAACAGCTTAGGATATATTTAGGCAGCGTTATCATTTTAAGTACCAAGTTAGCACCAATATCAGCAAATAAAGGCACCCAACTCAACTGATGGTCAATTTGGCTGATGCTTAGACATTAGTATCAACATTAGACCTTCTTAATCAGTTTCAGAGTCTTAACATGAGCTTTAAGCATTACATTTACAGCATCTGGGGAAATGCCTCACCACAAACGTGTGAGCTAACTATGTGTCGTCTCTGACTAAACTGATTTGGCTCTTTTGTCGTTGTGGGTGGGCTGGAATATATCAGTAGAATATGACTGACCATGCCCACAGACATATGTAAGGCAGGCCAAGCAGCATTTTTTTCTTTATTTCTGTGCAGACATATAAACTTAAGTGTAGATTAGTTATTTCTACCATTAAAGCCACATGTCCACAGACTTTATTTGTCAAATGACTTAAATAAAATCAATCAGCTCAAACTGGATTCTTGTTATTGCACTCTCGTAAGGCAGTGTTCAAGTTTGAAGAACTTCACGAAGAATGTATAGGCCTTTTGTTGACTGTTTTGGGCTTTAAAAGGAGAGTGCAGTCATGCCTGGATAGCTTCTGTCTGGCCCACTAAAGCGGAGCAGAGAGGAGCTTCAAAGCGGGCTACATGACAGCAGCCTCATTTAATGTGGATGGCATTTGCACTCCAGTGAGAATA
This sequence comes from Scarus forsteni, assembly GCA_036419115.1. Taxonomy (NCBI): domain Eukaryota; kingdom Metazoa; phylum Chordata; class Actinopteri; order Labriformes; family Labridae; genus Scarus; species Scarus forsteni. Next base: position 3,779,810 of record JAZDUH010000271.1, read on the forward strand.
TTTAAAGGTTCCAAGGCCAAGTCCTTGAATATGTGTTTACTATGCCCAAAATGCATGTGCATCTGTGCACACTGCACAGTAGTTCAGTGCCTAAATGGTCCCTCATATTTCTGAGCTGTGCTGCCGACCTTTTTATTGTGTGTCACATGTAAAATACCCTGACAGAAATATGATAGAGAACAGAGTATAAAATATATCCTTATAGCACATAAAGTCTAATAAGAAAATAGCAGGATCCAAACATAAGTCATCACTGGCTCTGCTGCATCCATCAAGGAACAATTAGTGCCTAAATAATGGAGATGCTTTTCATTAAATGAATGAGTTGTGTCAGGCATATACTTTAGGTATTAAAGAGCGTCTCTGGCTATAAGTGGATTGAGGAGCTGCTTATGAAACTGGGAAGATAAAATCTGTGCTGACATGCTGGAAGTGTACTGCTTCCCCTCACATTGGCATAGTTTGTGTTTCTCTTTCTCCTCAGAATTAGTGAGTTAGATAAAATTATCAACATGTTATTTGTTGTCTTATGTAGACATGGTCTTTTGCACAAAGGCGATATAAATTTGAGATACTCTGATAGTTTGAACCAACATGTTTTTTTTTTTAAGTTATGATATCCATCATAATGGTAAAGAGCAATCTGCAGGTTAAATTTATGCAATGATATCACTTGACTGAATTGGACTTTAAAAGTTTTCAGAAGACAAAAGCTTAAATTTTGATGACATTGTGCCCATTTTCAGTGACATGTTACATCATATTACATCAAGGGGACCTAACTGATTAAAATTAATATAAAGAGGTAGGTTTTTTTAGAGTCAGAGCATTTGTTTCATGTTATATTTAGACCATTTAAATAGTAATCTTCAAATCAACTTGTTGTTGGGTCGAGTATTCCATTTTGTCTGATTCTTAAATTCCAGTTCTAGACGACATTAAATAAATTTTTCCCAATATGAAAGAGAACAATGCACTGGTTCAGTCATCTACAGTGTCTTTTAATCATTTTATTGCATGCTGGTTATATCTTTGTAAATGGGAGATGAAGTTAAATGAAATACAAGTTATTTTTCCTATAGATTCTTGAAAATAAAGTGTTCAGGTCTTAATATTTAAAAGGACTCTAAGGTGAAAAAGCCTCACAGGATACAGGAACAATTGCAGCTGCAGCAACTTACAATATCAGTCTGAACTTCAAGTGGAGAGCATTAGAGAAACACACCTTGTCCAAGCTGACTGTAGGAAGACTGTCACAGACCCAAGAAGGTGCTGAAACTCTTTGACACAGTGATGCACAGTGACTCATACAGGTTTCTTTTCTACTCTCATAGACACATGATTAAATTACTTTACAAAACCCCAATCCTAATGAATACGGGAATTGTGCAAAATGTAAAGAAAACAAAATTATTTAATTTGCAAATCTTGACTTACATTTAATCACATACACTAAAAAGAGAATATATTTGATGATCTTAAACATACTTGTTTTTTAATTGTTTCTGTTTTGAGTTACATTTCACATAATGTCTCCAACTTCATTAGAACTCAGGGTTCTTGTGAGTCTGACAAATTGTGAGTCAGATTTAGATTCATGTTATCATCTCTATGTAGCTATATAGACCTGTCTCAATAACAAATTTTGCTGGATGATAAATGTCCAAAAAAATATTCCAGATAAACAGTATTATTGTCAACATTATTTTGAAACATTGTTTTTTCATTAATGTAATTATAATATATGTCAAAGTGAGAAAACCGAAACAAAAGCAATAGGTTTAAAATTCTTCTGAGTATTTAACTGTAATTGGAATGTCAAGAGCTTTTAAATTAAAATAAATAAATAAACAATATAATAAATTAAACAAAAAAAGAGAAAATGAACAATGAACTCTCTTTTAAGAAAAATTGCATGTAAATAAAAATCATTGTAATAACCAAAACATTAGACAATTGAGCCTGTCTCTGTAAAGAAAAAAAACAAAACTCCAATAAAAACACACACAACAATAAAAACAATGAATAAAATGGAGTTTATACAGTTCCGGAATTGTTTGTGTCATGTACGTTCTACCAGTCAATTCAGACTACCTGTCAGAAGTTTGTAACATTTCCCGCAATGCAGGCTATTCAGCTGTATTGAAGTGTTGCATTTCTTTGCAATGTAGCAAACAACAGTGTCTAACAGCACGCACCACTTTGTGCTGTTTTATTTAAATTTACTTTGTAGACCAAACATCTCAGTAAGCGCTGACTGTCTAGACGAAGGCTCTGCTGCACCTCAAGGGGCAGTTTTTTTTTCTCAGTCACTACTTTCAAACAAATACGACATATTGGCTCGTCGGTGTTCATGGGCCCACACCTCGTTCATTCTGTTTAAAACCAAAATATTTCCGCACTGGGGCTGTGGCAGCCGGCTTAGGAACCATTGGCTTCGTGCCATCATTCATATTAGTGTTAGTTTCCATGTTATTGCTCATGAAGCTCACTTGTAGCTCTGTGTGTTTATGCGAGAGCGGCCCTGCCTCCCCCCACAAAGATTGAATGACTGACAGATGGCTCACTCCATCGATTCTGCTATAGATCCAATGCGCCCAAGTGTTGAGAAAGGTGTATGGAGTGAACCGTCTTCTCATGTAGCCTGTTTGGTAGAGAGAGAGGAGGAAAACAAACATGTATGCACATGTCAATTTATTGAAACTTATCAAGGTATCAAGGTTGTTATTTATCAAGTGGTTTATTAATTTATTGATTATATAACCTATAACTAAATAAAAAAAAGTTAGGAAAAAGGGAAATTAAAGGCTTTGGTGATGCATGAATATTTAAGATGAATATTTGCAGGATAAAAGGTAGGTTGCAAGAAAAAAAGCTTATTTGGGGCAGGTTAAAATTAATTTTTATTTTATTTAAACTTCAATCTTATTTTTAAGAGTGACTTGGGCAAGGTGAGCAGCAGTATATTTAACAACTTATGAAGTAAAGTGGCCCTCGTACTGGATTTTACTGGATGTTTGTGGTGTTTGAAAACGTATTTACCTCCTCAAACACATTTACACTCTCCCCTTCATCAGACCCAGAATGTGATGTACGACCTGGTGTCGGAGCTGCAGGAGCGCAGTGAGGAGCTCGACAAGCGCATCGGCACATTGGAAGACAAGCTGGACTCGGTGACGGGCAGCCTGCAGGCGCTGCCCTGCCTCATCTCCCAAGCCATAACCCAGCAGCAGCAGGACTTCCTGGACGGCTTTGTTCACCGCTTTCGGCCCGCATCGCTAGCCTCAGAGCGTTCTGAACGGTCAGAGCGTTCATGGACTTCTACCACCCGTAGGCGGCGCTCTCCCTCCACAGCTCCACACACCTCCTCTGATAGTGGATAACCTTGACAAAGCACTGCAATCACCTTTGACGACCCCCCTGCTCCTAAACCAACGCCTCACCTCATCCAAAGCTGTCCCTGTAAGCGCAGACTGAGTCCATATCTGGACCTCTTAAAAACCCATATCTTGACTCCTGACCTGATCTATGACCTTTTTCTGTCCCTCACACCCCCACCATCCCGTCTCCACCCGACATTGAATTTAAAAACCAATTCCTCTGTGACTGAGCAGCTCAGCACAGGACTGGACCAGAGCTACTCCAAAAGAACAAGGACAGCAAACAGACTTCTGACTAGAAAAACACAAACGCATCCAAAAAAAGAAAAAGAGGAAAAAAGTTAAAGTGACTGAAAAACCGAGATAAAGTAGAGATATGGTTTATGTTTTAGCCATTGTATGGCTGTTCAAGTTAGCTTTTTTTGTAAAAGCCCTTGTATAGTTAAAAAATGACTGAGTTCAGGGTCGCTGGGGTGAGAGCTGGCTATCACACCGGAGAGTCCTTAAACACGGGGGGGAAGTTGGTCTGTGAAGCTGAGGACATCGGCCCACCTGCCCGCCCTCTGAGGCCATGGAGGACGTCGGTCCACATGTCTGATCATCTGACTGTTGAAGCAGGTGGGGGGCAGACAGACGACTGGATTTCCCTTCAGCAGACTAGTGTCATGGATTCTTTCCCAGAGATTTGGGTCAAAGCTTTAGAAGAAGCTAAGACAGCTCTGACTTGAGGTCAGTGAATAAAAATGAGCTCAATGTGGAGGGAAAACTGTCACAAGAAAGGAAAGCGAAGGGAATGCATACGGCATAACTACTGGGTAGGAAAAATTTACACAGTTGCCAACTTCAAGGTTTCAGCTTCCTTGTTCTTACCAAGGGAAAATGAGAGCGACTATCTTTTTTAGTTACATATTGACATGTGATTTTTCAGTGCCTGAATGTATAAATAGTAGAGGGTTATTTAATTACTAATTTCAGAGCTTTTTTACGATGTTAACAGTCTGACTACAGCATTGCATTCCTTTTTCAGATACATTCCTCTCCAAAAATTGAAAGAAAATGTCTTAATGTAATGCATAACATTGCCTCCATTACCAACTCTGTTCTTGAAACTCTTTTTTTTCTATTTCTACTAACACTTTGTGAAATGAAAAAGATCAGAGAGGAAGAGCAGTGAGGATGTTTGTGTGTTTGTCCAAGAAGGAGTTCACTTTTAGCTCATACACAACACAAAGAAATATGTAGTAGTTAACCATTATTAGTACCACTAATTCAATATTTAAGCAGAAACACGGGAACACTTCAGCGGTCAATCTGAGGAACTAGCCCCACTCCTCCCCACCTTTTGCATGGTTCTTTGTAGAAATGACACAATCTTCCACGAATGGCTTGATGATTTGACATTATTTACTTAATTTTTATTTATCAACTTTTAATTTTGCTTTCTGCTGCCTTCCTTTCTTTCTTTTACTATTTTTTTATTACTAAAACTCAATTTTTACTAGTATACTTAGGCTTTTTAGAGTTGCAGTACCAAGAGAGTTGCAGCAATGTGATTCTGTAATGCATTCCCTGTTTAAAATATGAGGTGAAGGAAAATTGCTTCAAAGGATGGAAGGATACAAATAAAAGTGCTTATGAAACTTGGATGAACTGAATTTCCCTCTGAAGCTTTTTAAAGTAGTTTTTATATATTTGAAAATCCACGTCTACACACTGTAGCCCAGAGCCAGATGAAATAAGTGATACCACGTTCATGCCTTTACCAGAAGAAAAGAAAATAGCTACAGCTATGCACACTGACTGAAAACATGAGGAACTGTTAGTCATGTTAAGTGCATTTACTTGTTCTATTATTTTGTTACATAAAATATCAAAAAAGTGCTGATAATTTTGAGAGTCAGCTAGGAAGCAGACTTACTTACAAAACAACTAGGATCAAGTCAACCACTCATTGATCTCTCTACAAAAAATGTAGACAACTATCAGCTTGTGTGTTGCTCAATGAACATCAGATACTCAAATTTAAAGATTTAGGTTCAACTATGCCCTCATTTTCTCTGTTTTCAGTCTTATGCTGCGTTCACACCTCAAGCAACCCAGCTACCAAAATCGCGTCGCCCACTGAAGTATCGTCGCGTGTCCATAAATACCTCATTTTGATCACCGTTGCTATCGGCCGTCCCTCGGTGACGTCACTTCCGCTGGAGCTTCACTGCGATCATAACATATATCATATAATAGGACGTATAGGCAGACATTATTCCAGCTGTATCCTTTTCATTCACTTATCAACCACAAAACACTGCAGCTGACCCCAGGCTCACACTGAATCCTGTGCGGGTCCGGTGCGGCTTCCGCATGTAATCCGTATCATTAAAATCACTGTTGTAGGCTCACATTAGCCCCGCGCGGTGCAGTCCAGTTGCGGGAGCTGTATGGCACAACGGAAACAATCCGCAAGAAGTCTATTTTTCCCGGACGCCGGAGAGGGTCTGCGTCAAGCAGAATGAAATATGACAAGCTATACAGGAAGTGAAATGCCGGGTGGCATGAAGATCTGTTGTTTTTCAAAATAAAATCAGTGAACAAACAAATGTAACTTGACTCTTCTTTGACCGCACACTCGCGCTAGCAGTAAATGTAAACATAACATCACACCCGGTGACACGAGGTCGCAAAAGTGAGCAGCACAGCATCTCCTTACATGTAGTTCCTGTATATGGGGCTTGTTCTCGCATGAAGTCCCGACAAGAACGTGAACCCACGTGAGCTTCTACTCTCGCAAGTGCCGTTTCCGCACCCGGTACCAGAGCCAGCCACAGCCTCTATCTGGAGCTGGTGTGAGTGACAGCTTGCAGAAAATCCGCACCGAATCTGGACTGCAACCGTTCTGGAGCCAATGTGAGGCCCTGCAGCTGCTTGAGTGTGAGTGTCTGTGAGTTTTCTGTGGCCCGTCTCGGCGGAACTAATGTCCTCACTGATTAATGTTTCCCACACAGACATAAATTGTTCCTCTGTAGTCCAGTTGAAAAACTGTCTCTCACTGGTGCCGTCACACACGCACACACCGCTGATTGGCTGTTGCCGTACAGCCACACACGATATCGCCTGAAAAGGTCAACTTTTTTTTAACTTTGACATGTTGCGACGAGTGAAATGATCGTCTTGTACGCAGCAAACGCTTTGCGGGAGGGTTAACCCCGCCCCATCGCGGCTTTTCATTGAGAGTGAGCGCCGCAGTAGTACAAGTAGCGTGTGGTGTGAACGCAGCATTAGGCCGTATTTCTTTGAGACACAAGACTGAGATCAGTGTTTTCAGTTTACCGTCAACAGAAAGCAAATACACACATTTTTCCAAAAATCAAACTGCTTTGTTAATGTTGCAGCATCTAGCTTCTGTTTAGCCTTTCAGAAGGACATTAAGGGCTTTTTCACCTAATCTGTTTGGTTTGAACACAGGTCTGTTTGCAGAGTTAATGCTACTTGTTTGTGCTGGTGTTAAAGCTGTCATTCAAATCTTGTGCACACCAAACAACCTTGTTAGGTCACTGTTTTTTAATGAGTCTGATGCAATTTTTTGTCCTTAGAACATGACAGTCCTGCACAAGTAACCCATTGACCACATGTGGTAATGCAGCAACAGAGATTCCAAGAAAGGATTAAATATTCCATCCAAAAGCTACAAAAACCACAAGGTTATCAGCATTTCTGATGCTTTAATAATTTTCTGTAATGGTCAATAACAGGTTTAAAAACAGCTATTTTCATTTGCAGTTTATACTCAAAAGAGAGAAAAGGAATTCAATTTGAATTTATGATTTCATTTAGTTATTACAGTGTTGCATTCACACATTTAACTTATTGTATTTTGCCTCAGATAAGCTATTTCAGCCACACAACTAAGCTTTGTATTTGTTTTGCATGTGTTTTCTTACATGCAGAATTTTAGGAGCGCTAAGAAATCATCGTGAACCCCTATGGAGCAAGTGGATGCCGGAGTATGGGAGGGTTGAAAGCAAGACTGTAGTGTTGATGTAAGACAGAGCTGGCCAAGGCAAAGCATCTTTTAGCGTAACTGGACTGAGAATTGATCAGATGCGTGTCAGGTGATTAAATGATGATGCATAGTAGGTATGAAATCTTCCTAGCTCAAATTCTCCGCCTGACCTAGCTTGCAGGTGCTGCCACAGTTAAATAATGAATAATAAGTAAGTTATTTTTGGAACAGGTTGAATTAAACATACAGACGATATTTTCTAAAGCCGTTAATGCTTAATTGCACACATATATATTGGCAGCAACTGGGTACCAAAATACAGGACAATTTTTATGTCAGAACTACTATTTTTGTTACTGTGGCATCAGAGCAGGTCTCAGTCTCATTTAATTTTTAATTGGCTTTCTAAAGACAATTCGAATGCTGGTTTCCTGACATCCTTTCTACACAATGCCTGCAACTGAAATCAAGTTCCACTGACTCTCAAAGGATGTCTGTTTTAAATGGTTTGATCCTTGTTAATTATAGGCCAACAGAGGGAATCACAATGCTCACATTAAGTGGTCCAAAAACCCAAAATAGACTAAACATAGACACCTAAAAGCTTTCAGGTTAATGTACAAGACTACCATATTCCAATTTGACTGACTGCTCTGGCTCTAATAGGTCATAATTTGGCATAACTCAGGTTTGTTTATTTAAGTTTGATAATGATAGAGTATTTTCAATTACATTTTGAAAGAACCTTCTAAGTTTTCATGTACTGAGTTAATCCAGCCATACTCCCAGTCAGTCTGAGGTGCTCTGTTAGATCTCCTGTCACTTAAAGGCCACCTTCCCCATCTGGGCCCAGTCTGCTCTGGGTGGCTGACCGGTCTACTCTGTAGTTCAGCACTGTCGAGCACCATGTTTTAGCAGCTCTGCATCCTGTCTACAGTCAGTGCTTTGCTCTGGGCTTGCCACCTCCATTCAATAGGCTGTCTAATGGTCTATTTTGCAGGACAGAGGGAAGAAGACATTTCAAGCAACTGCTGGTGCTGTAACCATGGAGAGAAGGAGAAATCTAGATGCTTCTAAGTTTTTTTCTGTGCACAGAAGTACTCTATCATATGCACACTAGTTGGCATATAAAGCATTATATGACCTCTTTAAAGTCCCTTAAAGTATATTATCCAGGTCTTTAACAGGCACCTCTGTAGTTGGCTAATGAGCATGCCAAGTAGTTTAAACAGTACATGGCCTGTGTCCCAAAGAATGTAACTAAAGTATGGCAAATAATAAAAAGTCTAGGCTTCTAGGCTTGGGCACCAACAACCACATCCATTCAAGATTTGTAGATTAGGCTCAGTTTATCATTTCCAAAGAGATCCATAAATATTTCAGGATTTAACCTCAGAGAGGATACTGCCATCCGTAAAATTTTATCTACCTGCCATGTTATTTGTGATGCTGCATGTAAACATAGTCATGGAAAGGTTATCATGGTGGACTGCTTTTCAGGGTTTAGCTAAATTATGCTAAAAGATAATGACAGTAGGTGTAATACAAAGTAGAAAGCAAATCTGATGAGATGAAGTTTTCCCTTTTAACATAGGTTAAATGTGAGGAAATACACAAAATTCAGTATTCTAATCTCTCCACCACAAAATTCCACTACATCCTTCGCTGGAATTAGAAGTAGCAACCTTTGTATGACCAAAAAACCTATGAGCCTATGCTCACATTTTTGTAATTAACAAAAACATCAAACAACAAATTATGTCAACCTAAATTTCTAATGTATGTTTCTATGATATGAGTCTAAACATTGCCCATCTTCCCCAGTTACAGTAAGGACATTTAATAGTGCAAAAACTGGTGATGAGATTTTGGATAAAAGGGTTAAAGCTGTTTGCCACTGTCATTTACATAAAGGTATGATAAATGATATATTTCTTGATAAAATAATATCCAAAGATCAAAGAATTTTGTCATTATGTAACTACAGGGTTTTGGTTTATTATTTTATTTGTCAATCTGTCCTTGTCAAATGAGTTAGGTCAAACATTTTACATTCATGTTTGTTAAAACCATTTAATGCTACAATAGCATACAGCCTGAGTTTGGCATTCAGGCTCCGACCTCATCGCCCTTTGCAGATTCATGGAACTTGTAGAATTTGAGGAGCAGAGCTGCCAGTGATAAAGCAAAGGAAAAAAAAAACAGAAGTCTTCTAGCTAAAGCGAGACGAAAATTAATGTCAGTGTGAAAACACACAGCTCAATTTGTCTGCAGGAACACACAGACATCACCCAGTTTGTGTTGATTAAATGAATGCACGGCAAAAGAAAAATCTTTCATCTCACAGTTGGCTTCATTTAAAGATCTAAAAGTGTCCAGCAATAATGATAGGCAGATTTGTATTCTTAAGAAAATGCATCTTTTAATATACAAAGAAGTTTATTTCAAAATAAAGATCCAGTAAGATCTAGACTTGAAGAGCAAGGCTGAGGCTGGACCTAGGATAGATAAAAAGAAAATGGTGCAACACTGGGGAGTCCACTCTCCTACAGGCTCTGTGATGGTCAGTAAGCCCTTTATTTCAGACCATATTCAGTTAGCAGTGAGTGGAACCCGATCAAGCATGAGTTTTAGCTTCTTTCCTTTCAACTTGAGTTGATGAAGCATGACTCTATACTGCCCCCACATCCCGCCGATCCTCGTACAGTGCTGCACTCCCCGTCCTATAAGTATGAAGGGATCTATCATGCCATTACAGCCTCTGTTTCAATCAGTGTCATCTGACGAGACAGGATGGCTAATGGAAGATTATCTGCTTGATTACGGCCCCACCTGCCTGTTCAGATCTAAAGTTTCTGCCTCTTCATTACATCCAAGGTTTTTAGCCTCATGCTTGTCATCTGTCATCATTAGGAGCATCAGTCCTGCACTCACACAGAGGCACGCAGCAACATTCTTTGAGTGGTTCAAATGAGATTAAAAAAACGAAAGACTGAACCAGGGGAACCCCCAGGTCATGTTCCATGTTGCACTTGGTGTGTATATTCAGTTACACCAGGAAGGATCACAGATGCTGGAGTGTCCTCCCCAGAGAGATGGTGTTAAGGACTTCATCCTTCACCTGGCAGCAGGAAAGAGGAGATAGAAAAAAGAGCAAAATGAGAGCAATAGCTCACTTACTGACAGATGTCGTTTTGGCCCAGGGGGGTTGTTAACAGCCAGAGAGGGTGTCCTGTAAATATGACCTCATTGTAGATGTCGCTAAGTAAACAGGACAAATGGTGAACCGCAGGGATAAAGGTGGCTGGGTTTGTCGCACCACATGTTTGGAGCTTGGAAAAAGAGTTTTAGAAATTATAGCAAGCGATTAATATTTTTTGGCAAATCAAACCAAGCCTTTGATTTTTTTTTCTGTTTTTACTACAGTAATCAGGTTCCTTCCGTTCTTTTACTATTTTGTAAAGTTTTTTTTTTAATCTTTTTTTTCACTCACCAAAAAAGTCCTGCCAAAACACCATTCCAAGGTTTGATCCTGACCCAATTTCCTTCACCATGAAACTAAAAAAGTACAAAATATTTTGTAGTAAAGTGAGGAACATTCATGATGTTATTCTGGTGATGGTAGCAAGTCAAAGTGAATAAGAATCCCAGAGTTTTTCATTATCCTAAAAAGTAGGCTTTCAGATCCCATTTCTAATCAATAACAAAGTGAAGATCCCCCCTCAAAAAGATGTAACCCAATCATTGTTCTGTGTACACTGCCACATGATGCATAATGTACGTCGTAGCACTGGAATAAATTGACTTTTAATGGATGGCAAATGGGTTTAACATGTTCTCTGTATGCTGTCACTGTTCCTTCATTTTGCAGGTGAACTTTTGTCCTAGCAAGGAGAGACATCAAGGTCAAATCATTAAAGACTATCTTCAGCTATGTCCGCAGTTCTCTTTTTCTTTTGTGTTTGGCCTCATCAGCCTCATTTCATCCACTTTTCTTCTGATAAATCGACAAAATAGCCAAAAAAAACTCCTGCCAAACATGTCCTCCGGTTTAAAACTTTTTCCACACAAGGTCCACCCGAAGGACGAGGGGAACGGCAGCCGCCTCGAGCCAATAGTGACACTGAGAGGTTGGTTGGCACAAGTGTTGACGGATGCAGACATCACACGTCTCTTCCTGTAAAATTGTAAGGAAGAGACATACTAAAACATGATTACAGGAGGATGTATTGACATAAACATAAACACTGGCTCCAGAGGACACACAGCTGCCGAGGCGCTGTTCCAAGGTGAACTATGAGCTACACACAAACACACATTTGCACAAGCACACACAGCCATTAATGCTGAAATAACAAGCTACTATTCATGTCCAAATGCACAAACAAGGCTCAGCCTGGTTAATTACAGCCAAATCAGGAGGGACTTGGCAGCAAACCCATATCCCGAAAGAGTGGCAGAGTCAGTCACCCTGTAGTTGTTGCTACACAACCCTAAAGACACGCAGCAGTGGAAACACAGACTTCTCTGCTCCCACATGAATACAGGATAATTAAACCAAAAAGACATGTGGTGGTGCATTTGGATTTGAAATATGCCCTTTGATTTGTCTTTGGTAGTAAAAATAGATGATAACTGAATCTACAAAGAGCACCTAGCAGACCAATGCACATCCGCACACTGGATTTAAAGAGGTCTTGCTTTGCCTTAAACTGGGTTCATGTATTTTTGATGACTGTCAATCACTGACATTCAAAGAACAGGCTAGTTTTCAAATACAGAGTACCTTTGACAGGGCCAAGTTCTCGGTCTGTCTGAGATGCTCTATTAGATCTCCTGTGCCTTTAAGGCTTCCCCCTGAGGCCAGTCCGCTCTGATTGGTTTACAGGTCGACTCGGTGGTAATTGATCAGTTTAGTGCAGCTCGGTGCCACACTGTCAACAACTCAGCCTTCAATCCAACGTTAGCAGGCTTCATTGAGCCAATGGACATAAACCAACACTGAAACAGTGGTAGGATGTCACACTGGTAGATCTATTTAGGGGGGGCAGAGGAAAAAGACATTTTGAGCAGCGGCTGGCGCTTCAAGGAAGAGGGACTCCCCTTCGACCCTGAAAGGGACAAGCAGTGTAGATAACTGATGGATAGAAAAGGAATTGATGGATAGAAAAGGAATCTGAATGAGTTAGTTGTACTTTATGATGCAGTTAAAGGCGACAAATCATGCTTGTTTCTCCTTTTCACTCTGCCAGACTAGGATGCTTGTAAAGCATTTCTGCCCTCAGTACAAGTCATTTAGTTCCTTCATTGCCCCACAATAGCGTTCTCAAAATCCTCATTTTAGGCCATTATCAAGCTCTCATTGAAACACTCGGATCTCAGGATGACCTAAAGTTACCTTGCAACGTCACAGCCCTTTGTGCTCTGATTGGTCAGTTCTATCGGGGGTTGAGCCAGCCTGTCCTTCTTCTTCTACTGTATTTTCCGGCAGGCTCAAAGCAGCGACCACATATTGAGTCCCCCTACGGGCCAGAGCTGGTAATGAGTGAGTGTGAGCTAGGGACCTATATACTGCTGGTTGGTGGATGTGTTCCTCCAACCAGCAGTATATACGGTTTTGTGGCTAACGGACATCACAGGTGAGGAAGTGTTTTATCAGATTACTCCAATAAAAAGAAAGGTACCTCATGTCGTCACGACGATTTAAATCTCGCGGACATCTCGCAATGACCTATTTTCAGAGGCATCAAATCTCGTTCTAGGATATCAGAAAAAATACAATATCTCATTTTTTGAAAATTAAGGGGGTGTAAGGTCTTGTTTTCAAATTTATTATATTGTAAGTATTAAATCATGCATCAGCATGATATGTCTCCTTCAATGTTAAAGGGACTGTGAGGAGAATCTATTACCGCCGACACAAAGACTCTGCTACCCATGGGCACGCGCGCGGACTGTCGTAATGCTGCATTCCAGTAACCTTGGAACTGGGAGTGACATCATCTCTGACTTATTGGCGTTCCAGTTGAAGTCAGAAAAAAACATGCCCATCTACCAGGCTATTGTTAGCTGTTGTTAGCACACCCTGTGTTGTTGTATAAAGAATGTGATCATCACTATGGCAGCATTTTTGTAAATATAAGTCTAACAATACTATGTATACAGCTGATCTAGAACAGCACACCCCAGTCAGAAGTGCAAATAAATTGATTATCACAGGAGCTAAATAACTGTTCACACTGGGGGCATCCATCTTCTATTGTCAACTCGGGGGTGGCGAGGTTTCACTGAGTTCCCAGTAGGAAATTCTGGCTTCAGGGGACGTTCCAGTTGCAGTTTCCTACTCGGAACTTGGAAATTCCTACTTCTGACTACAACTTGAACGCACCAAAAGACGTGAGCGTGTTTGTTGTGATGCTAATAAAAATGCAGCTCAGACCTTCCTCAGAACTCTGCATTGCTTTATAACTTCTTTTTTCAACAACTAACAGAATGCAAAGCAACGAGGTAATGTATCTTTCTATATTTTTAGTTATGTAGCGGTAGTTTTTAATGTGTGACAACAAGCAATTTTTGGACAACTTAGTATCTTAGTTTTGTAGCCGGCTATAGGCTATATGGCTACTTACAGCCTGGTACAATAAGATGTGTCCGAATAATATAAATTTGCTCTAGTTTTAATTGTCTTGTTCCTGAAGTTGAGTATCCAGGCCAGTCCAGCCCTGTCCGACCCGACCGGAAGGCTAAGGAATAGCATTTATAGATAACCTATTTTGATGCTATAAAACTCATCTGAAAGTGTGTATTTCCAATTTTTTTTTTTGGGGGGGGGGGGGTCTGACAGACATTTTTGGATTTTCAAGTTGAAACCCCACCATATATACATCTGTGGGACAACACCCTGATGTACATGAGTGTTGTGCTGTGGCAGAAGTTGTAAAGCTTTGCTGGTAATAAAGTTGCTATCTCAACTTTTCACACACATGCACTCACAGTTCCTCTCCCACAATGATGCTGCATCATATAACATCACCTTGTCACAAACCCTAGCTGAACTCCTTGGCAAGGCCCAGTGCAAATGTTTGAGGGCTTTTCTGCTGACTTTTCTGTCTCGTGTGCAGGGGTTCTTTATTATGAGATTGAAGACACACCAAACACTATATATTGTAAAATTCAAAATGAATAATATGAATTCTTTATGGCCTGGGAGAGTTACCATCCAGGGGGAAGTTAAATTGTCAATTTTTTAAAGAAGCATTGCTTTTACATGCATGGTAAATTATCAGCTCATGCATGAGGAATCATTTTATCCACAATGTGCACTAATATTAACACAAATTGAAAGTTTCTCAAAGGGGGCTGACACACAGACACAGTAATATATATATCAATATATTTTTATTTGTCAAAGCTCCTTTCCCTTTAAGGCTTCATTCCCCTGGTGGTCCCAGTCTGCTCTAACTGGTTGACTGGTCTACTCTGTTAGGTTACTGATGTGTCATGCTCAAAAGAATCAGATCTGGGAGCTCAGAGCCGATTCTGGCTACAGTGTAAAGATATTGGCAATAAGATTGGTTTTACATCAGAATGAATACACAAAACTAGGTAATTATAATGATTTTCATAAAAACACTAAACACAAACGTGTTTTCTAAACAAAAAACTATTAGGTTTTACAACTTTAAGGTAACATATAGTGCTTCAACAGATCCTAGACAAAGAGCCGTTCAGGAGTCGAAAGAGCCGGTTCTTGGAAAAGAGCTGAACTTCCCATCACTAATGCCAAGTTCAGTACAGCTCAACACCATGTTGCCAAAAACTCTGCATTCATTACAGAGTCACTGCTATGCACATGGCTTGCTACCCCCCCTTAAACTGTTGAACAAATGGAGAGCCAGGGGAATGAGCTGCTTAATGCAGCTTCTGGCACTGCTGACAGCGGTAAAGGGAGAAGTCCTGATGCTTTGGACATTTTGTCTTGTGCATAGATGTGCTCCTTCCCATGGATGATGGATTAAATAACTGGCTCTACAGAACAAACATAACTATTCATTTTGCATTTAGAATACAGTCTGGATCTTTTGTGATAAAAAATATGGTCTTATATGGAAAAGTACTTTAATAAGCCAAAACTCTGTGAAACATGTCTTTATATCACCAGTTAAGAATATTTCCTTTGAAGGTTGTTATTAGCGGTATTACTTATTTAAAATTTGTGTGAATAAGCCTACTGTAGGTCAGAAAAACTAACTCTATTGTTATTTATTATTCAACCTAAAACTGTGATCTTTGTCATTTTAAAAAGAGAGAAACGGATAAAGCTCAGTTACATTTAAGTGTTTTCATTACTTAACTTTAACTTAACCAGTGTAAGCCTCTTAATGAGCACAGTGAATTCAACTGGCCATGGCTTCATTTTGTGTTTAAGTGTAAAGCCAAGAAAAGAGGGGATCAAATTACCTGAGATCTCCCCTAGAGGGACCTGCGACTCAGTCCACAGAGAGAAACATCCAGGAGACAATGCAAGAGGGGCTGAAGACAACCGTGGTACTGAGGAAGGACTGGGGGAGGTATCCGATTGCATGGTGGGTGTTGATGATCATCCCACAGCATGAGGAGATCCTTCAGGGAGGGCTTGTGGCCTGCAGGGGAAGTAATTTATTGAATTTATTAAAGGCCTCGCTTTCCTCTCTGTCTGCCCTGTGGGAGCTAATGGCTAGCCGCTGCATTATGTTTAATGCCCCTGCTATCAGTTTCAGCTAATGTGCTTCTGCATACACTTTGGCAGATCAGGGAGAATAAGTATTGATCTAAGTGTTTTGGCCTTTTTTAATGCACAGTACTGTGGTGGAGAGTGGGTGTGAAGGACCTTTTCATTCCACCACATGTTTTGATGAGAGTCTTTTATTTCTGCAGCAGTCATTCCTCTTTCTATCCCTCCATCTCTGTCTCTTCCTCCATCTCTCATTTCTCTCTCCAACAGATCTGATGCAGGATAAGCTCCTGCACTGAGCTTGTCTGTTAGAAGCTTTCGTACTATAGCTTCTCTGCTTCATTTATCCATAAAGGAAAGAAAAAAGGTCCTTGTTGGGGCCCTCCAGCCATGTATCAGGATTTCAAGCATCAAAGTGTGCAAATGGCTATAGTGTGTTTATGCATGTGTGTACTTTTCTATACACAAATGATGTATGGGCCCACATATACTGTCCCATTTATCCTTCTCCTCATGGAATGATTCAAGGTAAGGTTTGGAATTCAAATATTTCATCTGATGTGAATTGATTGTTTTGCCATTGTTCAACTTAAAGTTATTTAAAGTTAGCATAGTGAGTCAGAATCTGAGGTGCTGGTTTGGCAGAGTGATTAGCAACCAGGCATGTGCCATATACATACTTTTGCCGGTCCAGGTTCAAACCTAGCCTGTGTTCAGTTTACAGAGTATCTTGCCCTACTCTCTCGCCCCCTTTTCACAAGCTTATCCACTGTCATACTCTCCTATTAATAAAGACACAAAATGCCCAAAAATACATTAAAACAATAAAATGAAATGAAATGAACTTGTGAATAGTTCAGCTATTTACAAATTGTAAGAACAGATTGCAAAGTACAAATACATATCTACAGGCTGATAAGATACATAACATGTGTTAAAGAGAACATTTGGAAGTGGCACTTAAATGAACAAGGGCTGCCTTGAGATTTGGCCTGACTTTTGGTGTGCCTTGGAAAGTAATAGTTGAAAAACATTGCTTTAACATGGTTCGCTTTTTTTGTCTTTACTTAATTTTGGCAACAAGTGTCATAAAATGTGCATTATAACTTACTATCACAGAAAAAAGAACACAATTTATTAGGTAAAGAAGACCTTGTGGTTTGTATGTATGCAGTTTATGTAACTACTTTACATGTAAGCCTATTTGCTTTATGCACAACCTATGGGCCTACATAACTCTTCCATTGTTCTGCATATTATTTGCAGCTGAGCAGGCACCTGCGCCTGCAGTGGAGGACACTATGGCACCAACAGATGAGGTAGCCCCGGGCCAAGGCCACTGGAGGGATTCAGTGTACTCACTTGAGAAAGTGGGCTGCATTATGTGTTTACCGTACTGTATTGGTTATGAATGCTGCACAGACTCTGTCCGTGTGTGTGTGTGTATGTGCATGTGGGTAGAAGGGTAGAGAGGAGGGGGAGGGGAGTAGGGGGTCACTACAGTTGTCCTTGCCCTGAGCCTCCTCTACATGAAAATCAGCACTGCTCTGGAACAATCGCTGGCACAGAGCGACGTCACATTACACTCCAGGAATTGTTCCTCGAGTCACATATGGAGAGTAAAATCCCAGAGAAAAGACGACATGTAGTCATCGCTTTAGGGGACTGTTACATCAAAACAAGCAGCTGTACTTTTCTCTTTTTTTTCTTTGGAAACATTATAATCCCTCTCATACCATGATGCTCATTCAAAGAATTCTGCTGCTGTTTAGTTCTGATTCAACTGAGCAAATGTCTTCAAAATACAGGGGCAGAGATAATATTTTGTGATCAACAGGAGAGCTAAATTTGAAAATAAACCCCAGAGAACAAAGGCAACAGAAACATTTAACCCAATAGAGTCGAGACTGAACAAAACACAGCAGGGATAAGAGGAAGCACAGGGCCATGCTGCCCTCTAGTGGTAAACACTTCCTCCCCTCTGTGACCACAGCACTGGATGCTACAGTTAATGAGTGAATGAATTATTCATAAATGAAGGGATGATAAAGCAGTATTTCACAGATCTTAGATATGAGATGTAATTGATATGATAGGGCTGATATCAAACACGTGCTTGTCTCTAAAATTATGTCTAATAATGCCGACAAGCCAAAGTGTTTGATAGTTTAAAGGAGTATTTTGTAAATTTTGGTGAAACTAGATGACATTATAACTAAAATGTGCTCCATGCACATAGTTTGCCTTTTTTAAACCTTTTTTTTCCCACTCGCTATTCAGACTTTCAGGGATGCAAACTGACATTCAGATTAGCAATGGACAGCACATTGAGTTTTTAAGCAATACAGACTTTTTTTTAAAGGAAACAAAGGACAGGATTAATAGTATATATATATCCAGTTTTCCTCAGTCAAATAAAAAATATGCCAAGATGACTAATGCTCAGTAAAACACTGTTTGCATTAACACTCGCTGGCAGTAACATTCTCAATTGACAAAAGATATTACATTTGAAATGTTCAGCTTTAAAAGACAATAAGCTCTTTTTTTCTATTTTCATTGGTATGTTTTCGGGAGAGTCATGAAAGTGATACAACGTCCAAATAGTAATGATGTTAGTTTAATTACACAAAAACAAAATGAATAGGTTCTACCCTATTAGAAATTGGGTAATCTATTAACCTTTATCACTTTATAACTTATTTATTTAAGACATTTTCTGCATTAGTAACAACTGTAAGTAACATTTCAATAAAAAAAGAGGCGATTTAAAGATATTTTTCAACAAACTATTTGTTCTTTTCATGCTTCTGTTTTACCAAATAGCATGTTAAAACATTTTGAAAAAAAATAAAACAGGTTATAGAGTTAGGCTGGATAATTCTAACAGCCTCACTGTCCAGTACATATTGCAATGCCTATTAATTGTAGACTTTGACTGTCTCTTTTGCAGACTTTACAAGGACATTATTAAGTAATTTTTCTAAAACAGAAACAGCAATGCCAAGATTAAATTGATCCTTCTATGTAGGTCACTTAAATTTTGTGTCATGAGCAATCTAAGAAGAAACATAAAATCTGGAACATGTGCTGTACTATGTAGTTTGGCTTTTACTGCCAACTTTCCAGGAGTGAAGTGAAAAAGATCCTTTCTATGAAGAGGTTTGTAGTGTTCTTTGTTTTTCATTTAATGGAGAAATACGGTCTTGTCTGGTAGAACTGTCACTGAACCTGTTAGCATCTATGCTAATCTCTGTAGGAGCAGTCACCTCCAGCTATAACCTCACACTAGCTCCCACCTTTTCCTTCTCCAAAGAACACTGAGTGGTCCTCCAATGGGCCGCTCACGGTCATAGATTGAAGCTTGGCAAGATGGGTCTGCCTGATTTTAGCCAGTATGCTTAAAAAAATATTGAATGTTTGATTCGTCAAGTTTATCACAAATAACAAGTCTAGTGAGTTTTACATTTTTCATCTGCTGCAGAGCTGATCAGTAATGATCCAACAATACAATGAAAAAGAGATGCAGCACAATGCTAACTTCAACTGTTTTCACATATTCAAAAGGTTTTGACTTTATCTTCCTTACCTGAATTACTGAGCAGCACAATATCTTTTCTACTGACTGCCCTTCAAGGACTAAACTGCGTGTGAGAACTACTTCCTATAAAGAAAGAAATGTGTTTTATACTTTGTAAACTAGAAAAGCACTTGGAGAACGCAGACCTCCGCTAGCGCCACAGTGAGTACTTTATTTTATCAAAAATATTTAGATTCCTTGACCATGAAAACATACCATTAGCAATTGGATTCATAATATCTATTTTAGTTCAGTAGTTATTCACAAAAATCAAATTTTTCATCATGGCGGCCAGATGCTGATCCGGATAAACACCAAAATTGAATAAGTTCTTCCTTTCCCCATGCTGAACATTTCCTGAAAATTTCATCAAAATCCATCCATAACTTTTTGAGTTATTTTGTTCACAGACAGATGGACGGACAGACGGATGGACGGATGGACAGACAGACAAACAAACTCTCCCGAAAACATAACCTCCTTGGCGGAGGTAATAAAAGAAGGGCGTCTTTACTATCTACAGCAGGGGTGTCCAAACTATGGCCCGGGGGCCAAATGCGGCCTTCTGCCCATTTTGAATTGGCCCCTGAAACAGTTGAATGAAGAAAGACGTTTTAGTTACAGCAGCAAATACCATCAATTTTTACAGATTTTCTGCCACATTTACTTGTCAAAAGGTCTCGACTACAAGTATATTGCAATATTCATCTTCAAGCTCCAACATTCTTGTAGTTTACTCTTGTTTTGTGTCTGAAAGTGACGATAAGTTGACAGTGACTCCCATCTCTGCTGCTCAGAAGGTCATTCTCGCCCTGACTAGGTGTTAATCCAGTGTTAGTCGGGTTACTAGGGTCACTCAACCGGTGATAATTCACCCTAAACCTTCGAACTTTAACTTAAATACACTAAAAGCGAGGTGAAACAAGTGGCCCAGTTGTCCTTGTATTCCTCTCTATCAGTGGCCCTCGATGTAAAAAGTTTGGACACCCCTGATCTACAGCAAGACAAAACAAATGTCCTCAAATGGAGACCTTGAATTTTGTGAAAACTACTTCCTGTTCAAAGACAGTTGAAGTTTAATGGTTTTATATTACTTCGATACAGCTAATCCCAGAAAAAATGAAAATGAATTTTAAACAAGATGTAGTATCTCAGGAGGTTAAAGCACCAAACCACACCTCCAGTCCAGTTCTTGTTTTATGTTACAAGTTTCCGCTTCACTCACACACAGATTAACCTTGTAGTGCCAGTCACGGGCAGAAGCACAGGGGAGGTTCAGGTTTAATATTTAAGCCTTGCTCCCTCCTCAGTTCCTCTCACACACATTGGCCGATTGCCCTGCATGTGTGGAGCAAAGTATTTACAATCAGGAGTGAGTCACCTGAGGAACTGAGGAGGGTGAACTGTGTGGGCCTTCGCTACACAGTGGCCATTTTACAGAGGGAAACAGGTCCTAAAAGTGACCAACATCTGCATGACCAGGGGACAAACAGCTTAAAGAGGGTAAGGAAATGTTTTGGATGTTTCTGATTTCCCCCCAAAAGGGAATGTGCTCTGTGCTGCTACTGTGCTCCTACTGGAATGTGGGCCGACGCTTTCATGACTGTTGTTTTGCATTAAGAGTTTGATGTGAGTCACAACTCAGCCTAAGCTGCTCTGATGTTAGCTGAGCTGTGTTTCAAGCATGTCACGTTCCAGAGAGAGTGGGAGCAACTTGCTGTATGGAGGTTAGGTTGTGTTCATTCACTGTTTCAGCTGAGCATCTGGCATTTCTCTGCTACTGTCATGCTAACTCTTCACTGGCTATAAATGAGTGAGAAAGACTCAAACTAGTGTTGCTAAAAACGTGGTATAGTACTCATGAAAACACAATTTTCTGTTATGGTTAGTCAAAAACTTAACTCTCAAAAGCATTCGCTCATAAGTAAAGATAAAGTATTTCATTCTTGAAAAAAATGTGAAAGTCTCCTGATCATTACTGTCGCAGCTTGCAGAGTGTAGCAATTTTAGCAGCTTTAGCAGCTTCTTCACATCATGGCGAACTTAAAGGGACTGTGAGGAAGTTTCTAAATAATTACAAAAAAGTCTCACTTTTAGATATACAGTATGCCTGATCGAAATACACACTTTAAGATGAGTTTTATAGCATCAAAATAGGTTATCTATAAATGCTATTCCTTAGCCTTCTGGTCGGGTCAGACAGAGCTGGTCTGACCTGGATACTCAACTTCAGGAACAAGACAATAAAAACTAGAACAAATTTATATTATTCGGACACGTCTTAGAGCACCGGGCTGTTATTAGTGATATATAGCCGGTTTCAAAACTATGATACTAAGTTTTCCAAAAATTGCTTGTTGTCACACATCAAAAACTACCGCTACGTAACTAGAAAGAGATACATTACCTTGTCACTTTGCATCTTGTAAGTTGTTGGAAAAAGAAGTTGTAAAGCAATGCAGAGTTCTGAGGAAGGTCCAAGCTGCATTTTTATTAGCATCACAACAAACACGCTCACATCTTTTGGTGCATTCCAGTCGTAGTCAGAAGTAGAAATTTCAAAGTTCCGAGTTGGAAACTGCAACTGGAATGTCCCCCGAAGTCGGAATTTCCTATTGGGAACTTGGTGAAACCTCGCCACCCCCAAGTTGACAATGGAAGATGGATGCCCCCAGTGTGAACAGTTATTTAGCTCCTGTAATAATCAATTTATTTGCACTTCTGACTGGGATGTGTCGCTCTAGATCAGCTGTATACATAGTATTGTTAGACTTATATTTACAAAAATGCTGCCATAGTGATAATCACATTCTTCATGTGATATTTGTGAACAACAACGCAGGGCGTGCTAACAACAGCTAACAATAGCCTGGTAGATGGGCATGTTTTTTTCCGACTTCAACTGGAACGCTGATAAGTCAGAGATGATGTCACTACCAGTTCCGAGGTTACTGGAACGCAGCATTACGACAGTCGCCATGCTTGCTCATGGGTAGCAGAGTCTTTATGTCGCCAGAAACAGATTCTCCTCACAGTTCCTTTAAAACAACAGTTTAAATGGAGATCTAATGTCTGCGGTCCTGGATCAAATCATTCCACTCTGATATATTACAGCACATAGTCCTTTCCAGTGGATACCAACAACAACGTTAAGTGGACACACTAATTTATGTGTGTCCATTATGTGTGTGCTTGCGTGTCCAGTTCACTGTGATGTTTGTGTCAGTGAAATCGCTCTATAGTGCTGCTTTTTTCTATCTGTGTCTGTGACTGGCAGATGAAGCAGTCCCTCTATTATGAGCCAAATAGTCATATGGTACAACCATACTCCTGTTATTAGCTCAATATGACTGTTGCATTTTTTCTGATAAAGACAGTTATCATCCACACATGTATATTGGTACAGCCCTACTCTCATAGATTACACTACAGTTTGAAAAATCATGAAAGTCAGTTTCATTCGTGAAGATAAACAAAACATGATCGCAGACCACCACAGTACGGTGAAAAATTCGACTTTAGTCGGGAGGACGTGCAGAATGCCAACTTCCAGTTTGGCCTAAAAATTTGTTGATCCTGCACCAATGTATTCATGTTGCTGAGGTACCAAACGGGTATCAGTACTGTTTGATTTGGTTTTCTATCATCCTATCAAAGTTCAAATTCTAGTATTTTGGCATTTCTAACTCAGATAATGTATGTATAATAATGCAGTTCTAGCACACTGAGTATCCCACCTGTATTTTCGATCTGTTAGAGCTCCTACCACTTTAAACCCTGCTTTCCCTCATGGATCTATATCATGCAGCCCGTATCTAACTACAGCTAGTTTTTTTTTTTTTTTTTTTTTTACTTAAGAAGACTTTGTTTCTTGTATTACTTCAAGAATTCTTCTGGTGTTGCCTCAAGGAGAAAACATCCTGCAGACATATTGTTTAATTAATGAAAGCTATTCTACTATTGTATATTAAAACTATAAGCTTCTTAAACACATATGATTTTTTGATCTCTCTTTACTTCTCAATGTCCACCTAACCTAAGATAGGGCAGATGAAGCTTGCTTTAAGTGTATAAAAAAATTTTGTCATATGATAATCATATAATCTAAATATTTGCTTTGCTTCTCAAATATGTATTTCTAAAGTTGAAGAAATATACATCCATTGTTCTATGTTATGTGTGTTTAAATAAAGAAAGCCACACTTGAGGTCAATTTGACCCCACTAAATGTTAATCATGCAAAAAATAATAGTTGGGGAGGCGTGTTACCGATAACAGTCAATAAGGTTCTTTCTGTAAGAGTAAATCTGTGGATATTCTCAGTCATCCAGGTCATGACTAATCTCAGACAAGCATAAATCGTGTCACACAAGGTTAGTCCAGTTGACACGATTTATGCTTGTCTGAGATTGTTCTGTGAGAGTCATAAATGTGGGCCCCAACTTAGAAATGATTTGGATGAAAGATTTTCAGGATACACTAACTCTATAACTGAAACTTTGACCTGATGGTGGCACTACAGGAAAGGTCATATCCTCACCAAAACTGAGGGGGTTCATCATTAATGTCAGTAAATTTGAGCAGATTTGCATGAAAACTTTTAACGATACATTAGTTCGAATTCAAAGTTTGCCTTGATGGTGCTGTTAGAGTACAGGTCAACTCATGGTTGATCTGTCCTCAGTTGACCTGTCCTCTAGCGCTACCATCAATATTAGGTTTCATTATTCGGGGCTTATTTATGTGTTCATCAAATAAACAAAGCTCCTTACACAAAAACTTGGTCAGCAGGCTTTGTAAAATCATTTTCTGGAGGCAAATATCTCTGGGGTCAGATTGACCCAGAGGGTAAAATGTGGTAGAATCTATGAAAATTATGACCTTGACAGTTTTATGTTGTTTATTTCTTTGTTTGTTTGGGTTTTTTTTGCACTGCAGAACAAACATCGATCAACACAAATGTGGCATACTGCACTCTTTTGTGCATTTCAGGAGTCACATCTTTGTTTTGCAAGGATGAAACATGGCAGAATCCTATTTTTTGTTTTTTCAAAAACAGGATATCAAGTCATGCGTCTTTCAAAAAGAGAGGTGATGTCATGCAGTGACAAATGAGCAATAAGTGTTTTAATTTGTGTAGCTCTGGGGATAGCCCAAAAAAATCATATAAAACATTCTAAATCAATGCCTACTACAAACTCATAACCTCACACTATCAAAATAAGGCTTTTCAACTCTATAAAATCTTGATAATTCTGCAGGACCCCTGGTATCAGCTAACATTAGTATGAATCTATCAGCATATCAGAAAAAAATCCATTACTGTTAATTTTCAACAAACTAAAAATCTTTGCATGCATATAACAAATGACTGATAATTGATTTTTTTTTCCCTCTCTCTCTTTGCCACTTCAGGTCTGTGCGATCACCTCTTTCTCGATGATTCAGCTTGATCTGCCTGCAGCATGAAAAGCTGGAGCAGGAAACTCAGGAGTGAAGACCCTGACAGTGTGGTGGGGTCCTCCTCCAGCGAGAGGAACTCCATTAGTGATCCACCAGTGCCTAGATGGGTGACTCATACACCCACACCTGACAACACCACAGATGTAGACCACACATCCAGCTCTCCACAGTATGAAGAGAAGGAGAAAAAAGACAGCATAAAGAAAAGGCTGAAGTCCCTCCTTCCCCAATCGTGGAGGGGCCCTGTGCATCAACAGACGGGGGACAGTGACAGTTTGAATGACTCTGAGGGCAGCACCAGGGGGATCAAGATCCTTCCTAATGGGACCAGAGTGAGCCCTCCTGTAAGCCCCATACTGGAGCGCAGACACTTGGCTGAATCACTCTGCAGCTCCAGCCAGAACTCCCATAAGCCTTTGCTGAGGGAAAGCCCCTTTAATGATGTGTTCAATCAGGGCCTTGGAGAGGAATCCCTGCTCACTAGCATCCACCCTGCAGAGTACTACGCTGAAAAACTGGAGGTCTACAACCAGAAGTACTCTTATTTAAAGTCTTGGCCAGGGCTGCTTAGACTTCTTGGTGGATTTCAGCTCCTATTTGGGGGCATGGTGTTCGCCTGCGTCATCTCCTACGTTCACAAAGACAGTGAATGGTCAAACACATATGGACTCTATAACGGAGCATATAACCAGGGGCAGGGCTTGTCTGGTTACAGCTACACAGGCCCCATGACTCCCTTTACACTGGCAGTAGCAGGGCTCTCCTGGATAATCACCCTCATCCTCTTAGTGATGGGGATGACTATGTATTACCGTACCATCCTCCTTGACGCCCCCTGGTGGCCGCTGACAGAGGCTTTCGTCAACTTGACCCTGTTCCTGCTGTACATGGCAGCAGGGATTGTCTACCTGAACGACTTGAATCGTGGGGGGCTGTGCTACATGACAATAGGCGTTAACCCCATCCTGTCCAATCTGTGTCGTGTTGATGGGGGCCAGATGGCAGGGATTGCTTTCATCTTCATCAACATGGTGATGTATCTGGGAAGCTTTGTGGTGTGTCTGAAGATGTGGAGGCACGAGGCTGCGCGCAGGGAGAGGGAGTACTATGAAAACCAGGTACAGTTCATCTAGGACACTTGGAGCTTTTCTCAGATTTGAAAGTGTGACGAAAATTTTTGTGCAACTGTTAGAAGGCAAGAGATGAAAACAGCTTCTCTTATTTACTTACAACTATTTTAAATTTATTGTACAAGGGTAAAAGTGTCTGAAATTCCCAGTTCAAACTTTCCTGGTCTAAACCTAGAAAGTTTAACCCTCCCCCAAACCATATGCTAGGACAGCCCATTAAAGCTTCAGTCCAATGAAATCGAAATTCATGCAAGATGTTTCCAATGCTATGCGTTCGTTCTATTGTAATTTTTCAGGTCCTTTCTTTACATCAGGGTTTGAGGACTTTAGGGAAGCAAAGCAGCAGCTGTGAAATGGAGCCACTGAGGTTACCGGTGGTAGGGGCTGTATAGATGGAGCATTTGAGCGGTACCTCCAGCCTGTATTGATGAAAGTATAAAGAACAAGTTTAAAATGAGTTGCGAATCTCATTAGCAATCCAAATTTAGCTGATGCTATCATCATTTATCCCTCCAACAACTTTGTAAGTAAATTCTTAATGAAAGATAATAATGCATGCTCTCTTCAGTGTTCGTTCATTTACTTTGAACTCGACAAACTTGCATCACAGCACTGAGATTCAGTTTAGCTGTAAGTACTCTAAATATATGAAGAGCTCTGTCAGGATTGCATGGACCCTGTTGGTCCATTTTCTTTTTAATGGAGTAAAAGGATCAAGAATTGTCCTCATGAATCGACATGCTCTCATACTAAAAATAGTAATATAAGTGCATGGGACTCATAATGTAAAAAATGTCTTGTTAAATAATGAATCTGAAAAATGCATCCAAACAAGCCTGCCCCAGTTTGCAAAGCTCCTTTTGTAAACAATTTCTAACAGCAAGTGAGCCAACAACTGCCTCCCATCAACTGAATTAGTTTCAGTCTAATGAGATTCACCATCACTCAAGAGAATCCACATTGAGCTGTATTGATTTGTTGATGTTTTCTTAATGCCAATGCCATGACAGTCAAGCAGGAAAATCCTGTTGTTATCCCCTTTTAAACATACACTCAGCCTTAATTTGTTAATTTGTATTGCATTAAGTAGTAAGTGTTTGGGCTGTAAGTGGATGATTTATGTAAGATATTGAAAAACCTCATTTGCAACCAGTGCAAAAGGGTCTCCTATCAACAAGTTTCATAGGACGTATGGTACAGATACCTAACTATGAAGCATCAGTTGCATATATTGTTTGATTTCAAGAAGTCAGCCAGAGACATAATGACATTCTAATTTAAAGACACTGAAAATAGTAATAGTTGTGTTCTGGAAACATTGTCTGTCTAGCATTAACAGTAATTAGACCTTAAGCCAGGACAAAATAATAATAATCAAAAAAGATCAAATTCAAATTTGACAGCATAGTTTGAGTTTGAATGAGTGAAGCTGAATTTAAAGCTGATAACAAATCATGTAAATGCCCATGAGAAGTTGAGCAGAGTATTATTAGATATGGCCTGTCATTTTGTCATTTATACATTTATTCAAAACTTTTAGACCATGTTATCACTTAGGACTTTTGATACAAAAGAAATAAACTTTTTATGACAAATTAAGCACAGATTTGGTGATCCTTAAGTGAGAGGTATTAAACCACAACTTCACACCACAAAAATCAAATACCAGTGAAGAACCAAAGAGCCACAAAATGCAATACCAGGGAAACTGTGCAATTGTCAATGACTTCTAACACACACCATTTACTTACAGTATTTCAGTCAGTCAACTCATGTTAAATTGTTTTATTGTAGCTGCAAATACATATTATAAGATTGGCACCCAGGCTCCAGTCTCATCACTCCTTGCAGAAAGGTTTAAATGAAGGCATGGAGGAGTGATGAGCAAACATATGAACACCCCCCGGAGCCTGCAGGTGGGGTGGAGGTAGAGGTGAAAGAAAACACAGCAAATCAGGCTGCGTTTACATGGCACCGAAAACGGTCAAATCCGATAAGTTTTTGTTGCGTTTAGTTGAAAACGCGTTGCGTTTCGTCTGAAAATGGAAACTTTTGAAAACAGGCTCTAGAGTGGAAATCTTTGAATCCGCTCTCCATGCAGCTCCATGTAAACCCACATCAGTGCGTTTCAGGGTGAAACGCTGACGTCTCCGCATGCGCAGTACTCTTTCACATGAAGGCTGCGCGTGCATACCAGGAACAACAACAGCTTCGGCCATCTGCTGAGTGACGTGTGAGCCTCTTACCGTGCTTGGTTTGTTATCCAGACAAAACTATCCAGACAGATTTGTTGTCCGAACTGATTTGTTGTCCAGAAAAGAAACTCCTGTGTCTCTGTGCGTCTATTCCCCATTGTTGTTTGTGAAAAGTTTTTCTTCTTCGTTCGTGTGTTGTAGCAGTGCTACCTCTCTGCAAACCTACACCGCCATCTACTGAACCGGCATGCGCACTACAGCGGATTCACTCGTCTCCAGCGTCGTCGTCTGAACGCAGAAGAACTCTAAAACGCAAAGGACAAATCTTTGCATCTTTAAGTCAGGAGTGTCCATGTAAACGCAGCCTCGGTGTTTGACAGCATAGACGCTACCTGGCAGAGGGAGAGACGGGTAAATTCCCAGTTTAAATATACCGCAGAAATTGAGAGGTGGAGAGTGTGATTGGAGAATGGATGAGAGGAGTGTGGCGTGTGACGTGTGCATGTGCATAGCAGAGCAGCTCGAGTTGTCTGTCTTTATGTATTTATCATCTTCATGGTCCTCTCTTTCCATTGTCCTCCATGATTGTTTTCAAGATGTTCTTACAACTGATGTGGCCTGGGGGTCTCAAATTAATAATCACTTTCTTAAAGGTTGAAGGATGCATAAAATGTATTCATTTCTTTACAGAACCATGTACAAAAGTTTATCTATCTATCTATCTATCTATCTATCTATCTATCTATCTATCTATCTATCTATCTATCTATCTATCTATCTATCTATCTATCTATCTATCTATTAATTCATTTATTTTTATTTATAAATTGCTTCTTAGGAGTTGGTTCATAACTTGTAAACATGTTTTCTTTTCACCCACATTCAGCCCCAGGAGGAATTCCACCAGTCCATCCCGCTGACCCATCAGAAAACAAAGGGGAAAACATTTGAGGATGAAACTGATTATGATTTAAGAAAAGATGTTATGGACAAGTCTCTGTACAATGTAGAGCTCAAAGGGAACCCAGTCAGTCGGGTCAGAGGCACAGGGTCTGAATACATCCCAAAAGTACACATTGTTGCCGACTACATCATGTAAGCAAACATTTCCACTACCCTTTTGTGTTTTGTCACGTATTGATATAGAATTAATACTTTATATTAATATTAATATTTGCAGCAAAAATAATGCATAATAGAAAGTCATTTCAAATTAAGAAAATCACCTCTTTTTGTTCAGCTTTATTCAAATGCAAAAGTGTTATAGTGACAATAAAGGCAGGTTGTCATCATCCACCCCCCACCTGATGCTCATCTTAAGAGCTATAACATAATCTTACTGTTTACTCACATAGACATCTCAATTGCATATTAATCTTCCTTCAATTCCTTTGTCTCATAGAAAATATCCTGCGATCAACTGTGTGGAAGACAGGGAAAAGTACAAAGCTGTATTTAACGACCAGTATCAAGAATACAAGGACCTCCACAAAGACATCAGCATTACTCTCGATAAGTTCAGAGAGCTGGATGCCATGATGGAAAAACTCCTTAGAGATGGAAAAAGCCACCAGGTGAGATGGATAAGCCTAGATATCTAACCCACACAAAACTTCTTTACCCAGAATGCTCCCTGAAGTCATTTTTAATGTCACTTTCCAACAAATTCACTCAGATATTAAATTTGGCACGCCCGTAAACCCTTTTGTGTGTCAACCCATATGAAGTGTTATGCTCCTCTCAAGAAAAAGATGTGGCTTTGTATTTCCACAACTATGCTCTAATGTTTACTGTAGCTGCACAAACATGCCTAAATATTGTCTACTGGAGCCACCAGTGGGCAGAAAAACATTTGGCTCAGGGAGTGCCCAACATAAAAAGATAAAAGAAGTTTTACATAGGCGATGTGACAATGTGGTTTACTTTAAAACCTATATTTGACTGTTTATCCTTATTCACCTCATTGAATAGTGTATGTAACACTGATTATATTCACTGGGTAGTGCTGCTAAACATTAATACTGTCTGCAAACTAAAAAGAAAGTGGCTTTGTGCTGTTCAGCTCCTTAGAAATTTCACATCGTAAGGGAAAAAATGTTGTCACATATTATTTGTAGACCCTTTAACAATAATAATTTAGCTGAAGGGGAAAAATTACAGTAAAATACATAAGATTCCTCAGGTGGCACAGATAGTGCATTAGTGTGTGATAGTGTCATTCTGTGCAGAGATTTCAAGTTCTCCCTGTGCATGCATGGGTCCCTGGGCTTTCTCCCTCGGGCCAAAAACATTCCCATTATGTCAAATGGTGACTCGAAGGCCACGTTTACATGGCGCCGGAAATGGTCAAATCCATCATGTTTTCATTGCGTTTTGGCCTTGCGTCTACATGGAAACTCGTTGAAAATGGAAACTTTTGAAAACAGGCTCCAGAGTGGAAAGATTTGAATCCGCTCTCCATTTCAGCTCCATGTAAACCGGTATCAGAGCGTTTTAGGGTGAAACGCTGACGTCACTGCATGCGCAGTACTCTTTCACATGAAGGCTGCTTGCGCATACCAGGAACTACAACAGCTTTGGCTGTCTGCCAAGTAACGTGTGAGCCTCTTCCCGTGCTCGGTTTGCTATCCAGACAAAACTATCCAGACAGATTTGTTGTCTGAAATGATTTGTTGTCCAGAAAAGAAACTCCTGTGTCTCTGTGCGTCTATTCACCATTGTTGTTTGTGAAAGTTCTTCTTCTTCGTTCATGTGTTGTCGCAGCACTGGCCCTCTGCAGACTTATACCGCCATCTACTGAACCGGCATGCACACTACAGCAGATTAACTCGCCTCTGAGCGTTGTCGTCTGAACGCAGAAGAATTCTAAAACACAAAGGAAAAATCTTTGCGTCTTTAAGTCAGGAGTTTCCATGTAAACGCAGCCTACATTGACCTTAGGTTTGACTGTGAACATGAATGGTTGTCTATCTCTCCATGTGGCCATGCAATTGGCTAATAACTGGTTCAGAGTGTGCCCTGCCTCTTGGCCATTGTCAGTTGAGATAGAATCCAGTTCCCTCCATCCAGCAGTATAGATAATGGATGTAATGATGGATATGATTCCTCAGAAAACTGGGTCAACTGCTCGGTAGAGTTGCCTGTCTATTTGTGTCAACAGATTTCTCATTAACCTGCTGGTTGATCTGCTTTCTCATTGAGATATCAAAAAAAAATAAAGAACCTGTAATGTTGCTAAATGAAAAGGCCGGGACATAATTTTTATGAAAAAATTATTTTTGAAAATTATTTTTTTAGTTTTCAAGTGGGCTGTTTTGCACACTGTTGGACTGTTGTAACGACTGTGGACTATTGGAGGAAACAACAAATAGAGAAAAAATTTTGGCCAGTCATGGACACATTTGTACTAATTTAGAAATAAGCTTAAAAAGTGTATTTATATTATTTGTGACAGGGATTAACATCACAGCATGTAATTAGTGGGTATAATGTGGAATATTCAGTCACTAAACAAAAAGTTAGCAAAAAATGTTGTTCAGCACCAGCTGCAATGTTTATGTCCCTTTGAAGGGCTGTTTCCTCTCTGAATGCAATAAGGTAAAAAAGGGGGAAACGAAATGCTACATTTGTGTACAGAAAGCCAAGAAGTGCTATAAACTTAATTTCCTTAAATATATTTAAGGCTTAAGCCCTGCCCACTATTAAAGATGCACCAATAACAAGATTTTGTTTACACCAAAGCACAAAACATATGCAGTGAGTGTCCACACTAAAACAAACTTGATTCTAATGCTTTATGATGTGTTTTACTGTTTTGTATTAAATCTTGCAGAATCAGCAGAGGATAGACGACCTTCTGAAGACATTTCAGCAGAAGAAAAATGTGAGTTATTGGTTTTTCTAAGAAAAAAAATATTTAAAAAAAAATAATCCACAGTTTTTGATTCTGCAGTTTATACCAGAGATGAATTATTGCTGATTTTGTTCTGAAAACATCCATTGGATATTTATAATTCTCTTATAAAGCTCTCCACTGAAACAGATAATATCGCCTCCATCATGAACTGAGCTAACTCTGAGAATTCTCATCCAATGCCTCTGCATTACAAAATTAATCAGATCACACAACAGCAGGCAGGGAAAATAGAGAAGAATAACTGATTCAGTTAATAAAGGTTGCAGATCTTAATCATGTCTTTTATTTAATTTGTTTGTGTTTTGACAGGATCCTGCATTCCTGGAAAAGAAGCAACGTTGTGATTATCTGAAAGCAAAATTAAGCCATATCAAAGCAAGAATTCGCAATTTTGACCAGGAAACAATGCAAAATGATTGAAGAGGAAAACCTGATGTCTGTTGAGAAGACACAACAAATGCATTGCCATCAATGCTGTTTTGCTTAATCCGTGCATTTTTGCATTTGGTTTCAAAAGCTTTAAATATGATAGTGTGAGTAATATTTGAGTATATATTTTAAAAAATACAGACTTAAACTGGGGTCAAATTTGGCTTGAAACTAGATATGTGACATGTAATTTTCTAAAAACATGAGGGGCAGAAACAGTCCACCTGTTTCTAACATCTCTAATGCACAGCATTTTCATCATTCATAACTCATCTATCGATACAGTTGTTTTATTTTATTTTAATCTATTGCATTTGGTTCTCTTGTTATTTGCACTGAGATTTTTGTATTATTTTTTTGACAAATTTATTTTCCTATACATGCATCTTTTACAGTCTTACTTTCCAAATTTGAAAGATAATTATTTATTTAATATTTTTTGTTGTCAGATTTTCATTTTCATGTTGTGTGTAAATTGTTCCACAATGGGAGAATATATCATATTGTAGGAATGTACTGTCAACTCCAATTTTTTCTGCAATGTACATATTTGAATTGAGAAATATTTTCCTCCATAAGGAGTATCAATAAAAGAGCAAACCATTTTCTTCATTTCACATATAAATTAAGCATGATGAGGGAGAAGAGCTGTTTCAAGTGTTGTGTGAGCTAAACTTGCAAAGCATTCTGGGTTTCCTCAGAATGTGCTGCTAAAGGCAGGGCATTGTTAAGGTCTATATAATAAGTAAGCAGAGTAGATATACAGAGAAAGAAAAGCAGCTTCAAATAGCAGTTTCAGCTTCCATATTCATATTGACATGCAGTCTTTCCACAATATTTTGAACATGTGCCTATAATGGCAGTGATGTCATGGTGGTCACCACAACAATACACAAACTGTGAGACATCTCAGGCTCTCAAGCTTTACAGCTGCTGGAAATGTATGAAGTGATTCATCTGCTCAACTGAAAAAAAAAATCAGATGCAAAGTTTAGAATCACAAAATTCTTTTAATACACTGTAAAATCCAATAGCTGTCTTGACTTGCAAACATGAGTTAACTTTACTAAGTTAACAAAAATATGCCTTTATGGCCAGTATTTATTAAGTAAAAATCACTTGCATGTGTAAAAATGCAAAATAAATGCAAAATACTTCTTTTTTTTAAGTGAAGATTACTTATTTTTTTAAGTTAAGCTCACTCGTGTGATTTTTGAACCACTCAGATTTTTGGAGTTGAGTTTGCATGGCAGCATGGTGGTGCAGCAGGTAGTGCATGTACCTAACAGCAAGAAGGTACCTGATTCGATTCCAGGGGTGGATAGGGGCCTGAAGTTTGCAGGATATCAAGTACACTCTACTTGACTGTTTTAGTTGCTTAAACTCATTTGTAAGTGTACTCTACGAAGGAAGTGCTAGTTAGTACAACTAAAATTAACTAGTTCTCTGCACTTGTTTTTTTAAGTGCAACCGGTTTGCATGCTTTTTTTAAGTAATGATAACTAATTGGATTTTACAGTGTATTAAAGTAACAGCCTACAGGTTCAGGAAGGAACCACTCTGGACTCACAAACCCAAAGAAGAAGACCCATGGGGAGGATCTCGACTCTCCGTCTCCCTCCATTCTTCAGTCCAGTCGTCAGTTACTGCTCTGAGCCTGAGTTGGTCATTAACACTGCTGAAGTGTAATAATTGCATGTTGAAGCAGAAGCATCTGTAGATGTATAAATGGTCTGTCAAATTTTGAAAATGTCAGCTTATTATCTATAGAGTGTAAATGACACTATTTTAATAATTACATATTTAAAACAGTTCATTCTTTATGTATATGCAAAAATATGCTTTTTCTTGAATTTTTTTTTAATACATTTTGTTTGTGAGGAAACTGTGACTCCCAGTGTGTAGAAAGCACAACTTTAGAACTTCATTTTGTATAAAAAAGGAAAACTGCTATCCCTCAGTTGCATTAATTTGGTCAAATATTAAAGATATGTATTTTTAACATAAAACAAATAACGGTTAATCTTTGCACAATACAGAGTAGTGCTGCAGGTACGTATGATGCATTACCTGTACTAGTGCTTGAATGAACTTTTCTGCCAGTGAAGCATTTGTTAAGTCAGCTTTATTAGTCCTTCCACTCAGGAAAAGTATACAATGGCTTCTAAAGTTAAAGCTCCAAAATAAAGAAAATTGTATCTAACTTGATTGGCATCAAACTTGGACAAAATACCAAAATACAGCACTGTAAGCAAAAAAAAAAGACCAAAGAAAAAAATACTGAAAACAAGGACAGCTGGCTTAAAAACACAAAGAACTAGGACACATGGATGAGCTGTCGCTGCCTTTAGTTTTACTATCATTTTACAAACGGGCCATTTGCAAGTTTCAATTTTCAATCAAACTTTTTGAAAACAACCACAACATAACAGACATTCCCCCCTCTCTATAAACAAACAAATAAATAACTAAATAAGTAAGTAAATGGTAAATAAATGGGTATTTTACCAAGTCAGGCGAGGAATCCCCTTTAATTGTAATTATTTTATTCAGACATTGGAGTCATTCTTTAACCATCCTGCCCAACATGTGAGTGGAAATGAAAAACTGCATAATTGATTAATATAATGTTACTGATGTAGGGCAGTGGGGGTAATCAATTTATATGATTTTTAGGAGTTATGGCATATGTCTGTGATGAGCAGAAAGCTCATAAACCCCAGGCAGAAATAAACACTTTGTAAGGAATATTAGAGGCATCTTTTAGTGAGTTGAGCGTTTAGTAAAAAAAATTGACTTGTTCTTCTGCTCCACAAGGTCCTTTGATTCACAGATTTTTTGTTCTTGCATTATATTATTTTAACTGAGGTTCAAATAAAGATGGCAGACATTTGTCTTTTGGCTTCATTTCTATCAGTTTTTACATGAAGACAAGAACAAGAACCACCACGTACCACTCCATCACACTTAAATCTGTGATAGAAAAAGTATTTTTGTATGCATTGTACATCATCTGATAAAAGAAACTTATATTAACAGGTGAGCCTGGGCACAATTCTGTCTTGTCCAACTTGTACAACAAAGTTTGTGGACTAAAATTCCATTTCCATAGAATGATCGTGTTAAGACAAAACAAAAAGAACAAACCAAACGTTTAATTTATTTTGAATAACAATTTGTCACGGCAAAAACTTTAACAATACAACATTACATAATTCCCACCATCATTGTTTTAAACTCAGTTTCTAAAATAGTGGCGATAATGAATCCTGTAAATGGATCACACTGTTCAACACACTGCTGAGCTAACGAAGTCATGAAAATCTCCTCAGCCAATGGACGGTCTTCTACAGATCACGTGGACGCTGGCTCAGGTGAACTGTGCACCTGGAGAGGCATACCCGCTCTCCTCGGGGTCCAGAGTGAGTCAGGCAGCTCCGCGGGTCTCATTTACTGAGAAAAGGTGTTCACTTAATGAAATGACGAAGTTCACGGCTGACAGTGAGCTCTAAAGCTGAAACTGAGAGGAGGGAAGACCCCAATGGATGACCGAGCTCGAGGCTGAGGAGCGCTTTTCACACGTGCTGGTAAGTTTGAGCTTTTATCAGGCATGATTTATTTATTTTAAACACTATTAAAGGATTAGCTTGAAAAATGTTGTTTTTTATTTCATGACTGAAAAGACTTAGAAGCAAAAACATTTAACCTTGTAACACTTGGTAAATTAAGTGATTGGGTCTAATTCCTGAAATTGATAAGAAGTGGATAAGATATTAAGGCTGTTTTGTCTAAAATGGTAGTTGTCTAATTCGAATGCGGGAAACAGGAACATTTTCCATTTTTAAAGACTTTCTTTCTTTCTTTCTTTCTTTCTTTCTTTCTTTCTTTCTTTCTTTCTTTCTTTCTTTATTTCACGGTAATTGCATTTTTTTGCATTGTACAGTAGGTGATGACCTGGCATCACAGTTCCATGAATTGGCCCATCCAAAATCTGAAATATTGTTACCCACATGTGAAACTATCTTCAACCCTGTAATATTATTGTAGACTGAAAAACGTTACGGAGCTGTTTAGCTTTGACATTTCTAAGTATTTTAGTCTCCAAAGCCAAAATCAGACAAAGTCCAGTGGTGTCCAAACTATGTCCCAAGGTCCCACTCTGGCCTGTGGTCCACTTTTAGTTGACCTTAAAGGGACTGTGAGGAGTTTCTAAGTAATTACAAAAAAGTCTCACTTTTAGATATATGCCTGATCGAAATACACACTGAGTTTTAGAGCATCAAAATAGGTTATCTATAATGCTATTCCTTAGCCTGCCAGTCGGGTTGGACAGGGCTGGACCGGCCTGGATACTCAACTTCGGGAACAAGACAATTAAAACTAGTGCAAATTTATATTATTCGGACATGTCTTAGAGCACCGGGCTGTAAGTAGTGATATATAGCCGGCTTTCCAAAAATTGCTTGTTGTCACACATCAAAAACTACACACTCACACTCTTTCTACTACTACGTAACTAGAAAGAGATACATTACCTCATCACTTTGCATCCTGTAAGTTGTTGAAAAAAGAAGTTGTAAAGCAATGCAGAGTTCTGAGGAAAGTCCGGTCTGCATCACAAACACACGCTTTGCCTTGCACACATCTTTTGGTGCGTTCCAGTTGTTGTCAGAAGTAGGAATTTTGAGTTCCGAGTAGGGAACTGCAACTGGATCGCCCCCCGAAGTCAGAATTTCCTACTGGAAACTCGGTGAAACCTCAATTGAAGATGGATGCCCCCAGTGTGAACAGTTAATTAGCTCCTGTAATAATCAATTTATTTGCACTTCTGACTGGGGTGTGTCGCTCTAGATCAGCTGTATACATAGTATTGTTAGACTTATATTTACAAAAATGCTGCCATGGTGATAATCACATTGTTCATGTGATGTTTGTGAACAACAGTGCAGGGCTTGCTAACAACATCTAACAATAGCCTGGTAGATCAGCATGTTTTTTCCGACTTCAACTGGAACACCGATAAGTCAGAGATGATGTCACTCCCAGTTCCAAGGTTACTGGAACACAGCATTGTCCCCACAAGGACGTGGATTGTCAATCTGATGTAATCTGGAATAAAAACAGTTGTTGTAGATGTCATCACATACCCACACAGCGCTGATTGGCTGTCCCGGTACAACCACATGTGATGTCGCCTGAAAAGTTCAACTTTTTTTACTTAGGCATGTGAGTGGCTTGACCAGGTTGCGCGTCCCAGATCGCATCCGTCACAGCTATACAATGACTACATCGAGAGTGGTCGCCCAGGTCACCCAAGTCGTGTTCGGTGTGAACACACCTTTATATGTAGAGCAGTTTGCTCTGGTTTTGTGTCTGAATTAGGCCTGGGCGATATGACAAAAAATGTTATCACGATATAAATTTTCTTATCAGTCGATATCGATAATTATCACAATAATTATCAAATCATTTTTTTCTTTCAAATTTGAAGGCTAATTTTTGCCCCTGAGTGAAAGTTGATAAAACCAGATGCTGCTTTTGTACTTTAACCAATCTTTAATGTCAGAACATGACAAACTACTGCACAGCATTTCACAAATATGAGTAACATTGCACAAAATTTAAAGTTAACAAATTCAGAACATTGCACATGAGGTAGTCAAAATGCAGAACATTGCACAAAATCTGAGGTAGACATGCAATCCTAAAAAATTAAATATAAACTAAATATAAATTATAAAAAAATATAAATTAAATATAATACTTTTTTAACACTCAGCAACATGTTAAAGCCTTTTGTGCATAAAGTCTTAAGGTGTCTGACAATGTCAACAAAATAAATAGACAAAGGAAAATGTTCAGTTTCAAAAATGTAATAAATAAACAAACAACACAGACATTGCTTTAAAGGTTACGGGCCAGAAAAATAAGTCTGTCCACAGTATTGGGCTTTAATGCTGCTCTGTGACAGGTCACGATGTTCCCTCCTGTACTGAATACCCTCTCAGAGGGGGAGCTGGTTGCAGGGATACACAGGTAGCGCCTTGCTAGCTGGCTCACTCATGGAACATTTTTTTCATACATTCTCCACCATTCTAGGGGTTCGGTTTCCCCGTCTGCATCTGGAGCTTTTAGGTAGCTCTCAAGCTCTGCCTCAACTTACTGCAATCAGTGATTCCTGTGCTGCTGAAGTGGCTTCTTAAAAAAGCTGCCCAGTGACTTTCGCTGCTTCTTGACAGGTAGCTGTGCTTGGTGCTTGGTCGGCACATGTTGTCGGCAAAGTTTGCAGTGCACGCCGCTCTGTTTTTTATCAGACTCTAAGTAGCCAAAATACCTCCAAACAACTGAAGATGAGGGGCCTCTCTTGTCTACAATTCTTTCAGCATGCTTTGAGTGGGTAGGCTCGGTGTTATCCTCCGTCTCATCATCGCTCATTTTGGCTGTGTTGTTGTCCTTTAGCTTTCATGCTCTGTGTGAGCCGCTCTGGTCCTCGTCACCTTCTTCTGCGCTTGAATGTTGGTCGGGAGCTAGCGTTCACGTCGCATTAGCGCCCCCCTTTCTCTGGTGTTCGGGTGGTGTAATTACAGTTTAAATCTATCGACTTTTATCGAACGTTTTTATTATTTCTATTGACAAAAATTATATTTCGATAATTATCGTTATCGTTTTATCGCCCAGGCCTAGTCTGAATGCGAAGATGCAGAGATGAGCCATCATCATCTGACATCTCTGCCACGCAGACCAATGTCTGAATACTGATCAGGGCAGTAGTATCCAGTGGTAGCCAAGGGTTAATTGACTTTCTCAAATAGGGAGGAGAATTAATAAGATTTTAGCAATGGATTACTGCTTCTGCAATTGGCTGGTGTTTCCACTTAGTAAAAGTCATGCAGTCTTTTCTTTTAGAATGAAAATTTGGCCACAGTTGTTCACTCCTATTCTGATAGGAGTCTGCCTGATATGATTTTGACTTCTTTGTCATCATTTCTGTCGACTGCCTTGGATGAAAGTGTGAAATCTTTGATTTACAACCATGCAGAACAAAGTGGAAGGAACTGATAAGGGAATTGATACGCATAAAGAATAATGATCTTGATTACTTGAAGGACTTGTCATTGATTTTCACCTGGAATTGGTTTTTGATTCCCATCCCTGATCCTCACTTCTATGTACTTTGGCAGGCTATAATAAAGGTGAAATGTT
Organism: Scarus forsteni; assembly: GCA_036419115.1. Taxonomy (NCBI): domain Eukaryota; kingdom Metazoa; phylum Chordata; class Actinopteri; order Labriformes; family Labridae; genus Scarus; species Scarus forsteni. The sequence goes on from JAZDUH010000271.1 coordinate 3,819,816, forward strand.
TTTTTTTTCTTAAGTGACATTTAATCATTCATTATGGATATACAACATCTAAAACACCAAAGATACATAGGCATGACAATTTGCCCCAGTCATCCATATTTTTTTGTATGTGGCCCTTTTTAAAAAAAGTTTGGACATCTCTGATTTAGTCTGCTCGACTGTTTTTATTAAATTATTTCCTTTTCTTCTTTTGTTCCAAATGAATTAACTTTGTGGGTTTCCTGGTCCGAGATTTAAATTTCATGATGTAATATAAATCCAAACTGATGGGCCATTTTATGTGTATGGTTGTCACAGTTATAAAATAAAAACTATAAAACTGGCCAAAAACAGACAGTTGTGCCAAATCTAGCTGGTCTTCTCATGTAGCTTTTCCCCGTTCGGACTCTCTGACAGTCAGGTGCACCCACATTCATGTAAAACCCAGTAAAGCAGCTCAGAGAGGGAACATGTCTGTTGTTCTCCCCTGCAGTAAACACCCCGCATGGCTGCCCTAGCTCGCCTCTTGCCTGCTGTTTGCCTGAATTATTGAAGCCTGCTGGGTTGAATTCCTCTACAGTGTTGAATTGTGGGTCAGTGATACCGAGCACCTGGGCTGAGGTGAACGAAGGGCAGAGAAATCATCAAGAAGAGATACATTAAAATTAAATAAGTGCAGGGGATAGTGAAGGCACTGGGAGTAAAAGTATAAAGGATGGATAATTTCATTTTCGGGTGCTTATTGAGAATAAGCTTTTTTGCTCCAGAAACAGTTCTTTCAGCCTACGAATATTTTCTATGCTAAAGGGATTGGCACATGCTCTCTAAAGTGACACCTTGACTTCACTGCCTGTGCAACATGCTTTGCTTTCAACAAAAATCAACTAAATAATGATTTTCTCCCTTTTTTAGGTGAATTTGCAGTGATATCCTCCAAAGATGTTCGAGCCTCAATACTACGATTCCCCTCCTATGTATAGCCCCCCCTACAGCACCACCTCCCACAGCATCTACCCCCCGAGAAGTGTTCACTCACCACAGAGCCAGTACATCCCTTACACCTACAACGCCCCTCAAGACTCCTACTACCAAGGGGAGAAGCCTCAACTCTTCTACCGATGGTTTTCTCCTCCTGGATTTGTTAAAGTCTTCCAGGGAACCGCAGCTCTCATGTGTTTCCTCATCTTTGCCTTTGTGGCTTCAACCCTAGTGTGGGACATGAATGGATTTGGGTACGGGGGCTATGGCATTGCAACTTCGGGGATTTCAGGGGCTGCTGCAGAGTCTGGATATTATGGAGGCAGCTATGGTTATAGCAGCTCATACATGACACCACAGTCGGCAAAAGCAGCTATGATTTCCATGGCATCCATTAACTTCCTGATTTCTCTGGGGTTCCTGGTGGCAAGTTTTTCTCGGTCACGGTTAATGAGGGGGTGCAGTTTCTACCTCACTGTGTTCATCAGTAACATCATCTTAGCTGTCTTGCAGGTAAGTCTAACACGATGGCGGTTGTTCAAATGCTTAAACATGTCCGGTAGGAGTCAGTATGTTCACATAAACTATTTAGTTGAGCTACAGTCATTTCCTTGGACTGCAGTCCCAGTCCCAGTAAACAAGCAACACAACAGAATCCTTTTATAACCAGTTGCATGTACTGTAGGTTTGGGAATCACCAGTAACTCCACAATACGATATGATAATAACAGTTTAATCACTGTGATTCTCAACACAGTATGCTGAGTATTGTGATACTTGGGATTAATAAATGTTTTTACATTTGAATAGAAAAAAAGAGAAATCAACAAACATTTTACAAGAAATACCTCAGTATATTTATGTAATTTACATCAGTTTAATTGAAAACAGGAGTAGAATTCACAGACTCATGTCCACTTATTGCCAGTTCTGGTGCTTTCAGCCTCCCCAACTTTAAGTTTCACACCTCTGTAGAGCTTTGGTACTGCTGTGTTAATGAAATAACACTGAGACATAGGCGCACACCTAACAAGCATGTGACAGAAGTCCTATTTTCCACATGGTGAGGCCTTGAGTCTGCACATAAAGTGATGGGTTGGGTTATTTTCTTAACTTGCAAAGAATTGGGAAGCACCGACAAATTAAGCAAATGTCGGCTGGTTTGTCAGCAGCATTAGCTTAGCATTGGCTTTGCTGTTATTTGCAGATGATGCAAAGTAAGGTGAGCCGTATGTGTACAGTATTTTACTGTCATGCATCACTCTTTACAAATCCTATGTGTCAACAGCAGCATTGTGCTGACTCGGTTTGTCTACATCCATGTTTGTCACACATGCAGAGCTTTCTGTGCTCTCATTGGTCAATGTCTCTGATGTGGAGGGACAGTTGTAGGCAGTACAAAAATCAAACTTTTCTGCCATGGAGTCATGTGGTTTCCCAGACCGCTTTCCTTTGTCATTAAACTGCATTTACTGCATGAGGCTTAGTGACTGATTTTTGTAATCGATGGGTCCCAAAACTGAACAACTGTCAGGCCATAGTCCTGCATAACATGTGTTGTCTGATTCCAACATCAGGTGAGCATCACACCAATGAGGCATTATATTATGGGACCTGTGGAGACCACTTAAAATATTTAACATGGCAGTAAAGAGTTGAAATAAGAAGTTAATGTGTATGCTCCTTGTGCTAGAATATCTCAGCCTTAAGGACATTACTTCATCATTATTCTGTTCACACTTGCAACACCAAAACGCAAGAATCAATGTGTTTTCGTCATATACCAACAATAAGGACTTGGCCACAAAAAAAAACATTCTTCAACTGCAGAAACCTCGAGCTTAACCAGATCAATTGAATGGAAGGCATCTACTGAGACTAGAACATATTAAGACATTTGCATTCACTGTCTAAATATCTTTTCATTTTCTTCCAGGGCATCATCGACATCATCTTTGTGATCGGGGTGAACCCCATGTCTCAGAGCTCACAGAGCATGCTCTATAACCCCATGTTGATGATGTGTCAGAACATCCAGGGCACCCCAAGCCTAAGCAGCAGCTTGGGGGCCAGTTACCCAGGGGGTAACCCCATGTACATTCAATATCTACACCACTACTGCTACATGGACCCAGAGGAGGTAAGGCAGGCCATTTCTGCTCTGTTACTTCATATCATTTTTGTGTTCTACATCTACTTTCTGTCCTCAGGCGGTGGCATTAGTGTTGGGTCTGATGGTGGTCGTGGCCATGTCTTTCTCAGCGTACTATGCCTACAAGACCCGCAGCAAGATTTGGCGACATGGAAAAGCTAACATCATATGGGACGAGCCGCAAGGCAGGCGGTCTGAGGGGCAGGACGTACAGGACTGGGTGAGAGATTACTCTGTGGTTATGTCCTCGTTTTCTTTCGACATCTTAACTGAGATATTTCTCTGTTTTTGTGTGTTTTTTTTAAAAAGATTATTAAAAGACAGTGAAACTGATACCAATCACAGTATGTAGACTATGCCAAAGCTCTTTGAATATTTCCTCAACAACACACATTGTTAAGTGTATCATGTCATACTAATGATCTTTCATCTTGACAAACACCTGCAGCCTGTTGCTGTTTGCATTTGGCACTCCCAGGTTTCACTCTGGCTTCTTATTAACCAGACAACTAACACCATTTGCTCGTTAGCTGTGGACTTACCTTTACAAAACTCACTGATGATAAACTTTATAGGATTTCCTGCACAAAGGAAACACATCCTCAGTCTTTCACAACAGGTCACCTTACAGTTAAGAGGTAGATTTTAAGTTTCAGTTTGTCTGAACAGGTATTATTCCACATTTACTTACTGCTAAACATAATAATACAATAACTCACAGCCAGACCTACACACAGAAATGGCTGAACCTCTGACAGGCCCAACCTTTGGCCTCATTTAGGTGCTAACATGGCTACACACATGGCCTTAAAAAATGTGCTAGTTTTCTCTGTAACTTTGTTGACCTAAGAGTGACAAAGGGCCAGTAAATTTCTTTGTCTCTGTACTGACTGTTTATTTTTCATTTAGTGTCTTCAATATACCTGCTTGTTATTTGTTTGTAGATACATACGCAGTTTGATGGACTTCAAAAACAGACTGACACTGTTGAATATGATTTTAATTCACTAAGCCACAACTTTCTGGTGGCTGTTTCCACCTTTAAGGTGGTCTTGCTTACAGTGTAAAAAAACTCCAAATGGAAAAGAACGCTAGAAAATAATGTCAGGGATAAAACCAGCAAACATTTGTATAGTAGTACACATTTACTGTCATCAATATGCCTGTAAAATCTTATTTTATGTTTGAGGGGACCATGTAGGTGTGAAAGAATGTATAATATTTGTTTCAACAAATAAAACAATAAGAGTTAACAAGAATCATGTTTACATTTAAAGCTTCAGTTAGGAGTTTTTATTTGGTTGTACAACATACTGAAGTTATTACAAACGTCTCTGCATGACTTAGAAACATCAATCAGAAATGGACTAATTTATGTAAAAATTTTAAATGCTTGTCAATCCTGCAACATGGACAGGAGTCAGATGAGGGGATTGATAGCATACTGTTATTACCTCCGCCAAGGAGGTTATGTTTTCGGGAGAGTTTGTCTGTTTGTCTGTCTATGAACAAAATAACTCAAAAAGTTATGGATGGATTTTGATGAAATTTTCAGGAAATGTTCAGAATGGGAAAAGGAAGAACTGACTCAATTTTGGTGTTGATTCGGATCACCGTCTGGACCCGCCATGACGAAAAATGTGATTTTTGTGAATAACTACTGAACTAAAATAGATATCATTATGAAACCAATTGCTAATGGTATGTTTTCATGGTCAATGAATCTAAATATTTACATAAATAAAGGTAGGACTAATATTTATGGTAAAAATCACAAAATGGGAGAGGACTCTGGTGCTGGCGGAGGTCTGCGCTCTCCGAGTGCTTTTCTAGTTTAGGGATTTATTTTTAGTTAAATTCTAGGTATTTAAACTTAAGAGAAATAAGGTTTTGTGTAGGAAACATATTTTTTGTACATTAAGAAAAAGATTATAAACAACACTAGAAACAACACTCGAGTTCTTGAATGTAAATGTTGACAAGTTTCCACTCATCCAAACACCTCTTACACTTTACCATAACAAAATGACATCTTGACCTTAAATTCTAGATAGAAATTCACTATATTGAAGTGACATTCATTGTTTTGCTTAGAATAAAGCTATACTTGTTTTATGTACTTTTTTGTGCAGGAAATTTTTTGGGGTAATAATTTTAAATGAATAGAAATCACTTTTTGAGGACAATTGGAGATTATATTTTAGTTGTATGAGAATCTTGATACACACCATCTACAACACATAAGTCTAGCAGATCGCAGATGCACCGCACAGTGAAACTAAACAACTGACAGACTTTCATGTGATGCTGACATAACACAACCGCACGCACTTTCAAAACATTCAGTGTATTTTGTGAAGTATTTCATTCCTTTCACGCAGTGTGACAGAGGTTATGTTTGGCCTGCAAACTTTCATCCCTAACAAATGGTAATTTTGACTTCTCACCACTGAGTAATGATCCTGTGATGTTTTTATATGGTTATGAAACTGGTTGAGATTAAGACTGCGTTTACACGGACACTCCTGACTTAAAGACGCAAAGATTTGTCCTTTGCATTTTAGAATTCTTCTGCGTTCAGACGACGACATTCGGAGACGAGTTAATCCGCTGTAGTACGCATGCCGATTCAGTAGATGGTGGTGTAGGTCTGCAGAGAGGCGGCGCTGCTACAACACACATATGAAGAAGAAAAACTTTTCACAATCATCAATGGTGAATAGACGCACAGAGACGCAGGAGTTTCTTTTCTGGACAACAAATCTGTCTGGATAGTTTTGTCTGGATAACAAACCAAGCATGGTAAGCGGCTCACACGTTACTCGGCGGATGGCCGTAGCTGTTGTTGTTCCTGGTATGTGCGCGTAGCCTTCATGAGAAAGAGTACTGCGCATGCGGTGACGTCAGCGTTTCACCCCGAAATGCTCTGATACGGATTTACACAGAGCTGAATGGGGAGCGGATTCAAATCTCTCCACTCTGGAGGCTGTTTTCAAAACTTTCCGTTTTAGATGGAAATGCAACGTGTTCTCATCTAAACACAAGGCCAAAACGCAATGAAAACGTATCAGATTTGACCGTTTTCGGTGCCATGTAAACACAACCTAAAAGTCATGCTTCTTTATGGCCTACCAAAGCAAACGGCATCAAAATCTGTTCATTTCATTTGTTATCACTGAAAGTTAAAACCTCTACAGTATGGTTAGGTGTCGATAAATTATCACAGCAAGAACTACATTTCCCATAATAATAAATACGCTTTTACAGTGAAAATAAAAATGAGCAAGGTTAGATTTTTAAAATTTGTGAACCAAGCACAACTCACACATATTCTGGACAAATTTAGTAAGAAAATTTTAAGTCCAGGGGGCGCCAAGATCGACTCCACTGTGAAGCTTCTCATGGGAGCTTTAAGGGCTGAAGATTGAGTTGTGTCTGGGAGGATAAGAAGTATTTTTCTACTTTCATAGATATTGTGCAAGGTTCAGACTAGTTCATCTTTTATGTGTTTTTTGGAGTGATATGGTTGAGGAGCCTCTGTCAAAGCCTCAGTGTTAGGCAGTAATGAAAGCTGTCTGTGGTTCATAGCCACAGCATCATGTGGTTTTTCATAGTGATGATGTACCAGAGTGTCAGTTTACTGTGTTTATTTCATTATGTGCCATTATATCGAGAGGAAGCACATTCATTTAATCCAGCGAGGCCTTGGCCCACATAGTCTTATCACTGCGAAGTGAGACGCTTCATGGAGACGCGAGTCTTACTCTTGTGTTGCTGTGAAGATGCTTGCCTTGCAGGGAGGCATGTATAATGTATGTGGCATGTATAATGTATGAAAAGGGTAGAGTTGCCTCCATGTTGCTGTGTGAATCCCTGTAGAGTGTGGTGGCGCTAAATGATTCAGGATGAGAAAGGAACCGCTGCAGATCAGACTCTTGGCTAAAAAGTTATTTCCTGGTGGTTTGTGCTGCATTTTATTTTCAGACAAAGTGGAGTTCATTAGGGGTGGATATGTAGGATAAGTACAGTGTGTTATAACACACACTATCAATATTAGACTTGTGCATTCCCTCTGATTAAAATGACTTTACATTTAAAAGTATTTAAGTGTGCAGTTCTCTCCTAATGAAAGTGGAAGGTATTTAAATGATGTAGGTGCAGCTTCTCTATTAGATCTTGAATCTTCTGAGAGACTTTTTTTGAAAGAAAAAAAGAAAATGGCAGATAATTGGTTAATCTGTTGAAGTGAGAGCTGATTTTTTAAGCAGCAGAGTGATTTCTGCATTGATATGACATTTAGGTCCATAAAGAAATGAATTAATATACTGGTATATCCTTTGGGGATGTAGCACATCACTGAACTAAGTTTCACTTCAGGGTTCAAAATCATCGGCCCAGGAAAACACTGAACAAAACCAGAGTGACATCAGCTGTATGGTAATTTAAGCGGGATTTTGACTTAATCTATAGTGACCACCAAACCCATCTCTAAAAAAATTTAAACAAACATAATGAGATAAAAAGTGAGCTGAGGTGGGGCTCAAGGCTGACTGAGTAATAGAAACTCCACAAATGCTTATAATCATGTCAAGCATGAACAATAAGGAGCATTAAATCTTTCATAAAATCAAAGCAGGCAAGTTATTACATAAAAAGGAAGAAACACCATTGACTAATGGGGATGTGTACAGGTGAAAAACTGGTGACACTGTAGAGTTAGACTATGATCTGTTACAATATTGTGATAATATCAGCAGGGCATACTCACGGTGTTTCTTTTCTTTTTCTTGTCAATATCTTTGATTGATTTTTCTAGTATTAGGAACTCACAGCATTATGTTCATGGAAAGATTAAACCATTCCTGCTTAAAAACATTTGGAAACGATGTTATTTTATTATTTGTGTCTTTTGTTTATCCCCTTTAACAATACCAATAATATATTATATTTTGTATAGTTATATTTCATATCATTGGAAAGCCTGATTAGCCATCCTTACACCTTTTAGGTACAACGTCTAAGGATACGCATTTGAAGAACATTTAAAATCACAGAAAACGTCCATTCAAAGCATCTCTGTCACTTTTTTGCTAAGCCTTTGTTAAAAAGATCAGTCAGCCTTTTGGTACTGACAAGTGGGAACATCACAGTAACAAAACACTACAAAGAGACTGTTGCTGTTCTGCAGCATTTCTGATCTCCAGCAGTTTTCCTGGATTTTCCCGTCACACAGCAGCGGATCATCCTCAGACTCCTCGGTCATAAGATCTTTTTCACTGACTGCTGTTTCCAGACGTCTTCATCCGCTCTCTGGATCAGCCCCATCCTGTGCTGCTGCTCCGGCTCAGAAATAGGCCAAAGACTAGGAGTCATTAATAATGCATTATACAATATGACAAAGGATTAAATGAGACCTTATGCAGCTTCAAGTAGGGTTTTCTTTTGAGTGTGTTCCTTTTATTGTGAAGCCATAGTTAATTGTCTTTTCTGTTGAATTCTTTGGTCAAACTCTGTTGTAACATTTGTGTTCAGAGCTGAAGGTGTTAATAATTACCTCCGCCAAAGAGGTTATGTTTTCGGGTTTTCGGGTTCGAGTTTGTCTGTCTGTCTGTCTGTCTGTCTGTCCGTCCGTCTGTGAACAAAATAACTCAAAAAGTTATGGATGGATTTTGATGAAATTTTCAGGAAATGTTCAGCATGGGAAAAGGAATAACTGATTCAATTTTGGTGTTGAACCGGATCAGCGTCTGGCGGCCATGGAGAAAAATGTAATTTCTGTCAGTAACTACTGAACTAAAATAGATATCATTATGAATCCAGTTGCTAATGGTATGTTTTCATGGTCAAGGAATCTAAATATTTCGATGAAATAAAGATAGGACTAATATTTATGGTCAAAATCACAATATGGCTGAGGACTGTGGTGCTGGCAGAGGTCTGCACTCTCCGAGTGCTTTTCTAGTTTTATTAGAAAAGCCTTGGTGTTTTTCATCATCTGGGAAAGTCTGAGTACCTTGGTACTACTCTTAGGCTGTGTTTACACAGCGCCAAAATGGGCAAACTCGATAAGTTTTCATTGTGGTTTGGCCTTGCGTTTATACTGAAACACGTTGGGTTCTGTCTGAAAAAGGTAACTTTTGAAAACGGGCTCCAGAGTGGAAAGTTTCCAATATGCCCTCCATGCAGCTCCATGTAAACACGCATCAGAGTGTTTCAGGGTGAAACGCTGATGTCACTGCATACGCAGTACTCTTTCTCATAAAGGATGCATGCACATACCAGGAACAACAACAGCTTCGGCCGTCTACGGAGCAACATGTGTGCCACTTACCGTGCACAGTTTGTTATCCAGACAAAACCATCCAGACAGATTTGTTGTCTGAACTGATTTGTTGTCCGGAAAAGAAACTCCTGCATCTCTGTGCGTCTACTTGCCATTGTTGTTTGTGAAAAGTTTTTCTTCTTCATACGTGTATTGTAGCAGCACTGCCCCTCTGCAAACCTACAGAACCATCTACTGAACTGGCATGCACACTACAGCGAGTCCATCCAGCCGTCGTCTGAACACAGAATTTTAAAATGCAAAGGAAAAATCTTTGCGTCTTTAAGTCAGGAGCGTCCATGTAAACGTAGACTTAATGTCACCTTTTTAGTTAGAGAAATCAAACATACAAAATGTTTGTTGCTCCAGTTTCTCTCTCGCCTTCATGCTCACACACTTTTCCACGTTTTTTCTAGTGTAACATTCATTTCATGTCTATGGTTTTAAAAATGCTTCTTGTCATATTTTTTTTAGCTGATAGTTGCTGAAAGAAAAGAATTTGAGTAAGATTCAGATCATCCCACAAAGAAAAAAGACTTCTGCTCGCCTGTCTTGATGCAGGTTTACACGTTTTATTCGTTTTAATGCAGTCCGTTACACCGTAGCCAAGGCGACTTTGTGTGTTCCTGTGGGTTTGTGTTTGTCCTTATGTGTGTCTGATTACATGGAAACAAGTCTGGCAGAGACACAGCTCCCTCCAACACAGTATTACGAGCCCAGATTATTTAGAGCCCAGAGTGCTGTGCAGTGCAGAAAATCCTGTGGTATCTTCTCAGATATGCTGTTTATGGAACTGACTCAGAGCAGGAAAGACTGTCAAAAAAAGAGCCTGGCTGCAAGCCTCCACTGTCAGGCTGAGAAGTGACTAAATAAATGATTCATTAAGCATGTCAGTCATTTATTATTGAACTCTTCATTTGACATTGTCATATGAATTGGTTTGTAAATGTATTGAAATGCAGCTAATGAATTACAACAAAGAATCAGGAAAGTTCACATATTTTCCTCTTATAAAAAGTTCAACCTGGTCCAAGACAGAGATGAATATTGATAAGATTTTATTGATACCAATGTTGCTATCAATTCTGCTTATTTATCCCATTCTTTAAGAATTCTCTTGTTGATTCCTGTGGATTTTCTGGTTGGACACAAGTCGACCACCATAGCTTTTTAGTGGGAACAATGTCAAACACATGACACTCCAGAAATTCAAGGCCGTGCTGCATAGAGGAATGCCTCTGTAAGTTGTTATTGATTCCACCTACTAAATTTTGTGCACTATCATTTGACAACATCAAGTCATAATTTGGACAACTACTGCTCTGTGTTGGCCGTGATTACATCTTAGACTTTAACATTTCTGCAAACTTGTCTCTGATGAGAGCATGATGCTCTTGTTTTCTACTGCATGCAGAGCAAAGTAGAAGGAACTCATACAGAAATTGTTCAGCAAAAAGACAAATGATATAGATTCTTTGAGAGAGTTGTTATTGATTCTCATCTGGAGTTGGTTTTAGATTTCCATCTCTATTTCCAGATGTCCCAAGAGATTATTTAGGAGTTTCTCTCTGAGAAAAATTCACTCAGACTTTGGAAAAATGCTCCAATGTTACATTGCTTTAGAGTTGCTTATTGTGTCATAATTACAGATGTAATGGATAGATTTTGCACTAACAAGAGAAGAACAGTGCATGAAGTCTGAAATTGATTGATTAAAACAACAGAGAAAGAAACAAAGTTAAAGAAACACACCTTTTCAGAAAAACAGTCTTGACAAAACATAGTTCAGTGCTTTAGTTAGATCAGCTTCATTTGGCCCTAGAAAGTTGGACTTGAAATAAAAAAAAAATGTGTCACACACAGTGGGCTGAAATCATTATGAAATTTAATTAATATAAAACAAGACAACTTAATGATTTCATGACATCCCTATTTCTATATTATGTTAGATTATGCAGTTTAATCTAACTACACTGTAATGCTTGTAGCTTTCACTATAATAACCCCAACATGGCGCTGCACTGAGTTTCCTGACATTTGCAAGTTTATTTACAGTCTTACTCTGAACAATCATTAAGTTACATCAAATTTGGCATGTAAAATAGACGTCACTTCTCTACGGGACAGTGGAAGTAGTACCAAAGTGATGGCTGTAACTAAATTGACCTGAATGTGCAAGGCTCCATTTTTTAGGGAAAAAACTTTTTCAGTTGAAGTATTTATACATTTTATTTATTTGCAGCATTAAGGGCAAATGGTTTATATTTTGATGTTGCTAAATATGCTTTGTCTTACAAATCTATGTACAAACTGATTGAATGCTTCTTTTCCTTACAGTTGGCTCTTTTTTCCTGCCCTCTCCAGGAAGTTATCCCTCATTAAGCCACGCCCTCCATATTTTATGTTACCATTGGGCATTTGGATTCATAGAAGTTGTCAATGGCTTGAAATTTTAGTGTTGTTATTAACAGAGTTAAGTCCAAAGAAGACATTTTTCATATTTCACGTCACTTGAGGAAACAGGATAAAACAATCTCCTGAATTACTAAGTGGATATCACAAGTTGATCCTTTAAAAACCACAATTTCACTGCAACTCCATGAAAAGAATAATTGATGATGGAATTTGTCCAACCAGAGTACCATGGTAGTCGATATGAGGGCTCTCTGATTTTTGACAAGGGATCAGTTGAATAGATGTTACTCCAAATGATTCTGAATCACCTCTCCCAAATTTTGCTTCAGGTTGATCATGTGGGAGACGCACGCAGCACCCAGCAGGCGCCAACCGTTGTCGTCTCAGAGAGGGCGACAGCACCTGAGCTGAGGACGGAGAACAGCGTGGTCTCCTATGGCAATGGGACAGTCAGCATCCACAGTGAGGGCAATTATAAGAGCAACATGTGAGTGATGGTGCCCGCTGATAAGTGTGAAACAAACACAGACATACCCTCACCCATAAAACAGAGCACATCAGGAAAACATGGTCCCTACAACAAACACATCCTCATTTCTTTAATGACTTTGATAGCACAGTGATTAAATGAAAAAAAGACAAAATATTCTTAAACTGCAAAATGTAATGGGTTAGCTCCGCTTATTCTAATCTTCTATTGTCTCTTGTTTTAAATTACAACGTTTCTTTTAAAACTTGAACAAGATATTTTAATTCTGAAACATAAAAAAATGTTTTTATAGGCAGAGCAGCCACATACTTCATTAAAAGTTAAATTATTTTAGATGCATTCGCTGTTGGCACTATTGAGGACAAATAAAAATCTTCTCGGGAACTAGTTTTTGGAAATTGGAAACAAAGAAGTGCACACTCTAGTCAAGAGCAGGTTTCATGGCAGCACACTAATACATAATATTAATGCTTTTTATTTATTTGTTTTTTGTGTGTGTTGTAAAAAACAAAAAACAAAAATTCTGATCTTTCTGTTTGGCCTGTTTTTCCTTTTCTGACTTTTTTTGTCTTTGTGTTGCTGTCACTTCTGTTCCTCTATTGATTAAACGAATACATGGTTAAAATGAAAATTGGAAATTTAGTTCCATGGATTATTCTAACTCTAGTAATATCATTGGAAAGCCAGGATAGCCACCTTTACCACATGTTACAATTGTGAGGAACCTGCATTTGTAGAATGAGCAACATAACTTAAAAAAATGTTTTCCGAATCTCTGAACTGTCTCTGTAGTCTTAAAGGGAGCAATAATCAACCAATATAACAGTTCCAAACTTTTGAATATATCTGTACTGTAGCAGACATTTGGTGTTTAAATGAAACTTCAATTTAGAGGCTCATTCTGGCTGCTTTGTGCTCAAACATGCATGTGCCTCACTTAGGCCTAAAATTAACAAATAATGAGAAAACTGAAATCCAGATAAAGATAATGTCGGTCTTACAACCTTGGTCTACTTCCATTAAATATGCATATATCCATATTGCATGCATTATTGGATACATTAACACTATGGAGCCAATTGTATCATATTTGATACATACTTTTATAATACCTCTGTCTACTAAATATGATCAACAAATTACAAAAAAAAACATCTGAATACAATCAGATAAATGATAAAAATGTCCTCTAATGGATTATCAGTTCCCAAAAACACCTTATGTATCAGATGAGATACGAAAAATCCATATGTTGAATTTTATGGACAGTATAATATTTTTAGTATCTTAGCAGAAAGTGAAACAAACATTTCGGCTCCAAATATTAGAATTTTCTGGCTATAATCTATGGTCTTGGGCTTTAAAGGGTTAAATACACAAAACTGTAAACACTTTATAACCCTTAAGTCCCATGCATGGGTATACTGAACTGCTTGGTGCTTGATTCCTTCATTCAAAATTTGGAAAAAATTTGGATTTCTTCTTCTGGATTATGAAATCAAACTTAATTCAGTTAATCAACTGCTTCATGTCTCCTTTACTTCAGTTTTCCTGCAGACAACAGTAATGGCTGTAGAGCAGAGCCTCTGCGCCATAACAACAAGGCGACAGTTTCCTCCAGCAGCTCCTCAGAGCAGACAGACAGCAGCAGAAAACCTCATCATCATCTTCATCATCATGTGGAGAGGGAACAGAGGGAGGAACCAGAGCACAGGCCCGCTGCTCAAAGCATGATGGAGTCCCAGTATGAGACTGGTTACACCACAGGAGACACTGGAAATGAGCTGGACCGAAACCACACTCAACATCTGTACAGGTAGGAGACTTACTTGTGTCATAAACACATATTTCTGAAAAATCTTGTGAGTATAGATAGATAGATAGATAGATAGATAGACAGATAGATAGATAGATAGATAGATAGATAAATAGATAGACAGATAGATAGATAGATAGATAGATAGATAGATAGATAGATAGATAGATAGATAGATAGATAGATAGATAGATAGATAGATATTATTGCGAGACTTCAAGGAAGAATTACTTTACTTTATAGGGTCTAATTTTTCACATGCATGCTGAGATGAATATTATTGCTCTAATAAGGCCTTCATTAATTGGGAGAGCTTCCACTGCCCTGACACCCATATTTATCTATCACTGTTACATAAATTGCTGAACACAACAATCTGGCCTCCACTACTGCTGTTTTGCTAAATCTTGATGCTAATCAAAAAGCTAAGGCCATCTTTTTTGCTTCTGCCCTAGTAGTACAATTGAATTTAATACCATTTTAATGCCTTCAACTTAATTCATGATTGCAGGTTGTATCCAGAGATAATAACAGATGAGCAGCGACGTCAGTATAAGAGGGAGTTTGACTCAGATCTGGCTTGTTACAAGAGCCTCTGTGCCCAAATGGATGACATCAGCGATCAGATGCACAAGCTGAGCCGAGAGATGGACACATTGGACAAGAGCTCTGTGAAATACCAGGTAAAAAAAGTACAGGGGTAGGGGAGCACACACAGGGTGGGAAATTTAATGAACACTGTCAGGGTAAAAGTCAAAGCTGTGCCTTAATTATATTAAACAGATTAGACCATTCACAATTTAAGTCTGTGTGACTACTGCTGAAAACACTTAAATGTTTTAAATCTTTGGTATATTCTCAGAATGTCCTGGTATTTATATTTTTGAAGTTGTCATGTTACTTAAGATAATTTCCACTTCCACTTTTAGGGTGTGGCAGATGAGTATAACCGACTCAAAGACCTAAAAAAGGTGAGTGAACTCAAACCTATGATACCAAAATGTGACATTTATATTTTTGGTTGATCATAACGATTTGAAAATCTATGAGGTGTATTGAATTCACATGCAAAAATTTCCTGAATTGACTATTGTCTTTGCTTTTAAGATGGTAGAAGGGGCTTGGGGGACAGAGGAACATGACACCTTTACTATGCTCTCAGTTCATGAAGAAATGAACTATGCCTCTTAAAATACTCTGCGTCAGATCCTTAACAGGATTGCACTGCTTTTGCGACTGCTAAACCAGTGCAAACAACAGACAAAAAAATAGTGTGCAATCCTCAAAGCATATGCAAAGGATGAAATGCATAAACTGAACACAAAGTGCACTGCCGCTCCAATTTTATGCATGTAAATTAGGGAATATTTAGTGCAAAATTACCCCCTTCCAATACAAATGAGCCTCAGTACAAATACCACCTGATCCACAACGACCAGGCAGTAAAGCGGTGCTATTTAAGGCCTGGGAGACCCATGTATTAAATCAGTGCAACTTCCTTTCCTCCCTTTCACTCTCTCTCGCTCAAAATGATTGCAAATTACTCTGAGTTGGTGGTAAGTGTGGAGCAGAGCCCATATGAGGGCTGTCATGCCAGGACTCTCTGGTAATCATGGCAGCAGTGATTGCAGCCAGGCGAGGGCACCGTGGCAGGCGAGATGACAGGCACACACAAGAAAGGTTATGGGAGGAGAGTATCACTTTTTGTTTTAAGTGACAATGAAATCATTTGTAGATTGCAGTTGCCAGGCCGTATGATTCTTGCGCTACGAGATGACATCAAGGATGATAGTAATATAGTCTATTGTGTTCATCTCCGTGACTATTCCACCATTTTTAAGTAAACATGAATAATTTTTTCTAAAGACAATCTGTTGAAAAAACCCATGACCAACTTGACCACTTTTTGGTCATTTGAGTTGTATTTTCTGCATTTTTTTTTTTTTTTTTGCAATCAGAAGCACAAAGTGCGCTCAGCTGCCAAACTGTATGGGCGTGTTAGCACCGTCATATGATTAGAGCAAATTCTTATGAGGATAAGGCGCTAAAACAGGGCAGATTGCGTTAGCTAATTCTGCACAAATAACGGCGCTATTAGGAGGAGCAATCGATTCTTTGTGGATCTGACCCTCTGTTTTTTACTTCCTAGTGTTTATGATGTTGTTGCTGTACAGCCTCCACCTACATGTGTGTTTTCTGATCAACATGGGCAGACTCCATGACTGTTTTGAAAGACTAATCCATGGTCTGGACCCCTTTTCCCCCTCCCATCTGACATCATTTGGGCAGCCTAGCAGTGTAGAGCCCATTATCATGCCCCTCAGATCCAAGTGTTTCCAAAGGCGAGTGAAATAGAGCTACATCGGATTCTCTACAGAGATGAAATGCTTCATTACTTTATTCAGCTTACCGGTAAATCAAGTCCTTGATAAATAGACACCCAAGACACCCAGGACATTTAACCTAATAAATAAAAGCTAATACAAGTGGTTCAAGAAGGCATACATAGCTTCATATTTAAATTTAATCCAGTTTTGTTCTCTAAAGTATTAACACATCGGGAGATAATTATGCCTATCAATAGAACAACTAAACCACAGTTCAGAACCATGATCAACTGGTTGTTTCAGCCTTTCCTTTAGACAAATGACAACAGAGATTTTGTTTATTGTATTTATCTAAGTCAGAGAGAATCATCTATTTACTTCAGAGAACCAAGCAGATTTTTGTTTTCTTGTGTGAATTCAATCCAATTTCATAGCTAACTTGAAAGAAGAAGCCTTTGGATATATATCAAGCATAAACCCAAACAACAAAATATACAGCTACGCATTTTAGATATGAGCCAGTTAAGCTTTCTAGCCTAGCTTAGCATAAAGATTAGAAACAGATTTGTAACAGCTACCCTGGATAGGCCTAAAATGTAACCTGTGTTTTTCTGACTGCAGTGATTTCTTAACCTTGCACAGCAGCTGGATCAGCCTGATTCAGAGTGTGTAATCAGGTAGATCCAACTTGCCAAGCTCCAATCTACCATGATTGTGAGCAGTCCAAAGTGGAACGGCCCAATCATTGTCCTTTAGAACAGAAAGAGGTGGGAGATATGAGTGAGACAACAGCAGGGAGTGATTACACTTATAGATGCTAACAGCTTCAGTTTTGACTGCATTTGTCTATTAAATGCAATACAAATACCACCACTACAAACCTTTCTATAGTATGGATATTTTCACTCTACTTCCTACTTTTTTTTTTTTTTTTTTTTTACCTTTTTTGACATTTTATGACCTTGTTTTATGAAGTGGCTCTCAATCTGTAATTCAGTAGCACCTGTGTACTGCATTATCTGACTGGCCCAAAAAAATGTTGATTGATGTAACAATCATCCAGTCAGCTGCTGAATAAGCCTCTGAAAGGTTCTGCCCTCCCCAAACACTTTCTGTGAGCTTTTGAAGATGGACTAGTGAAATATTTGGAAAGGTCTATATGGTGCATCAGATTAGTGATTTCTGCAGTCTCTACTTTTATCATTCTACCATGACAAATAAAACTTAAATGATTTTTAAAACTCAAACATATGCAACAAGAGTAGAAAGCTATTGCAAAGCTACTATGGAACTAGAACATGGTGGCTCAACTTAGAAATAGCAGCTCTATTTCCAGCATATGATGCTGTAACCTCTTGTTTGAGAATTTCCTCATAGCCGAGTGATCTGATCAGACTGGTCCGTATGATTGGCGCAATGTTGTATGAATTACTGATTATTAAAAAAATGCAACATCACATCATGACTTCTGATAGCAGTAGGTATGTAATTGTGCTAATTTTCAGTCTTACTCTGTCATCCCACCTCCAGAAGCAGTCTCTACTGCTTCTTGTTGTAGCTCTATATCTAATGCACAGATATTTAAGTGATATAAATGATGTCATCCAGTAACCATCACATGTACAAATGATCTTTTCATTGTTTTCCCTTCTTCCAGACACCTGACTATCAAGCTAAGAAGAGACAATGCAAAGAACTTCGGCAAAAACTTTTCCACATAAAACGCCTGGTGAAGATCTATGATCAAGGTCTTTGTTAGCATTACTGTACTAACAGCTAAGAATGAGCATCAATGTGTGATCTAGCTGATGAAAACAAGGAGTTATCCTCCATATTTTCTTTGGTTTTGCAGTTTTGAACTGAGACTTTCACAGATTACCAACATAGAAGTAAACTGTTCCTTTAAACAAGAAGCTAGAAACAGGCGCATGGTAATACTGTTACTTTATGTCAGTGTAGGTTAGCTCAGCAACAGTACAGGGTAATAAAAGTAACAGAATAGTGATTTATGACAGAAACACTGAGTTCCTTCTGTGGCATGCTTCCCTGTAGCATGAACAGAAGCCCAATTCATATTGCCACTTCTGGGAGTAATATTTACTCCTCTGAGACTTTTCCCCTCCACTGTGAAGATCCTTGTGGAAGAACGTGAACTTCTCTGTGTCCCATCTACCGTTGTAGTGAGAGGAGTGATATTGGGGAGAAGGAGGCAAGTGGAATCAGGAGACCGGAGCGCAGCAAGTGAACGTCTCTGCCTGAAAGTATGCGTGGCATGCAATGTGTCCTGCACATCCAAGCCATGTTGCAGCATTGACACGGATATTGTAGCCTAACCGCTTTATGAATGTCTGTAGGTGTAAATATAGCAGAACCTGGTTGCTGCCCTTTTGTACAAAGGCATTGTGAACTGGGCTAAAGAAGGGAAGCCACACAGACATAAATGTAAACTACTGCACAGTAGAGTGGTAAATGTGTTCCCTCCTTTGTAAGTCTGATGTCTTCACATAAAAGTAACAAATATATCAATGTCAAATATATCAACACATAATTACTTCATTCAGCTCTGCAGTACTAAAGGGTAATACCAAACTTTTAAAAATCAGTGTTATGGATTTTTTTGCTGTCATTTTTTCAAGCTTGATACTGATACCAGTATCAATCTTTATACAATAACATGCAATCATTGTTTGTTTTTTATTTGTTTTTATTTGGTTTTCACTGACTCAAAGCACATAAAGAAAAAAATGTAGACTACCAACTGTTATGTCAATTAGAAGAGTCTTAGTGGAAAGAAAATCATTTTAGAGATATTTGCACAGCAACTAAGTCTGTTGATAAATTTATATCTGTTTCACAAGTAACATAAAAGACAAGTAAATCCAATAACAAAACTACATAAACCATGAAGGTTTATATTGCGCTGATATATAAATCTTCTAAAATGTTTTGTAATCAATTCCACTCTACTTTAGGATGTTTCTCATTTTTCTTTATGTGTCAGCAGTATGCTCATGGGTGCACTTGATGCCAATTGATGTGTTTGATTGGTCTCTACAGTCTCAGACACACAGTAGAGAGAGAGAGAGAACAATTGAAAACGCTTGTAAAAGCATCAATACTGCTGTATCGAAACTCTAGTCCCTTTTCTGCAGCCATTTATTTCCCCATTTTGGTAGCTTCTACAATATCTTAATAGAATGTTCAGTCCAATGCCTCACTTTTTTTCAGTCCCCAATGATCAAAAGAAGCTGATTAGACTACAGCTCATACATTTTCAGTAGCTATGACAAAGTATATCTTGGTCAAGGATTAGCATGGTTTCCTGCCCTCTTTCAGAAGTTTTTTTCCAGAAGCAATTGAACACATCTCAGGAGAGAAGCAAACCATACATTTACAATACAATGGACTGAAGCCCTGTTTACATGAAAACTGAGTCTTCATTGTATTGTGGCTGCTGTTTACACGAGAATGGTGCTCGGAGTGCCTTAATCCCCAAACTTTTGAAACCCGGGTCCTGAGTGAAAAGTTTTAAAATGTTCCGGTATCGGTCTGTGTGTAAACAAAAATATTTGTTGTCCAGACAAGAGAATCCATGCATCCAGTTGCCATTGTTGTTTGTGAAAAGTTTGTCTTCACTGGAAAATGGATGAATGCGCTGTGTTTTCACATTGTCTCCGTGTGAACGCTGAAAACTTTTGCAAAAGCAAAGGAAAAACCTTTGTGTTTCTGGTGACAATGTTGTCGAGTAAGCGGGCCCTGAGACAGATGTGAGAGGTGTTGGAGGGGTTTGGGGGAGGAGGGACAGGGTCAACAGTAGGCAGGACACAACATCAGAATACATTGTGGTAGTCAGTGGTGTCATAATATGACAGGAGATGAAGCAGCATAGTTTTACACTATTATCACAATTTCTATCTTAACTTTATTGATACATCTTAAAAATAAGTATCAACAGCAATGATTAAAGAGTTGAGAGGAGCACTTTAGCACACAGAAGTAAATATGAAGCAGAGTCCATACTTTCACGATGATTATACCGGAAAAAAAGCTGCAGTGTTTTAACTCTGTATCCAGCAGCAGTGAGAGACGGCTCTATGGATTCACAAGAGACTCTGTGCCGGTTGTTTCCGAGCAGATGTACAGAAGATGATATGCAGGGGACACTACACTTCTGAATGTCCAGTATGTTACTGTCCTTGCAGTCAAATAAACTTCTCCTGTAACAATGGTTGTTTTTGTCTGTCTTGTCATGTGTTCTTTTAATGGTTCCAACAGGTGGCACAAGATGATGACGTGCCCAGTTGCCTTCACCTGATAATTTGCTGCTGCATTCATACCTTGGCTCGCCCAACGATGGAGGATTAGGGCCATTCCCAGAACTTTCGACTTTATTCATGCAACAGTATGAGATTATGCTCATAATTTTTTAAACTTTATTCTCATAAGTTTATAAGATTGTTCTCGTAACATTTCAACTTTTTTCTTGTAAGTTTATGACCTCGGAACTTTACTTTTTTTTAAAAACATAGTTTTTTTTTTAAAACATTACCCTCATCATCCGCCGTATCAGCCAGACATTTTATGTGGATAAATACTGGGGGGGCACAAGGAAATAACAATCAAAAAACGGCTGTTTGTGTTAATACATACAGCTCATCCGGGTTACTTTAAGATGAGTTTTATAGCATCAAAATAGGTCATCTACAAATGCTATTCCTTAGCCTTCCGGTCGGGTTGGACAGGGCTGGACTGGCCTGGATACTCAACTTCAGGAACAAGACAATTAGAACTCGAGCAAATTTATATTATTTGGACACGTCTTAGAGCACCAGGCTGCAAGTAGCGATATATAGCCAGCTACAAAACTATGATACTAAGTTTTCCGAAAGTTGCTTGTTGTCACACATCAAAAACTACCACTTCGTAACTACAAAGAGATACATGCAGATACAAGAGATACTGTTAGTTGTTGAAAAAAGAAGTTGTAAAGCAATGCAGAGTTCTGGGGAACTGCATTCATTAGCATCACAACACACACGCTTTGGCTTGGGTCACGTCTTTTGGTGCGTTCTAGTTGTAGTCAGAAGTGGGAATATCTGAGTTCCGAGTAGGAAACTGCAACTGGAACGTCCCCCGAAGTCGTAATTTCCTACTGGGACTTGGGTGAAACTTCGCCACCCCCGAGTTGACAATCGAAAATGGATGTCCCCAGTGTAAACAGTTATTTAGCTCCTGTAATAATCAATTTATTTGCACTTTTGACTGGGGTGTGTTGCTCTAGATCAGCTGTATACATAGTATTGCTAGACATATTTACAAAAATGCTGCCATAGTGATAATCACATTCTTCATGTGATATTTGTGAACAACACGGCGTGCTAACGACAGCTAACAATAGCCTGGTAGATCGGCCTGTGTTTTTCTGACTTCAACTGGAACACCAATAAGTGGGAGGTGATGTCACTCCCAGTTCCGAGGTTACTGGATCGCAGCATTACAACAGTTGTCGCGCGTGCTCATGGGTAGCAGAGTCTTTATGTCGCTGCAAATAGATTCTCCTCATAGCACCTTTAATCTTTTAAAGTAATCTCAAACTTGTCTTTTGATGTTGACAAAAACTCCTTTTTGTAGGATTGCTAACATTTTCTTTTTTTTTTGTGGCTTGTGTAAGATTTTACTTATCTTGGTGTCAGTAGCTAAATGTTTTACTGTTACGTAACGTTAGTATACATGCTGCTGAAAGTTCTTATAGAGAAGAAGCAGAAAGTTCTGGTTATCACTTCATTAATACACTTAAACATGGATGGTACATGTTGCAGTGTTTATTTGGCATTCTTCATACAGATGTAGTTACAACACTTTTCAAGTAGGTTGAAAAAAAAGACACACTGTCATCTTTTTATTCTTTTAATAACATTGCCTTACACAGAATTTTTTTAAAAATTTAAGAACTCAGTAACACAAAGATAAGAAAACATTAATTATATATTTCTTTTTTTATTCAGCCATGACTTGAATGACATGAATTGTTGTCTAAAAGATGGGAATCCAAACAACGTTCAAAAGGCCTGTTGGTAGATCAAGAAGCAGGGATACATCCGTCATAAATGCTTCAATAAGATTTTGCAATTTTCTCTCACTTATAAACCATATACATTTCAAAATTTGGTAAACTTGCCTCTTGAAATACCAGTTTGAGGTAAATCCTGGTGGATCAGCAAATCAAAGCCTGTCGTCCTTTGTTTTTTTTGATGATTTGGCATTTTTTCTTACTTCAGATACAGTTTTTACCACCATAGTTTCTGCGTCGTCTCTGCAGCAAAGACTCACTCGGTGCTTAAATATGAGAGCATGAGCATCTTTTTTATCACATCAGCTGTATATGGCATGAAGGTAAGCTTCTTTTTTGACATCTTTCACAGATGTAAGAGGTATTTTCATGTAAATACAAGTAGAAACAAAACATTTAGAAGCTAACAGTAAAAGCAAATGTTTAAATGAAGTCTGAATTACAAAATAGAAACAAATCAAAGTTTTTCAACTTAACAGGGATCAAAACAACATTTCAACATGCAAAGAGACAAAGTTGGCCTCCATGTATATACAATTCAATACTTCATTCAAAGGATTAACAACCCTGGAAACAGCACTGATCAGTGTAAACTGGTATTTCTCTGGTAGTGTTGGCTTCAACTCTCACCACCGAATTCATCTGACGCAGAATCTGACGTTTGTTTGACAAGATCTGGAGTTGATATCAGCCTGTAAATATACATTAAAGAAATCAAACATTCAAACAATATATAACCGCTGACTTTAGCCAGGCAAACAAGTAAAAATCATTTTGGGGATTTTTTTTCTCTCCAAAAAGATACAAGACAAATGTTTGAAACCCAACCAAATATTGGGGCCACTCTTATAAATAAAAAAAGATCCATTAATGTTTGAGAAAACAATATTTTAGAGATTTAAAGTTGTAAATATTTGAGAAATCAAGCTCATGATTGAAAATGTAGTTTTAGAAGAAAACAGAAGTCCTAAAGATCCACTACTATTGAAAATGAACTTTTTGATAACTTCATTTGAAATGTGTCCATTACCTTTCCATAATTCCTTCCAACAGGGAATAAGAAAAATCCCTCCTATTCATCTCTGTTACCTCCACTTTTTTATAGTGTGTGCTCAATCAGTCTGAAAAGTTTCCTCTAATGATGTCAGTGAGGGGCATACCACCTCCCCCATACTGGGGACACTCCCTGAGCAAGAGCTTTGTTAAGTCCACACTGGTTCAGATGGAAGAAACATACCCCAGTATGTCTGCTGTCACTGTAAACATTAAAGCACAGACATACACTTTAGAAATAATCGGTCAAAGCCACAGTGACACCTCCTGTTTCATTATCAGAAGATGCTGTGGAAAGTTTTAAAACCCAAACCATTGATGCAGCTGTACTGTAAATGCCTTCTAAACCTAACTTTGGATCAACCTACAACCAGACCAGGAGGCTCAATTGAGGCAGGCTGTCTGGCTTTCAATCATCTCCCTAACCCCCCGAGAAAAAAAAATCCTTAATAAAATCAATATGAACAATAACGTCAAAGATAGTACCGGCTTGAGTTCTAAAGCCAAAACCAGATCCACATTTGAAAAAGGCTTGGTCAGACCCAGATCATCATTTAGAGCAAAAGAGTCTATAGTGGATTGGGTTAGGCTGCAAAAATTCAATATTTGATCTACAGTTTGGACAAGAAACCTCAAAAATTTGTTTTGGGGAACATTAGGGACCAGTGTAAAGTAGCTATTGTAGTATTGTCACCTTGTCCAAGAGTGTTTTTATTTTCTTTTGGTCTGACCAGACTTAAAAAAAATGCTTATGATGTTTCTGGGCTAAACCACCGGTATTTCAAGTTACGTAGTTGAAGTGAAAAACATGATTTAAAACCATGGGTATGACACAAAGTCAGCAGCTTCATTTGGTATTCCATTCTTTTATCCAATAGGCTTTTATATACTTGATTTTCTAAGTTTGCTTTCTCATAAATTAACAACTTTATATCCTAAATATGTTTATTACACAAACATTTACAGATCTTTTTGTTTTCATCGTTTAGGATGGCCCTAATATGCCGTCTTGTTTCAGTGCTTCAGAAATGTCCAAATTCTTTGTGAATAACAAGGCAGTTCTCAAAAGAAGGCGGTTTCTGGTGAACGACATTTACAGAGGTTTGTGTTTTTACGAAATATCAGACTAAAGCATTCTGATGTCTTGTGAGGTAATAGTCTGTTTTCATGTCAGTTCTCTTTTTTCCAACCCTCCCTTGATAAAGCCCTGTGGATGAATGTAAATGCATCGTCCGCATGGTGTTGGCAGTCAAACAGTCCCATTGTTTCTGCTTTCTTGTTTAAAAACCATCACTCAGGATGAAATGATTGACTTTGGTGATTTTTTTCCTTGGTTTTCTCCTCATTCTGGTTCATTTTAAATGTTCTTTTGCTGTGTTTTTATCACTTTCCTTCCCCTTGATGAGTCTGTTGTAGAGTTCACAGCTCCCTTACTCTATTAACGGTTCAATCAGCTCCATGTTGTCCATGTTATCACCTTTCAGTGTGTCACTTGCTTGGATATAAAGATCACTGTATCACAAATGGTGAGCCATGAAAAATGAGCCCAGTGTTTTTTCAGTGACAGGACAGTTTTGTCCTCTCGATGTGTTTGTAGCAGGGTGCTGCTGCCCTCTAC
This sequence comes from Scarus forsteni, assembly GCA_036419115.1. Taxonomy (NCBI): domain Eukaryota; kingdom Metazoa; phylum Chordata; class Actinopteri; order Labriformes; family Labridae; genus Scarus; species Scarus forsteni. The sequence continues at coordinate 3,845,036 of JAZDUH010000271.1, forward strand.
ATGAAAACTGCGGCGTCCTTTATCACTGTGGCATGTGGGTGGTACATGACTGGCTGCGGCGACCATATCGGCACCCAGCATGACGATCTGGTCTCTGGCCTGAGACCTGGCACCAGAATGAGGGGGGCTGGCAACGAGACAGATCCGACCTTGGAACCGACCCCTCTCTTCTCAGGAGATGTAGGACTGGTTTCATGAAAGGGAACAGAGCAGTTAGAGTACAGTACGTGTGACGGCCAGCCCTGCAGTTTCATAACCACACAGATGGAGGGTGATGAGTCAGGAGGTTTCCTGTGGGTCCTTGTCGTCATCAATCCCAGACGGAGACCTCGTCCATCGTAGGGGGTGGGGGTTACTGTCCTGGGACATACGGCCAGCTGATGGAGCTTCCGGAGAGCTGCATGTCACGGATGAGCGTCTCGATGGGGGTCTTTCCTACCAGGCGCATGAAGAAGAGCTGCGAGATGAGGCTGGCAGGGACGGCGCGCAGGGCTGGGAGGCGAAGGAGCAGGCGTCCGAAGCGCTGAGGCTGACTCGGGTACTGCATCCTCTCGTACTCTGTCAGGGCCACCTGAGCCTTCTCCTGCAGAGACTCCACGTGGACCGGGTCTGTTAGACCACAGGCGTCTGCGAGGAGGGAGGAAGAGGAGGTAGTTACTTAATAGTGTGGGCAGGTTACATAAAGAGTCGTGATGAGCTGAGAGGAAGGTAGCAACACTGGCAGATAATGTCATAAAATATCCTGAAGGGGAACACCTACAAACTATTTTCACTACACTGAGATAAAAAAATATGATTCAGAAGCTGGAAAACAACCAGGAAAATAACATTCAAAACAGAGCCAAAAACATGTCTCACAGATAAGAAGACTTGATTGCTTTTGGAAGATTGGCTAATTACAGTTTAATAAAACTGTATGAAGAGTCCACTCTTCAGATAATTCTTAAAGACCTGATAATAGAATTAAACTGTACCCCCGACACGGATGTACATTACTGCATTACTGCATTTTCATTAATAAGCCAGGAGATGGTGCCATAGTAGTAACATGCACATCAACGTGGCAAACAACCCTGCACTTCTGAGACACTTCACACATTTAAATAGAAATGTATGCAAAAATAACAGATAAATGTGAGTTATATTACAATTTTTAAGGTGGGGGCAAGAGAGAAGGGAAAGACACTCTGCAAACTGTCCATAAGCTGGTCATGCCTGGTTGCTTACCACTCCACCAAACCAGCACTACCTATATTACACATTTTTTGTTATTTAACTCCGCTAACTTCATAGGAACGCAGACACCCTCATGTAGTAACACTTAGTTTGTTTACCTAAAGCTCTGGAACCAAATAACCATCCATATGGAGACAAATGTGTCTTGAGGCTCACTCTCTTGTCAAAACAAAGAGGGCTCCAAGTAATACATATCCCAGCATAAAGGTTTTAAATTCAGCCTTAAGCAGGCAGCATTGTTTTTTAAAGGCATCTCACTCCTCTTGTAGCACCATGGTGCAGCAGGTAACGCATGTGCCTCACAGCAAAAATGTTGCTGCTTCAAATCCTATTTTGGTAAGGACATTTCCTGTGTGAAGTTTGCATGCGTGGCTTGGGTTTTGTGAGGTACATGACATGAGCCTGAACCTGTGCCACAGTGTCACAGCTCAAGTCTCTCTCCATTCAGAAATTCTTTAGACAGATGCAGTGCTATACATTGTTATGCATGGTGCCAGATGTTTTGCGCATTCATAGAATTGTCCATTGTTCTGCGAAAACTGAGTGACAACAACAGCAGATGAACGGGAAGGGGATCAATAATTACCTGGTGAGAACAGCGCGATGGCCTTCAGACAGCTGTATTCTGCCGAGTCCACCTGCAGCCGTGATAGCTTGTCCACTTGGTCCTGGAACACCCTCACCTGGTCCATAAAGGATACCACACGCTCTGCGGACATGGGCGAAGAGTGGAAGCCAGCTGCTGCCAACAGGGGGGCCATGTGGAGCGGCAGGGCTGACTGAGCAGCATTGAGAATGAAGAGCTCGCTCCAGCTCAGCCTCAGCATGGCCACCTGTGGACATGTTTCTGTGTTAATCAGGTTGCTGTACATCAGTCATCTATTTTTAAATGCTTGCTATATTCATCGTGTATTTATGCTTTTCTTCCAGCAGATGTGGGCTTCTCTCATTTCTGGGGCAACTTACTGCTAAATACTCAGCACTTAGAAATTAGGTCACACAGGCAGTTACAACAAAACAGCATTCATTCATTTAAAAACAGCATGTTTTAGTTCTTAAAAGCTGCTTTTGTGAAACCATTTTTTCGCCAACAATGATCACATTCTGGATTACAGCGACTTAATTTCGAGTTATTAGACTACACAGAGACAAGACCGTAATTTGTTTCATGAGAGCAGAATATTTTTATGGAGAGATATTGAGGGAGAAGAAATTTTCTTGTGGCACTGCTACCTTTTAAAAGGCGATGCTATGAAAATGTTTTCTCGAAGATGCATGAATCTCAATATCTGCTGCATTTTTGTGACTGGCTTATTTAGGTTAAGGTTTAAGGTTAGGTTAGGATCTACCTTCTAACACTGATACCATCACCCATGGAATTACTTCATTTTCACTCGCCCGCTATCTTCTTAAAGAAACCAAAAGTTTCCTTTCAGCCCTTTATACCTAAATTATTAAAACCAGTGTTGAAGTCTGTGATGAAATTAGACCTGAGACTAACAAAATATAAGCTAATAAACTAAACTTATTGAGCTTCAGTCTGTAACATAAGGATGCATTTATTTCGGCAATTATGATTCAGTTAAAGTGTTAAAATGAATGATAAGGTCATAGATGGGCAATCATTGATAAGACAATCAAGTATACATGTAATTAAAGTATACAATAAATATATAACATTTATTGGATTTTAAGCAATCTTTCCAAGCTAAAACCCAAACAGTAATACCAAAATGTACTGAGCAAAACATATTTTAAAGCTATTTAAAGGCTCTTTTAATTGGAATAAACTATTCTGTGTTCATTTTTAATCAGTTTTTGCCAGCAAATCCCATTATGAGTGCATATTCCTTTGCAAAAATAACCAGGCCAAAGGTTTGGTTAGGAAGTCATAAAAATGTTGGACATTGATTGTCGTCATTGTCGTGGTATCGTTGATGATTGATTGTTTATAAGTTAATTTGACCTACTTTTTCAACCAAAAGCATTATTAAAGCTTTACAATAGAAATTTACCCCACCCTGATTACAAACATTACCTCATAATTCTTTCAGGGAATAAAAAAACATCAGACATTTAACACTAATATAGAATACGTTTTTTTTAATGTTGTATTGCAATTTGCCCGCTTATATGGTGACAAAGTGGCATCAGACTTAAACACTTGGAGGTAGATTTTTAATCTCCATGGTTTCATTTTTTGGAAATTTTCAATCAAATGGGATGCTGCACAGAGTGAAAAGGAAGACTGCACGGGCCACCAACTGCCCAACCAAGACTAAATGAATACAATCTACTCACTTGGTCTGAGACAGGAAGGTCAGGGAAATATGGGATGCTTCTGGCCCACTCCACAGTGCTGAAAAGCAGCCGAGCAGCCAGCTCACAGATGCTATCGATCCCCATGGCGTTATCTGGACCCGTCTGTTGGTTGTACTGGTGTCCATAGCGACTGCTGGGATACGGCTCGGCTCTCAGCAACTGGGAAATGAGCTCCGACACCGGCTGACCTCCCCCGCTTCCCCCATTGTTGTTGTTGTAGAAATCGCCACCAAGGCCGCTGGCGCCACCTATGGGCGTAATGGAGGGGCTATGGCTCGGCTGAGTTGGGATGCGACCGCGTTGAACTGCTGTAGTTTGGTTGGGGGGCACAGGGGAGGAGATGGGGGGAGAGGAGGGGAGAAGAGAAGATGATGGAGGAGAAGGAAGAGGAGAGGGATTTGGAGACAAAACCAGAGAAGAAGAAAAGTTAAAACTGAGTTCAAACAGGGGTGTGTGTCAGATTATCAGCATTTAGAGATTATGAAGCTATTCTATGATAAAAGGCAGAATAATCGAGCCCAGATTGAACCTAGAGGAAGAATATTCTCAAGCCTGTCAGGCTACATGAGGGTTTATCTCTGGACATGCAACGAAGATACTGGGACAAGTACTCATGCTAAATGAGTATTTTAAACCTCTACAATAACAAACATGGTGGCAGAATTACAACATGTTAAAGCAACCCTCATCTACAAAGGACTTACGCTCCACTCAAAAAATAAGACTGAGAGCAAACCAGAGGCATGACACTAAGTATTACAGCCTAGTCTGAGACAGCAGAGCACACGACTGCGTAAAGCCTCATTCTCAGAGATGAAGTCATGTGGTACGCATCTGTCGTGCTGTAATTGTCCTTCAATCCAGAGGAATGTTGTTCCCTGACTAACCCTGACCTTTGACCCTCTGCAGAGCTGGTCAAGCATAGGGAATTTCTCTACAGGGAGCTGTAATGTGTCTCATCAGAGTGCTTTACAATCTGTGGGCACCAGAGGAAAATAACAGAAGGATCCATCTGAGAGGTTCAAGGCTGAACAGTTTTCTCTTTGACAAAACCCTCAGAACACAAGGCCTCAATTTCTGCATCTACTCTGTTTCTGTGGCCCTGCACATGTACTAACATGGATAAACATCTGTCCTGGCTGACTGCATCTTATCACATAATGTATAAGAAATATGTCATCAGTAACAATCAGCTCAGTTGCCAGCATCCCTATAAAAAGGGGAATAAATGGGAATGTAAAGCCTTGCTAGCCACAACAGCTTTTCCTTTCTGTCATGAGTCATGCTATAACAGACTAAAGTGATATAATGTACAATAAAACAATAAAAAACAACTGCTGGGGTACTGGATGGGCTGAAATGACAGCTGGATTCAAGGCATAAAAGTGTGGAGCTTGGAGTGTTGTTGATTTTAAAATGTCCTGGAACATGAAGCTCAAATGTTCTGTAAACAATTAAAGCTGGCTTTATTTTATGGGCCCTTTTTTCACTGCATTCTCAAAATGAAAGTAACCAAAGGGTAACAGAAAACTACCTTAAGTTGTGCATGCTGTTAAAAAAAAAAAAAAAAAAAAGGAAAAATCAGTTTTTCAAGTCACTTGAAAAACTACTGAAGGTAACTTTTGGCATTGAATCAGTATCACAGACTTGTTCTCATTCACCTTCAGCTCTAAACTTTTAATTAGAGCTTTAGGTAATTAGAAGTGCCTTTAATCATTCAGTCTGAGTACAACAACACACCCCAACAACTGTTGTATGCTGATTCATTTCCATGTCTCAACAGTAAAACACAAACCATGTCAAACACATTGACAGTTTATAGTTGTACTGTTTCATATTCAGACGTTACCAAACCTGCCACATAATTCTCCTTATTTTTTCCTTTATTTACGCAATGTTCAAACAGCATTGCTCTGTCACTTCCCCTGCTTTGGAAAAGCCTGTTAGTGTCTAGTAAGCTCAATGTCCTGACAGATTAAACCAAAAATTGTCCAAATATTTATCAAACCTTGAGTAAGAACATTTTGTCAATTTTTTGTTCAATCTTACAAGACTGTGCTTACTAGACACTGACAGGAGACCAAATTAAAGGCATTTCACTAACACTCTACACAGCTACTCTCATGTTTTCTTCTTTAATGAATGTTGAGTTTGTGTCCTACTGATTCAAAGAAATGATAAAAAGACATTTGTATTGTATGTTTTCTTCTGTCTGAACATATACAGTATCAAATGGTCCTTTTCCGTTAGCCCTACTCTACTCTACTCTACTCTGCCCGGCTTTACTCTACTCGCCTTGTGCTGCTTTTCCATTAGCCCCAGTCACCTGCCCAATGGGGTGCAGTGTCGCTGTAAACAGCTGAGCGGCACTGCTGTGACGTCATTTTGAGCGCGACACAACAATCTGTGGCTTTTTGTCACAAACCAAGTAAAAAAGGAAAGCAGGAGAAGGCTGCAGGTGGTAAGAAGAAATACCCCTTGAGAAGCACAGGAGAGTTTTGGAAGCTATACAACAGAATGAAACAGAGGGCGAGCAATCCAGCTGCAAAGAAAAGACGTATGAGGGTAAGCTAACGGTAGCTACCGCTAGCATGCTAGGTTGTCACGCTCATGACTTATCGATGACGACATTTTCTGACCAATCAGTAGCAGTCATCTTCCAGTATCGACTCAGCTCGCTTGGAACCAGAGCGAGTAGGTACTAAAACTAGCTTGTTTTAGGAGGTACCAGGCTAGTGGAAAAACGCTGCAAATCGAGTAGAGTAGGGCCAAGGCGTGTAGTGGAAAAGGGCCAATAGATAGTTAATAGAGATGTGGTTATTTGCGTCACAGGTCTATGAAGAAAGGAAGCAGCTACACTTATTCCAGGTTGCCTAAAATAGCTATTATCCTCAATGGAATAAAGAACACTGTGGTTGTATTCTGTTCTGATGTGGAGCTGCTGTTTTTGTTTATTTAATGTTACTGAGTCAGCATTTTACTTATTCCTATTCAAGCTTGCATGCATATTTAGTTCATACATCTTCCAAAACCAAAGTTCTGGCCTCCTGCACTTTCTTTACATCGATATTATTTTCGATACCCTGTTTTTCTGTTATAATGAATGTTTGTATTTCAAGTGCTGAAGCTAATAAAAACATAATATGAAAACTTTAAAAATGCTAAATGGCAATCACATCTTCACACAGTAAATATTATATAATATGTATTATATTTTTATATGATATATAAATATCAGTGACAGCTAAAGCTTTGTGTTATAACATTTTTTGACAATAACTTGCCCAACAATGTTGGAAATGTCTTGGTGTAGATTTGTGCTCTCTGTTCTTGTCGTCTTGTTTGATTTACTATTAAGAGCAAGACTCCCCACCTCTAACCCTTAATCAGTGGAAATAAATATTAACATACACTTAACACTCAGGTGCCACTTAAAGTGTCACTACCAAACCCAACCAGCTATACAGGTTTTTCACCACTGACGTCCAGGGATCCCTGGTAGTTTGTCAACAGGCAGCAGACAGCCCATAGCTGGTTGATGGAGCCTGCTACAGGGAGAGGAACAATACTGCCCCAGATGTGGTATCACTTGACAAGTTGTATTGCCCCTTTCACCATAACTCTTGCTGTGTTGAGCTGAGGTGCTGTTTGGAATGGTGGAATTAGAATGATCAGTGTTGCTCCACCCTGTGCCAACATATCGTCAGTCAAAACCCCCTTGCCAGCCATGACTCGATCCCCATGTTAGAGATGAACCCAGTGTACAGCACAGAAATAAATGTAATTACCCCACAGGGTGCTATGCCAATCAACCCTTTGAAGGTGGTGTGGTTCTTGTGGTTGGTAAAGATTTCAGACTGTACGAGGAGAGTATGATTTTTCACAGTTAAGCTCCATACAATCGATGATAACTCTGGCTTCAGGGCAACAATGGTGAAACTCCTCTAGAGTTGTGGCCACTTGTCATCCAGATAGGCAGTGATCCTAGAACTTGGTACAAGTAGCTTGTCCATGTGAGGAAGGTGAAACGGACTGTTGAGACACTAACATTAAATATTGATGCTAGCACATTTTCTTTAAGGCCTGCTGCAACATGACAGAGGAACATAAAGCATTCATCAATGAGCTGGAGCTTGTGGTGGGGACTAGGTGTTCTAAATGCACCCTCCACGCCTTCGACTAGTACATTAGACGGAAAGAAGTTGTCGAAACAGACTCCAAAAAAGTCAGGAAGACTTCTTCAGATGGGAATCTGGTGTAAAAGAAGAAGTCTTCATCTGAGGCACAGAAGCGGCTCATTTTAGGCTGGTGTTGTTTGATGTCTAGGTTTCTTAGTTCTTGATCTTTAATATAAAAAATTAGGGAAACTGTTTGCAGGCTGCATAGCCCCTAAACAAGCCGTGTCGCGCTGGTTACGTCATCTATCGTGCCTTACTAGAACAACCCAAGCCTGCCCTTCTCTCTGCCAGACCAAAAGTGAACATGGCTTCACCAGTGTGGTTGTTTTTCTCAGCGTTAGAAGACAACAACAGCATTTCTGTTTGAAAAACCCTCTCAGCAAGAATTCCAAGAGGAGGAAGAAGACTTCAAGTTTCAACATAACAAATCTTATAGCTAACCAGAAAAGTCGTCATCGCAGCAAAACTGTTAGATGTTTTAAGAGAGAGTAAAAAGGCTAAAGCTATTAACACTAAAATGTTCATAGCGCTCAACGACCAGCCCTTTCCTGTCATTGAGAGCCATGTTTTTGCGAGTTAAAAGCACATTTGGAGCCACATTACACCCCGAAGCAGGCACTTTTTCTTGGATGTATCCCTCCATGCCCTCTAAGGTATCATTGCCACACACGTCCATAACAATATAATATAGCACATAACAAGAACGGACAACACATAAGTTTTACCGCAGACATATGGACATCTGACGTGGGTCTGGTCAGCATGCTAAACTTAACAGCTCAGTGGTTGGATCAAGATTTGAACAGACATTTAAAAGATCAAATTAAATATTAAAATATGAACTTCTTGGTTATCGGTATTGGCCATGAGAAGCAGGAAATTATCGGTTATCGGTGGAAATGTTTCATACCGTGCATCACTAATAACCGGTCATGTTTTCACTGTTTGATTTGTGATTTTTAAAGGAAATTGGACATAATAAAACATGAGTTGTGATTTTCAATCAATGAAGCAAATATGAAGCTCAGAGTTTGTTTTTTTTTGCATGGCCCAGCACATAATAACAAAGAAGGGAATGTTAACTCTTGTAACATCATAAAATAATTCCTTGGTGAGCTGCATTCTGATACTGTCATTGAGACTGCCTACAGAAGAATAAGCTTAGGCTGTGAAAGCAGGCCCCAAGTCTATGAACAACCCAGTCCGGATGAGGGCATCCCAGATCCTGTGTATGAGATTTGAGGTATCAGATATCAAACAAATACAGTAAATATTAAGAGGTGTTCTTAGACAGAATCAAGGATGAACACATGGTATGTTAACGCCCAAAAATGACATCAACTCATCAAACAGCAATGATTGTGTTGCTGCTTGTCTGACAATATATAAGCTGTATCTTAGCTCCAGTAGGTACAGCAATACTGCACATCAGTTCAGTCTGAGTGCTCACAAAGGATCTTTAACTCTGATTATGCCGATATTATCAAAAAACAAACTGAAGTTTCATGTTCCTGTCATTGACCGTGTGCATTTATTTGCAAGCAGTGTGTGACCAAGTCAACAAAGATGTGAGGAGCTTAAGACCCAGATGGCTGACAAGGTAATGTGATACCTACCTTATACTTTCATATATGACTCTGCCAGTACCTATAGTCTGTTGTTTGCAAACTGTTTGCTTGTGAAGTGTGTTTTTCTAGCCTGGGGTTTACTGATAACGTTGGAAAGGATAATCTATTTCATGCTATTTAAGATATTTCAGAAGGATGGATTTGTTTATCTAACAGTACGCATACCTGAAATATCTTAGGTTAGGTTACTTTCTGCAGCTGGCAAAGCTCCTAAAAGTGAGACGACGATGACACAAATAACTGTACAACCTAACATAACATCATGGTTTGTTATTTATAGTATCTCTGCAGATTAGGGATAGGAATTGATAGGGTTTTGTTAATACTAATCCAAATCAATTTTGCCTATAAATACCTTAAATAATTCCTTCTGAGTAAATATACCAGGCATCCACAGGATTTCTATTTCAACAACACCCAAACACCTGTCAGTCCTGACATTAGATGACATAGTGTACTAACAAATATTTGAGCATGTTGCTGGTGCTATCAATCTTGCTTGATATTGCACATTAAGCACAGCTCTGTATAAAATCAAGACACATTTGAGACCTTTCTCTTCTCTCTGCCATTATAACTTCCATGACTCCTCTTTATGATGACAGCCTCTTACAAGAGCTCTCTAACATTGTTTTACAAGGTACATATAACTAACAAGTGAAAAGAATTGATAAGAACAAAGTCAAATAACTTATCCCTCAAATTAGATGGAACTGGTACTTGATTTCCATCCCTTGCACTGTGCTGTTACATTGTTGTTTTAAACTGTCACCATTAGCTTCTATCTCTTTTTACTCAAGCCAAAATGTACTCAGAGAAGCGAACTGGCTTCTTTGTAGCTGGAGTTTGGTGTGTGAATTTAAGAGGAAGTTACATGGTGCTGAAAGCTGTAGTAATGAGACTGAAGCTACTCCCCCTTTTTAAAAGAACTGTGCCGAGAGATCCACTTTCGAACACAGTTTTTACATATATATTTAGGGAAATAATTTCATTTATATGGATGGGCTAGTGGATTGTGGAAAGTGGAGAAAGTCTGAAAGAACCAGCAGGGGAGGGGTCACAGAGAAAATCTGAGCCCAAGCAACCCCCTTGCAGGACTATACTCCTCCATGTATGTGGTGCAGCCAAACTACTTGACCACAGACTACTATTCCAAAGTGGTTAAGTTAGGTGGTGTTTACACGGCTCAGTTTTCAGCCTAAAACGGACAGTTTTCATTGTGTTTGGCGTCCTGTTTACATGAGAACAGTGCCTGGTAAGGCTGGGACGAATCACTTTTCTCCCGATTCTATTTATTGCAATTTTTTAGGTGCCAATTCGATTTAAATTGTGATTCTACGATATTGCCGATTTTTGCAATGTTTAATCAGCTTTTTTTACTCCAGCAAAGGATGATGCCTCAAGACTATATCAGGAAAATACATATCACATGTGAGTCAGTTGTTAGGATTTATTCAGCAATATATTTTGATTAGCTGTGTTTATACTCTCTCTTCAAAAAACCTAGATTGCATATACAAGTGGCTTATTAACCCTTTAGGCACCAGAGTTTTTTCACGAAAATATTCAATTTTGCTATCAAGATTTAAAAAGGCTATAGTTTCAAAGTGGTTAGTTTTCCCACCCATCATCAATGTCATTTACGGGCCGAGCATGAACGCCTCTGCTGCCTTGACTATGCTTTTTTAACAAAAAAATCTATTTAAAAATCGGCAGACAAAAAATCGCGATACGTATGTGAATCAATATTTTCTCCCAGTCAGAGTGCCTGGAGTGCCTAAATCCGCAAACTTTTGAAACCAAGGGTCCACAGTGGAAAGTTCTGAAATACGGATTTGTTTTGCCTTCATGTAGACGGGATACAGAGCGTTTCAGGGTGAAACGCTGACGTCACCGCATGTGCAGTACTCTTTCACATGAATGCTGCGCACGTATACCAACAACAACTTCAGCCGGCTACCGAGCAACGTGTGCTGTTTACTGTGCTCAGTTTGTTACCCAGACAAAACTATCCTAACAGATTTGTTAGGACACTCCTGCATCTTCGTGTGTCCACTCGCCATTGTTGTTTGTGAAGTTTTTCTTCTTCATACGTGCGTTGTAGCAGAGCTGTTTCTCTGCAAACCTACATCACCATCTACTGGACTGGCATGCATACTACAGCAGTTTTATTTGTTTCTTGTGTCTCCGTCTGAAAGCGGATCGAGTTTGAATATGCAAAGGAAAAACCTTTGCTTTTTAAGTGACAGTGTCTCTGTGTAAACAGGGGCTTAGTGTTGCTTTAAGAAAACATCCCCAAAGTGATTCTGCCTGATTAATTCAAACGCTACACAGAAACAGACAAAATGCACATGAAAATGCACGTCAATTTTAGCAGAGAAAAATGTTTAACTTTTTTAAGATTGTTTTTCTAGCATTTTGTGCCTTTATTGATAAGGGAGAGGGTGACAGTGGATATTCTTGTGAAAGGGGGTGAGAGAGTAGGGAAAGACATTCTGCATATAGCCACAGACTGGATTTGAACTCCAGCCAGCAGAAGCTTATATATATATATGGGTTGTGCCTGGTGGCTTACCACTCAGCCAACCAGTACCCAAATATCTAACTATAAAAGCTTCCAAATGTTGGATCTCCTCATGTGCTGTATCGACTTTTCCTCCTCTGTTGACTTTGTTTGCAAACAGCTAAAGGCATGACACTGAATGATGCTTCGCTTTAGCTCTGGCAGCACTTAAGGAGAAATCCCTGTATTGGATTCTGCCTGATTGAGCCAACATGTCGAGGGGCTTCTGCAGTATCAACCAGAGGCTTAAGGCTCTGACTGGGACGCAGGTGTCTTAGCACTGGATCCCACTCAGTCACTCCAACACAGGCACTAGATTAAGCCACTTAGTACATGGCATTGAGCTGACATGCATGGTTAGCTTAGCCATGATAGGGCTCTAACAGCCATGTGCGGCATCCTCCCTGCACCGCGGAGCTCATGGAGCAGAAGAGGGAGATAATGATGGAGGGAAATTTGACTATGATTGATTTTGTTCCTTTCTTTGAGCTGCTGAATGAAATATCAATAGTTTTCCTTTACAATATAAATCCAGTTGCACAATTTCCAATAATGCTCATGCACAGGCACAATGTGTTCCATGCTATGCTGGGGATCAGAGAGGATTTATGGATCAGGGCAGACAGATACCTTCTTTGCGCATGCCAACACGGAAGCTCTTCTTCAGTCGACAGTACTGGCACTGGTTCCTGTGGTGCTGGTCGATCTGACACTCTCTGTTTGACCTGGGGGCAAACGTAACATAATCAAGATAGGATTTAGGTGATTGATTATTTCTGAGTCACTACACTACATCCAAACCTCTTTACGCTGAAACAACTGTTCTAAAAATAATGCAGTTTCTGTGACCCAATGCATCCTGATTTATTGAATGTGTAATCTAATCTATTTGGTTTAGTCGATTTAATGCTGTGACTATCCAGTCGTAAGCATGGCATTTTTATGTGTATAAAATAGCCTTTTTACAGATTGTATTAATTTCTACAGCCAGAGACAAGTGCTTATTTTTTTACATTGCAACAGAATATGAGGACAGTATAATATTCTTAGAACTACATGAATATGGGACATTTTTAGTGCTGTTTCAAATATTTTAAACCACTCTTGGAAGTTAGAAAACTGTCTGTTAATTACTTTGTCAAGACTCTGGATCTAAGGATTATAATGTTCCTTCTTTTCTAAATCATCTTTAAATGTAATTAAATATGTACTTGTCCTGGATTTTAATAAAATGAAATACTACAAAAACCTGCTTTGAAACTATAAAGTTCGCCCTTAGTTAAGTTTAACTGCAATTAGACATATAGATGGCATTATAAAAAGGCTTCTTTCAATTTCCAAATAACATATGCATCATATACAAATTAGTATTTATTTATTGTCTGTTCCACTCAAAGTAAAAAGAAGGAATGAAAATGTTTCACAATGGAAAATCATCAGAAGTCTGTCTGTGGTATTAGTCAGTGGATTGCATTTCTTACCTTTTTGAAGGTCTATCAAACGGAGTGTTTGGATTAGGGCTGAACAATTAATTGCAAATTAGGTTAAATCGCAATATGGCTTGTTGCAATTTTCAAATTGCAGACAGTGCAATATTTTTAACCAAAAATGTGTTGAACATTTTGGCATTGTGATGTAGTTTCTTGCAATGTCATGCCTATTTTAACCCAGTTTTCACAACTTTATGCCTATCTTGCTCCCATTCATCCTTTTTTATTGGCCACTGTCAGACCATGTTTGGAATTTTTACATGGTTTTTGAAATTTAATATCAATTTTGCTGCAATAATCAATTTTCCTTAGTCACTTTTGAATTTTTTGCCTTTTTTTTCAATTTCATACCTATTTTACACCTATTAACTTTTTTCCCGTTTTCGTACCATTTTTTTTTTGCCCAGTTTTTACAATTTCATACCTATTTTGCTTCTGTTCTTCACTTCTCCACTTTTTCTGAAATCTTTAATCCTTAGATTGATTTAATGTCATATTGGTTATACCATAAAACAATCTACTGCTTATGTTTGTTTAAGAAATACACAAGATGAGGAACATTAAAACAATCGCAGAGTAAATTGCAATTACAATATTGGGGAAAAATATCACAATTAGATTATTTTCTAAAATCGTTTTTTGTCACACTTTTAAACAAATCTGTTTTTACTACTATCTAGTTTTTATTCACTCCTGTGAATGTCAGGTCTGTGGGTTAGACAAACACCTCACTCCAAGAGTATCTGTAATGGGTGGGAGGTGGCATGTCCCCTAATATTGTTCAAGAAACTACATCTGATAGATGGGACCATCACTGGAGAGATACGAGGGATTTTTTCTCAAATTGGGAAAATTTGTTGCCAGGCGTATATTTATGTATGAAAACTCTCAAGTAGTATATTTCTTGTGACTAATGTTCAATACAGGCGTACTGCATGATACTCTTGTTTCTAAATTCAAAACAGTTTTTTAGTTCCTTCCAGCATTTGTGCGTCTGTTTGTCTGTTAGGAAGTTAACTGTGAACAAAAATGAATTTTCACGAGATTTTCATGGCACAAAGAAAAAGACATCAGATGTTGGAGGGGATTGCCGTACAAAAGCTGATCCAGGTTTTTTTTTTTTTTTAATGTGTTAACACTACACAACAGAGCAGTTTTTAGTGAACAGGTCAAGAAACTTCACAACACATAAGCTAAATTTTTTCGGGAACGTTTGTCATAGCACAAGGGAGGAGTGATTAGAATTAGGTAGCATTTGTCCACTTCTTTGTCTTTGTATTTGTTTTTGAGCAAGATGACTCAAAGAAATACAATTATATTTGATTACATTTTCTGGGAATGTTGGCCCTGACACAAGGAAGACATGATCAGATTTGGTGGTGATCAAAATATGGGTGCAGAGCCAAAAAATTTCAAAGGGTCTGTTTACATTGCCAGATTAAAGCTGTTTGATGCCAGTGATCCACAACAACAAAGCTCAGAATGTCAGAAATGTCTTGGCAGAAGTTTATGCTGTTTGAGCTCCTCTACTTTAGTAAAAAAAAAAAAAAAAAACAATAAAATAAAATACATATCAGGAATTTGCTCTTGGCAGAACTAATAAAAGTGGTGGCGTCCAAATCCAAATACTGATCCAGAAATTATTATCTCACGAAGGAGGTTGTGTTTTGGCTGGCATATGTTTCTTTGTCCTTTTGTTTGTTACTAAGCAAGATTTATGTAAAAACTACTAGAGGGATTTTACTGAAATTTTCTGTTGTCAGTAATGGTCCAGTTTAGAAATTATTAGATTTTGGTGGTGATGCATATAACCGCCATTAGCAAAAGATCATTTTTGCTCAATAACTGTCTAACTAATAATGATATTAGAATAGAATAGATAGCCTTTATTGTCATTGTACTTTGGGGGGGTACAATGAAATTTGGGGTGCTCTAACAGAGTCACTGCGCCACACAAAGGAAGAAAAACAAACGTACCACATAGCAAAGACAAGAGAAACAGCATACGCAGGACAAGGCAAAAATAAGCTAAAATTTAAAATGTGTACATGTGGAAAAATATATATGTGTATATATTTTTTTATTCACATGTAAAATACAGCAATATAAATTGAAAGTGACTAATGATGTTTAAAGTGACTTACAGTTCAGAGGTAGTGGGTGGTAGGATTAACATGATTCTAAGTGCTAGGCGAGGGTTTTCAGGGTCAAGGAATCATGTTATGATGATATTTTACAAGCAAGGAGTGTTTATATTTTGGTGATGATCAAAATCCAGATTAAGGAATTTCTGTATTGACATTCTAACATTGCAAGATGAGGCAGTATACCACCTTTTGGCTAATAACTAAAGAATCCCACAACAGATGTTGGAGAGATTTTCAGGGAATGTTGGTCGTGGCACAAGGGAGAAGTTAGTATAATTTGGTGGTGATCTAAATCTGGATGTTGCACCAGCTGTTACTAGTGTGAGTTGACAGTTTCCACATTTTTGACAATAATTCAGTCATCAAGGTTAAAAACGCCTCATTAGAAGTATGTGCTATTAAAGCACTTGTTTTTTTTATAACTGGCATCACAAGGTCCTGGTATGTCCCGGACAGCCATCAGCCCCCCGTGCCCCCCTCTCACCTGCACGTGTAGCTGAGGTTACGTCGGACGCTCCTCTTGAAGAAGCTCTTGCAGCCCTCGCACGTGAACACGCCGTAGTGCTTCCCACTGGACTTGTCCCCGCACACCACGCAGTCCACCACGCAGGCCTTGTCGTCCTCTCCGGCCTCCATGTCACTGCCTCCCGCCTGGGGGGAGCCGTCGTCCTCCTCGCCCCGCAGGTAGCTCTTGTCCCCCAGCCCGTTCGTGCCCCCATTGGGATCTCCCCAGCCCCCACTCACCATGGCCATCGCTTGGTAAACGAACCACCGAAGAAGAAAATGGGACACAGCCAAAGACCTCTGGGTGCTGTCAAGGTAAAACAGACATCAAAAGTCCAGCTCGGTTCGCCCCTTTACTCCCAGGGAACCGGTTTCACTTGCTTTTGGGAGCCCCTTTTCTCTAAAAATATTACTTTGTGGCAAAAAACAACAAACAGTCCACGTATTCAGCCAGCAGATGACAGAAAATAGCCTTTAGCTTTGAGGAGGGTGTTTAGCCAGAAAACAACACCACTTTGTCTCCTCCTACTCCACTATGACCTGGAAACAGTCTAAGTGTGACAACTTTTACTTCAGCAGTCCTGTTTACGTCTGTGTCCCTGTTTTCTTCTCCCTTTGTCCGAAATTCGTCCAGTTTTGTCCGTTTTTTCCCTGAGAGGTGGTCACAGCAAATCCTTCCCGAGCTGCCCAGTCCGTCCTCCGCTATCACGCTTCAGCCGAGGAACCTATGCACAGGAAACAATGAGTCACAGACATGCCGCACACGCTCACATGTGTTAGCCTTTTCGGCTGTAATAACACGCACAATTCCTCCTCAAATTACAAACAGCCTGTCCTTTTATCTCACATACATAAAGCACCCCCTTGCTCGGTATCTGTAGCAACAGTAATGGCTGAAAAAGGACCTCAACTGTGTTGCCACACCTCGCGAGAAAAACAAGCATCCAGGTCGAAGGTAAGAAGCCCCATACTAGAGACTTGGCTCCTCGAAAAAATACAACAAAGCCCGTGTGAGGAAGAAAGCCCATTAACCACACTTTACAAACACGTTTATGCATTTTAATGACCATCAATATAATAGGGGAGACCGGGGTTGGTTCTCACATAGCTTTTTAAAACTGTATGATGGAGTCCTGTCTTATAATACTTGCATTTTACATGTGGTCTGAGATCATGCTATTTTTTTTGTTGCAGTCTTGATTATTTGCATTAAAAGTGGATGGTTAAAGATTTGTTTTAGCTAGCTAGCTTTAACCATTTGTTAAGTTAGCATAAGGGCTCTCAAAACTATGATTGCCAAACTTTTATTTTGTAGTGTTTACTCCCAGCCAAGCTGATTCTTCTTTGTTTTCTTCTTTTGTTTTCTGGTGACTATCATACAAGGATAATTTCTGCCAACTTCTGGACTAACACATTTTTCTGCAATAAAAAAAGAATTTATTTGAATTACACAAACAAAGCTAAGTGTTTCCCCTTGCCAATATAATAATTAGTTGATTTAAGTTTCTAGTTATGAAGACAGATGTAAATGGTTATTTTGCTAAGTTAATATCCATAACTGAATGGAAAAAAATAACAAGTGATTTGTTTTGATTTCCATCATGTTCACCACTGATCCCACATGTGAAAAATCCAAATAAATGTAACAACTTGAAAATCACAGCTTTAGTTTGATTCCCTTAACTGTTACATAAACAATAGGAATTAATGCTGACATTGCAAAGGCTGTTGCCATGGATATGATGTAGCTGCCATTTTGCATGTACACCACGTGAAGTAGTCATGCATACTGCAAACTTTTCCTGAAGAATTAAGACATCTGGGTGTTTTGGGATACCATGGATATCACAAATACTGTTTGAAGACTGTGGCCCAGTTTGGCAAAATCAGTACTTACTGCTAGAGTGGTTTGCAGTTTAGAAAATGCCAAAGGGTCAGCTGTGGAGGGTTGTCATGAGGGTTGCATGCATTTAGCATCCTTAATGGTTAAATCTGGACAACTAAACAGTTGGCAGATTTACAAACAGCCCAAGTGTTTCTTCTTTAAAAAAATCATCATTACTTTCTTGAATTCTGGTCAAATAGTCTAGTAAAGCAAACACCCACCAAGAGAAACCTTTATAGCATGGTGATGCTGCTTTTAAGTCAGCATACCTTACTTCAGATCATGCTGAATGAGCCCCATGTCACAGCTCCACACTGATTTCCTGCTGATGAAAATGATCCTATAAAAGTGTTTATAAGTTGCAAAAAGCGTTCTAAATGCTTACCTAACAGCTAACCAGATGGCTAATTTCACTTTTACATGTGTTTAGCAAGAGTTCCAATTTTCTGCCAGGGGACACCCCTAATCCTCAACCGTGTAACACTGACTTTGCTGACTTTGAGGTAAAATGTTTTGCACATGTTAATATCTTTCAAGCTTTACATCTTCTTGAAAACACATACTGTCCCCTTGCTTTACGCAGACCCATTCCCAAACACACAGATTAACCAGTTATTTAGTTACGTTAAATGTCCTCATGTTACTTCAACAAAGAGACCTTGCTACTAAAATACTTAACAAGAGGGATATACACATTTTATATACACAAATGTGCTTTTCTTCACATTTAAATGTAGGAAAAAAATTAGCATGTCTGAGTTTGTTTAGGAGTTCAACGATGTCCTGGGCCTATCCAAACTTTACAAACTTGTGACAAACTACAGAGAAGGAAAACTGTGTGAAGTTGATATTTACACCAGACATTTTTGTTTCCAGCCGATCCAAGACAACAATAATATGTCAAACTATTACAGGTTTGCATTGTTGTAGAGAGCTTAGATAAATCAGCAGGTTTGGTATAAGGATGAGGAGAGCCCACAGAAGCAACTAAACTAAGAAACAGGGTTGAATGAAAAACATCCCTCTAATAACAATGTGATTTTTACAGGAAAAGTAAGCCCAGCGTTGCTTATAGTTGACCAACTTGGCAACCTTGGACCTCTGAGTAGCTCTCTTTAGCACATGCCTGGAGAGGCTTTGACCACCCCTTTTAAAGCACCCCTACACTGATTTTTCTTAGCACACCCCAGCCAAAATATTCCCTTCAAGCCCTCCTCTGTAAGATGTCAGACTTACCTCTCGAATGTCTGAGGCTGCCCCTCACTGTGAGATAAATAAATCCTTCTCTTGCTCCAGATCTTGTGAGGCTGCAGACACAGCTCCAGTATCCTGCTGTAATCCTCTCAGAAGCATTTTGACCCACAATGGAGAAATTCCCAACCAAGGGCAAGGAGCTGATGTCCGCACAATGGCAGCATCACTTTGGTCATGGAGGAGGGGGCGACGTGGACCCCTGCCTTCTCTGCAAATGCACAACACAAGGAAGTGATCTTCGTCTTCTTCTGTCTTGAAACAAAGCGCATGAAGCTTTCGCCTGGTCCTCTCAGCCCTCCATAGCTCCTGTGAAGGTTTCAGGCTTCTCCTCAAGCCTTTTGTCAGTGCTTGTCCACCAAGAACTAATGACTTGCGGCCTAGCCCTGCTTCTCCTCGGTGTGTGTGTTTTCAGACGTGGGGGTGGGAAAGGGGACGTGTGCTCCTCTTCCCCCCCTTCCTTCTCAGTCACTCCAGAAATCAAATTAGAGGACGAAGAAAGGCTGGATCCTTCTGCATTTGCTCGCTTATTCCTTGCCTCCTTTTCTGTTTTCCTCCAGCCTGTTTGAGTGTAAGAGAGAGATCAAGCAGAGAGAGAGAGAGGGAGGGGAGGGAGGGAGAGTGTGCAGAGGGGAGGGGTATGCTATGTATGCATGTGTGTGGATGTGTGTGTGTGTAGCTCCCAGGGATTTGACACTGCTATTCAAGCCCTGCGGTTACCATGGAGCCGTCCGCCTTATATGGCCATAGGAGTCAAAGAGCAAAGAGAGTGGGCTGCAAGGGGCAGCGTGCACACACACAAACACACAGGATGGATGTGGAGGATCTCTCTCCTCAGAGATGCAGAGAGCATGACCCCGAGGCCTCAAAAACCACCCCAACAGAACCAGATTACCCAGAAGCCTGGCAGTAAATACACACCAATCTGATCTCTCGCTAACCCTTTGTCTTGTAGGAAGCAATCAAAAGCTGCATCTTAATGTCTGGGACGCATTTACAGAGCAAAGACATGCACAAGAAAGGTTATCTGAGCTCTCAAAGGGATGCTGCGTCTTTCCCTTGTGAGCGCCACACTTTGATCTTGCATACGTGTGAGCAGCTTGCTTGAGATCAGCTCATTGTTCTGGCTCTAAAGGTTAGCATTTTGTGGGCATTGCTCATTTGCTCAACGCCCTGTCTGGGTGCTTTTGTGGCGCACACAGTGATTTGTGTTCTAGGTCGTCCCAAGAGGTCAAACCGACTTTCACACCCACGTTATGCCAAAAAGCCCAGGGTCAAATGTAGATAAAGGGAGGAGGGGATGGGAAGAGGCGACCCTGGATAAGAGCTTTGAGAGATAAGTGATGAATTTGCCTGTAAATGTGCATCTCTGTTGGGCTTTAGGGGAGGCTGCTGTTGCAGATATGTTGAGATGAAAGTGCGAGCGCCCCGAGAGATTCTCTAAAAGCAACCTGTGGTCTTATCTGGAGGCATTTTTAAAAGCATTCTTCTCCCCCGACGGACACTTTTATGGCATTCCTAAATCTCCACCCAGCTTTACCCCCTAGAGGACTGAATTTATGTGTGTGAGACAGAGGAGCATTGTCTCAGCCATTGTGCAGCTAATGGGTCATCAGAGGGTTTGTGTGTGTTAATTTGAATGAAAGTCCCCTTAATTAGACCACTGTGCCTGCTTATTGTCGCTTTTTGTGTTGGGAAAGATTAGACTTGTCAAATAAAAGAGGGGCTGTCAAAGAAGTGGAGATATCTGCAGAGCTGGTAATCAATAGTTCTGTACTCATGAAGCACCACAGTTTGGCTAATTTGCTCTATTTTTAGTTTGATGTCTCATTATAATTGGAGATTTTTTCTCAGCAATGTTGGAGTCCAACTTCGAGCTGATGTTACAAAGTTAAATCAATACACTGATTCTGTGCAGAGCATGTGACTGTAAAATGCTGCTGCACTTTTAGTGTGTTCACTTTTATTAGTATCATGTCTTTGTGCTGTAAAGTAGAAATTGAAAAATCAAAGAAAGGAATGCCCATGGTTTGTCTCTCTCCCTAAGCAACAATACAAAAAGCTTGGAGGTCTGCTTAGGTCCTGTTTACACGGAGATGCTCTCACCTGAAACGCAAAGGTTATTCCCTTGCATTCACATGGGGACGCCAAACAACTTAAAACGCTGTAGCGTGTATGCCAGTCCAATAGATGGTGATTAAGGTTTGCAGAGAAACAGCACTGTTACAAAACACATACAAACAAGAAAAACTTTTCGCAAACAGCAATGGTGAATGGAAGCAATGAATGGTAATGGAGTTTGTTGTCTGGACAACAAATCAGTTCGGACAACAAATCTGTATGGATAGTTTGTCTAGATAACAAACCAAGCATAGTAAGCAGCACACATTGCTCGGAAGATGATGAAGCATGAGCAGCCATCTTTACATTAACTCTGGCAAATCAAAGGAAATGGTCTTCAACCCACCTACTCCCAGTCTGAAGCATATTTCCATCAACAATGACACAATAGAACAGGTAGACTCATTTAAATATCTTGGAATCACTTTGGACAATAACTTCACCTTTGAACACCATGTCATGGACATTCACAAACGCTCCCAACAAAGGCTTCATGTTCTCTGGACACTCAGTTCTCTCCATGTCGCTCCACATCTTCTGCTGCTGTTGTACAAGGGTATCATTCAATCCATTCTGTTGTCTTGTTCATCCTGTTTTTACACCATGCTGTCAGTCTCTAGTAGAAATAAGCTCCTCAAAATAACCCACACAGCATCCAAAGTCATCCGTTTGCCCACACCTAATATTTCAGAACTCAACGACAGAGCAATAGCCCGGCTTGCCAAGTCAATAGTCTCGGACACTGAGCATCCTCTCCATCACTTCTTCCAGCTCCTTCCCTCTGGGCGCAGGTACAGGACTCTTAAATATAGAAGGGCCCGTTTTAAGAGGAGTTTTGTTCCATCTGCTCTTGCTATACTGAACAATCTACCTTCTTGACTTAACCTACTTGCCTGACAATGACAATGTTAAGTGCTGTCTTGCTCTGTGTTTGTGATTGTCCATTGTTCTGTTCATGTTCTGTGTGATGGTGTGCTTTGGCAACATGATATGGAAGGCCGTGGAAACAAATTTCCCTTTTCTGGGACAGTAAAGTTTCATCTATCTAAGCTGTTGTTGTTCCTGGTATGCATGGGCAGCCTTGATGTGAAAGAGTACTTCGCATGTAGGGACATCATGAAGCTGGGCAGCAATGTGCATGTGGTGTTGTCAGCGTTCAAACCTGAAATGCTAAATCTAATGCTAAATCTGATTCGAACAACAAAAGTTTGCAGAATTAGGCACTCCGGGCACCGTTCTCGTGTAAACTGGAGGTGAAAACACATGAAATCTCTCTGTTTTCATATTCAAGTAAATGGGACCTGAATTGGCCAATCTCAGGGCCACATAAAGAGACAGCAGCCATTGACGCTCACACATATACCTAAGAGCACTTTGGAGTCACCATTCAACCTGAGCATGTTTTTGGTCTGTAGGAGGAAACCAGAGGGCCCAAAGAGAACCCACACATGCATTGGGAGAACATGCAAACTTCACACAGAAACAAGGATCTACCCAGCAACCTTCTCGCTGTGTCTCCATGCTGCCCAGTGGAAATTGTATGTTTATTAATACATTTGAGGTCACGTTTCTCCTTAATTAATAACTTTATTGCTTATTAATGTGCGTTTAAGTAATGCCCAGAAATAATTCAATGTCTGAGAAATTCCTGATGTTTATAATTATTGTAATATCCCAAGTAAAGACAGCAGCCGAATGATGGGGTTTTTTTTATGTATTTTTGGGCATTTTGTGCCTTTATTGATAGGAGAGAGACGGTGGATCTTGTGAAAGTGGGTGAGAGAGTAGGGGAAGACACTCTGCAAACTGGTCACAGGCTGGATACAAACCTGGACCGGCAGAAGCAAGTACACAGGGTGTCTGGTTGCTAACCACTCCGCCAAACCAGCACCCCTAATGATGTTTTTTTTTATCAAAAAGTCATATTCTTCTTGCAGTTAGTTTGGATTGGGGTCTGCTGAGAATGACTGCATGAGAATGTTGGTAGAAGTGGACTGAGATCCACCCTTTCTAGCAGTCTTGGTGCAGTTCTTCAGTGCACACCAGAGCTTGATTCCAATCTTAACACTGGCGAAAATGACCTTAACCAATGAAGAAAGCAAACTGGAGTTCCCTGAAACACAATAGTCATGAAAACTCTCTAAAATAACATTAAAACACATTTGTAGTTTAATAATTCTCCAAAGGGGTGACACACACATGCACATCTACAGCATGTGTTAATGCTCATATACAGGGGCTCCGCTGTAATTACACTGTAATTAATACTGATTAGGAGGTGTCTGTCTCTGGAAATTAATTAAATTAAAAAAAAATCTTCTCATAAAGTATGGATGACTGTTCACAAATATTTGAATCAAAAGTTCATGTAAAACTTAAACTCTGTGAATCGTTCATAGAGGGTACAAATCTGAAGAATCAAAGACAGCTTGCACATATCTAGCATTTTTCGCTCCAGTGTGTACATCAGTTGTAGGGATACCACGGGAGCAGGATTGACGTGATCTTTGAACCCTCAGTCAGGAATGTGTTTGCTCCCAGTGAGGAATCCAGAAAATGCAAGACTGCAGAGATGTCTGCCAAGCTGCCAACCCCATAGACACACAGAATTACACACCGAGAAGCTGACACCAAGAAATGAAAGTTGGAATGAAACTTCCAATTTTAGAACTTCACTTCCTAAGGATACAGTTGCTTGTGTCACAAAATCAAAATATTTAATTATTTAAAAGTCTTAAGGTCCAATAGTCTGCATTAATTAAACAGTATAGTGTGTAACTAATCAAAAACAATAATAGTAAACTGAAAATCAATCAGTCAATATATCAGTCAGTCTTTATTTGATTTGCACTAATTCCCAACGAATGGTTATCTCAAAATCCTTTTCAATAGAGCAGATCTAGACTGTCATCTTTTTAGTTTTTATGTCTTCATTCCCACAGCAGGTATTTACACATTAGTATGCTGCACCATGTTTATTTGGATCATAAATCACTGCCCTCATGGTGTTGCTTCGATTAAATATCTCATTTAAGCGTACTACCTTGCCAATAATAGTTGTATAGTGTTAATGACAAGAGCAACACATTTTTAAAATACATTCAGATACTCTTCCTCAACCCCTTAAATATTGTCGTTCTGCAAAGTCACAAAGTTCCACCATCAATATAACTTGTGCATCACGTCCGTAACAACACATTATTGGAGCCTGGAGAATGAAATCGTATAATAGAGATATGGATGCAGCAAAAGGAGTCCAAAAGGCTTGGCATAACAGTGGGACCTAACCTGACACACCATATATGGTATATACTTCAGTATACTGTATTTCGTTAGTCCATCTGTGCAATTGCTCATAAAAAATGTTTGGGATTACAAACATTATAGGCCAATGAGATAATCTAGTAGGCAGGCCCTACTGCTGTGGTGTGAAGTACAAAACGTGAACCACTTCTTCAAACAAGCTCATGCCAAAACATTGAAAGCATTGAAAACATCTTTTCTATGAAGAATCGCTCCCATTGTTGTCATTAAGGTTTTAATTTAATGAAGAAATAGGGTCCAGATCTGATAAAACTGCAACTTAAGCTGTCAGCATCGATGCTAATCTCTGTATAAGCAGTTGTTTCTTGCTGTCACCTCATTCATAGCTCCTGAGTCTTCCTGCTTTAAAAGGCAGTGATTTGGCTGAGCTGTTTAAGGCCAGGCACAGCTTGGTAAGATGGATCTGTCTGATTATAGACAGTGAATCAGGCAGATCCAGCTGCACTGCAAGGCTAAGTGAGATTTCCTCATACTCAAACATATAAGCATGCATACACAGCTGCTTCACATTGCTGGCACTAATGTTATGCATTGCGGACTCATTTCCTCCATTAAGCCTCTTTCGCAACTTTGTTCAGTGGATTAAGAGTCTAGTACAATCCTCCAAGAACATTTTCAACTGGCAGTGTGTAACTGTAATACCAGAGACTTGGTTTCATTAAAAGTGTCTGTGTATTTCGGCAGCACAGGTGGAACAATGCTGTAATGGGGTTGGAAGATATGAGTAGCTGCCTTGTCATTATTTGGATGGTGGAATGATAAAGTCAGTTTAACTGTTGTGTTGTAGTCTAATGTATAGTTTTCTCCTTTAGGCTGTTGAAGGTAAAATAACACACATCTATACAGTAAGGAAGCCTTGAGGGCTAATGTGCATTTTCTACTGTGACATGCTAACCAAACACACTTTACTTTGTCTAATCTAGGCAATCTTTGGATAAAACGGGGGATCTGCGTTTTGGGGCTGGTTGAAAAGATATTAAATTGTTGCTCAATGGATGTTCCTAATGAGTGTTTGTCAAGATTCTGCAATGGAACCTTTACTGGCTTGAAAAATGACTTTAGCCACAAAGTGTTTGTGCAACACCCCCAAGGTCTACCTTGTTACCAGATTTTTCAACGTCATAATGCAGAGATGGACCATTACATCAAGGTCAACTATGGCCTCATGAACAACAACTTGGGGGGCTGTGCACACCAGATAAGCTAAACTTAAAACTTATTTTTTACTCTGTGTGACTTAATCACGTTACAGAGCTTTAAAAATCCATTTTCAGTATTCTAAAATGACAAAAAACTGTCTTCAATTGATGAGTAAATAATGTAACAAAACCATAATTAGCTGTGTGAACATCCTTTTACTGGTTGCTCATACTGTTGCATAAACAAAGAGGGAAAAAACACAGAGATGGTTATCATTTTAACAGTATATATTTCACAGAAACTTCAGTAACACTATATCTCCTCCTCCTCAAGTAGAACAAGTGAGATAACAGAGAGCATTCGTCAACCACTATTCTAGTTCTTGCTGGAAAACTAAGGAAACTGATGACAGCCAATGGCACATCATCCATGTTGTCAAGACAACAATAAAGAGAATTTTCTCTATTTAAAGGTTGCATTTAGCTAGAGAAAACAGTGAAGCCATGGCCAAAGCTGGTGTTTTTTTGTTTTATTTTACCAGAAGTCCAAGGCATTTGGATTTAGTTGCCAATTAAAGAACGTTAAAAATTAAGTTACAACAGACTTTCTTGGACAAATGAAAATTGGTAAAGCTGGAAAAATGTACCTGATGCCACATGCCTGTGTTCACTTTGGGCCCCAAAATATACAGTATAAGATCCACCAAAGTCAGTGCAGTTTTAAGAAATCCTTTGACATTGATTCTTGTTACAGTTTACTCGCAACAAAAAAGAACATTGACGCGACCAAAGTTAGGTCATTTTTTGATTATAATATATTTAATATTATATAGCTAAACTGCAAGCCAAGGCCTGCATGAGATTGCAATTGAACAAATGCACTAACAACATTTCTGTGCCAAGATGTTTCCAACATATTTGTACAATTAAGCCAGAGCTGTCTTTTGTTAACTGTTTAGTTAAGAGTATTTGAGAAGCATTGGCACTATTTGAGTAATCATTAAAATAACTTAATGCTATCTTGTCAAAACACTTATGAAGGAGAAAATATACATTTTTTGAGCATTTTTGAAAACTGTTTTTTCCTGGTATATAAAGATGGAGTCTGCTTCAGCACATGATTCCTGCCTGTTAGGAAGGGTTTTGTAGCTTTGTATTTGCCCACACTAAGGCAAGATTTTGTTAACAGGTTGTCCTCCCTCACTCTATAAAACAATCGCACCTACACACATGAAGTTTTCAAAAGGTATTTATTTATTCCACCAACCCGAAGCCTGACTGGTGTTGCCATTTAACTTGGGATGTTTACTGATGTTCGCAGGCGTTCTCTGTAAATATTTCTTTGTTTAGACTGCAATTCGAAAAAAAAAAAAAAAAAAAATTATGAGCAAGATCAGATATGATGATGAAAAAAGCATGAAAGTAATTTAGCCAGTCTTATAGACTTCTGTAGTGACAGCTATCACAGATGGATGATCATGAGTCTCCAGTTTACATTGTCACTCCTTTAAGAGTACCACAGAGTCTCATCCCAAATGTTGGTTTGGTTTTTATTGTTGGAGAGTTGCAGCAAAAAGGGAGGAGCAACAATATGTGTGTGAACATAAAAAACTAAAGCCAGCAAAAGTTTAGCATTTAAAAAGAAGCAGTGACATAAAATCAAGGAGAAACCAGCAGAACGTTTGATGTTTACACCTAAAATGTTTTTTTTTCCCCGAGTGGGAACACTGTAAGGAAAGTATCTGAATATTTTCATACTGGCAGGACATTTAAGAAATAAACTGGAACAATAAAGTCCAACATGCACAGATAATAACACATGTTCACAAATACCAACCAAGAGGTGGACATGACTTTATACCAATGGTACATTTCCACATAGCAGTTCATTTCGATTTGCTTTGTCACACTACGCAATTTGTTTGTGCTAGAACAATCCATACTGTTCTGCTTTCTGTTATCGTGTTGGCACCTTTCTGTTGGGGTACTTAGCGATACTATACAACCACATATTGTATTGATACCATAGCAGTTAGTTACTCTGTTTATCAATTAAATGATTCTTTTATTGATTTCTGTGGATTTTCTGTGTGGGTAAATGTTGTCCTACACAGGTTTTTAGATTGGCAACAATGTCAAACACATGAAACTCAATGCTAAACAGATTAATACTTCTGCAAGTTGCCAGTGTGCCCACTTACTAAGTTGTACAGTAGGCTTATTTTTGTCAGAAATGAAGACACAATATTGACCACTGCTGTCCCCATTTTCCATGGTATTTTCACTCATTTTTTAGAGTTTGTGCTGGCTGCCCCTGCCTCCAAGAGTGTGACATACTTGATTTGCAAGACATGCAGAGTAAAATGGAAGGAATTAAAGAAAATATGAAGCATACAGACAAATGCTATTATTTTCTTGAAGGAGTTGTTATCAATTATTAACTGGTAGTTTTTTATTCCCATCCTTGCACTGTAGTCTGCCCAGTTGGCTGCAGAAACACAAAAAAGATTAAGACAGCACATGAAAGTGCTCTAACCCAACCAACCAGCTTTGTGGCAGTACACCATTGGCCCTTTTCCATTAGCCCTACTCTACTCTACTCGACTCTTCCCGGCTCTATTCTACTCACCTTGTGCTGCTTTTCCATTAGCCCCAGTCGCCTGCCAAACGGGGTGAGCAGCACTGCGATGACGTCATTTTGAGCGCGACACAACAATCTGTGGCGTTTTGTCACAAACCGAGTAAAGAAGAACTAGCTTGTTTTACGAGGTACCGGGCTAGTGGAAACACGCTGCAAATCGAGAAGGGCCGAGTAGAGTAGGGCCAAGGCGTGCTAGTGGAAAAGGGCCACATGAGGTCT
Organism: Scarus forsteni; assembly: GCA_036419115.1. Lineage (NCBI taxonomy): Eukaryota > Metazoa > Chordata > Actinopteri > Labriformes > Labridae > Scarus > Scarus forsteni. The sequence continues at coordinate 3,873,684 of JAZDUH010000271.1, forward strand.
TACTCAAGAGTGGCCTGGTTTTTAGATTTCCGCCTATACATTACTGAAGAAACAAACTAAGCTTGGCATAACTGTAATTTGATCATTTATTATCTCCACCAAAGTGGTTATGTTATTGCCTGCAGAAGCATAACCTGTCTATTTGTTCGTTAGCAAGATAACACAAAAACCACTAAGTGGATTTTTTTACGAGTTATCAGAAGTGGCTTAACTTCAAAATGATTACATACTGGTGGTGATCCAAATATCTGCCATTAGTAAAAGGTTGCTTCCACTTAAAATTGGTCAAACTTACAATGACAACAACTTACAACATATTACAACTACTCTACTACTCGTTGAGTAGGTTTTTCAGGGTCAATAAGTCATCTTATAAGGGTCACTTCCATTGGTGAGAGTTAGAGAGTTACACTGTTTGAGTGCTCTCTAGTTATGTGGTATGGTTCATAGGGCTGGGACGATACACTTGTTTCCGATTCGATTTTTGTTACAAATTTTTTTGGTGCCGATTCGATTTAAATTGTGATTCTATGATATTGCCGATTTTTGCAATTGTTAGCTATTTTAACAACAGCGAAAAAGATGAACAATGATGATGCCTACAGACTATATCAGGAAAAATACATATCACTTGTGAGTCAGTTTTTAGTATGTATTCAGCAATATATTTTAACCAGCTGTTTACACTCTCTTCAAAAGCCTGGATTGCATTTAACAGTGGCTTATTTACACGGACTAAAATGAAGCACTTAAATGTGGCAAAAAATTGATTTAAAAATTGTCAAACAAAAAAATTCCGATATTTATGTGAATCGATTTTTTCTCCCACCCCTAATGGGGCAATTTAGATAATTAATCAAGTGCCTTCTTTGTTTAAACTTATCTTCAGAATCTTTTGGCTTGTTGCTGGGTGGGCCATTAAATCCAAGCTTTGGCGTTTCTGGGCAGGCCCCAAACATCACACAGGCTATTGATTTAGTTAACATTTCAACCTTTTAAGTTAACCATTAGAATCTGTTACAGGGGATCGTCTCATAACAAATAGACCCCTCCACCCCCCCAATGTGTGTGTGAGTGTCTAAAGTTAGGCTGGCCTCTCCCCAGGGCGTCCCCAGCAACCACTGTAATTTAATCACAGGGTGTTAGTGTGTGCCCCGGACTGCATCAGCATATGGAAAGCAGGTCTTTACTTAAGGTAATCATGAGGCGTCTGTGCAGCCGTCTCACAGGGTTTGAGTTTTCATCACGCTCTGCTGGCTGTTAAATGTTTAGACTCGTGGTGACAGCTTCACCCTGAGACCTCAGTGATCTCTGACCTCTGAGGAATGGACAAGCCTGGAAACAAAAACAGAGGCTTTTGTGCGGGTCAAAGAAAAAAACATCTGCCGGGGCTGAAGACACAGGGAGAAGAGTGGGGGATTAACTCACAGGGATTCATCATTCGCTTCTTTCAGTCACCTCGGATGAGAGGCGGCTGATGGGAACATGCAGAAAGCCACTGTACGTCACATCATTATGAGCCAAATCCCCTCCTTATTTCAAGCGTTAATGCCCCAGCTGCCTCTTGGCTCAGCAGGAAAAACTGATTAAAAAAAAGCAGATAAATAGAAAATGAGGGAGAATTCCTTTGATAGGAGTGCTGCAGTCTCTCTTATCTCATCACCACAGGAGCCACCGGTCACAGCTCCTCTTTCATTTTTAAAATTAAATTTGAGCCTGAATAAATGATCTGAGAGGATTGCACATCGCCGGGCCTCTTGAGAAAATTCATTTGAACAGTTCTGGCTTTGATACCATCCTGCATTGTCATGATAAATGAGTGTCTGAGTTTTTTTTTTGACCCGACTGGAGTGGGACAGTGTAATTTAAATTTGACCCACTCAGGAGCATAGACAACAAAAGAAGCACATTTCTACTCATTCTCTTTTTAACATTAACAGTGCACGTGCAGTTATTTAACACCACATTGTTTATTTGTCTCTGCTCATCTGAGGTATTTACCACTTCCCCTCTGCCCCCTCTGTGTCTCCCAAACAACAGAGACCTCTTTCTTTAAGCAAGACATCTGATATGGCACACGGCTGTGATCGGAGTAACCAGCTCCTGAAGAGCAAGGCAGCAATTAGTCAAACAAGTTTCCCCTGCAGGGAAACGACACACTGCGACTGAATGTGTGATTAGTGCATTGTCATCAGAAAGCTCATTGTTTGGTAAGAGCAGGTGGACTAAGCAGCGCTGCACACACCAAAAATATGTTCATGTTAGGGATATAGTTAGATGTTTTGGAAATACATTTATTGTGCAGTTTCTAGGCAACCAGTCTGTCTGGACGTTAATGTGCCCAGCTGACAAGCATACCAAATCACAACGTCTGTGTTGTGGCTCCCTGGTTGAATACTCCTCCAATGCTGCATACAATTTAATGGCACAAAATTTACAGCAGCCTTCTCTCTTTGAAACGGGGATGTAAATAACCATTAAAAGTCGCCAGATCAATATCCAATTTTGGTGTTAAAAATGTACTTTTTAATGGGGATGCACAATATTATTTGTATGATATCGATATTAGCAGAATATTGCCTTAAAAGCTGGCATATATGAACATTTCTGTCACTGTTTCATATCAGCATCAAGTGGTGTTTTATAACATTTATTAGAAAATATAAGGAGGTTCTTAAATCACTAAATGTAACTCTTTAAAGGGTAGATGACACCCAGTTTCTGTTAGAAATATATTTGGCATATAAGTCACTGGAGTAAAACAATTTTCACTTATTTACATTTATATATCATATCATCTATCAGTATAGATATCAGTAATTGGATCAGTTAAAGGATAAGTTTGGTTTCTACAGCTTTCACATTGTTTATAGAATGAAGTAGAACAATATACTCACCCAGAAGGCTTTCCTGATCCAAACAGTGCTTCAGGAGATATTTAGATCCAAAATCGAGCGGTAGCACATAGGGCATATATAGCGTCGCTCCTGAAACTGCATTAATCATCCAAAAACTCGTTAGTTTCACCAATATTTCATCATGGTCCAGTCATGCTACTCCTCCAAGACAGTCTGGGGTCGCTCCACCCATGTTTTTGTGACTGTGCTGACCTCTGAACTGAAAACTTTCTTTACGGCTGCCGCGCATGCGCAGTACGGCTCATTGTTTCAGGGGCGACCGCTGGCTACTCAACAACTTTCTTCTTCCAGTTTTGTGCAAAATGGACTTATATCTATCGGATGAATATGTTGTGGAGGAGAACTTTGAATATGATGGGTGTCCTTACAGTTTCGAGCCAGAGTTTACAGATGAGCAGCTCATCGAAAGGAGGACGCAGAGGCAAAGAGAAGAACAGCTGGCCAGAGAGCAGTTTTCAGTTCAGATGTCAGCACAGTTACAGGAACATGGGTGGAGTGACACCGGACTGTCATGGAGCAGTAGCCCGAGCGGACCATGATGAAATATTGGTGAAACTACCGAGTTTTTTGGACGATTAATGTAGTTTTAGGAGCGGCGCTATACATGCCCCGTGTGCTACCATTACACGGATGCCCGCCGCTCGATTTTGGATCTAAATATCTCCCGAAGCACTGTTTGGATCAGGAAAGCCTTCTGGGTGACTATCTTGTTCTACTTCATTCTATAAACAATGTGAAAGCTGTAGAAACCAAACTTATCCTTTAAGTTTGGAGATATCAGCATGTACCTATGAAAATAAACATTTTTCAGTGTCTTTCTCCTTCGTAATTCTCCCTCTCTGCTGCATCCTGTTCTTCCACTGATCACAGCAGAGCAGCGGATCTTCTTTGTCTCAGAACCTCTGTTGGTCTTTTCTTGACTTCTGACACAGCCTCCAAATGTGTTCATTTGAGCACAGATTTGTTCTCAGGAAAAAAGTCACTTGATGCTTGATCAGGTGAGTCAGGAGGGTGATCAAGAACTGTGATTTGTTTTTAGGACAGAAACTGGTTTACTGAGAGTGCTGTAGGAGCAGGTATGTTGTCTTAATTAAGAATTAAATCACAGTTTTTCCACAGTTGTGGTCTCTTTCTTCAGACTTTTCTTGCAGTTTTTCAAGCACCTGTATGTAACGGTGTTGATTCACTGCTGACTCTCTGGAGCCCACTCCTCCAAAGCTGCATCTTAAATGTCAACGAAATCAATCAACATGGCTTTGAATTTGGACTTGATTTGCTGTGCTTTCTTCTCCCTTGGTGATGATGGTCCTTTCCTATGGATTTGTTGTCTCAGAATTCTTTTGGAGGATCCAAGTTTCATGGCATGTGATCACTCCTTCTACAAATGTTTGAACTCCTTCAATCAGTCCCAAAATGTCTCTACAAATTTGCTTACATTTTTCCTTTTGATTAGGAGTCAAAAGTTTTGGAACAACTTCAGCGCACATTTTTGTCATGTTCAAATTTTCATGCAATGTTTATCCAACTGTCTCTTCATCAACAGAGACTATTTATGTTTCCTTCTCATACTAAGTCGATCATATCTAACTATTCAATTTATTGAAAACTTTCAGAACTTTTTGTTGAACATGGGCTCCCTGGATGTTCTTCAACGTCCTCTTTGTCTTCACAAAGCCATTCAGACACACGTTTACATGACCTGTATAGTTTAGATATATTTCATACACCTCAGAAAATGCTTTTTTCTTTTTCACCAAAAAAAGGTTGGCTGAACATTAATGCTAATCAAGTTCCAGGACCTTAGCAAAAGCATGTGCATCTCAGTCAGTAGCTTGCAGTCACTTATTGTAAACCTATAGCAGTTGTCCATATATACCCAACCTTCAATGTACAACACCTGTGTGACTGTGAACCACATGGTTTTATCTTCATAAATACAGCCTCATTATTTTATAGCCAGCCTTTTATTTCTGTAATTAAACCAGTAACATGAGAGCTACTTTGAAAAGTAAAACCACTGAACCCCTTCTCTGTCAATAGCAGTTTCTGTAAGGACATCTATGGCTCTGAAATGGATTGGAGGAGGGTCGCCATTGCTTTGCTGCATATGATCCAACGCGGTAGACCCAAAATGCACATGCTGTTTTACTCTGTGTATTTATAGCATCTGACTGGGTCACAGATTTAATTGTAATCATACCTATCAATATAAGACACGTGTTTCAAGCACCTTTGGGCACATGAGGATGCTCAGACTGTGTACAACTCCTTGATGTGTGGGATGTGACCTGCATTCCTGAGGACACTTAGATCTTTTAGTGTTGGACAGAGAACACTGCTATCAATCTGTTTCTCTCTCATTTAAATCAGACATTATGTTCCTGGTGGTCCTGGTGATTGTTTAAAAAGCATTTATGTAAAGTGGTATCACTCACATGAATACGTCGCTAATGCCATTGTTATAGCATCTTTTGAAAACAAAAAGATCCCTGTTTGTACGCCTGTTTCTGATTTGATTTTAAACACATGCCTAATGTACTTACTGGATATGTAATTAATAAAAATTGTAATTAATACAAATACTTATACCATCATGCTCAGCTCAGCTAACAGTCACTAGTTTACCAGGTAATCTTTTAAAATGAAACACCAATCCACTTTTTTAAAATCTAGTTTTTCTTGTTCTTTTTTAACACCAGTAAAAGAGCTGTACATTCTTTGGCTACCCCAACAAGCATGTTTCTCTTTGTCCAGTGACAATAATACATGACACAGATGTCGATAATCATGGATTCAGTCTCTCAGCCTCTTTGCCACTGTTGTTACCACTATCACAACAACATCCCCTCTGTCTGTTACTAGTCATGCGCACAAAGCATCTTGTCTTTGTAATCTGATTTCTTATTTTTGGATGTGCAAAGTATATGCACAAAATGACAGAGGGATGAGGATATCATAAGTAACACCAGAGCTTGTCTCTGGCTTTAGGTTGTAACAGAGGTGTTTTACTCAGACTGATGGAACAGCGCTTCATTTGTCCTTAAGTGTGTGTAAAATCCTGTGATGTTTGTGCATGAGCGAGTAGTTTTACCCAGTGAACAGTCACAGATGATTCACCTCCATAGAACGAGGCAGGCCACATGTTTTATAATGTATGAGGTAGATTCCAAGAACCACTTAGATATGTTTCACATACATCTGCAACAGAAGGCAGTCAACTGGAGTAAGCAATAAACCTGACGTGAGAAGAAAATGGCAGGTTTGATGCATGCAGTGTTGCTCCACAAGGTTTAAAAAATAATTTGACACCAGAAATCGCACACATATTTACATTAGGGGGTTATTTGGGAGTGTCCTTTACTTTGAGAAACCAGGCCAATTTTCTAAAGATCAATGTAAAAGTTGATAAGCAAGCTTTAGGCAATCTGATCGGCCTGGTTTTGTTTATTTTGTACAAAGTCATATAGTCATTCCCCTTTTAAGCCTTTATAGGAGTAATAACATATACACGAAAAAGAGACTAAGGATTTTGACATAATAACTAAGGATTTCAACAAAATGAGAATGTACAATATATACTTAAAACTGCTAAAAATATACAATATACAATATATACTCAAAACTACAAAAAAGTAACTGAGATGATGCTGAACTTGTACTTTGAGAAATCAAATTGTTTTGCTTACTTTGTGATCTATGTGTACAAAATCAAAAGTGATAAAACACTTTCAGTGAATATGTATATCAAGCAGGAGCTATAAAAGTACATTTGAGTCAGGCTTTAGTTTATTTATGGTTTTCATGCTGTGAAGATTATGGCAAGGTTAACTATTCAGGAGAATTTACTGTATGTTTGAGTTTCTGGCTCAGACCATCAAATATTGATTAAGGATAATCTGATCAGCTAAGACACGAATGAATAAAAAATGCTCTTTAAAATTCTGTTTGTCTTATTCCCAATATATTACAATATTTTTCATGCTCAGTGAAAAAATGTAGTCTTCACATCTTACACATTCCAATGTATTTATTCTCTATGAAACAAGAGGCTGATGTGTAGCTGCATTACTCTGGTTCACCAACAGGTGGCAGTATTTCATGACATTTACATCTGAGAGTGTCCAATGCTGGCCATAATACAATGCCTCTCTGAAACAAATATTGATATTCTGTACCAGTGTAAGCATTACTGCCCCCAGTAATATTGGTACTGTTACTGTATGTCATGTTGGTTGTTACTGTATTTTTTGTTAACTGAAAATAAAACGTTTAATAAGTAAAAAGATGATGGAGAAAGCTTTGCTGAAGACATATAATGCATCATAAAAGGTGTTGAGAGTAATGCATTGCAAAAGTAATGTGTTTACTGTAATGCATTCCTTATTACTGTAACATAGTTATATAGGCCATTACAACAAAAACAGTAATATTTTACTCAGTGCAAATGTCAGTAAAGCAAGTTACTATGTATTTTTAATTTAACCCAAAATGACAAGGTGTTTTTTTTGTTTGTTTGTGTGTTCAAATACAAATTCGCCAAATACTTTGTGAGATCAGTAGAGGAGAAAAGTCCTCCGCTAGGCCTAAAGTTACAGTTTCTCTTACGCAATTTACCAAAATTGAACCTTTTGTCTGTTTTTGCTGTGATCGTTTCTTGTATCATGCCATGAGCCATCAAAGTGACCATTGTATTCTACTGTTTTTAGCCTTAAAGCTGGTGTCTACGATTTGAAACCGAAGCCTGCCCCTCCTTCCCTCACCTCTCCCCTCCGTGTTTCAAGATCCCGCCCCCAGCTCGTGTTGGCTCATATAAGCCCCCTCCGGCAGAGCTACGAGCGACTAGCACAATATATCAGCAGCAAACTCAATCAAAAACAGCTCAGCTCAACTGAAAGTATCAAACACGACAGACATCTCCCTTATAACACACAGCAGTAGCCATTTCAACTGGACCGGCGGCAATGCGGGTCTGGCGCCGCCAGAGCGGCGCCGCCAGAGCAGAGCCGAGTGTGGGGGAGGATTAATCTTTCTCAGCCTGTCCTCCCCAGCTCAGCTTACAGAGCTAACGATTAGCGGCTAACAGGCTAACCCGCTCCCCTACAAGTTATTAGCCCGTGCAGGCACAAACTAACCAGAGTTATTCAGCAGACATCTCCCACTGTAGTAAACAAAGCCATTACCTGATCAACCAGGGGCGAAACGGCCGATGCTGAAGGTCTGACGGCCGGCTGAGGCTATTCGTTAGCCGTTAGCCCGCTAACAGGCCTCGCCAGCGGCAGAGCCGTTGGGCCAGCGGGAGAGGGAGGCGGATTCCGGAGTTCGGCGCTAGGCTTTCCGGCTTCATGATAGTTCAGTAGCTAACGCTTAGCTGCTCACGGAGGTAGAGGGAGGAGGCGGGACCATGGGCAAGATGCTGCGTACTGCGAGTGAGGGCGGCGAGGAGAGGGAGAGGAGAAGGGTGGTCTGCAGCCAGACTGTCTTGGGAGAGGGAGGCGGATTCCCGGGTTCGGGCGCTAGGCTTTTCGGCTCCATGATAGTTCAGTAGCTAACGCTGATAGCTGCTCACGGAGGTAGAGGGAGGAGGCGGGACCATGGGCAAGATGCTGCATCATGCGAGTGAGGGAGACGAGGATTGGATGGACTCATGGACTAACTCACGGACCAATTAATAGTTGCAGGTTCTTAGGTTTGATTGGTCAGCTAGTATGCAGCTTTTCAGCGGATATACTGAATGGATTTTTTCATTCTTTTGGTCTTTATGCTGTGTAGATAGGACCATAGGACCATAACAGCCTTATAAGCGGTGTTATTAATATGTACAAAGCTTCCAAATCGTAGACCATAGCTTTAAGCGAACTCAGTCATATAGCCACCACATCAACTTCCACTGGATGTGTAATGAGCTTTTGAGCGTAATGAGCTTCATTTAGAATGACAAATCCATATTTCCTATTATTTTGATAAGAGTAACTTAAAAGTAATGTGATAATAGTGTAATGCATTACATTTCAAATACAGTAATATTATAATGTAACTAATAACTTTGAAATGACAGTAACAAGTAATAAATAATGCATTACATTTTGAAACAACTTGCCCAACACTGATCATAAACAATTCAAACAAAACCTTCACCTAGGAATAGGATCCAACAACATGTGACCCAAACAACCGAGGAAGTGCCCACCAGTCACACATCCAGGGGAGAACTATAGCCTCGTTTCCACCAAGTGGTCTGGTATGGATAGGCACAGTTTGGCTCAGGCTGGATCAGTAAAGCCCATAGCTGTCAAGTCTCCCGTTTTGGCTGGGAAACTACCATATTTTACCCCTCTTTCCCGCCGTCCTCCCGTATTACTACTTTTCCGTAATTCTCCCGTATTAAAAAAAGAAACATTCCTCTGCCTCTGCTCCTAACTGAACACTGTCACTAGCCTCACGAGAAATGCCACCTGCAGTAGCCTGGGTGGCAGTTGTCGCGAGGTTAGTGCCGACAGCCAGAACAAACCCGGGACAACAGAGGAGAGAGATGGATGGATGTGAGGAGGGAGAAGGCGTTTCTGCCAAAAAAACAAAGAAGTCCTGTAAATATCTAAAAAAATGGGACAGCGAATTTCCTCCTCCTAAAGAGGAGCAGGATGAGGCACAGTCACGTTAGAGTGCTGAGACAGCTCACAGCAAGTGCTGGAAAATTTCCCTTATTTTCTTGACAAATCTTGACAGGTATGGTAAAGCCTGATCATGTTTGCGTTTCCGCAGCCAACCGAACCCTCCTTGGTAGGAGGCATCCAAGCCGGATGGCGATAGCATGATGTCATAGCAGCGTGACACCGTGTCCGGCTATTAAATACAACGAACACAGTAAACAAAGAGCAACGATGAAAGACATCCAGTAATTCTTCTTTTTTTGATCAGATGTGGCTTTTTGTTATGAAGTGCAACCAAGCTTTGTTTCAGAGAAGACTGTGTGCCACAAGAGTTATCTTTACGAAGACGTGTGGAGACTTAAACATGGCGAGGTTATGTGTTGTTCTTTGTTACCGCTGTCACATGGGAAGTGACGTCTCCTTCGACTAATCAACGGACTGCAGCGTTTCTAGCTCCACCTTCTGGGGTCGGATCAGTATACTTGGCACCCCAACAGAAGGGTCCCAAAAAGTAGGATGGTACGGTTCGCTTATAAGGGGTCCTGTCCTGGTTTTAGGCTATGGAAATGCCACAAAAAGCGAGCTGTACCGAGACGAACCGAACCGAACTGAACCCTCTGGTGACCACCCAGATCATTTACCTATTAATAGTTCACAGAGGTGTTATATTTCTTGCTTCTCCTCAGTCAACTCTTGGAACTGAGGAAACATTTGGCAAAAAAGGCAACACATCTTGAAGAATCTGAACCAGTCCAATTGTCACTTGGGTCAGTGTTGGATAACCATGTCCTTGATGAATGAGCACCTACACAGACCTGATGGGACCTTTTACAAAAGACTGAAATTAAGTCTTAGAGATTTACAGCTAAATTGAAAAAGGGAAGTTCCAGCTTGTGCATGCCGAAAGTTGTTCTTGAGCCAGGATTTCAGACTTAAAATAAAACTCTAAATTAACTGCTTGATATTTATCATTGTGGCAGACATTATAACAGTGGCCTGATGTCACTGACCTCTTGTTCATGCCCAACACTGCACTCTAAACAATCTCATCAGACAGGAACCTAGCCCTGTAAACACACTTCACTTTGTTTGTGTCTCACAGAACATTGCATATCTTACAGTAAACAACACTTAAACAATAGAGCCTTGTTCCCTTCACTAATCTGACCCCAGAATGTTCTGTGACACTGTCTTTGAACGTACTGTCCACCCCGTGTATCCTCGACAGCTCAATCAGATGATGGTGGGAGCTGGGTGTTGCGTAGGGGTACTGTAGGTTTGGCAAGTTCAGCAAAGATGTGCTGCCAAATCAGTTTCACTCCCACATGAACAACATGGTAAAACTTTACTCCCTTGTTCTCAGAAACAGGAAGATACATTTCCAGATTTTGTTGGTTGAAATTCAGAGCTCCTTTGAGGAATGGTCATTCAGTTTTGAAATGGATTACACCTAAAACTGAAATCTCTGTATGAGCTATCAAAGCAATCGAAACATAAGCAGTAGAATACATTTTTTTGCTTGGAAATTTTTGACTGAATGTCTGTTATAGTTGCCTTCGGGTAGGTGTCAGGAGAGTCAATCAATACAGTGTGGGAGAAACAGCCTTATTCGACATTTTCTGTGGCAAATATTCATGATGAGTGATTTTCAAATAAAACAAGACAAACAATTACTGGAAAATTCAGAATCACAAAGGCTAATGCAGACTCAGTCTGACATTTCCGTGGGACTGTATTTATTTTTATATTTGTCATTCATTTTATTCTTTCACATAAGTTGGACTGGTGTAACTGTGTGCAGTTGCAGCAGACTGGTTCAAGAAAACCCTCTTGACTCTGCATTATAGGAAGAGTAATACCCCTTTCAGACTAGCCAAAAAAAACATTTTAATCCGCTAACAATCGGCTCCTGTCAGCAGTTTGAAAGTGTTTAATTGGCATTTCGACCAGGGTCGATTGACCCTGCAGGCAATGCAGGTTTTAATCAGCTTACCTCCCATCGGCTTCAGTGAGGGCATCACACCCTGGTTGACCCGCTAATTTACAGATGACGTTGATGTAACGTCCCCACAGCATAAAACCATGCCGCCCCCGTCTGTGACTTATGTGACTCTTTTCCGTCACAGCAACAAATTCCTTCTGCCTTTGTATCATTAGCGCCAAGTTTGTACATTTTTAAAGAAGGACAATTGTACAAAGTTAAAGGGGACATATCATGCTTGTTTCTCCTTTTCACTGCGCCAGACTAGGATGCCTGTAAAGCATTTCTGCCCTCAGTACAAGTCATTTAGTACCTTCATTGCCCCACAATAGCGTTCTCAAAATCCTCATTTTAGGCCATTAACAAGGTCCCGTTGAAATGCTCAGATCTGAGGATGACCTAAACTTACCTCGCAACGTCACAGCCCTTTGTGCTCTGATTGGTCAGTTCTATCGGGGGTTGAGCCAGCCTGTCCTTCTTCTTCTACTGTATTTTCCGGTAGGCTCAAAGCAGCTACTGCGTATTGAGTCCCCCTACAGGCCAGAGCAGGCAATGAGTGACTGTGAGCTAGGGAAGTATAAACCCCTGCTGGTGGATGTGTTCCTCAGTGAGGGTTTTGTGGCTAACGGACATCACAGAGGAGGAAGTGTTTTATCAGATTACTCCAATAAAAAGAAAGGTACCTCGTGATGTCACGACGTTTGAAATCTCGCGGACATCTCGCAATGATCTATTTTCAGAGGCATCAAATCTCGTTCTAGGATATCAGAAAAAATACAATATCTAATTTTTTGAAAATTAAGGGGGTGTAAGGTCTTGTTTTCAAATTTATTATATTATATGTAAGTATTAAATAATGCATCAGCATGATATGTCTCCTTTAAGAAAACCAGGTCCACAGCCTCCATGCTACTTTCCATTGTTTACATGGAGGGGCTTCCCGTCATGATGTCATCAACGTAATGAAAAGAATCACTTGCCGATGGTTAGCGGGCTAAACCGCTTTGAAAAAAAAAAAACATGTTGACCCGCTAATTTTAGTGCGAAAGTGGTAAAAGTAGCGGGAGACTGCTCTGCCTGTATGCTGCTGTTTATTATCTATACAAACAGACTCATACTGGTCATACACTTTGCTTGTCTCGGCATCAGTGTTGCCAACTTAGCGACTTTGTCGCTAGATTTAGCAAATTTTCAGACCCCTTTAGCGACTTTTTTCTAAAAAAGTGACTAGCGACATATCTAGCTACTTTTTCTGGTGTTAGTGGAGAGTTTCCTGGTGTTTGGAGACTGACGTGAACATATCGTTCTGCAGTTACTGTCCTCAACGAGCAACGGGCGCTCGCTGCCGTGAGCCCCTCTCCTGTCCCAAAGCACTCACAGGCGGTGACGTCTCACAGCCTCGTGCAGCAGTCCCAGCTGCAGGCAGAGCAGAGAGGAGACCCTCACCCCTCCGAGTCCAGATTGCAAATGAAAAGGGCATGCGCAAAGCCGCTTTTGGCTTGCAGAGTGGGATCACTCTATCGCTGCAAGCTTTTCAATCACTGCCACTCAATCACTGTGTCTTTTTTTGGTCACTTTGCCGGTCCTAAGCCCGGATAAAGGAGGAGGGTTGGTTGTAGAGCTAGCAATTCCATCCCACATAACAATCATGTGATTAAATTTGCTACTATAACATTTAACAATACAGGACAAAACGAGCATTAAAATCATTTAATGCTGTTAATGTTGAAGTTATTTTGTTTATTTGTAGTTCTAAACATATTTAGGGTGTTTTTTACTCACTTTTGTCTCTCCCATGATGTTATTCCTCTCTCCTACAGCGTCCATTACAATTCATGCAAATTGCCGGTTATGCAAAATAGGTGATGACGTCACTTTTAGCAACTTTTGGGACAGCCAATAGCTACTTTCCTTACTGAGGAGTTGGCAACACTGCTCGGCATACCGAGCACAAATGCTACTTACCTTGTTAATAATTGCACGAAGTTATTATATAGACAGTTTAGTACACCAAACCAAGGTAAAAAGGTAATATATCTTGTTAACCTCTACATAAATCTCTGTGTGTTTAGAAGCCTAGAAAAGGAGGAAATTATGTTTATATATATAGTTACAGTACAAACTGCTTCGGTCTGCGACTCACCTCGGGTACATCTCTACTACAATGACAGTGTATTATATTTGTTTGATCATTTGTTTACAGCTTTTATCTATAAAATACAGGTTATCATGTGACTTGGAAACTGCTTAAGGGGGAATCTGGTGTCTTTGATACCTGGTATCTTTGCCTCTTTTAAAAAAATAGGCAAAACTTTCAGGCTTTAGATGCTGAAATGTTGATCTGTGATTGGATGTGATCTGTGATTTTAGTCTGCGTCTTTTAGTGTGCTGCTGCCCGTCTTGTCCAACATTCATTTAATCTAGAGTCTTAATCTTATATAGGTTTTCCTGACTAAGTATTTGTTTGATTAATTTGTTGGAGACAACAAAGAGTTTCACTGTTAGACCCTTCACTTGCCCAGGCCCTCCATTGTTATCTTCAGTGAGTAAAGTGCAGCAGAGCAGGATTATAGTGTTACCACCCTTTAAACAGGATATACATATATCCTTTCTGTAGGCTACTGGATATATCCGTCTCAGACATTGACCATTTAACCTTTGACCATGCTCAGTCTTGTTTTTGGATGTGACCCAAAGAAATAGGCAGACAAAAGAGCTCCATGTTTAGAGGGTTTATTTATTTAACAACTAGATATAGACTGAATCTGAGTGCTCTTTGTACATCAAGAAGCAGCTCATTCTTTGTGAACAAAACTGTTCAGCACACAATGACTAATTTCATTCACTGTGACTGTACATTTAGCACACTGATGACACCTTATTGAGTTCATTGCTCTGAATTTACTATTTCCGATTTGTTTGAAGATCAATATTTTACTGGAAATAACCCAGCTGTTAAATGTGGTCCAGAAGGAATTTTGTAAACTAAGTTTAAAAAAACAATCTTACTAAAAATAGGTAAAACAAAGTTTGTGTTCTTTGGAAGTAGAAATATTGATAATAAAATTGAGTTGGCAATTGATGATGTATTTATAGAAAGAGTCTATGAAAGTAAGTTTTTGGCTATTCTGGTTGACCTTAAGCTCTGCTGGAAATCATACATAAAACAATTAATTAACATTAAGGAGTACTGGAGTAATCAGCAAAACAAAAATACCACACTCTACTGCTCCATGATCCTGCCATACCTCTCTTACTATGCTGAAGTCTGAGGAAACACATACAAAACCAATATGCAAAAGATCAGCACATTACAAAAAGAGTCATAAATCATGCTTGATACAGAGTTCACACCAACCCTTTTAAAATCAAAACTGCTAAAATGTTATGACTTACTAAATGTGAAAACAGCTTAAGGGCTATATAAAGCATTACAAAATACATAACCTGGTAATTTACAAAAGAAGTTCAAAACCAGAGATGGGGGCTATAATCTAAGGGGTGAGCATAATTTAATTTGACTGATGGTCCATACAACTCTAAAAAGTATGTGCATTTATGTTTGTGGAGTCAAACTCTGAAATAGCTTGGATGTCACTTTAAAAATGTGCAATGACATGTACATGTTTAAATGAAACTATAGACAAGTATTATTAGATACCAGTAATTTAGTGATAACATGGCCACAGTTTGTTAGCATATGTAAGTATTCAAGGTATGTGTATTAACACTGATTATTATTATAAACATATGCAGGTAATTATAGTAAATAACATAAAACATTTAGAACAGATATGCTACAGGGAAGCTGACTGTATGCAAATAGTATTTATAAGATGGATGATCATGAATTCTGTGTATAATTATGTATATACTGTAATTGCAATATGCAGATTTGGGTGGATATGTGTATATATGTATAAATAGATTTTTCTGAAGTGCTTATTTATTATTAGGATGTTGATTTTTGTCTCTTGGTGATTTATTTGAAGAATGGAGTTGCTATCATTAATTTAAATTTTTCCATGAATAATAACAGCTGGTATTGAATTGTAATAACCTCTGCCAGAAGGTTATGTTTTTGCCGCCATCTGTTTGTTCGTTAGTGGGTCAGTTAGTTTGTTTGTTTCTCTGTAAGCAAGATAAGTCAAAAAGTTTTGGATGGATTTCAATAAAATTTTCAGGAAATGTTTGGATTGGGACAAGGAACAAATTATTAGATTTCGGGAGTGATCTGGATCACCTGCTGGATCCACCATGGCAAAAAATGTGATTTTGGTGAATAACTACTGAACTAAAACAGATCATTGTGAATTCAATTGCTAATGGTATGTTTTCATGCAAGGAATCTAAATATTTAAATGAAATAAAGGTAGGACCAATATTTATGGTGAAAATCACAATATGGGTGAGGACTGTGGTGCTGGCGGAGGTCTGTGCTCTCCGAGTGCTTTTCTGGTTCAGTATTTGATCTGATTTGTAAGGAAGAGGCAGGACGAGATAAGCTCTTTGCTTCTATCTGTTCCTTTTCAGACTCAGTGCAGTGATGACATGAATGTGTATGTACTCACATGCTTAAATTTGTTTGATGGACATGTACAGTTGTCTGGTGTACATATGTAGTATTTTGCATTAACTTGGTTGCTGTTGTATTTTCACTTTTTATTTTTTAGATCAATTAAAGAAAGAAAGAAAGAGAAAGACAGAAAGAAAACAGTTTTTCACTGCCAGACAGATCTCTTATAGCCTAGTTTTCATAAGATAAGAAAGCAGCAGAATTCTGTTAGAATGAAAGAGCTGTGTCAGCCCTTTCTGCAGCATCCACGATATGGATTCAAATGTAAACACGCCCAGAGAGAAATCTCTCCACAACCAGCATTTGGAAATGAGGGTATGAAAACAACCCACTTCAGAAGAGAATAAATCAGATGGGTAAATGTTTATGTCTCAATCTGTCTCTAATTTCCTGCTCTGTTGGCGCCTTTTATCCACGATCCTCTCCAAAAAGCTGCTACAAGCGCCGCCATCAACAGCTCTTCTATGAGTTACTGCTTCCTGTTAAATAAAGCCTGGCACGCTCACAATGCCAGGAAAACGTAGTGGCTGTTACTGTCAGCCTCTTGTATTCTTTTTCAAATGGAGAGGTTCAGTGTGAGAGTGTGTTTGTCCTATGAGACCGAGGGCAGCTCACCGACGTCATCATGTTGGACTGAGACCCGCAGCTTCAAAGAGATGCTGAAAGAAAACGTCAAAGTGAGGACGACAGCCATTGTCCTCGTGGCCCGCTGTGCACAGGAAAAGGCTGTTCATGATCCCATAAAAAAATGTTTTGGCACGTTTATGGAGGGACTGTACACACAGCACAGGGAAGTTTACACGGAAGAAATCTGAAAATGCTGTCAATATCAACCTTACCTTCAGATAGTATGAATCATCTCTTTGTATTTTTTTATCAAGGGGTTTAACTTATTTGTATTATGAACAAACTGTCAGGAGATAGAGAGAGGCAAAAGTTTTCATTATACACTTAAAGAGGCTATGAGGAGTTTTTAGGTAATTACAAAAAAGTCTCACTTTTAGATATATGCCTGATCGAAATACACACTTTAAGATGAGTTTTATAGCATCAAACTAGGTTATCTATAAATGCTATTCCTTAGCTTCACGGTCGGGTTGGACAGGGCTGGACTGACCTGGATGCTCAACTTCGGGAACAAGACAGTTAAAACTAGAGCAAATTTATATTATTCTGACACGTCTTAGAGCACCAGGCTGTAAGTAGCGATATATAGCCGGCTACAAAACTACGATACCAAGTTTTCCAAAAATAGCTTGTTGTCACACATCAAAAACTACCGCTATGTACCTTGGGTCACATCTTTTGGTGCATTCCAGTTGTAGTCAGAAGTAGGAATTTCCGGGTCCCGAGTAGGAAACTGCAACCGGAACATCCCCCGAAGTCAGAATTTCCTACTGGGAACTCAGTGAAACCTCGCCACCCCTGAGTTGACTATTGAAGATGGATGCCCCCAGTGTGAACAGTTATTTAGCTCCTGTAATAATCAATTTATTTGCACTTCTGACTGGGGTGTGTCGCTCTAGATCAGCTGTATACATCATATTGTTAGACTTATATTTACAAAAATGCTGCCATAGTGATAATCACATTCTTCATGTGATATTTGTGAACAACAACGCAGGGCGTGCTAACAACAGCTAACACTTCTGACTGGGGTGTGTCGCTCTAGATCAGCTGTATACCTAGTATTGTTAGATTTATGGTGTGTTCACAATCGACGGGAACACTTGCGCCGACGCCAAAGGCCGAGACGCATACAAAGTCAATGCAAAGGCGCTGCCTGATGCAGACGGCAGTTCGGGCGGCGCGTTGGACGCTCAAAGCCCTCTGTAAGATGGAGGAGAGGTTTATCTGCGCTGTTTGCTATCATCCGGAGCTATACTATTCGGCGTGTGTACTCTACAGAGACTGGAACAAAAGGGAGCAGGCTTGGGAAAGTCGCCGAGGAGACAGACAGGTTTGATTTGATGACGTGTGATGCCCCGGTCTCCTGTTCCTGCTCAAACCCCCTCTCAAAGATGGAGGAGAGGTTTATCTGCGGTGTTTGCTATCATTCGGAGCTCTACTACTCGACGTGTGCACTCTACAGAGACTGGAACAAAAAGGAGCAGGCTTGGGAGAAAGTCGCTGAGGAGACAGGTTTTGAAGGTAAGTTCTGTAAATATTCGTTTCCAGCTGGATTTGCCTGCACGGGTTATCACTGAGTCCGACAAGCTCCGGCTCTCTACTGCGCCTGCGCCAGGACGCGCGTCGTCCCTCAGCTTGTAATGCTGCCATAGTGATAATCACATTCTTCATACAACAACGCAGGGCGTGCTAACAACAGCTAACTATAGCCTGATAGATCGGCATGTTTTTTTTCCAGCTTCAGCTGGAATGCCGATAAGTCAGAAATGATGTCACTCCCAGTTCTGAGGTTACTGGAACGCAGCATTACGAAAGTCGCTGCATATGCTCATGGGTAGCAGAGTCTTTATGTCGCCGGAAATGCATTCCCCTCATAGCACCTTTAAAGAGCAAAATTGAAAAAATAAGAATAATGTTTAGAGTTCTCACTTCTGACCTTGGTAAGAAGTAAGGGGAGATCTTGGAACTGAAGATTGAAAGAACCTGTACTCCTCCTCTCACTTTTAGCTGATTGTATTTAATATTATTTTATGTTAAATGTAACTTATTTTATTGTTTATTGTTTATTCTGAGCCCCATTAGCTGCAGCACAGCTACAGCTATTCTTCCTGGGGTCCAACCAAATTATACATACATTTTTAAAGCAATAAAGTTAAAAGAAAAAACAGAAAACAAAAAGTAAGCAGCAGAAAAACATCAAACAAGGCCAATTTTCCTTCCAGATGTAAAGAATTCATATACATGGAAGAAAATGACATTTTAGTAGTCTCTTGAATTGTTTTAAATTAATGTCCACTTTTACATGTGCAGGTAAAAAATTCCATTCTCTCATTCCTCGGTACAGAACTGTTCGCTTGATTGAGTTAGATGTTGTCTTAGGTATTGAGAAATTCCCCACACTAGCATGTCTGGTGTTGTGATTATGACTTTCTGCACTAAAAGTGAGCTTTTCAAACAAATCATACGGTGTTCTTGAAACCGATACATTTCTAATCACGATCAGCAGTGAATAAAGAAGTCTGTCTTTGACCATTAGCCAGTTGAGCTTTTTGTGCAATACAATATTTGTTCTATTGCCACACTTCAGAACTGTACAAGCCGCTCTGTTTTGCATACATTGTAATTTGTTTAACAATTCGTTATTGGCATTGGACCAAACTGCTGGGCAATAGTCAAGATGTGGTAATATGAGTGATTGGGTTACTATTTTTTAAGTTCTCTGGTCCATATAGGAGGCATGTCTCCTTATAATTGCTGTGCCTCTTCCCATTTTTGCAATAATATGACATATGTGTTTCTTCCACGAAAGTGTATTGTCCACTGTTACTCCCAGAAGTTTGGTTTCATGCACTTGTTTTATAGAGATGTCATTTAATTTGATATTAAGTGCAGGATTTCGAGCAACATTATAATTCGACCCAATAATCATACAGTTGGTCTTCAGTGTATTCAGGGCGAGCTTATTTTGACTGACCCATTTTGCTAAATTAATTAATTCCATGTTTATAGTAGTTTCCAGTTCATTACTTGTTTTTGCAGAAGCATATATAGTTGTATCATCTGCATACATTACTGTTTTAACTTTATGTAAAGCATAAGGTAAATCATTTGTAAAAATTGAAAACAGTAAAGGTCCCAGACGGCTCCCTTGCGGAACTCCACATGTTATGGTTTTACTTTCTGAGTAGCTTCCATTAAAAAACACACTTTGTGTTCTGTTAGACAGATAACTGTACAACCAGTTCAGCGCAGATTGCTCAAAGCCATAGCAGGACAGTTTTTGTATTAACAAATTATGATCAATAATGTCGAACGCTGCTGAAAAATCTAAGAATACAGCTCCAACCATGTTTTTGATTTCAATTTGTCCAAGCCAGTCCTCAGACATAACCAGCGCTGTTGCAGTCGAATGGTCTTTCCTATATGCATGTTGTGAACTGCAGATTATGTTATTGTCTAATAAATAATTATTAATTTGTTCATATACAATAGTTTCAATCATTTTTCCAAGCACAGGTAACAGACTTATTGGACGACTGTTAGCGCAAGAAAAGGGCAGTTTTTTATTTTTAGGTAGTGGAATTATCTTTGCTTGCTTCCAAGCTTGTGGGCATAAACCAGATTTAAAACTCAAGTTCATAATGTGAGCTAGAGCAGGAGCGATTTCATTAGCAACTGGTTTGAGAAGTCTGTTGTCTAGACCATCAAAACCAGGTGGTTTTTCTTTACTATTTTTTATTAATTCTTTTACCTTATCAATGTTTATATCTACTAGTTTGAACTTCAAATCCCTGTTATTCATAATTTTATTTCTAATTAATACATGAGATATATCATTACTTAAACTAGTCATACTTCCTGTTAAATTATCTAATTTATCAATAAAGTAATCATTTAAGTGATTCGATATTTCAATCAGTTTCGTGATGAATTTACCATTTGCCTCCAGAAACGCTGGATTGTTTTTATCTTTTCTACCAGTCAGTTTGTTAAAGACATTCCATAATTTTTTACTATCTTTTCCTACCTCCTTAAATTGATTTTCAAAATATAATTTCTTCTTTTTCCTGTTCAGTTTGGTAACAATGTTTCTTTTTCTCTTATATAGATCAAAGTCATATTTATCACCTGTTATAGTTGCATTTTTTTTCAACTGATCTCTCAATTTCATTGCATCTTTGATTTCTTTGTCTAACCATGGTGCGGTAGCATTCCTGACAGTGAACCTTTTTAATGGAGCATGTTTCTCCACCAGAGGCAAAAATAACTTGTTAAACTTCATAAGGGCTACTTCTGAATTATTTTCTTCAAAAACTTCTAACCAGCGTATTTCTTTTGCTTCCTTGACAAACAAATCCTCATTAAACAACTTAAAAGATCTTTTCAGTAATATCTTGGGTCCAGGTATACCCACCTTAAGATTTCTCACAATTATAATCAGATTGTGATCACTGCATCCAATGGGCACAGATAGAATCCGATTGCATAGCTCTGGGGAATTCGTAAAAATATGATCTATGCATGTGGCAGTTTTGGTACCATCCTGTTTTATGCATGATCTAGTAGGTTGTTCATAACCTGCGAAAGACCGTATGTCATCGAAGCAGTTGCAATTGGGATTTCAGAGGACAGTTTTTAGCAAGCCAGTCAATGTTTAGGTCTCCCATAAAGTAAACCTCCTGACCCGTCATGGTGTTATTCTCAAGCATTTCACAAATAGTTTCAAGATATTCCTTATTGGCGCTGGGTGGTCTGTAACAGCAACCTAGAAGAATAGGCTTTTTGTGAGGTAGATGAGTTTGTATCCACGTTGTTTCAATATTATAATTCATTAAGTTGTAACATACTTTGACAGGAATGTGATCTTGAACATAAAAGGCAACACCCCCACCAAATCTATTCCTATCTTTCCTGTAAATATTGTATCCTTTAATATGTAACTCAGTGTCATCAAAAGAGGAGTCCAAATGAGTCTCTGATATAGCAAGTATATGCAAACTATATTCAGACAACAGCTCAGTAATTTCCGTAATTTTGTTTCTTAGACTATTAATGTTAATATGTGCTATACCTAAGCCTTTCTTTGGTCGTATACGTTGAGACATGACTATGTTTATCATATAATGTTAAAAAAACAAAAAAGTCAACTTTGGTATACCTTCAGCATCCAGCTTGGAGTGCTGGTGCGAGGATGGATGATAAGCTTGTCGTGTCTGAGATAGGCAATGTCTCCTCTTTCGCGTGCCGCCTTTAGTTTTGGCATTAGTTCTTTCCTTTTGAGTTTTATGGCATCCGTATAGTCTTCGTTGATAAATATCTTGGTGCCTTTAAGGTGTTTGGCTTTTTGTAAGACCTCAGTTTTGTCTTTAAAACGCAGGAACTTGACCACTATGGATCTTGGTCTGTCTCTCTTTGCGTCTAGTTTCCCTGTGCGGTGTGCACGTTCAGCTTCAATGTCTTTGTGTATCTGCAACTTCTGCTTTAACATGTCCTTTACCTTTACTTCTGAGTCCGCCCAGGATTCTCTTGGGGTTTCAGGTATTCCATCAATGATGATACTATTCCTTCTCGACTGACCCTCAAGATACTCATGCTTGTCCAGAATAACCTGTAGACCTTCACACAACTTAATTGTATCTGATTGATTTGTATTGCAATGCTCTGATTGTTTTGCTTGAGTGACTTTAAGTTCATCTACTTCTTTTTGTGTGTACTGTATGCTAATTTTTAGTTCTTGCACTTCTTTAGCTATTAAGTCCAGCCTTGAATTGGTTGACTCCATAATAACTTTGACAAAGTCTTTGAACATGTCTTGTTGTTGTTGTAAAAGAGCCGTGAAAATTTCCTTTTGGTGATTTACCTGAGTGAGTGGAACCACTTCTTCATCTGTGTTTTTTTGCTGCTTTGGTCCCATTTTGTTTTGTTTTGTTTAGGCAGCGGGCGGGTTACAGGCTGCGAGCTCTTTCTCGCCCAGGCTACGGTCGCTCCAGCGAGCTCTGTGGTAGCCAGTCGCTAGCCCCCGCTAGCCCTGTGGTAGCCAGTCGCTGGCTCCCGCTGGCTCTGTGGTAGCCGGTCGCTGGCTCCCGCTGGCTCTGTGGTAGCCGGTCACTGGCTCCGTAGCCGGTCGCTGGCTCCTTAACCCTTTTATTTTGTTTTATTACTACATTTCAGTTCAGATTTTTATTTCATTTGATGTATTTTATTTTTTATTTATTTTTATTTTTTACTTGGAATTTTATTTTATTTATTTTTTGTTAAATGTTTCTCCAATTTTAGCTGATTTTATTACGCACCTGATGTTACACAATCTCATTTTACAATATTATTTATCTAACTTTTATTCTATACTGTTATATTGTTTTATTTATTTATGTATTTACTCATTTATTTATCTTACCCTCTAGTATTTTCGAGTATTTTTAAGTACTATATTAGTTTTAGCTCCTGTGTTTCCTCATTTTTAATACAAGATGGCGTTTCCTCAGTCCTCTTATTCTGCTCTCTGTCAGAATTTCCTTTTAATGTCTTCATGTGTTTGAGTAAGTGAGTGTGTGTATTGAATATGGTTTGGGGGAGGGGGGGATTGTGGGGGTCTTATGTTTTCATTTTATGCAATTATGCAATTTCTGCTTTTTATTCCACTTATTTTATTTTATCTTTTTCTTATGTAAAGCACTTTGTATTACAGAGTCCTGTATGAAAAGTGCTGTACAAATAAAGTTGGATTGATTGACTGATTGATTGATTGACTGAAAAGGATCAGAAGGCATGACAGAAGTAGACCCAAAATACCTTTTAAACTAGAAAGCACTCAGAGTTTAAACCTCTACCAAGGTATCTCATATAATGCTGTTACGTCTACAAGCATGTAAACGCAGGTTTTTTATACCCAGGTAAACCCACTAACAATCGGAAAGTGATTCCTTTCCCATTGCCAGCAGACCTGGGTCTAATCGGCAGCAGATGAGATACACGTCCAACAGGAGCTGATTGTTGGGGTGTTTGTAGGTTTTTTTGGGAAAGCAGTTTTTGATTCTTTGAAAAGGAAAAAACAAGTTCAATAGTTTCAATGTAATCTTGCCAGACAATTGCCCAAGTCCCTCCGATCCGAATCCCAAGCAAGTCTCGAGTCATTTGATCCGAGTCTCAAGCAAGTTCCAAGTTTTTTCTGTTGTGGGGAAGTCGAGTCGAGTCGAGTCACAGGTTTTGTCAAGTCAAGTCGAGTCGAGTCACAGGTTTTGTAAAGTCAAGTCAAGTCGAGTCACAGGTTATGACAGGTCAAGTCCCTCACCTTTGTTCCCCAGTCCACCCAAAAAGGACTCAGATTTTTTATCTTGAAGATACAAACCTTATGTTCCCAAGGTCAACAGACCGCATCAGACTAGTCTGCCTGGATTAATGCAGCATAAAGCTGGTCATTTACCAATAAGATATTGCATGTCTGATTATTTAGACCTAGGTAGAGGAGAAAGGCTACATTAAAGAAATGGCATGTTTCATATAAAAAATACTTTCATCTAAACAATTTTGCAACAGTTATTTGCAACAAATATGGGGCTCAGCTTGCAATTCAGCAAACATAAAACGGCATGCACGCACTCACTTTGACTGCTGAACCTAAAAAATAAGAGAGAACTCCTGATATCTTATTCTGACACACCTGGATAACCCAGATCTATGTGGATTTAAATAGTGCCATTTTCAGTCAATAGTAGAGGATTTCACAAGGTGAAAGGTAGTTAGTCGCTTATGTGTGTGTCACACACACATACACACAGGCACGCCCCCCCCCCCCCCCCCCCCCACACACACACATATATACGCGGGCTAAAAAAATACACTTAAAATCATTTATCCTACGCCGTTTGGCCGATTTTCTTTCACTTACTTGCACGTGATAAAGTTCGATGTTGTGCCCTCTTTTTCACTTATCGAAGCGTTGCAGGTCGTACACTTGGCTATCTTCATTTTCCAACTGAGTGAAATTCTTTATATGCAAAGAAAATAACTTTGGGCACAAAAGGCATAGCAGCTGAAGCCTGCGTCCCGTGCTATCTGCCCACTGATCATCACTGTAGCAAGAGGGGGTGTGTGGTAGGAACATATGTGTGTAGCGCTGTGTTGTGTGCGGGACCATAATAGTTGACGGACATGTGTACTGTGAATGGAGCATCACAGCGGCGTATATCTCCTGTCTGGCTCTTCATATAAAGCCTGAGTGAATGAAATTTTCTGAATCATGTTGTCTCAAGTCAGGTCGAGTCTGGAGATATTTTCTCCCGAGTCCCAGCCAAGTCTCAAGTATTTATCTCCTGAGTCGAGTCGAGTTCCGAGTTTTTACCTCCCGAGTCCGAGACGAGTTGCAAGTCGTCTCATTAGCCGCTCGAGTCGACTCGAGTCCGAGTCCTGTGACTCGAGTCCAATTGTCTGAATCTTGCTAACAATCAAACTGACAATTGCAGGCAAAAACATAACCTACATGAGGTAATGAGAACGTGACAGGGTTTAAGTCTTCTTTTTAACAAGAAGGACAGTCCTACACAGACATACATCAGGCACTGATATGTGATGGAATTGTTGGTGATGAATCCCAGAACTGATACACAGTATACAGAGCATATGAGCTTTGAGATAAGGCATTCATGTACAAAACATCACCATAATCCAGCACAAACATATATGTGGCAGCAACCAGTCTCTTTTAGAATTCAAATGCAGGCAAGATATAATCCTGAAATAAAAACACGATTAAGCTTCAACCTTTTTATCTATGACTGATGTGGCGTTCTATCTACTGAAATTCCAAAGTATCTGAAACTTAAGGTGCTGTTTACACAAGGCCTATAAGGGCCAAATCTGAATGATTTTGATTGCGTTTTGGCTTCCTGTTTACATGTGAATGGTACCTGGACCCTGCTTAAATCCACAAACTTTTAAAACCAGGGTCCAGGGTGGAGAGTCTTCAAAACACTCTTCCATGTAGCTCCATGTAAACCAAAATCTGAGCATTTCTGGGTCAACAACTTCATTGTTTGGGTCATTAGAGGCCATGCTGAAGGTTAGTTAGAATGGCCATTGTCAAAGGCTCACGTTATCCAGACAAAACTATCCAGACAAAACTACCCTGACAGATTTATTGTCCAGACAAGAAGCTCCTGCTTCTTCGTGCGTCCACTCACTATTGTTGTTTGTGAAAGGCTTTTATTCTTCAGAGGTGTACTGTAACAGTGCTGTTTCTCTGCAAACCAACATCGCCATCTACTGGACTGGCATGCATACTACAGTGGTTTCATCTGTTTCTAGCGTCTCCTTCTGAATGCAGATCGAGTTTGAATATGCAAAAGAAAAAAACTTTCTGTTTTAGGTAAGAGTGTCTCAGTGTAAACAGGGCCTAAGTCTAGCGCAATTTTAGTACCTAAGAAGTGCCAATAGAGGGCAGGTTTAATATGACAAAACATCTTGACATATTAAGCCGACACACAAGGCATGATCATCAAACCCGAGAACGTTTGACTCTGCTCCTTTAAACGTTTGTTTATGAGTCAAAGAAGACATTGAAGTATAATTTAAAGAAAAATCCTAAAAAGCATTTTTATGTTGTAACACCAAATGTTAAATCAGAGTCCAAAACATTTCAGTTTCCCCTGCATAGCTATATTTTAAAATCCTGATATTCATTTTCTTACTGTTGTCTCATGAAAAGATATAATAAAATATTTGCAGAAATGTGTGTGAGATACTGTAAATTCTGACTTTGTGATGATCATGAGCCTGTTTCTTCTTTGTTTTTGATTCCGTGAACATCACGGTTTCACGTCTCTCTGCTTTAACCACATTAGGTTTTAGGTAGCAGTGAAATCATAACATGAAATTTTAACAACATAGGCGTTAACAGAGGAAAAACAATGGCATGGACTTGAGGGTAGCAGTACAGTGGTATGGAGTTGCCTGGATTGGATCTAAAAAAAAAAATGCCAAAAATACTACAGATGTGATTGACAGATGTGTAGAATTTGTGGTGGGATTTGTCAGGGTGAAATGAAAAGGTGAGAGTCTGGGTAAAAACAAATGGCATGCACTAGGAGTATTAGAGTTGTCATTTAATGGGGACGACCTGAAAGAGGGCAAATCACCTTCAACTATAGTAGAGTCAGACATTTGCCAACAAGTGAATCCCTTTCCTGTGCTTGTACTGGGGGAAAGTGGCCCATGGTCCAGTTTAATATGTCAATCAAATAAACTGTACTGTGAATGCAAACACACTGGCAGATGCCCTCATTGGTACATGGAAATGAGTCAAGTTGATATCATGTTGGTCCGATAGCTGTGTGAAGAGGTCAAAAGCAGAAGACAAAGTCGGTGACAAACAAATTTGACATGCTTTTACCAAAAAATCTACAAACCCAAAGATGCCACAGGAAGTAAATACAGTGAATAAAGTGCTATGCAATATGATGTTGTTTAGATAGAGAATATTGATAGAGTCTGACATGGTGAGGAGAGAAAGTCAGTCAGGTGTAGCACTGATATGGGTAGATTCATCATGTTTTACTTCCCCATCTGGCCTCGTGCGAGTAATATAACTCTAACTGTAAAGTGTGTTTAGCAAAAGAAGTTAGTTCTTTCACATCATTAAGAAAATTCCCAGAGTGTTTCTCTTGCTAGTCTCTGTTTAAGGTGGGAAAATGTACACTGAGTGTCGTTACTTGAAGGCATTCAGATGGCAAAAAGCTACAGATCCTGTGTGACCCACACACCATATGTTATCCCCTTCTTGCTACCCAATAGTTACACAACTGCATTGTTTGGGTCATTAGAGGCCATGTCGAAGGTTAGTTAGAATGGCCATTGTCAAAAGCTCACATGTATGACTCACATGTACGGAGCATGAGTCTGTTGAAGATGGCATTTTGAGCTGGGGTGTGGTGACCTTCGAGGAACATGTGGTGGGTTATGTAAGTTATTGGTAGCATAAAACGTTTGGTTGATGTAGCAATGTAAGCAATGCGTTTTTCTTCTTAGCTGGGTGATTTTCTTTACATGGCATGTGGCTGTTGGAGACTCTTGCATTGTATATCCAAATATTGGTGATCAATGTATTAATTAAGAATACACATATGTAAAGTTTTTAAACTTTGTTAATTTTAGAAAATTTAGTGTTGGATGCTCTTGGATGAAAGAGCACCCAGGGGAGGGAAATAGAGAAACCTGTATTGTAGTGGCTAGATCATTCAACATTGATTATAAAATGCTTGGTACTGCTAAATGTTGTACAAACAACAAACTCTAATAAGGCTGATGTGCGTAAGCAAGACTCAGTATTCTGACACCATGCCAAGAAGACAAGGACAGCTGTCTCCAAACAGGCGCCTTAAGAAGTGCATCAGGAGTCCTGTCCTGAGGAGGAAGCAGCTGAACCCAACAGAGGTGATGTAAGTTGAATTATGTGTGGGGAGGCCTCAGCGTTCACCAACAGAGATGAGTGAAGCTGTAACTGAGAGTAGCAAAGGTAAGTGATGGTCAACACTCGCTGCATTTACAAGTGTGTTGTATCAAAGATCAGAACTTTTCAAGCATGTGTATAATTTTTCAACATACTCAAACATCAGTGTTACCCAACTAAAGTTAGCTTAGGTGTTTTTGCACCAGGCTCATTTGACAGAGTTGTTTCGACACAAGTGGGCTTGGCACAGTTAGTTTGAATATATATGAACACATGAATCATTTCCTCTTTCAGCACCAACGGCTGTGCCAAGACTGCTAAACAAAAAAAAAGTGGTCTGGGCTTGTTTCTAATTGACCCCTGAAATGGTTTGCTTGCTCTAAGAAGACAATCACCCCAAGAACCAACACAGAGGGGGTGACGAGTTAATTCATAACACTGCAGTGAGTAGTGATAACAATTGCATTACATCTACCACGCAACTGGGCGGATAACAAAGTACTGCTTGATAATAATGTATTAAATGGTAAATAGTCTTGGGCTTATATAGCGCTTTTCATAGTCTTTTGACTACTCAAAGCTGCTTTACACTGCAGGTCACACCTACCCATTCACACCCATTCGCTCTCACATCTACTTCACTGATGGTTCAGAGTTTCTATGTTAGTTATACATCAGTATCTCTAACACATTCATGCCCTTTCATGCTCATTTACACACCACTGATGCAGCAGTGGGAGCAACTTGGGGTTAAGTGTCTTGCTCAAGGACGCATCGCTATGTGTCGCCCAGAGCTGGGCTTGATCCTGCAACCTCCCGATTGCTGAACAAGCGCACTATCCAAATGCGCCACCGACATATTGACCCCACAGAGACACTTTCTGTTTACAGACACAACATACATGAAAATAACAACAGCTTAACACAACATCTGTACAGTGAAAAGACAAAAAAACATCCACTGGTTCAAAAACTTGCCAAGACCTCAAGCATGAGACCTCTTAATGTGTTATGTTGTAATGAGTTCCCAGTCAATCTGGTGTCCCAAATGGTTTCCATGTGAGGCACTAAAGCCTATTTACTCCCAGAATGGAGTCTTACACTTACTTAAATTACTTAAATATGATCATCTAAATAACCTTACATCGGACATTTATATCCAACATTATCAATATTATGCTATAGCCTTGTGGGTAGTTTAACCTGCCATCTTTCTGCCCATAACGCACAGCGATCCAATGGAAAAAACAGATATTTTTCATATTTTTCCAACTGAATTTGAACAAAACAACCGAGTTGTAGGTAAGAAAATGACCTTAGTCCTGCTTGGCCTGATTTAATTCAACATGGACGATCCCCAAATGATGACAAAAACATCAGTGTGTGAATGCTTTTTAATGAATTGAAATACATAGCAGTAAAAAGTACAGCAAAGATAATAGGATAAAAACATGATTAAAATGTTTAAGTTTACTAATACATGAGTTGTTATGTCAAGCTCAACTTGAATTAGAGGTTCCTGCAATGTGAAGAACACAAGCTCCACGTGCCTGTGTGTAGGGAAGGGCAGCCAACTAAACAGGGGGATATCTTACCAAGGGAGGGGTCTGAGGCCTGGGTAACTTCCCATCATAGGAAGTGTGTGGCCAGAGGAGTTTTTAAATTCCTCCCTGTTTGTGTTTCTGACAAATCTTGAATTCTCATGCAACCACCTCTTCGAAGAGAGGAAACATCTGGCCTGTTTAACTTTGTCTGAGGAGGAGACAGAAGATTTCCAGGACACAGATTGTGAAATCTGCGACTTTGTCCAAAAGATCATTCTGCTTTGTATTATCTGGCGGATCTGTTGGCTTGCATAGTGCTGAGGAGGACCATTTTCTGTCCTCAGATTCAGACATGAACCTTTAATTGAACCCTGCTAAGTGCTCGTAAATTCCCTCATTCCCTGAATTTCGTCTTCTGTCCCTCCTCTCTGTTGGAGCCCCCATCAGCACCCATGTACAGCAGCGGATACTCCCAGGTCTCCAAGTACAGCCCGCAGGCCAGGAAGAAGATGGTGCACCGCTCCAAAGGAAAGAGCTGCGGCTACTACATGCGCATTGTCTTCCTCTTCTCCTCTCTCATCCAGTCCCTCATCATAGTCAGCCTCGTGCTCTTTCTCATCTATGGGAAGGACCAGGACTCTGCGTCCACCTCACGCATCCATGACCTGGAGGAGAGCTTCAGCCGTCTCTCCATCGAGAACGTGGCCCTGAGGCATCAGAGGAAAAACCTGACCACCTTCCTCAACACCACACTGACTGAGAAGGCTCGTGTCGAATGGGACCTGGCCAGGCTGAAACACTACACCAACACCTCATTGATCCTCATCCAAGAAATGCAGAGGAACCTGGTGAGAATTGTAGTTTTTATACCTCCTGTAAGAAAGCTTTGTTTTAGCCTGTATTTCTTTGTTTGATGGTGAATGGGATAACGAAAACAATAATGAGCAGATTTTGATGAATTTTCAGGGAATGTTGGTCATGATATTATAAAGAACTTAGTAGATTGAAGTTTGGATGCAGATGGAGGGTATTTTAAAGGGATTTGTTAACATTACAAGATAGGATAAATTTTAGTAAATAACTCAATAACTGTTCAACATATTACAATGTCATTTTCAGTGACTGTTGGTCATAGTACAAGGAAGTAGTGAATTGATTTTGGTGGTGATCTGACCAAGATATGGATTCAGGAAAAAGGAAGGTGTCAGAAAAAAGCTAGATTTTAATTAAAAGAAAATCTAAATTAAGTTGGATTAACTTAAAGGGATGCTTCTGTTTTTTTATATGGGATTGTGTGAGGTACATGGCACAAGCTTGTATGTGTACCACAGACTCACAGCTCAGTTCTCTGTTCAGAAAACTCGTAGCAGAGCTAATGCTACAAACTGCTGTGTGATGACCCCAAGGGTGTAGGTTTGATTAAGACATTGGTGGGGACATAATAGTGCTCCAAGGTGGCAAATTGATGTGTTTAATGTTTATGACAGTTATTTCACATCATGTAGAGCTGATCAAACATGCAAGCAAAGTGTCATATTCAGAAAAAAAAACTGTTCTATTTACTATAGCTCCAGCCTCTTCTCCCTATCTCTACTAACTCCCTGACAAACATATATTGATGCATGACATGTGGACAGTGGGACAATTTGGGATGCAACAATCAAAAAATTTGATGGTATGATTATAGTCTGAGGAGAAAACACAGTTTCACAATTATTACCAATAAATGTAATTTATTCCCCACAAACATTTATTGTTGGTCTGAAATGGCTGCTGCCTTTAAACACACAAATAATACATGGATAATACACAAAGTAACCAAAATGAGTATCTCTTTTGTATTAAATATCTAAAGATATATTTTTAATTATAGCATTATATACCCTTTGAGTAATTTACAGGTTATTTTCAAGCACATCTTATAAACTCTCATATCTACTGGCACCAGATAGAGGGACAGCGAAGACAGCCAATCACATGTTAACAAGAAACAGTAGAGCCAATCGATCAGTGATATTTGGTTAGAGGCGGGACTTTGTGTAATATGATGTGGCTGGCAGCCAGGGTAAATGCAGTGCTGTGGGTGGCAGTGATGGCTGATGGGAGAGACGTTAAAACGTGTTGTGTTTTGTGTTAGGGGCCATGTGGTAGTGGCATAATATTGACATGTCCCTAGCGTCCCTACCCAATTCTACGCCCCTGGATGACCCTACACTGTTTCTGACTTGTTTCCCCCATGACCTCGAAAAGGAGAAGCGGTATAGCTAATGAAAATATGAATTAAACTTAAAGATATGTTTTTGTCAACTTTTTTATTTTAAAAAAGGTAACTATTCACTAAATTTCTCTAAAAATGAAAAAAAAAAATCCAGATTTTTTAGAATTGTGGTAGACTAAAAACATGGACGTTACTTTTGCCAGTTTCATTTCAAGTAAAAATTATGTCTGTTACTTAAAAGTGAAATCAGGCAGTGTTTCCACATTTTCTTTAAACAACTCACCTGACGGTGTTTGACATGCCTTGGTGCCTCTTGTAGCACTTCTAGTTTATTTGTTTATCATATAGTTTAAATACAATACACAAGAGCAAACTAAAAAGCAGTGATGTCATGCAAGTCTCACCGAGTTTACACCAAAAGCTAATTTGCGAAACGTTGTCCCCAAAAGAGCTTTTGTGAAACTGTGAGTTTAAAGACAAAAGAGAAGGTCAATTTTGCATGTCATGAAGTAATGAAAGCTCTGCTTTAGTAAATAAAAAAAGAAAAAAAAATCAGTGAAGGTTTGCTGTTGAATTTCTCTGAATTTATTGTCTCTCTTGAAAGTGACTAAGTTTGTGTAAGTTTCATGTGATCAGGAAGCAAGTTCCAAGACTTTAACTCCTGCAGCTCCGAACCATCTACTGCTTTCTCTGATTTTTCCCCAATAAATCATCAAGCCTTTCAAGCACAAACAAGTAACAGACGTAATTTTTACTTGAAATGAAACTGGCAAAAGTGACGTCCATATACAAACTAGACACCACTTCACAAATTGCAGGCTTGTTTTTAGTCTACCACAATTCTTAAAAATCTGGAGAAACTGTTTATTTTTAGAGAAATTTAGTGAGCAGTTACCCCAGAAAAAAGTTAACAAATACATATTTCTAAGTTTAATCCATCTTTTCATTAGCTGTACCACTTCTCCCTTTGAGGTCATTGGGGAAACAAGCCACAGAAACAGTGTAGGGTCATCACACAGCCACATTAGCTCTGCTTTGAGATTTCTGAACAGAGAACTGAGCTGTGAGTCTGTGGTACACATTCAAGCTCGTGCCATGTACCTCACACAACCCCATATAAAAAAAACCCTCAACAATCCCTTAAAGTAACCAACTTAATTTATATTTTCTTTTAATATAGTTTTTTCTCACACCTTTCTTTTGCATTTATACTTATTGATAAAATAAGGTCACTTTTTGCAATGAACATCTTTTAAAAAATGGTTCAATTCACTTCAGTCAAAATAAACAACACCAAGCAGCTTCATGCTGAAACCATTTATTTAAAACACTAAATATAAACTTCTGTCCACTTGACTGTCCATTGCAGTCTTTGTTTCGGCTTGATCAGACACTATAGCTCCTCTCTTAATACAGTCCTTATCAGCTTATCAGTGTGCCTCGCTCATTTCAACATCCTGGCTCAACAAAGTCAGAGTGAACTTGTGTGTGTGTGTGTTTTTTTTTTAAAGACTAGTTGTTAAAAAAAATCATCATAAGTAGGATATGTCTAAACCTAATCTGGATGCATTTCTTGAAAGAGTTGCCCCTCCTCCTCTCAGAGTTACACCACTGCTCCACTGTTTTTCCACTGAATCACTTCAAACAGGGTTAAAAAAAAAAAAAAGACAAGTTCTTGTAAAAACCCTTTACTGGCCCTTCTCAGGAACACACTTCAACCCTCACATAACAGGGGAGGGAAAATAAAAAACCTATCTATAAAATTATTTAATCAATTAAAACCTAAAATATCAAAGAACACTTTGCTTCAGATTGAATGATATTCACTTTACAAAGCAGAAGTTTCTGGCTTAGTTTGCAATTCCATGTAACATTTAAACGATGAAAGTTTAACACTGAAATCAAATGATTCTTTTTAACAACATGCAGGGAAAACAGTTAAAGCAGAAGAGAGAATGGAGCCACTCACCAGCTGAATTAAATCTAAAGTGAACATTTTAATTTGATGCAGCCATTCAAATAAACTAGGCACATGTGTTATTGGTCTTTATGCTCTGTGGATCTTGATCTTTTATTGCTTAGTTTGCCAAATTTCCAAATGTTTCTCAAAGGGTAAAAACAAAAGTCTGTCTTGTTTGGAATAGCTTTAACCTATTAGAGTAGAAATCTGGCTTTAATAAGTTGGTCCTCACTAAACACCACTGAACAGATATTTGTTGAGTAAATTCAGTTTTTTGTCCGTGTCATTATCCCTGTCCAGATGCTCATGAGTCTGCTACAAGGCAGATTTTCTTATGGAGCAGGCGTGGTTTGTATTATTACATTTATGATTTCTGGAACAAACAATGTCTAAAGTCTCATTGTTTAAAGTACGACTGAATGACTCAGGGGATCTTACACAACAAAACTGAAACTAAAATTTCTTGATTATTCTCTGATTTCATGATTCCTGCGATACGGTCAAGGCCTCTAGTACCCGATGCAGCAAAGCAGCCCCAAACCATTATGGAACCTCCACCATGCTTAACTGTTGGTAGGGTGTTCTTTTCCTTGTAGGCTTCAAGGGGTTGCAATTAAAACTGCCTATTCTAAATATGACTGCATGATCATGGTAGCCAATGAAGTATAATTTACAAACCTTAATATGCGAACATTACTTTTGCACAGTTTGAGTCTGATAAAGTGATGCAGAGCAAAGTTAGAGAGGTTTGTAAAGAAGCTGTTTGTACCGTCACATTGTGTAATTAAACTTCATGGGTGCCAATAATGATGAGCAGGACTGTATGTCATATTTTGTAGTTTTAATTTTACAAAGAAAAAGATACATCCATGTATATTATACATCATTTTGACGTTGTTTATGCAAGAACAAAGCATATTTAAAGGTTCTTTATTTGAGTGATGTTTTCAAACTACTTAACTTGAGTATTGTTATTAAGGGAAATGTTTGTATTTTTCTTCACTATTTGACAGAAAAACACAGGAACCATGTTTGTGTTGTTCTGCATGTGTTTTGTCTGAGTGCAGTGTGTTGGCCTTCTGTGCTGGAGTCCTCCATGGTTGAAGTAAACAGAGTAAATGTAATTCAGATCGGATGATCATGTCATGACAGTTACTGCCACAACTACAGCACTCATGGCCATTTTTTAAGCCAGTGTTTGTGTTTTTAATCTGGTCATATATGCTGTTCTTTTGTGGCTTCCTATGAGTGAAAAGATGCTAAAAGGGGCAAATCTGAGGAAAATTCCTGCCCTTGACTTTTTTGATGAGAACAGAGCCAGATGATTTATTTCCATGGTATATATGTGGAGCTGTCTGTCAGGCTATGTGTCTCAGTCAACTGGTTACTAAAACATGCTTCTTCATGCTGACAGTTATCATGTCAATAGGCACTGGCACAAATGGACAGTTTTTTACTGCTTGTAGGTGTAGTGGGTCTAACTCTGCGTTGTGGTTGAGTTGAATTAGGGAGAAGACACACTTGGGCTGGTCTCAACAGGATTTATTCTCCCATCTGCATTATAGAGAGGAAATATTCACAGATGCTCACAGGTCTTTCTCATATATGCTCTCTTTGCTCTCTCCAGGAAGAGTCACGAACAAGAGGAAGTAAAACCCCACACAAAACACAAAAGATGCGACTTCAAAATAAAACATGTATCGTACTTCCTGTATTTCTCAAACCTTCCCACCAACATCTAACCGCATTTTTTAAACCATACAATGAATATTTTTGAACACACAATTATTTATAACACCATTAATTACGCTCAAAAGAACAAAAAAAAGGGTCAATGACAGAGAAAATGCTGCCCCTCAAAATAAAAGTGCTTCAACACCCTGTTCATTATATAGCGCAACAACATCACAACATTACATAGGCTTTATGTTTATTGTCTTGTCAGCCACCAACCCCCTGTATCCATTTTTACTGTATATTTTCATTTTTTTCATAAAACACTGCTATTATTACTTTCCATTGTAATGAGTGGGTTTCATAATTGTTTAACCAAATCCAAGAACAAATAAATATTTTGTAATCAGGACAATGCATGATTCATTCTTTCATTCAATGGAAAAACTTTTTTGTCATTTCCTGAAGCATAGCATTTTTGGAGGTTTGTCCACAACAGCAATGTTATATACTTTATACTTAAATGATTATTTACGATTTACTCAAAAATGTTAACTTCATGAAGTAGTGTTCTCTCTGGTTGTGTAATGATGTCTAAACAAGCATTTTTACTTCACTTTTTATCCTTATTTCTCACATCAAGCAATCACAACTCTGATTAGAATGTGTCTTATTTTGCAACAAGGTCATCTATGCCTCCTTGCTTTGACAAAAGTTGGTGTCCTCTTCTCGCTATGTGTGGCTCAGAGTCTGTGAAGAAGTCTGAGAAAAATAAGCTAGGCCTCCTTGTTAGGCATTTTTACGTTGATTAAGGGGCTCTCTCCTTCAGGATTTTGAAACTCCCTTTGAATGAAAGCCCAGCTCTGGGTTGCACCGAGTCTGTGGAAGTGATAATGTATTCTAGTTTGCCCATATTTCTATTTCATGACAGTCATCACAAACTTTAAATTTCATTGTTGTTGTTTTTAAAGATGAGATGATTTGGACATAGAAGGTGAGCAGAGGGTTTTAGCAGCTGCATATTCTCCCTGATAGAGTGCATCAACTATGACATCAGCTTGATGCACTAGAGCAGTGGTTCCCAAACTTTTCACAGCCTGTACCCCTTCCGACACTTGACCTCCAGCCATGTACCCCCAACTCTCATACACTTATAACACAGAGAAAAATAAATGTTTAAGCCTGCCGCACTCTGACCTCCCACATTTTACATGCATAACATATAAATAAAACCTATTAAAGTGAATTATTTCTGACTAAATAGATTGATTTACCAGCAATGTCAGTGGGCAACACCAGTCCACTTTTGAAAAAGAAATGTACATTTCTGAAACATTTTCATTAATGAACTTAAAGCTTTAATTAAAAGGCTGTCTGACTGAACTTTTTGTATGTTATTTTAAGAATCTTAGATAACTTAGGACCGATTTCCCTCTCCAAGATGCCTCAGCCTCTCTGCCAACACTTCAGGCCTTTATCAAAGCTCACAATACAAACATTTATCAGTTTGAGCCTGAACTACTGAAACAACTGTTTAGACCTGACAGTTTTTCACGTACCCCCTACATCACTTCGCGTACCCCTGGGGATACACGTACCCCAGTATGGGAACCACTGCACTAGAGGAAAAAACAACAGCTATGTAACTCCTCTGCTGGTCAGGGTCTGCTGGCCATGGGAAAGGAGTCATTTGATTGTTAGCAGGTTTACCCATGTTGAAAAAACTTGCTTTTACCTGCTAATTTTAGTGTTTTAGTACAGGTTTCAATGTGGACTTCATGAATTAGGATGGAACTTACATATAGCCGGTGTAACAGCCTACAACCCTTGGACTAAAGTTATTATTTTGATGAGCATCCTTTCAGAAGTTATGAGTAATATTTGACCTACAAATGTCAACGGCAGCTTGTGTCAGCTGTTAGTCAACGAAGTGTTTTAGTATTTTGCAGCATTTAAGATCCATTTTGACAGTTCACTTAAAACAATAAAAATGTTTGCTCTCTCCCAATCAGTTGCAGTGCAGTGCAGAGTTAATGACCTGCAAGTCACAGCAACGAATGAGCGCCTTCTGCCCTTCACAATGTAAGTATGATCTGTCTTTATTCTTTAAAAAAATAGTCTGATAAATTAAGCACTGTACAAACACAAATTTTGTCGTCAACTGACCTTTGTCAAGACCTGCCTTCCCCAGGAAGAGAAAGTTTATCCAGCCCAGCCCTTGCTACATTGGAAAAACTCCCTTTTTGCCAGGCTCAATACCATTTGAAACAGCTGAAAGTACCCAAAGATGTGACCAACCTTATTAAAGGTTGAACAATTTGATTTTTTCAAAACTAAGAGCTGTTTATATCATTGAAAATATTTGCCATCTGATGCTAGTGATGTCAGCAGCACTGACAACCTTCAGTAGGCAACTAACAGTCCTGCCCAGAGAAATGGCTGAGGCCCTGATAGGCACAAGGAACCGGCCCCCTCATTTTTTGAGATTGACTGAAATGAATGCATGCCACCCAGCAATAAGTGCTGGTGTCCTTCTTGAATTTGCCCCCTTAGCATAAGATAGATCAGCTTTTGTAGCTGCTTCAAAAGATTACTGTTTGGGTCAAAATCTCTTAACAGTTCCTTCTTTCTTTCATTTCTTTTCATTAAAAACCAATCCAGTATTACCAGCACACCAGTTCAGATCACTGGGCTCACCCTCATTTTTAACGTTAAAAAAAACAAAACAAAAGGAAACAAAAACAGGAAAGACAGAAACTTATACCCTCATTTTAAGGGGAGGCTGAGTTGTTCTTAGCTTTATCATAAACATTAATTGGAAAGTTAACTTTTATAGATTCAGGATGTAATGTTGAGTATTTTTAGTTGAAAATGTGTTCTGATTGTCATTGTTTCATTACAGTAGAAAGTTTTGTTGCTGACCTTTAAGGGCTGGCCTCAGCGACTGGGCCCCAGAAAGCTTTCTCTTTATTCCCCCTTACGGGTGGCCTTGGCAATAAATACTTAAAAATTGAGGTTGACAACGAAGGTTCAACAGCAGATGAAACCTCTGTAGCTTCTTCTTTAACAATTATTTTATTTTCTCTTTTAGCACTT
Organism: Scarus forsteni; assembly: GCA_036419115.1. Lineage (NCBI taxonomy): Eukaryota > Metazoa > Chordata > Actinopteri > Labriformes > Labridae > Scarus > Scarus forsteni. The sequence goes on from JAZDUH010000271.1 coordinate 3,912,371, forward strand.
GAGAACAACTGTAACTGTGGCATCCTCATGGAACAGTTGAAAGCCAAGCTGGAACTCGAGAAGTCCAACTTCACTCAAACAGTTCAGGTGATGAGGATCAACTCGGAACAAATGGCCAAGGAAAGAGATACCATAACCCTGGAGGTCATCCGTCTGAGAAGGGACAAATCTACACATGAAAAAGAGGTGGCGCTCTTCAAGCAGAAATGCAAAGATGACTTCACTAATTCCTGAAGGGCATCTCCAGCGTCACCAGTGCTTTTCTGGAGAAGATCGACTCCTTCTTTCCCTCGCACCACACCTTTCAGCTTACCTGCCCCAAACAGGGAGAATACCTGGAGCAGATCCGCACCAACTGCAGCAGCTTGTCCAGAGATCTGGAGGACAGATTTCAGCGCTATCTAAACAATGTGGGAGACAAGGTGTCCACCATCCAGTCTGAGAGCAGTCGTCTGACGGCAGAGAATCAGAGACTGAATGAGGACTACCGCTGGTGCAGCCAGAACCGCACTAATCTGATACAACAGAACAAAAAAGAACAGGAGAAGCTTCAGCTCAAACATGATCAGGAAAAGGAGAAACACTTGATAGACAAGATGAAGCTGCAGGGACAAGTCGAGGTCCTGGAAAATAATGTCAAATATAGAATGAAAGAAGTGGAGCATCTTTTTGAGCAAATGAAGCTACTCAATATGTCCTGCTTGTCCAGGGTGAGTAAACAATCCTCATGAATGGCTATGATCGATCGATCAATCAATCAATTAATCAATCAATCAATCAATCAATCAATCAATCAATCAATCAATCAATCAATCAATCAACCAATCAATCAATCAATCAATCAATCAATCAATCAATCAACCAATCAACCAACCAATCAATCAATCAATCAATCAATCTTTATTTGTATAGCGTCAATTCATAACAAGTGTTATCTCAAGACACAATACAATAGAACATAAAGCTCTTCATTTTATGGATACACATATATGCATAGATACATATATACATATAAATACACATATACATATATATATATATATACAAATATATACATCCAACACCCAACATGAATCCATATAGCCAATCATGGATCCCTCCATCATGGCGGCAAGAAAAACCTTTCTGTTAAGCAGCAGGAAATCTTGAATGTAGATCCCAGTCTCGTGATGAACAGCAAATCCACACGATGCTGTGTTGGGTGTGAGGGCGAAGGAAGGGAGGTAGGAGGAGACAAGTGGACTAAAGTAAGAACTAAAGTTAGGGACAGATCCACTATGAGACTGTTATAAGCTCTGCACCAATATTTGCAGGTCCTTTAAATCCTGTTTTCTTCTTTGTTGTCTTTTCCAACATGTAGATAGATTTTTGTAAATTATCAACAGTCATTAGAGCGTAAGAACAAACTAAAAAATTATTATACAATTTTTTGTCACTACTTAATGCTGGTTGTTGAAATATTTCATAAAAAGAAAGATCTCACTTGGGTTTGTGCCATTGTGTTTTGAAATAAGCACAGCTGCTGCCATCGTCGACTCCGGCTGTGCTAATATTTAGTAGAGCAGCACTACCTCTTGTTGGTAGATTTCAAGTGAAACTTTTACGGAGCAGAAATGCTTCTCCCTCACAGAGGAGACATTAATTGTCTTAGCTGCAAACTACTATTTGTTCTTGTTAAATGTTTTACTACATTTGATGGAAACTCAACTTTTAATCAATTGGATGCAACAACCAGCGAGGAAACAAAACAGATTATATTTCTGCTGCATCACAGTGAGATAACCTAGAGGGCAGCAGTTGACAGGTTAACACTGACAGATATTCCACTGTATTTAGCACTTTTAAAAACATAGGTTTACTAAGTGCTTTGACAAAAAAGACAGAAACATAGAAAACAAAAAAGGAGACCATGAAAACAAAATCAACATAGAAGAACAATAAGAAAAAGGAAGAGCCATAAAAAAGAGTTGATGCAGCAGTCATACCCTTCCTATTAGGATTTCTCATTGGTATCTGAATGCCCAGAACAGATGTTAGCCTAGGTGAATAAAAAATCTTAGCAGGATATTTAACTTTACCATTGCTTAATTTGAACAATTACGTTTTGCCATGTTGACTTTGCTTTTATTTGATTTCAGGGAGGGTTTGGTGGACTTCCAGGAGGCTTCCCTCGTCAAGGCTATAATCCCTCTGGGTCAAATCCATTTGCTGGAGCTGGATCCCCATTTAATAGGGCAGGGCAAGGGTCAAGTACAAACTTTGGTTTCGGTTCCACGGGGTCATCTTTCAACAGACCCGCAGCACCTAACCCATCCCTCTTTTCTACAGGGCAAAGTAGCTCTAGTAGTTTTGGGTCCAATAAGCCATCAACTGGTTCTGGCTCATCCCCCTTTGGGTCAAGCAGCTCTAGTGGGACTGGATACAATAAGCCATCAACTAGTTCTGGCTCCTCTAGTTCTTCTGGCTCATCCCTCTTTGGGTCAAGCAGCTCTAGTGGGACTGGATACAATAAGCCATCAACTGGTGCTGGCTCCTCTAGTTCTTCTGGCTCATCCCTTTTAGTGTGAAGTAGTTCTAGTGGGACTGGATACAATAAGCCATCAACTGGGTCCAGCTCTTCAAGCTCATCCAGTTCCTCTGGTTCATCTCTCTTTGGGTCAAGTAGTTCTAGTGGGACAGGATACAATAAGCCATCAACCGGCTCTGGATCTTCTAGCTCCTCTGGCTCATCACTTTTTGGATCAAGCAACTCTGGGGTTGGATCCAGTAAGCCATCAACTGGTTCTGGATCTTCTAGCTCCTCTGGCTCTTCCCTCTTTGGGTCAAGTAGCTCTGGGGTTGGATCCAGTAAGCCATCAACTGGTTCTGGATCTTCTAGCTCCTCTGGCTCTTCCCTCTTTGGGTCAAGTAGCTCAGGGGTAGGATCCAGTAAACCATCAAGTGGATCTGGATCCTCCAGCTCCTCTGGCTCATCTCTCTTTGGGTCAAGTAGCTCTTCAGGGTCAGGAACAACCAAAACAGAATCAACAGGGGGTCTTTTCTCAAGCTATGGTGGAAGAGGGTCCTCTTCCTCCAGTTCATCCTCAGGGTCAGTTGGGTCCAGTTCAAGCTCAAGTGGTGTGGGCTCAAATAAGCCATCAACAATTGGAAAAAGCTCCTCAACTGTTGGGTCATCCTCCTCAGGGTCAACTGGTTCAAGTGGGTCAACAAGTAAAAGCAGCACATCCAGCTCTGGAGGGGGGTGGTTTAGCATGGGGAGCGGTAGCTCAGGACAAAGTAAGACAGGAACTGGAACAGGGAAAAGTACATCAAGTGGGAGTGGATCGACGTTTGGATCTGGGAGAAGCAACGGTTTAACAGGCGGTCCAGGTAAGAAAACGTTTATCTATGATGCAGAATGTTTCAGTTTTATTTGCGTTGATTTAAGCCACCCATCAAGTTCATATCCATCCTGGTACAATCTAAGTTTATGTGGCTAAGGTATTGACAAAAACCTGACTCATACATATTTTTACAGACATACAAATCCAGAAAAGGAAAAAAAGAAAGGAAAATGCCCTTTTCACGGTGCATTCAGGCAAAGTGCAGTAAGATTACGTTTTGAAGGTCCAAGAAGGAGTTGTTCATGATTTGTGTTCGACACACACACAAAGATATTCACAGTGCCTCCAATTCCTGATGAATCTGCATCATGCCCTCTCATTTATATTATGCCTATAAGGGCACTTTTGCACCTCAGATGTTTGGTCCAGATTACTGGTCTACTTTTTAGGACAGTTTGGTTTGTTTGTGGTAGTATTAACATGACCTAGACCTAAAAATGTATTATGGTCTGCCTGAAAAATCTGGGCTTCAGTTTGCTTACAAGCAGACCAGAGCTCAGTTCACAGTAGATAGGAAAGCTGTCTTTACCCCCCAAAAAAAAGAACTAAAAAGGAAAAACAGGGAAGTGACACAAAAGGCAGGCAAATCTGGCTTTGATTAGACCAATATCACAACAGTAAGCAGGCGAACATGGCATTTATGGAAAAAATAACACATAGTGTGGGAAGCGTTAGCATTGCTAACATGGCAAGCCTCTGATACTCCTATGGTTACACTTTGCTCTAGTCAACATGCAAGCGCAGCCTTAAATCAGTAAATACATTGGTTTTATATTTCTTTTGTGGCACAGAAAACTTCAGAAATGCTTTGACTTAAACAATGCCACGGTGCAACAGTGTAACCTGACACACCAGATGGACTGTTCAATATGTATTCTTCTGATCTACCTGGGAAAGAGCCCATGTTTGATTATGGGTAGTAACTTTCAGACAATCACTATCAATTACATCCATAACTGTCCAGCCAGGGAATGCACTAGGCAGTTGTAATGAACAAAACACCACGCCACTTTGTAAAAAAAAATTCTCAGCAAAAATGTATGAAGAGGAGTGCAAATACTTTTTCTATAAAAAAGTTGTAGTGCTTTTATTCTTTTTCATTTAATAAGAAATGAAAAATGCTGTCCAAATCTTCTACTGAATCTGTTAGCATCTGCATAATCTTTGGACAAGCAGTCACTCCCTGCTTGCCAATAGTTTACACCTCTTCCTGGTGCAAAGGATGCTGATTGGTTTGTGTCACTATGGAAAGCTCTCAGTTGTTGTATACTGGAGCTTGTCAGGATAAATCTGTCTAATTGCAGACATGAAACAGGCTGACCCTTCTGCTCTGCAAGGATAGCACCAATGGGCCGGATGGCAAGAATGTAGATTACAGTTATTGCCACAACTAGTGACTGGGAGCCTTTTAGCAGACTTTGGTCTGCCTGGCCAATTTTAGTGTGAAAGAAACCAAACCAAGTGAAAAAGGAAACTGCAACTTCACCCTACAGGGCAGCTAACATAATGATTCCAGTTCATTAAGTGGAGTTATACATTTCAGTATGGGCAAAACTGGACAAATAAACTGTCTGCTTTGACACTATCAGCTATTTCTAAGGATGTTAAGTCCACATTGCAGTATCCTGAAATAAAGCTAAAGCTCACCATGCTAGGCTGCCTGCGATTGACACACACACACTGACATGCATCAACAGCTATAAAATCAACTCTCACGGTGAAACATTTGTTCCACAGACTGGTATTTTCAAGGTTCTGCTGAGAGCGTCAAATCAGTCACTAAGATCCCGCTCAAACAACTGAGTGTCTGTCTCATGCCTGTTAATGGAGATTGTGTACACACAAACTCTGTGAGTGCAGTGTTTACTTCTTTGACAACAGAGGCTAGTGTTATGAAGATTTAGTTAATTTGTGGATAAGGTTTTCAATAGCCTATGTAGAGAAGGCTACATGATGCACTTCAGGTCATGTGACTTACACCAACATTGTGACTGCTGCACATACCTAAGTCACAACAGCAGATGGAATACCAGTATATCATTTAGCCTCACAGTTGTCCTTCAAAAACACTTCAAAAATTGGATGTATACATATACCAGGAAAATTTATATTAGTTAGTTTTCTTTAAGTATTTCAAAACTCCACTTTTGATTCCACAGCTCCAATAGGTGGGAAAGTGTTTAATGATGGCTATTTTTTTGTAGTACAGACCAAATTAGATAGAATTTGGATAGAAGGCCTTAGCAAAAGTTGGACAAAGGAACAGCTGTCCTGACTTGCTGATTGGATTTACTCTAAATCTGTTTTTTTTTTGTTTAACCAACAGTTAATGTTGCTCAACACATCAAGGATCTGCAACGCCTCATCAACCCAAATGTCCCTGAGTGAGTCAAACCTTTTTTTTTGGTCATTTTGATGTGAGTTTTGATTCGAGTGTGCTGCTGCTGTTGTAACAATCTTAGTCATACATGAAAAGGTATTCAAACAAATGTAGTTCTGCTTATGATTTCTGCCTATTTAAATTAATCAATTTCTCTGTTGTTGCTTGTTGTTGCCAACTATGTATTGATAGATCATTGTTGGTTTTTCTCACATACTGCCAGAGATGGTACAATGACAGATATATTTTCATACCATTTATACCAAATGTGTCACACTGAGTTGTAGTACATTAGAAATGTGTGATTTTGTCTGTAAGAATCGTTCCTTGCATTATAAATTGATTCAATTTACATTTTTATCATACTAGACTGTCCCAAAATGCATTTAAGCTTTTCCTCTATTCAGTAGTAAAGCTCTCCATAAAGAAAATAAGCAGAATAAGAATTTAAACTACCGGCAGGGTGATGCATTTTAACATTGTTGGATAACTGACATAACTTTATGGAGTAGCTGTATCATTAATAAACATTACTTGCTGTTAAAAACACAGATTGTGGACCAACAGCGACACATGCTTGTGAAGAGCTCAGCTGGCAAAGCACCGGCTGGAAATAGGCCAAGGGCACAGCCCATATATTTTTGTGTCCTGAGATAACTGTGCAAAATTTGAATCCCTGTGAGTGACACTGATTGCCAAAAAAGTCCTTCTGCTGACATCTGGATTTCCTGATTCTCATTGTCTATTGTTAAGCCCACAACACATCTCTGTTGGCACTGACAAGCCTTTTATTCTGGTAACGACAGGATTATAACGTCTCTCACGCTGTTGGCCAAGCTGCTGTTAACAGCTCCAAAAATGCACTGGGCAGCATTGTACAGACTGACGGGCTAAAATTTGACTGATTATAAAAAAATGATACATTTCCCTGATCAAAATAGAATAACAATAAGTCTTACAACTGCGGTTGCTGCTACTTTTAGCACTACCTCGAAATGTATATTTATTTAGCAACTCATGTCTAATACAATCATATGTGATATTTACTCATCTGTATATACCATCCATCATTTGCACGAAAAATGTATACATACTCTGGTTTCCGTGCAGTACATATCTACTTCCTGTGCAATACTATGTGAACAACATAGAAATACTGAGAACTGGGAATTGGACTATTTTTCATTCATTAATATTCGTTATCTACCTCATATTGTACACTGAGCCTCAACTGTGCTGTGCACAAGTCTGCGTCTCATCTTGTATATATCTTGTATATTTAAAGCCTCCCTACAACTTGTTAATTTTTCTTTTTTACTTATACTATTTTTGTATACTTTTTTAACTTAACTAACTATTGCACTGAAAGAAGAAGCTCTCCAATCTCGTACATTTTGTATAATGACAATAAAGGCCATTCTGATTCTGATTCTGATTCTTCTACAATGTCACCTCTGCATCAATAAGATAGAAACTTCTAAAAATTAGAAACAATAATTAAATTAACTGTTGGCTAAAAAAAAATAAATAGAGCTCGGAGGCCCTTACACACCAAAGGGGATGCAAATAGATGGCACACATTTGCAAATACTTTGAGGCAAATTCTGACATGTTTTTCTATTAAGAGCAAAGTATGATAAATTGTGTACATCCTTCAAAAAAATGCATTTTGTCACTTTGTCAAAATGGATCTGGATCTATTGTCACACTGCAGCGCCAACTTATCAAAAAGTACCAAAAGTAATGAGTACTCTTATGGATTACTTTGCCACATCACATGTAACCCCACAAGCTGATGAGAATCACATGAAATCCAGGAAAAGTTGCTGAAATTATCAGGTAATAAGTGTCGGATGCTTAGCTAGCGGGTGTCCCCCTGATGCACATCAACAAAATGCTTGAAAATGAGAAACAGAAGTTGCACAAATAATTCAATCTGTCCAGTCTGTCCACCTGAACAGCATTTAAGTTTAGTGGCAAGTTAGGGTAATTTAATTCTTGTTGGTTAATGTAACATAATGGCTTTTTCAAAATAAATATATGCTATCAATGTTAGCAATATAATGTTGGTAAGCTCAATTAACATCAAACTGATACTTCAATGTTTTTGAAGTTGGGTTGTTGTATAAAATGTAAGTATAAACAGAAAACAATGATTTGCAAATGAGTTTTGGCCTATATTCAATTAACTACACCACAGAGACAAGATATTAATTGTTCAAACTGATAAACTATTGTTATTTGGGCACATTATAGCCAGTCTGTCCTTCTGCCTGGACCCAGGTAGTATCAAAATACAGTAGTCTGACAGGAAAAAGTGTTGAACAAGGGTGCATTACACCGTACCATACACCCAAATTATGTTTTTAATTATTACCTATAATTCATCACATCACACTAGGCTCTTGGCCCCATCTGCAGAAATATACAGCCTGATTTCCATGTTAATTCTCTCCTTACAGTGGCAGAGCTGATCCAAAATCACTTGCTAATATGTGTGCTATTATTGACACAAACATTAAAATAAAACATTTTAAACTATTGTGAATGCCAGTGGTTTAAATGGCCAGTGTGATTCTTCACAGATTAATCGAGCATATCACAGCATAAATGTAAGCCTCACTGATGACATTAAATGAAAGTATTAATGGATCTGCTTTTGCCTTTTGTCTAATTTCTAGGTCCTTTAGACTTTGCTGACACTAAGCTGCATGTCATATGATTAAAAATTAAAAGAAAGGGGTTCAATAGAAGGTTTAATTAGGCTAAGTGTAACAGTGTCACATGTTAGTATGTTTCTAACATTCTCCTTATTCTCTGTTCTTTTCTTCTTCTGTTTTCTTGATGTTACAGGGAAAAACAGGATCTCTCCAGAATGTTGGGCTAGCCATCTTTAAAGAAAAGCCAAAAGATTTTGGAGCTTCAGCTTCACTGTCTTTAAAACACATCTGAATGGAAGCTTCTCATACTGAGTTCACATATTATTTACCATCAGATGAAGCACATGTTATACACTGTGACAGCTTATAGGCCTACTCCAGTATGCTTTTAGGAAAGTGGCTTGAATAACTAAAGCACTTTTGAATGTAAAATGTGATTTTTTTTTTATGTTATTGTTGTGTTTGCTATGCAACTGTTTGTGACCAAGCACGTGCCGATTTTTTTTGTCTTGTAGATATATAAAAATAAAATCTTTGTTTGAATATAAGTTCATCATCTGTGGCTGTCTCCTCTTTATAAACAAAGCTATTTAAGAAATTACAGATCAGGAAATAACTGTTTGTCCCCGTGTGCGTCACCTATTGTGTGGCTAATTGTCTTCAAATGACTTCCCAGCCCCCCTGTAAGGTTTAACGCCCAGTTTGCTGGCAGCACAATTTAATCCTTGTAACATGTTTATATTTACTTGCCAACCTGTCAGCAGGTCGGCCTAGGTGGATGGGAGAAACCTTAGGAAACATGCCTGTACATATGCTGCTTTAAGTAACAAAGTGTGATCATTTCAGCTGCAGAACAAATGGATATCCATCATTTAAATAAAGTCTAACACATCAGAAAAACAACAATGAGAGGGCAAAAAGTGCATCCAGACTCAGTCTCAATAATAGGTTTTACTGGAGAAGCGGATCAACTTTTGTTAATCAAACTGTCAGAGAAAAAATTCAATTTGTGTGGGCACGTTAAAAATGCATGATCCTATTCATCTTACTTATATTTATATATGTATACATATATATAAAGTGTCTCCAACCTGCTTTCCAAGTCACTTTCTTTATAAAGAAAACTAAAAAACAAATATGTACTTACAGTACTAGAGTGATGCATGTCATGATTAAACTGCATTACCTTTAAAACCCATTTAGCATAAGGCCAATCCATGTGGCTCTTTTAACGTGTTTCTCTGATGATGATTGTGTATAATAAATAAATGTATTTCAATTTTGATATCACTGTTTTATAAAGTCTTCTTTTTTCCGTCCTGTCGTGCTCCTGCTCTGTATGCTTTTGCCCACTGGGGACAAACAGAGTGTTTTGAATCCTGTTGAATTAAATTGAAAAATCAAAGGGCGGCTTAGTGGTGCAGCAAGTAGTGCAGGTGCCTCACAGCAAGAGGGTTTGGTGGTTTGAGCTCCCTGTCAGTCAAAGTCTTTCTGTGTGGTCTTTGCATGTTCTTCCAGTGCAGGCCCATGCGTGCCTCCACTTTGCATTCATGTATGAATGTGTGCATGAATGGTTGTCTGTCTTTCTATGTGGCTCTGTGATAAGCTGGAGACCAGTTCAGGGTGTACCCCATCTTTCTTTTTTGGAATAGGATTTGGAATCCTGAAAGGGATAAGCAGCATAGATGAAGGATGGATAAAGAAACCAAAACAAATCTTAAAAACACAATAGTTTTTCTTAACATTATTAAACAAAGAGGGTGAAATTAGATTGACTAGGACACAGAGTGTATATGGGTCAACCTTTTCCAGTAAAATGTATTTTACAAATTTTGATTTGAATCATTGATGGTTGAAAAAAAACCCTCCAAAATAGCTGGAAATTAACAGTTAAACACCCTTTATATCTGACAAAACCCTCCTGGCTGATAGGTCAATTAGGGCTGCTGCTCAGTGAGCTCCACAATAGGATATTCCATACGACCCTGCCAAAACAGGCCAAAGCAACAATCCTTAATCATAAACAATTTTATTTGCAATCTTAAAAGCTTAAATTACACTAATGCAATGATAAAAGATCGCTTCATACTCTTTGGTAAATGTAAGTTTTACAAAGTTTTGATATGTATGTTACTTAAACAATTTAAATAGGCTTGAAAGAGAGTGAAAGTGTTATGTGATAATGATGGATAACTAATATAGAATCTCCAGCCATCAGTGAGTCAGTGTGAGAGTGAATGGGTATACATGGGTAAATTTGACCTTTTGTATAAAGCAGCTTTGAGTAGTCAAACTAAAAAAGTGCTTTATAAGCTAAAGTCCATTTACCAGTACCAGATCTAATTAATCAAATTAAAGTTGATTAAAGCAATATAATACACTATTCTACCTTTTTATCATTAAAGGCATGAAACAGGTTTTGTTTTTGTATTTATCATTGAATAAATATATAAAAATATCTAGAATGTAAACAATTATTTAAAATTGCCTGCATCATGATTTTCTAACCATATCACAGATATACACATCCAAAAGGTACATTTTTAATAACTGTTCTCTGATACGTTATCGTTTATTTAAAAATGTTATACAAACAGTCTTCTATTTTGTCTTAAAGGCCTAATTTTTTATTCAAGTTTGTATGGTTAACTTCAGATTCAACCACAATTTACAACATCCTTTTTCAAAATTTTCTTTTTATTTAGAGTTTGGGTTTTGAACATAACAATTTCATTCAAGATATGATTCACAAAATTACACAAAATGACAAACAAGGAAAAAATAATGATATCAATAATAACAGTCATGATAAAAAAAAATAAAATAAATAAAAAGGACATGTGGGTAACACTGGTGTGCAGCAGTGAGTAGGGTATCTTGCAGCTTAGTTACTGCTAATTTTGACCTAAAGTCTGATCTAACAGGTCTAATAAACTCAATCCAGTTTCTCCAGTAGTCTTCAAATACATTGCTCTTCAATCTCAAAGTAAAGTCAGTTTTTCCATGACAAATATTTCATGCATTACATTAAACCAGTCTGACGGTAAAGGTGGAACCACCATAATTTACCACATACATCAGGGTTATGATACAAAAGCTGTCTGAATGTTTCTTTTGCTGTTGGGAAAAAATATGCTTTATAGTGCGGTGAAATTCTTAATTATTTAAACAAACAATCCCATTCAAATAAAGGTTTTCATAAAAATTCCAGTGCCCATGTCGGTCAAGGGCGTATAGAATAATGTTAACTTTTCTGACCCATAAAGTATCCCTGTAGAAATGTATCACATCTTGAACTTCTCCTTGAATTCATGGCAAGAAGCTCAAGAGTCAAATTTCCTTAAATTCCCCAACAGCATATCTGTCTGAGAACGCCAGTGCTTCCAATCAGTCTATTACTGATACACAGCTAACTTCTTGGCAAAACACCAACAGTCATGTGCAAAACTGCCCACATTTCTGTAATATTTGTCTAAAGCATATTACGTAATAAAAATTACATCAAATGAGTTTGTAATTTTTATCTGCAAAACAGAATCACGTGGTCAAAACAGCAGAATAACAGAAAGGTCTATGAGAACAGATAAACATCCTGTATCTGCTCTGTGAGAGGATTTGAGACCGCTGTTAAATCAAGTACCAAAAAGTATTGTGTTGGTGCCAATTAATAAATACAGCAGTAAGTCCTCAGCAGAGGGGAGAGCTCTTTCCCGTCTGAAGGATATCCTTTGTTTAACATCAACTGTTTTTCCACATTTGGGATGCAGGAGGAGTTTGAAGGATATTAAAGGTCAACCGTTAAACACTTCAGGGATTTGTTTTCACAGTCAGACTGAGACATTAGAACCACTTTACTGGAAAATCAAGACAATTACACACTTCTGTGCAAACATGTTTCCTGTCATCTCTGTGTTTTCCTGTCAACTTATGTCATTTCTTTATTCCCAGTGTGACAATTGCAAATAACTCTTCTTCACACAATTTACATTGTAGCTGTTGTTTCCTGTAGATGAAATATTTTCTTGTCCACTCACACTGTACCAAAAACCACATTAACATAGATATACACAAAAGACCTCGTCCTGATCCTTCTTTTAAAAGATATTAGTATGGTAGCATCTCTGCCACCTACTGTGCTGAGGCCTGAAACAGAGCAACTATTTTTACAGCTTAAAACAACTTAAAACCAGTTTATTTCATTTTTGCAAATAAAGCTGGATGCTTTCTCTCCCTAATCCACTAACTAAGCTGATTTCTATTTACAGTCGTGATAACATACATAAACAGGAGCTCAACTACTGACTAAATGCTTAATTATAGACAAAAATAGTCTCATTTGGATTTTCATGATTTTCACTACTGAACACATTCATGAGAAATAAGCCATCCAATGAATGACTTGAAAATTGAAATATTCTAAGATTTGATTAAAGGGACTGTGAGGAGTTCTAAGTAATTACAAAAAAGTCTCACTTTTAGATATATGCCTGATGGAAATACACACTTTAAGATGAGTTTTATAGCATCAAAATAGGTTATCTATAAATGCTATTCCTTAGCCTTCCGGTCGGGTCAGACAGGGCTGGACTGGCCTGGATACTCAACTTCAGGAACAAGACAATTAAAACCAGAGCAAATTTATGTTATTCAGACACGTCTTAGAGCACCAGGCTGTAAGTGGCGATATATAGCCGGCTACAAAACTACTATACTAAGTTTTCCAAAAATTGCTTGTTGTCACACATCAAAAACTACCGCTACGTAACTAGAAAGAGATACATTACCTCGTCGCTTTGCATCCTGTAAGTTGTTGAAAAAAGAAGTCGTAAAGCAATGCAGAGTTCTGGGGAAGGTTCGAGCTGCTTCACAACAAATACGCTTTGGATTGCATGTCTTTTGGTGCATTCCAGTTGTAGTCAGAAGTAGGAATTTCTGAGTTCCGAGTAGGAAACTGCAACTGGAACGCCCCCTGAAGTCGGAATTTCGTACTGGGAACTCGGTGAAACCTCGCCACCCCCAAGCTGACAATCAAAGATGGATGCCCCCAGTGTGAACAGTTATTTAGCTCCTGTAATAATCAATTTATTTGCACTTCTGACTGGGGTGTGTCGCTCTAGATCAGCTGTATACATAGTATTGCTATACTAATATTTACAAAAATGCTGCCATAGTGATAATCACATTCTTCATGTGATATTTGTGAACAACAACGCAGGCGTGCTAACAACAGCTAACAATAGCCTGGTAGATCGGCATGTTTTTTTCCGACTTCAACTGGAACGCAGATAGGTCGGAGATTATGTCACTCCCAGTTCTGAGGTTACTGGAACGCAGCATTACGACAGTTGCCGCGCATGCTCATGGGTAGCAGAGTCTTTACGTTGCCGGTAATAGATTCTCCTCACAGTCCCTTTAACACTACTGTTATGTACTTGTAAAGGAATAAATGCTAATGCTAATAATGCTAAGGCTGCTGCCATGGATAAACACCGTCTGTCTGCTGTTTCGACCCCTGATCTGTTGGCACTTTGCATTGGAGGAACTTTACATGAGGTCAATTTGTCTTTGACTTTTGTTCTTGACTCATGGGCAACTGTTTTGTTTAGCTGAGAGGCTGCTGGCTGTAGAATTTTACATTCTGTGCATTTAATAAGACTTTTACCTGTCTCTCTGGTGGTAAGCAACTTTTGCTAAATATGAAGAGAGAAAAAGGAAATCTCTGTTTATGATTTATGGCTCCAGTCTGCAATAGTTTCAGTGACTAATGTTGCTTTGTTTTGTGCTACAGATCCTCTCAAGTCTGCTGGTGTGATACCACCGCTCTTTCATATTCATGATGTCTCATGTTGATCCGTACTTTGTCTTGACTGAGGCATCTGCAGGAAAAACCATCACACTTGTAGGTGGTGATGAAAGAAAGGAGTATGACTCTTTTTATTCACCATCACAGGCACCAGGTTGAGACACGGTCTGTCATGTTTTTTTTTTTTTTGTCTTTGTTTGAGTAGACCAGATGTCTGGTGGATTCATTGTTGTATTAGCATCATATTCACCAGGAAATCCTACCACATTATTGGCCATGCTTTGATAGCTGTGAAAAACAGTGTGCTTTGTTTTTTCCTGTATGAACCCCGCCTCTAATGCCCTCTGTTAAATAGAACATATGACAACCCAGGCTGGTGGCATTGTGTTTTTTTTTGTTTTGTTTTGTTTTGTTTTGTTTTTTTTTAATTCAGATCACAGTGACCATAGTTTCTTCAGCACATGCTCTGACTCCTGACTGGAGTTGACTTGGGGCTCGAGATCAGACATTTAGGACTAAGGAGATACTATTGTCGTCAAGCTATCCGCAAATGTGTAAAAAGGAAAAAAAAAAAAAAACAAGAAAGAAAACAAAGGCACAAAAATCCTGTGTGTCTTTGGATTTTTGTAGCCCTCAGCTCGGGCTTACAGGCCTGCTTCAGGCTGCATTTTGCTCAGCTTTACTCTTAGAGGATGTTACTTAACACCATAGAAAACAGCATTAATATTTAAAACACCATTTTTGTAATTGCCTGGAAACAAAACACAGTTGCTCTTTTGCTACATTTAGCATAGTGATACACGTGATTTCTAAGAGTAATGTTTATTTGGTCTGCTTTAGTGCCATGATTTTCCGCCACGGTGTGCTATGACAGATCATCAGATGTGCCATAAAAAATTACCAAATATGACTTGATTGATAAGTGGCTGCAAATAAATGTTTTTATTGACTTTTAATGGATGTTTGTCCAGTCACTGCTGTGACTGACAATCAAAACATTAATTACACTTCAAGGCCAGTAGGTGGTAAAAAAAAATGACTGTTCGAATGTAACACATTATAATAGTGATGTTTGTAAAAGGTTAAACACAGAAATGCAGACACAAAGCACATCTTTGACTTGATTATTGGCTTGAACATGTTTGGAAGTCCCCACCTAACAGGACAGCAAAAAAAGGTACAACGACTCCAGCTGATAAAAAAAAAGGCTTCATCCACAGTGCTAAGTAGGACAAAGAAAATAGATCAAAGCTCGTCTTCAGAAATCTTGATTGGCTCCCTGTTCGGTAAGGAATTTATGAAAGAATATTACTTATTGTTTTTGAAGCTCTAAATGCTACAAGCACCTCAATATCTCTCAGATCTGTTCACTGCCTACTGTGCAGTAAGATCCCTCATGTCACTTTGAGCTACATGGTATGTTGTATGAAAAGTACTACAAAAATAAATTTTGATTGATTGATTGATTGATTGATTGATTGATTGATTGATTGATTGATTGATTGATTGATGCAAGCAGGCATGGGCCTCCTGAATGTTCACTTTAGGCAAAGGTGCCTTCAGTCATTATGGTGTCATATTTTGGAGCAACCTGTTTGCTAACAGAAGTCTGCTTTAAAAAAAAAAAAAGGTCTTAAAAAGTGATCTGAAAACATGACTTTTCTCACATGCTTTTGGTAGCTAACTTATCTTGTGTTTACATGAACCTGTGTATCCCCCTGTAACTAGTATGTGGTCATATCTAATAAACATGACTTTTAAAGGGTTAAAATCTTCAAACATTTGTTCAGCATTCGTTTAAAATCAAGTCCAAATATGTTGTTATAAATGCATACTTATTTCTTTGTAGCTATCTCATGAAAACAACATTTTTGTGCTGACCAGTAGAGTGTGACTGCTTTACAGTGTGCAGGAAATAATGATGCAAAAATGACTATTTTTCTGCTTATCATTGGCATATTCCAGAATGTGATTATTCAACACAAAAAATCTGCTTTGCATGTAGTTTATTTAAAATTATTCCTGTTTTTTTCTCATTAAACATCGAGGTAGCATCATGAAAAAGAAACTGACAATCTGGTATTCAAAGGGTTAAAGTTTGTAAAAGGTCATGAATACTTGATGTGTATGATCAGAGCTGATGTTGGTTTAAAAAGACAAGGCGAGGTTATGTGAAGAGCACAATTCTTACACAAAGTAATTCAAAGTGCTTTACAGAAAAAGAAACATGCATTAAAATCACAATGCAAAATAAAAACAAAAATAATCATGACAAAATGAACTATAAAATAGAAGCATGCAGTAAAATCCTTTCAGTAACATACACATTTAAACAGAGCTGTTTTGAGCCTAGATTTGAACATTGTCAGAGTAGAGGCCTGTCTCACATCTTCAGAAAGACTGTTCCACATTTAGGGGCATAAAACTGGAACCCTGTTTCCCCCGGTTTTGTCTTGACTCTGGGCACCAGCTGGAGGTTGGTCCTTGAGGTCCTCAGAGTCTGAGATGGTTCATATGGCACTAACATGTCGGAGACGTACTTTGGTGCTAGGCCGTGGAGAGACTTGTACACAAGCAGAGCTGCTTTAAAGTCTATTCTCTGAGCCACAGGACTAATGTGCTCGTACTTGCTGGTTCTGATCAGGACCCGAGCAGCACTTACAGCTCTTTTGGAGAGGCCAGTGAGCAGGTCGTTACAGTAATCTAACCTGCTAGAGACAAATACATGGATAAGTATCTCCAAGTCAGGTTTGGATACTATACCTTTGATTTTGTCAGTTTTTTAGATGGTAAAAGGCTGCTGATGTTATTGATTTGATTTGGCTGTCACAGTTCAAGTCTCAGTCCATTATTACCCCGAGTTTCTACCCTGATCTGACAGAGTGAATCCACTGGTCCACCAGCTGTCAGTGAGACAAAGATCTGAGTGTCATCTGCATAATTGTGGTAGGACACATTAGTACTTTTTCCTAAAGGCAGCATGTAGAGACTGAACAAAAGGGGCCCAAGGATGGACCCTTGGGGCACCCCACAAGTCAAGGGTATATGGTCTGAGACAAAGTTGCCAATTTCAACAAAGTACTTCCTGTCTTCTAGATAGGACTTCAACCAATGTAGGGCAGTCCCAGAGATACCCACCCAGTCCTCTAGTCTCTGTAAGAAGATCTCATCATCCACAGTGTCAAAAGCAGCGCTCAGATCTAGCAGGACTAAGACTGAGACTTTGTCTGCATCAGTGTTCAGGCGGATGTCATTTGTCACCTTGATAAGAGCGGCTGCAGTGCTGTAATGGGGTCTAAAACCTGACTGGAAAATCATGTGTGAAAAGGTTGGGAGTGATATCAGTGTATGAATGTATGGATGGACAAATTGGATATTGTGCCTCAGCTACAGTGTAACTGTCCCCATGATTAGACACTGCTTTCGGATTTCTACCAATCACAGTCACACAAAAACCACCCACGTCAGTCCTCTTCCTTCATTTGTCTGGCGATTGTTTACCTCAGAGACATAAAACCTTAAAGTTTGAGATATTTCCTTAAAAAGGATGTGGGTGTGTTGTGACACCAGGTGACTGTGCAACACAAAAGTCCAAAGGAAAGACTGACACATGCCCGGAGAACATGACACAGTCACAAATTTTTTTGGTTGATGTCATCTTTGTGATACTACCAGTAACATCAAGGTGTAAATCAGGACACACACACACGGCGAGGGGTCTTTCTAGTTTTACGGCCCTCGACGATGGAACAGCCTACCGGGGGACCTCAGGGCCGCAGAGAACGTTCATGTTTTTAAGAGCAGGCTCAAGACACACATTTTTAGCTTAGCTTTTAATTAAGATTTTATTTATTACATTTATTTATATTAGGTTCCCACTTTGTTTTTATATATGGATTTAACTCATTTCTTATCTTTATGTTTTAGTAGTACTATTTTATGGTCTGGTTCTTAGTTTTTATTGATATCTTAGTTTTTACTTATTTTATTCTTTATCATTAGGATCTCCAGTGTTTCCTCTGTGGGAGCCCTCTGCACTGGGAGCTGTGGTTGGCTATGGCTGCAGGGCTCTGTCTTGTAGGTTCCTGGAGGAGTTCTGAGGTCCATCTCCTCTCCTCTGGGTCCTGCGTCGGTGTCCTGTGGCTGTGGTCGGCTCTCAGCTCCTGGTGCAGACGGCTCCTCTGATGACGCTTTCGCACCTGGTTCGTCTGTACTCAGCCTTTGTTCTTGTTCTTAGTTTCTTGCACTATTTTAGTCTGTGTGTGTATGTGTATGTGTATGATTGTGTGTGTGTGGGTGTGTGTGTGTGTGTGTGTGTCTGTTAGTGAGTGTGTCCATGAGTGAAGCCTTATGTCCATGCATGTGGGTAGTTTATGTAAAACAGGGGTGGGAAGGTGGGTTTAGGGGAATGTTTTTAATTTTTTTCTATGTAAAGCACTTTGAGTTGCATTCATTGTATGAAAAGCGCTTTCTAAATAAAGTTTGATTGATTGATTGATAAAAGTCATTGTGGAGAAGCTAGCTAGCTTTTCTGTAATGGAAACACTTCAGTGGTACTTGAGAGAAACTCAGATTTAATGTGACAGTTGTTTGTCTGTGTTAACGTGTTCCTGTTTTCCAAGGAGGTCATTAAGTGGGTCACAAGTTCCCTGAAATCAGGACAGCCCCGAAAGAATGGATTGAGGTCAGATGACTACCACAGACAATTAAGTTCATCACTGGCGTCTTTGCGGATATCAGCCCTCAGCATTGTGGACAGCACAGTCACCACAGACACATAGTTGGGGCCATGATGTCGCAGTTCGCCTGACCACCTCCCTCGTCATCCTCCTCCTGATGCAGGAAAAGGACCCTGTGCTCAGTATTACGACCTCCTTCCTCACCTGGGGTAGAAGGACTGTGACCTCTTTTGTCTGCTGCCAATAATGTTCCTGCTGTACTGTGAATTCTAATTGCATTTCCTCTCTTAGTCCCAGGCTGGTAAAAACATCAGGGGGGCAAAACCCCCTCTCAGTGCAGATACTACAGTGTTTTAATGCTGGAAACAGCTGTCAGGGAAAACATTACTCCGCAGTGACGTCCTTTTCTGCCAAGGTCCGTGAATGTGACCCTGACTTTCACCTTGAACTCCTTCTATGAAACATGGAGAAAAACATGCTTTGGTTTAATAGCCTAAGGAAGATGGGTTTGACTTCTTGTAACCTTTGTTGAGTGGATACACTGCGGTAGCCTCAGTTTAACGGGGGAATCCTGAGCTTGTAAAGCTGTTCATGTGATGTCAACACAACTCAAACCACTAATTGCATAACTTTTTGGACTCAGTCTAGTACCTTCAACAGCTTGACCTCAATCAACATGATCAAGATGTTTTGCAGCCTCAATGTAAGGAGAAACACTTAAAGTCTTTTGATTAGATGTAATTTGCCTTATTCATTTTGACCCTGATCAGGAAAGACACCAAAAAGTGGCAACCAGCTGCCTGGCTGGAAAAGCACAAGCATATGGCAGCTATTGAGTCTTTGGCATTTGTGGGACAATAAATTGTGTTTTTTTCCAAATTCTTTCAACTTGAAAACTCTATTTCCAGTTAAGTTGAACCATTGCATGAAATGTGAATAACAGAGTATAATGATTTGCAGTCCTTTCGACCAATAATTAACTGAAAACACAGCAAAAACAAAAAAACAAGTGTTTCTGGGCATTGTTGATAAATATGGCTCTTTCTTTGCATGATAGTTTTAACTTTCACTTGTACAGTCCTACGCATCATTATTGGCACCCATGAAGTTTAAGTACACAATGTGACAGTACAGTTTCTATACAAACCTCTCTAACTTTGCTCTGCATCACTTTATCAGACTCAAACTTGGCAGAAGTAATGTTCACATATTAAGTTTTGTAAATTATACTTCTTTAGCTACTATGATCATGCAGTCATATTTAGAATCGGCAGTTTTAATTGCAACCACTTGAAGCCTACAAGGAAAAGAACACCCTACCAACAATTAAACATGGTGGAGGTTCCATAATGGTTTGGGGCTGCTTTGCTGCATCGGGTACTGGAGGCCTTGACCGTATCACAGGAGTCATGAAATCAGAGAATTATCAAGAAATTTTAGAGCGAAATGTCCTACCCAGTGTAAGAACGCTTGGTTTGAGTCGAAGATCATGGGCCCTCCAGCAAGACAAAGACCGAAAGCACACATCCAAATGCATGCAGGAATGGTTGAAAGGAAAAAAATAGCCTGTTTTAAAATGGCCAGCAATGAGTCCTGATCTCAATCCGATTGAAAATCTTTGGTATGGCTGAAATCTGCCATCGGGAAAATAAACCTGCAAATGTTCAAGAGCTTGAACAATGTGCATAGGAAGAGTGGGAGAAAATAACAGCTGAGAAGTGCAAGAAGCTCATAGATGACTACAAGAAACATTTGGTAACTTGTAAAAATGTTTTTTTTTTTGTTAAAGTATTTTGGACCTTCAATTAAAAGATCCTGATGACATACATTTGGTACATTTCAATTTATTTCTGAAGATATTGTTAAAGTAATGAAAATAATGAAGAGGTGCCAATAATACTGAGCAGGACTGTAGATGCAGTGACAATGGTTTTTTGAAGTGATCCTGAGACCCCTGAAACAGTGACATCTCTGAGTTTAAACTAAAACACTTGCTACTTTTTGTATGCGGGGAGAAAATAGATTTTTTAAAAGGCTAATAGCATCAAAATTAATAGAGGTAACATAAAATTTAGGACTCCCTGTCCATCATGGGCTTTAACAATCTTCCCAACTTTTCCCTTCTGTTGGCTCCCCTACAGAAACATGCAACCTCAACAGCTTGTTTTATTTCTGAGGCTTACATTTGTAAATCTTGCACAATTTGAAAACCGCTATTACTGGTAAACTGAATAAATTTCAGCAGGGTCACAGTGATGGTAAGGCTCACAAGCTTTCCACAGAGATCCTGTGGTTAAAAGCAACACAAGTCGTTTGACTTTTCCATGTAACTGCACTGAAAAGTCTGTCATGAGAGTTTCATTGCTTTTTTGCAGTTTTCTGATGATGTTAAATCTAGGGCTGCAACTATTGATTCTTTTTGTAATTGATTACCCTATCAAATTTTTGTCGAGTAATCAAGTATTTGGATAACTGTTACATTACACTCACTGCCATTTTTTTTTTTTTTTTTTTACATTGAATCACTACACATTATTATTAGTAACTCACAAAACAGAAAAGCCAGGTCACTTAAATTAACAACTTATTTTGTTATTTTGAACATTCTGAGCATAAATGGGATCTCAAAATCAAAACCTATACTTTTACTTTTATTCTGGGCCATATCTTGCTTTTTTCAGTTTTTTTTCAGTTTGGTTATTTTTATTTTATTTTATTTGTATTCATGCTTGTCTCTTTTTGCTAAGTTTTTGCCTTTACTACTGTACCATATTGATGATCTTATTTTCTTTACTTTATTTCTAGGACCAAATAATATCATACTTAGATACTAAGATAATTTAACTAGCTAATGTACATTTCTATAACATATGAAAACATTCCCTACACCTGCTTCCTCTACTCACTGTCAGTGTTTCCTGTTCTACTCTCTGCAATCAAATTAAATGTAAAGTTATTGGATGTGAAAAGTATGTGAACAAAATACACATAATTCTGGGCAAGTAGCCTCCACATTGATTTACGTTCTGAACCGGCCTTTACACGGAGCCGTAATCAAAGTAGGTTATTTACTAGCCCATATCGATCATATTAGCTGCTTCTGTTGATGTATCATGAGTGTCATCCTGTTGTGTCTCTCTGAGGATGCACAGACTGGATGTTTACTGTTGACTTGATGTAGCATTGACAACGTTCTATCATGCTAAGCTATGTGCTAAGCTATCTCCATTTGACATCAGACACACTGCACTGTGTTTTCTCTTTTCGCCCCTTCTTGTAGTGACCACACACTTGGGACACTCTCTGCCATTTCTGTGGGCTCTCTCCTTTCTGTCCCTCTCTTTTCTCTTCCTTCATGATTTTACGAGTCACGCAGCAGCGAAGGTAGCAGGCGCGTTGTGCCACAGAAATGACCGTCCGTGTCAAACACTGTGCACTGTATAGTAGTCCAGATAAATATTTTATATGTATAATTATATATTAAACGAGGCTTCGAGGCATACAATTTGCATCGAGGATTTTTTGTAATGAATAATCGGGATTATTCGAGGATTCGTTTCAGCTCTACTTAAATCCTTTCACTTTCGAATTATGATGGCGGAATTTGCCTTATTTGACCTCAATTGAAAAGAAATGCATTTTTCCACTACCAGATTATTTTGGTTTGTCTAATTAATCTATTAGAGCCATCAGCTGTGACTATTAACCTCAGACCTTTATTGTTCCCCCATTTCTCTGTGAACATTTCCTGAGGACAAGAATGACACTTTATCAGTAGTGTACACCAGTGGCAGGGCACAGTGTTGTGCCTTGAGACTATCGGTGTGCCTTGGGAATTTGTGCAACCACAAGTTATTGACAGACTAACACTGTCTTTCACAGTTATCAGAATAGAGTGGTGCAGGAATGATGTATTTTTGTAGGCTAATGTGGAAGAGTCGCTCTGGTTCCCTCGATCGAAGAGTATAGCTTCAGCATGCTCTATTTATAAAGTGCCTCGAGATAAAAAAACAAACAAAACAAAGACAGATGATTGATTTATTGGTTGACTGCAAGCCCACTGTTCTGTAGCTCTGTAGCAAACAAAAATTATGAAACTTAAATGTTCTTTTACTTTTTGATAATCCAAACAAAAGAACCTACTTTTCAATAAGTTTTAAGCTTAAATGTAATCTTGAGAGTGAAACACTTTTGTAAACTACCACTGAACTGCAGCATGGCTGATCAACTTACAAGCAACAACTACAACTACAGTGTTTCAAATGGATAACACAATAGTGTATGACTTATTGTGTATTTAAAATAGTCAGAAATGCTTGCCATTGGGTCGCCTGTACTAGTTAGTGAGCAGTTAGTGCCAACACAAAACAATGGTTTAAGATTCAAAAGAAGGCAATATCAGGTGCAACTTATAAATCTCCATTAAACTTTCAGATTTCATGTGCTTGTATTAATCACAAACCTTATTTCAGGCATGTATCCCAATATTCTAGATCCCACTTAGTTATAGAGTTGGGAACCATGAAGTGCTAAATTAAACTTCCACATTTTTTTGACTCATTCCTGCTTCACACTAAATTGGTGGAAATATTTTTTTTCTTTTGACTGTTCCCAACTGTTGTTTCCCACTTAAAAAAAGAAAAAAACACAAATCACAAATTTTCAAGTAATTCTAAGAAATGTATAAGTATTTCATAAATAATATGACTGCATGGCGAATTTTGTTATGCAATGGTACATACATGAGACACATAGGGCAAGGCAAGCTAAGCCAAGGCAACTTTACGTATGGAGCTCCATTAAAAAAATCCAGTGAAAAATGTGTCGTGGTTTTAAGGGGATGTTTCATTGTTAAATACCTACGACTATGAGGGTGTGTCAAAGGATAGGATGGGTCGGTTCTTTGGGTACGTCTACCTCTCATTTGACAGTGGAGATGATTCTAAAACTGTGTTTCAGTCTGGTTTAGTTCAGTTCGGTACAACACACAATTACTGCTGTTTCTATAGTCAAAAGGAGGAGAAAAGTCCTAAATAACTGACCCATGCTGTCTCATCCTTTAAGGATAACAAAGCAGCTCTAAAAGGTGGATCTAAAAGTGATTGTTCAGTGTTCTCATTGATTTTCAAGAGACACGAGCAAAAATCAAAACATAAACCATATTCAAATAGAGGGTGGATTTAGAGAGTTTTGTTATCTGCTGTTAATGTGAGGCATATGTGCACCAAAAAGTGCCACAGTGCTGGAAGTCCTCTATTTTTGTATAGCATAGGGATGGAATGAAATCTCCTTTACCAATATATCGCAATACAGTACATGACGAAACGCATCGACTTTGAAAAAATGAATCACGAAATAAAGACGCCACATCTGGTAATAGCGCATGTGACCAGACGTGACGACAACAAACATCAACTGCCTTGTCTCCAAAAAGCCGAATGATGGAGTCGAATGAGGTCGAAATTGAGGGCGCTCCGCCTGGATACAAGAATCTGTCTGGCAGTATTTTGGCTTTCTCATTAAAAAAGACAGCGAAAATGCGTTAGCATGCACTCTCTCTAACCTCTCCAGGGTTAGAGAGAGTGTTATTGTTTGTGTTCGGTCTGTTAGGCCTTGTGTTTTCTGGTGTGCAACTCAAACAAAAATAAATAAGTTGCAATTACACAGTAATATTTTTTCTTCTTTACTTTTTTGATATTGTATCGTGACGTATCATATCGTGACCCGGGCATATCGAGGTGCAGCGTATCGTGAGTTTAAGTGTATCGTCCCATCCCTAGTATAGACTGCTGCAATGTGTTGCAATGTGTGACCCTCTCCTCTCAGCTCACATCCCTGCTCTCTAGTGAGGGTGCAGCTGGTGGTGATAATGCAAACAACATCAGAATTTGCCAGT
The DNA here is from genome assembly GCA_036419115.1 of Scarus forsteni. Taxonomy (NCBI): domain Eukaryota; kingdom Metazoa; phylum Chordata; class Actinopteri; order Labriformes; family Labridae; genus Scarus; species Scarus forsteni. The sequence continues at coordinate 3,937,172 of JAZDUH010000271.1, forward strand.
CCAAAACATACTAAGCTGTACTGAACCAAACCAACCACTTAAGGAGAACGTTTACCAGTAATCGAAGTTTAGTTGCATACCATAGGAAGCTGAACAGAACCAGAGTGCTTGATGGAAATGCAGTAATGAGGGGGCAGAGCATCTCAGATAATCCGAGAATACAGCTAGATCAGGGGTACTGAGAGTGTGAAAACAAGGACATTTTAGAAAAAACCTGAGTTAAGACATCGGCTCTTTAATGCTAAAAAAAAACATTAGCTTGCAAGCTGTCAAAAACAAATTTGGATGGCAACCTACACATAATTATGGGCAAACATTATGTGTTTATCTGGCTTAAATATACCAAGAATATCATGACATATTTATTTTCCTGGCACTTTTAAAGGTGCTATGAGGAGAATCTAGTTCCGGCGACATAAAAACTCTGCTACCCATGAGCACGCGCGGTGACTGTCGTAATGCTACGTTCCAGTGACCTCAGAACTGGGAGTGACATCATCTCCAACTTATCTGCGTTCCAGTTGAAGTCGGAAAAAAACATGCCGATCTACCAGGCTATTGTTAGCTGTTGTTAGCACGCCTGTGTTGTTGTTCACAAATATCACATGAAGAATGTGATTATCACTATGGCAGCATTTTTGTAAATATAAGTCTAACAATACTATGTATACAGCTGATCTAGAGCGACACACCCCAGTCAGAAGTGCAAATAAATTGATTATTACAGGAGCTAAATAACTGTTCACACTGGGGGCATCCATCTTCGAATGTCAACTCGGGGGTGGCGAGGTTTCACTGAGTTCCCAGTAGGAAATTCAAACTTGGGGGGTCGTTTCAGTTGCAGTTTCGGAACTCAGAAATTCCTACTTCTGACTACAACTGGAACGCTAAATGCTAATGAATGAAGCTCAAACCTTCCTCAGAACTCTGCATTGCTTTACAACTTCTTTTTTCAACAACTTACAGGATGCAAAGCGACGAGTTAATGAATCTCTTTCTAGTTACGTAGCCGTAGTTTTTGATGTGTGACAACATGCAAGTTTTGGAAAACTTGTTATCGTAGTTTTGTAGCCAGCTTTATATCGCTACTTACAGCCCGGTTCTCTAAGACGTGTCTGAATAATATAAATTTGCTCGAGTTTTAATTGTCTTGTTCCCGAAGTTGAGTATCCAGGCCAGTCCAGCTCTGTCCGACCAGACCAGAAGGCTAAGGAATAGCATTTATAGATAACCTATTTTGATGCTATAAAACTCATCTTAAAGTGTGTATTTCCATCAGGCATATATCTAAAAGTGAGACTTTTTTGTTATTACTTAGAAACTCCTCACAGTCTCTTTACGTAGTTTATTCAAAGTTTGTGTAAAATTTGCATCTAAGTTCAGCCAGATCTCTGCACAAAAAATAAAAGATATTTGATATAGCTGTGAAGATTTAAGAAGACTTGTAGCACTTATAAATCACAAAATGGAAAGAAAAATAAGTCCATAGTTTGACTTACACAGTCTGAACGTGCAACTCTAGAATAAAACTGAGCACTGGCTCCATCTCGTGGTCACATGAGTGTACTGACAAACTGGACAAGGTGAGTCTGACCGACAAAATCAAAACCAAGAGACGGTAATCAAGTCCTCTGTGTTGTATCCTTACGTCTTCCTAAGCTCAGAGCAGCAAAAATGAAATAAAAAAAAGAAATACAGCAGGTCTGACGGAGGATTTACACACTCAGTGTTAATGTGACAGTGAGTACATGTGACAAGGTGACAGGTGCACCTTTGGGTGACAGCCAAACAGAAGGTGTGAATGAGTAATTGAGCCTATGAAATTAAATCAGTGCTTCTCTGGCTCTGCTAGTGAAAACATTGTCTATACAAACATGGTTGTTATAGAATGATGCATGAAGGATTTAGTGCGCTGACATATGGTGTTTAGATTCAACTCTTAAGCTGTTTATCTTTCAAAGGGCTGCCTGAAAGCAAACTGTATATGAAATGTGGATATGTTTGTGTAGCCATCCCTAGGAGAAGTACCCTGCTTTAACTGTAAGTCAAGCTAGAAATGACCAAGCAAGCTGTACTAAAATTGACATTAGATGAGCGAGTGAAACCATAATCTGAGTTGAAAAAAACTAAACATGCAAATGTAACAGGCCCCATAGGTAGGGTCTGTGTCCAGATTAAGTTGTCCTGTGTAAACCAGGAGAAAAGAGGGAGACAGACATCAAGTAGTGTTTTCTTTCCTCACTTCTGCCAGTTTGTTTATTTCACGTAAGTAGAAATGTGTCTCTAATAAACATAAAATGCACCTCTGTTAAAGTTTTTACCCATAAGATTATGTTATGCATCATTTCAAAGCCAAACTGTGTACAATTGTGTATAAACTTGACACATTCTCAAATCTTTTCCCTCTTCTAAGTTATGCATTTTCAGAAATAAGATCTTTAGCATGTGCTTACAACTCGGATAATGGAAAATCCAATATATGTAAGTACTGGCAATGCTGGTAAAGTGCACAAAAATCATCTTGACACTAAACATATCTAAATACACAATGAAACAAACAACTTCTGTTCCATAGGCCTGGGAGCCTTTAAAGAGGGAGCCTTATAGAGCTAATCCAAAAAGAAGCACCAAAATAGGGTGCAACAGTCACAACGAGCCGCACATAGCTCAAAGTAGTATATGCTAAGCTAATACTCGCTAGCCGCTGGCACCATGGATATTACAACAAAGTATACATACTGGCCCAAAATCTACTGTCCCTCCAACATTACTTCAACAAAACAAACTGTAAAAGTTGTTTTGACATCATTTGCGCTTTATGACATTAACTAACCTGTGTAAACCAGGAGAAAAGAGTGAGACGAACATCAAAATAATGTTTTCTTACCTCGCTTCTGTCAGACTGAAGAGGAGGGTTACGGTCAATGCAGTACACTAGGCCATCTCCCAGGGAGGCTGGACCCCCTGGTGGTGAAATCTGGTACTATACTTTCAACAACCTGTATACAAAAGTTAAAGTAAAAACGTCCTATTCATCGACTTTTGCTTAAAATTCAACACATTAGAAACAAAATACATAACAAAATTTGTGATCACACATTTCTGTGTGTCACACACTCCCTGACAAAAATTAAAATGGCTCCTGACACCCAAAATCAACCCTTTTTTATAAAAACCTTTAGTGCAGCAGGGGTGTAATGTAAGTGTAAGGTGCATGTGAGTGTGGAATGTAGGGTGTGAAGCAAGAATGTTGTTGGTTTGATGGCAGGGCCTTTCTATGTGAAGTCTGCATGTTCTTCCTGTGCATGCATGGGTTCTCTCCAGGCACTCCAGCTTCCTCACACAGAGCAAAACATGCTTGTTAGGTTGACTGTTGACTCAAATTGTCCTTAGGTATGTGTGAGTGTGAGCGTAAATGGTTGTCTATCTTTCTATGTGGCCCTGTGATCAGTTGGCGACCGGTTTAGGGTGTACCCTGCCTCTTCTACAATGACAGCTGGGATAGGCTTCAGTCCCACTGCGACCCCAAAGGGGATAAGCAATATAGAAAATGAATGAATAAATGAAGGTTAGTCTCTCTCCAGTGCATCAAAATGCTGTTGGAATTCTTTTTGCAAATGGTGCAGTCCCCCTCTGCTGGACATTAGAGAAAATGATCTTTTGAGGATTTCATACTGGCCTCACTCTTATAGCAAGAAGCTTCGTTCTTGGTTATAAGAGTCCATGTCACAGATTTTATAGCAAGATGGACAGAGTGTCAGCTGCCTGAGAGTGAAGCAAACAAACATCAAACTCCCCTGTGCAGCCAGAGTTTAGTCATAAACTCCACTTCCTCCAGCAAGTACAGATGGGACATTAAAGCTGTGATGCAATAGGCATTTAGCCAATCACATGACAGCAATCATTAATAATAATGATAAATGTTTGATTCAGATAAATTACATACATTTTAACACAATTACATTTATGGATAAAACTAAAAGAATTCATTAAGAATTTATAATTTTACCAGAAAACACCGCATTTGTTTCTTTGGTGAAATTTATGATCTTTCTGGAAATCTTAATTTACACCGAACACATAATGACCAACAGTGAATTCTTCCCGTTATCATGAATCATGTCTCAGACTCAGGTGAAGCCAGTATCATAATCTAGTATTGTGTTAAAATACTTTTTAAAATTTATTTTATTTACATTATTTGTTTATTAGTATTTGTAATACTTAGTGATGAATGATAAAAGCAAATGATAAAAGCAACATGTGAAGGGTTTATGATCAAATAGTTAATGAATCAAATTTAAAGCTGATAGAATGAAACCCAGGATATGATTCTGTTTAGAGATTTTATTTTCTGTTTTGTGCTGATGGTGTGGATGATTTTGTCTGTGCAAACACCCAAAGGAAAGCAAACATTACACATTGCATAAACGGTTCCAATGAAAAAGCTTGTAATGTTATACAGATTTCTGAGTGAGGTTTCTTCACTTAAGTAATTATTTTATCCACTTCAGGCAATTTCATTAGTCAATAAACTCAAGGTTATGTAGATGTTATTGAATGAATAGCTAACAGATAATATGTTGTGTTAGAAATACCACAAACTTGGTTGATAAACATGAGTAAATAGGAATCAAGCCATCTTTTCCACTCACAGTCAGGTCCTCGTTGTTATCTAGTGATGCATGATGTGGAGGAAAGACGAAGTGGAGGTCTGGGAGCTTAAGTGTAATAATGTTGGGGATGTGACTTGGTCCTGAGTAAAAGGAAGAGTCAGCACCCTAAGTCATCCCAAAAATATGTGTGAAATTAAAGAGCCAGCAGGAGCACCTGGCTGCAAGATCCTTTTTTTTTTTATAGATTCTCCTATCATTTTTATAAAAGAAGGGGGGATTATTACACACTCCTCTCTTAGTGTATATACTCACACTTATCTGCTTATATAACATAACAACATACAACAACTTCATACATACATGATATTGGTATTCTTTAGCTTTACATTTTTAATTGACTCATTTCAACACTTGTTTTGAGATGTGAGCACGTATTATTTATTCATCACATCAGCTGATCCACATGTGGACAACAGGAGCACCTGTTGACTGTAATACTGGATTGGCCTGTAAGGAAAATGATTGATGGAACTATCAACCAATCACATGCCAAACTACTTTTCATGAAAAATCCTTTTGCTTTATTTGAATTTTTGCTGCTGATACGACAGCAATAAAAAAACAAAACATCATGGTCCCAGAGGATGAGCTGTTTAAAAGCCATCAAAACAGTTCGGATTACTGAGCATAGACGAATGATCTTAATCACTGAAAATAGCTGTATTTGCCCTTAACCCTTGATAAGAAGCAGACACAAAAAAACATTTAGTTTACTTTCACATTGTACTAATGATTATCGAATAGTGCAGAATATGCCCAAAAATTCAGGGGCATATAGCATTTTAGCACTTACAGTAACCACAGCTGAAAATATATGGGAATTTGGAGTATCTTGTTTTTTCCAGATAATGCCTGAAATAAGGCATGTGGTGTTACACATGCACACAAGGCTTGAACGTAAGAGTTTGCAAAATATAAATGTATCTGTGCTTGTCCTGATTCTGAATCATAAAGCATTACTGTCTTTAAAAAAGGGTGGTTGCTAATAGTGATGCACGATTTGTCATCCATCTTATATGAAGTGAAAAATACTGGGCAAAAACCAACAATACTTTACTTTATAATAATTAAGGAGGGTGCATCCTCAGGTTACTAAATCTGAATGAATTTTCATGATTTTTAAATGTTTTTGAGTTTTTGAGATGACAAAGAAAACACAAGAGGGGCAGGGGGGGAGCGAAGTGTGCCTGCTCCTACCAAAACAGGACAACACGTGAGAGCAGAGGCACTTTCAGAAACACAGACAGCAAGGTCGCCTCTGATGAAACCACAGCAGCACTTACAGGAGAGAAACTGAGGCTTAAGTGTCACTCTTACAAAACAGGTATTGACTATATGTGAGGGCTGAAGTCAAAGTGGAAACACTCCCCTCTGTAGGCAGGTTTGGGTAGTATTTCCTGCCTTTTAGAGGCCAGGTGAGCATAATTAGCTCTGTTTGTCCCAAGTCCTGTAGCAGTGTGGCAGGGCAGCATGGTGTGTGGGGAGGTAAGGAAAAGCTGGAGAGAAACACTGGAGGGTCAATCTTAGTCAGAAAAGTAATGTTTCCTTGTGCATTTTAGATGTGAAGTTTTCTCCTTAGACCCTGAGACTGAAGTGCCCTTTGTAAGGGTGCGGATTGAGAAGGTAGGCTGTACATAAAGGCTTCTTGGTTTTACTTACAAGATTATCCCTAATAATATCCTTCATGTCATAGGAAGCCCGCCTCTGTCTTTCCCTGCTCCTGTTTGAGCCAGAGTAGCCAGCTTGTTTGCCTCTCCCAATCAGGGCCCCAAATCGAGCAAGGTAAAAGGCTTATATGGTAAAGTAAGAAGGCTGTTCCTCTCTGAGGTAAGTGAGCAAGTTGTCCGATGTTCACATCTTCTTAATTTCATATGAAATACCAGACTTGGCTTTCTCTGCATTACTGTGCTGAGTCAGTTCTCTCAGACTGATACTTGCACTTGCTGCTGGGCTAAATATATTGTATGCTAATTGATGTTGCTGTTTTAACTTGTTTTATAATAATACTAATTATAATTAAAAAAAAAAACATTTTATTTAAGGGCGCCTTTCATTTATATGCTTCACTACCCCTAACGTGTAACTGCAATTAACACTTTAAAACCCAAAAGCACAAGTTAAAGGTGCTATGAGGAGAATCTATTTGCAGCGACATTAAGACTCTGCTACCCATGAGCACGTGCAGCGCGGCAACTGTCGTAATGCTGCGTTCCAATGACCTCGGAACTTGGAAGTGATATCATCTCCAACTTATCCTCGTTCCAGTTGAAGTTGGAAAAAAACATGCCGATCTACCAGGCTATTGTTAGCTGTTGTTAGCACGCCCTGCACTGTTGTTCACAAATATCACATGAAGAATGTGATTATCACCATGGCAGCGTTTTTGTAAATATAAGTGTAACAATACTATGTAAACAGCTGATCTAGAGCGACACACCCCAGTCAGAAGTGCAAATAAATTGATTATTACAGAAGCTGAATAACTGTTCACACTGGGGGCATCCATCTTCGATTGTCAACTCGGGGGTGGCGAGGTTTCACTGAGTTCCCAGTAGGAAATTCCGACTTTGGGGGATGTTGCAGTTTTGTACTCCGAACCCGGAAATTCCTACTTCTGACTACAACTGGAACGCACCAAAAGACATGACCCAAGCCAAAGCGTGCGTTTGTTGTGATGCTAATGAATGCCATTCGGACCTTCCTCAGAACTCTGCATTGCTTTACAACTTCTTTTCTTAACAACTTACAGGATGCAAAATGACGAGGTAATGTATCTCTTTCTAGTTACGTAGCGGTAGTTTTTGATGTGTGACAACAAGCAAATTTTGGAAAACTTAGTATCTTAGTTTTGTAGCCAGCTATATATTGCTGCTTACAGCCGGTTGCTCTAAAGGTGCGTTCACACCGGACGCTACTTGTACTACCTCAGCGTTAAGCTCTCCATTCAAAGTCAATGCCCACCAGCGATCGGCGGACGCGTACAAAGGCGATCACTTCACTGCGTCGCGATGTCAAAGTTAAAAAGTTGATCTATTCAGGCGATGTGTGTGACTGTGCAGCATCAGCCAATCAGCTGTGTGTACGTGTGATGGTACCCTAGACAAACAGTTATTCATCCGGACTACAGGGTGGATGAATTCTGTCTAGGCGGAACTAATGTCAGTGAGGACATTAGTTCCGCCTAGACGGACCGTGGTAAACTCACAGATAATGCTGCTGCAGGGCATCAGCTGCAGTGTTTTGTGTTTGATAAGTGAATGAAAAGGATACACCTGGAATAATGTCCGCTTATACATCCTATTATATGATATATGATATGATCGCGGTGAAACTCGAACGGACGTTACGTCACCGAGCGACGGCCGATGACCAAAATGATGTATTTATGGACGTGCGACGCTATGTCCGTGGGCGACGTGATTTTGGGAGCTGGGTCGCTTGCGGTGGGAACGCACCTTTAGACATGTCCGAGTAATATAAATTTGGTCTAGTTTTAATTGTCTTGTTCCCGAAGTTGAATCCATGTGATTTCAATGTAATTTATCCAGGCCAGTCCAGACCTGTCCGACCCGACCACGATGCTAAGGAATAGCATTTATAGATTACCTATTTTGATGCTATAAAACTCATCTTAAAATGTGTGTATTTCGATCAGGCATATATCAAAAAGTGAGACTTTTTTTGTAATTTCTTAGAAACTCCTCACAGTCCCTTTAAAGCCAGAAAATTCACTTTTATTTTTTGGAGCTGAAATGTTTATTTCACTTTCTACTGAAATCCTAAACGATCAAAACATATTTACATAAAATTTAACTTAAATGTTTTTTGGATTTCATTCGGTACATTAGTAGTTTTTGGTAACTGATAATCCATTTGAGGACAATACAATCATTTATTTGATTGTATCCAGACTTGTTTTTAGTACTTTGTTGATCATATTGATTGGATGGAGATATCATAAAAGTATGTATCAAGTATGATTCATAAGGCTTTAAATGGTTCAGTGTAGTCAGGTCTTATACTGTAAACTCAACCAACTGGAATTCACTGTTTTATTTCTTTGCAGGGGCACGAGCCGTGGAGAGAATGGGGTGGGGCCCATGTTTTTGCATGCTGTGTGGTGGTCACTCGAGTGCCTTTTTGGACTGACTTTTCCTTTAAGTGTAGAGGGCAGTACACATTTGCAGTGCCAGGATTCACAGGTGCTCTTTGTGGAAATCCAGTGGGGTTCACTATGGCTCGCCCCACAGCAAACACCCTGGAATGACATTATGTATTTTATTTATTTACTTAAAGGGTAATGGACCCTCTCATTTTCCAGGGGGTTCTTCCAGGACACACATACAGTCCAAATACTACAATACACAATAAAAAAAATAAAAGCACAGAATACACACGAACACACTTATGCAACTACACAATGCTCTCAAATGTTAAGGCAGTCCCCCATCAAACAGTTTCAGTCCTACATAGCAAAGAGTGAGATAGAGTTTCTGGTCAAATACATAAACCTTTAGAAAGGAGATCAACATACATTGTTATATTTAGTCACAGATGGGCAAAATTGGAACAACGTAACTGCTTATAAAAAGCAATGATAACATACAGGACAAAATCTAAAACAAGAACATGGAATTTGCAAATTAGTAAATAAATAAGGCTTAAAAAGAGGAAAAGTTGTAATTGATCTTAGTGAATCAGGAGGGTTATTCCAGTCAGATGAAGCTTTATATTAAAATGTATGACAACCATTTTTTTTTTAGTGATTCAGCGGGTAAAGAAAAATTGATTGCTAGCATGTCAGTCTATATTGCAACATTAACGGTATTAGGAATTGCTTGTAATAAAGGAGAAAAAATGCATTTAAAGAATAACTGATTTGTTGTTTCTTGGTGACCAAAGTTGCCCACCCCTGCTCTAGGTTCTATGAAACTGATTATATACATCAGCTCACTCAGAGTTGGTTTAATCATTCACTTAGTCGGTATATTAGTATATTATTACATTCAAGATCGGGGCATTACAGCGTACAGATCACTAAACTCGAAAGCATGGTCGATTGAGCCTCCTGCACCCATACTCCTACAGGACTCATAAACATTATGTCACAGTTTGCAGGGCTGCAGCTCGCGCGGTGTTCCCCTCTCCTCTGTCGTCACGACTGGTCGGTGTGCGTAACGTGTAGAAGCCATGATCATGTTCCTCCTCCTCCACCTCCTCGTCTGTTAGGCACACTGAGGACTTTCCCTTCACATACACCAGCCATGCATTAAAAGCACCGTGCAGCACACCTGTCCCACCAGCACACACTTACACACACTCACAAACACACACACGCACAGCAGCATGCAAGCGGCGGGCTCTGGAGCAGCTGATCTCGACGCTGCTGTAAACAGTGTGAGCAGCAGCAGCAGCGGCGGCAGTAGCACCGCAGACGTCGACGACAGCGACGGGGCAGGAGAGAGGATGGAGAGGACGGTGCCAAGCGAGCAGCAGGACAGAGGCAACATCCAGCAGCAGCAACAGCCGACGTCCTCCAACACATCCGGAGTGCTCGGTGAGTGACAGAAAACGCAGCTTGTGTCCTGCTCTTGCTCAGATCGGGTGGAGGTATTTGTGCTCATTTACAAAATAACAAAAAAGAAAGGGGGGGCAGGAGGATGATGAAGCCACTGAGCAAGATTTTATGGGGCTGTCGTGAACGCTACAGTGGGCTACTGTAAATGGATGTGAATGAATGACTCACAGGATATTAAAGAGGTCAATCATCCGGGATTGATTTGGTGTGGCTTTTTCATGGTGCGCATTCCCTTTCACTCACTCTCACACAGGCCCCGCTGGGAAGAGTCCAGCTTCAGTGGTCCACAGGTGCATGCAGGAGTCCACCATGTCCTGACGGGCTGTTCTACTTTAAAGAAAGCTAAACAAAGATAGTGTTTCAGGCTCAGGTGTCAGCTCTCTCAGGTGATGAAGACTAGAGGACATCCAAGATGAGAGTGAGAAACTGACCGGATTTGCATAATGAGGATATTAGCTGCATTGAAAATTGAGATTCTCCATGGTAAGCTTGATGGCCCCTCTTTGTCTCAGGGCCTCAACGGTCCTCGAGCCTCATACCCAACTAGCGTCCCCAGCTACTAAGTGTGTTGTCACAGAGCAGTAGGTTGCTCTTCAGCTTAGGCTATGTTTACATGGAAACTCCTGACTTAAAGAGTTTGCGTTTTAGAATTCTTCTGCGTTCAGACGACGACGCTCGGAGAGGAGTTAATCCACTGCAGTGTACATGCCGGATCAGTAGATGGCGGTGAAGGTCTGCAGAGAGGCAGCGCTGCTACAAAACACAAACAAAGAAGAAAAACTTTCCCAAACAACAATGGCGAATACACGCACAGAGATGCAGGAGTTTTTTTTCTGGACAACAAATCAGTTCGGACAACAAATCTGTCTGGATAGTTTTTTCTGGATAAGCATGGGAAGAAGCTCACGCGTTATCCGGCGGACGGCCGAAGCAGTTGTTGCTTCTGGTATACGCGCGCAGCCTTCATCTGAAAGAGTATTGCGCATGCGGTGATGTCAGCATTTCACCCTGAAACGCTTTGATACGGGTTTACACGGAGCTAAATGGAGAGCGGATTCAAATCTTTCCACTCTGGAGCCTGTTTTCAAAAGTTTCAGTTTTCAACGAGTTTCCATGTAGACGCAAGGCCAAAACGCATTGAAAACTTATCGGATTTGACCGTTTTTGGCACCACGTAAACGCGGCCTTAGTTTGGTTTGAAAGGCTGTTATTGAGACTCATTTACACATTAACATATATCAGCTGATGTTGATGAATGTTGAGAAATCATCAACATTTTGGTGAAAGTTCATTCCTGGGGTCAACTTTCCTGTGTTCAATGCAGGTCAACGTATCTGGAATATGTTTCCAAAGCCCCCACCCCCCCTCGACTAAAGCCCCGCTTCCACCGGTATGGATCGGCATGGTTTGGCTCAGGCTGAATCAGTAAAGCCTGATCCTGTTTGCGTTTCCACAGCCAACTGAACCCTACTTGGTAGGTGCGTATAAGCCGAATGCCGATAGCATGACGTCATAGCAGTGCGTCACCGTGTACCCGGCTATTAAATACAACAAAGAAGAAAACGCAACACAGTAAGCAAAGGGCAACGATGGAAGATATCCAGCAATTCTTCTTTTTTGGTGATCAGGATGTGGCTTTTTGTTAGGAAGTGCAACCAAGCTTTGTTTCAGAGAAGGCTGTGTGCCACAAAAGTTATCTTCACAAAGATGAGTGGAGATTTAAACATGGTGGAGTTATGTGTTGTTCCGCTGTCGCACGGGAAGTGATGTCTCCTTCGACCAATCAATGGTCTACAGTGTTTCTAGCTCCACCTTTGGGGTTGGATCGGTATGCTTGGCACCCCAACAGAAGGGTCCCAAAAAGTAGGATGGTACGGTTCACTTACAAGGGGTCCTGTCTCGGTTTTAGGCTATAGAAACGTCACAAAAAGCGAGATGTACTGAGACAAACCGAACTGAACCCTCTGTTGGAAAAAGGGCTTAATTGTAGGTAGATTTTAAAATTTTTGTAAGCATGGATGCAATGCATGGGTAGTGCACTTACCTTGGAGGAACTTTGCCCTAACGGAGCTGGGCCCTGCAAAAAGTTGTACTGATACATTGCAGTGTCACTTAGTGAATAGCATCATGAAGTGGACGTATATGCCATTTCACCACTTGCAACTGCAGCTAGTCTCTGTATTCAGCAATAATGCTGCAAAAAACTTGACCACCTTGGTAGAAGTACTGATAGATTTTAGTTATGTTTAACCAATCCCCAAGATGCCACTGATACCTGATCGTAAGAATTTATATATCATGAACTGAGGCACAGAAAAAGTGGATACAAATGCAGAACGCCAACTTGAGATGTCAAAGAGGCAAAGGTTTAATCCAAAAAACAGGCAATGGTTAGTAAAGAAAAGGCAGTCAGATTTAGCAGCATTATCCAAAAAGTAAGACAGAAGGTAAGGTAAAAAAAAAAACAGGCAAGGTATACATAGCTTAAGCTGACTGTGAAAAATGCTGAAAGGAAAACTGTGAGGTACAACAAACTGACAGCAAGCCAGTGAGAGACATGAGGCTAAGTACAAGAGGTTATTATGGGTGATAGGGAACAGGTGGGGTTAAACAATTAGAAGGCAGGTGTAAAAAGACAGGGACAGAGCAGACAGGAACTGAAACAGAGACAAAGGTTAAACTTCAAAATAAAACAGGAAGGACTAGACATAAAACACAAAATGTGCAACAAAAGAAAACTTGACAGACATGACAATCACGTCCTTTACAAACATGAATAACACAGGAAAACAATTTGTGTATTCACTCAGTAAGCTTTAAGAGACAACATTAATAAGAGATTTAGAAGCAAAGCTAAACATTTGCATTGAAATGATCTATTGATAAGAACAGAGGAAACTGTTGGAACAAAAATACTTGGGAGTTTCCTGTTACGGTCATGTGTGGGTTTTGGTGGATCCCAGCTTTAGCTTTTTTTTCTAACATAAAAGAACCAGATCTGAGTCAAAAAGAAGCAAAAAAAATGAATCTGGTCACCTCTCAGCAACAAGTGCACTGAGTCTGGATGGACATAAAAACACCATTGTTAGCCTGAGATCAGTGGAAATGTTGAATGAGCTGTTCTTTGCATAAGTGACATGCAAATGAGTTCCAACAGCAGGATAACACTGAAGATGCAAAGTTATATATATTTTATTCACCTAGTATTTACAAAGCTGTATCTAATTGATCAAAAAAAAAATCACAGTTAAAACATAGAAATACATTTAAACACCATGAATGATGAAAGAATGATGCAAAATTAGTTATATTAGTTTGATAATTTAGGTTAGTTTACTTATTCATCTCTTGAATTGCAAGGGCATTTTAGTTTAAGCACTTGAGTTATTTAAACACGAAAGTTTAATAAGTTAAAGCTCATATCAGATTTGGCCATTGGCAATACTTGTGTTGAGAAATTCGTTTTTGATGAACTGGACATCCCACAGGTTTCTCCTCGGAGTGATGTCACATCGTGCAACATTCTCTTGTTTTTACATGTGTTGCAGCAAAAGTTGCTTTACTGTTATTATTTTTTTTTTGAAGCGTCGTTGACAGGACCATTTGCATGATGCTGCCACATTTGAAACAGTCTGATCATACGAATGCTGCAGATGTATCGGATGAGACACAGATAATTGTTTCACAAGGTGACTGATGACCCAAATTGAATAACAGAATTTTATCAAGATTGTCAAATATTCCTCGAATTGAAACATAAGCCAAAATGTAATTAATAAATAGACCAACTATCTCCAATTAACAAAGCCACAGTATAAACCTTAACACCAATAACCATTGTAGTTGGAACAGATTTTAAACTAAAGCAGCTTTTTTTTTGTAAAAAAAAGTTGCATATCATGGACATCGTTACAAGGTTTCAAACAGCATTTATGTGTTTCGTGGTTTTTGTGTGGACAAAATATACGTAAAAAACTTTTACAGGTGTTAAAGGGATTATTTTTGAAAACAGAGGAAGAAAACCTTTGTCACGGTGCACATTATGTACTCTGGTTATCCCAAAAGAATGTGCACATTTTTTAGATTTACATTGCAATTGCATTGTAGCTGCAGATTTTCTTGATGGTTTGCATTTCATGGTGTGGAGATTATTGTCCATGTTAAGAGATATTTAATTATCCTCAATAACTTAAGCTAAAACAGCTGTTTGAGAGATTCTCTCGGGGGCTCATTACCAAGTATGTTTGCAAGAATTTGTGTTGGAGTTTCAAACAAAATGCTTAATTTAGAAGTAGAATAAAGCAATAAAAAACTGAAAGAAAAGCACTGCATTTGCTTCTAGACGATATGAATAGAATTAGATGAAAATACAAAAACAGAAAATTTCGAGCACATAATGTTCAAAAGTGTAGGAAAGGAGCTGTGTAGCTGTGCACATCACAAAGTGACAGCAAAAATGAGTGTAAAAACACTGAGCTAAGAGAAACACTCAAGTCAAGTATGTTGCTGTCATGCTAGAAATCAAATCCAACCTGAACATTTAATTCAGCTCAATTCAATTTTTTATAGTTGTCACATTAAATTTAACAACCAAATTTTGTTCAGAACAATTCTACACTGCATAGCAAAAAACAAAGCACGATAACTCCAATCCCTGACCACCCGCTGTGTAAATCAGCACACAGTACTTAAACAATTTTGCACCAAACTCATTAGACTCAATGTCAAATTTGCTGACTATGCAGCTGAAAAGTTCATGTTAGGTGGAGTGGAAGCAGCCAGTACTATTATTAATGAGGCCAGGAGCAGAGAGAAGCAACTATGCACTGGTCTCAAATAGGGCTGGGTTTAAAAAAGAAATCAGTTTAATCGATTTCCCTTTAAATGGTTCATAATGGATCCATAAAATCCAAAGATCAGTTTTAACTTGGGTAGTTTTTTCTTCATTGGACGTGCAGAGAAGCAGCCTGTGGTATCAACTGAACTAGTATGACACGAACACAGGAAGGACCCAGATGTGGTTTAGCTTTTGTGGTTCACAATAACCAGGTTTTATTTTATAGACACAGAACACAGTTCAATGCAGGAATGGAACCCGCGAGCCTTGTCTTGATGGTCCGGTGCTCTAACCACTAGCCCACACAGGAGATGATGTGCAGATGGAGTTACACAGCCTTTGAAGGCAAACAGCAGAGGTGAGAGCGGTGATCGAACCCGCGAGCCTTGGAATGGGAGCCCGATGAGAAGACCACTCAGCCACGCTGATGAGGCTCTCTCACTTGGCCAACAGAGGCTTTCAGGAAGGCTAGGACTGGACTCACTCTTTGTTTGGCGAGCAGGAATGCACCAGAAAGCCGGAAACCAGGCTGCCACCACTGGTCAGGACTCACAGACGGATTCTCAATGTCGAAGACAGGCAGGAGGATCAGATACCAGGCAGGCCAACACAGATCAGGACACACAGGCGAAAACTCAGCGTTGAAGACAGAAGGCGGGTGCGACAGCCGGGACTCAGGCAGACGGGTTAGTGAGGAACAGAAGCTGGTCGATACCTTGCAGTCAAGCCGAGGGTCAGGCGTAAAAGGCAGAATCAGGAACGAAACAGGTCGGTAATGGGTGATCAATCCGGAATACTGGTCTGGAGTTCTCTGCATGAAGGCGAAGACAGTCTGACACTGACTGTGTGTGGAGCTGGCGTTTATGTAGGTGGCCTGATTGCAGCAGATGAGGTGCAGGTGTGAGCAGGAGCGCAGGTGAGGTGAGTTGGGCTCATTAGGCTACAGCAGGAATGTGGCAGGCTGCAGGTTGAGACTGAGGCTGAGACTGAGATTGTGACATAGTATTGCGTGATCTGCATTTAGCGCTGCTTTCCACTGAACAAAATCTCGTGAGATGTTATTGCAAGTAATCAAACGAACACGGCAGAAGCAAATAGCACTATATGGGCACCACCGGCGAGTTGAAAGGCTGACGTATGGAGGTATTTTGGTTTTTCACGAAGGAAAAGAGGAGTTGGACAGAAAACAAATAATATGCAGAATACGCATTAATGTGTATAATTAATATAAGATTAATGTAACTGCTTTGGGTTCATTTCTTAATGTAAAAACAGTATAAATAATGCACCAGGTCCAAAGTCACTTTTTCAGTTTACAGTATTATTTTAACCGAGATATCGCAGACTAAATAAATATCTTATTGTATCGTGAATTGAATCGATTTGAGACCTGGTAATATCGAATCGAATCGATCCAGAAAATCCGAATCGATACCCAGCCCAAGTCTCGAGTAGATTTTTTTCTGGTAAAGGACAAAAGACAAAATCAGTAAGGTTAATAAATATGGATTATATGTGTCAGATAATGCCAACTGCGTAGTGCTGTGGTAATGTTAAATAATGCGGCCATTCTGCAAATCTTCAAATGAAAACCTTTTATTTGCTATTAACCAAAAATTGACAAAAAAAAAAACTTCATGTATCTTCTCAGCCTTTGGCAGAACTATAAGATTTGATTTGAAGTACTAGAGACAAAAAGAATGCGTTCGAAGAATGCCCCTTGATGTTGCTCCGCTGTGTATCTTTGCAGAGTTGACCTCCATTTAACTTTTCTTCAGAGGTAGATCAGAGACGTAATATAGTAGGAAGGGGGACACAGACCCAACAGGGATAGTAGAGCTGTTTGTGTGTCTCTGTCTTGTGTGGATGAAAAACTTGTTCAGTGTTGTGCTCTCACACTCCTCCAAAGGCATATTACTCTGTGAACTGACACAAATAGCACGTCTTTGAGGATGCTGATGGAGCTTTGTTTTTTAGTGTAAATGCACTGCAGAAAGGGTTATAGAAATAACCACAGAAGAAGGAACCAAAATAAGGTTGACAGGGGTGAAGAGATAACCAACCAGAAGGCTATTGGTGCTCCAGAATGATACTTATCTTAATGCATGCCCTAATATTTACAAAAGGATTTCTAAAGATTACAATTGTTATAAAAACAAACTCCCTGTTCAGCCATGCTTCTCCACAGTTTTATAATCATGATCCAGCTGCAGAGTATCTTGTAATCCTATAGAAAAGTTAGGAAGCTGTCACTCAGTATAAACATAGCACAACAGGGAGATGATGGAAGCAGTGACAGCTCATAATAAGAGTAATATGACGTGCTGTAGCTGATGTGCTGATGCATTTACGCAGCAGAATGTGAAGTCCTAATCCCTTCATGCACTGACAGAGTTACACTCCAGCACAGTAAAGAGACGCCTCCATCACTGTGGGCAGATGTGCAGCGTCAGCCACAAAGTGTGACTTCAGAGTGAGAGTGTGAGAAGAGAAAAGCTGATGACCTCAGATCTTTGACTGAACTGTGATAAGGCGGATAACACCACTAACGCCTGTTGCTTTTAGCTCCTGTTGTGCTTTAGGATCAGTGGACAACTATTCACTGTTTTACTTAATAATATTGGCTATCAGAAATAATTACTTAAATTAAGTAATGGGATTTAATTTACATTAAATCTCAAGGAACCACCTATAAAAGGGGAAATGATAGTCAATTTATTAAGTTTGTCTCATTAAGGTTACTGACTATTGATTTGGAACCATGATTTATAATTAACTTAATAAAAATAACCAAAGTTACCTAATGAATTGTCAGTCAAAGTTAAAGGATTTGGTAGTTCTGCAGAGAAGAGGTTGGCAAGATTCATTCTTATACAACATTAACAGACCAGCAACTGACTTTATGTTTAAAATCATTTATTGACAAACAAACATGTAAACATACAATACCTAATCTAACAAAATCCTATCTCTAAGTGTGTATGAGAGTGTCTATATGTGTGTGTGTGTGTGTGTGTAACAAACAAAGGCAAGATGGCTGCCTCTAAAGGTGTCAACGCCGCATGGCTCAAAGGCATTTATGACCAGGACCACATGGGGAGTGTGGAGGTCAGAAATGGTCTCTTTGTTAGATTGATGCCTCTACCTGAAACAGTAATGTAACTACGCAGAAGTTAGCTACAGCTTAAAGCTCTAAGAACATATTAAGTAAAGCAATGCCGTGATTGTTTAAACTGAATAGTCCTGTGCTTAGCCGTGCTATGCTAAAGTCTGTAAGGCCCAGTTATATTACCAAGTTCATGGGAGGAAAAGGTGTCCGTTTAGGTTCTGCTCTGCAAAGTCCAGTGCTGCAAGTTTGATGGTTTCTCAGTGGGTCCCAGGCCGGTCTGTCCCTCCAGCTCCTGGCTCTGAAGTCCACTGGTTTCTCCTTTGTCCCTTGAGTTAGCAGCTTGATGCTAACTCGGTGGTGTTGTTTCTTGCTTCGGATCAGGAACTTCTGTTTCTTAAGGCTCTTGTGTCGCCTATGGTGCTACAGTCTGCATTGAGCAGGACTGTGGAAGAAGTCTTGAGGTTGTTTCCTGAGAAAGAGCTGTGAGAGAGGAGCTTTGTCCCCTTCACTCCATGGTTCAGAAGGAGAGACTGAGCTTCACTCCATGATTGAGGAAGAGAGACTGCCCGAGAGGACCTGTGTCCTCTTCAGAAAGGGACTGAAAACAAAAAAAAACTGCAGAGCAGGGCAGGGTCTTTTGTTCTTATCAGAGGGTTCACACCTACGTGTGAAACCTCGGGGGAGCCAAACTTTGGTGCAGGCTTTTGCAGGGACATGGATCCCAACATCCCCCCTTTGGCCTCAGGATTGCGCCTGATGTGTGATCCTGAGGGCAGTAAAGTCCATGTGTTGTCCATAAAGGGAAACAGTTCATTTTTCAGTTTATTGAATTTGTAACATCTGGGCAGTTCAAACTTCCTATCTTGGCTTAGCAAGGACAGTTGATCAGATATTCCCCAAATTTAAATGAACAACAAAAATGATGTGTGTAAGAGCTAACCTGTGTTTCTCAGCTCTTGTCAGGTAAGTGAGAAAAGGAAGGTTAGTGCTGTGAATATGATAATGTGAACTAGAGAATATGGCACCTATGGTAACTAGCATTGCTGGAGTGTAACACTAGTGAAGATTTTCTGTCTGTCACTGAGCTTTCTGCTATTGCTGACCAACTCAAGTTGACTATTAACTACCAGGGTAGTTAGAAAAATCTAGAGCTTCTGTGCTTTAAATTTCTCTGAACTTGTGGCTCTGGGCTGTAACAGTGAAAGTCGCTATAAGGTGAGAAATATTCAGAGACACTGTCATTGTCTGAAGGACTATGACTGTTATCTGAATTGTAATCAGAGATGAGGTTGTCATCATCTGAGGCATAAACTGGCTGGTCAGGTGTCTGGGCCAGAATCTCTGCGTATGGCCTTCTACAGCTTCTGTTTACTGAGTGCCTATCTCTACGCAGGTGGTGGACACGGCGGCTACGCTCAGTGTCCCTCTGCGGCCTTTTATCACCCCCCTTTGGTCTGTTCTGAGGGTGATCTTTTGTGACTGGAGGTCTCATTAACACTTCCGTTGAGGTGGCACTGGCAGGTTCAATTGTTCTTGTTTTGGACTGGACAACAGTTTCCCAAACTATTTGTGTCCTCTTCTTCATCTCATGCATCGAAGGTTTCTCTAGGTGTGCCCAAATTTTAACCTGAGGACGAATGCAGGGATGAAGATTGTGCAAGAACAAAGACTTGAAAGATGAGTTTTCTTCCAGGCCTGGTGTGTTTCTGCCGTGGAAGTATGCACACCTCAAACGCCAGTAATAATCTCTGGGATGTTCCTGACGGGAGTGTTTAATTTGGAGGGCTGCAACCATTGCTGTAGCTTCATCGGCAGGAGAAGAGAATTCTTCGATCAGTGCCTGACGTTGCTTGTGGTAGTCATCTCTGACAAAAGGAGGAAGTGATGCGATAAACTTGCGGACAGATTTAGAGCAGGTCTTCCACACAAGTTTAACTTTCTCCTTTTGGGTTACATGGGGCAAGTCAATTAGTTGATGGTCTAATTGATCAAAATAATTTTCAATGTGATGATCACAGTTGTCTGGATCAAAATGTTCTATGTCTTTGGCCATAGTGTCAATCTCTTCAAGGCGCAGGCTCTGAAGAGTGCTTTCTGGTGAGACATGGTCTGAACAGCTGTCATTACTCTGGCTGTAGAGTGTATGAGAGGCTGGCCAGTGTTTGCCTCTGCTAGTCCTCCCTTTGGAGTGATTAGCATGTGTGAAGCTGTCATGCATCAAAGGCTGAGAAGAGCAGGATGCAGCATCTTCTCCTGAGGACAAACTCTGTGTTTCCTCAACTTCTGTTTTAGGAAGATGAGAATATCGAGCACCGTTAATTTTGTCACTCAGTGTGGGTGTTAACCTTTCATTAATGGAGTGTGAATCGGAATAACCAGAATCACTTGGTGTCAATGGTCTTGGGGTTGCAGAAAGTTCTGATCTAAGCCTTAACAATTCCTCCTTGTGTGAGCAAAGATCTACTTCTGCTGAGTGCAGGTCTTCTAAGTAGCGTATGGCTTTCTTGTTAGCAGTCATAACTTCGTGGAGTAGACATGCATTCTGCACTTTAAGGGATTTTACCTCCTCTTCTAGGGCTGCTTTGCTCTGAAGGACAAGACTGGTTTGCCTCTGGAAGTTCAGGAGCAAGCATGTTAACAATGTATGTTTGGATGATGCTTGTGCATCACACCTGTCATTGAGTAGTGAGTCTATCTCCCTTTTGCACTCACTGAAGTTCAACTTGCTGGTGAATTCAGAGTAGCCAGGTTTTAGCTTTTGTGCTAAGGTGGAAATAAACTGATCTACACAGGGGTTCTCCATTGTTATGTTAGAAAGAGGGGTAGGATTTATCAGTTGTTGGATGTAAAGCATCAACAACAACAACTACGTGGCTACGATGTAGCTTGGGCAAAAATTTGTGCACTAACTGAGATGCAAGGCAGTTACAGTTAGGAGGTCTTCTAAAAGTTGACTCAGGCTGGGACACTTGGCAGTGGCAGCAAGGTACTTAACTTTTCACAGGGCTGGTAGCACACTGTGACTCTATCTGAGGCTCTATTTCTCACTTAGGCTGAAATGCATGGCAGTAACAGCCAGGTACAACTCTCAATGTCACAGGGCCGATGGCACACTGTGGCTGAATAAAACAACAAAACAAGGAGCAACTGAATTTACTGTTAGTTCTAACAGCTTTCATTGAATATGTGGTATTCAAATACTAATTCAAAGTTGTTACAGTTCCTACAGAATAGGTCTAACTGGAGTTGAAAGCAGCAGCAGAAAACTTTGTGTAACATGTATGCCAATGTTCCATATTTGTTTGACACTGGTTTAAGTTAATATTGCATAATTGTGAAAAATTGCCAACAGTACTCTGCCCACCCAGGGACGCCAATTATGTTGTGCTTTAGGATCAGTGGACAACTATTCACTGTTTTACTTAATAATATTGGCTATCAGAAATAATTACTTAAATTAAGTAATGGGATTTAATTTACATTAAATCTCAAGGAACCACCTATAAAAGGGGAAATGATAGTCAATTTATTAAGTTTGTCTCATTAAGGTTACTGACTATTGATTTGGAACCATGATTTATAATTAACTTAATAAAAATAACCAAAGTTACCTAATGAATTGTCAGTCAAAGTTAAAGGATTTGGTAGTTCTGCAGAGAAGAGGTTGGCAAGATTCATTCTTATACAACATTAACAGACCAGCAACTGACTTTATGTTTAAAATCATTTATTGACAAACAAACATGTAAACATACAATACCTAATCTAACAAAATCCTATCTCTAAGTGTGTATGAGAGTGTCTATATGTGTGTGTGTGTGTGTGTGTAACAAACAAAGGCAAGATGGCTGCCTCTAAAGGTGTCAACGCCGCATGGCTCAAAGGCATTTATGACCAGGACCACATGGGGAGTGTGGAGGTCAGAAATGGTCTCTTTGTTAGATTGATGCCTCTACCTGAAACAGTAATGTAACTACAGAAGTTAGCTACAGCTTAAAGCTCTAAGAACATATTAAGTAAAGCAATGCCGTGATTGTTTAAACTGAATAGTCCTGTGCTTAGCCGTGCTATGCTAAAGTCTGTAAGGCCCAGTTATATTACCAAGTTCATGGGAGGAAAAGGTGTCCGTTTAGGTTCTGCTCTGCAAAGTCCAGTGCTGCAAGTTTGATGGTTTCTCAGTGGGTCCCAGGCCGGTCTGTCCCTCCAGCTCCTGGCTCTGAAGTCCACTGGTTTCTCCTTTGTCCCTTGAGTTAGCAGCTTGATGCTAACTCGGTGGTGTTGTTTCTTGCTTCGGATCAGGAACTTCTGTTTCTTAAGGCTCTTGTGTCGCCTATGGTGCTACAGTCTGCATTGAGCAGGACTGTGGAAGAAGTCTTGAGGTTGTTTCCTGAGAAAGAGCTGTGAGAGAGGAGCTTTGTCCCCTTCACTCCATGGTTCAGAAGGAGAGACTGAGCTTCACTCCATGATTGAGGAAGAGAGACTGCCCGAGAGGACCTGTGTCCTCTTCAGAAAGGGACTGAAAACAAAAAAAAACTGCAGAGCAGGGCAGGGTCTTTTGTTCTTATCAGAGGGTTCACACCTACGTGTGAAACCTCGGGGGAGCCAAACTTTGGTGCAGGCTTTTGCAGGGACATGGATCCCAACACTCCATTTGATGGCTTTTAGAAGCAGACCTGAAAAACAAGTTTTCTGCTGTTTGTTTATGCAGCTGTTCATTTAGAGAGATCATCTCTTTGTTTAGAGCTTACAGCTTTATTCCTCAGCATCATGTGACCAGTGGTGCAAAGTCAACCTTCACGCTGGTTGAACAATTGTTTCTATCCTCTTGTCTCTGTGAGAGAGCAGAACTAGACCACCTGCCTGATAAAGAATGGCAGGACAATGGGGGTTGAGAAGAGGGGCTGAGATGATTTTTTTGTGGTCCCATGACTGTTAAATATGTTTTTTAATTGGTGGAAAGTTTGTAGTACGGTGCTAGTTAAGTGTACTTGGGTCAAACCAACTGATAAAAGAGGTATCTATTATTGGTCACATTGACCTTTAATATTTAAGATGTGCCTAGGTCACCGCCAAGTGTGTCTTAAATATGGGGGTTTGATCCCCAGCTCCTGCAGCGCTACATCAACGTGCCCTTAAGCAAGACACTAAATCCCAAACTGCTCCCACTACTGTCAGCTGCATCTTAATGTGTTTGAATGCTTACTGATATAAAAACTTTCCTTCAGGGAAAACCATCCTCCATGAACACTGTGTGAATGTAATGAGAATGTGGAGGTCATACTACATAAAATTTTGGTTGCTATAATGACCACTCTGTCAGATTTGTCAGTCACTGAACCCCAAAAAATGTACCTTGTGCCTTGATGGACAAGCATGACCGGCCAAACATTTGCACTTTACTACATCTCTGAAAAAAATGTCGTAAAAATATCTTGACCATTTTGTCAAGAAAAGACAAAAGAGCAGTGGAATTAGCTTTTTGGCATATTTTGAGTTTGGCGGTGTACAACAGCACAAATCCCTGCCCTCCTAGCAGCCCACAGCAGCACTGGGCAAAGAAATAAGCAGCCAAAACCCACAGAGCAAGCATCAGTGTCAGCTGACTTTGATTAGGTCAGAGATTAGCATAAAGGAGGAGCTGGAGTGGAGGAGGGTTGCAAAGCAGCTTGCAGTGGGAGCAGTAAAGAGTAAGCAGGCTAGATTAGCTCAAGTTAGACAGTCTGAGTGCATTTAGCCAATGGAAGCATAGAGACAATCAGCTGGCTGTCAGCAGTGGCAGGCTAGCTTTGGAGCAGCTGTTAAACAATGCAGGTATGTCCTGCCAGAACTAACGCTATCCTCCATTTTTGCTTGACGTGATGTTGAAAAAAGGAAAAGAAACATGAAAGACATGAACAAATACTGTGTTTGCAGTGCCATTCTGTATCAGTTTGTCTTTCCAAACTGTAACTCCTCCCAGACATACACAGACACAAGTGGTTTTCTTGAACGGGTTTATTTGTGCACTATTTTATACCCACAATTCACAGCAAAGGAAAGTGTACATGTGTGTACTACATCTTATGCCCATACACCAAAATGCAATGCAGTCGTGTTTTTCCAGAGAAGAAGAAGAAGAATAGATAGAAGGCTTCTGAGGCACAAATTGGTGCTGCTTTTGTTTTTAAATGCAGTAAATATTAAAGTATCTTTTGTACATTCATTGCGTAGCTTTTTTTTACATCTTTGAACAGTTGTAAACAGCTGCCAAATTTGCCACTTATCCTCCTGAGTGCTTGGTTTGTTTACATGATGTGTGGCACACCCACTTCTGACACAGGAATATCGCAACGATGTTTGGAAAATTTCAGTGCAGTGTCCAGTTTCCCATGTGGTCATTTGTGTGGTCTATGTAGTTCACTATTGCATTTACACTACATAGGGAATAGGAAATAGGGAATGAGTGAGTGAGTGAACAGTT
This sequence comes from Scarus forsteni, assembly GCA_036419115.1. Lineage (NCBI taxonomy): Eukaryota > Metazoa > Chordata > Actinopteri > Labriformes > Labridae > Scarus > Scarus forsteni. The sequence continues at coordinate 3,961,832 of JAZDUH010000271.1, forward strand.
TCGAACACAGCTACTGTGTTTACAAGCAAAGATATGCCAGTAAGTATGTCTGGGCTGTTGAAACAGACCACCTCAAGCATGCTTCTACAGGCCGGGCTTTGGAAGTTGCAGAGGCCCAAAACAAGGACAGAGAAGACATTGGAGGAATAACACAGGGATGAGCAGCAGAGAGAGAGGGAGACAATGACTAATCTTGACGTGTTTGTCCTTGATCGCCCTGATGACAAAATATCACCATCTGCCCTGTCTTTCCCCCTGCCTGGCCCTGTTTCAGACTTTATTAACCTCATATTAACTGTCCTCTCACCTCTCTGTTCTTTTATTTCCCCCTCTAGATAAACTGTTTGGAAAGCGTCTCCTGCAGGCCAGGCGCTACATCATGTCTCGCAAGTCCTGGCTGAAGATGGTACCCACCGAAAACTGTGACATCCTGATGACTTTCCCAGGTACAGTCAGTTCCAGCTCGGTCCATCCCCCTCTGTGATGCTGTATAAAGAAGAGAAGATCTTTATCAAATGTGTTTGGTGGCGAGCCAGCCACTCAGAGGCTTCACGCGGACTTTAAATGGTCTCTGAGGAGGATCAGATCTCAGCCATTTACTGTCCCTGTTTCTGCAGACCAGCCTGTGCTGAAGCATATTTTAAGCGTTTGCTGCATAAAAATGTGATTTGGAAGCATTTTATCATCACTAATTACTGTTGGACTCAAACAGATAAGCTTAATACACAAACACAGTTTTTCATAATGCAAAAACGCCACATCATTGGAGTATATCCGTATGGGCTGGATGCTATTCAGACTCTAAAATGCTTTTCCAAATTGCAAGCTCTCTCAAAGCTTCATTTTGCTTAGAGATGCCACAATACAAGGAATTTAAAATACCATGGCATTAAAGGAGAAACCTCATCAATAAATTTTTTTTCATTGGGTAGCATCCTGTTTCTTTAAAATCAACCAAATACAGGACAAATGCTATTTGCTATCTGACTGCATGGATACTAGGGGTGTGTTTCAGCAAGAATCTGGCCATACAATAAATTTCTCAATACAGGAGTGATGATATGATATATTACAATATGAGCTGGACAATATGTCACACTTTCCTTGAACAAATGGTCACATTTTTGCTTTGTTTTTAAGGGGTTATATTTTGCCTTTATATACTCATTTTTTTAAAACTTCTAACATATGTTCACAATTACTGATGTTCAAAGAAACATTTAGTTTTCACTTCCAGAGTACACCTAATAGTGCTTTTCTCTCTGCCAAAGAGGCTCTGTTAGAGTTCCTGCCTCTTTAAGGCATGAGTGCATGATCCTTCTGAGCTGAACCTGGTAGGAAAGACGACTAATCAGGCTCTCCACTGATAAAAAAAATGACGTAGAAAGTGGTATTATTATTATTGAAGGGTGAAATAATGACATAAATAATATTTCCAAACTTTTTGTGCTGTATAGATATTGTGTTATTAATAAGCAAGTTGTATGAGAAACACTGATGTACTGATGAGAAATCAGGGCTGATGCAGATGTAAATGTTTCTCTAATTTTATTATTTGAAGTAGTACTTCCACAACGCCCGTATTTTCTCCCATGTTTGATAATGAAATCAGATTAGCGTTTGTCTAAACCCCATTTTCATTCCACAATTAAAAACATATCTCAGAATCTGCACTAAGGCTTACCAAATTTGGGCATTAAATTGAAATGGCACGACAAATAAATATCTGATACTGGTGTCTGATTATCCCACATTGCAAGACTGATGTTTAAAAAAAGTCCTTCTGTTATTAAAGCAGCTCACCTTGTTTCTCTGTTTATTTTTTACTTTTCAATTATATATTATGTATATTAACAACATATCTAGCAAACGAATCAGAATCTTTTCATGTTTGTCATGAGGCCATAGAGTTTATTGTTTAGGCTATAGGAAGGTGCACATTTCTCTCGGACATAAATCAGTATTTGCGTAGAGAATAGGTTAAATAGCTATTTACATTTTACTTTGAAGTGTATTTGAGGTCTTGATACTGCTATTATCGGGTCCATTCACTAGGGACCCTGCTCGGGGTGCCATCTGATAGGAATATTTTTGTAGCGTCATTTGATATTACGATGCCGCTCTGCTTTCCTGTGCCTCAGATGATGAGATGTTTCAATGGAGGATTCTTGATACCAGACTGTGATCATCATTGTTTATTGCATGGTCGTTACAAGTAGACATAGATACATAGTGAGTAAATGAGTGAGTGTCTGAGTGAGGGTGTCTCACACTCACTGCATGCTATTTCTCTCTACGTGATGTCTCACTGGAGATCACTGGGCACCTGAGGGATACCTGTATAGTGTTTGACATTCTCTACATGGTTGTGTCTATGTGTCTGTTCTCTATACATGGTCAACTGTGAGACTTCCCATTTATGGCTTTCTATGGCCCCATCCACATGAAGCCAAACCGAGGTCTAAACGCATAAGCTTTTTGCTGAATCTGCGTATCATCCATACGAAGACGGTGTTTTGTGGGTCTGTAAACGATCATTTTTGAAACCAGGTTCCAGAGTGGAAAGATTTTGAAATTCCGTATACACAGCTCCTGGATTACTGGCTCTCCGCAAGTTTTCAGATACGCTTAAGTCATAGTTTCATATCTTCATTGACACGCATGCGCCAAACGTGGCAACGACAACAACAATGGCAGCGTACGTGAAGCATATGTGTTGATGAAGCTAGTGACCCTACTATCCCTGTTCCAGCAAAATCTTCTTCTCAGTCACCACCGAGTTGAACAAACAATTATCGAGGACACATTACGCCACTTTATCATCACTTTATCATAATCTCTGTTTACAACTTTTGCTGCAAGTGCGCATGCCCACTGTGTTTCTGCTTGTTTCCGTCATTTCGTTACAGCGCCCCAAGAGTGCTGGCATGTGTTTTACAGCGTTTTGATGCGTTTCGAGTGCTTCCATGTAGACACACATTTTCTGAGACGCCTTCGTCTTTGTGACAATTGTTTTGGGAACTGTTCAGTGTTTTGTCTTCGTGTGGATGGGGCCTATTTCTGACAAGTTGCAAGACTTCTCTGTGGGGTTCTTGTCTTCTCAGCATAGATTAATCTGTATTGGTTCATACATAACTGAGAGTGATTGATACATGACTTGAAATGATACATGATTTTAAAATTCATGCTATCATCAAGGATTGTGAGGACGTTTACCTTTTGGTGTATTCTGTTTCACATGATCTGTTGGGTGTTTTCCATTTGTCATCACTGCATCTCCTCTCACCTGCATTTTCTGCAGGTGAGAGATTAGTCACATCTTTATTCAGCGGGATCTGCAGGGAGTAGGTAAAGAGTGTGAAATCAAAAGTTTGGATAGTGTGTGGCACATTAGAGGTGGGGCTATGAGGAGAGCCATTTTGTTGGACTAATGTGGGACTAATGCCTATTTTTTTCAATCTGCAGGGGCATTTTTGGGAAAGAGTTCAATTAATTTGCCTTTTTGACATATTTTGATGTGGCTTAATAAATGTTCTCCTCATTTTGAGATGGCACACTGCCTGCCATCCAAGATTGTAACAAGGTTAAATATAAAAAAATGTTTCCTCAGAGTCCTGATAGTCACTCCGCTTTGACACCTGCCCTTGTCAGTGATTTCTAATATTGATAATAACAGATCTAAAAGGTTATTGGCCTTTGTGATGATGGTTACATTTGGTTCTCTTGCTCATTAAGAGGCATCCACACTGATATCAGTCTACTTTATACCCAGCAAGAAACTCCTTCCTCGAGCTTTAATTCAGACAAACTGCACTTCACACATTTGGCTTGGACCTGACTCTAATCTGTCTGTGTTATAGCCAGACCTCTCAGCTTATAAAATAGTTTGTGATATAAGGAGACAAGAATTTAATGAGAGTGACCTTTTATTGTCACCATATCCATACTGCTTATTAACTGCACTGTCAAAACGGTGACTGGTGGGCTCAAGCCAGACTCTTAATACAGCAGAAAACTCCACATGCCAGCGAGCACGCCAGCAAAAGTACAGAGATTCACGTAAATGTACACAAGTGATTTATGGTTAAAAGGTAAACTCAGTTTTAGTTTATGATTAAAAATCAAACTGCTTTTTCTCTGTGCAGATATGATCGATGACCACACTCTTCTGTGGCTCCTGAATCAGATCCGTGTCGGGATCCCACAGGTCAGCATTCAAGTCCGGCAGCATAAACACGCCCAGACGCACGCCTTCTTCATCACGACAACATTCGAGAAGTAAGACTCTGAAAATCACGCTTCAACTCTCGAGGTGTTTGTATTTCTGTGTGGGCTGGTTATTTCTTTCTTTGAACTGTTCTGTGTAAGAACATCTTGGCTTCACTTTGTGTTCTGCTGCTTTTTGATTTGAAGTCTGACTTTGTGTAAAAATGAAGTTGGAAGACTTATTTGATATGTGAGCTGCATGGATCACTGGATGGAGCGGCAAACACGCTTCTTAATTATTCATCTCTACAAAAAAGCATGTTTACATTACATGAAATCACAGAAGAACTGAGATGTTAATATAAACTTTAAGTTAAGGCATGCTGAACATTTATTCAATATCTAGGACATGATAAATATCTTGTAAAACAGCAAAGTCCTTGCCAGGAAGTGGCTAGAGGCGTATCTGTTATATTGGTATGTCTAAATTATTGGAGAACCCTTCAGATGTACAATATCAACACTTTAATTAGTGTGTGATTGGATCCATAGTCTGCTGTTTGGGAAGTGAGAAACGGGAACTTCATTTTCACCAGATCTCTGTGAATAATGAGCTAATGTTAAGCAGCTAGTGGACTCCCATGAGGCCAGATAATAGGGATGGGAATCAAAAAGCAACTCCAGTTGAGAATCATAACAGATGGCTTAAGGAGTCAATATCATTTGTCTGCATGCACAACAGCTGATGCTTTGCAAATCAAGGATGACATGCTCATCTCAGAGGCAGTCAGCGCAAATGACATTGGCAAATAAGTACTCATGGCAGACTCTAAACAGAAAAAAATTGGATTGGAATTGGATTGGTCGATTTTTGGTCGACAATTGCTGTGTTTTAGTTGACCAACAATTTCTTTGGTTGATTACAGCCCTAGTCTGTTAGCAAGATTACGAAAAACTACTGGACAGATTTTGCTACATTTTTTGGGGGATGTTGATAATCGCCCAACCTAAAAATTATAAGATGTTGGTCGTGATCAAGATAACTGTGAACAATTGTTTTTGTTAATAACTGTCAAACTAGTAATGATACCAACATGATTCCAACCGCTAAGGGTCAAGGAATCATATTATGATGGTAACTTCATCATGGAACAATTGCTTATAACAGCAATGTGTGAGCTACCTTGGCGAGGGTATGCACTCTCTGTCCAAGTTTCTTAACTGAATTTTGATTATCTTTACCTACATTGCAATTCAGACGTAACTTGTTATAATAAATGAAATGACAGTTTTTAGCTAATTGTTCCTCTTTTAATCAAAATCCTTAGACATTATTAAGATTATGAATGGGTATGGTTATTTATTTGCATTTTCTGCACCAAACAAATCTAATAATGTTCTCCATTAATGATACCAAGGCCAGAGCACAACTGCTGACAAATGTTATTTGTATCGTTTATTTTACATAGTATTTCGCATGTGGCCTGGGATCGATTAACTCGATTAACGATTAGCTAATTTCTTACATGTCTTCCCCAACTCTCTTACCTCACACTCTACACTATCCACTTTCTCTAGTCTATATCAATAATGGCCTAGCATGTTTTTGTTTAAGGTAGTGTTTGACACATATTTGACCTCAAGAAACGCTGCAACTCCTATGATAAGAAATTTGGAGTGGGCCATATTGCAGTCTTGTTTAGATCCTGATTAGTTTCTCAGCCCTGACAATCATTTAATTCTCCGGGGAGCAGTGTTCTTTATATAATGATAGCTTCCTGCCTTATGTTTCAGTGGAATAAACTATCTCACTTCAACAAATTATTCAGCTCCCTGATACTCATTATCACTGATACTGATGTTTTCATCAAGAGCCCGGAGTCTTACTTTATGACTTGTTGCTTTCAACGTGGGAGTCTTATTTGTGTGAAGAACAGATTTTAGCCAAAAAAATAACTAACTTAAAAAAATGAAACTCTTGATTTTAAAATGTACTAATATAGTGATAACAAGGTGAAGCATCATGGTACATTTGTGAATTTTGCTTATATTACTGCTGATATATGTATATATAATGCAAGGCAAATATATTGGCTGCAAATATCAGTAACAATTTCAATATTGACCCATGTCTTTATTCACGTTTTTAGGCTGTTTCTGCTGATTCTGATATCATACATATAATACTGTGCATCCCTAATTTCAACAAAAAATGTAAAAATGGATATTCCATACCTGTTTAGGTCAGTGTTTGCTTTGCCGTGCAAAATATTTGTTCTAATTTCTCTTAATTTAAGTCTTAAGAAGTTTTGCATTGAATTTTAAAAATGTGTCATAACCAGAGTTGGGAGTGATGCATTGCAAAAGTAATGTGATTACTGGAATGCATTCCTTTAACTGTAACGTAGTAATGTAAGGCATTACAAAATAAAAAAGGTAATATTTTACTTTTACAAATGTCAGTAATGCAAGTTACAATGCATTTTTAATTTAACCTGAAATGAAGAGGTGTTTTTTTTGTTTGTTTAAATTCAAATTCACCAAAGTCCTCCGCTAGGTCTAAAGTTACAGTTTCTCTAACACAATTTACCAGAATTTTACCTTTTGTCTGTTTTTGCTGTGATCGTTTCTGGTATTGTGCCATGAGCCAACAATGTGGCTATTATATTTTACTGTTTTTAGCCTTAAGCTGAACTCAGATAGTCACCACATCACCTTCCACTGGATGTGTAATTAGGCCTGTGCTCAAAATATCGATACGGCAAAATATCGTATCGCACTCTTGTGGGATACGGTTTTTCAGCTGGTCTTAAGATTTTTATAGGGGAGTAAATGCTTCTGTAATCAAATGCATTAAAAGCATCAATGCACTGAAACATTATTAGTCCTTCTATTTAAATCTAAAAGGAAGTTTTAGATATTTATATCACTGATGCAAACAAGAATATTACCTGTTATGTGATTATTAAAGCAGGGTGATATCTAATAGGCCTGTGCTCAAAATATCGATACGGCAAAATATCGTATTGCACTCCTTTGGGATACATGTATCGATATGGATTCTACAGAATCGATACGGCCATCTTTGAGGATCTGAATTTATGTCTCCAGTTGTAGAACCACTTAAAACTCATCCTTGTTCTTTTTCTTCTTATAAGAAAAACTAAACTTGTCAAGAATTTTACTTAAAGCATATTCAGTGTTCACAATTTACGTGTATCGGGATACGTATCGTATCGTGGCCTTAGTATCGGGATACGCATCGTATCGTGAAGTTGCTGGAAATACCCAGCCCTATGTGTAATGAGCTTTTTGAGCGTCACGAGCTACATTTAGAATGCCAAATCCATATTTCCTGTTATTTCGACCAGAGTGACTTAAAAGTAATGTGATAATAATGTAATGCCTTACATTTCAAGTACAGTAATATTAAAATGCAACTAATTACTTAGAAATGACAGAAACAAGTAATAAATAATGCATTACGCTTTGGGAGTAACTTGTCCAACACTGGTCAAAACCCTTTCTTTAATTTAAACCGTTCACATACAGTCATAGTTCAATGAAGGACTGGCTGTCATCAAGTTTAATCCCCAACACTTGTGCCTCCGGAGAAAAAAAAAACTGCTCAGTTATGCAGAGCAGGAAGCAGCAGGGATCAAACCGCCGATTCTGAATAAACTTCTAAAATTTAATTTTAGAACCTGGGTCTGATGAGCGGATGGAGAAAAGCTCACCAGGCAACACCTCTTAAGCTCACTGTTAATTACAAACTTAATCTTGTTTGTGTAAGCCGTACAAGTGTCGAAAAGACATTTTTGGTGTCTCTACCCCTGTAGTGGAACTTTTTATTCCTGCACACGCCCGCACATTGAGTAATACTGTGGTGAGGTGACAGTCATCAGTAACAGCTTTGAGTGTGTCAGTGTGTTGTGTGTGCCCTAAACACATTTAATCCATCATACATCTGCAGTCCACCCAGAGCTCTGTTTCACTGCTTGTCCTCCATCAGATTTAATCCTCCTGCTCACTTTCCCTCTGTCCCCCTGTCCCTCTGTCCCTCAGCTTGCTGCGGGGGGCCGAGCAGATGGGCATGCACAAGGCTGTCAAGCCGCAGTTTGGCGGCGGGATGCGGCGCTTCTCCTGTGAGGAAGACAACATTTATGAGAACATAGAGAGCGAGCTCTGCTTCTTCACCTCACAGGTGAGGGCTGGTTGTTTTAGTATTTTGGATATGTTTTAGGTAATGTCCACACATAGGCAGGTGCTTTAAAAACTGATATTTCCCTCCTGTTTTGAAAAATGAGTCCTGTCCACACGGGAAGTTTTCAGAAACATAATCATCCACATGAAAAACATGCACGAATGCACTGTCAGTAGCTGTATGTAGCAAGCAGCAATTTCCTTGGCACACAAACTGTTCTTGCATTTTCTCCGTAACGAGCATGACTTACAAATGTATTCCAACAACACTAAGTCTGAGTGATCTCACGGTTTCATGTGGGACCCTCGAATGCTTTTTGTTTTGGTACGAAAGCCAAAAATGCATATCAAAAGCTTAGTTTTCAGAAATACCTGCCTACATTTAGACATGGATTTACAGCAGTTTTTGTAAATATATTGGCTCCAGTGAAAAAATCTAAATTAAGAGGTTTATTTTTTTCTTTTACTGTGTGTATTGTTTTCAGGAGCGTCAGAGCATCATAAAGTACTGGCTGGACAATCTGAGAGCCAAACAAGGGGAGGTGCTTCACAACATTCACTTCCTGGAGGGACAGCCAATCAGTATGCCTCAATTTATCATGAGCTTTTTGTACTTTACTTCTTCTTTACCCTCTGTGCAGTAATATTTGATGCAGGGTAATAAATAAAAGTAATATCAATAGCTTGTTTTGTTAAAGAGACTGTGAGGAGTTTCTAAGTAATTACAAAAAAGTCTCACTTTTCGATATATGCCTGATCAAAATACACACTTTAAGATGAGTTTTATAGCATCAAAATAGGTTATCTATAAATGCTATTTCTTAGCCTTTCGGTCGAGGCGGACAGGACTGGACTGGCCTGGATGCTCAACTTTGGGAACAAGACAATTAAAACTAGATTATTTATATTATTTTATTATTTATATTACACGTCTTAGAGCACCGGGCTGTAAGTAGCGATATATAGCCAGCTACAACTACGATACTAAGTTTTCCAAAAATTGCTTGTTGTCACACATCAAAAACTACCGCTACGTAACTAGAAAGAGATACATTACCTCGTCGCTTTGCATCCTGTAAGTTGTTGAAAAAAGAAGTTGTAAAGCAGTGCATAGTTCTGAGGAAGGTCCGAGCTACATTTATCACAACAAACGCATGCGTTGGCTTGGGTCACATCTTTGGTGCGTTCCAGTTGTAGTCAGAAGTAGGAATTTCCGGGTTCCGAGTGGGAAACTGCAACTGGAACGTCCCCCGAAGTCAGAATTTCCTACTAGGAACTCAGTGAAACCTCGCCACCCCCGAGTTGACAATGAAAGATGGATGCCGCCAGTGTGAACAGTTATTTAGCTCCTGTAATAATCAATTTATTTGCACTTCTGACTGGGGTGTGTCGCTCTAGATCAGCTGTATACATAGTAGTGTTAGACTTATATTTACAAAAATACTGCCATAGTGATAATCACATTCTTCATGAGATATTTGTGAACAACAACACAGGGCGTGCTAACAACAGCTAACAATAGCCTGGTAGATCGGCATGTTTTTTTCAGACTTCAACTGGAACGCCGATAAGTCAGAGATGATGTCACTCCCAGTTCCGAGGGTTACTGGAATGCAGCATTACAACAGTCACCGCGCGTGCTCATGGGTAGCAGAGTCTTTATTTCTTTATTAATAGATTCTCCTCATAGCACCTTTAAGTAATCATGATCTCAATATTGATCAAGAAAATTGTAAAACAATTTTTAACCCTAATCAAACACCTCTATTTTCCATTTTTTGTACTGTAAATTTGAAGCAAGAAAATCAATTTCAGTTGCACTTCACCAACAACCATTATGTTTAATTGACTCTTTTCACACAATAAAAATGTGTTTTGTAGGTGGTGTGGACTCTGCATCTTCATTTCATATATTAGATATCAGTGTTGTTGTCACGTTGTGTCCTCTGCAGTACCAGAGCTGGTCGCTCGAGGTGTGATCCAACAGATGTTCCCTCTTCATGAGCAGAGGATCCTCAACCAGCTGATGACCTCCTGGGTGCAGGCAGTGTGTGAACGCCAGCCACTGGGTAAATAATGCTCATATTTTATTTTGTAGATCACTAGAATTATGCAGCATGTTTAATTTTTAACCAGGTTTTGGCCACTATTGTATGCTCTCTCCCCTTTCCGCAACACAGTACCGGACTGCCTTAAGGCGTTATGATATGGAGCTTTTGTCAGGATGCACTTTGACAAGGGCCAATGTACATCTTTAAGAAATTTGGGGTATTTTCTGCTCTCTAGATGACATCTGTGACTACTTTGGGGTGAAGATTGGCATGTACTTTGCCTGGCTGGGTTTCTACACAAACTCCATGCTTTACCCAGCAGTCATCGGCTTCCTGCTCTGGATCCTTGCTGAGGCAGACCAGGTACTCTGAACCTCATTTTGTAACAAGACCTGTCTTTCCAACGGAAGCATTAATGAAAATCACACTTTTATCTCTGACAATGTGAGCTGCTGCTTTAGTTTTTCTATCTCTACAAATGCTTTTTATGTGAGGATTATGAGGATCAAATGGAGGATTTGAAGCTGCATTTGCTGTCTGTCCTCCTTTGTTTCTTTAAGTATATTTGTGTTTTTGAAAAGATAGTTTCACAGGTTAGCAAAGTAGCAAAGTGCGCACATGAAGACATAAATGAATGCTGACGATCAGATGAGGGCAACTGGTGGCTGTTCCATAATTCAGTGTGACTTTTAAGTCAGTTTTGGATCTCAATAAACTGTTAACATTAAATGACAAATTCAGGGCCCTTCAATGTTACCCGCAACCACCATCTTCTTCTTGAAATGAAAAAAGTAATCTGATATTGGTGAATATTTTGTATTTAAAAGGAGATTACGCAAACATCCTAAAAAGATAGCAGCAGAAAAATAGTTTGGTATACTAAGGCCACAACAAGGCTTTATAAAATTAATCAAGTTTTCATGGAATCAATTTATCAAGTTGGAAGCTTTAATTTTCAGAATGTTTAATTCTTTGTAAATCAATGAGGCATTGAAAAATTACTGGTGTGAATTAATGCCAGTAGTGGAGAGTAAAATGAGATTCAGCCCAGCCTTGTGTGAAAATGCCTAAAACATTTGTTTCTAAATGTATGTGGAACAAAAGAAACTCAAAAAAAGTTTACAGCTTATGGGGATTTGACTTAACATTTTTAAAATTTTAATGGAACACCAAAGTTCACAGTTCAAACATCTCAAAGTGTTAGCAAATGTTGTTCTCAAACAGGTTATTTACAGTTAAGATGATTTCTAAGAACTGCGTGGATAGTGTCACTATTGCTTTGACAGGAAGAAGTTGACTGGGTGGGAGTTACATAGTTTTGTTGCCTTTGAGTTGGTGGGACTTGTAGCATGTTTTTTTTTATGGCAGAGTTATTCGTTATATCATAAATAATCGTCTAAAGCCTACCAACTTTTAAGTCCAGTCTGAGCTCTGTTAAATATTTGTAAAAAAGGCAAATATTAGTCCTCAGATATTTAGGTAGTTGATACACCAAGTTTTTGTTGATTTGAGTTCCCAGGGGCTTTATAACTGCTTGAATTAAACCCAGACCTTTCCTTGCAATGCAGATGGATCAGCCTGATGGCTGTCTCTGTTCCATCTTGCCAAGCTCCAATCTACAACAATTATGAATAGTACAAATAAGACGACCCAATCAGCATCCTATGGAGCAGGAAGAGGTGGGAGCTGTGAGCGAGATGACAGCAGGAAATGTCAACTCTTACAGAGAAAGCATAGATGCTAACAGCTTCAGTTGAGATTTTATTAGATCTGGACCACATTTCTTAAATGAAATACAAAAAACAACACTACAAACTTCTCTATTTTAAGGATATTTTTGCTGCACTTTAGAGTTTTTGTTTTTGTTTCAGGAAGTCGCTCACATTCTGTCCTTTGCACCACTGCAGTAACGCCAGCCTACAACATTATTTGACTGGCCTGTTGCTCATGGAGTGATCATCCAATCACCTGCCGAATATTTTATTGTAAGGTTTTGCCCATTCCCAAACACTTTCTATGGGCTCTTTCCCAGATGAATGATTCATCTGGTGTGTGAGATTAACCTAGGCCAACCATGTCAATGCAAAAGCCACCATATATGGAGAAAACAGACATAAACTGCTAAGCCATTATGGCCCAAAATTCAGGAAAATTTTCAAAAATGAGCAGCACAAACAGGACTTGAGACATGTTGTTTTAGTCAATAGCTGGGTCATTCCGCCAAAAGAGTGCTATTTGCTTGTTGTAACTCTTCAAAAATAAACTTCATTTTTCATTCCATTTCAAGATAGAATTTAGTAATATACACATTTGCTCATTCAAAATGAGAACCATCTCAGGCTACTTTATTTAATTTATTGCAACTTTCAACAGTTTATCATTGCAATTTTTTCTCTGCTGTTACCAAAACTCAAATTTTTAAAACCGTTTCATTTTGAAACCATGTTTCAAAGAATATCAACCACATAGAATGTTTTCCCACAGAAAGAGTTAATTTAGAAGAAATGGTTGGTTACACGATGAAAATACTAATATTTATGACAAAAAATGACTTTTTTTTGCTGTACTCTTTGTTTGATTAACAGCAGTGAGGGTAACAGCAATGAGTTTTTAGCATAAAATTATCAGTTGTGTGAAATCTAGCCACTTAGCATCTGTGCTAGTAGCTTGAGCACATTCTTAAGATTTAACTGAATATTTTCTTTTGAAATCAACGAATGTTGTCTTAGAGATAATTTAGGTAACAGGACTGAGTTTTTAGATTGACCATCTCTAAAACAGCAAATATATCATTAAATTTAAGGAATAATAAAAGAGATAACTCACTTTTGGTCTTCCCATGACTTACAGAAGACCTAAAGGATGTCACCTCCTGCAGAACATGTCACTGGTGGAATGTTCCAGAATTTTAAAGAGGGGAATGTGTTTGGGTAACAGCAGTGAGTGAAAACCTGGGGACAGCACTAAAATGTGAATTTTAACCAAAATATGACTTTTTTTGTAAAACTTTTGTTTTAAAAGTGTAGATAGAATATGGAGTCAAACTTAAATGCAAAAGAAAATTTGCTTTGGAAGGATTTTGTTCATGATGAATTGTAGTAAAGTGTAGCGTTTGGCTGTGGGGACAGGCAAGAAATGCTATGTATAAGTGTTTTGGATGCCATTTTAAAATATTAAAAAAACATATAGCTGTAATTTCTACAAAAATTAATGTGTATGGTGTTTAGTATAATAATAAAAATAATTTGTAATATATTATTACTTGTGCCTATACATTTAATATACAATAATATGCTGGGGACAGAAATTTCACTCTTTTCACGGAATCGCCCAGCTATTGATAGCTTTTAGTCATGTAATCAATGAGAGGGATTGGAAGGAAAAAAAGTGTTAGCATTGACCACTGTGTGCAGCTGCAGCACAGGCTTTTAAATGTATTTTCTCTTCAAACTGAGACTTTTACATCCCATAAAAAACAGGAAAGCTGAAACTAAACTGTATGTTTAGGCCCTTTGGATCCTTACGCATTATTTATTTCACTACAACCTGATCTTGCCAAATCATTGTCCCTTGATATGTTTGCATACTGTAATACTGGAGAATATGTCCCCCTACACCACAATCATGATAAAAGATTAAAGATATATGGTAGGTTTCTTGTGGTTTTGTATTTGGATCAACAATTCTGCTGTTTGGGAAGTGAAGAACAAAACATTCTTCATTATCAAACTTTCATAATTAATAGGCTAACAGGAAGTAATAGTTTTCCTTTTCAAAGTGTCCTATAGTTTCTGACCATTTGACCCTCTGAAGGTAAGTGTAGAATTAACAAGGCTTTCATGTTAACATGTTTTCTCACCCTGGCTGTGTCTACAACGTGACAACACAATCTCACTCCGGTAGTATTACACAGAGTATCATTGTTTCTCTCCCTCTCTCTTGCAGACCAGTCAGGATATCTGCTGTGTTGTTTTCGCCCTCTTCAACGTGGTGTGGGCGACACTGTTTCTGGAGCGCTGGAAGAGGCGAGAGGCCGAGCTCGCCTACAAGTGGGGGACCCTGGACACCCCCGCTGAGTCCTTAGAGGAGCCCAGACCACAGTTCAGAGTGAGAGGTTTCAGTAGTATCATGCATGGATATAAACAGTGTTGTTTCCTTGTGGGTGTACAGCACCTTTTTACTCTTTCTGCTGCATTTGCTCAGATTAGCCTCCATACATTCACAATCACAGTCTTTGTGGGGATAAAAAAGACCTTAAGACCTCTCTGATTATTACCAATTACACCCACATTCAGGACTGTTGATGAAATCTCTATCCTCCCTAAGATAAAAGTTCAGATTCAGTCTGTGTGCTCGTTTTATCAGTTAATTGTTGCATAACCGTTCACTGACTGTTTGCATACAATCACAGGAAATGTGTTCACAAGAGTGGCGTGTCCTCCTTTCCCACGTGCAGCCGTAGGGAGAGGAAGGGGAGGGGGTTTGGGTGTCCTTTTTCCCGCCTAACCCTTGCCACATCCCACAGCCAGACCCCCCCTCCTACATCTCCTATTGTGGGCAATGAACAGAAGGGTAAAGGGAGGGGTATAGGGGGCCTGCTTTCAAAAAGTTTTGCTGGGACCCTTGCTTTCAGGCCCGGCTAGCTCAGTCGGTAGAGCATGAGACTCTTAATCTCAGGGTCGTGGGTTCGAGCCCCACGTTGGGCGCAAACATTTTGAAGACCTCTTGTGGAGGCACAGTGACACATAAGGATGGTATGACCTGAGCTGTGAAGTATGGAAAGCTGTAAGCACTGTTGAAGGGCATGATGAATAATACAGTTCATGGCAGATCATCTGAAGAAAATGTCCTGTCATACTTGAGAAGAAGATATGGCCAAATGTTAAAGGGACTGTGAGGAGTTTCTAAGTAATTGCAAAAAAGTCTCACTTTTAGATACATGCTTGATCGAAATATGCACTTATCGATGAGTTTTATAGCATCAAAACAGGTTATCTATAAATGCTATTCCTTAGCTTCTTGGTTGGGTCGGGTCGGACAGGACAGGACTGGACTGGACTGGCCTGGATACTCAACTTCGGGAACAAGACAATTAAAACTAAAGCAAATTTATATTATTCGGACACGTCTTAGAGCACCGGGCTGTTAGTAGAGATATATAGCCCGCTACAAAACTACGATACCAAGTTTTTCAATACTTACTTGTTGTCACACATCAAAAGCTACCGCTACGTAACTAGAAAGAGATACATTTCCTCGTTGCTTTGCATCCTGTAAGTTGTTGAAAAAAGAAGCTGTAAATCAATGCAGAGTTCGGAGGAAGGTCCGGGCTACAACACAACAAACACGCTTTGGCTTCGGTTATGTTGTGGTGCGTTCTAGTCGTAGTCAGAAGTAGGAATTTCCAAGTTCTGAGTCGGAAACTGCAGCTGTAACGACCCACGAAGTCAGAATTTCCTACTGGGAACTCGGTGAAACCTCGCCACCCCAGAGTTGACAATCGAAGATGGATGCCCCCAGTGTGAACAGTTATTTAGCTCCTGTAAAAATCAATTTATTTGCACTTCTGACTGAGATATTGTTATACTTATATTTACAAAAATGCTGCCATAGTGATAATCACATTCTTCATGTGATATTTGTGAACAACAACACAGGGTGTGCTAACAACAGCTAACATTAGCCTGGTAGATTGGCAAATTTTTTTTTTTGCTACTTCAACTGGAATGCCGATAAGTCGGAGATGATGTTACTCCCAGTTCCGAGGTTACTGGAACGCAGCATTACGACAGTCGCCGCGCGTGCTCATGGGTAGCAGAGTCTTAATGTTGCCGGTAATAGATTCTCCTCACAGTCCGTTTAAGGAAAATTGTGAACTAACAATCTGAGTTCATGGATGAAAATTTCTGAAAAGTAGAGCTAGATAATCTTGAAGAAGATGAGCTATTCAGTCACAAGAAAGAGATTGGCACATAATGGGAAGACAGCTCACACACTGCACTACAAGCATGGTCTGAGTCTTATTTTTTTCCTACGCGGTGCCTCAGCTCTTAATTTTAATGACACTGTGAACAGAAGTCACATCAAGTCTGATCTTTTTAATCAGATGTAGATCACATCTTTAGATGAAATGTATACAGGCAAAACAATAATTCAGATCTTAAGAGTTAAGAGAATGAGAATAATGTGGCTAAAGAAGACTGGGCAGTGTGGTTTTTGTGTTTTTTGTAATTTATGTAAACAATACTAAGAAGAGGGATGGATATGAGTGCCAGTGGCCTTGGCTGTTCCTTTAAAATGTAATAGATTGTTATTGACAGAATGAAATCCCTCAAATAACTTTTGAAATAATACATTTACAAGCAATGGATGATCTGGTGTACCGAGGAAATTTCACCATGTCGCTTAAAAATGTAACCAGTTTATCATCAAGCCAGAGGTCCTATGACCTCCTAAAAGTCTAATCTGATCATCTCAGTCAACTGAGACAAATGTCAAAAGATTAAATAAATTACCGAAAAGCATTGTTGAGACTTTGTGTCTACTTGCAAAGGATGATCATGAGACCCAATGACAATGAACTTTGACCTGTATGCCCCAGGTCAAATTGGTAGAAATTTGGTTCTTGTGGACAGATGTGCGAAGTTTGAAGAACATCCCTTAAATCTTTTTTGCGATATTGGTGTTCACACATTCACATTTACATGATCATCTGTTGAAGTGTGACGGATGATCATGGTGCTCTATGACCTATGGTGTCCCAAAGCCCCCCCCCCAAAATCCTCGTACCATATTTGATATATAAACTTTACAAGTTAAGGTTGACCTTGAGGTTTTAGTGACCTTGGCTCCTACATCGTCTTTCACCTAGTGCAGACACCATGACCATGACCGTGAACTTTGCGCTATGGCCTTGAAAACCGTAGTGCAATCAAAATAAATGATTACACCAAAGCTGATCTGCCTTGAATTTTGCTGCAAGATGTCCCAAACGTCGTCAATTCATAAAGAGTTAGAGACGACATATGTGAAAAGTTGACTTCTGACTTTAAAAATGTAATAACTTCCTCCTTGACTTGGTGTAAACATCTGTATAAATTTTGTGTGATCCCTCAAAGTTATGTTGAGAAATTGCAGTTTTAACTTTGTGTTCAGAAGCAAAAGATAAACAGGCCCCATGACCTGGACGTTGACCTTCGATCTCAAAATTTCCATCAGATCATCCTGTAGTTCAGAGATCATCAACCACATTTGTACAAGGGCCAGTTTTTTTCTTGTTATATGCTATGGGGGCCGGAAAACAGTGATAATAATTACAAAACAATTAAAATGAAATATCTTGGTCCACTTACAATTTATGTATCAGCCCCTTTCACCAGTCCTGTAGCACAAACATGGGGTCTCAAAATCTATATTTAAAACAACACATTTTTTGCCGGTACATGTTCTCATTTTGGTAACACAGAAGATCATAAGGGCGAAAAAGGAAGAAAGACAGAGAAGAAAAGAAAATTAAAAGCTGAACTTGTGTTGAAGTCTGAGAAAAAAATTCAAATTCCGAGACTAATTTTAGAATTATGAGGAAAAAAAGTGCAGAAAAGGGAAGAATTAAGTCATACTTTGAGAATACAAAGTTTAATTGAAGAATTCTGACTTTCTTAACATTCTGATTTGTTTCGGTCATAAAAAAGTTTGATGTTAAATAGATAATCAAATTACTCAAAGGGCCAGATGGAAATATTTGTAGGGCCTGATGTGGCCCCCTAGCTGCCAGGTGGTGATCACTGCTGTAGTAAGAGGGGACATGTTTGCTTATTTTCAAGAACACCCCATTTTATGTTCTTGAGAGGAGATGTTCAAGGACTAATGATAAATATAAGGCTCCATGTTCATCAGTTCAGAAAGTGTTCTTTCACTTTCATTTTTGGTGTTAACAAGTTACACTTACAAAAATCACGGTGAATCTTAAGTGTTATGTGAACATTTTCACTTAAGAAGCTTAAACTCTCAGTTTAAGGAAGTAACCTGCAGTATCAGTCACTGAAAATTTTGCAGCAGTCAAATTTTAAACACTTTCTAAATAGTGAGACTGCAACTGGGATTTTAAATGAAGCCTTTTTTTGGCTGTTTTCCCCTCATTGTTTGTCTCTGCAGGGAGTGAAGCGCTGCAGTCCCATCACGGGCTGTGAAGAGTTCTACTACCCTCCCTGGAAGAGAGCTCTGTTCAGATGGCTGGTCAGCCTGCCCATCTGCCTCCTCTGTCTCTGCTTTGTCTTCCTCGCCATGCTGCTCTGCCTGGAACTGCAGGTCTGAATAATAACACAGAAAATACATTATGCAAACATAGGCCTTTTGAATGGTTCAAAGGGCAATTTGCAGGTTAAATTTATTTTGACACTAAAACAAAACCCTGTCTGTCAGTGTCTGATTTATTAGCAAATTCTTGATTTTAAACATTTTTCTTATTGGAAATGGCAAATTTGGAGGGAAAAGTGCCTATTTTCTGTAAGGCCGCTAAAAATGGCTTTTACCTCCCTACATCATGTAATATTGTCACCTAAGGAAGTCATGTTTTCTGACTTTAATTAAGATCAACGTGCAGTAATTAAAGGTGTAGTCAGCGATCTTCTAATCTTCTAATCTAATACAGTATTTGTCAAATTCACCGTATTTCTCCTCTCCATCCACAAGATGTCACCACTGACAGCATGTTGGAAAAAAAAGTCCGGTTTCAATACACAGCCTTGGCTCTGAATTTCAGCGGGTATATACTGTGGCTCGGGCCGAGTCACCAAAACAGGGTACACCCCCCTACATCCAGGGGGCGATCATACTCATGCGCAGATCAGACAGAGGAGGGAGGCGGAGTCGTAGGTTGTGTAGCGTGCGCAGTTAGTGTAAGAGAGAGATACAATATGTGCAGTAGCAATGGCAGAAAAACAGCCAAAAGAAAAAGGTCAGAGAAGCACAAAGTGAAAAAGAAGGGCTATGACCATGAAAGAGCGAAGACCCGGGTCAACATTGGTGTTGCTTTCCGACGGTGGAGGGAACTCCGCCAATTGAAAGACCTGAAAACAGACGCGGATTTCGCCGTCTTTCTGCTGGATAGGTAAGCGACATTAGCTTTGTGGTGCTTCACATAACAGTAACAGCCGTCAGGCATTCATCTTATTGTCTAATCTGCCAGAATGTACTGTTGTTGTGATGTCATCAATATTGTCAGTCGAGTTGTCTGACGAGTCAGGGTAACCTTAGCTACGTTGGTCAGCTACGCAGTTTCTACGGCCGTTTCCATGACGATGCACGTCCATCAGCTTCCGAGGGTGGAGCCAGGGGTGAGGTATGAAGGGAGAGGCGGGTCTAAATTTGTTTATAAACAACCTTTCCACTCGTTTTCTCCCACATCGCTGACTACACCTTTAAGTTGCTATTTTATATTATGTAGGTCTTTTCAATATTTTTTACCCTTAGTTTTATTTTCTCTTAAGATGGGTCAATGTTGTGTTTTGTTCATGTCTCATAAATTCCAGTCTAGAGGAGGACATTTAGTCCATTTTCCCCCAATATGAGAAAGAAAAATTGGTGTTTTGTTTGCCCATTGTATCTCTACATTTGTTAACTGCTAATCTACATGCATTAGCTTCAAGACAAAGTTGCTATCATAATATGATTCATTCACCCTGAAAACCCACAGCTAGTGCTCAAAATCATGTTGATATCATTATTAGTTACACAGATATTGAGCAAAAATAATCATTCACTAATGGCTGTTCTCTGGATCACCCCCAAAATCAAATTTTTAAGTTGAGCCATTAAGAACATCTCCTGAAAATTTCAGGAAAATCTGTCCAGTAGTTTTCACCTAATCTTGCTAACAAACAAACATAGACATGAAAAACATAACCTCTTTGGTGGAGTCAATAAACATAGGTAGTTGTAACTCTGCAACAGCAAAGTCAAATAAGATGACAAACCAGAAATTCTTCCCAATATAACTGCTCTGTTTTATTGGGAAGAAGCTCAACAGGATATAGAAAAGTTTGCAGCAGCTGCACCTTAACAGAACAGCCTGAACTCTCAAGCAGGTAGAAGGATGAGTGAAACACACTGTAGACTGGGTTAAAACATGCTGATAACTTTGTAAACTGTGATATATCAAAATATCTGTATTGGGTCATACACACTGACTTACAGTATAAAAACACATTTCTCTGCTGTCATGCACAGTACTGAAATACCATAGGCTTGATGGGAGTGTAGAGTTTAACAAAATCAAACTCTTAAAACCAGTTTATGGACCCTCCTCATATTTCCTGGATAGTAAAATGCTTCAGGGGCTGACTAGCAACCTGTTAGGGACTCCAGTTGATTATCATTGCCTTATAGGCTCATGAGTAAAACTCTATAATTGTATGCAAATGTATACAATTGTTCTTCCTCTTTGAGTTTATTTGTGTTAAATTTATGCTAATTCAAGAATGCTCGCTTTTACTTTACAGCTAGTTGGTCGTTGTTGTTTTGCAGGTAAAAACAAACATACCAAAGACTCCAGCCACCTGTAGTATATCAGTTTGTAGATTCATGAAAAAATGTTTTCTTTATTATTTTCCTGCAAACTGATTCACTGGGGCCTTTAACTTGCAAATTTTTAACTTACTGAAGCACCTGAAACACTAAAAATAGAGTTAAAAAGCCTGATAGATTAACCATCATTTTTATTATAAGAGTAAAAAAGCTCAATCTATAATTTCACAGTATGGATTATAACATGCCAACAACAAGTTAAACAGAGGATTTTATAATGTACCTATCCTCTCTTAATACATAGACCATTAAAACAGCTTTGAGATTAGAGAGAGCAGATTTGAATGAAAAGCAGGTATTAAATATTTATCATGCCTCTGATGCACCTTACAGGAGGTGGTTATGGAGATCCAGGAGCTACCTGGTATCACAAGATTCATTCCTAAAATACTCCTGGCCCTTACTGTGACTGTTTGTGATGAAGTGTATAAGAAGATTGCCTACTGGCTCAATGACATGGGTAAGACATTTTAAACAAACAACATAGTATACATCATTTTTTGCTTGGGTTAAAAATGTTTTCTTCCTTTCAAGCTTATGTAAATTAATTTACATTAATGATGAGTTGATTTGCTAGCATGGTTATCTACATGGTCAAATCAGAAAGTGGTGTAATTACAGTGAAGCTTTGGTTTAGGAAATGGGTGAAAAACATTTACAGATGTGAAGTGCAGACAACCCAAGTGCACATTCTAACCATGCTAATATAAGAGCACCAAGATCAGTATTTCTCTGTGCTGCACTCCAAAGACCTGACCGACACTACAGTTCATCTAAATTGACATAGCCCTGCATCAGGTCCTAGGAGAGGGGGCTCTCTGAGTAGTAAGACAAGTGTATATGACTTGAAGTACCTAACAGTTTTCATATTTCCTTCTGCTGTATGCTGTGAAGGAGCTGACAATATTTGTAGCCATCTTCCTGTTTTGACCATTTTTTTCCCTTTTTGTTGGTTGATTGATTGTTGTTTTTTTTAAACAGTTGTTGCTCAATTAAAAATACTTATTTATGAAGAGAAAATGTCAGAAAATTCTTGTGCACAATCATATCAGATAGTGGGAAACCCAGAAAAAGCAAAAAATTGATTAATGCTACTAGATGTTCCACCGTGTCGGTTAGTTACAATTAACAGTAGAGCCAAACAGAATTCTGCCATGAAAGATTGTGTTTGTTTGATCACAATATGACTGCTATCAAAAGTATGATTGCTCAAGTAACATTGGCTAAAAGTGAGAGCTAATATTGATCATCATCCCGGACGAGCCCCCAAGTTGTCATAACCTGGCTCAGGGCCATGACAAATACGAGAGGAACACGTTTTTTGTAGTAAATAATGCGATTTATTGACAAACAAAAGAAAACAACCAAGGTTATTAAACTTCAAATATAAATCATTAGGTGTGGGATGTTGATAAGGAGAATAAACTAAGTCAAAAGTTGCATTCGATGGCTGAGATGAGTCCAGGTAGAATGAGAGAGCGAGAGCAGCTAACTTGGGCTTGGGCTTTTATACCCAGCAGGCACCCGGTGATCCAATCATTGCTGCTCACTCAGGTAACTAGGAGAGAGGGGAGATATTAGCCCGAGGAGCTAAGACAGAGACCGTCACATACTGTTGTGAAATAACATTAATAGGCTAATGATGCATTCATTCCCTGGGAATTTGAACATGGAAAGTGGGAATCACTTCACGGACCACTTAAACATGTTCCAGTTTTGAGCTGGTAAAATTAGGGTACCCAAAGCCCATTCGACATCTTCGTGGGAAAGTTCAACCAAATGGGGCATTCACAATGACACATCTAATTTGCTACTTGGAAAATCTTACCCTCAAGATTAACTGAAACACACCATAACGATAGATACAGTAAGGCTCTTGCTTTTTTGATGATTCTACACCCCCCCAAACAGCAAAGCTTTTGATCAAAATACATTAAATACAATATCTTTCCTTACTTAGGTAACGGTTTATTCTTATTGAGGTGTAAGGGGAAAGATTTCCCACTAGCAAAGAATGTAAAACATGTCTGAAGTGAAGTTTTGTCAAAGAAAAAGCTGTTCAATGGTGTCCTAGGTGCTCTACCAGAGTCAAAAGTCCTTATATGTAGTAGTTTACATCGGTATTACAGATTTCCTGTGGTTATCACAGGGTGTAACATGCACTTATTTGAAAGATAATAAGTGAAAACCTCATGGTGCAACTCCACAGTTGATAGTCTTGGCTATTTTTTTCCTGTTAACCCTTCAGGCTAGTCACATGAGAGTAAGCTGCCATATTTTTCTATGAAACCTTAAAAGGAATTGCATTATGAATTAAACTTTTACAGGTTTATGTTTTTATGTTTATTTGAATCCCCTGAGTGTGATAATTGCTAAAAATCAATCTAATATACGTCTTTATATACGTTTTTTTTGCATTTGTTCTTCCTACATTTTGTTGCTGTCTGCCCCTCAGTGAAGGCTCACGTGAATGAAGGTTGATTGAGTTTGAGATACAAATATACAAATGTTTGTAAATTTCCCAGTGTCAATCAATGAATACTGCTCATTGCATTGACAAAGCAGATTCAATTACTTTTCTTTCAATGCAGAACTGAACGGTATAAACTTAAATGTTGTTCAGTGATATTCTGATGGAAGTTATACATTTATGTCTTTTGTTTAATCACATGTAATTATAACTGTCTAATGGGCTTATTACACAATTGCAAAATGGAACTGGCTCTATCACTGGCAGAATCTTTGTCCAAAGAAATTAGATTAAATGGCCCATGTTGTTATTCAGGGTAGACTTTTGAATTGTTTTCATTATGTGTTTAAGATCAACAAGGCTTTTTGATTGTCACCTAAACAACAACTTGCACATGCTTTTCTCTTATTTATGTTTTTTTCAAGAGAACTACAGACTTCAGAGTGCCTACGAGAATAATCTCATCATCAAGATGGTTTTTGTAAGTCATCCTTCCTTTTTTTTTTGTGATAGAATAGTTAGAGCTCACCTCATGTGATAGAGTTTGATGTCTTGTGTTTCCTTCCTGTTTTTGTTACAGTTTGAATTCATCAATTCTTACTTAAGCCTTTTCTACATCGGATTCTACCTCAAGGACATGGAGCGACTTAAAGAGGTGATAACTGTTGGCAGTGACAAAAACATTCACATAAATATTAGTCTTAGACTGATGGGTAATTGTTAGTTTTGGATGTTGTGCCTGGTATTGTGTTTTTCAGTTTGACAGGGAAACTGCAGGCTCACTGCTAAAACCAGAAACTTACTGCCTGAACTCCGAAGTCATTATGAAACAATGGGTATTTGATAGGGGTGTAACGAAATGGTCAACACATGAAACGATACGAAATTCTCACGATACAAAATAAAGATTATAGAAAATCCCCAACAGTAGGAAGTTGTGCAAAAATCTCATTTTCTTTCTTTCCTAATGCAGAAATACAAAAAATATTGCTGCATCAGTACAAAATAAATGCCCTTGAAAAAGACAAAATTGTAGTTTTTTCCCCTTAGTAGACTACAATGCAAATACAGACATAACATCTCAATAGAAAGTGCTTTGTTGTTGTAGCAATCAGGATAAGTACATCCTTGAATGAAAAGGAAAACAAATACCAGTCCTCAGAGCTGCAGTTTAGACCTATAAATGTCTGAACTGTGAACTATAATATTTAGCCTATAACAGTGCATATACTTCTGATCTTCAAGTATGATCAAATTCTGTCAACTCAACAGTCTCCGCAATCTTCTCACCGCTCTCTCGTCTTTTACATAGGAGGCCAAA
Organism: Scarus forsteni; assembly: GCA_036419115.1. NCBI lineage: Eukaryota > Metazoa > Chordata > Actinopteri > Labriformes > Labridae > Scarus > Scarus forsteni. The sequence goes on from JAZDUH010000271.1 coordinate 3,986,667, forward strand.
ATAGGTCCACATGACCGATTTATTTGACGAAGGAGTATCAGCTAATTTCTCCACTTCGTCTTCCTCCATATTGAAGCGAGTGTTTTGCTACGGTAGGCGAGGAGGGTAAACATCACCAGTCGTGCGCGCGCTCCTTCGCGTTTATTTCGTGCTTTTATTTTGTACGTCTTTGAATTTTATTTCATCATTTTTTTATTTCATGAAATTTCGTGGCACGAAATTTCGTTTCACCCCTAGTATTTGATATCTGAGACAGCTGGACAAAAGCAGGCTTCCTATTTTTTGCGGTTACTTGCAGCTTTTGCAAGGCAGTTTTTATGGTTCTGCAACAAGGGACTTTGTGTACATAGACAGATACAGAAGACTACCATGACTGTCTCAAAGGGAAATTTGAGACAGAAATGTAATTCTGTACTAAATCCAGAGATGGAGCAATAGCGTGGTCAACACTTCCCCAATTCTGTCAACAGAGCTGTGAATAATATCGCCTGAAAAGCAGCATGAATGAGGCTAGTGTGAAGAACTGAAGAAGCCTTTTGGAAAAGACAAAGAATATCTTTATGAACCTCAACCAAGTCCAGTCTCCCCTTGAGTAAATGTCATTCTCTCCACAGATGCTAGCCACCCTCCTGATCTTCCGTCAGTTCCTCCAGAACATTAAAGAGGTCCTTCAGCCTTATCTCTATGAGCAAAACAAGCTTGGCGTCTTCACCCCAAAGGTGTTGTGGGAGCTCATCCAAGCCATCATGCTGAAATATGGCCGCCTGGCTTTGGGAAAAGCTCAAGCCTCAATGACGGCTTACTCCTTCCTGGGTCCCAGAGGAATCCCTGTCAGTCACACGGCTAACGGTAATCCTGAGCCGAGGAGACGAGGGGACCTGAAAGCTGGGTTCAGGCTGTCAGAGGAAGAGTGGGACATGAGTGACAGTAATCTGAAGCAACGTAAAGTCAGCTTCACAGAGAAGGTCGACTACCAGGACGTAACGACTGAGAGGCAGCCGGTGTTTGACAGCTTCCTCGAGGACAGTCCAACACTGGTTGAGGAGGGGATGGACCCGTCCAGTATTTTTGACAGCTGTGATGAGGACAGTGATTGTGAATCGCAGAGTCAAGTATGTGATCTTTTTTCTTTTATGATCCTCCTTTTTTCATTTTTTGTTGACAAATTAGTGAGAGTACTTATCTATGCAAGCCACAGTGTTTTACTAAAAGAAGGCAGTCATTCACATCACCAGTGTAGGGCGCTTGAAGCTCAGGGTCAGTAATCAATACTTATGAGGAAAAAAGAAAGAGCCTCAGTCCCCTTCGCTGAAGGTCAAATCTAACAGTGTGTCTTCTTGTAACAGCACAAAATGTTGTGCACTGTCTACCCGACTGTGCTGTTTTCAGCCATGTTTGAATAGTTTTGTGAGAGAGAATGACTTGTTCACAAGCTTCACGTATGGAGAAACTTAAGAGGAGGCCTTATTACGGTCAGTCTAATTGCCTTTTATCCCTGCCGATATTTAGATTTATTTTTACCTCTGCCAAGGTGGTTATGTTTTCGGGAGAGTTTGCTTGTCCGTCTGTCTGTCTGTCCGTCTGTCTGTCCGTCTGTGAACAAAATAACTCAAAAAGTGATGGATAGATTTTGATGACATTTTCAGGAAATGTTCAGCATGGGAAAAGGAAGAACTGATTCGATTTTGGTGTTGATCCAGATCAGCGTCTGGCTGCCATGGCGAAAAATGTGATTTCTGTGAATAACTACTGAACTAAAATAGATATCATTATGAATCCAATTGCTAATAGTATGTTTTCATGGTCAAGGAATCTAAATATTTAGATGAAATATATATATATAAGAGGAGGCCTTTATATTATCGTCATGGCTAAGGACTGTGGTGCTGGCGGAGGTCTGCACTCTCCGAGTGCTTTTCTAGTTTAACATATTTCTTGTCTCTAGAATTCAAAGGTTTAAGAAACATCACCCAAACTGAGAGAAGAGAATAAAGGTCCAAAGGGTTTAGCCCCATCAGACACCAGGCTTTTGTGGTGCCAGAACTGGCATCAGGTCTCTGACTGACTGGTTTTATATGCAGACTTTGAAGAGTAAAGACATAGAATCATGAATGCCCTGTCAAATCCTATAGGTGGATGTTAGGGGTATGGAGGGTCGGAAGCAAGAGCACAGGATTGATGCTGGGCAGAGTTGGCAGTGGCAAAATCAAGAGCATTTACTGGAAATCGTGCAGCTTTAGTTGACGTCTTACATACTGTGGTGTTTGCAAAGCTGTATATACATATATATATATATATATGTGTGTATATATATATATATATATATATATATATATATATATATATATATATATATATATATATATATATATATTTATTTATTTATATATATATATTTATATATATATTTATTTATTTATATATATTTATATATATATTTATTTATATATATATATGTGTGTGTGTGTGTGTATATATATATATATGTGTGTGTATATATATATATATGTGTGTATATAGATATATATATATATGTGTGTGTGTAATATCTGCAAGTTAGGGTCACGATTTTAGAACATATTAAACATTTTTCTTGAAAAGGTTTAAAAAGATAATGACTGCTATATTTTTAATAAGATCAATAAACTTTTAAGATTTAACTTACTACACCATGATATCCTGGTGTCTACACTACTTACCTGAACATTTAATTCTAATTGGAAGTATTGCTACCTGAACTGTAGATTTGATTTGTTTTTTTTGTTAACTAGAGATAGTATTATTGTCTAATGTTCACTTCAGCAGGACACAAAGGACTCGGACTCTCTCTGTCAGAGAAGGAAGAACACTGGGGAGGGGAAAGAGGAGAAGAAGTCATGGATCGATCCACCTGAAGAACCCAAAACGGTCACTCTGACCCAGGCTGAGATTGAGAGCTGTATGCAGACATATGAGGTGGGAAATACACCTTTTTAAAGACATATATTTCATCTTTTTGAAATATCTGTTAAAACATTCTCTCTCTGCTGTTGATAGGACACACTCCAGGACTATCAGGAAATGTTCATTCAGTTTGGCTATGTCGTCCTCTTCTCCTCTGCGTTCCCCCTGGCAGCCATGTGTGCTCTCATCAACAACATCATTGAGATCCGCAGTGATGCTTTGAAGCTCTGCACGGGCCTGCAGAGACCCTTTGGACAGAGGGTGGAGAACATCGGACAGTGGCAGGTCAGTGAAAATATGAGTAGTGCCTTCAGGTGTCATTGAACACAGTCTTTATGTCTGGATCTCTCTCTTTTTAACATCAGACTGCAATGGAGGCCATGGGTTTGATTGCTATCATAGTAAACTGTTACCTGATTGGCCAGTGTGGTCAGCTGCAGCGTCTCTTCCCCTGGTTAAGTCCTGAAATGACGATTATCTCCATCGTGGTGCTAGAGGTATGAACTGTTCCTTAAAAATCAAAGGTTTGTGTATGATTGGTTTTGTGGAAAAGGGTAACACGGGCCTGCTGTTTTGTTGCCTTTGTACAACCTCTGAGTATTGTTTTTTTTTTTATATAAATGACCTCAAAACCTCATCAGAGTTTTAAGCATCCTTTGTTATGTGTGTGGTCTAAAATATTGCAGTAAATTGACTCCGACTGTGTCTTGATGTAACTGTGTTGAGCCTGTTCCTCTGTGGTCTTGGTGGTTTTCAGCACTTTGCAATCCTCCTAAAGTACGTCATCCATGTTGCCATCCCTGATATCCCTGGCTGGGTAGCAGAGGAGATGGCCAAGCTAGAGTACCGACGAAGGGAAGCTTTCAAGGTATAGTTGTGTGATAGCTTGAAAGACCTTCAGCCAACTTAAGGCTTACTGCTAGCTGCACACTGTGCAATGACATTGTGTTTTAACCCTTTGTGACCCTGACGTGATGTTGTGTTGTCCAAATGTTACAGCAGCCTTTTCCTAATGCCAGCAAAATGTGGCTGTTTATGTTTGACTGACTGTATTTTAACATATATGTGATATTTGTCTTGATGGTGTCTTAGATAACTCTTGCCACAAAGTGAGAAACTGTCGGCATGTTTAGGGTACTCAATGTTCTTTGTGGGAAATAACAGCAAGATGGTATGCTCTGAAGAGTGAAGAGTAGAGATGCCACTTCTTTAAATGGATAAATAGTACTTAATTCAGTTAAATAAATAAATAAATAAAAGCTTGCAGGGAAAAACAACAGAAAACAACTTGGAGTTTGGGTTGATTCTATCCTCACAGCGAGAAGGCTGATGGATTGACTCCTAGCTTGAACGAGGCCTTTCTGTGTGGAGTTTGCATGTTGTCTTAGCCCCTAATAGTTACTTCTGCCAAGGAGGTTATGTTTTCGGGAGAGTTTGTCTGTCTGTGAACAAAATAACTCAAAAAGTTATGGATGGATTTTGATGAAATTTTCAGGAAATGTTCAGCATGGGAAAAGGAAGAACTGGTTCGATTTTGGTGTTGATCCGGATCACTGTCTGGATCCGCCATGACTAAAAATGTGATTTTGGTGAATAACTACTGAACTAAAATAGATATCATTATGAATCCAATTGCTAATGGTATGTTTTCATGGTCGGGCAATCTAAATATTTAGATGAAATAAAGGTAGGACTAATATTTATGGTGAAAATCACAATATGGGTGAGGTCTACGCTCTGAGTGCTTTTCTAGTTTACAATGAAACAATAAAACTGTTGACTTAATGTTACATTTTGAATCTGTTTTACTTTGAAATAGAAGTCATAATATTAATCTAACAATATGATATCTTTAAATAGGCAGAATGATATCTCCTCAGAAAACCTTGATAGCCAGCTTTTAGCACCATGTAACTTTGGCAGGGGTTCTCTCATGAAATGAAATGAAAAGAAAAGTGTCAGGCTCAAAAGCAGTCATACATACACCAGCCCTCAGTTTAAAGACATGACAATGTCATCCTTCCTGTTGACAGATAATGTTACACTCTACGGTGGAATAGTTACAGATTGTTTTAAGGAGCTTTTTACTTAGATTAGAATTAAAAATAGTCTTCATTATGACCTAGAATAGAAAACAGGATCACAGGCAAAAAGATGGTGAAACACTATTTCTACATATTAAATACAGAACCTTTGAGTAAATTGTCCATGTTGATTTATTTCAGAACAAGCAAGCCTTCTGGATCTTAATTGCTGACAGTTGTGGCTAACACTGTTCATGTCATTTAGATTGTTGCTGCTATAGCTGCTCCTAAAGAGCTGCAGTAGTTATCTTAAACCACCAGAGGTCACCATCTCAGCTTCAGAAGACACAAGCTTAGATTCAGAAAAAAATAGAAATAAATCAGAATTAAGTTTCATAGAAGGGGTTACCGTGTTTTCTTCTGCATGCTTTCTGTATTTTGAATTAGCATTCATTCCAATTTGGTTTGGGCTGTAAAATTACTTGTTAAGGTTATACTTAAATCAATTTTTGTGGTTTTCAGATAACAGGGGATACTCACAGGGAACAAGAACAAAAAGAACAGATGTCAAAGTATTTTCACTCAAGGCACACCAAAGATGTTGCCAAAATCTCAAGACACACCAAATATATATCCATATGTAATAGCCTTTTTGAAATAAGCTACAGTTTGTGATTATTTTGTGCATATTTACTTCTTTCATTAAACAAATTAAAGATGATGAAGATTTACTAATCAAATATTTAAAAGTAGATAAATCAAAGTTTCTCACCGAAAACTATGTATTTTTCTCTTTCTTTTAATGTTACATTTAAACGCACCATGAATACGTTGTTATTTAACAGTAGTTTTCTTGAGCTGGTCTCGACCATATCAATATGTGAATTTATGCCATCTTGTTAAGTCAGGAAATTAACCTTTGCATTGGAGTTATCAAAGTTTTCATTGTTTTAATCGCAGATATTAGAAGCTTTGGCATTTTGGTTTAACTTGATGCTCAGTACTGATGGGTAAAACCATTTCTTGATTTAACGTGTTTTAATTGCAAGTTACCATATTTGCATTGAATATGTAACATACTTAAAGTTTAATTTAAAACAAGAAACCATCTACTGTTAGGTTGTAATAAAAAGATGTCTGTACAAATTGCCAAAGGCCCACCTGGACTTGTTTGAAGGCACACCAGTGTGCCCCAGCATACCGTAACAACATATAAAAATGATTCTGTCATATAAAATGAGTTTTGGAAAACAAGACAACAAAAAGGTTAAGATCTTCCATCCATCCACCCATTGTCTATACCACTTGCCCTTTGTGGGGTGGCAGGGGGCTGGAGTCTGTCCCAGATGTAATTGGTGAGAGAGGCAGGTTACACCCTTAGCAGGTTGCCAGCTGATCACAGGCCCATATAGAGAAACAGACAACTATTCATGCTCACACTCATACCTAACTGCAATTTTAGAGTCACTGATTGACCTAACGAGCATGTTTTTGGTCGGTGGGAAGGAAGGCAGAGAGAACCCCACGAATAACCGGGAAAAACATGCAAGCTCCACACAGAAAGACCCTGACCGACAAGAAACTTCCTGCTGTGAGGCACTAACACTACCAGCTGTGCCACCTTCTTGACATTGAGAATCTTTTTTTTTTTTAAATCATTGATTATAATGGAAAAATACAGACATTTATCGATATAATTTCATTTGTTTTACTTAGTTTTGTCAATAAACAAGGAAACTGTAGTCCATTTTCTAAAGAGGTGATGTCACTTTTGTACACTTGTTAGCTTTGCTTTCTCACACATTCATTTTCTCTGTTTAATTGTGTTATTTGCTGTCTCTCTCCTCCCATGTGTTTTCATTTTAACTTTCCTCTTCGTTTAGAAACATGAACTTGAGGCCCAGCAGCACTTCCAGCAGCAGCTCAGACGGCGCCGTGAAGAGGAGGAGCTCCAGCGTCAGGCTGAGCTACAGGCCGAGGCCCGCCAGGAGAGTGACTACCACAAATCAGACTCCCAACACCAGCACCATCACGACAAAACATCGGGGGGCAAAGCCGGAGACAAGCCCAAGAGACCGAGCTCTCTGCTGGGAAACAACAATGTGATGAAGCTGAAGCAGATCATCCCTCTGCAGGGGAAGTTTTCCTCTGGCACCTCCCGCTCACCAGCTCAGTCCCCAACAGGAGGGGAGGCAAAGCTGCCAGGATTTCTTAAGTTCTTGAAATCACCTGAAGTGAAAAAGGAACCCGCAGTGGCAGCTGGATCTTCTCCAGGATCAACTGTGGCTTCCTCAGCCCCTTCTGGTGGTCAAGAGAGATCACAGTCCCCAAACAGGACATTCAGTCCTGGGAAGCTGTTCAGTTTCAGCAAATCAGAGGGAACTGTGGTGTGTGTGAACGGGACACAGACAGGGAGTCAGCCTGCTAACACTCAGAGCAGCAGAGCTGAACTAAACACCAGCCAGGAGGAGCTACCCTCCAGCGAGTCAGAAAAAGGAGAATCAAGACAATTGACTGACTCTGAAAACTCTGGCTCCAAGAGTTAATAAATATTTAAAGATACCAATGTAATATTATGGACTGGGGGGCGATGTAAACAGACTGCAACACGTGTACTGTAGGAGAACACATTAGTCACAGGGACCACATGTATGGTCAGCGAGTGTTTAACTCTCACTTGATGCAACTTAGCTCTGCACAAAGTATTCTACTGTATCTATTAACACCTGATTATACAGCTTCCATGTAAAAATATGTACAGTATGCGTTACTCTGTGAACAGGGTTTGATTATGAAGTGACAATACTGCATGACTGCCTGGTTATCAACAGCGCCACATAAAGCTGAAGTAAAGGATTGTTTTCTGAACACAAGGACCTGAGCATGAAAGGCCCAATCCCAATCTCCACACTAAAGCCTGAGAACTGAACCCTCATGGAGTGTGGGTAAACAAGTGAATATCACAAGGGCTGGGGGCGTTATAGTTAAGCAGCATCACACATTTCTTTTAAATATATCCGAACTGCAATTTGCTTGTGGCCAGAGATAATCATGATGGCATCCGGTACGACATCTCCCGCTTGAGTGTGACACTGCTCTAAACAATTCAGAGACCAAATTAAAGGGAAAAAAGTAATTGAAAAAGAAAAAAATGTATAACTCTTAAACAGACTTGCCACTAGTTTCACATCTTAACAGACTGCAACTCTACTCTGCTGCCAAGGCTTTTTACCCACCAGACAATCGTATGCCAGATTTCTGACCTGATTTGCTTTCTCTCGTATAATAGGGGAGGGGAACCATTCCCACCTCTTATTGCAACCATCAGTCTAAAGATCCTCAAGTGTGTGGTGTCATTGCAACTTTTATTTTAGATGCCCCAAACAAGCATTTTGTGGCTGATGCCGATCACCAGTCACCTGTTATTAAGACTGGCCAATACTGACACTAATCATATCTTTTTTTTGTGTTTTTATTATTATTGTAAATACAACTTGCCTTTTGTCAAATACTATTTTTAACTGAACTGGAAAAGTCTGGGGATTCTACATAAATTTATTAAAAAGGATGGCACAGCAGCAGATATGTGTACAAATGGGTGGGTGATGTGTTGACATGGAGATAAACCACAGTTGATTGCAGTTAAGATTTGGAGTTGTCTAATCTGTCACGTAAAAGCATAAGCAGTCCAATAATTACTCTGCACTTTTGCTTTGTGTCCATAATCATCACAGACCAGCTAGGGAGTTAAATCCTAATTCCAGAGTATTATTTTTGTATTATATAGCATGTGGAAAAAAAAGCAAAGCATCCAAGCTACATCATCTCTGTCTGCTGTAGTGTTTAATAACAGTGCCATGGACACTTGGTCAAACGAAACACATTATGAAAAGTTCCAGCGACACATAATAGAGAGTGATGCAGCAACAATTCAACATACAAACACATAAATTAGCATTTTGGCTCTGTTTTTTTAGTTTTTGCTACATCTTGAAATACGTTTGGAAGTGCCTCACTAGTGAAATTTAAATCATTGCAACTCTACAGTCAGTTCGCCATATTGTAGTATCATAACATTTGTCTTTAGTTTTTTACTTTCACCAATGAAGATAAAGCTTCAAATATTATGGACTAAGTGTTAATTTGGGAAGTTTTTTTTATAAACAGAACTCATGTCAAGAAGTTTTTTTCACCTCAGATCTTATTATTGGCAATAATCAAAAACTGCATGTCTTTGGAGTGAAGCAATGCCAATGTTCATGTTCATGTAAGCCTACAAAATGACTTTATCACTGCACCTCGACCCTGAGACTAGATGTGCCATTATATAAGAAGGAAAAGCTCATCTTTAGTATGGAGATGTTTTCCTTTCCTCACATAGTTTATCTCTTTAAGCATACTGTCAACTCTCTGAAAGAAACACAAGTGTTAGAATAATTACGCTTACTGTTTAACATTTTAGATTCCTTAATTAAATATGAGTTATGAATTAAATGTTCCACAATTTGAGTATGACAATAAGCAAGCTTCTGTTTGCTGAAGATCTGGATTTATCCCTGTCCTTATTTCAAGATGACACACTGGTTTTCCAAATAACTTTAATTGTATTTATCAAGCGCTAAAAAATACAGCATGTACAAAATTGATCTTCAACAAAAATTTGCTGTGTGATTGAATGATCTAGGAAATTAGATTTAAAACACTACATAAATATACTTATTATCATGGTATGTGTATTCAACAATATATATCTAAGCATGTCCTCTGGAGCTTATTTAGACAACTGCCTCAGATATAAACATTTGTCTATACTTTTGTGGGGGTCTGGATGATCATGTCCCCCTGCCAACAAGTTTGCTTTGGTACTTTTGGTGACACCTACAGGTAACTCTGGAGAGACCAGATGTGCAGAAAGTGCATAATTAGTGATTTAACAGTTCATATCAGAGCCCTGAAACATATTTTACAGCAGGGGGTAAGCACCCACACACTTATTTGTGAAATGCCTCTGCTTCTGTGATTGTGGAGTTTGGGATTGAGCCATAAACAAAAGCAGCTGCTTCCCCGTCCCCTCGTCTGTTTCTCACTCTGATGCCTGTCTCTAATGCATGCTGCCTCATGTGCATGCATTACACACGTCCATCTCACCTTTTCAGTTGTGAAGCATCTTCGAAGCCATTGTATTCCTCTGCAATAGGTCTACTTATACTCACTGTGACCATGAAAAAATATTCTATTTTTCTTAACTTTGATTTTCTATGAATTATTTTACTACATAAATTAGTGAATGTACTTCTATAATGCAAATAAATATCACTTGAATAAACATCCATGAAGAGATAAAGCATTTGCTTCTTTTGTCACAGTTGGAACCTATATTTAATGTTTTTCTATTTTATTTTTCTTCATGTATGTTAACTATTCTGTTAATTATGGTCTGAAAGTGGTTTCTTTTCAGCACTTCACAACTGTAAAACCTAAGACGAAAAGGCAGCCTTTGGGGTGCAGGGGCTCTAACTGAAGTTCTAATAGGTAAGCCCAGTTCATATTGCCTTTATGCAAAAGCACTGTAACAAGACTCTGTTGTTTACATCCTGACACATCCATGAGATGTCACATTAATTTCATGAGGTTGCAACGTGTCAGTTCATGCTGCAGTACAGCTTGAATGAGCAAACCACAGCCCATGCCCCCTCATACACACAAACTCACAGCATTCCTGTCTTCCGCTACCTTCTTGTCCTTCTCACCAATACCACACCTCTGTTAATACCTCTGGAGACAGAACTGGAGGGTATTTCTTGTTTCCATGACCTTTTTTGTGAGGCAAGCATCACAAGGATGTAAAAATTGCACCTTGAAATGACTCTCAGGGGTACTCTGTGTCTGAAAATATGTTATTTGAACATTTGTGACTCTAAATATATACCGATATGTCAGAAATCTACATAAGCCTGATCTAAGACAAACTATGAGCTGGGCATTTCTTTAGGCAAAAGTATTTTTTGGGTTCAAAATAGGCCCGTGCTCAAAATATCGATACGGCAAAATATCGTATCGTGCTCCTTCGGGATAAGTTTATCGATCCGGATTCTACAGAATCAATACGGCCTAAATATTTTGACAGTTGTTGTAAATACACTTTGGCTAATGTTAACAGTGGCACAGTTCAAGGTAGAAGACGAGCTACATAATGAAGCATATGTTCTAAATTTGAACTTAGGTCTACCATCTTTGAGGATCTGAATTTATGTCTCTCAAGCTGTAGAACCACTTAAAACTCATCCTTGTTCTTTTTGTTCTTATAAGAAAAAACTAAACTTGTCAAGAATTTTGCTTAAAGCATACTCAATGTTCACAGTTTACGTGTATCGGGATACGTATCGTATCATGGCCTTAGTATCGGGATACGTATCGTATCGTGAAGTTGCTGGAAATACCCAACCCTAGTTCAAAATATACATAATGACACTAAAAAAACAAAGTTGTTTACTCAGTTACAGTCTTTACTGTATGTCACAGTGTAATCTATACAAAAACAAGAACATAAATCAACAGTTAAATTATACAATCAACTCAAAGCAAAGCACAGAATAAACAAATTGCAGACTCAATGTTGTGATAGAGTACAATTAGACATAACTATCACACACGCTTCTGTAAAGAGCTGCTGACATAAAACAGCATGTTTGTGCTTCCAAGTCTCAATTTAGAAATGTCGACTGTATGTCTTATTTGTTATTCTACACAGAAAGTCTAACTTAACATGTACACTATGACCTTTTAACAAAAATGAGTTATTAAAGTGAAGTTATTTATGCCCAACATTGCTGAAATATCCCACAGTTTGCAGCAGACTTGCAAAGGGAGGTGGTCATGGGAGGTGCAAAGCAAACATGTCTTAACAAACTTGGTATGAATTCCTTGAAGTAAAAAAAAAAAATCTTCAGTAAATTAAACATCTCTGAAGACAGTAAGAAAACACAAATGAGCTGTCCTCTTGTTACATGATAAAAGGGTAAAAACATTAACACTGTATACACACTGTACAAAAAGAAACCCTTGTGGCGCATTCCAACTAGCTCTACAAATGTTATGAACAGCACACATGCACAGTGTTGATTTAGCCCTGCAGTCAAAAGCCAAAATTCACTCTTCAATACACCTTGAATGATCAGCCTTAGAAGAAATATGGGTGGCACATTTATAACCATCAGTGCGGCCTGATACCTGCAACCATCACCTTTCCACTAAGGTAATAACAAAGATACAAGCACAAGCAATAAAGTGACAATAAAGAATTAAAAATCAACTTTGGGAATATGGCTACAAAATCTCTAGAAGGCGTGGTACAAACACAGTTTTCACGCTCTGTTGTTTGACTGTAATAACCTGAATATGTCCAAATTAAGGGACACTCTATTAACCATTAAATCTAACAATGGTTCACGCATTCACCAACACTGTAAACAAATCTCAGATATGCTGAAACTACCCTTGTTTCCATTTAAGGCAATAAATCAGAATTTCTTTCCTCACATCTTATTACATTTGAGAATCTAGATCAAAAAAGTTACTGTGCCGACAGTAATGACATGAAAGATGAACTAAAATACCTTTCTGTTAGGTTCACCGCCTACATACTTTGAAGAAAACATCCTAAAGGAGCCACAAAATATGGCATGTCACTTAAACATATACATAGACTTTACAAAAAAACATGCATATCTTTTAGATGATAGAACAACAGCTGTAAACCCTTCAAGAGCAGCAGAGGCGACAAATGTACAAACTTGCATATTTAAGAGAAACCTGTATGAGCCAATGTGAAGGAATAAGAGAGCAGTGGCAGTTTGAGGAGGTAGGTGCCTGTTTATCTACAAAGACTAGAATGTTATTCAGGTAAGAAAATATTGTGCTAAACTACCAAGGAAAGATTTTTTTAAGTTAAGGACGAAATCTGAAGTGAAATGCAAACATTGAGATCAGTGTTTTATTAATGACAGGCTGACTGTGATCTGAAATGTTTCGCTCCTTGTGTGCTTCAGTTTTCACTCCCTGGTTTGCAAACATATATCCTGCATTTCTCTGTGCATTTTTCTCCATACAGGTCAGTCTCTGCTGAGTGTGCCTCAACAGCACAGACATTTATGAATCCTCGTTCAGCTCCCGGGAGTCAGTCCTGGCTATTTTTCGTGGTGGAGCCGTGTTCTCCTCCTCTGCGTGCTCCTGCTCTCGCTTTTTTGCTGCATTCTGATTGAGGAAGAAAGAAACGCAATCAAACAAAGTGCTAAAATAATGATGGAGGTAACACCAACACAAACTCCTCGATGACATTAAAATCTTTACCTTTTTGTCCCACTGTTGGTGGAGATACCGCAGTAAGATGTTTGTTTTCTCCGTGACGATGACTGAGAGGATCAAAAACAAGTAATGATTACTGTACGGAGAGCACTGAGCTAAAAGAAGCAGCCACTCTGTTGTAACTATCAGGAATATAATCAAACTCAGGGCTGTAATCTTGTCAAACGGGGCCAACGGTAGCCTGTCTGTTTTTATTGGCCAAAGCAAACTCTAAAAATCTGAGGCAGATAGCCCTCACTTTTGGATACAAAGCTTGTACCTCAGTAAACTGTACTTAAGGTTGGGAGTCAAGAACCAATTTAAAGGATAAGTTCGGTTTCTACAGCTTTCACATGGTTTATAAAATGAAGTAGAACAATATACTCACCCAGAAGGCTTTCCTGATCCAAACAGTGCTTTGGGAGATATTTAGATCCAAAATCGAGCGGCAGACATCCGTATAATGGTAGCACACGGGGCATGTACAGCGCCGCTCCTAAAACTGCATTAATCGTCCAAAAACTCATTAGTTTCACCAATATTTCATCATGGTCCGCTCGGGCTACTCCTCCACGACAGTCTGTGTCACTCCACACATGTTGTGTCACTGTACTGACCTCTGAACTGAAGAAGAAGAACGCTTACCTCAGCGCATGCCCAGTACGGCTCATTGTTTCAGGGTGGACCGCCGGCTACACAACGACTTTCTTCTTCCAGTTTTGTGCAAAATAGACAACTATCTATCGGATGAAGATGTTGTGGAGGAGAGCTTTGAATATGATGGGTGTCCTTACAGTTTCGAGCCAGAGTTTACAGATGAGGAGCTCATCGAAAGGAGGACGCGGAGGCAAAGAGAAGAACAGCTCTCCAGAGAGTACTGCACATGCGCAGAGGCAAACCTTCTTCTTCTTTAGTTCAGAGGTCAGCACAGTCACAAAACATGTCTGGAGTGACACAGACTGTCTTGGAGGAGTAGCCCGAGCGGACCATGATGAAATATTGGTGAAACTAATGAGTTTTTGGACAATTAATGCAGTTTTAGGAGCGACGCTATACATGCCCCGTGTGCTACCATTATACGGATGTCCGCCGCTCGTTTTTGGATCTAAATATCTCCCAAAGCACTGTTTATTCTATAAACAATGTGAAAGCTGTAGAAACCAAACGTATCCTTTAAGTTGTGAATCAAAAAATTGCTAAAGGAATTATTACAGTAATCAATTACATTAAGTTCTGAATGCATTGAAAAACAAAGAGAGCACATTTGTATCTGAGCAGTCAACAACTAAGAAGTCAAAGAAGTGATTGTGGCAGACAGACGACAGAAGAAATTAAAAGCTGAGCTTTAACTCGAACATTTATTTAATCATTTGTCAAAAAAGAGCAGCATTAATTATCAGGAGCGCCATGTGCTTGACATTGTTGACCAAGCTTAATGAGTGGTCTAAAGGTATGTGCAGTGTATGGTGGGAGTATTTTCAATCAAAGTAATTACAAAAATATAGATTTTTAACCTCAAGTTAAATATAGAGAGATTGATTACGGTACCATAGCAGCACAAAATCTCTCAAGGTCTGTTAACAATGCATATTGCAGTAATTGGCCCTAATTTTTCAAACTGAAAACCTGAGCAGATTCAGGTGCAGAAGTCGTCTTTACCCCAATTTCTCTTGAGAAATTTGAAACATCTGTTTTCAGCCAATTCAAATGTGCAAACAGCCTGGCATTGATAATCCTGGAGGCTAAACAAAACCTTTATCAGAAAAATGCCCCTCTATATTCAGTTAAGCCATTATTTTAAAATATGGAGGAACATTTCGCGTTTAAGTTTCCTTGCACTTCACTTCAGAGTGGAATTCACACCTCACTCCTGTTTGTCATCTCTCCCCCGTGCACGGGCCAGGTAGCAAAGTTCCTGCTCAAATCTTCTACAATGCATATGCCTCAGCAATTTACATCTTTAAAGAAGCATTTTTAATGGATGAGATCAGCCCCTCTATATTTTCAAAATAAATAAATGAATATAAACAAATAAAACAAATAAAGCTTTCACTAACCATCATAAAATGTATATATACCCACATCCTTTTTTCAGCCCTTAAAAAATAAGACTGGCCAAGGCAGACTCTCCAATAGTTACATTACTTACCCTTATCAAGCTACTGATGGAAAGCTGTGATGCAACTAAACATTAAATTGGTTTACTCATTTTCACCTGAAGGTGGAGATTTTTGAGACTTGCCAGCGTCTTTGGGTACCTTAAACAAGAGACCACCCCACATAGACCATGTTTCCACTGAACCATGTTCCTGTGCTGTCCTGCTCAAACTGGGAAGCAACATTGTTAAAATGTTGCTCAGTTATAATCCAGATTATCAGTCTTATAAGTATTGATACAGTAACATGAAAAAAACAGCATGCCAAATGTTTGGCTGCAAATGCACTTACATCTAGGGAGTTTTTGCAGACTTAAATATTGTACAGTAGTTAATTTTTCATCAGTAGTGCCATGTTTATTGTGCTTGATACATTCTATCTGGGTTTACATTGGACAAGGACTTATTCATTGCTATTGCAAATCTGATACAATAAAACAATCTGACTGTCACTACGCTGATGTTTATGTGGCAAATGACCATGGATACAACAATACAGCAATAGAATAAATTCAAGCTTCCCACCCTGCTCTCAAGAACAGGCCATGAAGCACATAGTCTAATGGGGACTATGACGTTTGCTTTCTTGGCATGGTAAAAATAAAGGTAGTTGCATAATTTGATTTTACAAGTCTCCTATCTAAATTTTCAATTCAGTTACATAACAAGCCTAACCTGGGCTTTCACTTATGGGACTGCAACAATGTCAGCAACTTCAGAAGAAAGTAATCTGATCTGTGAACATTAACAAAAGATCAATACTCACTCTGCTCTGACGGATATTCCCGTGTTGGAAGATAAACAGATGGTCGGCGGTTCTAAACAAAAGTTAAGATTCATGTCAGTTTAGTAAGTAAATTATCAATCATCAGCCAAAAATTGTAAAAACATAACTGAAACACAGGATCCAATGATATAACAAAGCAAAATTTAAATGCATTAAAAATACGAAATACAAATACAAATAGAGGAGGTCAATATAGAGGGAGTCCATGAAAACAAATTTTTGGGTGTGATTGTGGATGACAGGATTTGCTGTAAGCCTCACATCAAGCATGTTCATGCCAAACTGTCTAAAAGTATCTCTGTCCTGGCAAAAGCAAAACACGTCCTAAACCTTAAATCACTTTACATTCTGTCTAACTCACTGGTGGCTCCATATCTAGATTACTGCTTGGAGATCTGGGGAAACACATACACATACAGCTCACTAAATCCATTATGTATTCTCCAAAAAAAGAGCTATAAGAATAATGCACAAGGTCGGCTATTATGACCACACAAATCAACTTTTCTTACAGTCAGGAATTTTAAAATTTCTTGATTTAGAATTGAAAACAGCACAAATAATGTATAAAGCAAGAAATAGTATACTGCCTAGTCACATACAAACATTTTACTCTGACAGAGATGGTGAATATAAGTTAAGGAGTTAGTTCAATTTTAAAATCCCAAGCATAAGAACAACAATGAGGAGTTTTTGTTTAACAATGCAACTAGTTAAAATATGGAGCAGTCTAGATGATGAGCTGAAACAGAGCAGAAACTTAATCCAGTTTAAAAAGAAATTTAAACCAGTCATATTGGAGAAATACAGGAATCTCGAGAGGGAAAAACAAGTCTTATGAGTGTAGTAAACAAAGTACTTTAATATTTAAACAAACAAACAAACAAACTAAGCTAAACAAAACAAGATGGTGAGTGTGTGCAAAAGAAAGCATGTGTACAGACAAGTATACAAAAGTATAAGTACACACAATGTATGGATATGTAAATTTATATATGACTTTATGGATATCTGTATGTGTATAGATGTATGGTATATATAGGTGTGATGTTTAAGTATATATGGATATGAGTAGGTAATCAGATAGGTAGAGAGGTATTTACATGTGTATAAAAATAGGTAGGTGAATGTTTAAATAGATTTCATAAGTCCATGTAATTTGCTTTCATGATAAGTCTATTGGAGTACATATGTTAAACACAAGTCAAAAATGTAACAGGGAATAAGGGGTAGGACCAGATAAGTTTTACTTCTTCCTACTCCTTTTCAAGCATGTACATTATTAACTTCTGATGAATATTATACATTAGTTATCTGCTGTCTTATTATTTCCTCTTATTTTTTGTTTTGTATATATTTTTGTTGTTAATATGTTCGAAATAAAAAAAAACATACACCTTGTTTTTAAGAGTGTGTGTGTGAGTGGAGGGGTAGTAAAAAAAAAACTAAACAGAAAAAGAACAAAAATGATGGTCTGTATCTGTAAGCAATGCTGCTAATCTTGAGACACCAAAACCTCAACAACATAGGACAGGGGTGTCCAAACTGCGGCCCAGTTCTAAGTGATACAGATGTAATACACACCAAAGTATAAACTTTATACTAAGAACAAACTGATAACAACATAGACTTTCATAGTAAAATTAATTGCTTCTTTTACCCCCATTAATTCCCTCTTTTTCATCTCAGGGTCTGATTTACGAAGTACTGTGTGTCTGTTATCCTCAAGCACCTTCCAAGCTCCTATAAAGTTTAACAGCCATGAGCAGTTTGCATGTGTTTTGACGTACATACAGATGTACAGTGGAGATGAGTCAGGAGCATTTAGATCAGGGAGTAGCCTCGGCCGACAAGGGCCCCCGATATCTGATTCTAAAATCTTTAATAATGTCTATGTACATTTCCAAGCCTTTAATGCACAGCTGTGACGGAGGGGGTGTTTCCTTCTTTAAGCATTTTTAGTAACTAAAAATATCTTAATCTTCAATGAATCAGTTTTATCAACATTAATACCCTAGTGGTAGCTACATTAAAATGGCTCAGACATCCTTTTTAAAGCTATTTTTGGCCTTGAGTCCAATAGCAGTGAGAAGAGTAGGGGTAGACACATGGGAAAACAAACCAAAGGAATCAAGAGCTCCAGCAACACATCTAGTAAGGAATCAACATTAAAAACAAGCCAAGGGGAGAAGTCTACACCAGGCAATCTGCATTTAGTACACAGAAACTTAGTGGCCCCCTTGGACACCGGAACCTCAGCCTGGCTGTTATTGTTTATTTGGCATGTGGCCCTCGGTGAAAAAAGTTAAGACACCCCTAAACATAGAAGGCAATGTGAATCTGGGATCACAATAAAGTGAAATAAAGTCAGGATTGAGAGTTTCCGACACCATTTTTCCAGATTTGAGCATTTTATTGAAATTTTACGTGGAATGCAATCGTCATGGTCTTCAAAACACTAACAAATGCCTCTGTCACGAGAAAAAAGGTTTGTAAAGAATAACACCTGAAAGTACTTTAAACTTTAAACTTGACATCCATAAGTAGAAATTACACACCTGCTTATTTAAACATCATTCCTTTATTTCCTACATTCGATTATCTAATTAAAGATTTGTTTGAGTAACCGCCTGTTAGAGCAAGTTTAAAAAATGTATATTTATAAGACATCAGTGTATATTATTTCTGTTTTATTGTTAAGTCTTATGTTGAAGAAAAATATGAGATGGTGGGCATCTTTTCTTTGTTTTTTTGCCAGCTGTATCAACTGGATGACTCAGTTTAACTTGTTTGATACTGTCCCTGAGTGCATTTATAGTTTGCTCTGTGCATTGTAAATAAACTTTAAGGAGACACGCACTGTGCATTGGCTTAGGACTAAGATGCTGTATGTGTAACCATAACTGTCTTGTAAAAGAGCCGTTCCTATGCAAATATACATCCCATAACTAACCAAAATCAGTCATTCTATTCCTGATATCTTAAGCAGGGCGAACCTTTACACCACTGATAATACCAGAGCGATGATGATGGTGACATGTAAGCTGACTTACTGAAGCTTTACATACGGAGTCTGCGTGAAACCTGCTGAAGTTATTCTTGTTATAGACTGGCAGTCCCTTCAGGAATTCTCCCTGGAAAAAGAAGCAACAAATAAGGCAAGAAATTCAACCGCACATACAGTTTAAACAGAGAAAACAGTGAAAGCCCACATGGTTAACAGGAAAACTCCTTCCCTTTATAACAGACCAGATAACGTGGCAGTCATGTTTCTACCGACTCTTATTTGTCCGCCATGTATCGTTGAGTAATACGTCTGTAGGGCCACAAATCAGAATAACAATGCATAAAAATACAAGAGAACAAGACAGGGTCATACCTTCTCCATCTTGACGCCCTCCGTTTCTTCTAGAGCTTGAAGTCACTCTGAAAACGAGCAGAGCTACAGCTGCTAGCTCGTCACTAAGCCTTGTTGTCTTTGTCGTAGCCAATACACCGGTTTGTTTACCCGCTCGACAGCCACTTACGACCGATACAAGACAAAGATAACCTATAAATTATGGCTCATGACATCGCGACACTTGAAATCAGCCAGTACTTTCCGTCAGTGAGCTACTTTCAAGACCAGGGACCAAATTTGAACGTCCTTAGAAAGCTAACTCGCTAGTAGTTCACAACTCCATTTTTGTTGTTCCGTCTGTTCAGGGGGCGGGTATCGTTAAAGAATCCACGAATTTCATTGGTTGAAAGCAGATAGATGTGTGACGACATGGATAGAAGAGCAGCGATGATTGGCTAAAAGAGTGATTATGTAACACACTCAACTCCCAATACAAGCGGGCATGTGGCATGAAAACAACACACACTTCTTCACCTATGTACACAATTTATCATGGAAACGGCTAAAGTTTGGTCAAACTGTTATATTAAGTTTTTTTATTTATTCTTTTTTAATGGTTTTTAGTATGTATGGTAGATAATATTTTTATTAAAATCCTTGGTTATTTTGTTAAAATCTGTACTCTTTTTAGTGTGTATGTTATTACTCTATGAAAAAGCTGCTGCAATTACCACAATTTCCCAGCTTGGGATCAATAAGGTGCATCTATCTATCTATCTATCTATCTATCTATCTATCTATCTATCTATCTATCTATCTATCTATCTATCCATCCATCCATCCATCCATCTATCTATCTATCTATCCATCTATCCATCTATCTATCCATCTATCTATCTATCTATCTATCTATCCATCTATCCATCTATCCATCTATCTATCCATCTATCCATCTATCCATCTATCTATCTATCTATCTATCTATCTATCTATCCATCTATCCATCTATCCATCCATCCATCCATCCATCTATCTATCCATCTATCTATCCAGAATGTCTTGCTTTTGGGTATAATTCTCGACCAAAAGCTGAACAGAAAACTCTGATATCCTCTTAACATGTTTTAAATTGGAAATGTTTTAAAAAGGACATTTTACTGAAGGAATTGTGAAAAATGTCCTAATGTTAATATACATCAAATAAACAATATTGTAATGTGTTTCTGTGTTTATTATCTTGATAAAGCAAGCCTTTATATCACTAATGCCAGCTCAAGACGCTTAGTCTTCATACGGATTGGAGAAGTTATCCATAAATACATTGCTATGAAACATGCAATTGGTTCTTTTGGGCATTATATGGCAAAATCTTTTGATTAACAGAGCTTTCATTTTGGTTATTAATAATTCAACTTAAATTAATTTCTTATTGCCATATTAATTTAATATACAATCAGTTCAGGATTGTAGCATCCCTGTAAGAATGAAACATGTGCAAATTATTTCTATCAATATAATTACTCTTGTTTGTACAGGTAATACATGTTTGTAAGTAATGTTTTGATTCTGGCTGGAGGACTGTTGGGGATTTGGGCTATCCTATATATTTAAGATAAAAGCCACAAACATATTAGTCCTAGGCTCAACTATAGTGCCCATACCCCTGGTGCTGAAAGGTCCAATTCAGGCCAATTTATAACATCTTTAACAAGGACAAGAAATATTCTTATTACCAGATCAGAGCCAAAACTGAGAAAAAAAAAGTACTTAAGAAAAAAAAAAGACTGTTCCAATCACAAAGGCATGTACATTGTATACAGGAGTTTTTATTTTTAAGTCATAAATTGTTTCTGTCTGTCTCTTTATTTGTGCACAACAAAATCCCAGGCATTTGCTAACATAAAATGGAGACTAACCAAATAATTATGAATTCAGAATCAGCTCAGTGAAACTACCAGGCTCCTTTTCAGAAACTGCTTGAGAAACTTGTTTGTGAAACGTCAGTTTTGGTCCTCCCACCTGTTATCAACCAAACCAAACCAAAGCTCCACCCAGTATTATCACCTTATTCAACACACATATTCTTTGTGGAGACCCACCAACATTTCAAAATCAATGACAGTCTTTGAAAGTCTTGCAGTTCTCCCATCAGTGAGAGAGGGATTTGCGTCCCTTTAACATACGCCGTAGAATAACTTCAATGCCACCCTGTGAGCTCAGCCTCTTGATCCAGCCGTGGGTCCTTTTGCGTTTAATGTTCTTTGGTTGATACTCAGTGCCTCTTTTCCGTGTTCGGACCTGCTGGTACTGCCAAGGAAGCTGTTGAAATACTCCTGAACCCTCAGCTTGTGAAGAGAGCAGCCCACATCTGGAGATCTGAGGCCCTGCAGCGACTCTGGGTAACAAACTGTTGCTGAAATATCTGAGGGGGGGAATGCCAGTCACAGCCAGGTTCCCTGCAGGTAAACTGTAGGAATACATAAGAGAAAATGTTACTTTGATATATTGTTAGTGATCATGGAAACACCTGTGTGGAGTATTGTATTCTTTGCCTTGAGTGAATCTGAATATTTCAAAGCGACTGTGACAACTTTAATTTGGTGCCTTTTCCATGTGTGGCTCATTACGACTTTACACAGTTGTCATAATTTATCATCAAGAATGCTACCAAGTGTCTGGAATATTTTTTATTCTCCAACCAGTTTGCAAGCAACCTGACCCAAAACTATAAAGTGATGTGGAGATGCTGCTGACCTCTGCATGGTTAGAGTATCAACATAAGACAAGGGTATTCGCAAAATGACAGAAAAATGTCAGCAAATATTAATACTGATTGTAACTAATCATAACAACTAAAAAAGCCTGAAAGGGTTACCAAATCGTGAGTTCTACTTCATCTAAAGACAGACACGAATATTGTACATAAATTAGTGTATCCAAATGACATGCAATACACCCCCTTATTAATCTGTAAAATGTCAAAAGTTGCTAAAATGTAATGACAAAATATTTGTAGGATCAGAGAAAGAATCAAACCGGGAAAGTGAAAGAGTATAAGTGATACTTATTGCTTCACAAGTCACAAATATAGACAATGAATGCTAATGTGGCTTTATTTATACAATCGTGGAAGAGTTCAATGCATGAATAAAACGTAAACTCATTCTAACAAAGTTAAAACTGGACAGTACTTGAAAAAATAGCAACTGAAATACGGTAGTGTTGCTTATATACAAGTGCGAGTTTGAGAATTCAAATTTTAGGTTTAAGATGCCTTTTTCTTGTATGACTGTTTTAAACATAATGTCTAATATAAAAACCATCAGCCAAACTTAAATTTTCATTAATGGAGGAAACATGATGCAGAACAGACATTACATTAGTTGGTATCGTGTGATTGTAACATGCAGTGTACATTTACATAAATCATTTGATTATGTACTACGTTTATGAAGTCAGTTTAATACATTGATACTGGGAAAGTCGACGTGGGTTTATATTAGCACAAGGCACTTACTGAACATATTAAAATAGGTAAAAGCAGAACATTAACATCAATAAGGGCATTTAGGACAGAAAGGAGGCATTAAAATCAACAAAACAGCACGTGAACCACGTTGAGCAGATATAGCAGCAAAATAAATCCCGTCTCTATACTAGATACGTGGGTAACTGCTCTTTAAGTGATAATCGGATATCGAATCAATACGCAAAATATATAAGTAATCCAGTCTGCTCATGGGTTGCCCCATTAGCCACGCTGCTAAGATGCTGCTAAGCTAGCTTGTCCATACTGGCACCGTATTCAAACATAACATGAACTTTGTGGTTCGCTCAACATGTAAATGTGTCCCTCTGTTACCTGGTGAGACGAACTATTCCACGCAGTCGAGAAAAAGACGTCAGAATTGTGTTCATTTTTAGATATTTATGTAGTTGACACAGGCATAAAAACCGTGAATGTCACAGGTCTGCGACTCCGACGAGTATGCAGCGAATTGATTGGCGGAGACTTTTGAGCCAATTGAAACACTCGATGCTGGAAGTTAGCTACGTCTGTGCCCTGGGTTGTGTTTTACAGGCGAAACAACGGGAGGACGAAGGCCCTGCGCGGTAATACAGCCTGTTTAATGTACACGACAGTTAGTCAGGTATAATCAGCACCATTTTAGAGCAATTGTTGTGAAGAGTTACAGTGTCTGTAAGGGTTGTTGAAAGGGTGTAGAGGCGAGCTTTGAGGTATATATGCCTGACAGGTCATACTTCGGGTAAGTAACACCTTTATCACTTTATTTCTGTCGTGTAAAGATTTACAGCCCGCTCATGTTTTCAACTATACTGTCAAAACATATGAATGTATGTATGTATGTATGTATGTATGTACAGGTACATCTAAAAAAATTGAATATCATGAAAATGTTCAATATTTTTTATCACTCATTTTAGAATGTGAAACCCATATATTATATAGATTCATTACAGATAGAGTGAAACATTTCAAACATTTATTGCTTGAAATTTTGGTAATTCTGAAATGAGTGATAAAAAATATTGAACTTTTTCATGATATTCTAATTTTTTTTAGATGTACCTGTATGTATGTACTTGCTGGGGTACCAGAGATCAGATCTTAAACTCTGGATGTTGGCAGTGACAGTTTTCCTCTCTATTTAAAATAGAATTCCACATGTTCCTTTATGTTTCTCATTTCTTGTCCAAGATGCATAGTATCATTCACAGCTGAACCTGTTGTGTTCAGGCTTTTTGACCATAGGCAGAGAGGGGACTACTGATGTGGCCTATCCACTAGTCTCTAGATATCAATATATAAAGCCTAATCCCAAAACCATCCTGTATCCATTATCACTACATTTTAACTCATCAGTCAGCATGATTAAAGTCATACAAACCAGCGTACTTTTGCTATGAAACTCTGTTATTATGCCTCCTCATGCTGCATTCCTCAGTGAGCAGGACTGCATCTCTTCACCTTCATGGTTATAGAGTGATGCAAGAGTGGCCTTGAGAGTACATAGTTGTTTTAATTCCCCTTGATTCACTTTAATTCTCAGTCTGTCTCAGTTACTCTGTTGACCCTTTAAGTCTATGCATGTACTGCACCCGGCTTGCCACTTAAGACCAAGGTTTTGAACTGCAGACATGATTAGACACAATGTTAATACATAGCACTAGTAAGGTCTGTTTGAGGAGGGAGGTTCACAGGTTTTATAGGTATATTTTTTGGATTCCTCTTTAATACAGGTCTTTATAACACCCTCTTATCTCTGCTTTGACAAATTTTTCACAGTGTGGCCTACTCAGGTTAGTGGTCATTGTTGTGAAAATATGTGTCCTGTTGATGTCCAACATTGTTTTCAAGGGTGATCAAATAGTTGATGCCTGTTGTCCCTGATATACTCTATGTTTGCAGTTGGTAAATTACTAGCAATTTTGTGTGAAGCAAGTTGGCACTTTAAAATCTCCGAGCAGAGCATTTTCAGATGCCTATTTTTTGTATTATAAGAAAAGAAATCTCCCAAACTTGTGTTTACTATGGGCCTAAGTTTGGTTATCTGAAAAAGTGTATTCCAAAATCCCTAGGATTTGAGACCAGTGAACCAAATGTGGTTAAAAGCTAGTTTTGTTACTGCAGCTGCCCCTCCCTCTAAGAGACTGGGGCTGTGGGAAAAACTATGAATCATGAGTGACAAAACCTAAAGGAAGCTCTCAGCAATCACTTAGCTAAGAGCAATAAATCCAGATGGAGTTTGATTGAACTTCCAGGGAGTCGCCTCAAAATGCACTGTCTGAAATTTGATATCTGCCATTTTAATAAGGTGGTAGCAAATATATATGTAAAGAACAACATAATGAAGATGCGATGATTATATACAGTTTGAAAATGAGTTAAATAAAACAAAATAGAATAAGAAGTTAGGGGCACATCCTCACATATTTGTACCCTCGCATTTTAAATATTCTTGTCCTGCCACTTTACTGTTGTGGCCCAAATAGATGAGTTAAAGGAACAGTTCAGGATTTTAAATGTTTGTATGAGTTGCATGATAGGTTTGAATGTGTTTCAGTTATTATGAGAATATTGCAGCCAGACTTGTCTCTGTGAACCAGTATTTATTGGCGATCACTTTGTCAGTTGCTGTAACAGTGAGTACAGGGGTGTCAGTCCTCCTGCAGCCTAACAGAAGTACAGGTTTTTCTGACTTTGTTTATTGTTAGGACAATATTATTACTACTAACATTTGTTTTGATGAGAAAACATATTTAGCATAGAGCTACAAAGCTTATATTATTAACTAATAATAATAATAATAATAACAATGTGGAGTTGCCATGTCGCTGTAAAAAGCAGCAGTCTGTCCAGTTTGCTCTCCATATTTTTAGCTGTTTTTTTGTGTTTTTTTCCCCTTAATTTTTAAAACAATTTCCAAAATTTTCCTTTTTTGATCTTTTTCTGACCTTCCTGCACTTCTTATTAAGACTCTTTTTTTCTCATATATCCTATGGATATCTTTTTCAACCATCATTGCTGCCAGGAGGCATTTACCAGAGTGTTCTTTTTTGAAAGATGCCACCAACTGTCAGCTTCATTATCATCAGCTACCAAGAGCCAGTTTCATCAGATATTCAAGGACCAAGGACACATCCTGGATTGAAAAACTGATCAGGAGGGCTGGCTCTGTGGTTGGCATGAAGCTGGACTCTTTGGTGATGATGGCAGAGAAGAGGACACTGGACAAACTGCTGGACATTCTGGATGATGCCAATCACCCTCTACACATGGCCATCAACAACCAGATGAGCATGTTCAGTGCAAGACTGCTCCTCCCCAAGTGCAGGACCAACAGACTGAGAAACTCCTTTGTCCCTCAGGCCATCAGACTATAACTCCTCAATTGGGGGGATGAGGAGTAACAGGAAGACAGAGGAGGGGAAGGAGCAGCAGCAGTAGCCTACAAGTATTATCTTTTATTTATTATATAATGCAACTGGAATCATAATTTCCCTGAGGGACTTTTCCCAAAGGGATTAATAAAGTACAATCTAATCTAATCTAATAACTTTTCAGTTTCAGGATTTATATGAGGAAAAAAAAAAAGATTTTCATTGCCAAACATTAAAGTCACTGTCCTTGGCTCCATACAAAAGGAAGATCAGTCAGTACACAGCTGCTGAGAATCCTCCCCCCAAACGTCACTCAGTGACAAGCACCACTGTAACCTACTTTTGTCTGTCAGAGTTCAGGGGTACCAGGGGGAAACAGCTCGTGAGACTCTGATGTGTTAAACCTAAAGGTCACATCTCCTGTCTGCTGAAGCAGTTGCAGAAACACGTTTACAGGTGTGTTTTTAATGCAGGAATAATTCAGTCACCTTTACTGTGATAACATATAGGTCTGATCTGGACCAAGAATTACATGATTAGGCTATCTGGACCCTCATGTTTATCATTTCTGTCCCTCTCCTGTTTCTCCAACACGCGCGCGCACACGGGCAGGCACGGCGTCCACGCAATTTTCTTTTCCTTAGCCTTGGCAACAGGGATACAAACGTTTCCCATTGGCCTCCTCGTCTCCGTGTGCTGTATTCTATTCGCCCTCCTTCCTGCCACTCAGCGGAGAAAGTGCCCGGAGCTGTCGGTGTGTTCTGCGGATACAGGGGCAACAGGGCTGGGCAGGGTCCGGCCTGACTGCGCAGTGGATGCTGAGGGAGGAGAAAACGCTCACACGGCCGTCTCGAATCGGAATGGGTGTCTTATTGAAGTACAATTGGCACTCTTTTATAGATGCATGCTTTCTTATCAGACCTGGCCCGCATGTGTTGTGTGTCAGCACTCCAATGAGGCTAATAAGAAGCCTGGAATGTTCTGCAGCATCTCTAGCGTAGACAAATTGTTGCACCAAATGCAACATTTCACTCTGATTTGCGTCCTCGGCCCTTGACTGGCAGCTTTTGGTGCCGTTTGTCTTGATCACCTCTAATTCTGCAGGTAAGGGATTCATTTTTATTGCATTGGCTTGTTATAGATGTCATTGGGCGATGCATCCTGTCATCAGCGTTGCAAACAGCTGCATAATGGCTGCATGCAATCGTCCTGTGACATCGCAGAAATCATAAATCAATCAATCAATAAAACAAGCGTAGCAATTATGGCCCCCATGCAAGACTGCAATAGATGTGTCATGGGTTTCGATTGAACAAAGATGTCATTATTTTGTCCTTTATTAGACTTGTAAAAGAGTAATTGATTGTGCATTTTATTGTTTTGCTTTCTATTTATCATTTACGCCAAATCATGACAACATGCTGTCTACTACCACAAGTTACTGCCTGATATTTTATTGTCAAGAGATAAGAAAAAACAAGTAAGCCGGAGGAAATTTGTACATGAGGCCTTATGACCTCTTTGTAAATATGTTTTTTTTTTTTGCAGATGCGCATTAAATTTGCAAATGTGATGTCAGACTGAGCCGTACTGTACCCTGCTTTGGAGTAGTGCAGCACAGGGTGTACTGAAATGTGTGTTAGAGTAGGACTGAGCAGACACATCAACCTACATTTTCTGCAATGCAGACTAAACAACAAAACATGGCTGATTAACCTTCAGACTTTGACTTGAGGGTTTGTGGGTTTCTCCTGCGCCCCTCAGCCATGTTCAAAGCCTGTTTGACCAGAGTAATGGATTGCAGGTCAGGAGGAGAATCCCTCAAATGACAGGGTGCTGATGCATTGTGGTGTTGTGTTAATGATGTGTAGCGCACTTTCATCTCCCCTTTTTTCATATAATGACAAAGAGAAAGCAGAGCATACCACCACAACACAAAACACACAAACATGAGTAAAGATAAACAACACATATAGCCTACATATCTATACAACTACACATACATATTCACGTCACTTTCTTGTAGATTTAAAAATGTTCTCTTTTTTATCTTCATGTCTATTTGCTGGATTTTATTTGAATTTAAGGTATTCAATTATTAAAAAATGCCCTTAAAACTGAAGGAAATCTGCCACACAACATCTAGATGGCCTAATAGTTACATTCACAAATATGGATTTTTGCCAGAAAACACAGGAACATCTGCATAGTCAACACTGCCAGAGATGATATCAACACTTCTGAAGTGTCCATCCACACCACAGAGAGTTTCTTTAACTCCTTTCAGAGTGTTGGTCAATTAACTGTAATGAAATGCATTTACCGACCCTTTCTGGAGCATTAAAGTGAATTGTTATTTTTAGTTGCACATCTGCTCCTAACACAAATAAATTGTCACAGTAGGAAAAAAAATGTTTGTTTTTGTAAAGTAGAGGCTCTTGACCAAAAATATATGTATCAATAATTGTATCAGTGAGTTTTAAAATGTAGCCATACCAGATACTGTCAACAATCCAGCATTGTGCGTCCCTACAGTTCTCTTATTGTGACAGTCTGTTTGTTTTGATGGAATGGTAACGAGCAGCCTAGGAGCCTCATTCAACTCATGGCCCTCATTCAGTGCAGGCATTAGGAAATTTGAAAATTGGTAAGACTGCTACCGTAAAGAAACATGACAAGACACATGAGAGATATACTGCCTATGTTTATAAAAATCATGCAGTGTGATTTTAATTGAAATTAGAGCACAATGGTTATTGTGAACTATTACCCCCTCCACCACTTTTCCCTAGTCCAGCAAGGCATACCCTCATACTGATGAGAGGAGCAAGAGTAAGCCACCATACCAGTGAATTAGTTGGGCAGGCTGCTTGAACATTAGCCTGATAATATCAAAGTAACTTGTGTGAAAAGAGCTTCAGACACCATTGCCTTGTTGCCAAAAAATGTCTTCATCAGTGCCTTACACTTCGATCAGGGCTCCTTGCAACACAGTTATATTGCACTCTTGCAAAAGACAGTCGTCATGAATGATAGTGAAGAAGCTGAGAGAAGCTATCTTCAATTCACACAAAAGGACCCTAACAAACCAACTCACAACAACCGTGGTTTGATGAGCATAGCTGATAATAGAAGTGATGTTAATAAAATGGTTTTGAATTAAATCCCCAGCCCTTTATATAAGTAAACAAACATTTCTGACCTTTGTTATGGGACAAAATTGTCTGTAATTCCTTAGTTAATTTTCTTTATGTCATCACTAAATTTACACTTAAAAATATGTTTTGATGTACCTGAGTAAAACATAGTTCAGCAAATGTAAAACATGATTGTTGCTTTGGAATTGAGAATAAACTAGTTTAATTCCTCAATTAGCATATCAAATTAAAGAGACTGTGAGGAGTTTCTAAGTAATTACAAAAAAGTCTCACTTTTAGATATATGCCTGATGGAAATACACACTTTAAGATGAGTTTTATAGCACCAAAATAGGTTATCTATAAATGCTATTCCTTAGCCTTCTGGTCGGGTCGGACAGGGCTGGACTGGCCTGGACACTCAACTTCGAAACAAGACAATTAAAACTAGAGCAAATTTATATTATTTTATTATTTATATTACACGTCTTAGAGCACCGGGCTGTAAGTAGTGATATATAGCCAGCTACAAAACTACGATAATAAGTTTTCCAAAAATTTGCTTGTTGTCACACATCAAAAACTACCGCTACGTAACTAGAAAGAGATACATTACCTGGTCGCTTTGCATCCTGTAAGTTGTTGAAAAAATAAGTTGTAAAGCAATGCAGAGTTCTGAGGAAGGTCCGAGCTGCTTCACAACAAACACATGCTTTGGCTTCAGTCACGTCTTTGGTGCGTTCCAGTTGTAGTTAAAAGTAGGAATTTCTGGGTTCCGAGTAGGAAACTGCAACTGGAACGTTCCCCGAAATCGGAATTTCGTACTGGGAACTCGGTGAAACCTCGCCACCCCCGAGTTGATAATCGAAGATGGATGCCCCCAGTGTGAAGAGTTATTTAGCTCCTGTAATAATCAATTTATTTGCACTTCTGACTGGGGTGTGTCGCTCTAGATCAACTGTATACATAGTATTGTTAGACTTATATTTACAAAAATGCTGCCATAGTGATAATCACAGTCTTCATACAACAACGCAGGGCGTGCTAACAACAGCTAACAACAGCCTGGTAGATCAGCATGTTTTTTTCTGACTTCGACTGGAACGTCAATAAGTCTGAGATGATGTCGCTCCCATTTCCGAGGTTACTGGAACGCAGCATTACGACAGTCGGCGCGCGTGCTCATGGGTAGCAGAGTCTTTATTTCGCCGGTAATAGATTCTCCTCATAGCACCTTTAAGTATTATGTTATTGTTATTTAAGTCAAAATGTATTATGATATGTTGGACTGGAATGAAAGCTATTGGCTTCGAATCATAAAATCAGATTAAAGTTATTGTTGATTAAGAGTATTTGTAATTTTGTAGGCTTAATTATATAAATGCAGTCCTCTTCATTTTTAAGGTTTACTGTTTCTATTTCAGGATAAGAATTAATAGTGAAATAAACCACAAGTATGTCTTTACTTACATTTGGTAATAAAATTTTAAACTTATTTCTATGTATTTAATGTACATTTTAGGCCCAATTTACCCTCCACAATAACAGTCATACCAAGCATGATCTTTCTTGTGAAAACTATATCAGTACTAAGCTCATTCATGCACAAAATAAAAAATGTGATGCTTATAGAGAGCTTTTTCCTCAGATATAAATGATCCCTTTGAAGTAAACAACAGATATGGCCAATAGTATACAGGCTGTGAAAATCCCCTAACAGATGGCACATTTTGCAAACAACATGCCCACTGCAGTTTCTCAGCCAGCTTTGTCATCCTTCACGTTGTTGTTTTATACTGCAGAAGCACACTCTTCTTCCACATTTGCAGGGCTCCTTGGTGTAACTCAATAGCCCCATGATGCCCTGACCTTCAGACCATTCTGCCAATAACAACAAAAACACGTGCACACACATGCAAGCACACACACACACACACACACACACACAGCACAGACCAGTGATAAACAAGGAGCTCCATTTACACCCTTCAGAATGCTGGACCTCAGAGGCACAATGTGCTGAAAGTGTGAGTCACTGATTCACATACATGGGAGTGTTACAAAAACATTATTTATCCTGACCTACTTTAAAACACAAACAAATGGAAGACAAACCGAGTATGACTAATATAGCAAAGCTCATGAATAAGTCAGATCTGTGGTGTTTAAATTATGAATACACAGGAGTAGAAGCTATGAAGGGTACGGATGGATAAAATCTGTTCTATTACAATCATTGATTTAAGATCCAGGCTGCATGATGTATCGCAGTTCCCTCGGCAAAAAGGTTCCTGGTTTGAATCCTGGTGGGAGCCTTTCTCCAGGGACTTGTTTATTTTCTCAACGGCATGTGTGGGTTCTCTTAGATTCCTCCCAAATTCCAATAGTGTGCCTGTTTGGGTGATTGCAGGCCCTTGATTGCTGAGATGTGTTAGTTTGAGAGTGACAGGTTGTTGTTTTGTCCTGGCCTGTCAGTCCTGTGACTGACAACCAATCTACAGTGCACCCTGTACCTCAGCCGTTGGCAGCTGAGATAGACTCCAGCCGCCAAGCAACCTCAAACAGACAGAAAGACATATTGTTTTGTTGGATTTCAGATTCATATATCTGTAAAAGTCTTTGGAAGGAACATTTGTGGGGCCCTCTCGCTATGTGGTATCTGCTCAGTTTGGCCCAACTCACTCAGATTTTGTAAAAGTTCTACTAACAAGTAGTCACTTGTAATTGTAAAAAACTGTAGTTATACAGGGCTCCAGAGTGCAACCATTTTGGGCGCACATGCACCCAAAATTTGTGAGAGTGCATCTAACATTTTTTCTTGGGCGCACTGGTGCACCAAGAAAAAATGTTAGATGCACTCTCACAAATTTAAAGGATAAGTTTGGTTTCTACAGCTTTCACGTTGTTTATAGAATGAAGTAGAACAATATACTCACCCAGAAGGCTTTCCTGATCCAAACAGTGCTTCAGGAGATATTTAGATCCAAAATCAAGCGGCGGACATCTGTATAATGGTAGCACATAGGGCATGTATAGCGTCGCTCCTAAAACTGCATTAATCGTCCAAAAACTCATTAGTTTCACCAATATTTCATCATGGTCCGCTCACGCTACTCCTCCAAGACAGTCCGGGGTTGCTCCACCCATGTTTTTGTGACTGTGCTGACCTCTGAAGAAGAAACTTTCTTTACGGCTGCCGTGCATGCGCAGTTCGGCTTCCTCCTTTCGATGAACTCCTCATCTGTAAACTCTGGCTCGAAACTGTAAGGACACCCATCATATTCAAAGTTCTCCTCCACAACATCTTTATCCGATTGATATCCGTCCATTTTGCACAAAACTGGAAGAAGAAAGTCGTTGTGTAGCCGGTGGTCGCCCCTGAAACAATGAGCCGTACTGCGCATGCTGTTAGAATGTTAGGTTAATTTAAGAGTGAAACACAAAGAGCAGATTGCATTCAGCTAAGAAAATAGCAAATCCCTATGTTTTGCTCAATTAGAAAGAAAAAAATTAAAAATACAGTAAAATCATTGGCTACTGGCTTTTTTGCTAATAAATGAGACAGTTAACTTGTTAGTTCAGGACAAACAGTCTTGTTAATATGAAATATTATGATTGCTGCTGAATAAAAACTCAGGATATTTTTTCCTTTTTCAAGTGAATGCAATATGTTTCCATGGAAACAACTACGATCCAGCTTCATGTTACATAATGTGCAGTGAGCAGAAATGTGAAGATTGAGCTTCAGTCTGCTTGGCTGCTAGGTTTAGTTATGATTAGTCTGTTACTGCAGTTCTGATTATTAAACACAGTTATGGACTATAATGCCACGACAGTTTGCATAATTTGTAGCTTGATTACATTTTCCAGTAGATTTACATAGTGGTTTTCTGAGTCAAATAGCTTTTGGGTAGCTTAGCTTCTTTATTGATGAATTAGCTATAGAGCAGCAGAGCAGTAGAGTGAACATGTGGACATGCATGTGGACAGTGTGCCTATCTTATGCCAGCATCACCACTGTCTTATACTTGATACATTTTGTGTCTGTGCAGCCGACAGCCATGAGGACAGGTGAACAGGGACATTCATGTAGGTGACTGACAACAGAAATAACAAAATAAACACATTTTAAGTGTCAGTCACCAGATAAGTCTGTAAACACAATCCTGAAATGAATGTTGAGCATGAATGAGAGAAGAGCAACGCAGTTCATGAGGAGACAGTGAAGAAATTGACTTTAGGTTAGGGGAGACAGGAACAAGGTGTACCAATGTGGTAAGATGAGCAACTTCACAATTAATAGTAATTGGACAATGTATAGGTTATCTTATTTGCCTCCGGAAGCACTGTTTATTGGACTCCTTGGTAACTTTTAACTTTTAAAGAAATGTTAGGGATGTATAGATAGATAGATAGATTGGCTTTATTTCAGACTCAAGGTCCATAATCAAAAAAGGATAAAAAAAAAAATAACACAAAACAACAACAAAAACTAGAGAATTTGCATTTCCATGCAGGAAATGTGTTGAAATGCTGAGTGTGACTGCTGAAACTGTGAAATTAAATTGCTAAAAGTAATGCAAAGAACGTTGAAAATGTGACATGAATAGTTGTAAGCAGTAAATCAATGCTGAAAATGTGTTAAATGTGCAATAAAAATGTTTGCAGGAAATTATAGATACTGGAGCTCAGGTGTGCAGGTCACGTGACCACGCTCTAACTTCAAAGAAATGTGCAAAAGTTGATGCTGCTTCAACAGTCATATCTCAGAAACTGTAGCAGATAGTGAAAAGTGCACTAAAACTGTTTGCAGTTGTGAAAGAAAGCAGAAAATGAATGAATGTTTCTTAACATGGTTAAATGTGGTGATATTTGTAGATGTACCTAATGAAATGGCCAGTCAGCCTGTACCCCTTCCGACGCTTGACCTCCAGCCATGTACCCCAACTCTCATGCACTTATAACACAGAGAAAAATAAATATTCAAGCCTGCCGCACTCCCACCTCCCACATTTTACATGCATAACATACAAATAAAACCTATTAAAGTGAATTTTTTTTCACTAAATAGATTTTAAAACTTGGTGTAGCTTAAAAATTCACATTTAAAAACTGTAGAAGCCAGCAAAAAGTCAGTGCAGCTTTTAAAGCATGAATGAAATCTGTAGTTGGAAGCATGCCCAATCTGTGGAGCTTCAAAGTTGCTGAAGTTTTCAGCAGAGCTACAGAAATGCCCCATTCATTTTAATGTAAAAAATATGCAGAAATTATTTTTTACTGCAAAAAGTATAAATGCTAAACCTGTGAAAAATACAAGCGCACCTCTCCTGAACATGCTGCATATGTCATTTTTTTTCTGTGAAAATCTGTGCAAATTTGAAGCCTGTGAAAGGTGCCAAAAATCCAGGGAAGAACATTTTTAGGAAGAACAATAAAAATAAAAAGACAGACTAACAATTCATTTTAAAAGGCACTTGTAACAGTGGGAAGTGCAGTGTATGTCACTGTACATAATATTCACCAGTGCCCTAACAATTTGATTCTTAGAATCATTTAATTGGCAGATGAACCTGTGCATTAAGTTTCTCAGATTTGCTTGCAGTGTGTTCACTCTCATGCTTACAAACAGCGCACTCACACTAGTCCATCTGGACCTTTTTAAAAGTATCCTTAGAGCATCATTGTATGCCACTTGCAATTTCTGAAGGCTAGCTTTTTTATAGTTCAGCCACAGATGTGTATAATATCAGTATTGGCAAATATAAACATTTCTGAGGATATTTACAGTTGATACATTGTCCATATACATATCAGAAATCCTGTAATATTGGCAGAACGTTATTAATATATCACAATCCTTTGCCTTATTATTATTGACTGTCCACAGCTTGTTTCTGCTGTTGCAGGTGTTTTCATCTTATTAAACTGCGCTGAGCCAATGAAAATACATACATGGATGAATTTGATGTGATGAATACATTCAAAAATAATAATGTATAATAATGTGATCGTGAGCAGACACAATCACATTTGATCCTGAAACTTGCTTCCCATTGATAATCAAAGTGTGTTAGATCAAGCTTTATTTACACTAATGTGGCCCTTAATAATATTACCGTGATGCCCTTTTGCTGTCATTAGACCTTTGGAGGCAAGTTAAGGTTTTGTTGGGTTTTGTTCCTCTTTTGTGAAACGAGAATAGATCGGAAAATTCTGTCCCTCTTTGAGACATACTGATAGCAGGAATTTTCGCAGTCATACCTCATGAGTGTCCTTTTCTATTTATACATATCCTGGTTTTTCAGGCCATGTGTTAAGGAGAGGCTATTTATAGGAGAAGTCACAGTCGACATGTGAGTGGTGAGCCTTCTCTGACACTGACACCGCATCATGGCATGGTTCGAGTATTGTATTCATGCATCTGTCTTCACGTGCTCCTGTGAACTTGAAGTCCTTCATCGTTAAGCTGCATTGTGAGTAGGTGAGAGGTTTTTTAAAGAAGCTTCACATAGACTAGGTTTGATGTTTTCATATAGGTTTGAAGCCTGATAAATCTGAAGCATCCCCGCTGTCAGTGTTTTTCATTTCTCTCTGTGCTAGCTGTGCTCTGGTGGGGAGTAAAGATTATTTCTTTGTGACGGTGTTGCTTGGAAACAGCTCTAGTCCAATATTAATAGGAACTAGCAAGGAACCAATTTCTTCCTGTTGAGCTGCTGACATTTCAAATATGGTGACAGGAAATTACGGTGGAACCTATCAAACACATGCATTTGAAGTCATTTATATTTCAGATTATGACTTGTGCTGATCATCTTTTTCTCTCTGTTTGTGTACACAGGGAAGCATCATGTTGACCAGTATCACTGAGGGGATACTGTGCTGCCTGACTGGGAAGGCTGCCAGTCTCGTCTTGCCCCTGGAGTCGTCCCAACCTTCTAACGGTTTCGAGTTCGTGGAGGTGAAACCTGGGAGAGTCCTGCGAGTGCGGCACATCGTTCCTGAACGACAGCCAGTAGTAACAGAAGAGAGAGTCACAGGAAAGGAAAAGACAGTTGGGAAATGTGAAGATGGTGACTCTCCTGAGGATTCTTATTGCAAGAGTGATTCGGGCAGCAGCGTTCACTGCAAGAGGAAAATCACTGTCTACCGTAACGGCCAGCTAGTGATCGAGAACCTGGGTGACGTTTTGCACTCTGAGATCCTGCATTGCCAGGATGGGGATCTGGAGCCTTGCAGCACTGTTGAAGTGGAGCTTGCTGACTATAAAGAAATACCTTCCTCCCCAGACCCTAACCCCATCCCCCCTTCAGTCCCACCATCCCAAGGAGAGCAGAAACCTGCACCGCCTCCTCGCCGCCGCCGGCGCAAGCCAAAACGCACAGTGCTGATCGACTCTAACAGAGTGATCTCGAGCTGTAAAGGGACACACTCAGATGTAGCAGTGTTTTTCATACACGGTGTGGGAGGCTCTTCAGACATTTGGAGCAGCCAGCTGGACTTCTTTTCTCGGCTTGGCTATGAGGTCATTGCCCCTGACTTGGCGGGGCATGGAGCCAGTATCGCGCCGCAGATTGCAGCGGCTTACACTTTTTATGCCCTTGCAGAGGACCTTCGTGCCATCTTTAAGAGATATGCTCGTAAACGCAACATTCTTATTGGTCATTCATATGGGTAAGATCATTTTGTTACAATCACCCAACACATGAATGTTTCAATTCAAGTCTTCCTCTGATCCAAGTTCCTTTCTTTGTTTTACTTTTGTTCCGTAAAACATGCTTGTTTTAGTCCCATTAAAGCTACATAAGCATTTGGCTTTTATTACCCTTCCACAACTTCCATTCACACTGCTGTTTCAAGGGCCATCCACACAAAGACGAACTCAGGTGTTACTGCACAAATTTTTAGTCGTATTGGCATGTTATTTATACAGAAAATGCACATTTTTGAAAACAGGTCCCAGAGTGGATACACCTGAATACACCACACTGAAAATGTTTGGCCATCTTTATGTGGACAGGGCCTCAATCAGGCAATATTTATGCTTCTGTGACCTTTGCCACTGTGAACATCGCAGAGACAGAAGGGGGAAATGACATGGCCCCTGTCTGCTCTATCTCTGGAGGTAGCATCAGAGGCCTAACAGACTCAGAGCAGGCACACTAGGAGTGTCTCAGCTCTTTGTATGCATGTTGGGGCACATTCTACATCCAAGCCGTATTGCAGCATGAATTGACAAAAATATTACAGCCTGGTGAATTTAATGTGACAGAGCCTTTGTTGCAGTGCTTTTGGTGTAAATGCACTGTGGATAGGGCTAAAGTAACTTCTGCAACAGAAACGCACAAGAACGGTCCCCAGATGTACAAGTTGGATATATTTCATTAACACAGTACCCATATCCTGCTCTGTCTAATCAGTCTAATCTGTACCATTGCTACTAGCCATTCGCAAGAAATATAGTTCCACATTTTGGTTGCTGCGTTGCTGTCAAAATACCCCTGAACCCACATGGAAACAGAAGACATTAAAGGAGACATATCATGCTTGTTTCTCCTTTTCACTATGCCAGACTAGGATGCCTGTAAAGCATTTCTGCCCTCAGTACAAGTCATTTAGTTCCTTCGTTGCCCCACAATAGCGTTCTCAACATCCTCATTTTAGGCCATTATCAAGCTCTCGTTGAAACACTCGGTTCTCAAACTGACCTACAGTAACCTCGCAACATCACAGCCCTTTGTGCTCTGATTGGTCAGTTCTGTCAGAGCTGCCGAAAGGGTTGAGCCAGCCTGTCCTTCTTCTTCTACTGTATTTTCCGGCAGGCTCAAAGCAGCGACCGCGTATTGAGTCCCCCTACAGGCCAGAGCTGGTAATGAGTGAGTGTGAGCTAGGGAGCTATGCACTGCTGCTGGGTGGATGTGTGTTCCTCGGTGACGGTTTTGTGGCTAACGGACATTACAGAGACGGAGCTGTTTTATCAGATTACTCCAATAAAAGAAATGTACCTCGTGTCGTCACAACGATTTAAACCTCGCGGTCATCTCGCAGGTCATCTCGCAATGACCTATTTTCAGAGGCATCAAATCTCGTTCTAGGATATCAGAAAAAATACAATATCTCATTTTTTGAAAATTAAGGGGGTGTAAGGTCTTGTTTTCAAATTTATTATATTATATGTAAGTATTAAATCATGCATCAGCATGATATGTCTCCTTTAAATACAGTAGATGGATCATATAACTACTGTAGCATTCAAGTGTACCTACGTGTTTTGTCAGTATTCTGATTAAAAAATCATAATTCAAGTTGAACTAGCATTAGTCCAACATTAGTATTAGTCATGCATCATTTGCAAACCGAACTCACATTGTTAACAGACTGATGCTGTGATCCTGTGATAAATAAGATAGTTTCATTTGGACCATTTTTTAGTACTTTTCTCAACTTCAGACTGCTTGGTTGTTGTTTACTTTAATTTACATTTTGCAGAATGCAAAGTAACACACTTTGGAACATTTGGAAGCAGGCTGCAGTTCACTTGTAAGAAGTACACATGGTTGTTTCGTTTTTTTGCACACATCACTCAAATAAATAAGTCTGTTACCCTTTCTGTACTCTAGCAGAGGCTGAAAAACAGAAGAGGATAGTAGTGTATAAATTGAAGAAGAAAGGTTAAAAACAAAGCATGAAGCAAGTGAATATTGTGGAGGCATGCATACACTAACGAAAGTTTTATGGGTAATGCTTAACTGAACAATCCACCTGTCACCATTGTTTCATGTATGAATGTATACATGCATGCATCAGTAAATGGCATTAAGTCTAATTTCATATATCAGTTACAGCAAAAAAGGCCTTTCAGTCCCCATGATAATCTTGATGATCATGTTTAACAGTGTCAAAGGCAGATCAGTTTTACATCTCTTTTGAAGGCCCACAATCTTAAAAAAGTCACAAGGAAATAATTAGGTGGTATTTGTGAATATAAATTTAGTATACTGGTTGTTTTTTCTACCCACAGGGCAATAATGAACATCATAAATAACGCATAAACCATGACAAATGCAACAACTACTATCTGAGGTCAGATATTGGACACTGCAAAAAAACATTGCTTTTTGTTGCTCATAGTATCAAAAGTGATCACCTTTGTTTGCTTTTATTACATGAACTGTATTGAAGTTTGAAAACCTGGAATCATTATTATCATTTATCATTCCTATCTTTTCTGATCTGTTTCAGAGTGTCTTTCTGCACATTCCTGGCCCACGAATATCCTGATCTGGTCCATAAAGTGGTGATGATAAATGGAGGCGGTCCCACAGCCCTTGAGCCCAGTTTGTGTTCAATTTTTCAGCTACCATCGTGCGTGCTGCACTGTCTGTCACCCTGTCTAGCTTGGAGCTTCCTCAAGTAAGATGTCCTTTTGTAGTAGTGATGTTTGGACCACTATCTTACCTTTTTAATAACTATTTAAGCACTTTAAGAGGAAAGAAGGTGATGACGTGCCTTCCTTCGATAACATAAGAATTTTAATGTTAGCATATTTTAGTGGGTTTCTTTTTCTGTTTGGATTCTGGTATTAAGTATCATTGGCATTAGGACTAATTTTAATACTTTTATTAGTAAAAGTACTAGTATTTATATTTATATTGTGATTGTTATTAGTATCTGATTCATAACAGCATAGGTTGAAAACACTCTCATATGGTGTCAAAACAGAAATAGCTCAAGTTGCACATCATAGTTTCTTCAACTAAGACTTTAGGACAGCCTGAAGGTGTAAGAAAAATTTGCAGTAGGGTGCTGGATGGTATTGCACATGAACTGAAATCTTATATGTTTCTGTATTTCTCAAACTTTAGAGCTGGGTTTGCCCGTCAAGGTGCCAAAGAGAAACAGCTGCTGAAACAGGGCAATGCCTTCAATGTGTCTCCGTTTGTCCTGCGAGCCATGATGAGCGGACAGTACTGGCCTGAGGGGGACGAGGTCTATCATGCTGAGCTCACTACGCCCATCCTGCTGATTCATGGCATGTGTGACAAGTTTGTGCCCATGGATGAGGACCAGCGCATGGCAGAGGTAAAATACCCCTGTAAAATAAATGCACCTGCTTAGTTTTTTACTGTATCATGAATTTTGCACTGATCATGGTAATGTGCACAATTTCTGCACATCTTATTACTGTTGTCAGAGCTCAAGCTGTCATGATGATCAGTTAGTTACATGAATTTGTAATTACTTATTATAAGTTTAAAATGCACATTTTATTTTATCATACATTTGAACAATATTTAACACTCAAAAGTAATTAAATGTGGTTAGCATGATTTTAAAACATGTGCTGGCCGTATACTATAAATTTGTCATAGTAGACAAAAAATAAATGCGTTTGCTCATGAGCTTAAACTATAATGATATTTTGTTGTATTGAACCATAAGGTCTTTTGGCACTACAAAAAATAAGATGTTCTTTAAACTTTGATGATTGTTATCTGTTGTATAAAACCATTCAATATTTTGTTTCAAATACATTACAATTTTCTAGAATCAGGATGGATCAATAAAGTCAATTATACAAACTCAAACTCTGCTTTACAGATTTTCATTATTATTATTTTATTTATATTGCACATCTCACTTTCAAAAAGGCAGGTTGTTTAACAGTATGTCACTGTTGATCTAGTTTGTACTTTCATTTTATTTTTAAAGCTTTTGCATGGAAACAGTTGGCAAATATAACACTTTTTTTCTGGTAACACACCTAAGTTCAGATTTTGGTTTTGTGATAACCTTGGTCTGCACAGGAACAGGGAGGAGAACATCTAATTTGCTATCCCCTCATTTTAAACAAAAAGAAAAAAACAGATGATTTTCAGTTACCTAGCTGTGATACTAAAGTTACTTAGTAGAGGGACAAACTGTGGTAGCCTTGAAACTTCACAAAATTAATCCATATAGTGGGACTTCTAAACTGATCATAAACTTTTATGTGTTACCAGAGAAATGCAAATATTGTTGCCTAAACAGCTACTGTATCAGTTTAGAATAACTCCTTCCACACTGCATTGATACGTTTTAAATTAAGATTTAAAGGTAACCTAGAAGTATATTCATTAAAATCCGCTAAAGCAGCAATTTCCTGTTTTCTAATTGCTGAAACAATTTTCATTCATACCTTGGTTTGTATCATGGATTTTTTTCTTCTTGTCAGGAAAATTACATTCATAAAAATGATGTTTTACTTTATGTCCTGTTTTGCTTTTTGTTCCCTTCATAGATCCTCCTTTTTGCATTCCTTAAAGTCATTGAAGAGGGAAGTCATATGGTCATGATGGAGTGTCCTGAAACCGTCAATACCCTCCTCCATGAATTCTTTCTATGGGAGCCCGATATGTCCATAAAAGACAGCCACAAGTCAGAAAGAGAGAAGACTGTTTCCCTCAGTGACACTCTCCACACAATGAAAATCAATAAGTCTATGGACAAATAACCAACAGAAAGTGAAGTTTGATTGCAGAACCCAGCAGAAGGCCTTTTTTGGCATGTGTTCTTAAGGCTGCTCACAGGCTGAGAGCTGTTACAAACAGGGCCACGTCTTCAGGATGTGCTCGGCTACTGGTGCTTATAGATAAAGTGGGACTAAGGCATGAAGCCAATTGAGGGACAACAGAATGGACTTCAAGATGAGAGGGATGGATGCAAATATGAAGTCAGTTTTTGCTGCACTTTTGATACTGGTCTGTGCTCCATCTTGTCGTGTCTGAAAAATGACTCAACATCCGGAGATCTGAAGGACTGTGTCCATTTGTGGTTGGTGGTTTGTGTATGAAGTGTGCCCTGGTGAAGAACTGAGAACTGCAAGATACAAATCTTAAAAATCCATGAGATGGTGTGTGAATTGTCTCACCTTTTATCCTAAATATTCTGTAAAGTCGTGCAGAGCTTTTGTTCAGCCTTTCAGCTAGGTCTCACATCTGCTTTATGGTAAAATGGTAATACAACAATATGCACTGAATTGATGGATCATTGATGTTATGTTGAAAGACAGGCTTTAATGAAATATAATAAATTTCCATGAAATAATGACTGGATAGTAGTGGGGAATGGTTTAAGATTTTGACTATATAATAATAATAATGTACATGCAAGATGTGTCAAATAAGTATTATTGATATTTAGATCACATCATGCAAAAAAATGATGACAAAATTAAAATGATCACATGCAATCCAGTCACTCTTTACCACATTCGTGCAGTTTGCTGTTAACTCTGATTCAGTCACGACTCAGCTGCTTTTGATAGACTGGTCTATTTTTTCAAATAACATTGTTTCCTTGTCCACATAGAAAACTCTGATGTTAGAGCTTAATCTAAAAATTCATGTGTGTCTATTTTAAACACAATATAATAAATTCAGCATTTCATAGTTGCATGAAAACAAAGTACTACTCCACAAACCGTTTATTTGAAATGGCTGCAAAAGCATATGTAAACACAAAGGATGCCAGGTATTCCTCCTTTCTTCTAGACATTTCTGTAATAACAGTTATATGATATCCTAAGGATACAAAGTACCGATTCCCTGCATGACTCCACAACATTAAAATGGTTTCATCAGAAAGCTGCAATATATTCTCATATTGAAAAATCCCCAGTGTACCCCTTTCTCATCAAAGTGTTCCTTTTAAGGTATGTTTTGCCTTTATTCTGAAACAATAGCAGCTGTTCTGAAAAAAAGTGGTTATATAAGATGCTTCAAGCTGTTGTGTCTATAAGCTGATAAACACTGAAGGAGTGTATGTTCCCCTACTACTTTCCAGTGCATTCTATTTATCTCACAGCGTCAGACAGAAAGAATGAGCCATATTTGTGCTCACTGATTGATGTTTATTCATGGGTGCCGCTATGTCTCATAATGGGACTGTAAAGTGCAAGCAAGAGCATAGTCTTGTGTCCTCCCTGACAGTTG
Source organism: Scarus forsteni (assembly GCA_036419115.1). NCBI lineage: Eukaryota > Metazoa > Chordata > Actinopteri > Labriformes > Labridae > Scarus > Scarus forsteni. The sequence goes on from JAZDUH010000271.1 coordinate 4,030,270, forward strand.
TTATCTCTGGGCTGGGGAGTTCATAATGCCAGGAGTAGACGATGGTGGACAATGATTGGCTGACGAGACGGTGCCTGAAGCATTAGTGTACATCAGAGTCAGCCAAAGCAGGAAGTCCCTCCAAAAAGGGACTTTTGTGTCCAACATGCTGGTCTGTTATATATGCATTTTGACAGAATTTAGATGCAACAAGACTGGTCTTATGCAACTAAAAACAAAAAAGAAACAGAAGGGAAATAAGCTGACAACTCAGAAAACATGATATATTCTCTATGGACTATTTAAAAACCAACAAGTGCTGCTGATGCAATGTACTGTGTGTCTCCTTTTGTGTCAGTTACACTGTGTGGACTACAGGGTGCACATGTACTTCTTCTTATGCTAAAATTGTGCATATACAAACTGTCAGTGCTCATATGTGCTATATCTTTTTTGTGGTTAACAAAATGTGTTAATGTTATTCTTGCATTTATTCAAGGGAATCATAATATATGCACTGCCTGAATGTAGATGCATATAATATTATATAGCCTATGAAACTGGTGGATTCAGTGTATGAACGTGCCTTTCCCTGGCATGAAATTAAACAGTGTTCACAAACTACTTATGGTTGTGCGTCTTTGTTTATTTGCATTAAGAAGTTTGAATATGCAAGCTTTGTTCAGTTACATATTGTGAAAAATACATTTTTATGTTCCAAAACAAAACATACAAAATATATTGCTGCTCTCTGGCAAATGTATAGAACACATACACACACACACACACACACACACACACACACACACACACATATATATATATATATATATATATATATATATATATATATATATATATATATATATATATTTATATATATATATATATATATATATATATATATATATATATATATATATATATATATATATATATATTTATATATATATATATATATATAAATGCTGTACTACTGAACTAATAAATATTGCTTTGTCCTGTTTACAAATGATGTTTTGTACTTTAAATTGGTGAAGAATCTGTAAACCCACTCACCAAAATGGACGCTGACCAAGGGTGCTGTTTTAACTAGCACTGTAATAGGAGGTTTTGGTCCAGCAGCAATGAAAGCCAAATCTCCCAGCTGGGGAATACTCATTGATACAGATGTAAGTTAATTCCACAGTTGACTGTAGTGAAAGGAACATGTCTAGGCTTGTTTGCTCACTCAGCAAACAGTAGAGCACAGTGATGGGCAGCAGAGGCCATATCCATTTCTCTACAGGAGCATGGTCAGACATGGTTTATGATGATTTACACCAAATCAGACTGTCCTGGGCTGGTGAAAAAACAGGGTTTTATGGGTATGCCAACATCCAATATAAGGAGGACTTTTGGGCAAGAAACTTCTACAATATGTTCTAAGTCCACCTTGTGCTCCGTTTAAAATTGTGAAAAGCAGTAAGAGAAAGGACTCTTAGTACGTTTACCCCTCACATATTTTTCTTCACACTTTCTTGTGTGCTCTAGGTTGATTCTGATTATGTTGAACAACATATTAAATTTATAATTAAAATGTACATGAATGCACAGATAATGGCTTGTTTTAAAAATAGTCCATCAGGGACTTAAATGAGTAATCCCCAGTTGCATCTGAGTCTTATTCTTGTTTGTAGATTTAATACAGCAATTTCAACTTTTGCTACCTATCTGTTTCGAGGAGGCTCAAATCTAATTGACTTAATTTTAATGCCTTTGGTTAGAAGAACAAGTGCATCTTGCACAATTAACAACTAGAATGAGCATAATTTGGTACAACAAATACAATCACATAAACTCAAAATAAAAAAAAAGTCTACATTGAAATTCCACTCCCCTGTTTCATCTCCTTGTGTGTGCAAGGAATAAATGTGTATATGCATAAATTGAATGTGAATTTATTTGTGAAACATAAAAGAGAAGGGAGTAAACCAAACTGTTGTATGTGCATGAGATAATTATGATAAGAAAAACAACAACAATAATAATAAACCTTACTTTAATAAGAATTTTATATATAATGTGAATTTAAGTGGGTATAATAAGAAAAATCAGACCTGCATTTTAAGCAATGATGAGAAATGTATACATTGTGCACAAGTACAGTGAAAGGAAAAGATTGAGATAAAAATACATAAAAGGTTATTTACATGTCAAAATGAAAAAATCATTCATTCAACAGTTTAGGGGTTTAAACACAGATTAAAAAAATATTGTATAAAAGTTCAAGGGACAACATAGCGGGGTATGGATGTTCAAAGACGTGTTTTGAATGAAACCCTCTGGTTGGAGGCATGACACAATTGTCGTATATTCTGTTTAGGACTGATGAAATATTTCTCATGCATACCTCAGTTTATTTCTGAGAACTAAAAGAATGGAATTCCACTCTTAAACATTTACGTTTATTAATGTAGACTTGAGCTAGAAAAAATGGGATTCATAGAAGTTCATACATTCGTCCTTAAAATTCCAAAAGGTACGTTTATATTGCATGAAATTGTGTTTTCATCCATCATATGACGCACCGTCAATGCCGCCCTCTGATTGGCTGAGCGTGGACCATGCGTGTTGTGGTAAACAAAATCGGAGGTGCGTGCGTGCGTAGAAGTGGTAATGGAGGATGGTGATCTACTCATAGGGGGCTTAGTTAGCATGCTATTTTCTTTATATTCTGCTCATAATTGTCGTTTCTACTGAGAAATACGTACACACAACGCAGGAGAATATAATCAGAATCACCCTAGAGCAGGCGGTAAGTTTTCGCATGTCGACTTTAGCCCAGTCCGTACAATAATGTTAGCTTCTGAACTCACAATGCTAACCTGGAGGCTAAACTAGCCCAAACTGCTAACGGAGAGGCTGGGCGTTGGGTGTAGTCTATTTCCTGGGATAGGTTCACTTAGCATAGTGAAAGCGACAGTGCTTCTGCTGGCAGTTAAACTTGCTCAAACTTATGTTGTTAAACGTGCTTTTGAACAGTTTTACTCTTCATACGTATATGCAACACATATTTACTGACTTTTAAACGTGTTTTCAGTACACGTAGCGGCTCACCTCACGGAAGTATTTTGTACGTTTCATTATAGATACGTTACGTTGTTATTCAGTAAAAAGACCTGTCCCACCACAGTGTTTGTGCTTAAATGTGTGTCTATCTACAATCCATCACTTTTGTCAGAACATGAATGAGACTGCAAATTCAGCGACCAGAGAATACTTAAGTACGCACTGTCATTCCCATTGTTCAAACAAAATTAGACTTTATCACTTGTGTTATCGTCGATGCTAACAGCTAGCTCCCACGGGGCTATGTGTGAACGCTTATCCCGTGGACGGATTAGCCCATGCTCCTTTAGCAACGAGCTAGTGTAGGCTAGCTGGGTTTGCGCTGAGGGTCCGAATTAAAGAGACGCTTAAAGAGACGCGGGCCCAACCAATCAGAGAAGGTTGTATCTTCATACCCGCCCCGTCGTATACTCACCTATCCCCGCCATAAATAGTAGAGCAACACAACCCCAGACAGGCTGAGTTGACACAGGGGAAAAACACAATAACACTGCCAGAATGTTGTTCACTTTGTAAAATTAGCATTACGAAATATACAGATAATTGTGTGAAGTAGGCGGACGTTTTATGTTTAGCTCTTTTGTCTTCATGGCATTCATAAAGGTTCAAATTCATTTTAATTAGTATTTCAGTAACGCAAAAAAGATGCAACAGTATAGATGTAAACTATTTCAACGAACATGACAGAAATGAAACTTTTTATTATTCACCAGCAGTGAGCCCTACCTTCGTTTTGCCTCTTTTGTTAAGAAGTGGTAGTTTAGTATGGATGGAAATTGAGGACCATTTCCAACTTGTTTTAGTGACTGGTATTTCCGCTATGCTTTACTATTCAGTGTGCCTTGGAAAACAAATGTGTCATGAACTTGTTAGTAGGAGTCAGCACCAGCTACAGCTAGCTGGTAATCACGGGAGACAAGAGCATCCTTCAGTTAGACTTAATTTTACACAATGTAGGACCAACAGTGTGCGATCTGTGTGATTTCAAACAAAGATGGGAATCCCAGCATGTCATTATAAAGCTAGAGTGCTATGTGATTGATGTTTTGGAGACAGAAAATCTGTGTGGTACTTTGCTTTTCCCACAAATTAATAATAACTATATTAGTACTTAGTAGTATTTAAGGTCTATGGTTCATGGATCTGTCTCTAACTTTAGTTCTTACTTTAGTCCACTTGTCTCCTCTTACCTCCCTTCCTTCACCCTCACACCCATCACAGCATCGTGTGGATTTGCTGTTCATCATGAGACTGGGATCCACATTCAAGATTTCCTGCTGCTTAACAGAAGGTTTTTTCTTGCCGCCATGATGGAGGGATTCATGATTGGCTATATGGATTCATGTTGGGTGTTCGATGTATATATTTGTATATATATGTATATGTGCATCTTTATATGTGTATATGTATCTATGCATATATGTGTATCCACATAATGAAGAGTTTTTGCTCTATTGCAAAGTGTCTTCAGATAACACTTGTTATGAATTGGCGGTATACAAATAAAGATTGATTGAAGGTGAAGAAATTGATAATAGGCAGAATTGACGATGGAATTGGCATAGGTTAATGTGCATCAATTCCCATTTCTAACACTAATGTAGTTAAAGGGTTGGGAAATATAAAATTACATCAGCAAAATCAACACATTTTCAACAGGAATAAAGGAGTAAGATTATACTACTATTGCTTGTGTAAAGATCGGAAGAACCACTATAAGAAACATGCTAAGTAATAATTGACAAGCAGTTTTAGTTTTATTCTATGTTTGAATGATTGAATTAGCTGTATTTTTGGACAATATTTATATGTATGTATTCAAACTGTTCAGCTGTCTGTCAGTAAAATTCGTGTGTATCATTTGGCAGCAGGCCCGTGTTGTTATGATGCAGAACTTACAGCAGATTTATTTGTTTTTAGCATATAAAACACCCAAATATATGGGCTGTATAGAAATATTACCATTGGAATAAAGTATGTTTACTTTTTTCTTTACCTGTTCAAAAACTGTACTTAAAAGCTGGTGTACTTGATACACGAGTTGACACTATTAAGAGATATTTAGAGCATATAATATATTGACCCTTATCACAGCCCAAGCAAAAATGCTTATGTTGCCTTTGGCCTGTGTTTTTGAGCAGTATTGGACAGCTCACTGATCAGGGAAGAAAGATAAAGTTCAGCATCTTTGGCTCATTCAGCGAATAGTCTCTAAAGAACCTAAATCTTTGTTGTCTTTGATCATTATGTACCACTTTTGTAGGTACTGGTTGAAAATGTACGCTGTATTTTGTTACTTGTGTATTACTGTCATTATGGCAAAGAAGCATCACAAGAAAATACTCATAATTAGAAGCACTTTAATCAGTGTTTTTTACTTTTCAAAAAGGTGCATTCTTATAGAGTTTAAGGTTGAAGTCAACAAATTTTGAAGTATGACTTAAATTTTTACTATAAGAATCAAAATTTATTGTGTGAATTGTTGTCAAATAATTTTATCAAAATACCAATTTTCATTAATAAACACATTTTTATATCATGCCTATTTTGGAGAATCATAAGTTTAAAATTTTGACTTGTGTGTCATGATTTAGGGGACTTGTTAAAGTTTTTTGGAATGGTGCTGGGAAATCATTAAGTTTCAATTTCCTCTTTTCTTATCAGACAGGGGCTGCCAGTGAATTTTGGAATGGCGTCCGACGTGGGTTCCCAAACCCATGGCTCAAAGGGGATCATGACGTTTTATCCCACTGTTGAGGAGTTTAAGAACTTCACCCGCTACGTTGCATACATAGAGTCTCAGGGTGCACATAAAGCAGGCCTTGCAAAGGTAAGTACCACTTGCATATGATTTTATCACTTTTATTGCTGTTCAATTATTTGTCCAAAACAGAAAGAGAAAATGTTAGACAAGAAAATGTACAAAAGTGCCATTATACAAGAAAGGCATTTTTGTATCAGCTTAAAAATAGGTCCTGAGTGTATCCCTCTGCAAAATATTAAAACTGTATAAAAACACAGACTTACTTTCCCTGTTCTTCCTGAAAGATTGTTCCACCAAAGGTATGGAAGCCTCGAAGCAATTATGAAAACATAGACGATTTGGTGATTCCAGCCCCCATCCAGCAGGTGGTGACAGGCCAGTCAGGCCTTTTTCAGCAATACAACATTCAGAGGAAGCCCATGACTGTTCGAGAGTTTCGAAAGATTGCCAACAGTGACAAGTAAGAAGCTCAGTTTTCATTCGTGTAATGTTTGATGAACCAGCTGTAGGTTCACGTTCACTGCAAAGTTAAACTTTAATGCTTCCATTCTTTCATGGTAATGTGTTTTTAACTGCCCTCACAGGTTCAGTAGTCCACACTATGATGACTTTGAGGAGCTGGAAAGGAAGTACTGGAAGAACGTGACGTTTAATCCACCCATATATGGAGCTGATGTCAATGGCAGTCTGTATGACCCTGTAAGTTGACACTGAGACCATTTTCACACTTGCACTCTGGGTTGGTAGATTGATCACACGTGCATATTTTAATAGGAGAGATGATCCCTGTTAAACAGGTTTCTAAATGAGAAATGCAGGTCAAAATCTTCTCTGCATCAACAAAAGACAAGGGAATGTCCTGGCCACTAAATTTATAATAAAGCTGTGTTGTTTCTTAATTACTCGTATACATCATTTTTACCCTCTTTCTCTTACTAAAGGTGAATTTCCTTGAACAGTTATGCTGAATTCACATGTCGGCTTTATTGATAAGACTTAACCAGTCTAAAAGAAAAACTTTGGTCGTTGCATCGGCACATGTAGATCACCTGGAAATGCTGAATAGATTTCAGGAGTTTTGTCCATTAGTGAAAATCCTATGATCGTGTGCCCTGGCTGTTGGGTCTTGCTGTAGTGAATGTTTATTATTACATACAGTGTTAGTCACATTACTTGAAGCACATCATACTGCCACTTGTTTCAATTTAGACTAAAACCAAATCTGCCAGTTTTCAAATTTCCTTGGCTATTAATGATTTAATTGTTAAAAGTCTGTCAAATATCAACCATAGTTCTCAGAACACGTAGAACATGCTTATGCAGTCTCCTGTGTGTGAAAACATACTGTCTACAGGCACTTGCTGGCACAAATACAATGATATAATGTTTAGATTGACGAGTTAACAGGACTTCAAGCTGAATAGATTTGACACAAGACATTTGTTCGGACAAAAGAGTCACAAATTCCACCCAAATGTCATTACATAACATGGTCCCCCTTTAACCATAATGCCAGCCTGACCCTTAAAACGACTAATGCTGCGTTCATGCCGCAAGCGACCCAGTTACCAAAATCGCGTCACCCACTGATGTATCGTTGCGCGTCCATAAATACTTCATTTTGGTCAAGTTTCTGCTTAAGTTTCACCGCGATCATATCATATATCATATAATAGGATGTATAAGTGGACATTATTCCAGCTGTATCCTTTTCATTTACTTATCAACCACAAAACACTGCAGCTGATGCCCTGCAGCAGCCTTATCTGTAAGTTTCCCGCGGTCCGTCTAGGTGGAACTAATGTCCTCATTGACTAATGTTTCCCACACGGCCATGGATTGTTACCCTGTAGTCCAGATGAAAAACTGTCTGTCTAGGGTACTGTCACAGGTGCACACACCACTGATTGATCAATTTTATTTACTTTCACATTGAGCGGCAAGCTATATGGTAGTGTGAAAAGCAGCTGTCGCGGCAGGGTTAGCCCCGCCCCATCGCGGGCGCGGCTGTACATTGACTTTGCATGGGGAGTGATCGCCGAGGTAGTACAAGAAGCGTCCGGTGTGAACACCTTAACAATGGGAAAAAAAGCCTAGCAAACTCATCAATGCAGCAAGCTTTCATGCAGATTAAATATACCTTTAAATAATCGGAGAATGATATGTTGAGGTGATTCAAGTAACGCATTAATAAGCAACACGTTTATATGTTAAAATTTATGCAAGAAGTGTTGCTCCCAGCCAATTGTTGCTCCCCTGCTTATCTTTGTGGATCTGACATTTACTGTCAGTTAGGGATGTGTACCTTTCACATTTGAACCGATACCATACCGATGCCCGGTACCTGGGAATCGGTATCGGTACTCAACGGTACCAATTTTCTGTACTTTTGTGTGTGTTTATGGGGTAATAAATGTTAATTTGTTTAATATTAAGACCTCAAATTTTTTCAATGTAAATTTATTTCTCAATATATAAAATTTGACAGATATATATCAAAACAACATTCAACTGTTTGTATTGTAACATTGTAGTTGTTCCAAAACTTTCTTCAACATGAAAACCAGTAACTAAAATGAACCACAACTTGATAAAATAACTGCAGCCCTTGCTTTAACTTTAGGGCAGTTTAACTATGGGTCCGACAGAGCTGTAAATATAAAAAGCATTTACATTAATGTTACATAGTACGAGGAACTGACCTGATGATGACAACTGACGCAAATTTAAAATGCCAAGCTAATACCATCTTAAACACGAGGCTTATTTACCTGGACCAGGTATCCTCTTTGTCACATTTGCTGCCATCACCAAATGTTAAAGCCATTTATTTTCCTGTGTTTTTGGCTGCAGACAACTAGTTGCCATTGGACGCAGGTGTGCTAACAGTGCCGAATGAATCCTTTGTGGTCGTAGATCTGAGGTTATCAGAAATTGTGCACTCTTCAGCTTTAAGGAAAATTTTGTGCGTCACCAGGTGCTTCCTCAGATTTGAAGTATTTCCGCCACTGGCCTTACACCTGGTGTCACAAATATTGCAGCGAGCATAATCTGCATCACAATTAATAAAGTAGAGCCATACATTAGAGCAAATTCTCTCAGCCATGCTTGCTTTGTTGACTGAGCCCGCGGCTGCTGACCTCATTACACTATTGCTGTGCTGCATTCAAGTCCGGTATGGAAATTCACCTACTCTACCCAATGGTATGCCTGCTTCTTCCGCTCCCTCATAGTCACAAGGATGCGTTTAGGTACCTAAACATGGCACCGTTTGATTTTACGTGAATCAGTACTTGGTAGTGCCTACAGAATTTTGTCAGTACCCCTTAAAGTACCGAATTCGGTACCCATACCTACTGTCAGTGCTGGTAGTGCACAAATTAGGAGGAGGATTGGATTGGAGAAAAAGTCAAAGCTTAACAGTACAAAAAGAATATGGTTATGTATTTAGTTGAAAAATCACAATCTACGTATATTACAGGAAGTGGGAAAATAATACATTTTTCTATCTAAAATCTTTAAGCCCGACCACTAATTGGCTAATGTGATTCTGCCTTTAAGTATATTAACATGACACAGGGGGAATGTTTGGTAAAGACAGGTTATTTTGGTTTTTATCATAACTTCATGTCTCATCTACTGATTATTTTTGCTTTGTCATTGCTCTTGCAGGGTGTTAAAGAGTGGAACATATGCCATTTGGACACCATTTTGGATACAGTGGAACACGAAAGTGGCATCACCATTGAGGGTGTAAACACACCCTACTTGTATTTTGGCATGTGGAAGACCACCTTTGCTTGGCACACAGAGGACATGGACCTCTACAGCATCAACTACTTACACTTTGGAGAGCCCAAATCATGGTAAATCTAAATATATATATATATGCTATTTATAATGTTTAATCCAATATTTTATAACTTTGACGACACAAACCATAATGTGAACACGAAGGCATTAAACATATGCATGTTTTTATCGTTTACAGGTACTGTGTTCCTCCAGAGCATGGGAAAAGATTGGAACGTCTGGCTCAAGGTTAAACCCAAGTTTACCATTTCCTGTATGTGCTTATGGTGTTAAATGACAGACACAGGAACTAAAACATTTATCCTCTGTCTCATCTTTTAGGCTTCTTTCCAGGCAGTTCCCAAAACTGTGAGGCCTTTCTGAGACACAAGATGACTCTTATCTCTCCCTCTATACTGAAGAAGTACAGTATTCCATATTATAAGGTATGAGTTTTTATCTGTCTGCTTTTAGCAGGAACCCTCATCTTCTTGTCTCAAACCTTTCTAAAATGTAAACCATCACTTATGATTTCACCACCTCTCTCTTAGATTACACAAGAGGCTGGTGAGTTTATGATAACCTTCCCATATGCCTACCATGCTGGATTCAACCACGGCTTTAACTGTGCAGAATCCACAAACTTTGCCACCGAAAGATGGATTGAGTACGGCAAGCAGGCAGTTTTGGTGAGTAGAAGTGACAATGCAGAAAGTCAGATACCATCTGATTAAAATGGGTTTTTATTCAACAAGAATGTAACACAGATGATCCCTTTTCTTTAAACAATGGAATGTTACAAGAATCGAGATCAAAAGCCTATGTGATCATTTTCAGAATCCAGAAACCTAGTGTGTACTAGATGGTAGCTCAGAGAAACCAAGAAACTTACGTTTTCTTTTTTAAACAGCACATACCCAGTTTAATATGCTCCACATTCTGAAAGCTTACCTTTTGATCATTTTTAATTTACAGCAGTATAATGGATTTAAGAGAGGCCCCCTTTTAACAATCTACGTGTCAAGGGAAAGCAAACCTCTCGGTATATATTAGTGTTTCCTCTATCGTGTATTTGGGAAGGCGCCCCACCTCCCCCAACAGACGCACCCGCCCTGCTTACAGGATTCAGACTGACGTACATTTAAAAAAATCATATTTATTTTGATCGAAGTTCTTATGATAGAGATTCTTGTCAAATAAAAAAGCCAACTAGAGTCTAATGTTAAAGTCTAATGTGTCGCTATGGTTTGCTTGCATTTCAGTAAAATGCATTTTTCCTTTCCGCTCTGAACGCCGCCTCCCCCTGCTCCTCTCGCACAACGCCGATAAGCCGTGCAGCAACCAAACCGTCTCTCTGCAGGCGGAGTCCCCCTGACATGCAGTCTTTTTTTAAGTGGCTGCTGCCACCGCGGCCCGAGATGTATCGGCGATTCAGCGAACGTCAGAGCAGGGGCCACCTAAAAGTGTCTCACAACACTCCCTTCACTAAAAACAATTCAGTAAAAATGCTTTCTCAAGCGGCAACCGCTTTTGGGTCCTAACGCTGCAGTCAAAACCACTTGCTGTCTGCCGCCTGTCCCTCATTGAAATAACTGGAGGCAGCGCGTTGCCGCGCGGCAGTGTGAATGGGAGTATAAAGACACAGACACACACACATACACACACAGGTGGCGGAGGAAGGAGCGACCATAATGGTAAAAAAATAAAAAACAATTTAAACAAACATTAATGGATGACCAGAAGCTTACCAAGCAAAAATCTTAGCATTTTTAAGCCAACTGCCCTTATAAATAAGGGAAGCACAGCGAGCAGTGTAGGAAACTTTCAGCATGTAGTTTCTCCTTATTGTCAGTCACTTGCTGTAACTTTATGAAGCATGATTCATCTTCTCTCCACCTGCTGACCTTACATGGTTACATGAAATGGTACATTCTTCCTGTTTTTTTAATACTTTTTATTCTTTATGCAGTGTATTTTAAATATTTTTGAGAATGTTGTCGTTGTATGAAAAAGGGCTCTATTGCCAAAAAAAAGTGAGCAAAAATCAATGTTCAATATTCAATATATTCAGATCTAAATGCTCTGTAACTATGATATTACGGAGCATTTTTGACGGACCACGCTCCCTCCAGCACCAGTACCCCCCCCCCCAATTAACATTAAGTATGATATAAAATCCTTCCTCCCCACCAACAGATTCATCGCAGCTTGAGTTTACACTGAGTAAAAACCTTCGGACTCAGGCCCAGACCTGTTCTGGGATTTAAGTACATCCTACACCCACACTCCTTTTGATAAATCTGCAGACACTGCTCAAAGATCCTCAGTCACCCAGTGCTATAGGCCTCAGCATGGGCTTAGAGCAGTGGCGGCTGCTGGTCAGTCAGGGAGGGGAAGCTCATTTTTCTTCTGGCCTACATCATAAATGTATTTATTTATGTATGTAAATGATCTGTGACCCTGTTGTACCAACTAGGTGTCTTTTCCAGGGATTTTATTCCCCAAAAACCCACTTTTGACCAGACAACACATTTTATTTGTGACAGCACTTCCAATGAGCCATCTCACCTTGTCATACCAGGAATGCTTAAAAGATCTGATACTTTTCCTCACCTTTTGCACTAAATCAATCTAGGAGTTGATCTGCCCTGCTGTTTAACTCTAGTTTTCTCTTCGTAAGGAAGACAATCAAATGGCCTCGCCAAAATCTGGTCTACAACATTCATACTATCTGCCATGACGTGCAGCTTGCTAGCAGCTGGAGCAGCTATGTGAAACTACTGTTTGACGGGCTGTGAATGTGAGTGAGAGAGAGAGAAGCTCCCCAGCCACAGCTGCTCGTTTGTGAAAAGAAAAATTGACAGGAGAGAATCTTCAAACACAACGCTAGACATTTTTAAGAAAGATAAAGTCGCTGGTGATCGATAAAGCCTCCGGATCAGTCCAGAACAACTGAATGTAAAACTTAGAAGATACCCCGGTGAAGGGTGAGCCTTCAAGATCGCTGATTGGCTCATTTTACTGTCAATCAAAAAAGGATTCGGCCTCAGACAGATCATCCAATCATCATGCAGAAGCTCAGCGTCCAGGCCAGCCCACTGCCTCATAGACCCCCAGAGACGCTGAGCGTCCGATGGGCGGGACAAAGCCCAGCGTTTATCCAATGACCGTCCAGTTTCCACAGTGGAACAACCCACTCTATATTTAAGCGCTGAAGTCTGAAGACGCTCAGCGTCCGGCTGTGTTGAAGCACTAAGATGCAGCGGGGATGAATGAGAAGGAAGTCCCGCCAGTTACCTGTGATAAGTAGCTGATTCTGAACAAAAGATGAAGGTATTCTAGCGCATATTTAGTCAATGAAATGTACACACAGCAGGACATATCACCACTTTTTTGGGGGACATTTTAGGGGAAGCTGAGCTTCCCTTGCAGTCTTAGAGCAATCGCCACTGGCTTAGAGCTACCAGAACCACTGCATGAGATTAAGATAGTGAAAGCTCACCTTTGTCACTGCTGAATTTAGATGTATTTCTGATCCCTTTATCACTACTGGTGATGCCAAAGCCCAAATCTGGCCATAGGAGAAGGGTTTACCACTCATTCACTCTATCCACCACTCAATCATTACATTGTTGATAATTTGAGAATTCTGTAATCTTCAGTACTAAATACTAAGGAGCTGTCATCCTCTGACCTCACTCAGCACTGCATTATAGGCTGACATGATCCTAAAGTGAAAGTTACTGTATAAGTGAAGGGCTGCTTCTCGAGGACATTCCCTGTGATCACAGCCCTTCTCCACATCCTAAAACAATGACATTACCCAGTTTCAAGATCTGACCTGTTCTTGTGCTGTCCAATGTGGGGTTTTCACTGTTTTGCAAATTGTCACATTCTGTTCCTTACACATTATATTACATCTGATCTGTAAGGGAATGGGGTTTGTATGTTTATGTCAGGATTTGGCTCATGAGTGTTTTCTGCCTCTTCTTTTTTTGAAGTGCTCATGCCGTAAGGACATGGTGAAGATCTCCATGGATGTATTTGTGAAGAAATTTCAGCCTGATCGCTATGAGCAGTGGCTCGCAGGACGAGATGTTTCACCCATTGATCACTCAAGGCCCACCCCAGAGGCTAAAGAGTTCTTAGGAGAGTCCTTCAATGACATCACCAGCAACAGCAACGGCAGCCAAGCAGATAGCTGTGGGGAGGACGCAGAAAGGAAAAGGTGGGTCTCTTTTCTGTTCAAATATGCCATAATATGAACTTTTTTTTTTTAGTCTTCAGTTCTAAAAGGACAAAGGATAAACGTCATTTTTTAAAAATCGTAAAAAATAATTCCTCAAAGATGTCAGAGATGAGATAGTGTTCCACCACATGGTATAGAAATCATATTTATTTTACTTTTCTGTGAAGTGATGTGAGGCCTTCTAATATTCTTGTAATAAGTTGTAAAGCCCAGACAGTCAAACATAATGCCACTTGAATCAGTATGAACAGGCCATAACCAATGACAGCCCATAATCAACCTTATAAAAATCAGACAAATAAAATCTTGTTTATGTTTTCAAATGCTAAGCTGCCTGAAGAGAATTTAATAAAAATGTCACACAGCTTTTCTCATAAAATATACATGTGCATGTGAAATTCAGACGTTTTTTAAATGAAATGTCTTGATAATTTCCATAATTCTAGATCCAAAACGTAGTAACACAGATGTAAAGTATGTAGTTGCTGTTGAACGTAGCCCAATATTTCCAGAATGTTTAATTTGATAAAGAAATATACAGATTTGGTGATCTATTTTTTATATTCAGGATCCAGCAACCTAACTTGCTCGGTTTTCAAAAGTAAGACTGATAGAATTGAACTCACTAATGAACAAACTTTTAAGGGTTATCTAGGAGAGCCAGATCTACACAAATTGAATTTTCCTCTTAGTGTAGTACAATTCTAAAATAAAACTCTTAGGTGAAATATTTAGTGGAGAACAGCCCACAGTCTTTTCAGTTCTGTCATGTATGCTTATTCACTCTGTCTTTGTTGATTTATACAACAGTTAAAGTGAAAACATTGTGAAACTGTTTAGGGTGCAAATGTGTAAAAATTTTGTTTTTTTAATTTATTTTTTGGTTCTGTCATTCAGCTTTAGTCCGGTCCTCTGCTTGGATGAGTGGAATCTTGGAAGTCCAAAGTTATAAAAAACTCAAACCAAAAGTTTTATTTGGGAACAATATCAGATGGAAAAACCTGATCTAATCTAATTAGTGCTGTTAAAGTTAAACGTTAATTACATGTTTATGAAAATCTTTATAACACTAAAATTTTTTCTGAGGCAGGGTTAAAGCTGTGGTCTACGATTTGAAACCGCAGCCTGCCCCCCCTTCCCTCACCTCTCCCCTCCGTGTTCCAAGATCCCGCCCCCAGCTCGTGACGCCTCATAAAGCCCCCTCGGACTGAGCTACGAGCGACTAGCACAATATATCAGCAGCAAACTCAATCCAAAACAGCTCAGCTCAACTGAAAGTATCAAACACGACAGACATCTCCATTATAACACACAGCAGTAGCCATTTCAACTGGACCTGCGGCAATGCGGGTTTGGCGCCGCCAGAGCAGAGCCGAGTGTGGGGGAGGATTTATCTTTCTCAGCCTGTCCTCCCCAGCTCAGCTTACAGTGCTAACGATTAGCGGCTAACAGGCTAACCCGCTCCCCTACAAGTTATTATCCCGTGCAGGCACAAACTAACCACAGTTATTCAGCAGACATCTCCCACTGTAGTAAACAAAGCCATTACCTGATCAACCAGGGGCGAAACGGCCGATGCTGAAGGTCTGACGGCCGGCTGAGGCTATTCGTTAGCTGTTAGCCGTTAGCCGTTAGCCCGCTAACAGGCCTCAACCTGCGGGCAGAGCTCCGTTGGGCCCCGCGGGAGAGGGAGGCGGCTTCGGTCTCGGCGCTAGGCTTTTCCGGCTCCATGATAGTTCAGTAGCTAACGCTGCTAGCTGCTCACCGGAGGTAGAGGGGAGGAGGCGGGACCATGGGCAAGACGCTGCGTACTGCGTAGCGAGGGAGACGAGGATTGGATGGACTCATGGACTAACTCACGGACCAATTAATAGTCGCAGGTTCTTAGGTTTGATTGGTCAGCTAGTATGCAGCTTTTCAGCGGATATACTGAATGGATTTTTTTCGTTTTTTTTGGTCTTTATACTGTGTAGATAGGACCATAGGACCATAACAGCCTTATAAACGGTGTTATTAATATGTACAAAGCTTCCAAATCGTAGACCATAGCTTTAATGCACACGTTTTATTACAACCTGTCTCGACTCAGAGAAATCAGAAAGCAATGCACCATGGGGCTGGAGTCACTGGGTATGGACCCGTCGATGTTAGTTAGCATCATCAGGGTGCAGTTGCACTTGTGTTTTGCTGTATCCTGGGGTATTGTGTCTTCAGCCCTGTGAGGTCAGGATTTCCGCTGTGTCTGTGTCTAGTTACTGGGCCTGGACTGTTATGCCCACTTGTTGGGGTTTAAGTTCTCTATTTGTTATGATCTCTCTCAATTTCATTTAGCCATTTGTGTTTGTCTTAAATGTTGATTTTAATTAACCTTCTTCAGTTTTTCTTTTTTTCCCTTTGATGTTAAACTCTTGTACTTTGTTGTCCTATGGTCCAACCTGCTGTCAAAGCATTTTGTAAGCCCATATTTTTAAAAGTGCTATACAAATAAAGTTTATTATCATTATATTATTATTATTACCAGTATTGTTTTGTATGGCATGCACAAATGAACAGACATAAGAGTCATTTGTTGCAAGGTTATCTGCAAACCTCTGCTCGCCGTTCCTTTCGACAACAATGATTTTTATTTGCCTCTACTAAGTCCACTGCTACAAGACTTAATGGAGTCTAGCAGACTGTTCGCTGGCCAAGCATTCAGCCGATACACGAGCACCCCCCCCCCACACACACACAGGCCAGGTCATGCTATATTGTTTATATTATATTTAGTGCCATGGGCCTCAAGAAACCTCACTTCATAAAACTCAAACTATCCCTTTAAAGTAACATTTAAACAGTGAGGTTTATAACGTGCAGGTAAAGTGTTATGAATATTTTCCCTTTTTTGTGAACTCGCAGCCCTACACAAAGGATAGAGACCAAACGACACAGGGTGTGTCTGGATGTGCCAGATGAGGTTGTTCCTAAAGATGAAGATGATGAGGATGTTGAGCAGTATGGAAAGCGTCCCAGGCTCAGCCTTATACCTCCACGTGCAGTGTCACAAGATGGAAAGAGGAATAAAGGTAACATTACCTTACAATAATATACGTTCATATCTTTTTTTGACAAATCTCTGACATGCTCAGATGTTTAAAATACTTTCTGAAAGGTAAATTTGCTAACATTGTAGAATAATCATGACCTCAATTTCATTTTCAGGCCCACCCAAGTTGGTCGTCACACCGACCAAGCTCACTTTATTGGATCCATTTCACAGGGGCTTAAACGGCGATGTAAGCCGACCCCCTCATTACGCCAAAACTCGTGCGCCTGCAATCTCCTCCCTGTCCCAGCCCAGAAATGGACATCTATCTATTTCAGCTACACCAACATGGACGGAGGCCAACGTTGCACCAACGCGCAAAATGGGTGTAGCCAGCCTGCTTTTCCACAGAACTCTTACAGCAAAAGACACACTTCAGGTGCACAGCTACACCGTAGAAAAACAACAGCAGCAGCAGGTGCACACACAACTGCAGGTCCACAGCTATGCCAGAGAGCATCAACCACGCCATCTCCAGCACAAAACCTGCCCAGCACCTCACACGCAGGTTCAGTCTTCATCTGAGGCACAATGCTGTGAGAAGAAAGAACCAGAAACTAAAGTCATTCTTCAGAAAGTAGCAACAAATGGATCTGAAGCTCCAGGCCTTATGGAGCAGGACCAAAGGGAGGAAAAACCTAAAATGGCTACGCCTGTCTTGGTTAAGATTGTGATGAAGAAACCTGAGGATGACCCCACCAGCAAGAGTGCTTCCCCCCAGACTCACATGCATTTCAGAGAAATGGAGAAAACAGAGATAGAGCTCCCAAAGAACAAGAGAAAGGTCTGTACTTATTTTTTCAACTTTTTATAAATACTTTAATTATTAGCACAGTTTCTTGTTTTTAATATAACTCATGCTCATGATTCAACTCCTGAAGTTTTATGTAACAATCTTTGTTGGCTTTGTACACTAATGCATGCTTTTAAGAGCACAGCTGTCTTTGTGTGCTGCATGATTAATCTTTCTAAACACTAACATTCAAAAAACATATCATCATTAACTGTGAAGCAGGATTTGTGATTATCTAGAGCCCCCTTCATAGAGCATAGGGTTAAACCTGGGATTTCAGCGCTGAAAGGGTGATTCACTTCTCACCGATTCAGATCATGGCAGCTCCCAGTGGTGCAGGTCATAGAGGTCATGCACATAATGTCACAACAGTTGTGAATGGATAGGTCTACATTGTTTCAGTTACCGTTTTTGTCTGCCTGCTCAGTACAATGTAGATCCCTCACTTATGTATCTTCACAAAAATATTTGGAGTAATTTACATTTATAAAGCCAAAGATAATATACCACTGAATCAGTCACATGACAGCCTACATTTGTTCTGTTATGATTAATATTCAAGAAGCCCAGGTCCTTGTAGCATCTGTCGTTTTAACATAGAGAACTGTTTATATCAGGAGTGGGCAACTATCAATACCATAAGGGGCACATTCCTTTTTTTTTCTGTGGTCGAGGACCGCACTGTTACATATAGTTGACACTCTCAATAAGAAAAGTATTTAAATAAACAAAAACTAGCTTCACAAAGGATTATACCAACACTTATATATTCTAACTAAAACTAATTTAAGCTTCTTTTTAATGCTTACCAGTTTTTAAAGCTCAAAATTATTACCATTACCATAGTTTCCAAATGTGTTTTTTTTACCAATACTATAAATTATATTGTAATATCTCATCAAATATTTTAGAGATACAATCATAGCAAAGTAAAAACTTTAGTTACTTCTAAAAACACAAAGCACATACCAACAATTTAAGGTTAGTAAAAATGTTTTATCACCTATCCTAATTAATGCATAATGTAGTACTGGTTACTCATGATGAATCAGGTTCAGAAACTGTTGATTTTGCTTCTTCATATTTCCACATTGTTTGGGTTTTTTGTCAAATGACTGGTGGGCCGCATCGAGTGACGTGAAGGGCCACATATGGCCCCTGGGCTGCCAGTTGCCCACCCCTGGTTTATATGGAAGCATTTGACCAATTAGTCATTAAGTAAATAAACAACAGTCTATCCAAATATCCATCCATCCATATATGATGTTTGCAACTGATAAAGTAGTCTATTTAGTAACAGTGTTAATTCAATTAAAATGTTTCACAAAATTTCAGTTAGCTGGTGCAAAAAAAAAATCAAGATAACATGAAGAAATGGGCATTGAAATGTTTTTAGCTCTTTTGTAGAGAGGGGCAAAAGATCCACATGCAGCACGGAGCCACTGGTTGCTTCTCCTGACACAGAGCCTACATAGAAACAGATCATTGTGTTCTTTCTACTGAAAAAAGAATTCTTCAGGAAGTGATTACTGAAAAGATGGTACTTTTTTGTTGAATTCAAGCACTTTCCTCTCAGCAGTCTGTGCTTTTTGCCATCCAATAGCTGGGACAGATGACTTTTCACAAGTTGGCAAAGAAGTTCTAAAACTCCTGGCTAACTCCAAAGTACAGGGCAGAGCGTTTTTCCAACGATTTTTATGTGTCAGCCAATCAAAATGTCCTGCAAATTTTGTCAAGATACTGTTGACTGGACTTGTTGAGATATGTGTGAGGACCAGAGTGAGTTGTCATATTCCATCACTTAAGTATTATTATTACATGTCCCTGGTTAATTTTGCGTAAAATACTGAAAACTATATTCTCCAAAATTAGAACAGAAACTGAACGTAATATGAGAAAAACTAAAATGGAATTTTGGAAAGAATAGCACAGATTTTGCAGAGCCCCATACTGGTGTTTTTAACTGTATTTTTGCTGCAGCTAGAGGGATATTAGTCTCTTGTACTTAATATTTCTGAATGTGAGTTTGCTCTGAGTTTGTAAAATGTTGCTTTCTGCAGACTTGTTCATGTTAAGAACTAGCCATGTGGGCTGCTAACAACAACATCTCCTCTGTGTAACCGAGTTTTAGAAACTTTGGGTTAGCGTAACCAGTTGCTAATTTGTTTTGTTTGTTGGCTCAGTCTGATGTTGTGTGTCAGGTTTTTGAAGATAAACAAAAAATACCTCTGAGTATGATGAGCTTGTTCCACAGTCTTTTGAACAGATATGATGTTGGAAAAAAATGTACATCTACATGACTTTCCTTTCTTTAACTTTGATGCATGAAGTCAGTGTCGCTGGGGGAAAATGGCTTGTTGGTATCTCTGTACTGGTGCATTTTCTTTGCATGATGTTTCCATACTAATCTCTTGAAGCTCACTTTAATAACATCACTTGAATAGATCATGTCCAAAGCATTTCTGGTGGCAGATCAAACTCCTATGTAATTTTCTGAAGTCTGCCCTTAATGTTCAATGTTATTGATGCTGTCCAAACTACAGAGTTACCAATTCCCGCTTTTGGATAGTGGCATTATCGTCGTGAAAGACGCCATCCCTGTCCGGCAACCAATGCATGATGAGATGAAGGTGATGGCTCACAATCATCATGTAAGTGAGTAAGGGCTGTGACCCAAATCCCTTAAGAGATTTATGGACTTATCTGTAACTGGAAATGTAAACACACCAGTACAGAGCTTCCAACTGACCTGGGAAATCATGCCCGCTGATGCTGTGTTCGCTGTCAGAGGTACAGTACATTGTGTGTGGTTAAGGTTCGTCTTGCTCTTCTCGTGTTTCTCCAGCAGATGTCAGAAGAACAATCCTACTGCAAGTCTATTGTGAAGAAGCAGCAGCAGCAAGAGCAGCTGCCAAAGTTGCCCCGTCATCACCCTCTGATAAGAGAGCTGCACAGTGACGATGGTACGCAGCTCATAGTTTATCTGCAAAAGGAAAATATGCCTTAGTTGAAATTCTGTATTTTTCACGTTTGCGTTCAATGTTCTGTTTTTATTCTTGATTCTTTTGTTTTTCATCTTGATCTGAACCCATCTGTCATTATCTCTACATCCTGCCTGTAGATTGGTATGTTGATGTGAAGGTTGAGCAAGAGGAAAAGGAGGAGTGGGCGAAACCGCTAACGCAGCTTTGGCAGAGTCGGCCGTACAACCCTCAGGCTGAAAGGGAATACAACAGAAGAATGGGTCAGCAGGCTCCATACTGCTCCATCTGCCTGCTATTCCACACCTACCATCAGGTGACAGCTCATAACATTACATGCTGTTGGGAAGTTTTTCTAATTTCTCTCCATTTTTCTTTTCCAAATTCCATCTTGCGTAAAATACAGAAACATTTGATCATTGTAACGGGGATAGAAAAGGTCAAAAATGCACTACTCATAGTTTGTATATGACTTATCACACCCAGAGTTTCTTTGGCTCAGCTGGCTCCAGTGACCTGTTGACACAAGTGATAAGGATTTTTGGCCCTAGAGACATTCTTATCAGCTGTTACAAGGCTTCCCAGGGTTTGCTGAAGTGTGTTCACACTAATTGGATAGAATTTTTTGAATTTGGCCTCAAACATAAACAAGACTGACTTTAAAAATATCAACATATTTTCATAACCCACAGAAGACTTTTTTTTAACTTTATTTTCCTGAAAAAGTATGAACATTTATATACACACGAAAAAAGAACAAAACACAGACAAAAAATACAATATATAATAAACAGGCGTTTAAACGGAGGTCATGCATTAGTTCAATACTTTCATACCAATGAAGCATGTCAGTTCATAGAGGACAAGATCAGTCCTCCTCCCTTAAAGACACATACACGATCCATTTTTTCCAGTGTTGCAAAAACTTTTCTGTTCTTAGATCCAGTGAGCAAGTTAACCTCTCCATACTCTGTATAGCTGTGACAATTTCTATCCAGTCTATCTTTGTTGGAGGAGTGGGATGAAGCCACTTTCGTGTAACTGCTTTTTTGCTGGCAGCCAATAATACTTCTATTAAGTATTTATCTGGTGCTGAGAAGCCGCAGAAGACTTTTTTTTTTTTTTTTTTTTTTTTTTTTATAATGTATATTTTTTGGGCATTTGTGCCTTTATTGATAGGAGAGAGACAGTGGATAGGCTTGTGAAAGGGGGAGAGAGAGAAGGGGAAGACACTCTGCAAACTGGTCACAGGCGGGATTCGAACCTGGACCAGCAGAAGCATGTACATGGGGTGCTAACCACTACGCCAAACCAGCACCCCACACAGAAGACTGTTTGATGAAAAAAAAAAATCTAACACATTATCCATCCCAAAAGTGAAATATTTTTCAAAAAGAAAGTCAAATTTGTACAGTAATCATGCCCTTTGTCTTCATATTATTCTTAGAGAGTGGTGCTAGAATGAACCCAAAAAAGCAGAAGTGAAAGTGTTTTAGCACTTATGATTCAGAGAGCTGAAGTACATGAGATTTTTGAAGATCTTTTTGGTTAAATAGCTGACATTAGGTCTGTGGTGAACACTTGCTTTAGTGTTAATGAACATTGTTTTTTGAAACATAAAATTCATTTGAAATGGTCCTGTCTTTGAATTTTAAAGCATTATTGTGTTTTTCAAAGGATGGATGCCAAAAATGGCCAGTCCCTAATTCAATCATTTCAGTTATTATTTTGTGGGTTGTAATACACACATTGACATGACATTACTAACAATAATGATAATACTTACACCAGAGCCACAACCATGGCACTTTATCTGTTTATCAGATTAGGGGGAAATCCTCAGAAAAAGGTGACTACCTAACCTTATACATCAGAAGTGTGGTTGCTGCTTTAAAGTCAAACCTTCATGCTGTAATTCCACCATAACTTATTAGTAGATTGTTACTCATCCTGTTCAGGTCTAAGTCTAAATACTCATGATGATACAGTGTATCATGACACTATGACCAGGCTGATAGATCACTTTTATTTTTGCTTAATAGCCTTTTTTTTAAATAAAAATCATTTATATCACGGGGTGCTGCTTTGGCAGAGTGGTTAGCAACCAGGCACATCCCATGTACTTGCTTCTGCCGGCCCGGGTTCAAATCCAGCCTGAGACCAGTTTGCAGAGTGTCTTCCCCTACTCTCTCACCCCCTTTCACAGGCCTTTCCACCATCTCTGTCCTATCAACAAAGGCACAAAATGCCCAAAAGTACATTAAAAAAAAATTTATATAATTAAGAACCCACAATATTAAATACACAAAAGCCTAGTTTCTGATCAGTTTTTATTTGTTTATCCCCATCGCAGTGACCATGGTTTAAACTTATTGTTTTTCTCAGTGACAGAAATGATAACAGGAAATGTTATTGAGAGACACAAATAAATGATTGTCTTCTGCCAACCAGAGGCTTAAAGGTGTAGTGTGTAGAAGTTGGCAGCATTTCGCCAAACAGTAATGGCGAATATAGGATATAATGCTTCTTTTTGTTTGTAAAGTCTGTTGAAAAAGGTGTACAATCATCCTCATATAACTTTAGTTGTTGTTTTATTAAGCTGTAAAAAGCTTTTTATATTTATGTACCGCAAGTCTCCCCTTTGTTTTTTATTTAATTTTTATTTATTTAACCAGGAAAACCTCATTGAGATTACAAATCTCTTTCACAAGAGTGTCCTGGCCAAGACGGCAGCACATTCAACAGTTTTACACAAACACATGCAGTCATCAAACACATAAAACAAGAATTCAATACATTAAGAAAAATTTGTGGAGGCTGACACAACAGTCCACCATGTTGTCTACTGGACAACTATAGTGAAACGTTATTTTTGAATACGAGTCTATAGAAGTTTACAAAGTGTATAATCATCATTTTAACTGACCTCTTAACTGTTGTAAATGATGCCCTGTTCAGGATCCTTCTTGGTCTTCACCAGCTCTCGTCCCTGAGTGATGTGATATTTTAGTAACAGATGGGCTCATTCTGAACACTTGATGTCGCGAAAATACCAATTTCTATACACTGCACCTTTAACTCAAATATAAAACAAATTCCCTGAATAACTTTAAATGTTTAAGTATATAGCACAGTCGGAAAGAGAGTCTCCAGTTTTACCTGAGCACTGCTTTGTCTGAAATATGCAGTGCACGTTCAGTTTGGCACTAAAAAAGCATTGATGGATAAAATATTCTGACTCTCTTATTATTGCATATATTGATTTGAAATGTCACAGGTTTGACTGTGTAGAAGTGAATGTTTGATGTACTTTTGTATTTGTGGAAGAATTAGAATAAGGAATTGTGCTAACAAGACTGGCTTTTTTTCTTTTCCCATAGTCTGAGTCTGAAGATCCAAACTCGTGCGTGACGCTGGTGAACCGTCCAGGAGGCCGGCAGTGGTCCAAACCGCTCATCCCTGAGATGTGTTTCAACACCCAAGTCAGCAAGACGGGCGACACCGGAAAGGGCCAGCTGTCAAATCCTCATTTGGCCGAGGACGGAACCAGCCGGCTAGTCAGCTGTGCGCAGTGCTGCGTCCGCGTACACACTAGTAAGGCCCTTTTTGGTTCAGTGATGTGAACGTGCAGAGACATGAGTTCCTCCAAAAGTCTCTCTTTTAATAGCCTGATGTTTTAGTTTGGGACATGTTAGACATAGCAGGCACCTCCAAAAATAGTTTTTTTTAAAAGTGACTGTCCTTGGAAAACAAAAACACTCTGTTCCCTGCTTTCATTTCCCTTTTTTTATATAAAAACAGCAGGACCACATGTGCTGTTTGTAATCCATGAACCAAATGCCCAAAGATAATTTGTATGGTCTGATTACATGAAAACTACCAAAAGAAACAAACAGTTCATTTATTTAGATAGAAATTTATCTGTACAAAGAGCTTTGCATGCATGACTTGATGTGTCACAAAGTTCCTTTCTGCGTCTCCTCAGGTTGTTATGGTGTGTCTGGACACGGAGCAGAGCTGGACGAATGGCTGTGTGCTCGCTGTGAGGCAGACGCCATGACTGAGGTTTGTTGATTGGATCAACTGCAAAATAACAGGGAGTTGTGCAATAGTTATTCGTCAAACTTAAAAACACAATAATAGTGGTGGAAGTGTTATTTTCCTGTGTCAGTAGTAATTTTTAGTGATTTCTCAATGTGTACGAAAACTATGTATGTAAGACATTTCAGACATTTCGTTATGCAGCTAGTTAGGACTATGTGGCCCAAATATCTGGCCAATTTTTCTCCATAGCTTTAATTTGCCTTTTTGTGGAAGAAACATTTTTCCATAACTCGCTGTTCTGAGACTTTCATGATCTCTGAAAGTTGCCCATATCTTTATAGTATTGTTTATTGAAGTCAGTAGTCAAATAAGACAATTAAAAACCAAAACAAAAAGTCAAATCTTAATTGAAATGATCTTAAACGAAATGAAAGAGGAATGCTCTTTAACGATCTACCCTGTTTTAAAAAACACTAAATAACAAAGTAATTAGTAAACACAAAATATATAAATTAATTAACTGCAGGACAAAAAACCCCTCAAATTCTACTGTAATAACCAGGGATCTAACTTATACTTCAAAGACAACCATGGAAAATGAATCCAGCTCCACCTGTTTAACATGATGGTTTTTATTTTATCTTTTAATATGAAGACTTTTTTTTTTATTATTTGGTTTCTCAGTCAAGAGACAGTTTGGTTTTGAGTTTTGACTTTTTAAGGCTCTGTTCCCTCTAAAGCTCTATTTACACTATGCTACAGCTGACCCCACTTTCAGCTTCATCCCTGCCTCTGACCAAAGTCAGCAAAGGCCCAAATTATCTGGTGATCCAAAAGATAATCTGACCTGATCATCCTGTAGTGTGAGGTGTTTTGAGAGTCATTTCATCCTCTCAGTAGAAGATTGGATCTGTCTCGACTTGAAACATATACAACCAGAAATCCTTGTGTGTGGAGTGCTTTAATGTGAAGCATATACACTCAACAAAAATATAAACACAACACTTTTGTTTTTGCTCCCATTTTTCATGAGATGGACTCAGATCTAAAATTCATTCCAGATGCACAATATTACCATTTCTTTCAAATGTTGTTCACAAATCTGTCTAAATGTGTGATAGTGAGCACTTCTGCTTTGCTGAGATAATCCATCCCACCTCACAGGTGTGCCACATCAAGATGCTGATCTGACATCATGATTAGTGCACAGGTGTACCTTAGACTGTCCACAATAAAAGGCCACCCTGAAATGTGCAGTTTTGTCTCAGCAAAATGCCACAAATGTCGCAAGCATTGAGAGAGCGTGTAATTGGCATGCTGACAGCAGGAATGTCAACCAGATCTGTTGCTCGTGCATTGAATGGTCATTTCTCCACCATAAGCCGTCTCCAAAGGCATTTCAGAGAATATGGCAGTACATCCAACCGGCCTCACAACCGCAGACCACGTGTAACCACACCAGCCCAGGACCTCCACATCCAGCAGGTTCACCTCCAAGATCATCTGAGACCAGCCACTCAGACAGCTGCTGAAACAATTGGTTTGCATAACTAAAGAATTTCTGCACAAACTGTCAGAAACCGTCTCAGGGAAGCTCAACTGCATGCTTGTCATCCTCATCGGGGTCTTAACCTGACTCCAGATCGTCGCCGTAACAGACTTGAGTGGGTAAACGCTCACATTCGATGGCGTCTGGCACGTTGGAGAGTTGTTCTCTTCACGGATGAATCTCGGTTTACATTGTTCAGGGCAGATGGCAGACAGCGTGTGTGGCGTTGTGTGGGTGAGCGCTTTGCTGATGTCAGTGTTGTGGATCGAGTGGCCCATGGTGGTGGTGGGGTTATGGTATGGGCAGGCATCTGTTATGGACGTAGAACACAGATGCATTTTATTGATGGCATTCTGAATGCATACAGATACCGTGATGAGATCCTGAGGCCCATTGTTGTGCCATACATCCATGAACATCACCTCATGTTTCAGCAAGATAATGCATGGCCCCATGTTGCAAGGATCTGTACACAATTCTTGGAAGCTGAAAATTTCCCAGTTCTTGCATGGCCAGCATACTCACCGGACATGTCACCCATTGAGCATGTTTGGGATGTGCTTGACCGGCGTATACGACAGCATGTACCAGTCCCGACTAATATCCAGCAACTTCGCACAGCCATTGAAGAGGAGTGGACCAACATTCCACAGGCCACAATTGACAATCTGATAAACTCTATGCCAAGAAGATGTGTTGAACTGCATGAGGCAAATGGTGGTCACACCAGATACTGACTGGTTCTGAGTCCCCAGACCCCCAATAAAGCAAAGAAAATGCACATTTCAGAGTGGCCTTTTATTGTGGACAGTCTAAGGCACACCTATGCACTAATCATGGCGTCTGATGAGCATCTTGATGTGGCACACCTGTGAGGTGGGATGGATTATCTCAGCAAAGCAGAAGTGCTCACTATCACACATTTAGACAGATTTGTGAACAACATTTGAAAGAAATGGTAATATTGTGTATCTGGAATGAATTTTAGATCTTTAAGTCCACCTCATGAAAAATTGGGAACAAAAACAAAAGTGTTGTTTTTATATTTTTGTTGAATGTAGTTAGACATCAGAAATTGAGGAACAAGTTGTTGATTTGTGGCACAACAAGAGCTTCTTTACAGGGTAACGTGCATTATATTTGACAAACCGATAAGGAGATTAACAGACATCACAACCACCGGGGATTATATAGGAAACTTTACACTAAAGTGTATTTAATCATACAGTAATACTAGCTGTGAGAAGAGAGGCCCTGGTTGCTGGTGAGTAAATCAGTTGGTATGTGGTGTACTCTCTCTCCCTCTGTGGCACACCCCATACTACCAGAACAGAACTGTGAAATGTGTCTTCATTTGTCTTCATGTTTGGAGTCTCTAACAAATCTGTAATCAGTTCAAATCTTATGTGTGTAACAAGCCTAAGGTATAATGACTCTTCCTTTTGTTAAATCTTTTCTGGATGCTGGTTGGCAAGATTTTCTTAGGAGCTTTATTCATATTTTGAACAACAGTGTAATCCACTAATTCATACAATTTTAACTTTCCACTGATCGCTCTGTTTCTTTTCTGTTGTAAAACTAAAGTTGATATCAAGCATATAGCACAATACAGACCATTTTAGCACGCAGCAGCACTTTCAAAAGTCGACTTGTTCTGATCTCGCCTCAATGCAATCAGGCACTTAACCACCGCGCCTCTGTCACACAAATAAACTCTGCTGTGTGCTGCAGTTTCCCTTTGTACAAACAGCGGCAGCGTCACTGCCTTTGTTTTTCAGGTTTTGAAGAATGTTTTTCTAAACTTTGTTCTTAGATGTATCTTTAAATTTCCTCTGCTTTCAACACTCCTGTCTGCTCAGAACAATGGATTGATGTTTTGAAACTCTCTGACGGCGTTCAGTTCTGACACTTTTGACCAGCAGTGGGCAGTATGCTCCACATTAATGTCACTGTGGACTGTGGCTCCAAACCTGCTCTGATTTTACTGGAGGAACATAACCGTGCCTTTTTATTCTCAGAAATGTCATAGTTAACCAGTTTTTGGAGATAAAAGTCTATGTCATCTTCCTTCATATTTTTTTTTTAAATTCAGATATATCTATACAGAGAATTAATCCCTTTGATGATGAGAGTGTTTACTGTCTGCAGTGTGTTGATTTTTTTCAAGTGGATTCCTGTGGGAATTGGTTGATGACTTGCAATAAATATGTGAGGATAGTATGAAATATAAATACATGAATTAAACCAGATTAAGATGAGTTGATTCGTGGTTTAATAAAAATTGGAAAATGAAGCTAACATATTCAGAGACAACACATCAGTTTTATTGACTTTGCTCAGATTCTGCTCCCTTTATTTCAGTTTTGTGAGTTTTTACTGATCCTGTCATTTACTAAACAGATATTATTAACTCTCAGTGATGTATGTATGCAGGTCAAACCTTAGTAGCATGTTTTAAAATTGTTGTAGGTTTGAGCCGTTTTGACAGCTGCCATGACAGGTGGGCTGGTGGTTACAAGGAGCTGCTTTATTTTCAGCTTCAGCAACACAGGTAGGTGTTGGTGTCATGAAAACTGATACCTATCTGTGTGGTCCAGTAGAGGAGGATTGGTGATTCCCAGTGTAGACCTAATAGCTGAACATAAATATGTGAACATGAAAAACGTCTTAAGGTAAAGATATCAGGCATCAGAGTGGAGATTTTAAGCCTTGGTTTTAATTGTAGGGTCTTGGCCCTCTGATCCCAAGGCATGTCTTAATACGATTTAAATATATTTACCAAAAGAATAACGTCACTTACACTGCCTACTTTCCCAGGGGTGTGACTGCAAGAGTCTGTTTTACCTGTATTTTATGAAAACAATTAATTGATGCTCATTTTTCGGTGTGAGTCCTGGGGGCTCCTCTCAGGTGCAAGTAGGGGAGGTCTTGGGAGTTAAAGTTTGGAACCATTATCGTAGAAGATAACCTTTGTTGTTTTTCTCTTCTTCTTTTAGGACTGCTGTTTGTGTTCCTTGAGAGGTGGAGCTCTGCAGAGAGCCAATGATGACAAGTAAGTGAAACATGAGCCATCTGAAACTGAAACTATTCAAGAGAAACTATCAAACCTAAAAGTTCTTTTGGACAGGGATCAGTTTTAGACAGAAACCTATTCAGGATGCATCATGATATTGCATTTTTTTGTTTTTTCTGATATTGCCAATATGCAATAAGCCAATATTTCCAAACACATTTAAATGCGCTAAAATGCTAATATACACCTTTTCATTGATTCTTTTTAGCTTTGATATACTTGTAACTCTTATAGTTACTCTGTATGTGTTTGAAATAGACACTCAATAACTTTTACTGCTATAAAAATGCTTAATCTTTTTTTTTTTTTTTTTAAATGTATATTTTTAGGCATTTTGTGCCTTTATTGATAGGAGAGAGACAGTGGATAGGCTTGTGAAAGGAGGAGAGAGAGCAGGGGAAGACACTCTGCAAACTGGTCACAGGCGGGATTCGAACCTGGACCGGCAGAAGCATGTACATGGGGTGCTAACCACTACGCCAAACCAGCACCCCAATATGTTTAATCTTTTAAAAGTAATGAAAAAACTGTCAACATTATGAGCAAGTCTTTTTTTTTTTGTACATTTAAAAGCATTAAAGGCTTCGTGTCCCTGTTTTAAAAGCTATAAACAGCACCACAGTGCAGTAACCTGTTTTTCAAAATGTAAATGGACTAAAATACTTTTTAATTCAAATCCATTTTGCTAAAGGACAGCCAGTTAAAAGGAAGGATTTCTGAGAGAATACCAACAAAGTGCCAAAACAAATAAAACATTTTCTTCTTACATGAAAACCTAAAACCGTATTAACTATCTCAGACATTTCTTTAGTCCTTACAGCCCTTATTTCAGTTTCAGGGATGAAGATTAAAAGCCAAGGTTGGATGTTTGTCCCGGTTCAAACTCTACGAACTTGATTCCTTACCTGATGGGATTAGATAAAGCCCTGTGGTACACGTGTACGCTCTGCTGATTTACATCTCTGAGACACGGGCCATCAGTATCAGAAGAAGTTTTCATCAAAATGTATATAAATAATTAACCTTCAAGAGGAAGATTTGAAATCCAAGTACAATTTTCTGTATTGAACTTGCAAAATAATAGAGAAGAAAATCCTGAATAATACAATTTTATGCAAAATTCAAAGCTTCACTTAATCAGAAGATTTTTTAGCAGTCTGTCTCTTAGAGCACCGGTCTAAAGACAATGGGAAGACATTTGCTCACATAATCCTTCCCCTTTACAAAATGAATTGATTATTTACCTGGTGTCTTTATAAATGTAATCTCAAAAATGTTTTTTTTGTTGAATTTATCCAAATCTATGCTTAGTTTACTATTTTCTTGACCTTCAAAAGCGGACATACCACTGATATTTCCGTCTAATGAAATACATTGTGTCAGTACTTACATGAAAAAGTCGTGCCTCATTTAATTTCTTGAACTAGTTCTATAATGGACAGCAAGGAGGTTCCTGGTTAGGGATGGGAATCGAAAACCAATTCAAGTTGAGAATCGTTAACAGCTCTATCAAAGTATTGATATCATTAATCTTTTTGCTGAACAATTCCCTTATCAATTCCTTCCACTGACAGGGTTCAGAAGCGTCAGAATTGTGGCTTGATCTTTTACAAAAGGCGCCTACTGCACAACCAGTGGAAACGCCAGCAACTTGCAGAAGCAGTTATAAATGCTGTGACATGTGTTTGACATTGTTGACCTAAAAATCCACAGGCCAACATTTGCCCACATGGAAAATCTGCAGGAATCAATAAGGGAATTGTTCGAGGATTGGATCGATTAACTGGATTGTAAATAGCATTGGTATCGATAAAACCTTATCGATTCCCATCCCTACTCCTGGCACAGTTCATGGGTCAGTCGGGGCCGTTCTGTGTGGAGTTTGAATAGTCTCCCCATGCATGTGTGGGTTCTCTCTGGGCACTCTGGCTTCCTCGTACAGCTCAAAAACGTTCTTTCTGGGTAAATTTGTGACTTTGACCTTTAGGTATTAGTGTGCTTGTCTGTCTATGTATGTGGCCCTGCTATCAGCTGGTGACCAGTTCAGTTCAGCTGGGATAGGCTCCAGCCTCCCGTGATGGATGGAAGGATAGTTTTGTACCTACATTTTTATACCAAAGACTGTTATATTTGACGTATGAAAGATATCAAAGACATATATATCATATAAAATACAGTGTATATAAGCACACATATTTAAAACAGTCTTGCTTGCATGTACTAAATGACCCCTGCCTTAAAGTCTGCATAATCGACAAAAAAGGAAAAAAAGAGGAAAATAATGGTATTAGGAGATATTATGTGACAAGACTTTGCATGTGCTCTCCAGGAGCTTTGGGCTACTAGGAGAGAGGTAGATGATTAGATAAGTGTGCCTGTATGTTGGGAGCCAGGCTGAAACTGAATATTATCAAGTTTTACCAGTACAACTACAAAAAGTTCAATCTTCCTGTGTGTTTGACTTTTTCTTGGTCAGTAATGTCTCATTACACTTCATCAACATTTCTTTTGTGAAAAAACAAAAATCATAGAAAGATCTGGATTGCTTCTGATTACTTAGAATATACAATCCAGCTCAGTTTTTTCATCAGAATTCTTCGTGGTCTCGCTCACAAACCACTAAAATACAGAATGTTTACATAACAGATAGTTCAGGGTGGCTGACTGGTTTGTTCACAGCAGATTGTTGTGCCTGCATTCAGTCTCCATATTGAAGCAGCTTTTTCCTTTTTCTGCTTTGTTGAAATTCATCTGGGGCATCAAGCCCCTCAAGCTAAGTGCGCTTGGTTATTGCAGACATACAGTGTACACACAGGCTCACACAAGCACCAGTACTGAATAAGAGTGTGTGCACACATCGTGTGGTTAAATGTTATCTCTCCATGTGTGGCACAGAAACTGAATGTCAGTTAAAATGGCAGGAAATGTCTGTCTATCTTGACTTGTGATAGAGAGAAGTGATGCCCTGTTTCCATTATTTTTTCACTATTATTTTTGTTAATGTCGTCAAATGATCCTTTATAGTTGAGATTGTGGTTAAGAAGTGTGTTTAGAAATTCTAGACGGATGATTTTAGCATCAGATGATAACAGCTTTTTATAGGGTTTGGAGGCTTTCAGCTACAGCACATGATTTCCACTGCAAATGAAGTTGCCAGTATTAAATGGTGTTTTCTGTCTCCATGATAACTGAACAAACACCAGCTGATGAACAACACAGAGGCACAGGTGAAGGTTAACAAAATTGTTCGAAAAGGACACTGTGTTCAGCTTATTTAGTGCCTCATAGTTAATAAATTATGAAAAGATAAACTTTAAGCTTCCTCCAAAATACATAATACTTGTAAAGAAGCATTTGAAACCATAACAAGAAAAAATAAGATTGAAGTGAAAACTTAATATCACCAGTAGATTGTTGAATGGGAACACGTCTGCAATACAAACACAGAAGTCTCAAACAATTTAGACCAATAATTTACTGATGTGAAGTATGAAGACATTTTCAAAGAAGTTGCACAAAACTAAGAAAGAGGATGTAAGGAGCACCAGGGAGGTGATAGAAAGATAAAAAAGGGCACCCAAAATGAGCAAAAAAATGTTGTATTTGAAGTCATTAATTATATATTTTGTTCATAACATAAAAAAATGGTTCAGTTAATGTCATCCACAACTGTTGTCCCCTGAACTTTAAACTGTTTTAGATCCTCATGTTTGCTTTTCTCATGTTCGCAGGTGGGTTCATGTGCTGTGTGCCATCACTGTGCTGGAAGCTCGCTTTGTTAACATCACCGAGCGCTGCCCCATCGACATCTCCGCCATCCCACTGCCACGCTTCAGACTGGTAAGAATCAGTCAAAATGCAGTCTGGATGTTATTCAAGGTCGATTCTAATCTGGATTTTCTGAGCTGTAATGTCAATTTAAAGGACTCAATTTATCAATCACAGTATTTCCAATCTCAATTTATCGCTTTACTAAAAGCAGGTTAATATGTTACCTTTTTTTTCCCTATGTTGTCCATTATTTGGAAATATGTAGCAACATTCATAACAGTATTGAGAGCTTAAGAATACAGTTTCTTATTAGTATTGTTTAAATGAAGCATGATCCCTGAAACACTGATGAACTTTGTTCCAGTGACAGAAATAATTACAATAAATTAAATAAAGAAACCACTTTCCAGAGGCTGAACTTCAATGCAATACAAATCACTGTGATGTCTGTATTGTACTAATTAATAATATACAGATATCGTGACTTAAAATATCAATATGTATTCAGCCCTAAAACATTTCTACACTTTTAAGTGTAATTAAATGCATAAATCTTTGTAATAGGGAAGCCTTTATCTGGATCGTAAAAGTTGATTTGTATAATTCAATACCTAAATTCTCATTCACATCTGTGCAGAGCTCTGATAATCAAGTAGACATACCTAAAAACATGCAGCAGGAGTGGAAAAAGAGATGAGTGAAAGGTCAGAAGAGTGGTTTCTTTTTCTACAAGTAAACTGTGCTTGTTATGTCTGTCTTCTGATCCATGAATCGATTCTTATATCGTGACAAGTTTGATGTGTTAGATCTACATCATACACCATGGCTCCACATAGGCCTGTGTCTACACTTAAGTTTATGATCGTGCACTTGCGTGTTCATATATGCTGCACACTCGTAATTTTTTAATGTGTTTTATTTACTGTTTGTGAATGGGGCTGTAAATGAACAGGAAGTGCTTTAATAGTATTGCGTTGCATGCATCCCTCCTGGCATGATGTTGTCTTACCTCCTCATGGCTTTATGAGTCAGTCTTTCTTCACTGTAAAACCTGCTTGACTGACCCTCCATGTTAAATTCATGATAAACAGAGCTGCTCTCTCTTCCCATTGAAGGAGCATGTTTCATCACACTGAAACTAGCTTAGTGCCTGTAGTCTGTCGACACTCTTTTCACTTCTTGTTTTGGTGCCTGGGTGTCTGTGGATACTGGATGCTATTTTTGTTGTGTACAGAAGATTTTGGTCACTTTAGAAGTGGTAACCTGAGTTGGCCCTGTATCATTTTGTAGAACTGTATCATACAGAACAAGGAGAAACAATAAACCTTCTTCAGTGCCAAAAGACATACTGAGAAGTCTTGGCAGATTGTGTTATTAGTTGTGGTTTAATCAACAAAAACTGTGAGGCTGTTATTCTACTAGCTTGATTTCAATATGGGTGAGCACAACAGTCACACTGTGGCACGTGCAAAATAAGCCAGGTGATCCAATGCACTTGTTGCTGACATACTGTATATGTGCTGTTTGATAAGAGCCAAATGTGTTTTTTTTTAATCTTATCTCACTACCAGTCATCAGAGAACAGATCACTGCTCTCATGGCGTCTGTGTGTGTGTCTCCTGTGTGACTGTTCATGCCACTGCACTCACAGACACACCGACATGACGCACAAAGCAAAACACTCAGTTACATGAAGTAGCTCTTTAGTGAGTGTATACCCACCGGCAGCAGCACCACATGCTCGTTTCTCAATACTTTGACTGAATAATTGCACAGATGTTCTCATGTTATTTTTTCTTATGACGTAGTTGACTACACAAAGCCTGGTAGACATGATTGGTGGCATGTGAATAACACAAAAATAATCAAGTTTGTATATTTGTTAATCTGTTAAACAGTGTTGCTCCAGTGTTTCTTCTCTGTACTTCCCTCTGACTCCCTTTATGTGTGTGAATGTGTTGCTGACAGTCAGCTGTGCCTGTTTACCAGTCGACTCGTGGTTTTTGAACTATTTTTAACCATGGCACTCCTAATACAAGCCAAAATCTCCAGGCACACCATGGTCATCTCAGAATACCCTGTGTGCATGCCACAGTATCTAATCAGTCTGTAGAAGTTTATTTGCAAACATTAATGCCTAATAAAAATCAACAGCTACACCACTAATGAGAGATCTGTTTAGGCCTTTCAGAATTATACAGAAGTTCATTTGAAACTGTCTGATTTAAAAAAAAAATTCAACACACATTTGAACTTGCAGGTTTTGCATTTTTAATTAGGCAAACAAAAACATTGGAAAGACAAAAAAAGTGACATTTAGAGTGATGGTAAAATTAAAGTGGCAGTAATGTTAAAGCTTGAAATGACAGCATGAATTGGACTAATGAAGACAAAATGGGTCTTAAAAAGCAAAAAAAAATCTTAAAATAGTGTTCATTTGTTATTTAAAAGTAATAAATGAACACTAAATGATCTAATATGTGATCTTATTAAACAAATCACAATAAACATTGCGAAAAGTAAGAGAAATAATGCAATTTCTTCTTCTTTTTCTAAATATTGGTCACCTTGATAGTTGCTGTTAGGGGAGAAAAGCAGAGATACTCAGAGCAGCCAGAAAGTGAAACACAAACAAACAAACCAAATCGAGCACCAACAAAAGTCGGGTGTTGATGTTGTTTTTACAAAACAGTGCCAAAGTGGCACCTTTTTAATCTTAACCACCACTTTGTTTTGCCAAAACTGCCCGCCTACAGTACTTGATTACTCCCCTTGTGTCTTGCTTTGTTTGAAAAGTAAAACATTCATCTGTTGTTGTCATATTTTTGGCCCTTTTCTGTACGATGGAGTAATAATGAACATTGTACAACTCAAAGCACATTGTTTTGAGAAAGAATTGGGCAAACTTACCCCACCCACAACCTGTTTCACAACTTTGTTGTTAATACCAGAACGATAAATGGAGTATTGGAACAATTAAGACTACGTTCATGTGTTGCAGGTGCTTTCAAAAATGGAGGTCTTCCCTTTTGTTTTGAGAAATGATCCTGTCCACACCTTAAATTCAACCAAGCCTTCACTGCCTCTAAAGGGATTTGTCTTGCACAGAGAGAATGAAAACACAAACTACATAGGACATCAACAGCCACACAGAATAGAATGTAAAAACATGGAACAGTTAGCCAAAAATAAAAAAGATTAAATACATTTATAAGTAAAACGCATAATTCAAGCACAGCATGAATCGATGTAAGCTAGATCATTGTCAGGCTCTGTGAAGTGCAGTGTGCCATCTTGTGAGGTCAGAGTTCATTTAGCAGCTGGTTGCTCGGTGGTACAGAGGATGTGCTGCTTCTGGTAGTCTCCATCCTGAGTATTCTGTACCCACGTCTTGAGTTTAAGGATTCAAATTCAGACCAAGGAGGGCGCTGCAAGTCTGCAGTGATCTTTATTGCCAGAGTCAGTCAGTGTGGGTCATATGCTCGCCATTTATCTTTGTCTAATTTGTTCTAAAGTTGTCGGGACTATGCTCCTCCCCAGCACTGAAAACATGAACAGATTCAATGTAGCTTTTCTAAAACAGTTTTCAGCACCAGGCAGAACATGTTAAAGCTCCTCAGTTTCCTGAGAAAATAAAGATAATGTTGAGCCTGTGCCCATTTTTTAAGTGTTACCATTTCATGTTAACATTGTGTTCAAGGGACTGAGAGGAGTTTCTGAGTAATTACAAAAAAGTCTCACTTTTAGACATATGCCTGATCGAAATACACACTTTAAGATGAGTTTTATAGCATCAAAATAGGTTATCTATAAATGCTATTCCTTAGCTTCGTGGTCAGGTCGGACCACGAATTTCCTGCTACCACCAGCTTTAGTTTGGAGATAGTTCTGTGTTTTTGAAGTTAATCTAAGCTTCAATACTGAGCACACTTAGTTATTTAAACTCCAAAAAGATTTGTTTGAATACTAATTGCTGCAAAATCTTGTACAGACTTAATCAAAATCTTAAGACCAGTGGAAAAATTGCTAGAATATGCATTTTTCACATTTGGACCTTAATGAGGTGTTAAATAGAGCTACAATATGCAAAAGCAAGAAGGGGGGGTGTGACAAAAAAGCACTTTGAAAAAGTAATTTATTGAAAACAACAAGTAAACTGAAATAGGCTGTTTATCAACTGATCAAAAGTTTAAGACCATCGCTCAAAAAATTACAAAAACTCTCCAAACCAGAACAAAAATGTTTCTCAGTAGGACTCAGTAATGAGTAGCTCCACCGTTCTTGTTAATCACTTCAAAAATTTGTTTGGGTATGCTTGATGCGAGTGTTTCCAGGAAGCTTTTGGGAACATTGCTCCAAGTGGTGAAGATGGCTTCATGAAGGGCATCAACTGTCTGGAACTGATGGCCATTTTTGTAAACTTCCCTTGCCATCCATCCCCAAATGTTCTCTATGGGATTTAAATCAGGGGAACATGTGGGATGGTCCAAAAGAGTGATGTTATTCTCCCTGAAGAAGTCCTTGGTCAAGCGAGCATTGTGAACTGCAGCGTTGTCCTGTTGAAAAACCCAGCTGTTACCACACAGACGAGGGCCCTCAGTCATGAGGGATGCCCGCTGCAACATCTGCACGTAACCAGCCGCCGTTTGACGACCCTGCACCACCTGAAGCTCCAGTGTTCCACTGAATGAAAAAGCACCCAGATCATGATGGACCCCCCTCCACTGTGCCGGGTAGAAAACATCTCAGGTGGGATCTCCTTGTCATGCCAGCAATGTTGAAGCCATCTGGACCGTCAAGGTTACATTTTTTCTCATCAGAGAATAAAACTTTTTTCCATCTTTCAATGTCCCATGTTTGATGCTCCCTGGCAAAGTCTAAACGGGCAGTTTTGTGGCTTGAAGGAGACGAGGTCTTTGAATTAGTTTTTTTGTTTTTGAAACCCTTTTCCCGCAGATGCTGTCTGATGGTTATTGTGCTGCAGTCGGCACCAGTAAGAGCCTTAGTTTGGGTCGAGGACCGCCCTGTGTCTTGACGGACAGCCAATCGGATCCTCCGGCTCAGCGCAGGTGTAATTTTTTTGGGTCTAGCATTTGACTTTTTTGTTCCATAATGCTCAGGATCTTTCAAAAACTTTAGAATGACTGTCTTACTGCGTCCAACCTCAGCAGCAATGACACGCTGCTAGAGGCCTTGCTTATGCCGCTCGACAATCCGACCACGTTCAAGAAGAGAAAGCTTCTTAGCTTTAGCCATCAGGAGGGCATGACCGTGTGAATGTCTGACAGAAAAT
Source organism: Scarus forsteni (assembly GCA_036419115.1). Taxonomy (NCBI): domain Eukaryota; kingdom Metazoa; phylum Chordata; class Actinopteri; order Labriformes; family Labridae; genus Scarus; species Scarus forsteni. Next base: position 4,068,754 of record JAZDUH010000271.1, read on the forward strand.
GAACATTTTGAGCAGATTTTGGCTTTAATAGCCTGTGGTCTTAAACTTTTGATCAGGTGACAAACAACCCATTTCATTTTTTTTTTTAATTACAAGTTCCAGATGTTTTTTGTCGCACTCCCCCTTCTTGCTTTTGTATATTGTAGCTCTATTTAAAATCTTATTAAGGTCCAAATGTTCAAAATGCATATTCTAGCAATTTTTCAGCTGGTCTTAAGATTTTGATCAGGTCTGTATATGTGTGATTCTCCTTCAGACAGCCTTTGAAGTGCCACAGGACAAAGTTCTCTGTACTTGATGTGCTTTCATTGTTGTTTGCCTTCATCTCAAAGGAAACTCTCCAAAGGTTATATTTATCAATGAATCAACCTCTAAATAAGTGTGATGTAGTCAGATCTGTGTGGAATATGTAAAGGAAGTTGTGTCATTTCCTCTGAACTCTCTGCGTTCCAGTTTGTGTTTGGATCTACTGCCCTCTTTCTTTTCCTTCCTCCCTCTCATCCTCCCCACTCGGCCTGTTTCCTTTTTTCTCATTTCCACCCCCCCCTGCTTCTTCACTTGAACCTGCCACTCATAACTTGTCCTCTTGACCCCCATCTCCCCCTCTCTGTGCTCGTGTCTCTGTCGTTCTGGCAGAAATGTGTATACTGCAGGAAACGGATGAAGAGAGACATGAAAGGCTGCTGTGTCCAGTGCTCCAATGGACGCTGCTCCACTGCGTTTCACCCCACCTGCGCTCAGGCCGCCGGCATCCTCATGCACCCAGATGATTGGCCATTCGTAGTCTATATCACGTGCCACAGACACAGGACGCCCGTCATACCAGAGGTGAATGAGCAGAAATACTGTCGGGCTCATAGACGTGCGTGAGCTGCAGGAGATCAAACTCTTAATGTTGAAATGAAAGCAAATCTAAAGGAGAAAAGAAGTCTTACTTACTTACATGCTGTAAAAACCTCGTTTTAGTCAGTTGGACCCTAGCAACATGCTTTTCTGAACTGGAAAAAAATGTTTTAAGAAGTTATTTGTGCTATTGGTGATACCCGTGTAGACTTTGCTCTTCTATTTAAAATGTGATGCATGTTAACTCAGTAACATTTTTTCTCTGTTCTTAATACAAAAGAAAGATCATTTACCTGATGTGGCACTTCCACCACATGTTATCAGCTCAACTAAACTCTGCTCTACACAGGGTTGCAATATTACAGAAATTTTCAAAGTTGGAAACTTTCCATGGGAATAAACAGGAATAAGCCTGGGATTTACAAAAATTAGGTCGGCCTCAGGAGGGATTTGAAATAAAAAACAATATTTCAGCAAAATCTTGACTGAAACAGATTTCATGCAGGTACACTTGAGAATATTTTTGCTGTTCATCAGTCACATGCTCACAGCTCACTGTAGGGATGCTGAGGCCACGCCCCCTGCATGTGCACTCCTCCATCACATGAACAGATGATTCTCCAACACTGGACTGTTGAAGCCACACGTCTGAGCCCGTGGGCTTTATGAAGTGAAGTGACATGCATTGTCAATAAAATAAAGCTTGATAAAGTTCTTCTGACAAACAAACCTCTTTAATTTAACTACTAAAATTGCATCAGATTGCATGGATGTGATTATGAAAACAAAATGTCTGTTTTAGTTTACATCGGAGATCATACTTAATACCTGGCACAGTTTTATGCACTGTCTGTAGAGAGGTTCTTCATGAGCTGATCCAAGACTGTAATTCGACAAGGAGACACTGCTGTCCTCTGTGTGGTTGGAGGGGCCACAACTAGACTGGAGTGTCCAACACAAAAATGACATTTGCTTCCTTGCGAACCAGTTGTCAGCTGCCTCGTGTTGTAGGAATCACCAAACTCTGCAAATCTCTGCTTTAAATAAGTTGTTTTGCAAGCTTCCTTAGAACAAAACTTGTTACTTACTGCAGCAGGTGTGATTTTGCCTTTATTTCCTACACCATGAATGGAAAGGCACCGTTAGTGGGATCAAACGTCAGTCTTGTGATATATGAAGCCCATTCAGATACCAACCAGCATGTGAGGTGAGATGTGAATCTTTGAGTTTGTTCAGCAAGAAAGTGTTTGAACCAGAAAGCCTCAAAGCTTAGTCAGATACTTTATAAACTATAATCAGCATGAATACTGAAGATTTAAATACCCTAAAAGCCATTCTGGTCTTAAAACCAATATTTTATCGTAACCCAAAGGAATCTACGGTGGCGTATTGCATTCACTTGAAAATGAATAAAAAAACGGCTGTTTTTATGAGATACTATGTCGTAAAAACAGGAATTTATTTATTTTTGATTTTCCTGTTTTTACGAGAAACTATCTTGTAAAAACAGAAAATGATTTATTTTCGAGTTTCCTGTTTTTATGGAATGTTAAAACTAACAAACATGTCGCGCATGTTAGACCTTATTCAGTTTTATTTCTTGCTCGGTTTGAAACATTGGGAGATACTTGTGTGTTTGAGCGGAGTAGATGGTATTGTTATTAGTTTGTCTACATTACACAGACACCTGAGGAATTTGCAGTTGTTCCGACACAAAGTTGCATCTCCTCAACATTGCGGTTTTTGTACCTGTGTTGACCACGTACCTGGTTGATAAATGCAGCAGCCAGTCTCGAAGCAAAGCGTCAGGGGGAATCCTGTTTTTACGAGATAGTATCTCATAAAAACAGGCAGATTATTTATTTTCACGTGAATGCAATACGCCAACGGAGGAATCCATTCAGTGCTGGTGAACAGAAAAGTCAACGTTTTTGATAGCCAAGCCGACATGTCTAAACATTTTTATTGGTGTATTGGGTCCATGGGCATATAGGATACAGAAAACATTTTTGATGAGAAAATGGGTGTTAAAAGTTTTTCTTTCCCTGAAGGAGACCAAAAATAAAAAGATACTTTTAAAAAAATATATAAATATTTTCTATCTCTGCTTCTGCTCCAGCTCCAGCTCAGTGAGCCATGCCACATTAGTAACTGTAAAGCTTTTTTATTTCTTGTACCACCAGAGGGATTCATACTTCTGTTGATGTTCATGCTGCTTTGATTCTGATGAAGGAGGCAGACATCTGTTTGGTCCTGTAGAGAAATATGCATTGACAAAGTTATGCAAGAGGAAGGTGCTTTGGGGGTTTTGTCTGCTCTGTTGTCGTGGCGCTGAGCTATGCACCAACAAGTCTGGGCTTGTTTGTGTTGAGTGTCAGCTGTTCACTTCAGAGTATTTCAGCCCTTATAGAGCACCAAGCATTACAAACAAAATATCCTTTCAGTCAAACAGAGGACTGTTTTGTCTTTCACACACGTGGAGGTCTGTTACTGTTGTAGCTTCAGCACCATAGATCAGTAATCCCTGAAGTGTAATGCTCGATTTCTCTCTCCCAGCGTAACAAGGCTGCAATGAGAGAGCTGACGGAGGGTCAGAGGGTCATCTGTAAGCATAAAAACGGACGCTACTACCACAGCGACCTGCTGGAGCTGACCACCGCCACCTTCTACGAGGTGGTGTTTGACGATGGGTCATACAGCGACAACCTCTTCCCCGAGGACATCGAGGTGAAAATGAGCTCAGCATCATTTTACTCTGTCAGGTTTAGAGGCATGCAAAGGAAAGATAAACTTAGGGAGATTTGAAGTTGCAAATATTATCTGCTGTAATGTAGCTTGCTGTTGGCCTCCCCCTTCAAATGAACTTCCTGTTCTAACACTTTGACCTTTCTTATTTCCTTCCACAGAGCCGTGACTGCGTGCGGCTCGGCCCTCCTGCTGAAGGTGAGGCTGTTCAGGTGCGATGGACGGATGGGTTGACATATGGAGCCAAGTTCGTAGCATCACACTCCATCCCGATGTACCTGGTAATCCTCTGCTTATCTCTGTCTCTGTTTCTGACTCTCCGACCCGACTTAGCCGAGTTTCACTCAGACCACTTCAACAGGAAGCCGTCTGTGATCTTCTTGATCTCAGGGTGACGTCTGTGTGGTTGAAGCTGACATAGTAATGCTCACAGTTTAAAAATAAGGTTGTTGTTTTGTGTCTGTGGAGTTTGTCTCAGACACTTTGTTTTTTCTTTGGTTATGTTTGTGGTCAGTTTGATAAAATCATGTGGTGCCAGCATGTAAAAGTGTTTATTGATGAATTGGAAGTGTTTTAATGCAGATCACTTCGTTATAGTTGGGCTATAGAAAGCAAAATGAAAGCAGACAGAGGATTAAAGAAGTGTTCCCTGAGCACCTGTGTATGTTTGTGTTTGCTCTTTCAGGTGGAGTTTGAGGATGGGTCACAGATTACCGTGAAGCGAGAAGACATCTACACTCCAGACGAAGATCTGCCCAAACGAGTCAAGTCACGCATGGTAACCCTCAGTCTTTGGTTTCTCCACAGGCTCTTTCTGCCTCACATGCTCTCAAAACTCACATGGAGCTGGTTGAAGCTACACTGCTGAGCAGTAAGAGATCAGAAGCTGTTATCAGCTCTGGACTGAACACTCCGGCTCTCCGCCTCCTGATGTGTTCTTGCAGAAGGAGGACATTTATCATGTCATTTGTGACTTTTTATCATACAAGAGGACAGTCAACAGTAGGGATTTCACTTTTCCCAAAAATCTAACACAGTCTGTTTTCAAGCATACATGCTAATATCTTCAGATATCTGACCCTCAGCAGGGATATCCATCGGGTGTATTCCCTCTCTTTAACCTCTCCCGAGTATCATCAGTATCGTCTCTCATGCACTTATCTGTTCACCTGATGGAGGGCTTACCAGACGTGATCATAGGGGCTGAATCCTCCTCCACTTGCAGCACTTTGGTGGCCCAAAGATTTTTTTTTGGCTGAGGTGAAAACCAGGTGCTTTTCACATCATCGACACACAACCTCTATTTTCTTTAGGTGTGCTTCACTTACTGTCTACTGAGAGCAGCGGTACTAAATTAGTGTTTGTAAAGCAGCGCTGGTGCCTCAGATCAATACTTAAAGAGAAAAGAAAGACATAAGTAATGGTTATTAATGTTGCGGCTTTTGTAAAGAGCTTCTTTACCTGTAATGACTGTTTTTTAAGCCTGAAATCAAAATGGAACAGCTCACTGAGCAGGGGAGACGGAAGGCTCAGCCTCTTTGAGTTGGAAACTTCTGATTGTTGTGATTTGGTTTAGTAGGTTTCACATTTGTTTCACACATTGGGTTTCATCAGCCATGATAGGGACACAGAGACTTTAACTTTAGACTTTGCAGACAGGGATCAGGTTTTACATCTAACACATTTGCTCTGGTCCCAATGAACTCTGGTTCACTTTTTTGGAAAGTCCCAGTGGTTCGGAATGGTGTGGAAACTCACATGAACTCTGGTGCGGATCGAAGAACCGAACTCTGGTGCTCTTGCTTCTAAGCGAGTTCGGTTTGCGGTGGATTGAAAGCATCTGAACTAAATAAAGAGTAAACAAGGCAGTCAAACCAAAAAGCAGGATATTGTGCTTGAATACAGATAAACCCCACAACAGTTAGCCAGCTAATGTAGCATTCGCTGACAATATCAAGCAGGGAGTAGCTAATGTTAGCATTGCGAGCACCACCAGTCTCCGATTCTCTCAAGAGGTAAAAATCTACAAGTTCATGCAGGTTATTGTTCTAAATTGCTCTGGTGAATCTGTCATTTTATCTGAGTAGAAGTTTTCTTCATTAAATCACTCAAAATACTGCAGCGCTGCTTTGAGATAAACTGTTATCAGTTGAAGCCAGTTGTGTTCTTCCAGGACACAGTGCAGCAGTGGATGTGATAGCATGAACAAAGGCCGCAGCTACAGCCTCAACATTATTACACAACATCTGACAGGCTCTGGTCTGCCTAACAAGGAGCAGTGTCAAAGAAAACCAAGCCTAGTGAAAAGTGCAGCAGTGGGCTCAGCTGCTTGGTGTGGTTTCAGGATTGCTCGCACCCTCTTCATGGTGTAGTTGTACACACACTGCATCTCTCTGCAGGGGGCCAAGTTGATACCCCTTGCAGAGTTTTGTTTCTGGGGGCTCTTTGTGCTTTTTTGGACCGTGTTGGACACCTGGGCCTGGATCATTGTGCCCACTTTGGGGTCTCAGGGTTTTCCTCCTTAAAATGTATTTCCCCCCATGACAATGATTGTCTCTTCTCTTGGTTCTCATTTTATATGGATTATTCTGCCGTTTGTGTTTGTGTGTGAGGGCTCTCTGATAGAAAATCTTTTGTTGATTAGTTCCTTCTGTGCTTTATTATCTGTATGTTCCTGTCTGCTCGTCGAAGCACTTTGTAAACCTGTGTTTCTAAAATGCTGTTCAAAAAGTTATTAGGAGTGGGAGGAAAAATCGATTCACATAAGTATCGCGATTTTTGTCTGCCGATTTTAAATCGATTTTGTTGCTCAAATAGCTGTTAAAATAGTGCTGAATAGAGTTACTACTTTTCACCAGCAGGTAGTGGACAGGTGACAGGTTTCTATTCAAAGTTTTGGCGTACATTTATTTTGAAACACACACACCGGACCGAGGGACGCGAGTGTGGCTGCAGAGCGGAGCAGAGAAAGAGAGCGAGAGAGACGCTCTGAGGATGACGGTCAGTCGTCCAGTGAGGACGAATCTGGCGGAGCGTGTGTGTGCAGCGGGAGCGGGTCCGCGCGCCATTACAGCCCCCAAGCAGCACATACCGAGGCCGATGCTTTGCCTCTCCATTGCAGGGTGGAGGTAATGAGCGAGTGCCGAGGAGGGGACTGGTCTGGGATGCAGGGAAGCTCAAAACACTGCGAAAAGTGACGGTGTTAGCAGGAATGAGAAAGACTGCAGAGCTCTGGTCAGAGGAGGGAGAAGCTGGGGGTAAAAAGCACAGTCAAGGCAGCAGAGGTGTTCATGGTCAGCCCGTAAATTACAGTGATGATGATGGGTGGGAAAACTAACCACTTTGAAACTATAGCCTTTTTAAATCTTCATAGCAAAATTGAATATTTTCTTGAAAAAACTCCGGTGCCTAAAGGGTTAATAAGCCACTTTTAGATGTGATCCAGGCTTTTGAAGAGAGAGTATAAACAGCTGGTTAAATATATATTGCTGAATAAATCCTAAGAACGGACTCACATGTGATGTGTAGTTTTCCTGATATAGTCTGGAGGCATCATCATTGTTCATCTTTTTCACTGGTGTTTAAAAAACTAACTAAAGATTGCAAAAATCGGCAATATCGTAGAATCGCAATTTAAATCGAATTGGCACCTAAAAAATCGCAATAAATCGAATTGGGAGAAAAGTGAATCACCCCAGCCCCAATCATTATTATTATTCTTATTCTTACTCTGTGACCTGTTATGCTCCACCTAAAGGAGGCTCTGATTTCTAACTCCTGTCTCGTGTTTGTTTCAGTCCGTGGCGTCAGACATGCGGTTTGAGCTCTTCACACAGAACGAGGTGAAGGAGACCTCCAAAAGACAGCGAGTCATCAACTCCAGATACAGAGAGGACTACATCGAGCCGGTCATCTACAGAGCCATCATGGAGTGACGCCCACTCCTCCCTCCTCTTCCTGCTCTCTAACCCTCAGTCTACTGCTCCAGTTTTTGGTCTAGCTGTGTTTTTTGATACTGCTGACAGGAGTTTTCAACACACACCCAAACCCCCCATCCTTCTTCTTCTTCCTCTTCCACAGCCTGTCAGGCTTCTTATTTATAAACTACGGCTGGGACTTTAAGAGACTCTTTTGTGTTAAATGATTATTTCATTAGATCTCCTTGTCTCATAATATTTTGTGGTTTATGTTCTTTTCCACTGTTGCATTTTTCCTTTGTCTCAGGAAGAAGCCATCAATGAGTAATGAATAATTTAACGTTGGAAGAAGGATGGGCTGTTACTGCAGCAAGCTGTTTTTTTGTTTTTTTTCTACCATCATGATGAAGCAGCCATCAACTCCAAACATCCTCCTATGGACGGTTTTTCTACTTTAGTGGTTCTTCCTCTGGAGGCTAATTTATTCCTCTGTTGTTGTTTTTCTCATAATTTATCATAAACTTTGCGGTGAAGTCATAGTGCATAGGATGGAGCTTTTAGAGGAAGCATTACCCTGTGTTTTGTTTTTTCATTCATGAATTCAAACAAAGGCAGAACTGGTAACTTTGAACCAATCAGCTGTTGACGACGACGATAATTTGGCAACTTCAGGTTGAACCCCAAAGAAACAATATAATGATTGATTGTGACAAATCTTCAGATTGTACTTTACACTCTGTGTTTACTGTGAAGACAGAGGAGAGAACAGAGCCTGGCCTGACCATTCAGAGGTCCAGATCACTTTGCTCTCCTACAGCTTTGTCAGAACCCTTGTAATTAATGTTATGATGACACTTTATTTATGCGAGTGCATTGAGTTTGAAAACAAAGCTATTTTTGTCATGTCCTTTTCACGGCCTGTAGAAAACCTCAGATGTATTTATATTTATTATATTGAAAGGTTTTCAGACTTCCTGTTCAAATTCCCAGGCTCACTTTCCCGTTTTTAGATCAGAGGGTGTGAACGCCAGTGCAGGTTGAGTCCCTTTTCAAACGAATAGCACTTACTGTCCCTCCTGCCGCGGGACATTTAGATATTTTTGTGTGCTCCTGAAGAGAGTTAGCTTTAGAGAAGAACATTGTAATTTGGTTATAGTTTGATCCCAAATAAAAGAAAAGATGAAAAGGATCATTGCTTGTGCAGCTTTTCTTTCATATGAAGTTATTTTTCACACCTTGAGAGGGAAAAAATGTAACAAGTGTTTTGTTGAAAGTCCCAAGAAGATGAAGTGTTGACCAAAGTTTTGTTGTTTTTACATTTTCGTTCCTTTTTGCTTTTATGAATTAAGGATATTGATTTTCATTTTCATAAACTGTCAAAATCATTTATTTTGACCAGGTTCAGGCCCAGGTTCAATCAAAAACCTAAAGTGGTTGGTCCTTATTTACACATCTGTGTATTGTATTAAAGGATAAGTTAGGTTCCTACAGCTTTCACATTGTTTATAGAATGAAGTAGAACAATATACTCACCCAGAAGGCTTTCCTGATCCAAACAGTGCTTCAGGAGATATTTAGATCCAAAATCGAGCGGCGGACATCCGTATAATGGTAGCACACAGGGCATGTTAGCGCCGCTCCTAAAACTGCATTAATCGTCCAAAAACTCATTAGTTTCACCAATATTTCATCATGGTCCGCTCGCGCTACTCTTCCAAGACAGTCTGTGTCACCCCAGACATGTTTTTGTAACTTTGCTAACCTCTGAACTGAAGAAGAACGCTTGCCTCAGACATCAGCCAGTATAGGCACAGACTAACCAGAGTTATTCAGCAGACATCTCCCACTGTAGTAAACAAAGTTATTACCTGTTCAACCAGGGGTGGAACGGTCGGTGCTGAAGGTTGGCTGGCGGGCGGCGCTGCGGCCGTTCACCAGCCGGTGGCCTGTGCTGCGGCCCGGCCGTTCGGTAGCTGGCGGCCGGCGCAGTGTTCAACAATCCCAAATCATTCTGCAGCTTTTTCCACCGTATGATTCTCCAATGTTGAGTCTCCGTTGGGACCTGTATTGCTCATATTTCTTCCTCACTTCAGCCTTTTCCTCGAAACTTTTACGTTTCCTTCTCTTCGATGTGGAGGGTAGCAGAAGCAGCCTCCTGGCTCCATGACGCTTCTGTAGCTGTGCAGCTAGCTGCTCACCAGTACATGAGGGAGGTAGTGGGGAGCAGGCGGGACCATGGGCGAGACGGTGCGGAGCAGGGGAGACAGGGGATTGGATGGACCCACGGACCAATCCGAACCGCCAATTGGTCAACTATTATGCTGCTTTGCAGCGGATATACTCAGTGGATTTTTTTCATTCTTTTTGGTATTTGTATTGCGTAGATCGGACCATAGGACCATAACGGCCCTATAAATAGTGTTATTAAGATGTGCCAAGGTTCCAAATCGTAGACCATAGCTTTAATGTTTGTAGTTTTTCAAAAGAATGTTTAAGTGCAGGGAGCTGGAAAGCTTTTGTCAGTAAGGTTTAGTTCAGTCAGTGAGGTCAGGTGTCTATCTTTGCTCTTGAAAATAGGATTGTAAAACACGAGTTGTAGAGGCAAACCACCAAAACTCACAAAAAAAACTAAAAACCTTAAATTAAAAAATAATTAAATTCACAAACATGTTTTTAAGTTGTAGGAAGTTCTTGCAGATTTCTTTGTACCGAGGAGGGCTGGCTCTGGTGACTGGGTCAGAAGAAGGACTTTGATAAATGGTAGTGTGTTCAGAGGCACTTTGGAGCCGTTTACAAACCTGTTTGTGCCCCACCCCAAATGTTTGAACTCCTCTCCGTCATGGATCGGGGAAAGCAGCACACAGTGATCCAAGCTTGGACCACAGCATGTCAGATGCAATTTTGAGTTCTGAGAAAGCCACTTGAAGGCTACTTTCATGTTAAAATACACTGAAAGCAAACTCTGATAAGCACAGTCTCTGTTTTAATTCACTGTACTGATGGTGTAGCTGTGCCAAGCAGGCCGAGTCTTGTGAGGTGAAGATAGTGAAATTATTTTTAAAGATTGATGGCTCTTATCTCTATGTATCTTTTCATAAACTCTCTGAACTCCATCCTGGATTTATTTCAGCATTTATTACAGCTGTATCGGACTCTAACAAACACACCATGCTCAATTTTAAGGCAGTAGCTTGGTGACTCTCCACCCTGTTTGGCATAAACACTGCGTTCCAAATTATCATGCTAATTGTATTTTTCACAAATTTTCCTAAATAGTCAATTCAAATAACAGTCAGCATAATTTTCAAGCCATTAGCCATTAGAGTTTAATACAAATGTTGTTGAACAAACCTCTAATGATAGCAGAATTAAACAAAAAAAAAAAAACATAGAAAGCACTGTTCCAAATTATTAAGCACAACAGAGTTTTAATGCATTTTATACGGTGTAAAGAACTCAAAATGGTCATTCGTTGACTTTATAGTATTATGGGGTCGTATTTATGGAAATCAAAAGCTACTTCAATCAGAAACACCTTATAACAGGTCAAGTTACATTATAACAGGACCCCTTATTTGATAGCAGCTTCACTATTGTTGAATCAATAGAACATGTGAGTTTTTGGAGAGTTTCTGCTTGAATTTCTTTGCAGGATGTCAGAATAGCCTCCCAGAGCTGCTGTTTGGATGTAAACTGTCTTCCCCCCTCATAGATCTTTTGTTTGAGGATGCTCCAAAGGTTCTCAATAGGGTTGAGGTCAGGAGATGATGGGGGCCACACCATGAGTTTCTCTCCTTTTATGCCCATAGCAGCCAATGCTGCAGATGTGTTCCTTGCAGCATGAGATGGTGCGTTGTCATGCATGAAGATGATTTTGTTTCGGAATGCAAGGTTCTTCCTTCTGTACCATTGAAGGAAGTGGTCAGACAAGAACTCTACATACTTTTCAGAGGTCATTTTGACCCCGTCAGGGACCCTAAAGGGACCAACTAGCTCCCTCCCCATGATTGCGGCCCAAAACATGACTCCACCACCTCCTTGCTGACGTTGCAGCCTTGTTGAAACATGGTGGCCATTCAGCAACCATCCACTACTCCATCCATCAGGAACATCCAGGGTTGCACGGCATTCATCCGTGAACAAAACATTTTGAAAATTTGTCTTCATGTATTCCTGGGCCCACTGCAGCCGTTTCTGCTTGGGTCCATTAGTTAGGGGGGGTCGAATAGAAGGTTTACGCACAACTGCAAGTCTTTGGAGGATCCTACACCTTGATGTTCGCAGGACTCCAGAGGCACCAACAGCTTCAAATACCTGTTTGCTGCTTTGTAATGGCATTTTAGCAGCTGCTCTCTTAATCCGATGCATTTGTCTGGCAGAAACCTTCCTTATTGTGCCTTTATCTGCACAAACTCGCTTGTGCTCTGAATCAGCCACAAATCTCTTCACAGTACAATGGTCACGCTTAAGTTTTCGTGAAATATCTAAGGTTTTCATACCTTGTCCAAGGCATTCAGCTATTTCACACTTTTCAGCAGCAGAGAGATCCTTTTTCTTTCCCATACCGCTTGGAAATATTAGTCTGCTTAATAATGTGGAACATCCCTCTGCAGTAGTTTTTCCTTTAATTGGGCTCACCTGGCAAACTACTGTAATTATCACAGGTGTTTGAGATTGACTTCAGTGATTCAAAGAGCCCTGAGACAAAGACCATTTATGAGTTTACTTGAGAATCAAAAACATTTAGTCTTTATGACACTAAAATGCAGTCTGCATAATAATTTGGAACACAGTGTAATTGTGCTTGTAAGAAATAACAGGTTTAACATGCTTAGGTGTCACCAAGATCAACCGAGTCAGCAGAGTGCATGGCACAGGTAACAATTAAATGCCAAAAATAACTCAGTTTAATTAGCTGTAAAAAGAGCTGAGGTGGCATTTTATCACACCCATAAAAACCCAAACGTGACTGTGTGCCACACTGTTTATTACTTTTCTAAATGTAAGATCTTCTATGTTCATTTCTTTGACATGAAGGTGTGCTCAGGTAAGATTTCACTGACTCTTAATGAAGACACAAATATGAAAGTTCTGTTCAATGTTCTGTTACAGATGCTTCATGAATGAATCATGGTGAAACACATGCATAATGGTTATTAATGCTCCAAAATTATTCAGATACCCACTTCATACAGCGCTCATAAAAGTTAAAACAGAAACACTTGGGGTGCTGGTTTGGCGGAGTGGTTAGCACTCCATGTACATGCTTCTGTCGGTCCAGGTTCAAATCCCGCCTGTGACCAGTTTGCAGAGTGTCTTCCCTGCTCTCTCTCCCCCTTTCACAAGCCTATCCACTGTCTCTCTCCTATCAGTCAAGGCACAAAATGCCCAAAAATAGACATTTAAAAAAAAAAAACAGAAACACTTGAGTTTAGGGTCCACAATCACCACTGATAAACACTGGTCAAGACTGAGTCAGTTAAATATATTTATAGCAGGTAATACTCTATAAAAAACACACTTCTTATATATATATAATTCTCAGATGTGTTTTTTGCATATTGCCCATTGAAATTGGACACATGTAAGTATAAGGATTACAATGAGGCATTCAGTCAGTGCTAGAACAGAGCAGGGGTTCCTGGCTGGTGAGCTCAGGCCTTTCAGGCCCCATCCACACGAAGGCAAACCGAGGTCTAAACGCATACATTTTTTGCCGAATCTGCGTATCATCCATACCAAGACGGCGTTTTGGGGGTCTGTAAACGATCATTTTTGAAACTAGGTTCCAGAGTGGAAAGATTTTGAAATGCTGTACACGCAGCTCCGCAAGTTTTCAGATACGCTTACGTCATAGTTTCATATCTTCATTGACACGCATGCGCCACACGCGTCTTTATGACGATCGTTTTTGAAACTGTTAAGCGTTTTGTCTTTGTGTGGATGTGGCCTTAATCTGTTTCAAAGTTTCACTAAATTTTCATCTGCATATGCTGATGTATGCAGATGGTATTCTATTTTTTTCAGTTATTGCATTTTTGCATGCACATAAACCCCTCTGCTTCATCCCTGCTCAGAACCGATTGTTGAGTACACCATAAAAAAACTATAATCTTTCCCATTTTGACTTGACATATGACCTCAGCTCCTCAAAGGTCCATGTTCACAATCGTTTTTACGTGATTCTCAATCTTTTGATGATATTATGGGCTGTTGATGATGGCGTCCCTAAATTCCTTATTGAACTTTGAGAAACATTCTTAACCCTTGAGTGACCCTTCAGAATAGTTACACCCATGACCCTTCAAGTGGACATTTTTGTCCATTTCTAGAAAGTGTCCGGTAAAAGGTCACAGGGGCATGATTTTTGGCAGGCGGGGGTAATTTGGGGTTAAATTTGAGGATACCAAGTTTCAGCATGCAAATCTATCATTTGACCGTGTAATGCAGTTTTATCCCATCCATGACCCTTCAAGTAGACATTTTTGTCCATTTTCTAGAAAGTGTCCGGTAAAAGGTTACAGGGGCGTGATTTTTGGCAAGCAGGGGTAATTTGAGGTTAAATTTGAGGGTGCCAAGTTTCAGTGTGAAAATCCATCATTTGACTGTGTAATGCACTTTTCTCCCGTCCATGACCCTTCAGGTGGACAAAAATGTCCATTTTGTAGATAGTGACTAAAAATAGTGTCCACTTGAAGGGTAATGGATGGTCAAATGATGGATTTTCTTGCTGAAACTTGGCATCCTCAAATTTAAACCCAAATTACCCCCACTTGCCAAAAATTATGCCCCTGTGACGTTTTTTTAACCACTTTCTAGAATAGGACATTTTTGTCCACGAAGGATCATGGATAGGTCAAAAATGCGTTATGTAGTCAAGTAATGGATTTTCACTCTGAAAGTTGGGCTTTGGAAATTTTACCCACAATGACACTCCTTCACCAAAAATCAACTCTGGTGAGGACGGGGGATTGTCTGTGAGGAGGTTTTGGATTTTGGAAATGGACAAAAATGCCCAAGGATCATACGAGGGTTAAACAGTTTTTGCTCATACAGTTGTTCACAAATGGTGAACAACTGTATGAGCAACTGTGGTGGGATGCTGCACTCCCACCACCTGCAGTTGGTAATAGTTCAACTTCTGGAGGAGCGCTGTGCTTGTCAGTGCCATTTTCTCCCAGACTTACCTTTTAAAATCAGGTTGGGGTGGCACCACTGAAGCCTGCTTTGGAAACAATGGCAAAGGAGAAAAAGAGCTGCCCCGTATTCTCAAGGGAACTATTTACTGGTAGGACAACTTTTTTTGACATTGTTTTCATGTTTTCCGGGGGGTGTTTCAGCGGATAAAAGAAAGCACACAGAGCAATTTCAAATGGCCTAATGCTTTCAGGAAGAACGGGAATCAACTTTCGTTACAATTCCTCCTGAGGACATAGACCCTTTAGCATGCTTGAGTCGCCCTGTGTCTTTGTCTGGTCAAATGGTTTGTTCCATGTAAGGGTTGACTTCATTATTTGTCTTTAAACAACTCAGAGTGTCTGAAAATTTCCAGAAATGTCAGCCTCATTGTACACCCCATGATGAAAAATAGACATTTTTTTTATTTTGGCCTTTTTACAACCCCCTTCCATTGCACATTCCACCTTTTGGGAATGGTGTGATGACTGATTTTATCAGAGGGTATAGCATGTCCCCCACATGGGAGACACTCCCTGAGCCAGGTATTTGTAGTCCACATGCAGCTCCAATGAAAAGAAAACATCTTGGCATGCATGTTTGGCCACAGTAGAAATCAGAGCTGAGAAGCTTAAGCCATATCCACTTCTTGAGAAGAGTGTGTACAGACACAGGTTATGAGGGTTCACAGTGAAGCAGCCTGCGCTGTGCAGAACTGAAACAGAGGACTTTATAGATATGTCAAAATCCACAAGCACAAAGAACTTAGAGGGCAGGAAAATGTAAAGGCGTATTGTCTCGAGTCAGTAACAGTAAAGGTGTAGAACTTGCTCAACTAGTAGGAATGAAATATAAGCTGAATGTTATTCATATAGAAACTGAGTCCTGAGGGAAGAGAATGAGATACAGCACAGGCATATATGGGATGAAATCCATACAAGACCAACCTGAAACCCTTACCAGGCCTCTGTAATGTCCAATAAGACCGTTGCAGGCTCGGGTATTCCCACCTGTGCAGTCTTAGCTCTACATTCCAGACTGCACTTCAAGAGGGTCAAAGCAGTAAAAAGAAAACTTGTGTTGTACCTGATTACCCTTACTGCTTTATCAGTAACACATTGAGTTCCTTTTCTCTCTGTACACTCATTAAAACATATACATTCATGTGGATCCAACATGCCCGTGCAGATAGACTAGGAGCATCTGGGGACGTCTTGGATGTAGCAGATGTTTTTCACATCACTTACCTTCTGAGAGATCTTACTGTGTGACATCCACAGCTGTCACAGCAAGGAACAAAACTTAAATAAACTGACAGTAATGCTAAATGTACGTGAAGAAGCCCAGCACGCAGTCTTCGATAAATATTGGAAAATTAAGCTTGTACTTAACCAGCAGAGTCCGATCATGGGATTGTGTGAACTTGACTTTTAACCAATAACCTCTAAAATTTGATCAGATCAAGTGATGTATCAGTGGACACTTGACAACCTGTGTACTGTAACCTAAAGAAACAGACCACTTCAACTTTAGGAAAGAGTTTAAATAAAGACATTTGTGTTTACATCTATGCAATGTCAGATTAAAATAATTGACCGTGACCATGAAAATGTAGTCTGAGTCTGAGTTTGAGAAAAGGTCATGAAAAATCTTTGGGAAATTGTGTCCTCATGACATTTATCAAATGGAGGGACATCCTAAAATCATATTGCACCCAGCCTGTGCTGTCACTGACACAAGGGTATAAAAACAGACTGTAAAAGAATGGAATGAAAGCATATTATGGGAGTCTTTAGACTGTGATTGATGCCATACTGCATATGCTATCTTTACCTAACTTTAGCTCAACCTTCTCACAGACAGAGAGGCTATGCTAAGGCATAAGTCTGTCTGACCAATAGGGACGTGGCAGTTCTAAAACAGGAAATCCTCGGTAACCATATATTAAAGAAAAATAGACATGATATGGAATAATTCACCCCCCTCACAGTGAGAACATTGCATATTTAGACTAAAGCTACTTTTCAAACCAGGCTGTAGAGATGTATTAACTGTATTTACCCCTTTTACAACCATTAAGATGTCAGGTTACTGCAGCCAGCCCCAAGTGGACCCTCTGGGTACTACAGCTTAGGACATTTCCACGCCCAGAGATTGCCCCCTGATAAAAACTTAGACAGGAGGGTACTGACATACCCAGATAAGACACACAAGTTTTGAAGGAACAATTCTGTTTTATGCTATCATCAGAATGTGTAATTTCATCCAAAAACTTACAGTCAGCTGGATTCAGTCAGATTTATATCATCATGTCTTTATGTTCTTGCCTGTTGTCAAAGCACTTTGTAAACCCTTGTTTTTAAAAGTGCCATACAATAAAGTGTATCATCATTATTATTATTTTTTTGACATGCTGCCATTGGCATCATCTTTCTTTTTTCCTGGTTGGACTGTAGATCAGACAACAAATTGAAATTCTGATATAGTGACAGAATCTCTTCTTGACTCTGCCTCTCTTACCACGCCTACATATCAAGGGTCTTTGTTCCTCCCTCACAGAGTGATACTTCTCCCCATTCTTCAAACAAACTGGCAGAAAAAACCTCTGTGACCTGATTTGGTGTAAACCACATATGTTGTTTTCTGTGTTTGACACATCAGTGCTTTACATGCCATGAGGAAATGACTACTTTACAAATGTGTTCAGCATAAAAATGCCATGATCTGTTGTTACGGCACCTGCGGGGAACTTCTGATCTCTCTAAACTTTAACTCAACAAAAAGGCCCTTTGTGTCATTCTGGTTTTCATGACGTAACCTCTCTTAGTATTGTGTAAAAACTGAAATGAAAGGGTGTGCGCTGGTTAACTGTGGTATTTCAGTTGTGGGCTGGTAAAGACAGACTTGAGCACTAACAGCCTGTCATCAACAGGTTATACCCATTCACTCTCTTTTCCTCTGAATCTGTCAATGCAAGAAAATAAAAGCTGTGACGTTTTGGAGAAGTCCCCTGTTTCAAGGCTGTGCCAGCTGGCATTTTTATGGGTTAGTCACATGGAATTTTCTTTATCAATTTCGCTCATGTTTGTAGTACTACAAGCTTGATATGGGCCGACAACATATTAATGAATTGAGGGACATAATAATATACCAACATTGATAAACTGTGTCTTTGAAATAAACTGAAACAAATTTCCTGTTTAAAACTTTTCTATAGCCCACCTCGGAAAGAGCCCATGGAAAGTGTTTGGAAATGAGCAGAACCTTTCAAAGCAAATCTGGTGGGTGATAGGATGATTGTTACATTGATCACATTCAATCAGATGATGAAGTAGGCTGGTGCTACTGCCAAAAGACAGGACATGGGCTTCTTCATAAAATAAACCCTCCCCAAAAAATGTCAGAAGTGGAGCAGAAATATCCTTAATAGAACAATATACTTTATTTGTTTGAGGTGTCACAAGTGGGATTCCCTCCCTACAATGTGTTCACAGAGTTTTTTTAATCTGAGATCTGATTTGTCAATACGTTGAGTTGCAAACAAGTAAACTATGTATCATAGAGGGATGCTTTGGGATTTTGGATATGGAGTTGTTTAACTCAGATCATAAGGTACAGTGACAGAGATCGGTTCAACATCTGTACAGAAACAACTGGTGTGGAAACTAAGGCTATTAATTGCAGATGTAGCCGCTGACTGTGTTAATGAAAGAATTTGAGTGAGAATTAGCCAAATTGTATAGATTGATTATTACACTCTGTATTCATTTACAGTGACTTCCTTTTCACTTGCAAGACAATTTGTTTTTTTGTACTACTTGGATATGAAGCACAGCTTGTGTGTCCTTCCACCTGCAGTACACTGATTAAACTATGATTTGCCTTTAATTTGCTAAGTGTACAAATATTCCTGCATCTCAAATAAAGATCAGACAAATTAACCAATGTTTAAGATTATCCCATAGACAAAGCAAAGTAATTTTGATAAATTGTGTTATTCCAGCTCATTTTACCTAATCAGCAACAGACAAATGGTGTGTTTTCATGAAATATTGAATCAATGGCTTCTGTTCTTACAAAGCTTAAGATAAATACTTGCTTTGAAAATGCTCTTATTCATCTCCAATGATTTTTCCGTTATTCTTAAAAACTGAAACAGTATAAATGATCCGTACAGTAGGGAGGCTCTGCATGATGACAGCTGCTGACTGCAGATGCATGTACAAAAGCTGTAGTAACCTCTGATCCTGAAACATCCCTTAATGATTCTCCTGTTTCATCCAGTTCCTCTATTCTTCCTGTTCCTTTAGCAGTTTCCTCAAATTCTCATTCAGACGGTTGACTCTGCAGCTACAGAAGTTTCTGCTGTGTGTACTACAGTGGATACATGTATTCCCAAGTATCCAAAATAAATAGAAGTCATTTATGTTCCTATTTATCTTGTTTGGTAGGAGTTGTCCCCCACCTCCTCTGATGTCGCTTAATAATATCAATTAAAATCAATGTGTAACCTTATGGTGAATTTGCACGTCCTGTCTATAGGCTGTGGTCCTTGAGGTGGCTGACATGACTTGTTTGTAGCCTGCAACTCCTTTACCCCATTATTCCACACTCTCTCCCGCTTGAACTCCTGCCACTCTTAATAATACATAATAGCTCGAAACAGCTATTGGGGCTGAAAAGAAAATAATGCAGGTCTTACCATAGCTGAAGTCTCCAGACATTATTGTGCTAACTGTTAAATCCAGTTGTCCCATTCACAACATGAATATCATAAAAATAAGGACTGTACCACCTCAGGAGATAGGGGTTTCACTTTGATATAAATAAAACAATTCACCCTGCTGTTATAAGACATGATGAGTATTTAGGTTTAAATAACAGGAAATCATGTAGCATGGAACATGTCCTTTCTAACACTCATGGGCCCCTCTGTGTCTTTGGACTCCAGAGAGTTTTGCAACCTTAATAAATTGGGATACTTAAGGCTGATAAATGAAGATTCACATTAGCTGTCTATAGTTTTGTTGCTAAGTCTTGGTTTGAAGAAAAAAAAAAAAAAGACGCTCAGATCTTTTAAAAATTGTTTGTCATTCAAAAAAGTTGCAGTGCTGTATGGCTACAAAAGCATTTAATGCTCATATAAGCTGTTTAATTCTTTAGATAAATGGTATTTTAATCACAACCATAGATAAATGATTCAGACTTAAACTCAACCAAAGACTCTGCAGTGTTACATTTCTCATTCCTCTGTGGCTGTTCTTTTTTTTCACTGAGCTCATGTGAGCAAACCTAAGAGGAAGCTCATGAAGAAAGAGACAGTGTGTGGTTGTGATCCTCTCCGCTCATCTGATGCTCAGAAGTGAATCATCACAACGTACAAAGTGATGTTATTGTGCGGTAATAAAAATGGGCGGGCCACTGATAAACACACCAGCCTCATGAGAAGAGGGATGTGCCTATTACAAACTCAGTTCACACAGTGGCTTAGAAATTCATCATATCAACACAGCACACACTGCAGTCAGAGGAAACAGGAGTCATCTTAAATGTAAGTGTTCAGAGCAAAACCTTCAAGCCTTTTTTAAGTTGTGATTTGAGTTACAGTTGGATTTTTAAAAAGATTGGCTGAGTAGCTATCTGTGTTATTAAGCAGTTGGACATGTGTACTTTATGAAGATCCTGGTGAATGTAAACTGTAATATCTGACAAGAAACAGTCTCTTTAAAACTCTGAGATTCAATACAAATTTGTATTTATTCTCCATGTGGGAAAACAGGTAGGGTTGAGCTCTGTTTACAGAATTAAATGTAGTATTTTTCGATCAAAAAGTGTTGTTATGACAGGTAGAATTCTTGCATTGAAACACCTCGACAATATAAAAAGCCTGATCCAGAGCACGCTGAACATCCTTCAGGTGCATGTTTTGCCTCCATCATCTTTTCACAGATAATGTTGTTCTGTTGGGGACTTTAGCTGAGGACCTTTAGCAGGCACTGGGCTGCTTTGTGGTTCAGTGTGAAGCAGCTGGGTTTAGCGTCGACACCTGTAAGTCTGTAACCTTGCAGAGCAGATGGACCTACTTGATTCATTGTATGAAATCCTTGCTAACCTCCATTGTTCAATGACTTCACCGGCTAAATGCTTACGGGCCCAATCAGGGGAAAGAGGTGGGAGCTACAGACATGATGACAGCAGGAAGTGACTGTATGTTTGAAAACAATGGCGACGTGTGAGGCAGTATCTAAGTAATAACAAAAAAGTCTTACTTTTAGATATATGCCTGAACAAAATACCCACTTTTAGATGAGTTCTATAGCATCTAAATAGGTTATCTATAAATGCTATTCCTTAGCTTCACAGTCGGGTCGGACAGGTCTGGACTGGCCTGGATACTCAACCTCGGGAACAAGACAAATAAACCTAAAGCAAATTTATATTATTCAGACACGTCTTAGAGCACCGGGCTGTAAGTAGCGATATATAGCCGGCTACAAAACTAAGATTATAAGTGTTCCAAAAATTGCTTGCTGTCACACATCAAAAACTACCGCTACGTACCTTGGGTCACATCTTTTAGTGTGTTCCAGTTGTAGTCAGAAGTAGGAATTTCCGAGTTCCGAGTAGGAAACTGCAACTGGAACATCCCCCGAAGTTGGAATTTCTTATTGGGAACTCGGTGAAATCTCGCCACCCCCGAGTTGACAATCGAAGATGGATGCCCCCAGTGTGAACAGTTATTTAGCTCCTGTAATAATCAATTTATTTGCACTTCTGACTGGGGTGTGTCGCTCTAGATCAGCTGTATACATCGTATTGTTAGACTTCTATTTACAAAAATGCTGCCATAGTGATAATCACATTCTTCATGTGATATTTGTGAACAACAACTCATGGCGTGCTAACAACAGCTAACAATAGCCTGGTAGATTGGCATGATTTTTTCCGACTTCACCTGGAACGCAGATAAGTTGGAGATGATGTCACTCCCAGTTCCGAGGTTACTGGAACGCAGCATTAAGACAGCCGCCGCGCGTGCTCATGGGTAGCAGAGTCTTTATGTCGCCGGAAATACATTTTCCTGATAGCACCTTTAAAAGAGGACCAAGAAACGTCACTTAGACTTTTGTTATGGAAAATCATGTTTTTCTTCTTCTCCCAACTGGGAATCACTGCTGGGAAACTGGGAGAGCATGTGAAAATCCTCTGCGGAGAATGCTAGTTAGTCCGTGGTAGTCATGGTTACTCAAAGATGCCAAGCGAAATATGCTCTCCTCAGAAGCTGACCAGAAGAACTTGGTGGGGATT
Organism: Scarus forsteni; assembly: GCA_036419115.1. NCBI lineage: Eukaryota > Metazoa > Chordata > Actinopteri > Labriformes > Labridae > Scarus > Scarus forsteni. Next base: position 4,090,743 of record JAZDUH010000271.1, read on the forward strand.
GTCGTTGATGAGGTTCATGTCACATTTGAGTGGTAAATCATACGTGTGTTGTATAATTTAATGTAAGATGGCAATCTGAGGGCTGAAGTGTAGTTTAAGCTAACAGCTACTAACAGGGTAAAACTGCTTTGTCATGCTGTAGCTTGATATGATTGGTCTGTGATATGCATGACAAGCAGACCGATCATCCAATCACCAGCTGCACTTGTTTTTGAAGGTTCTGCCTCTGTAAACATTTTCGAATGACTCTTTTCCAGGTGGACTAGTAAAATATTTCCATGGCGGATATATGTAACAATCTGTCTGACATGTCAGGTTTGCAAGTTTGAGTAGAAAACAGACATGTAGGTGGAGGCTGTAGAGCTGTTACATAATAAATCCCAGGAAATAAAGAAGGAGCATTTTAATGGTCATTTGCTTTACAGAGGCATTTCTCTGAGCTGACGGTTTCGCAAAAGGTGTGATGTTCCTCTGCTCCTCAAGCCCCCTCTACCAACATTAAAAGAAAAGACCATTGATTTGGTAGGACATGGGACCTTCAAAAGTTGTGACGAACCTAACCAAACCCTTTAAGTCTTATAAATCGTATTTTAAGATAAATGCATCATTTTATCTCTATATGTTAAGTTAACTACTAACCCTCTTTCCTTTTTGATGTTTGGATACATTTCACATGAGAAAGGAGATAAGTTGTGTTGCAGGTGCTCCCTGTAAGCTTCAGGATCTCACAGATTATAACAGGGAGGGCAAAGTAAAGCTTCATGCCACTATATCTGAAATTCATCCAAGGAATCAAAACTGGGGTTTACAGTTAAATAAATATGCCCTATACAGAGCGATTTCTAATGAAAATAATAACCTGTACAGCAATGGAGAAAGGCTGACACACATTTCTATCTCTTGTTTTTGTTTGGCCACACCTCCTGGTTGCAGAATGTGGGTACTATGCATTAATACTTAGATGTACATTTCATTGTGAATATTTTCCTCACTGTTGATCTTACCTCACTGCAGTGGTATCACGTATTTTTGATAATAACGTAATAGAGATAGATCTTGTTACTGATGGTCTTTTTTTCTTTTAGGTCATGGAAGGCATCAAGATTGTTTCTGTATCTCTGGCTTAGTTAGTTTACCATTTTATTCATTGTTTACAGTCATATCTGTGAGGGTGTCTGTGTTCACTGGAACTCCCCTGGAAATGGTGGTGGTGGATTAAGTCACCTGTTGTCTTTGCTTTTGGCTTCTGACAGGGCGTGACTGTGCATGGGAGTGGATATTTTCTGTTTTCTATCCCACAGCACTGTGGATTTATGAGATGGTAACTCACTTTGTGTAATTAATATGCATGAATGACTTCATTTTTTGGATCTAGTAGGGCATCAGTGTTTTCTTTCCCCATGTTTGGTGCTTCAAGGTGTTCTGTTTGAATTTGAATGAAAAGTCAACATAAAGACACTGCCTCATCGCTCAAACTCACTTTTATAACCAATAACCAAGGTCTAAAAGTATGTTTAGAGGGATAAAAAAATGATTATTAATAATATGGTAGGTGCTTTTATGACTCATACAAGCATAAATTCATCAAAACTAACTAACCAAATATTCATGGAAATTAAAAACAACAACAGAATTAATTAAAGTGATAACGTGTTATGATGGCAATGACAGCAATAATAATTAAAAAAAGAATAATGATAATAATAATAATAATAATAATAATAATAATAACAATAATAATAATAATAATAATAATAATAATAATAATAATAATAATAATAATAATAATAATAATAATGATGTTTTTTCGTAGTTGTTGAGCATTCTTACATTAGTCAAGAGAAGTTTTAACAGTTTGCTGAATATAATCAGTCTCACTGCAGTGACCAGGACACTGTTATCTGCTAAACAACAAGAACTAAGAGTTTATGTGTGTTCAGGAAGAGAAGTTTAACAGTTGGCAGAATATAAGCAGTCCTTTACCTGACCCCAAGTCCCTCAGTTTGTATTAACATTAACCTGGAAGGTAGGCTGTTGTGGCTATCCAACTCTAATAAGTATGTTGTGCGTAAGCCTGTGATGTTTGGGAGTAAAGAGCTTCACTGTTGTAACCATGTGTGTTGTAACTGGCATGTTTTAAGGGTTTGTGTGTGCAGGACTTAAGAGGTGTGTGGCTTGAACATCTGCTTCACATAAGTTATGCTGAAGGACTATCGTGAGTTCACGTATGTACGTGGCTCTGCACTGGCTGATCTGCCTATGAAAGCTACTGCCCTCAAAACCAGCCGTTCTGAACAGAGGGACTATGTGAGCTTGGAAAGAATGCAGCTGCGCATTATTCATTGGCTTTTTGGAACAAACCATGTTACTAATGTTTCATGAAGACATCAAAAATCCACGGTAAACTGCAGAAAAGGAGAAAATATGGGACCTTTAATGCTAATGTTGTTATAGAAGGGATTTGAAGAGCAGGAGAACATGGCACCCTTTACTAAACTCTCAGTTCACAGAGAAATGTGCTTTGTTTCTGTACAGATAATTCACCTTAAAATGCTCAGTTTTTATCTTACTTTCTGGGGTTTATTATCTCATAGCTTTACTTCTCCTCCCCCCTCCCATCAGGCATCGTTTTAGCTGCCAATCAGCACAGAGCTCATTATCACAGCCTCCTGTAACCTCCCCACCCCCCGAGATCCAAGCGTTTCAAAAGGTGTGTTCAGCCCAAACCCATCTTGGTGACTGAGATTGTGTCGCCCACCCAAGTCATGTCACCTGTCCAAAAATAGCTCAAGTTTCATATCATCAGTGATCATGTCATATAATAAGATCTATTAGCTGACATTATTCCAACTGTATCCTCGTCACTCACATACCGACCACAAAACACTGCAGCTGTTGGCCCTGCGGCAGCATCATCTGTGGAGTAGGTATTTCTCTGCAGGCCTGTCTAGGTGGAACAAATGTACTCACTAACTTAATGTTCCCACATGAACATAGATTATCACTCTGTGAACTGGAATGAACAGTCTGTCAAGGCTGCCATCACACATCCACACAACACTGATTGGCTGTCACAGCACAGCCAATCAGTGTTGTGAGGATGTGTGATGTTACCTGAAAGTTCAAATTTTTATATGGTGACTGAGCGACGTGACCTAGTCATGCATTCAAAGCAACCCCAAGAGTTCCTGTCTGCAGGGACAAGGGCACTGCCTCATGTCTCCGAAGACATGACACCAAGTCGCCCATCCATCCATCGCATCATGTGAGATCTGGTTGTGCCTGATCGCAGCTGTACACTGACTTTGCATGGAGAGTGGATGCCCAGTGGATGCATCAGTGTGAACACACGTATTAAACACTTCATATTAAATCATGACTGTTTTGTGTCTTTAGAGGCACATTGATTAAATTGGCTTAATTATCTGAACAGAGTTGTCTGTTAAAGCATAAAGAGTGACCTTTGCTGTGTAAATAAAATAAGTGGCAGATGCACCCATCATAGAGAATGAAATCTGGGCTAATTGGTTTGAATCATAGTGTACCTCAAATACACAACCTGTTTTCACTTCCTGTGGGTTTGTTGTTAAATTGTACAGGGCATTCTTTAAATAGATATATTGTATGTGCTGGCATGCACCTGCCTCATACCATGTGCTTTGCAACACACAGAAATGACTTCATGTGACAATGTCTGCCCCAATGGATGGAAGAATCTGTATGCAGACAGCAACATTATCAGTCTTCTTTTCCGACCAGTGCTTCAATATTACAGCATCATTCTGACTTCTTTTGTCCTTGTGTACCCAACTTTTTGACCTGGCAGCTGCAGCTCCCTAGGGTCCCTCCGTTTGTCTGGTATTATTGTCTGCGGCTGCCCCAGAGCGGTCACATGGTGGTCAAGTGACAGAGCTCAGGTTACTTTGTGCTCTTGATGTCTGATCTGCAGACGATGTTGTTAACCAAGGCTTCAACAAGCTTGTTTCCCCAAAACAATCGGACTAAAATAGTGGTTACAAAACAAAACCAATAGGTGAGTCTGTCACTCTGAGTTTTTAAAGTGTTTCAGCTTTAGTCAGGGGTCTACAGCAACAACTCACAAAACACAAAGCTGCCACATAAACTGTCAAACATGTGAAGAGGAATAGCTTTAGACCTCACAGCCAAATATAATAATTTTTTTCCCTCTTAACACCGAAACAGCAAGAATTCTTTAATTCCTTATTTTACAGAAAGCCTGAGTCTGGTCCTTTTGCCCTACAAGTATCTAAGTTTTATTATCTCAAATGATAAAGAGTTAGAAGTTATAAAGTTGAAGTTATGAAGTTCAACAACATTCAAGTTCATCATCATTCAATATTACTTACTTCAGATAGGGATTCACAAATTATCGGTACAATGTACAATATCAACATCAACCATTATTGCCCCTAAAAATTGAAATATTGGTACCAGTTGATTGTTACTGCCACCGCCGGTTGGAGTCTCTCTTTCTTTGTGTGGGTGTTGTGAGTGCGCATGTCTGAGTGTATGTGTGTCTGATGGTGCATCCCCGTTGTAGTCGGAGGTTGGAATTTCCCAGTTCCGAGTAGGAAATTTTATCTGGAATGCCCCCCGAGGTCAGAATTTCCTGCTGGGAACTCGGTGAAACCTCGCCAACCCCCGAGTTGACAATCAAAGATGGATGCCCCCAGTGTGAACAGTTATTTAGCTCCTGTAATAATCAATTTATTTGCGCTTCTGACTGGGGTGTGTTGCTCTAGATCAGCTGTATACATAGTATTGTTAGACTTATATTTACAAAAATGCTGCCATAGTGATAATCACATTCTTCATGTGATATTAGTGAACAACAACACAGGGCGTGGTAACAACGGCTAACAATGGCCTGGTAGATCGGCATGTTTTTTTTCTGACTTCAACTGGAATGCAGATAAGTCGGAGATGACGTCACTCACATTTCCCAGTTCCCAGTTTCGAGGTTAATGGAACGCAGCATGAGCTCTCAGGTTGATGCAGCCGATCCCGATCACCTGTGCTCAGAACTCCTGATTGGACAGACAACTGCCCGCCTGTTGACCAATCAAGATCGAGCAACATAAGAAGCCGACAGAGCTCACACTCATCAAGCACTCTGTAGCCAGCCATGCTGCTGTGCCTCCTCGCTGTCCTTAGAGATGTTAAAACCTTGTAAAACTTCGTGATTTTTGTGAGGCACTAGTTTGTATCTGAACACACCACACACACTTAGGTGGGCTTTACACGAGTACGAATTTGGAAGACTCCGGTAAAATAAACTATCGATCTGGTGATATTGACACACAGAGACGCATATTTGTCCATGACTCCGCATCTTTTTTGAAAACGGGTTTGCAAGTGGATATCTGCGTATTCGTCTTCATGCCGTAGTTGGTATAAACAGATAAGTCCGGAGAAGACGGTGACCTCATAGCACCCCTCCTCCTCCGGGGGATCCCCGCCCAACCCACGTTGTCACACACAACAACAACAACAATGGCGCCAGCCGAGCTGATTCTGATCTTGTTCTAGCAGCTACATATTGCTACAACTTTTATACCAACATTTTCTCACAGAGCACGAACAACAACAACTCCGGCAACAACAGCAACAAGTGCTCAAGCAGAGACGCAGAATGTTATGCATGCATGAGCACTTGTTGACGTGGAATCCACCTCGGAGCAGAACTGTGACGTTACGAGTGTAGTAACCCAAGAACTACATTACCCAGCATGCAATATGGGTTAGGAGCATGCGCGGAAACCCACAGGTACGTCGCGCTGTGGATTTTGCGTTCTCAAGTAAATACACAAGCCTATCTACAATACGATGTGTAAACAGCGATCCATGTTTTGATGCCGACCCCAAGACAATACGGTGCCGTCCTCGTGTGAGGAGGGCCTTAGACTGTACTTGTTAGATTCACTAGGTTTGGGTGCTGTTAATTTTGTGATTCACATTTCTGGGTGGTAGTTTTTTTATTAGTCCAACAATTCTAGGTTAGAGTCTCTTTTTGTTCCCGTTTTGTTTTATTTTACAGCGCTCAATTAGTTTACTTGCCTCAATTTGTTGTCAAAACAAGAAAACTTTTTTTAATAAATAACTTTATTTAAAGCTAAGGTCTGCGATTTGATTTAGATACACTTTTTAAATTTTCGTTAAAATGGTCTTTATGACCCGATGGTAATGAACTCATAATGTGTTCTTAAAACAGAGCGAAAAATATCCGCTATCTACAACAGGAGTAAAACAGGGGAAATACCAACCAATAATCATGCAGGGACACCTGTTTTTGAACCAATCAAATCCCGTCACCATTCTGCCCGCCTGCTGCGTGTGCATTTTCCTGGCGTGCACAGACTCGGTGCATGTAGCCGAGCTCATACGTATCAGAGTCCGCGGGAGAATGCTTACCTTTCAAGTTTTGTCTTTGAAAATAAGGGAAGCCCGCTATGAGCCGTCCCACAACCCCAACCAAGCTCCAGTATCCCTCACATTTTAAGACAGATGTACAAGAAATCTAGAATAAACTCTTTATTTTTCTAAGTTTGTTCTGCTGCTCTAATCTCACGATAGCTGCCACACAGGTTACTGCAGGTGGACGTTCTCGCGAGGCTTTTTCTTCTTCTTTGGTTTTACGGCGGTTGGCATCCATCATTTTGGAGCATTACCGCCCCATTCAGGCTAGAGACAGAGCTCAGTTTGGAGAGGCAGAGGAATGTTTTTATTATTATATCATCACATGGGAGACTTACGGGAGTATACTGATACAGGAGGACAGCGGGAAAGAGGATAAAATACGGAAAATACGATAGTTTCATGGCCAAAATGGGAGATTTGACAGCTATGTGGAGAATGTCAGAGGAACTACGTATTCCCTGATCAACATCGGCTGTGAGTACTAACTAACTACATGTTTGTTTGGTGTTTTCTTACCGCTGACTGAGACATGACCTGGTGTAGTGTAAAACAAACGCGTTGTGCTGAGGGTTTGGAGTTGAATCAGTCTTCTGGATATATCAGCCGCGCGCGTGCATGTGAGCGGGGGCGGGCGGTTAGGTGGAGCCCTGAGGAGATGCTACTTTCAAATTCATGCTAGTTTTCCAAAATCGCCGACCCCATCTTGGTTTATTTTATGTTACTTCCCCTTTCCCTACACGAGCTGGTTGTAACATGATATAGAATTTCTGCCAGTATTTACAACCACATCATGTATCAGGTGTAATATCAGCAAAATACAAAAATTTACCATTGACAGTAACGAGACAGTATTGTTAAGTATAATATGCTTATTATCAAACTTTGCCTTATTGTCAAAGTGTGCTATATTTATATTCATTTTGTAAAGGTTTTTAATAATGTAAATTCTTTGGCCTTTCTTCTTAGTCTCACTTTAACGTATGTAATTATTTTCTTTTCTTATGCCATTAAGATTCTGCTTGTTGCCTTTTTTGGTGATTTAACTTCTATTTTACTCCTGTTGCATTTTAATATCTGTATCTATCTATCTATTCAGATTCTGATGATTCTGATCCTGCAGCTAAATGCGGGGAGTTTTATCTCTTTTCAACATTGAATAATGGGTTCATCACATTGACTTCAAAAAATCATAGAAAAGGCTGATGTTAAATTACACAATAACAACCAACATGTGTAAAGTCTAATTTGTGAAGAACCGTGGTGCTCTGTTTTCCCTCTCATTCACCCTCCTTCTGCTTCTTGGGTTTGTATTTGTGTGTCACCATTTGGGAGCTGCAGCTAGTCTGATGATCCCATCATATTACTGTTCCTACGTCATGTGCGTGTTGACTGTGTAACATTCTTATTTGAGGCAGCTGTTTGCACTTTCCTGATGAAACAGCTAAGTCTGTGTGTGGACTAGGGCCATGCTCAAACCTGAAACAAACTTAAAAAAAAAGGAAGAAAAAAAATCGGCTCCAAGGCTAACTGGACCTGAGCCCATTAGGCAAATTTCAGAGTTTGGTAATAGCTGATCAAAAATTGACATGTTGATATCATTGGGTATCATCTGGTAACAGCCTATTTATTCAGCCAGTGTCACAGTAATTTCTGTGGGCATATTGTCCTTATACAAGTATTTTGAGTGGAGATGTGGAATTTTAAGAAAGTTTTTCTAAAACTTTGTGTTCTTGGATGAGCTGAAGAGTAATGCTCTGTTTAATTATGTGTCATAATCCAGGGATGTCAACAGGGATTTGCAGTCATTCTCTTAATGCCATTAATTATTCACTTCCATATAAGAGTTTTTCTTTTTAATTACACAACATAAAAGTCCACATACTAGTTAGTACTGCTGAATAAACCAGTCTCAATTAAATAAAAACAAAATCATTAGCAGCCTGTTTTCCAACAGCTCTGACTGGCCCATTTCTTCTACAGCAGGACCATGACTCTAAATATCAGCCAGCCTCATTAAGGACCATATTTAGCTTAAAGACAAACAAGGACTCTTGTCACCTGCTGCACCAGCTGACCTTAAATTCTACCTGAAGTTCTGGTGGAAAGTCTACATCAAACTCTATGCTGAAAATAGTTAAGTTATAACTTAAGCTGCATCTGAGTTTGTTTGCACCACAGAGATGTAAGAATCATCTTAATTACTAGAGACTTGTGTTCAAACTAAGCACAATATTGCATCAGATACGGTGTGTTAACTTCATTGGTCAAGTCATTGTAAAGAGTTCTTGATTTTACAGTTCAGCTTTTAAATTTTAAGGGCAAATGAAAAGCACTGCATCTCTGGAAAGACTAAAAAACTGATTTTAAAAAATCCAGTGGACTGCTGTTAAATAGTATCCAAAATATGCAAATTATGTCAAAATACAGCCATCATCATAATCTAAAAAAGGCAAAATGCAGTAAAATCACCAATAAAATAATATAACAGTGCATTTTTGCTCTGAGGCTGAAAACATGTCAGCAGAAAACAAGTGAGCACAGGAAAGTCATCATATAAGGATGTCATTTATCACAAAGCGCACACTGCTGACACCAAGCATCCTCCACCTCCCTCTGCTTCTCCTTATCTGCCAAGTTATTCCAGCTCTATAAATGATACACCACAGAACCATATGTTATGGAGGACTTTGCACCCACTAAGGGGTTGGTGTGAGACTTAAGTTATATCTTAAATCTACGTTGAAACTATCCCAGGTGGTGCAACTTCTCAAACACTAAGTAGGATGTAAACTAGGGCGGAACAGTTAATAGCAAATTACATTAAATCGCAATGTGGCTTGTTGCAATTTTCAAATCGCAGAAGGTTCAATATTTTTAGCCAAAAATGTGTTGAACATTTTTTTTTACCTCTATTCATACACTTTTTCCCCACTTTTGGACCATTTTTTATCTTTTTTAACCCCGTTTTTACAACTTTATGCCTATTTTGCCCCCATTCATCTTTTTTTGGCCACTGTCAGAACACTTTTTGGAATTTTTACATGGTTTTTGAAATTTAATTTCAAATTTAATTTAATTTAAATCAATTTTCCTAAGCCTCTTTTGGATTTTTTTTGCCAATTTTTCCCCATTTTTTTTTTGCAATTTCATACCAATTTTGCACTTATTTATTAACCTTTTTCCACTTTTATACCATTTTTACCCACTTTTTACAATTTCATACCTATTTTGCTTCTGTTCTTCACATCTCCACTATTTCTCAAATCTGTTATCCTGAGATTAATTTAATGTCGTATTGGTTTTACTATGAAAAGATCTACTGCTTATGTTTGTTTGAGAATACATAAGATGAGGAACATTAAAACAATTGCAGAGTAAATTGCAATATTGGGGAAAAAAGTCGCAATTATATTATTTTCTCAAATCGTTCAGCCCTGTAACCTCTATAAAACAAGAACCTACACACGATATTTGGTGGGCAGATGGCACCGTTCATTCGACTGTTGGTGCAGTGGGCGGGGCTTTCTTACCGCTGATTGTCTGATAGCCTCTCCACTTTTAAAACATGGCTAAAGACGCACTTGTTTACTTTGGCCACTGGCATAGTATACTCACTTTTATTGGATTTTTTTTATTGGTTTATGGGTTATTAAACTTATTTATACTGTATCTTTATTACTTTTGTTGTTTGATTTTTTGCGCTTTTTAGATTTTATAGTTTTTACTGTTTTTATTGTGTTTGCCTACTCTACTGTAAAACACTTTGGTAGGCCACTGGCTGTTTAAACCTGATATCTGAATATAGCTGACACTGACATTGACATTTGAACTTATGCACAGCAGTGCAACCTATGGCTGGAAGTAAAGCTATGGCCCTTGATTCGGACATGATTAAATGTGTCCTCACTGGATTCCATGATAGTGATATTTTCATGTAATCCCAAATGAGCAATTGCACCTCCAAGCCAAGTTCCTACAAACTGTCTGCAAAAACACTTTGATGAATCATTGCTGTTTTGAAGGCAAAGGTTCGTCAGAGGAAATACCGATCTGATACAGTTTTTTTTTCTTCTGTTCATTCAATATGCAGTTGTTAATTGAATAAAATAAACCAGTAACATTTCTTTACATGGATCCCATACTCAGTGGTTATTTCTGTTAATGCAGAGTGAATGTGTTATTCTTGAACTCATGTTTTATAGCCTGATGCAAAATCAAATAAGTGCATAAGCAGCTGATGAAACACTTTTATTGGGCAATGCTGATGAAAACAGGAACTTGCTTTACTGCCGTGGCAGTACTTTGATGAAAGATGTCATACAGTTATTAGCAATCTGAAGATGTTTCGATTGTTTTAAAAGCATTTTAATACAACACTTACTGTACTTACTACTGTATGCCTTAATCAAACTGCAAAAGTCTGACTGAGCGACATTGTCCTTTTTGTTATAGCTCCCTCCAACTCACTTCTCTTTAGGCTAACATTTCCTCTTTCTGCTTCTCTTTGACCTTACTCTGCTGTTAGTTTAATCTTTTAGATTTGGCACTGCGCCCAAGAGCTGTTTGCTCAACAATCAATCATTATAAGAGACAGTGGACTTCTACCCAAAGCATGCCACAGAGTTAGACAGGAACTATTTGTCCACTGACAAACAAGGCTTTGACATGTGTCTATTAAAGACTACTGACAGCTAAGCTTGATTTAGGATCACAGGACAACAAACGGGACAACATAACCCAGTACGCTAAGAGCAAAGGTGATCTGCAGGTCAGTGACAACATGGGTTACACGTTAATGTTGTATTCTGTTTGCTTTTTGTGGACTGATTTACAGATAATTCAAATCAAAAATCAACAAACAAAAATCTCTGGGCAGAGATTTTGACTTAAGTCCTTATTTGTTGCAATGCAAATAAATTCATAAATAAATATTTATTTTCCAGTGTAACCAAAACAAGCTTTCAGCCATGCTTCAGCTATCTTATTTAGATATCAAATCATGGGTAGAAAGTTTAAAACTAGAAATAATATTGCACTGTTTTGTTCAAAGTGGTGGTTGTGGGATCAAGTCTGACCTTTTTCGAGTCTGATGATTGAATAAAAAGGAACTTTGGATAGTGTTTCAAGCCAAAACAACATATTTGATAACTCATTGACTATGATTAGCCAACAGATAATAGATAGTTCACACACTCACATAACTTTCAAACATAGCTGTTGATTAGACAGAACTTATATGCTAACAGCACAGTTTTAGAGGTTTTATTTCTAGGCGTTATGTTAAATGACTTAAAGATTTAGTTTAATTTTAACCTTTGTTGTTGCCTTTGACAGCCCAGTTACTTTTTGGCTATTTAGACTGTAATTTAGATAATAAAACATAATAATGATTAAATGCTCATAGTTCAATTTCATCGTGTTTAAAGGGAATAGCAAAGGCTTTTTCTAGCTTAGCATGACATTTTCTATTAGGTTAAATGCAGACATTTGTATTTGCAATTAACAGCTGACTTCAGTGGCAAATGTGGAATTTGATGCTCTCATTTTGACAATGAATGCATACTAATACCACCATTTCATATAGACACACAAAATGATAATAAATGACAATTAGTTTGAATATTGTCACCAAAAGTAGCTAGTTTACCAAATGTATCAAATGATCAAATCAAAATGTAACAATGTTTGTATTCTAATAAACATTGGCATTTCTATGATACTCTTACGGGTGCCTACGGGAGCCGCCGCTGACCAAACCAAACGAATGCGACTTCTGCAACAACTAGGAGCGAGAACAAGAAACAAGAACACAAGAAATCCCACATTCTGCTGACCCTCTTGTGTCTGTCCACGGCCCGCTGCTTCACAGCAGAATGTGAGATTTCTTGTTCTACGCCTCCTAGTTGTTGCAGAGTGCGATTCGCTTGTTTTGTCAGCCGCTCCTGTGAGGGCACCCGTAAGTGTATCATAGAAATGCCAAGTAGTACTGTTTAGGCTATAAACATGTGCTAAATGATGTGGTTTCGAGTAAATGGTGGACGTTACCCGCTCAGGACACTTGGATTACAGCGCACGAGCAGTATGGAGGAATATTGCCAACTTTTTGTGGACTTTTAAGGACACTGTTTGTTCGGGCTCTTATCTAAGTCATGATATCAATGTCAGTGGACAGCGAGGATCCCCCCAGATCTCCGGCTGCATCCTAGATGTTCCAAAACTACTCCACAGTGTTGTTCAGCATGAGGGTGAGTAGAAAATGAGGCCAAATCGTTGTTTGGGTGTAGTATTCCTTTAATTCTTCCCAGGACTTGGTTGAACTCTAATCGCCGTAGCTTGTGTTAAGCTAATATTGCCATTTCATTTTGTTAGCATAATGGCAGCCATGCTTTAGTTCCTAGACCTAAAGAATGCTCACAAAACTTTAATATATTCATAACATTTGTTTTTAATTTAGGTGGTTAGGAAACTGTATTTTTAATATGACATATTTCAACAAAAAATGTTACTTAACTACAATGGTGTTTACAAAGGAGGGCAAAGTTGCTCATTCTAAGATTACTTGAAAGTTTACTGGGAGTTAGAAGTTGAATGCTTAATTTTCACAGTGTTTTAAGGATTTAAGGGTGCGTTTTCTCAGTTTACGTCGACATTGCCTTGACTAAGTTACATTTATTGTCACCTAGCATCTTCAGTTTAGTATGACTGACTGTCGTGTCCCCTGACACACTGGATGGACTGTTTCACACATCCATGCACAGTAAAATCTGTAATGACAGATTAATACTTTGCTCTACAGTCAATCATGAGAGACAACAATGGTTGCATGTCAAACTTAAAACACACTTTTAATGATTCATCCAGATCTGTCCTTTTAAGTGTTGGCAAGAGAAGAGGTGATAAAGTAACTCCTCTCTAAGTTCCCCCTATCATTGTTCGATTTTTATCAGGAGCAGCAAAACAACAAAATAAAAGCATTCAAGCCTCCCACCCTTGTCATTACATCAGAGGGAAATATGATAGTAAAGCTTAAATCTGGCTTTGAGTAACCAAAACAGTAAACATTTTATAAGTACAACTGTGTGCACAACTATATTAAGAGAGAAAGTGCCAGGAAATTAGACAAACCATCCAATCCGTCAAATGGGTTTTAAGGCCCAATGCTAAATTATTTCTGGCACAGACTTTAACCCAAGGCTAATCACCTGTCTTCTCTCACACATGTCACTACCTGCCTGCTGCTGTTCCACTTCCTCAGCCGTACAAACGCCCTCAGACCCATATAAATAGCTTTACTGCATTTCTGCAGTTGCTCTTGCGGCCCAGGGCACCCATTAACATCTAGTATAGGCATGAACACACACAGACACTTTAAACACACAATGATGCAAAACAGGATGTATGCGTGTGTGTTTGAATTTCCGTGACAAGAGACAGAGAGTCTGGATGTTTCAGAGTGTGAAAGTTGATGTAAAATGAAAACAGAAGGAGAAACTTGCGGGTGACTTCTTCAGCGGTAGTTCCCCATAAGAGTCATTGTTTCCCTCATCTGCCTGTGCTGCTTTCACTTTCTAATTTGGAGTACATTTTGTTTTATTTATACTGCTCTACTTAAAAATATATATTTCTCGTGAACATTTAATCTCTTATTTTGTGACAATCAGTTATTCTTCTTTCTTTGTAGAACTTAAGGTGTTTTCACATCAACCATATTTAGTGCGCACCAAAATGTAACAATGTTTGTATTCTAATAAACAATTACCACAGAAAACTGTCATAGAAATAGAGAGAGAAAGTAAAGGGTATTTTCAAGCTAATTCTTCCCAGGACTTGGTTGAACTCTAATCGCTGTAGCTTGTGTTAAGCTAATATTACCATTTCATTGTGTTAGCATAATGGCAGCCATGCTTTAATTCCTAGACCTAAAGGATGCTCACAAAACTTCAATATATTTATAACATTTGTTCTTAAAGGGCAACTTCGGTATTTTTCAACCTGGGTCCTATTGCCCCAAGTGTATGTGTGTATACGATTGACGGGTACAACTAGTTTTAAAATTGGCTCAGTATCAAGGGAGCGGATGCAGCCGGCAGTCATGAGCTAGATAGGGGGCAACTGCATCCCGTATAAGTTTGAGCATTAAAAGTGTTTATTTCGCCACAGACCGGTTGCGATCGCCGATGCTAGCTCTCTAATTAGCATTGTAAGCATTGCGTTTTCCTTCACGTCCTCTGACCGGTGTGACGTCACCTCCCGTGAGCTTGTTGCCGGAAGAAAACAGAGGAGCCATGCAGCGCGCCGCTCATAGTGGAGCTGCTTATCCCGGAGGACAGTTGAAAGTTTTACTGCATCGGTATCATGGCTGAATATTTACCAGATTTCGAGAGTGAAGACGAGCCTTTTCATTACAACGGCCACCCGTATTTATTTGAGCCAGAGTATACGGACGAGGAGCTGCTACAAACTCAAGAGCTAACGAGGATAGCAAGAGAGGGCCAACGAGCAGACGAGGGTGAAGCAGCGGCGGCACGAACGCGAATTTCTGAGGACTGGCGGTGCTCCTGTGGTTGCTGTGACTCTATGCCCACAGAGGAAGAATGTCTGTGTAATGAGTGGGACCTGTTGCCCAATATTCGTGGTCTCGATGTGTCGTGGGATGATACAGGAAGTACCCGACGCTGTGTAACTACATTAGAGGATCTCCCCCCTCTGATCAACAGGGCAGTGCTGGACACCTTTTTTCATGTACCCAAAATAAATTGGAGGAGGCGACCAAAACCACAGGGACCAAATGGACAACTATCCATAAAGTAAGTATAACTAATATGTCTTTATGCATACAATACGTATAAGTATTCTATTGTGTAAGTGTTTATTTCGCCACAGACCGGTTGCGATCGCCGGTGCTAGCTCTCTAATTAGCATTGTAACACGAGAGGGAAACGAGAGGAAAAAGTGAAGAGGATTTAGGGCAACAGTAAATGTGTGTGTCAGAGACAAATCTAGAGCGTTCGTGCCGCCGCTGCTTCACCCTCGTCTGCTCGTTGGCCCTCTCTTGCTATCCTCGTTAGCTCTTGAGTTTGTAGGAGCTCCTCGTCCGTATACTCTGGCTCAAATAAATACGGGTGGCCGTTGTAATGAAAAGGCTCGTCTTCACTCTCGAAATCTGGTAAATATTCAGCCATGATACCGATGCAGTAAAACTTTCAACTGTCCTCCGGGATAAGCAGCTCCACTATGAGCGGCGCGCTGCATGGCTCCTCTGTTTTCTTCTGGCAACAAGCTCACAGGAGATGACATCACACAGGTCAGAGGACGTGAAGGAAAACGCAATGCTTACAATGCTAATTAGAGAGCTAGCATCGGCGATCGCAACCGGTCTGTGGCGAAATAAACACTTTTAATGCTCAAACTTATACGGGATGCAGTTGCCCCCCTATCTAGCTTCGCGGCTGCCGGCTGCATCCGCTCCCTTGATACTGAGCCAATTTTAAAACGAGTTGTACCCGTCAATCGTATACACACATACACTTGGGGCAATAGGACCCAGGTTGAAAAATACCGAAGTTGCCCTTTAATTTAGGTGGTTAGGAAACTGTATTTTTAATATGACATATTTCAACAGCAAATGTTACTTAATTACAATGGCGTTTACAAAGAAGGGCAAAGTTGTTAATTCTAAGATTACTTGAAAGTTTACTGGGAGTTAAAAGAAGTTTTGGCCCAGGGTTTGGTATGTTAGTATCAATGTGAGTGCAACCACCACACTTTGGTGCCCACCAAATCAGCCGGTCCAAGACCTCCATGAAGGGGTGGTCTCGATCTGCTCCATCTCCCTACATTTGGTGCAGTTTCACTGGTGTGAAACAAAGTGGTCCGAACTGATCTACTTTTGATGCATTATGGGTATTGGAAGCACTGAATTATGGGTAAAGTCCTTCATTATTTACTTCCTGTTAATCCCGCGGTTGAATCTTTTGCTTACTCAATTTGTCGAGAAAAACACATTTGAAGGAAAATGTAGAAGAGAGCGAAATGTAAACACCGGTTGTCTGGTGCATAGATATCTATCAGTTACGTGCATATCGCCCCCTGCTGTTTCAAACTGAGTAAATACGCAAGTGGGCCCGGGCATGGTTCGATGTTGCAAGTGTGAACGCAAGCTAGCGTAGGAGGGGGAGGGGGGTGAATCGCGCTGCAGCACGGTTTGAAACAAGTGGGCCTAATGTGAAAGTGCCCTTAGTTTGCTTTAGCTTAGCACCCCTAATGTTGCCAAGTGTATGAGGAAAACATCCCAGAATCTGTGTGGTTTTTCATGACCCTCCCCCTTTCCCAACAATCTATACAGTCTGAGATGGGATTGAGTTCATGTGCAGCACTATTTCTGTTTCTTTGTAATGGGACTTCCTGTTGTTGCCACCTCATTAAGCAGCAGACGGCAGCAATCTAAGCCCATAGGTTTCCCCCAGGCTCTACTTTATCACATGATGGATCGTGCTCATAATCGTCTGAGTGATCCTGTGTCTGCATGCATGCAATCTCCTTCCGTCCCAGGGCCACCAGCTCTGTCTGGGAACAAGCCATGCTATAGTGTGCCTGTAGTGGTGCAATTGAAACCAAAAAGCCATCATTTCAAGATCATGGTAATTAAAGAAAAGAGGCAGTAAAACTGAGTTTTTATTCTGTTGCACTAAAATGGTGTGATAATCTTCACAGCAAACAACAGGGTCTGTATGACCCACATCTGCAATGTTATGCTTGCTGTGGCATTCTGGCTCAGGAGCTGAATTTGGGTTTGTTTCCTGCAACAGTCTCACTATTCTTGAGCATGAGGCTCAACTTTATGACAGAATAACTTGCAAACAGAAGCCCGGCAGAAGCAAGTTTGCATTGAGGTACCTATCAGTGCATCAAACTTCAACAAATGCAAAATACCTTGGCAAATATGAACACTAAATATACAAAACAGGAAGGACATGGAATAAAAGGCATGTTTGATCCAATCTGTGACACTTGTTCACTTGTGGTTTAAACTAGGGCTGAACGATTTGAGAAAACAATCTAACTCCAATTTTTTCCCCAATATTGGGATTTACTCTGCAATTGTTTTAATGTTCCTCATCTTATGAATTCTTAAACAAACATAAGCAGTAGATATTTTTATAGTAAAAGCAATATAACATTAAATTAATATAAGGATAAAAGATTTGAGAAAAAGTGGAGAAGTGAAGAACAAAAGCAAAACAGGTATGAAATTGTAAAAACTGGGTAAAAATGGTATGAAAGCGGAAAAAGGTTAATAAATAGGTGCAAAATAGGTATGAAATTGCAAAAAAAATGGGGGGAAATTGGCCAAAAAAATACAAAAGTGGCTAAGGAAAATTGATTATGGCAGCAAAGTTGGGAATTAAATTTGAAATTAAATTTCAAAAACCATGTAAAAATTCCAAAAATGGTTCTGACAGTGGCCAAAAAAAGATGAATGGGGGCAAAATAGGCATAAAGTTGTAAAAACGGAGTTAAAAAAAAGGTAGAAATTGTCCAAAAATGGGAAAAAAGTGTATGAATAGAGGTAAAAAATAGGCATGAAATTGCAAAAAACTACATCACAATGCCAAAATGTTCAACACATTTTGGGCTAAAAATATTGAACCTTCTGTGATTTGAAAATTGCAACAAGCCATATTGCGATTTAATCTAATTTGCAATTAATTGTTCAGCCCGAGTTTAAACTATGAATTGGACTCACATAAGGTGTTCTGACAGTTCCTCAGAATCACAACCATCTGTGTGACATGTTTGTTTAAAAACATTTGCCTGTCTACTTAAAGAGGAACAAAATTTTAGGCAGTTTATTTTACAGTATGAGCTTTTGGAGCAGGTTTATGCAGTGTTCTTGATGATCTCCTCCACAAACAAAATCAAAGGTTATGTTAAAGTGCTCAAAGTCTCCCTAAAGCCTAATTTACACATGCACAAAAATTCCTAAAAAATGTACTTTGGTACACTGCATATGTGATTATAAACAGCAGGACTGTTAAAACAGACTGTACACTAATTTAAAAAAAAACTTTTTGTAAACACATACACCCCTAAAATTCCCCATTTCATAACAATGTATTTACAGAAAATAGCCTGATTCTCTTGTTTGCAGTCCCTTACATTTGAAAGATTTCCGTTGTTGTCCATCAATGTTGGGATAGATGGGAGGCAAATAAAACCCATACACTCATGAGGAAAAGTCCTGACAATATCCTGAATGAACCTGCATGAGTTGTGAATGCAAATAACAGTGTTTTCACCCAATAGTAACCCAGGACCTTCCTGCGCCCCTCCTAGTATTTTGCGCAAAATAAACTGCATTAAATCATTTAGGTGTCAGTGATAAATGTGAACAAGCAAGTCAGCAAATCTCCCAGGCAGGTCACCACTAAAATTTACCACAAAATTTCAGGGTTGCATGTATGAAGAAGGACTTGTACATGCACTAACCACCTGTAAATTTCCTGCATTTATCTTACCCTTACTTGTATGACAATGCATATAGCATATAGACAATGCGCATGCATGGAGGCAAACATTCTTCTTCTTCAGTTCAGAGGTCAGCACAGCCACAAAACATGTCTGGAGCGACACAGACTGTAATGGAGGAGTAGCGTGAGTGGACCATGATGAAATATTGGTGAAACAAATGAGTTTTTTGACGATTAATGCAGTTTTAGGAGAGGCGCTATACATGCCCCGTCTGGTAACATTATACGGATGTCCGCCGCTCGATTTTGGATCTAAATATCTCCTGAAGCACTGTTTGGATCAGGAAATATTGTTCTACTTCATTCTATACAACAATGTGAAAGCTGTAGAAACCGAACTTATCCTTTAAAGTGACTGAAACTCCATCAGCACTGTACCTTTATGGAGAACCAGCTGAGACTATCAGTAAGGTACAGTGTGGTCGGTGGGTGCAGTTATTATCACATAACTGAGTGAGTTTTACTTAAACTGATAAGAGGACTATGTTGGGATGACTGTACAATTAGGGAAAAATTTCAGAGCGCTTTATTGTTCCTTTCAGACGTGTCTGTGTTTGGCTGCTGAAACGATTCCTCGAACATTCGCGAGTACTCGATTACAAAATATCCTCGAATTAAATTTTGTGCCTCGAAGCCTCGTTTAATATATAATTATACATATAAATATATATCTGGACTACTATACAGTGCACGGTGTTTGACACGGACGGTCTTTTCTGTGGCACAACGCGCCTGCTACCTCCACTGCTGCGCGGCTTGTAAAATCATGAAGGAAGAGAAAAGAGAGGGACAGAAAGGAGAGAGTCCGCAGAAGAAATGGCAGAGAGTGTCCAAAGTGTGTGGTCACTACAAGAAGGGACAAAAAGAAAACAGAGTGCAGTGTGTCTGATGTCAAACAGAGTGAGCTTAGCATGTAGCTTAGCACGATAGCACGTTGTTAGGGCTGCAACTATTACTATTACAGCATTTTAAATATGCTCATCACAGACATGCGTCCTCTTTCCATGGTGGAGGACACAGGATTTAAGAACATGATCAAGGATTTCAATCCAAACTACACAATGCCCTCCAGAACACACTTCACAAATATAATTGCAGAATTATATTACTGCTTTGTAAATCAGTATTGTATATATGTATTAGCTTTGTTTTAAGCCAGTACTGGTTTAAACTTTGAAAGTTTTTTTTCTGAGGAATGAACGGCATTTGGTTGCTCATTTTGAAAGCCCTAACATGTTGCATTGTATACAATTGATTTATTTGTTTAAAAACAAAAAAGTATATTTTGTTAGAGTACTCGAGTACTCGAAGAAATATTTGACAGAGTACTCGATTCCCAAAATACTCGATGGTTGCAGCTCTATAGCAGATCACTGTGAGATTCAGCAGATCTGCTATTTTGGTCTGGACTCAGGAAGACACAACAATGGCAGAGGGATCTAATCCTGAACCAATTCTGTATGATTTTGGCTCAGGTTACGGTGACGTCCCTTCTACTGTGGATTCATTGGGTTATCTCTATGAACTGGAGGACACAGGAGAAGAAATTATACAGATCCAGATTCAGCAGGCTCAAAAGGAGAGGGGGTGCAAATTTTTTTGGAAGCTGAGGAGCTGAGGAGCAGGTGAGATCTCAAGTTACCTCAATGTATATGTGTGTAAACTACAAGCCCATGCACAGGAGCCTTCCTGATATTAGGTTTGAAATAGAGATAGGTATGTAGAGCTATCTGATATATAAAGCAGAAAACACATATCATTCATGATATTCATACACTTTAGATTCATTTTTGTCAATTTTGACATTATTTAGTTTATGCCTACATGATTAAAAAAGTTCGGTTATGCCTGAAATCGTGTCCCTGTGGACAGCCCCTTAGTATTCTTTGACTATAAACTTTGTATGTACTCTGAATCAACTTGCATTCAATGCTTATCTAGATATTTGAATAATGTTTCATGTTCCCTCACAATCAACAGCCTTTGCCATGCTGCAATGGGTATGACATATCCACAGATTTACACAGAAAGTACAAATGACGTACAGAAATGACATACTTTTGTAATGGTCACCAAAGTTTCCCGAGTTTCCCTGTCAATGATCGTGTACCAGAGGTTAGATATAAAAGTCAACAACCCACTTGCTGGAATTGCAATAATGCACCGGTCTCTTGCTGGAAAAAATAGCTGTTTATTCTATGCACCAGAAAAATTAACCACATTTTTAACCAGATTAAAAGTATAGAAAAGTAAAGGAGAATTAGATTGTCCTTCTCATGTTGTGTTAGACTGTTGTGCCGCCTTTGTTTGCACAGTGGCAAAGATTGGGCTGTCAGTAGTAAATGATTAACTAAAGGCAGCAGAGTAGAGGGCTGTGACCAAATCAAAGACCCGTTTTTTCAGCTTTATCGGAAAAAATGTTGTATGAGATAAGTTGATTCATCATTCAGAGATTTTCATCACTTCGATTTCAATTCTTTATATCAACAACACATCTGAAAAGGTACTGTCTGTTTTCACTTTTATTGGATTTTTATAGTTTTATAAAAGAGACATATCAGTTGGTAGCAAAGATTCATAAAGATAATTTTTCTGTCCAATCTAAATGTTGTACCTGTCTCAAAGAAGTCAAGTTTGGCAGATCCTTTGTTGAGGCAGTTAAACTGTGTTATCACAGAAGAAAAAACCTTCGTAGCCAAAATGATGCTCATTCATATCTTCAACATTTTGTTCCCACCATTTAGACACAATGTTTGTTTCTCCTTTTAGTGTGGGAATGTTTTTTCATATTATCTTGCTTCCTTTGATTGAGTATCTGAAAGATAGAGGCCTGAAAAAAACAGGAATTATTTGTGTTCCAAGGATGAATACCTGACCTTGGCCTACTGGAGCTGTAAATACACTTTGTAGTGTACAGCAGACAATGTGAAAATGAATAACAGTCCCTCCTCTCCATTCCCTGCTTACTCCACTTTTCATAAAAAGTGTGGCCAAGCAGTTAGTTTGAAAATTTTGTCTTACTACAAGTGCTTAGAAAGCATAAACTTTGACCAAGGCATTTCGCAATGCGAACTAATCCTTAAAAAACTCCTGAACCCACATTCATATTTAGATCACCAAACTCTGATCACTTTTGCCTTAAATTTCACAAGAATCCATTAAAACATTTGAGTTGTCATGCTCATCACACAAACAAACAAACTAACACCAGCAAAAACAACAGCCTCCTTGGCAGAGGTACAGATCATTTGGGGATATAACGCTCACCACAAATAAGAGACACTCCCTGAGACAAGCGTTTGTTCAGCCCACATGAGGCTGTTTGTAAGAGACATGTCTCGTCATGTCAACACCCACAGTAAACATTACAGCACTTCTCCCAAACCAAAGTCGTATTCACATCTTGACTGAGGTGATCAGTCACATTTCAGGAGGATTTACACTAAAGCAGCCTGTTCTGAGCAGGGCTTAAACTAGAGATTTATAGCCTGACTAAAATAGATATCTTAGACAACTTTACGTAAGACACTTTAAATGTATTTGGGGACATCTGGTTGTGTGTGAAGTTGTTCTTTCAAAAAGCCCATGTATGCATTTTCAGTTATATATACCTTTAAGTGTTTTGCACGCTTCCCTTACATTAGATAGTACGCACAAGAAAACAAAGTCTGTGGCATCAGGACTCCTCTCCTTTAAACAGCACCAGTAGATGCCCGAAACAGTTCCCTGTCTCTCCCTGTTCTCCATATAGACCTACACAATTGCTGTAAATTTACAGCCAGATTTCAACAGTATTAAGCTGCTATTTTAATATACAGTGCTTTACTGGTAAAATAACATAAATTAATGGTATCATGCAGTATTTTCTTTAATTCTGGGAGTAGCACATGGAGGAACTGCACATACTATTGAAAAATCAGTGATATAGCTATGTTCTTCATTCAGTTCATACATTTTGTTGTGGTTTGCATTCTGTGTCTTTTAAGCCAGCTTTGGATAGAGATTTCGTGAAGACTGATTACCAGTAAGGGCTAACATAGCAATTATTCTGAACAAAAGTACATTTAATTATATAAAAACTATTCCTGTGTGCATTTCCTGCTAAGCCAGTAATAATTCTAATTAAAAACAGTTTATTAAAAAATATATAAAAAAGATACAAAGTTATAGTCAGTCATTTGAAAAATACTGTAAAGTAATAAAAATCAGTTAATTCTATATTTTTAGTGAACAGCGCAAAAGCATCAATTTTAGTGACAGTTAAATACTGTTAATTTTACAGGAAAATGATGTAAATTCTGCCAGTTGTTTACTGTTTATTTACAGGAAAAGCAATAAAAAAACAGGCCGACACTGTATTTTTCATCAACGGTAAAAAAAAATGTAAATGATAGTGACAGTAAGATAATGTTAATTTTACAGTAAGACAATGGCAACCCTGCTGCCAGTTGTTTACCGTGATTTTACTGGAAAATTGTTAACAGTGTAGCAAGGCCAGTGCAGGAGAAATACTGCAGAAAAATGCAGAGCTATTCTAACCTGATCTGCTACCACAGAGTAGACCAAAAGTTAACCAATCAGGGCTGAATGGGCCCTCATGGGGAAGGTGGTCTTAAAGTGACAGGAGTTGCAACTGAGTGTTTCAGACAAAGATCAGGGGTACATTTTATGTGAAAAATGACTGTTTTTAATTCTGGTGAATGTGAACAGGCTCTTGCAGTCATCAAAACTAAATACATTAACCTAAGTAAAGGCAAACGATAATCATATAGTGTACTGACACAAGATCTTGTCATCTAAGTAATAATGATAATAATTTAACCCTATTATGCCAATTGTATCATATTTGATACATAATTTTATAATACCTCTATCTACTAAATATGATCAACAAATTACAAAAAAAAAACATCTGAATACAATCAGATAAATGATAAAAATGTCCTCAAATGGATTATCAGTTGCCATAAACACCTAATGTATCATATGAGATTTGAAAAATCTATATGTTGAGTTTTATGGACATTTTAATATTTTTAGTATTTTAGCAGAAAGTGAAACAAACATTCCAGCTCCAAAACATCAGAATTTTCTGGCTATAATATATGGTCTTGGGCTTTAAAAGGTTAATTTATTTGATTAGGACAGTGCACATCAATCAACAATTTCGTAATACACGTAATTGTAAATATGCTGGAATTAGCACAATAGCTAAAATTCATCCATTGTCCTAAGGCAGGTGATCAAATAAAAAAACCCAAATGAAAATAGCAACACTTTCCACAAGACAGTAAACAGAAAACACACTGTAACAAACAAAATTGACATAATTTATAAACAACAGATAACTCACAATCTATCTAAAAACAGGAAACATCGAGCTCTCAATAGCAGCATCAGCAGCAATGGAGGAGGATGACATGATGTAAAACTTGCTATTCGATTTCCCTAAATGCCAGCCTGTTGCTTTAAATGGTAGTGGTTTCTCATGAAAGTTGTGGTAATCTATTTGTAAATATAGTAGAAACTTTCCAAAGTTGAATATAGCTTCTGTTTACTTTATCTAATCACCCTGACCTAAAAAGGCCATGGACTCTGCCTGTTGTTTTCCTGGCTTGAACATGTTATATTTGTTTAATGAAGTCACACAGGAGGCAGACAGATATGGTTCAGCTTAATAGATGAAGCTCTTTGGAACATGACTAAGAGAAACAGAGAACAAGGAAGTAGTGTAAATGATAACCCTGGCCTGTCCCTGAACTTTATTTACCCGTTGAAACTTTTAACTTGAAATGTGATTACATCTCATGAATTGTGGATGCTTTGTGATGAGTCAGCAAATATAACTAATAAGAGATGCCACTGTTTCCTCCTCCTTTACGTGAATGTTCCATTTTACATGCTTTCAGGCCACTTTTCTGTCAAACTTCTTTTCTATCTATCTTTCTAATATCAGAGGCTGGCCTTTTAGATTATCACCAAGAAGAGAAGCAGCCAGCCTGTCCCTGTCTCTGGATAACTGATCCTACCTTTAGTGACCGTTAAGAGGGATGGCTGAGCTCTTTTTAAGTGGGGTGGTGTGAGGCACTTGTTATTTGTAAGTGGATTACTCACAGGGGGGCTGTAGATCAATAAGGCCCCTTTATTGGGTAACAGGTCAGTGTGCCAGAACAGAGGCTGGACTGGATATTGCTGCAGATGGGTTCATAGTAACCATGCATTTTGTAAACTGTGCGAAAAAAAAAAACCCTAAGTGCCAATCATTGTGCAAATATTGTACATCTTGTCTTTTAGTATTAGCCTTTCATCCTTAAAATCCGACTTTGCATCCGACTTCACAATTCTCTTAATCTGTAAATTACTGCAGTTTAAGTTTAAGCTTTAAATATCAGCATCAGACACCAGCAGATCATTTTAGTAAGACATATAGCATATTCCACTGGTACATATTGTTAGTGACAAAAGCACCAGATGGCCTCATGCTAACACTGTACTAAACTCAAACTTTCTGTTTTCAAGCATGTTTTTATTTACTCCTGCCTTTTGACCGTCCATCCATTATCTTCACCACTTATCATTTCAGGGTCATGGGTGGCTGAAGCCTATCTCAGCTGACATTGGTTGAGAGGCAGGGTACACCTTAGACCGCCAACCAGCCAATCACAGGGCCACATAGAGAGACAGACAGATAACCATTCACACACTCACTCACACCTAAGGGTGATTTTGAGTCACCAGTTAACATAACAAGCGTGTTTATTGGTTTGTGGGAGAAGGTTGGAGTACTGGGAGAGCCCATGCATGCACAAGGCAAACATGCAAACTCCACACAAAAAGGCCCTGACTGACAAGTGGTTTTGAACCAGCAACCTTCTTTCTTTGAGTCACACGCACTGCAGGTTTTGCCCCCATGCCACGCGCCCCTAACCGTTAATAACATTGAGTACTCGTTGTCTTTCAATAAAATACATGTCTAATACTCATATTTCAACATCTAAACAAACTGTGCCTCAAGCTGTGCCTCATACAGTCTGTGTCGCTCCAGACATGTTTTGTAACTGTGCTGACCTCTGAACTGAAGAAGAACGCTTGCCTCCATGCATGCGCAGTGCTCTCTGGAGAGCTGTTCTTCTCTTTGCCTCCGCATCCTCCTTTCGATGAGCTCCTCATCTGTAAACTCTGGCTCGAAACTGTAAGGACACCCATCATATTCAAAGTTCTCCTCCATAACATCTTCATCCGATAGATATTCGTCCATTTTGCACAAAACTGGAAGAAGAAAGTCGTTGCGTAGCCGGCGGTCTTGCCCAAACATTCTTCTTCTTCAGTTCAGAGGTCAGCACAGCCACAAAAACATGTCTGGAGCGACACAGACTGTCTTGGAGGAGTAGTGTGAGCGGACCATGATGAAATATTGGTGAAACTAATGAGTTTTTGGACGATTAATGCAGTTTTAGGAGCAGCACTATACATGCCCTATGTGCTACCATTATACGGATGTCCGCCACTTGATTTTGGATCTAAATATCTCCCAAAGCACTGTTTGGATCAGGAAAGCCTTCTGGGTGAGTATATTGTTCTACTTCATTCTATAAACATGTGAAAGCTGTAGAAACCAAACTAAATAGCAGTCATTCCTGATTGGTATTAAGAGTGTTGAGAGAGTGCTGAGTTGAAAGAAGAAGAAAAGGGTATAACAACGGTACAGTAATCTTGCCTTGAAATGTACAGGTGTTATTCATACTCATGTAAATCAATAATTTGATTATATTTACCATACTTTTTCACTTTTTGCTAAGTAAAATTTTTGTGCAAAAGGAATTAAACGCCTGTCCCAAATAGTTGCCTGGTCCCAAATAAACGCCTGGTCTGCTCAGTAATTGAAGCAAATAAATGCCCCGGCTACTATTTGGTATTTTATCGTCGTTATAGCAACATAGTCATAAGCTTAAAAACACAGTAGCCTGTTGATAACAGAGGTATTTATACTGGTACATAGTAACCACACGTCTACAAGCGGTCAGATTTGCTCAACTGCTTCTGCTATAATCACAGGTCCGAGTCCCTCCCACTTTATTATCATTACAGCTGCCAATGTCAGCGTTAGAATGACCAGTGTATCATAACACGTCTTTGTTCTTACTGATACCACAAAGTCTTTTTACTATCATTACAGTGTAGCCATAAATCTCTGCGTGCACTGTTATCGCTCTGATTGTGTCTATTATCTCTCTTTCTGCATTTCCCTTCCAACCTTGTCTCACCCAATGGCATAACAAATAGCACGGTTTTAGACCCTCAAGATATATGTGATGTATACGCCACAGTCAAATTTCATGTGCAGTTGATATGAGACAGGCCAGTGTTCTGTCATTTTCCCCTACCCATCGAAAATTGCCACTTTCTGGTCATGCGCATGTGTTTTACAGCGTCACTCTCTCTCTTGGTTAGGTTTAGGGTAAGGATTGGGGTGAGGGTAGCAAAATCTGACAATTAGCAAAATATGGCAGAACAGTGGTCTGTCTTGTCAAATTTTGGAAGGTACAAGCCTGTCCGATCAAGTGAAGAAAGCAGAAACACTTGCGTGCATATAAAATGCACCGGTCTCTCTGGGTGTCATTTGAGCACCATGCGTATCAACTGCTGCACATATTTTAAAAGATGAAAACCAGGCTATTTGTACACTCTTGGGTGAGAATGTTCTGTTCCTTCATATGCTCACAGATTTAGGCAGATAGCTGTTCAACAGTCTGGCTCAGTTTGAGGTAACTGCCTCTTTGAATGAACTTTTTTGTGCTTGATTTCTCACACTTTACTGCCAATGAACAATTTTGTTATGACACTATTTCATGACACAGTACATGCCGAGGGGTTGCAAAATTTCCCTTTAAAGCCCAGTGGTGGACAACTGGCACCTCGTGAGCCACATTTAGCCCTTGTACTCCCTCAATAAGGCCCTTTGGTAAAGTTAGAATATAATTTTTTTTATAATAAGGCCTTTTTGTAATAAGGCCCTTTGGTAAATTTAGAATATAAAAATATACATTTAAATAAGAAAATGAGACAAAATCTGCTATGAAACATTAAAATGGGTTGGTGGAAGGAGGCAAAGACTCATTATCCATTGTAATTATCAGTAAATATTAGACACCACTGAAATTAGGGACTATTCTATTATTTCCCTTACTGTTTTCTTGCTTGACCTACCTTAATGCATCCCTAAAGGTGATATTTTATTTTTATTTTCAAAATTGGACCCTTAGCTTTACAGTCACAACCTTTCCAGCTAAAACTGCTGAGTAAGTGTCTGTGGCCGAGATGATGCGGAGATCAAATGCATTCAATTAACAGGAAGTGCCATGCAGATGTAGTCACTCTGGCTTGCTCCTGTTTGTATCAGACAATTAGTATCCCATTAGCAAATGCTTGGTTCCAGCTGCCTGCAGGCCACAGAGCAAAAGTCATACCACTGAGCAGATACTTCATCCATGATTTAGTTGATACAACAATCAATTATTCATGTAGCCACAGAAAAGCCTGACTGTTCTTTCGTAAGAGAGATGAGATCCAACATTAGAGACTCTGTAAGTAGATGTTTAGTTTGTTAGTCTGTACAGGATAAACTAGATGTGTATGTACTGCACTGGGGATTAAGAATATGCTTGTAAATGGTTTGCTTTAGCGGATTTTCTTCCATCTAAAGTGAGATGATGTGCTGTAATGTAGCCTGTGGCCTACAACAGCAGTGAAAGACAAGAATCTGGGTTAAGTTCCTGTAAGAGGGGATTTATTACAGTCTGTTGGGGGGAGCTGGAGTTTCAGGCACAGGTTTTATAAAGTCAGGGAACCTCTGGTCAGGCTTTCCGCTGAGATACATCCTATTATAAGATATATATTTATATATATATATACATATAAACAGTCCAATATCATTAAGGCAATGATATCTCTGAAAATGTCACAACTTCAGAAAACAAGGAAGGAGAATGCATTTGCTAGATGTGCTTTTCTAACAGACTCAACACAACAAACCAGTGTTAGAGTGGGGGTCTCAGGGGCTGCTCATGCTCATAAAGAGTTCTAAGCCCATCCATGCTGCCATTTGAAACTGCAGTATGAACACTGTGTGAGGTGTCACCTCAACTGAGAACATTAGAGACAGAACTAGGGAATGGGAGTATACCCCCAGATTTGCCTGTCCCCAGAGGTAGAATCAGAGTAGAGAAAAAGCTGAGGGGAGCACACAGGCTCATTGGGGGACAGTAACCACATTTGTCTGTGTCTACCTTTGTGTGTGTGTGTGTGTGATGCATGCTTGGAGTGAATCTCTGTTATGCTCCTCCAAAGCTATATCAAAGGGTGAATTGATTAAAATGACATCCACATAGAATTACTGGAAGAGTTTGAAGGTCTAGTGAGGTTGGACTTGAGTCTCTTTGACTGAATTCTAAAAATGCCGTAGAGCTCTGGGTGAAGCTTTGGAAACCCTCATTTTTAATGAGAGATCCTGACCCCACATCTCTGAAAAATGTAACCACTCTAATTAAGAGAGTAAAACTGTTGCAGATTAAACCTCAGATACTGTAGCAAGAAACAAGATGGGATTCCTTAAAAACACTCAATGATTTTTTAAAAAGACTAACATTTATGGTCGTCTCTAATATTACACAGCACGTTTTTGGATAGTCCTTTTTTAGAAAACAGGTCACATTCTCGACCTCACGATAAACAGCTCCCCGAAGCTCTTTTGGATCCCTTCCCACCAGATGAAAACCACTGTTCTGAGACAAAGAAATTACATTAGCTGTGGCATTAAGTTTATGTCCTTGTCTGTTGATATACATTGTGTACAGTGGCTATTGTTAAACCGCGGCAGTAGTGCCCACCTTCTACATTACCTGGCTGACCTGTAATAAATATGATTGACAAAACAATCATTCATTCACCTGTTGGATATGCTTTTGAAAGTTTCTGCCCATTCCCAAAAACTTTCTATAGGCTCTTTTTCCCAGATGGACTACTAAGATGAATACTGAAAGGTCCATCTGGTGTGCTAGGTCAATTCTTTATTGAATGCTTTCTTTTTGACTAATTGGATTGGTCAGAAATTTTATCAAATCTGAATGTAATACATCACAAAGGATGTAGTGGGGGCTCCTGAAATTATACCGACTAATATCCCATGAAGATCAACAGGATCAGCTGTACTATCTTAATTCTTTTGTGTATTTAATCAGAACATTAGAGAGAATGAGATGTGACTAAGAAAAAGAAAGAAACCAACAATCCACAAATGAGTGTGTCACATTTTCATCCCTGAAGGATCAAGTTAATTTTCATGTGGTTCATATTTGGCAATTGTGCAGCAAAGCAAATGCACACGCAACATGAACAGGGCTGCTTTCAGCCTCCATGAAGACAGCTTTATGCAGGAAGAATAAACAAAAAACAGCTCTGCTTCCCAGACATGTTTGGAGAATGGAAAAATATCTGTTTTTTCCATTGTTTTCTGCAGTCATTGATCATTCCCTCTTAAAAGCGTGATGTAAACAAACTTTCCATGTGCCAAAGGCCATGAAGTGCTGCCAACTCACCAGGAGTCCCAGCCAGCTTTGAAAAAGAGGGCTGTGATCCTGGGACACTTCAATAAGGCTTGTGTTGATGTGTGTGTTTGCTTGTGTATTTATTTTATTCTCCTGGCTCCTGCTAATCTCCTGACCCCAGATGGAGAACAGTGGGTGAGCAGATTGTATTTCCTGCTTGATTTAATATTAATAGATCGGTATGCTGCTCTGCCACTCTTCACGGGGCAAATATGGATGACTGTAGCCCCTTTAAACTCCACCCTCTCCTCTCCAGCCTCCCTGCTTATGTAGGACACCAGGCCTCGCTGATGTCAGGGTGCAAATAGGACAGGAGATCAGAGAGGAAAACTTAATTAAGAATGTAACCTGAGCAGGTGTGAAGGCTGAAACAATGGGTGTACAGCAATCTGCAGCTACATGATCCGGCTCTGAGGATGACACACAAGGTCTGCAGAGCATCTTGACTTTGTATTCAATTATTTATATCAGCTTGTCTTTTCTTGGAGAAATAATAAACATATTGTCTGAGAAAAGCAGTATGTGAATTTCACAGCCTGTCTCCCTGCTGCTCTTTATTCTGGCACTTGTGTTTACAATGTGATTGACACCTAGCAGTAAAAACTCCTCTCTACAAACATCTAAGTCTATTTAACAAGCTGTAGATAACCACAGAGGGCAAACAGATGGCTTTTAATTCTTCCTTTATTCAACATTTGCATTGGCAGATCACTTGTCTTGGCGTTGTCTTGGGGCATGCTGTTTGTCTGCAAGCATGAATGAATGAATGTTGAATGAATAAATAAATGAATGTTTTATTTCGAACCCAAAATGGAAAACATACACATGTATATCTCCATACAAATCCAACAAAAATAAAATACAAAAGGTAAGCAAAGGCAAATAGCAATTACAGCATTTTTTCTTCTATCAATATTTGCAGGAAATTATGACAGATTCAGTTCGAAAAGGGTGTAGGAAGAAGTAGCAAACTTATCTAGTTCCACCCCTTTTTCATTTTAAAGATGTCTTACTTAAATTCACGCTGAAGCCTCTTCAGGTCATAGCCATCAACATTTTTAGCAACAAAAGTAACAGCAAGCTCAGACAAATAGTAGTTATAACAACAAATTTCAAAATAAAGACAATAATGACACATTACTGGATACACACACCCCTGATGTTACTGATTTTCTCGTTGTTTTTCCATTCTGTATCTGTTTAATATGTCAGCTTTAAAGATGAATTTAAATCTACCTATTGTTTTACATGATTTCAGTTCATCACTGCAGCTATTCCATAAAGTAACTCCTTGAACTGAGACACAGTGAAGTTTCATATTTGTTCTTACTGGTTGTTTTTTGAAATATTGGACTTTATATAAAATTACAACTGACTTTGATATTTTTCCTTTGATGTAGTTAATGTGTGATTTCCAACTCAGTTTCTCATCTATCATCACACCAAGAAATTTAATTTCAGGTACTCTTTCAATTTCTATATAATTTGTTACAACCTTTTTGGTTGAACAAATGGGACGGTTCCCAAATATAATATATTTAGTTTTATTTAAATTTAATGTTAACTTATTTGTGTCAAACCAACTCTTCAATTTTTTTAACTCTTCACCTACTTCATCCAAAAGTTTTTCCAAATTGTCCCCACAACAAAACAAATTAGTATCATCAGCAAATAGTGTAAACCTTAATATATCAGAGACTTCACAGATATTATTTATATACAAGATAAACAACAGTGGTCCCAATACTGAACCCTGAGGAACCCCACACTTTACCCCCAAAAGTTGTGATTTTACCTGACCCATCTGTACATATTGGTTCCTATTGTTCAAATAACTGATAATCCATGCAAGTGCTACTCCTCGTATCCCATATTTTTGTAGTTTATTTATTAATAAATTGTGGTCAACTGTGTCAAACGCTTTGGTCAACTGTGTCAGACGCTTACATGACAATGTGTGCAAATCTGTAATTCCTACTGCTTGAACTTAAGTTTAAGTTTCTTTCTCTCTATGTGCATGTTAGTTTGACTGTAGATGCGCTACTGGTAATTACCTTTTAATCAGTATGTTTCCATGCACATAGAATAAAAGTTATGTGTTAGTCAGCTTAAAACTTCAGTCCTACGGTTACTAAATAAGACTTCAAGGGATGTACAATATTATCAATATGAAACTGGTATCGGAGGATAATTGCTTCAAAAAAAAAAAAATCAGTATTAGCAGATGTGAAAATGTCAGTCAAAATGCCAATATATTTGCCTAACATATTGGCATAAAGACCGGAGATTTTTTAATGAAAATTATAGACTGAGGGTGTAGGGATCGAGGCACAGAGTAGGGAGGACACAAATGCACAACACCGAGTTAGACTCACAAAAGGCAAGGTTTATTGGATAACAAAGTCAGTGAGGCAAACAAATCCAAAAACTCACGAGGAAGGGAATCAGTGTCCATAAATGGCTAGTACGAAAAAAGGCTAAGAGAAGAATCCGAGTAGATGTGAGGCAAGAATTAGGATCAGTAAAAAAACTGTAACATACATGCTAGAGCTAAACAATTAACACTGGAATGAGACAAGAGAGTACTACGATCTGGCAACAGGACAGGGGAGGATTTGAGGTTTAAAATATGAGGTTTACATAAGGTGATTGGGGGTGATGAGATACAGCAGGGGAAGCACAATCATGGTTCAGGTGTGACAGTTCAAGACAGGGAATCAAAACCTATGCAGACAAGGAAAGAGGAATGAATGTTCATTAAAAAAAAAACAGGAATTAAAAGACAAAACATGAAATAGGAAACAGAATGGGTAACTTAACTAAAGAAAAGAGTAGGATCATAACAGAAGGTGTACACTCCCAAAATAGCACTGAATTTATGCTAACAGATTAGTATATCAGTGTTTGGAGCACTCAAAATGACAAATAATACATGATTTTACTTTTTCTTTCCAGAAACACATTTTGGATACAACATAGATAAATACCATATCACCTACTTTCAGTCATTTCTATACATCAGTATCAGCCAGATTAGGTTTTAAAATATAGAGTGCTGGCAAAAATCCAATATTGTATAACTCTACAAAATAGTTCATGGTCAGTTACACATCATAGCACCATTGTATGTACTGATCCTATGTAAGCACGTGACTGATAGATGTCTCTCATTTTAGCAGAAGGCAGAGGTGCCTCTGTTTTCAATAGGTCACAATGCATTTTGGCCAACAATTACATTCAATATGTATTTAGAGTCATTTAAGTTACAGTTATCCAGTCTACAAAACAGAAATATCAGTGACTCTATTAAATAAACTGGACCAACTCAATAAACAGAGTGAAAGCTGAAATTAACAAAGCATTTATCTCTTGACAGTCAGTGATTCCACAGCATCACTATTATGTCTCTAGTAAGTTAATCATCAAAATGTTCTAATATGCTTATCAGATATGTGCTCGTTGAAATACTACACAAAGAGGAATTTGTGAGCTTTTTTTATGTATAATGGCTCATTTGATTGAAATACAGCAGTAAACAGGTTCACAGAGAGGATGGTTAAATTTAGTGCATCTGTTGGAACAGAAATCGCTCCATAAAAGTCTATTAGCTGATATTTATGCTGACATTTGAAGCTTGGTTAGAATAGTCGACGACACTACAGGGTATAACTGTGGCTGAATGTGTATATACGGGTTCACCACAGGAAAAAAAAACACCATTTATATAGCACAGACGTCCAACAAGAAACATGCAGGATGGTAGGGGTGCAAGAAAATATACCAGCACACTAATATATTGAAATGTTTTGTGGTGCAACATTGTATCAATATCTTTAGTGCAATATTGTTTAACCTTACTTTTTCAAGAATTCATATAAGTATGTTTCGTGTTTAAAGAGGACATATCATGCTTGTTTCTCCTTTTCACTATGCCAGACTAGGATGCCTGGAAAGCATTTCTGCCCTCAGCACAAGTCATTTAGTTCCTTCATTGCCCCACAATAGCGTTCTCAATATCCTCATTTTAGGTCATTATCAAGCGCTTGTTGAAACGCTTGATCTCAAGGATGACCTAAAGTTACCTCGCAACGTCACAGCCCTTTGTGCTCTGATTGGTCAGTTCTATCGGGGGTAGAGCCAGCCTGTCCTTCTTCTTCTACTGTATTTTCCGGCAGGCTCAAAGCAGCAACCGCCTATTGAGTCCCCCTACAGGCCAGAACTGGTAATGAAGGAATGTGAGTGAGGGAGTTTTATACCCTTGCTGCTGGATGTGTTCCTCGGTGAGGGTTTGGGGCTGATGGACATCACAGAGGAGGAAGTGTTTTATCAGATTACTCCAATAAAAAGAAAGGTACCTCGTGTCGTCATGACGTTTGAAATCTCGCGGACATCTCGCAATGACCTATTTTCAGAGGCATCAAATCTCGTTCTAGGATATCAGAAAAATACAATATCTCATTTTATGAAAATTAAGGGGGCGTAAGGTCTTGTTTTCAAATTTATTATATTATATGTAAGTATTAAATCATGCATCAGCATGATATGTCTCCTTTAAAGGAACACTACACCCAAACAACGATTTGGCCTCATTTTCTACTCACCCTCATGCTGAACAACACTGTGGAGTACTTTTGGAACATCTAGGATGCAGCCGGAGATCTGGGGGAATCCTCGCTGTCCACTGACATTGATATCATGACTTCGGTTAGAGCCCGAACAAGTAGTGTCCTTAAAAGTCCACAAAAAGTCCACAAAAAGTCCACAAAAAGTCGGCAATATTCCTCCATACTGCTCGTGCGCTGTAATCCAAGTGTCCTGAGGGGGTAATGTCCACCATTTACTCGAAACGACATCATTTAGCACATGTTTATAGCCTAAACAGTACTACTTCACATTTCTATGGTACACTTACGGGTGCCTACGGGAGCCGCGGCTGACCAAACCAAAGGAACGCGCACTCTGCAATAACTAGGAGTGTAGAACAACAAAAAAGAACCCAAGAAATCCCACATTCTGCTGACCCCTCTTGTGTCTGTCCACGGCTCCGTCGCTCACAGCAGAATGTGGGATTTCTTGTTCTACGCTCCTAGTTATTGCAGAGGCGCGATTCGCTTGTTTGGTCAGTGGCAGCAAACATTCAGCCATTTAACTCTCCCTCTTTCTGTTACACTTATTGCTATTATTTCAGTCCCTAGGACATACAATAAAGTTTACAAATGCTCTAAATGCTATAAACACATTTTTCAAAAGTGAAAACAAAACTAATGCATTAGGCTGTTTCTAGTATTGTTATCATATTACATCCATACACTTTCATCGGAACAGACTGCTCATGTTCTACAGTCTCCATGTTTGACTTTGACCTGATGGTGAGGTCCCATTGTCATCTGCACTTCAATATCACCATTGACCCCTAACTGGCCTTCATCAATGTAATAGTATAAGCTGGAGGTAAACAAAGTTAATCTGGAGGCAACTATATATTGTCAGATAACTATTGCCACCAAGGCTGGCAGCACAGGAACATAACTGTGTTTATGTCATACATTAAGACAGATTACCATGGATAAAATCACCCTCCTGTTAGTTTGTGTATTCTGGGTAGAACAAGAAGTTAGCAAAAAGTGTGTCTTTACAATTGTCCAGCCTTGCTTGTAATGATGAAAACTATATTTAGCAATCCGTGCCATTTGGATCAGCTCAGTAATTGGAGCTGGTGTTTAGCCTCTAAACAACTGTTCATGAGGGCCATGTTTGGGCGTCAGTGTCTTAGTCTGGTAATTCACTCCACCATCAACTGAAAGGTTGAAGGTCTGAGCATACCTTGATTGTGTGTTGCTCTGTCCTCGGGCAAGACACTGATCCGAAATTTGGACCCACTGTTGCGTCAGTGGTGTGTAAGTGGGTATGAGAGAGCATAGATGTGTTGGTTTGTACTGATGTGATGGATATCTTACCTTGAAACTGAAGGTCAGGCTGACAGGAGAAGAGAGGGGAAAAGTGTTGGCTTTCATTCGCTAAGTGTCCAGAGGCAGAATCAGAGGCATAGCATTGTCGAGAAGAGCATATATATATCAAGAATATCTGTCTTGAGGTGATATGGTGATAGATCTTCAGTGTTGGGCTTCTGTGTAAATGCACTGAAAAAAATGGACTGTGAGTGAATATGAGAATAATTTGTCATAAATGGAACTGGTGTAACCTGCGGTCTAAAAAGCTTTTGGTAGTGAGATAAGCCGGGAAAGCACATCTCCAGTCCATTCAGACCATTTACCAATTGTATGTATTTTAATCAACAACTGTATCTTAAACAGAGGTCAGCTCCTGCTGGTCACATAAAGAGGTGTCTCCTCTTGGTCATGTGGAAACAACAAACACGACTCACTTTCACTTTTTATCTTCAGTCAGTTGTCATTTCAATCGTTTAAGTACCCAACAACTTTATTAGCTGTATCATATATGTCTGTTGTTTTTTTCCAGTGTGTTTTGACACAAAATGATGAAGAGTACCGCTAGTTACTGGTAAATTAGCCATAAGCTGTTAGCTGTGTGGTCAAACACAGCTAAGAAGAACTTAACCTAAAACAGTCTGTTCTGAGCATGGCTCAAACAGATGGGTATAAAGACAGGCCGATAATCAAATACCCGAATGGATTTATAGGCATGAAACTACAAAATTATGTACTTGGAACTTCTGGAGGCAGTGTGAACTTTTTGAAAAGGAGTAAAATGCATTGCCTTTTGTATACCTTTTATTCAATTAAATAACTAATCCAAACTGAAATTATAAAAGGTGAACAGCTGGATATTACCAAAGCACCAATACAGGCTCATTTTGATGGCAGAAACAATGCTTGGGAAATTGTTATTTCGATAAACTGACCATGGTGAGTATTGTAAAGAAAGGCAGTTAGGTTAAATACTCGATAATACACCAGACAATGTATTATTTTAATCATGATTAATCATTTATCTTTCATACTGTATAATGGTAGATGGAATTACTGACCGTTGTCATGCTCCAGCAAAAACTGTTAAAAAGACTATCAAACAGCAAATTGTTATTTTTGATTTGTAAACATTTTTTTTACCCTGCGACTGCCAATTTGAGGTGTGAAAATCACATCCCTGTGGCATCTTCTGTTGTATGAATGTCAATGAGGGGTAATGGGGGAACAAAGTGATCCCCCCTCTGTGCCACTGCAGGGGGTAGTGACAAAGGAGGGTGCAAAGCAGCATGGCAAATATTACAGCATTGTAGGGACTGAATTTTTGCAGATATCCGATATGCCAATTTTCTACGCTCATTATTGCTGAAACAGATACTGAAAATTTGTGTTGAGCAAAATGTCTTTCCCAAAGGAAAACTGACCTGTTCCTTTTGTGGTTACTGTCCATTAAGGTCAGGCACACTTTAAGCAAGAAAAACAACATTTTATCTTTTAATAAATGACACTCTTGATTCATAAAAGTGGAAATCACACTACAATGAGGGGAACCATCATGGTACATTGTACATTTTGCCAGTATTACAGGTTATAAATGGGATGTTTATGCCCAGTTTGTGTGGTCAAATATCTGATAATATCTGCTGTTATCAGATAATCAACTTTATATGCAAATATCCGCTGATACTGATGCAGAGTGGGTGGGAATGAGTTCAAAAA
This sequence comes from Scarus forsteni, assembly GCA_036419115.1. Classification (NCBI taxonomy): domain Eukaryota; kingdom Metazoa; phylum Chordata; class Actinopteri; order Labriformes; family Labridae; genus Scarus; species Scarus forsteni. Next base: position 4,128,981 of record JAZDUH010000271.1, read on the forward strand.
TGAGGATGTGGTTAGCATGGTTCACACCTCTGCTGAATAAATGTGATTTTTAAGACTGATTTGGGGTTAATGCCTGAAAGAGGGTTCGTGGTGAACACATGCCTATGATATTTCAATGTTAACCGGGAAATAACAAAATGCATGTTATTGTCTGCTTTCAAATTCTAAAACCCTGCTGTGTGCTCAAATTATGGTTGCTTATCAGCTGCTAACAAGGACTAGAAAAATGTGTGGGGTGCAAAGACAAGGATTTCCAAATGTTTTTTAAATGATCAATAATTCATACACTATTTCCAGAGCCCTGAGAACCAACTTGATACGTTCACTTGATTATAAGGAAACTTAAACAGGAGATTTCACTTAGATTTAATACACTGGAAAAATTATAGTTGCTATTTAGTTGAACCGCCTTGTTGTAGTAGCTCATGGCGATTCACTCTTGCAGACTACGTTTGAGATTAAACATTTTAAGAAATACAAAAACCCCCCACCATTCTATTGGTCCCATCATATTCTGCATCCCTTCAGAACTGAATAGTTACAACAACAGAGTTTTATTGTAGAATAGGGTCATGGATATGCTTCTCTAATGTTTTGCCCTGCCATTGTTGCCTCTTGTTTTCTTACTGGTGGAGTAATGCTGGGTCTCTATAAGGAGAATAGTATGGATTTGCTCTGACTGTAAAGTGCCATATGGGATTACAGTAGTTTCCACCATGACTGTGTGATAAAAACATACCACTCAACCTACACGGCCCATGAGAAAATATTGCTGAACAAGCACATAGCATTACAGTGTGGGGCAGCCAGCTCAACAAGCTGAGGGCTGTACATTACTTCGTTGCTGCTGAGCACAGACTGTTGTTATAAAGGGTGGGGGTAGATATCTGTGCTTTAAATGCAAAAGCAAACCTAGAAACAAAGCTATGTTAACAGCGCTTGTGGAGCGGACCTCCATGTGAGGAAGCAGATGAAAATAAAGTGCTTTTATTTTAGCTCTGTTGAAACAGGAGGGGGCATCATAATTCAGAGTACCTCATGTGACTGTCTTGGACGAACTGTGTGGCTGTGGAGCCGTGAGCTTGCTGCTGCCTGCTGCTGATGATGTTGATGGAGGGGGGGTGCTTCTTTCTCATTGTGCCAGTCTTGACGTGAAGTGGAGCTGCTGAGACTGTACAGGGAAACACAGTCAGAGAGATCCCTGCTTTGGGTACTTTCACGGATTTCATCAAAATGGCTTGGAGAGGAGGGGGAACGCGGTCGTTTTATCGACCTGTCCGTTATTCTTACTGAAACTGGGCTTGTTTCTGTGCCGTGGACCCGCAGGAAAAGAAAAGGTAATGCCTGAATTTGTTTTTGATCAACTGGAAATTAATCTAAACGTATTTACGCCGTGTTTTCCACGAAAACGATGGCACAGAGGTGGTGAATTTGGGCAAACCTTTGCTCCTGTGCTCCCCAAACCTTCGCGTTGTCTTCGTTGTTTTCTAATGCTATCACATTCACTCGTTGTGTGGGCTTTTCAGCCGCTGCCTGTGTCTGCTTCTGTTATACACAAACCCATGTCTGACCACAAAATTTCCCAACCAGTGCGGTTGTGTTGTTACGCTGCAGGCCTGCCGACGTGATCAAGGCGAATATCCCCCTATGCCAACGCAGCGTTGTTAGCATAGCGACGGCTAGCCGAGGCTAACGGTAACGGATAGCTGTTCCTTATCCTGTGCTTCTCCTTCTCTTACACTTTAGTTGTCTGATAGCGACCTTCATGGACGTGGACTGAGCCTTTTGTAAATGAAGCGTGGAGAGCTTTCACGGTAGGACAACTCCGCAGGTAGTCTCAAGGTACAGTCTGTATCTGTTTAGACTGGAGGAGTTACGTTACAGCGATGAATTATGAGAGTTAAAAGGTCCCGTCAGTGTTACCTATGCTCGCAAATCTTTACATGAACTCAACAGCGACTTGTCACGTTACATCAGGGTAAACTGTACAAGAATTACATTTAAATGAGACATTTCCGTGGACATAAGCGTAGGAATGACGTTTTAAGTACAGGAACAACTGTTCTGAAGGAAATGCTGCTTTTACTGTAACCTGTTACACAGGAGATTGTGATGCGTTTAAATCTGCTGAAAGTTGTACAAAATATTCTCAAGTAAAATACTATTTCTGTAAGATCACTTCCCAAGTACAACTCTTAACTTTAATAAAGGTACTTATTTAAGCACACCATGAATTTACCTGTTATTTAAATTAATATCACTACATTTAAAATGTACTGACAGAGCTGAGTATTAGTGAGCCACACTTCTCTGGCATCCTGAAATGGGCAGCGGCTGATGAGTTAGGATGTTTATATGTTATGATAACATTTGACCTGGTGATATAAGAACTACAAAGTAGCTAATTGCTGACTAGGGCTGGGAAACGATTCAGATTTTCTGGATAGATTTGATTCGATATTACCAGGACTCAAATCGATTCGATTCACGATACAATAAGATATTTATTCAGTCTGGGATATCTCAGTTAAAATAATACTGTAAACTTAAAAAGTGACTTTTGACCTGGTGCATTATTAAAATTGTTTTTACATTAAGAAATGAACCCAAAGTAGTTACATTAATCTTATATTAATGATATACATTAATGCATATTCTGCATATTACTTGTTTTCTGTTCAACTGCTCTTTTCCTTTGTGCTTGTAAAACCCGAAATACATCCATATGTCAGTCTTTAAACTCACCAGTGGTGCCCATAGAGTGCTATTTGCTTCTGCTGTGTTTGTTTGATTATTTGCAGTAACATCTCACGAGATCTTGTTCAGTGGAAAGCAGCGCTAAACGCAGATCACGTGATACAACTAGCAATACTAGCGCGTCCAATGAAGAAAAAACTACCCGAGTTAAAAGATCGGTCTTTGGGTTTTATAGATCGATTTTGAACCATTTAAAGGGAAATCGATTAAAATCAATTAAATAGATTTTTTAAACCCAGCCCTATTTCTGACACATTATATCAGATAAAACCAGAATCAATATGTATTTTACTCACTGTCGAAGTCATGGTTTTGCATTTAAAGCACTTTATACTTGTTCAGATAAATAAAGAATACCTTGTATTTGACTATGATAAGATTAATTTGCCCTAATAAAAACCCCATGTTTTAAATGTGTTTTGTTAAGTCAGTGTTGCTAATAAATAGTGGTTTTCTCGTTTTGACCAACACTTACAGCAGGACTGGACAATGCAGTTCAAAGTAACTTCTCAGATTTTTCCACGCAGAACTCAGTTATTTAACTCATTTCTTTCCTCTCAAAATTATAGAAAGTCACAAACTACCAGTATTCTGAGAGCATAAACCTCTGCTAAAGCATTTCCAACATTGTCAGGCAAGTAATTTGTCCCCTGTGCCATGACCAGCATTCCTTGAAGATATCATCAAATCTGTTGGTAAATTATTGAGTTAGTAATGAAAATATGGAAAGTACCCGCTCTTTTCATGTTGACAGTTAAAAAGGAAATTGCCTGGATCTCTACTGCATTTTGATCACCACCAAAATCAAACCACTTTTTCCTTTTGCCATTTTCAGAATTCCCTGAAACTGTTATCAGAATCATCCTGTTAACAAACGAACAAACTCATAACCTCTTTTGCAGAGATAATATCAAAAATGACATGAGAAGTTCTGCTCCAAGTTATCAAAGTATGTTTAAGAGAATTGTGGTTCTACATAGGGAGGCTTGTTTACATACACTTAAAGCCACACTGTGTTCACAAACATTTACACAGAGCTATCGTATCATAATTAAATCTTGTGCTTTTCACGTAACACGTGCCTGTGCACATCCGGCACACGTAATGCAGGCTCTATCATGATAAAAGCAGTGACTTTTTTCAGTATTTCTATCAAGGAATAACACCACAGCTTTCAAATGACTGCTGTTTTATCTCTGTTTGAAGGAAATGTCGGCTTGTTAACCACAGGACCTCAGCAGAGGCAAATGAGGAAGTCGAGGATAAAATGTTGATGCTTATTTTTATCCACAACAAAAAATGCAAAGTAATTAACAATATTCATATCAACCAAATATTACCCAGATCTACGTTCATGACATCCTGTTTCAAATCCATTAAGTATTGAGCTTATAGATATTGAGTCTGTGGTATCATTGCAGTATTGAGTATTATAATACTTGATCTTAATTTAAGACTTTGGTTTCATTGGAGCATTAACTGACTTAAAGCTTTAGTTGGTTGAGCTTCATTTGCTTAGGGCTCAGACACAAATAGCGGCAAATTATTAATTATAATACTTTCTTCTGAATAAGGTAATATAAGTAAATTAAATGAAATTACATTCCATCCGTGGCAACTAGTCCCTCCCTAGCAAGAAAAGCTGCAAAGCATACTCATAAAAGATAAATATATATGACAATTTAACTTGCTGACAAAAAATTACTCTCTTGTGAGCTCCTGTTTCTACTTTAACATGTTGCAACACCATGTTGAGGGAGTGGGGGCCTCATGGTTCGTCCTTATCTGCAGTTAATAACCTTCCTCTTTTCCCCTCCTTAAATACAGCCTGAGTCTATGTAAATGGATAGCATTTGACAATGTTCAACAAGAAGAGTAAACACTGTGACCTGCAGTTGTAGTTGGAAAACAACACAGCTGTTGCTGTTTTGTTGTCTCAAAATTTAGCCTTTATGTTACAGTTAATGCTCCTATATGTTGTAATTTTCTCTGTATTTTTTGAACTATAATCAGTAAAATATTCACCCAATCATATTGCCAGTTTTATGTAGATTTTTAGGCACTGTAATACAGCCAAAAGTTGTTAAATATGTTTAATAAGCTTTATGGTATCAATATGTTGCTTTACACTGTGAATTAAGGAAGCAGTGAGTATTAACAAATAGCATTTTTAACTGGCAGGTAGCATCTGTTGCCTCATGTGGATTAAGACCAACTTCTTTTGAAATGCATGGTTTTGTAAAAGGTATTACAGTCTTATCTGAGCTCAGCTCTGCTCAGCCACCACCCCGTGCCAAAGCTTTCTAGTCCCTCATTTGCACTTGCCTCGAACAGTTCTCAAGATGAAATGTTGAAGTCCTGGATCAAATAAAAAAATGTTTTAAACTCACATCTGAGAGATTCAGCTCAGAGTGTTGTGTACTCAAGGAGTATCTGTTTCTGATGAGAGCTATGGATGGTGCCAAGATAATATGTCATTAAGGGTTTAGAAGGAATCATGCAGTCACAGTCTTGGGTTGCATTATCACATAGCACAGTCCTCAAGGTGGTCAGGAGAAAGGTTTTGACCCGGCCACACAGACTCAGAGATGACTAATGGGTTGTCTTGTCTGCTGTCAGGCGTCGTGTTGACTGGACTTGATGGAGTGCTTGTACTGCGGCATGCCTTGCTTTTTAATGTATGTACAAAGTGGGCAGTCCAGGTCCTGTGTGTCTAAGACAGGAAGTTTAGTTTTCCTAGAAGAGAGATGCTCTAAAAGGAGTTTACCACAGAATGAACTTTAAACTACAACACACAGACCTTTTTGTCAAACAGCTGTCATGTTTCCCTGCAGCAGGGTGTGGTTTCCTGTAAGCATGCAAGTAACAGTAGCAGAGAGGAGTGTTTAACGGATGCTTCAGCAGCTCCTGATAAGTGGCCTGTGTTGCTGTCATCAACTCTCAGGGGTCAACTGTTGACATCCAATCTTAATATCTGCAAAAAGTGACTTTCTGCAGTTGTGGTGCGCTACGTCTTTCTACCTCTCCCAAGGATGCACTTTTATCGAGGTTCTTTGCTTCAGAAAAAAACAGAACATGGCTTTGTTGCCTTTTTATGTTTGTGTTTTTTTTTGCCTTTGGGAGGTACATTTCAGATAAATAAAAGGACAAATCTGTTGTCAAAGTCAAATTGGACCAGAAACAATCTTTATAAAAACCCTTTCTTATCACAGATGCTTTACCTATCTCCCTCTGCTCCTGTGAGGAACTTTTTGTTTGTGTAGATTTCTTTGAACTCTTTTGCTGAAAGGAACTTTTTTTCTGATCAGTACCTCATGTAAACTACATGTACCCATGCCTGTGCTCCTGCATGAGAAGCCTTATCATGCTGGGACACATCTCCTCCGACTGTGCCAGAAAGAAGGAAGTGTAGGAGGTAGAGCAGAGGAAGTGCACTTTGTTTGAGCACAGCACAGAGCGCTCATGCTGTCAAACAAAATGGGACTTTGGGGATCAGACATGCCAAGGCGTGGAACAGATTTACAAGAGTGAGCGAATAATCAGGTCAAATATACTTGTTTGCCTCTATTGGGGTCATGAGTGCTCTTAAATATAAATACCTGCCTATGCCCTGTAAGTTACTAGAATGTACCAATTGAAGGGTAACTAGGAGCTCAGGCCCTGTACAACTACCTACAGTGTGATAAGTAAACTGCAGAAACAGCGACAGCCACATTAGTTTGCGATTAAACTAACAAAATGAAATGCAATAATAGGGATGGGAATTGATAAGATTTTAATGATACCAATGCTAATAACAATCGTGCTAATTGATCCAATTCTTTAACGATTCCCTTATTCATTCATGTAGGTTTTCTGTGTGGGCAAATGTTGACCTGTAGATTTTCAGCTGGAACAATGTCATACACACACGTCACAGAATTAGGGCAGAACGATTTGAGAAAATAATCTAATTGTGATATTTTTCCCCAATATTGCAATTGCGATTTACTCTGTGATTGTTTTAATGTTCCTCATCTTATGTATTCTTAAACAAACATAAGCATTAGATTGTTTTTTTGTACAACCAATATGACATTAAATCAATCTAAGGATAAAAGATTTGAGAAAAAGTGGAGAAGTGAGGAACAGAAGCAAAATAGGTATGAAATTGTAAAAACTGGGTTAAAAAAATGGTAAGAAAGCGGAAAAAATGTTAATAGGTGCAAAATAGGTATGAAATTGCAAAAAAATTCAAAAGTGACTAAGGAGAATTGATTATAGTAGCAAAATTGGGATTAAATTTCAAAAATCATGTAAAAATTCCAAACATGGTCTGACAGTTGCCAAAAAAAAAGATGAATGGGAGCAAGATAGGCATAAAGTTGTAAAAACTGGGTTAAAAAAGGTTAAAAAAGGTTAAAATAGGCATGAAATTGCAAGAAACTACATCACAATGCCAAAATGTTCAACACATTTTGGGTTAAAAATATTGCACTGTTTGCAACAAGCCATATTGCGATTTAATCTAATTTGCAATTAATTGTTCAGTCTACACAGCATAGATAACTGCTTCTGCAAGTTGCTGGTGTTGCTGCTCACTTAAAGTTGTCCCGTAGGCGCCTCTTGTAAAAAATTAAGCCGCAATTCTAACAGTTTCTCATCCCTGTCAGTGGAAGGAATTGATAAGGGAATTGATTAGCAAAAAGACTCATGATATTGATTCTTTGATGGAGCTGTTAAGGATTCTCAGCTGGAATTGGTTTTCGACTCCCATCCCTAGCTCTATAAGTTACTGGAATATACCAGTTGAAGCGTAACAGGGAGCTCAGGCCCTGTACAACTACCTACAATGTGATAAGTAAACTGCAAATGTAGTGACAGCCACATTAAGTTTGCGATTAAACTAACAAAATCAAATGCAATAATCAGTATTTCCATCAGCTTTAGAGTTGATGACCATTGGTTTAAACCTTTCGGGTGGGAATCAGGAACCAATTCCAGTTTAGAAACAGTACAGTTGCCCTGGGGAATTATTATCATAGACCTCTTTGGTAAGCAATTTACTTATCAATGTCCTCCACTTAGTCCTGTAGGTCATGCTATTGTAAGATGAAACGTTCTCACCAGTGGAAGTCAGCAAGATGACAACAAAGATGTCAAAAAGTCCACTGTCTGTGCTTGTGAGATTATAAGAAAGCGTGGAAACACCAGAAGCATGTCGAAACATTTGAAGATGGAGCACAGATGTCAGGAATGCCACGTGTTTGATTTTGTTGACTGCCATTAGTGATTGCTGTGATTATTGCTCCATTATTGTCAAACTAATAATGATATCAACATAAGTATAAGTGCTAGGGTTAGGTTTTCAGGGTCAAGGAAAGTTATTATGAGGGCTGTTAAGTTATGTTTTGCATTACTCCACTGCATTCTTTGTTAATTGAGTAAAAGTTTGTTTTGTTTTATTTTATTACTTTAAATAGATATCAGATTTGGGAGTGGCTTCATAAGTGGAGGGGGCTTAGAGGGAACTTCTTTTCTACGTGGAGCTTATGTTTTCAGGATATTAAATGTGACACGTGAATACATTTGAAGTATCCACACAGACACCTGGCAGAAGGCTTTTCTCTTTCTGTGTACCCACAGAGTTTGAAACAAACACTGCTACCTCACTAAATAGGTGAGTTTTAAAGCAAGAGATCACTTTTACCATGTTAGTTAAAACATATGTCAGCCATATATGGTTTATTATAAAAAAAAAGGTTGGCAAAAAAAGCTATATTGTCCTCCTTGGTGTTTTTTTTAAGTCCAGACTGAAAGTGTCCTGTTGACACTGTACCTAACTCAACCAAGTCTGCAGAAAGGGAGCAGGAGGGATGCCAGCTGCCCACTTCAAGTTTTGACTATTGCATTAGAATCTCAAGAGTTTGTTAGTTTCCAGTTAGAAGTTACTTTGTGGAAGTCTCTGAATTGCACAGGAAGTGATCATTTCTGTTTTTAGGGGGGGAAGAGGCGAAATATGCCTTGGTTGCCTGCCAAAGTCTCTTTGGGTGGGAAAATGACCTTGCAATGCAGCAGGGCCTGCTTGATTCATTGGCTACGTTTACATGTAGTCATTAACCCTTTGATAACCAGAATATTAGCAGTAACCCGTTTGCGCACAGTCATGTAAACACCAATAACCCTTTTACAATGGAATATGCTCTTATTCTGGTTTTTAAAAACTCGAAAGTCACTCCTGGGTTGCTCCTTTTCTTTTTCTTTTTTTTCAATGTATGTTTTTGGGCATTTTGTGCCTTTATTGATAGGAGAGAGACAGTGGATAGGCTTGTGAAAGGGGGACAGAGAGTAGGGGAAGACACTCTGCAAACTGGTCACAGGCGGGATTCGAACCTGGACCGGCAGAAGCATGTACATGGGGTGCTAACCACTACGCCAAACCAGCACCCCAGGTTGCTCCTTTTCTAACATGAATGTGATCATGTATACGCCCATCGGGATATCCTCATCCAAAGGAACATTAATTTGGGTTCTGTGCATGTTGTGTTTGCAATGAATCTTGGTCTTTTGAGTACAGGAAGTACTTGTTGTAAAATGGCACAGCTCCGGTTCCATTTCTTATTTCTTCTCGTCCTTGCCTTCCATTAATAAAGAAATTGACAAAGAATAGTTTCAAGTAGTGATGGGGGGTCAGTGCCACCACCAAAGAGCAAATGAAGGTGGCTGCTGCCTGCTCGGGGCTGTTCGTTATCCGCCGTGCTGCTGCTGTAGTCGTTGCTATTTGATACAGCAAGAAGAAGCAGAAATGACGTGCATTGCGTCATGACGTTCTCCGTGTGTTGAGATGTTGTCCATGCCCCGCTGTTTTAATCAGGATGCCATCTATTAGGGGTGGGAGAAAAAATCTATTCGCATAAGTATTGGGATTTTTTGTTTGACGATTTTTAAATCTATTTTTTTGTTCAAAAATTGAACAGCTGGTTAAAATATGTTGCTGAATAAATCCTAAAAATGGACTCACATGTGATGTGTATTTTCCCGATATAGTCTGTAGATATCATCATTGTTCATCTTTTTCCCTGGTGTTAAAGAAGCTAACTAAAGATTGTACAAAACGTCAATATCAAAGAATTGCAATTTAAATTGCCGCCACCTAAAAAATCGTAAAAAATCAAATTGGGAGCAAAGCGTATCATCCCAGCCCTACCATGTACGCAGGAATAGCCCTGTTTGCTCACGTATGTAACAGGTTATTCCAAATGTTTCAGAAACCGGAATATTGACTTTAACCCAAATATTGACTACTTATAAGCGTAGCCAATGACTGTCGTCAGGCAGATCCATCTTGCCAAGCTCCAATCTGTAATGGCTGTGCGCAGCAGAAAGCATCACAGACCAATCAGCGGCCTTAGAGCAGGAAAAGGAGAGTGCTATGATTGAGACTTCAGCAGGAACTGACTGCTGGGGGAGTATCGGTGCTGGTGCTGCAGGGGGTGTGTCTGTCAAAAGTGCTCCGGAATATCATAAATACAGAGAATTTAGATCTGAATAAATAGTGACACTGATTTTTGTTCACGTTTTTGGCCATGGAGCACTTTTTCATACAATACAACTACAACATTCTCAATTTTTTTTTTGAAAATACACTGCATAAAGTATAAAAAGTATTAAAAAACAGGAAGAATGTAACATTTCATGTAACCATGTTAGCTCAGCAGGTGGAGAGAAGATGAATCATGCTTCATAAAGTTATAGCAAGTGACTGACAATAAGGAGAAACTACATGCTGAAAGTTTCCTACACTGCTAGCTGTGCTTCCCTTCTTGGTAAGGGCAGTTGGCTTAAAAATGCTGAGATTTTTTCTTGAAGAGATTGTTTGGTAAGCTTCTGGTCACCCATTAATGCTTGTTTAAATTGTTTTTTTTTTTTTTACCGTTATGGTTGCTCCTTACTCCGCCGCCTGAGTGTGTATGTGTGTGTGTGTGTGTGTATGTCTGTGTCTTAATACTCCCATTCACACTGCCGCGTCTCCAGTCATTTCAATGAGGGACGGGCGGCAGACAGTAAGTGGTTTTGACCGCGGCGGTAGGACCCAGAAGCGGTTGCCGCCGAAGAGCACGCGCACAGATTTTGCCCTGCTGCTCAGAGTCCAGCGTGTTGAACTTTCTGGCTGCAGTCACCTGGCAGTACCCAATCATATCCAACTATCGAAAAACTACAGGCGGGAAAGCATTTCTACTGAATTGTTTTTAGGGAAGGGTGTGTTGTGAGACACTTTTAGGTGACCCCTGCTCTGGCATTCGCTGAATCACCGCTATGTCTCAGACCGCGGTGGCAGCAGCTGCTTGAAAAAAGACTGCATTTCGGGGGGGGGGCTCCGCCTGCAGAGAGACGGTTTGGTTGGTTGCCGCGCAGTTTATCGGTGTTGAGCGAGAGGAGCGGGGAAGGAGGCGTTTGGCAGAGCGGAGAGGAAAAATGCATTTTATTGAATGTAAGCAAACCATAGCGACACAACATTACACTCTAACATTGGACTCTAGTTGGCTTTTTTTTATTTTTAAAGAATCTTTATCATCGGAACTTTGATCAAAATAAACATGATTTTTTAAAATCTACATCTGTCTGAATCCTATAAGCATCACGCTATAGGGGAAACACTGCATTTTTTTTTTTTTTTTTTTTTTTTAAATGTATATTTTTGGGCATTTTGTGCCTTTATTGATAGGAGAGAGACAGTGGATAGGCTTGTGTAAGGGGGTGAGAGAGCAGGGGAAGACACTCTGCAAACTGGTCACAGGCGGGATTCAAACCTGGACCAGCAGAAGCATGTACATGGGGTGCTAACCACTACGCCAAACCAGCACCCCCACTGCATTTTTTTTGACCCAGCCCTGCTTTCTATGGGCTGTCGAAATATATTGAACGGTCCATCAAGCATGTCAGATCAGTGAAAAACAGATCTGTTCAGTTTTGGTAGAGCGACAGTTAATCCTTTTCATCATGTTTTTAGGTTGTTTTCTTTTGATAGTAAAGATGTCGCCCTGCTTTCCTTATCAGTCAGATGTTTCACTCATTAAGAATATTTGCTGTAGAATCTGTGAAATCGTTTTTTTCTGCGGTGTACTGTTGGAACACCTGATCTGACACCTACCCTGTGGCAGCTGTTTCTGCTATAAAAATATGTATAGAAATAATGTGTCTCCTTGCTAATGACCTTGCTAGCTTCTAAAGGTCATAAAAAGACATCAGGAAAAATTTCAGTCTGTTTGGTAAGCATGAAAAACCACTTATAGAAGCTTTAATTACCCCCGACCTTCAACCATTCCTCTGTTTGACTCCACCTCGGTCCTTCTTTCAGTCTGTGAGCTCTCACTGTACGTTCAGTTTGTTGGTTTAGTCAGTGTGGTTTCTTCGCTGCTGCTGACAGATGGATTCTGCGTCTTGCCTGGTTTCATATCATGTCCCCTGTGCCTTGTTGTCCTTTCAGGTGATGCCGTGGATGGTGCCATGTGAATGACTGAAGACCATGAAGCCCACACACAAGCTGCTGTTCGTCCTGTGCCCCATGCTGGTCCTGGGCTTTATTTACTACTCCTCCGGGAAGCTCCATCTACACGTGTGGGGCCAGAAGTCTCGTAAGTGACCCTTTCATTCTGCCTGTAACATCGCTCCATCACCTTATCATCCATCTGCCAGTTCTTTACACGTAGTTGTATCTGTGTTACTGAGAAAATCTGTTTGACAATTGTCTCTGTTGTGTTTTTTGCCTCTTTGTGCTCACAGCCAGTTTATTGTGTCTGTTTCATCTGTGTTTTTTTTTATTTTTGTGCTGAACTGTAAATGTGTCAAGCTTTGTGTTGGCATCTGGTATTACATAGGGCATAGGCCTTGTCTACGTATAGGGGGTATTGTTTAAAACACCTTTTTTTTTTTACCTGTCCACATGCAAACAGCTTATTTGTTCAGTGATAACAAACTTTTTGGAAAACTCTTGACAGGATGAAGAACGTCAGAAACTGTGTGGACAGGTAAAACAGTATTTGGGCATTGAAGTTTACACTCTGCGCTAGGGCTGGGAGATTAATCTAGTTTTTGAAAGAAAAAGCAAGATGTATTTTTAAAGAACATGTTTTGTTTATATCAGTACAATTGTTGATAGGGTTGCAAAGGTGGTGGAAAATTTATGTAAAATTTCCAGAAACTTTTCATTGGAACTTCCCATGCAAAGTGCTGACTATAACCCCATTCACACTTGCAATAAAACCCTGAAACTATCTTGGCGTTATGTGGGTGAGCTGTGGGTAATTTCCTCACCACCCCAAGGGTTTTATCCACATGTCTGAACACCTGATGTCTGAATGTTATAGAGATCACGATATTATCACTTTGATATCAGTATCAGCTGATATCAGTCTAAAAGTTAAGTATCAGCAGATATTGAAATTTTTGCAGGTATTTACAGCCGATATATGGACCACACAAATCGGCCATATATTGGCTGGAATATCCGCAAATTATATAAATGTTCAAAATTGATGCATCTTCTCATCACTGTATAGGTACATTTAAATATGGAGGGTTTCATTTTTGTAAGATTTAAAAGCTGTTTTTTTTTGTTTTACATCTGTTCATGCGATAATATGCTTCAACACTGAAGGTCCATTTTTCTAAAGCAAAGAGCTTGTGCTCTTGACCTGAAATACTGGTATTGGCGATAATGAATCAAAAAAATATCTGAATATAAGATATAGGCAAAAATGTAAAATGGTGTATCCCCAATGAAATCTCTCCATTTTCTTTTTTTCTTTTTTAATTGTATTTTTGGGCATTTTGAGCCTTTATTGATAGGAGAGAGACAGGGGAAGACACTCTGCAAACTGGTCACAAGCGGGACTTGAACCTGGACCGGCAGAAGCAAGTACATGGGGTGCCTGGTTGCCAACCACTCCGCCAAACAGCACCCCGAAATATCTAAATTTTCTGTCATTTTTGCTGTTGTGTAAATGGGGCCTAAACTGTTTATCTGCTCCACGTTGTGAACACTCACCTCGTCTATTTGGCATTGTGTGCTGCCCATTGGTGACCTCCTTGCCCCCCTCCACCACTTCTTCCCTACCCAGCAAGAACTTATCCCTTCTGAGAGGAGCAAATGTGAACCAAAATCTCAGTGGATGAACCGGGAAGGCTGCCTGGGTATTTTCTGGGTAAAATCAGGATTGCATGTGTGAAAAGGGTTTATGTGAAATGGTGCTCTTCAGCCCTGAACCTCAAGTCTTTGCAACCCTTGCTACAAGATGATCCTACTTTATGTATATGAGAAAAAAATAGGATGTGCAGTGAATATTGCCATTCAGCTAAAACATATCAAGATATAAATTTTGTTCTTTATCACCCAGCCCTACTTTGCGCCGACTGTTCCTCGAGGTGACGTCACACTATGTAACATGGTAACATGATCACTGCTGTTTACATGGGAGCTGTGCTGCAATGGATATTGCAAAACTTTTACAGTTTTACATTTTGCTGATTGAACTATGAACATGGGCATACTTTTAAATATCACCCTAGTGCTCATGCTGCTGATGTTTTGGACAAACCCAGAGCCGCTGTATTACAAGTGACTGTGCTGACTGGTGACACATGTCCACCTGTGTCCATGGTTGCTGTTGTTGTGGCAGATGTTGAAAGTGTTGTGAGTAATTGTGAATACTTTAATGTAGGGGTGGGAAATATGGCAAAAATATCATATCACGATTTTTTAAAAAATAAAATCATGATCACGATTTTATCACGATTCTTTTTTACGTTGATTTTTCTGGACTAATTTGCATGTTTGACCATTTTTTCCCTATGTTTAACATATAAAACATGTAAAACCCTAAAAGAAAAAAAGTATGTAATTTAAGCCAAAGAAACTTTCTGAACAGGTTTTAATTTAAATAGTGCAGTTTTTATAAAAAAGTGCAAAAAATGTAAACATAAAAGGTAATGAACAACAATATCAACTAGGGCTGTAAAGTCCAAGTCGACTGGTCGACTAATTGGTCAATGCGTGTTCAGTCGACCAAAATTCTGATTGGTCGACCAAATATGTCAATTTATTTTTTCCCCAGCAGTTAATTTCATCAGGAGAAACGTATCAAGTGAAATGGGGGTATTTTCTGAGCACCCCCATTATGTCTCAGAACACCATTTTAATGTATTAATCGTTCATTTCAATATTTTATTTAAGAGCATTTCAATATTCTAGTCTAATAATCGCGTATTCGTTGTATAACTGCATGCGCTCTGCCCGCGCTGCAGCGGTGGCATCCCTCACCCAGCGCGCGCTGGATTTTATGCCTCATATAAACACCCAAATGCAAAAACTACATCACAGAAGGAATTGACTATTTTATTTCTGAGGGTATGAGGCCCATTGGTGTCGTGGAAGGCCAAGAAAAACATTGGATGCAATTGCAAAAAAAAAAAAAGGCAAAAAAATTCAAAAGTGACTAAGGAAAATTGATTATAGCAGCAAAATTGGGATTAAATTTCAAAAACCATGTAAAAATTCCAAACAGTGGCCAAAAAAGAAAAGATGAATGGGAGCAAGATATTTGTAAAAAGTTGTAAAAACTGGGTTGAAAAGGGTTAAAATAGGCATGAAATTGCAAGAAACTACATCACAATGCCAAAATGTTCAACACATTTTGGGCTAAAAATATTGCATTGTCTGCGATTTGAAAATTGCACCAAGCCATATTGCGATTTGATCTAATTTGCAATTAATTGTTCAGCCCTAATTCCTACCACGTTGTTCGGCATGCTTTGTAAATCAAGGATTGTCATGCTCTCATCAGAGGCAGTCAGCAGAAATGACAAGGAAGTAAAAACTGTGATTTAGGAGATTTATGGAGAACTGAACCATATTTTCAGTTACATTTGTTGTAAGTTTCCCTTTCTCAGAATTAGATGTACATTGTTTTGGCACTAATGGGGTCATATCAACAGCTTCTAACCTCTGTTACTTTGAGAAAACTTAACACAAAAGATAAAGGCCTTCTTTGCTTTAGAATCGCACACTCATTGGTTCATCTGATCTGGAAGATAGGAGGTTTTTACTCTTCAGTTCTCAAACTTTGATGATGAAATGTCCCTCTTCAGACTGAAAGAAGCAGTTTCATAACAGCCCCTGAAACACACTGAGACACACATCTTCCACTTTCCTTGTGAAAATACTCTGTGTGTTTGGGTGTTGGTCCTCCTGACTCAGTGAGGCCTCCTTGTTGTGTTTGTAGTCCCGAGCCTTGCACCCATAATTTGAAAAAAAAAAAAAAAAGACAGACCTGACCAAACAGTTGTTTGACTGCTGTTGCTTGGAAAACACGTCTTTTGCCAGAATATATGATCACACCGATGATGGAGGAGGGCAGGAAATTATGTCACCCCTCTGTGGATGCCCTGGAGCAGCAGGTCAGATCCAGCAGAGGGGGCTAGAAGATTTCTCTTAAACAATTCTGCAACTTTCTTGCCTGTCCCCCCACCACCCACTGGGTAGGAACGCATTCTCATGGAGCAGCTTTTGGCTGAGAAAATACAAATATCAGCGTCTGAATCACATTGAGGGCCAAATTGGAATGAAAACATGCTCTCTTGAGTGTAAAGCTTGAAAAAACTATTATTTTGTATCCTCTATCCTACCCTGGTGGGTATATGACGTTTGAGGATAAGAGGTTCCTGTCATTTGGTCAAGAAGTCTTAAACTACTTTGGATAAGACTTGTTTTTATAGATGAATCTGCCCCATACCTGTCAGGTTGGCTACACTACCTGTATAAAGACATAAAGGAATGTGAAACACTGATGAAAAGCAGGATAATGCATCTTGTCTCCTGTATGATGTTTCAGTGTTGCATTTTGAGGCAACGTCTGATAAGCTAATCAGTGAGATTACACAGTCTTACTTTATAACTCGACAACAAATATATACATATACCTGATCAATTATTATTTCCATACAGATGACATGTTGGCCACAGGGCTGCCACTGCTACATCACTGTATTTACAGTCTGCTGTAAAGTGTGCTCAAAGTTTAGCAACTGATGCAGACAGTGGAGGTGAGAGGATCAGTATAAATCCAGATTCTCAACTAGTTAAAAAAATATTTGTGTTTGCCCTGATCTGATACTTTTCCAGATAACAATGCAGTAAAAAAATGACTGAATATTTGTGTAGTGTTCAAAGCTTTGGGGCTTTTTATAATACTGTTGATCATACAATAATGATGATTGTCATTTTTTTTTTAAACACATGGGTATTACAACAATCAAAGTACCCACAATTCTGATGTACTCAGGAAACTAAAAACTGTGCATGCAGAGTCTGTGTGTCTTCTAGAGCATATGTGTGTTTAATGACAATGCTGCTTCAAACACACTGGCTTGTTGTGTTAGGCAGACCTGCATAATTCGGATACTTGGTAATGACTTAAGTGGCCCTTTTCTGCCTCTGGATCTTAACCCGTTGGTGCATTTGTACAATTTGACAGTATCATGGCAGCATTATATTAACAAGCACTGCATATTGCACAGAGAATTGACACATTACTTTTGAAAGAACAGCATGGGGCCACTTTTGTGTTTGTTACTGAGCACCTACAGCACCTGATTTCTCTTTTTAATAATTCATAATCACTAAAATCTGTCCGAAATAAGCCTCAGTACTCAGAAAAGTGAAAACTTTGCATGCAGAGTCTGTGCGTCTTCTAGAGCATATGTGCGTTTAATGACAATGCTGCTTCAAACACACTGGCTTGTTGTGTTAGGCAGACCTGCATAATTCGGATACTTGGTAATGACTTAAGTGGCCCTTTTCTGCCTCTAGATCTTAACCCGTTGATGCATTTTTACAGTTTGACAGTATCATGGCAGCATTATATTAACAAGCACTGCATATTAAACACAGATGACCTGCATATCTTTCCGGAGTCAGCTGAGTTTTCTCAATGTTTGTTCGTAAAACTTTGTGTTTCTGCACACCAGATCGTATATCAGCAGTTGGCCTTTTCTTTGTTTTTGCCATTAATGCTCAAGATAAACTTCGGAGCTTTGATTGCAGAAATAATTTCTGGTATCATACATTACGGCCATGCCAGATGTTTGCTTTGAACAGGTCACGGGGGGGAGAGATAAGCATGTAAATGGTGTCTCTTGCCCTCCGTCCTGGTCAGCTAAGCTCCGCTGTTAAACTGAGAGGATCAAATGTGGATAATCTCTCCTCCTAATTCTTGATCTATAGTGTTAGACGCTCAGTCACTGCTCCTGGGACAGAGGCTGAACTAGAGGCTTATACCCTGCTCATCGCATGTGTCATTAAAAGCATCTCAGTAGTTATCCTGTTCCTTTTATGCTACAATTCATTCATTGTTTATTGCCTCTGGTGTGCCGATTTAAAGGGCTTTTAATGTATTTCCTTTTGAAAGCACAACAAGGATTAGGAGTTTCACATATAAATCCAAGTATCTGGGAACAAACCTTTAAAATTTGGTTGTGACAAAGGAAAAAAAAGAACCCTCTTACCACAAGCAGGCTCCCTGATCCCTTGTTAAGCTGCATTTTCTTAATGAAAAGGTGTATTTGTGTATGTGTGGGGTTTTAGAGTGTGCTGTGACAGGAGCAAGTTTCAGCCAGCTGCTGTATAAAGATGAACCAGATGGTCACTTCATTCACAAAGGTGTTGCCCCGTTTGGCCTTTTCTTTTCTTCTTTGTTCTATTTTAAATGTCCCTAGAGAAAGTAGTCATGTTGCTTTTCAACAAATCGGGACTGCTTGCTTTTTTCCTCTAGTCGCTGTCCAGTTTTCTATTAATGTATCTGGTGCTGCTTTTACTGTGTTGTACCATGCCTGCCTGTTTATGTGATCGCTATCGTCCCTCTGTAAGCTGGAGAGGAAACTAATTTCTTGTGGTTCTTTTTTAATCAACAATGGCAAGCTCATTTTATATTTACACCCAGTTTACAGCCTTGTAATTGTAGTCATTGTAGCCACCTCTGTGGCCTTTTTGTAAATATATCACTGACTGCCAGTGACGATAGATGTTTGGGCCTTGTCCACTCAGAGGGAAGTATTTTTTTAACCTTGACTTTTCTGTGCATTTTTGCTTTTTGCACACATTCAAATGGCCTTTTAGGCCAAAATATATGGCACTTGTTTAAAAATCCTTCTTTTGAGACTCTGTTTTTTGTGCAGTTGTAAAATGAGAAAAAAGTATTTATTATATGAAATGTCACTGTGACATGTCACACTCTATGGTGTGAAGTTACTGTAATGTTCTAATGTTTTTCACATTTCTAAATGCAGTAGGAATGGATTTTGAATCCCTGTACCAATGTGGTACCACTAACAAATTGTCCAAGAAGAGCTTTTGTTCACTTCACTGCAATTGCAATGTGTGTAATTGTCACTTTGCATGTGAAAGAACAGCGTGGAGCCACTTTTGTGTTTGTTACTGAGGACCCACAGTACCTGATTTCTCTTTTTAATAGTTTATTATTGATAAAATCTGTCAAAATAAAACTCAGTACTCAGAAAAATGAAAACTTTGCAGAGTCTGTGCGTCTTCCATAGCATATGTGCGTTTAATGGCAATGCTGCTTCAAACACACTGGCTTGTTGTGTTAGGCAGACACTTGGCTACTTGTGGTGGGTATCCAGTGAAAGTTTCCTGCTATTGACAAAAAGTTGTCCTGCTGCTTGTTTATGCTTTGATTAAAGATATTGTCCAGTGATATTATTATCTTTATGGATTTTATTTAAACAGAAGAGCCTCATTTGCAAGAGTGTCCTGGCCAAGACACATTTACAAAGTTACAGACATAAAACAATTACAGACACAGATACAGACATATAATAGTGCACATACCTAAACTCACAGGTGTCTACATTGCTATCTGAATGTTTGACGTAGTTGAACTTATACACGCAGTTACTCTCCTATCATGCTGACAACAAAGACTGAATAATAGGTGTCATTTCTGCTTCATGCAATACACCAACATTAAAAACCTCACTGCCAACAAGAAGTGCTGTTATGGTTTTACACTTTGTGTATTTTTGACCTTTAGATCCCTGTTTATGGTTTCTGTTGTAACAGCACATGTTGAAACAGGATGAGACACTGTGTTCTCAAGAATGCCCCTACTTTATTGTTTTTATCTTAGTACTGTTTTCAGATATACACAGTACAAAGTAGTCTTCTGCTTGCAAAAACTGCCAGTTTACACCAGTTAACATGGTCACAAGTAACAGTGAATCACCAGGTGGACTTCTGGTCGATGGGGATATTTTATAACAAAATATTTTTTCAAAGGACATATATTATGTTTGCATGTTGGGACATAAGTGCATGCTGTTGACAGCAAATAATTAGGGATGAAAATAGGTAGGATTTTTTATTATCACCAGTGGTATTTTCCATTCTTCTTATTCATCCGATTGTTTAACAATTCCTTGATTGATTCCTGTGAATGTTCTCTGTGGGCAAATTGACCCACATGAGTTTTCAGTGGCAACAATGCCAAACACATGATAGTCAATGCTGTGCTTCTTTTGTCAAAAATTGGGCAACAGTTTGATCACCTCTGCCCTCTTCTACCATGGTACATTGTTGACTAATTGTAATCATTTGTGCCGCCGGCCTTGAATGAAAGTTGAACTTTCTTGGTTTGCAAAACATGCTGAATGATGTAAAAGGAATTGATAAAGGCATTGTTTCCCCCCCCAAAAAAACATTAATATCTGTTCCTTGAGGAAAGTATAATCAATTCTCAATTTGAATTGTTTTCTGATTGCAATCCATTAGGGGTGGGGCCAAAAATCAATTCACATGAGTATCAGGATTTTTTGTTTGACAATTTTAAAATTGATTTTTTGTTCAAAAACATTTTTTTTTTCCAAATTTAAGTGCTTCATTTAGTCTGTGTTAATAAGCCACTTTTAAATACAATCCAGGCTTTTGAAGAGAGAGCATAAACAGCTGGTTAAAATATATTGATGAGTGAACCCTAAGAACAGACTCACATGTGACGTGTATTTTTCCTGATATAGTCTGTAGGCATCATCATTGTTCATCTTTTTCACTGGTATTAAAAAAAACTTACTAAGGATTGCAAAAATCTGCAGTATCTTAGAACCGCAATTCAAATTGAATTGGCACCTAAAAAAATTGTAAAAAATTGAATCGGGAGAAAAATGTATCGTCCCTGCCCTACTATCCATACACATAATAGTGCATTATCATGCTTGTGTTTTCATGTGGACAGAGAAGAGCTTCTTGAAAACCCTGTGTGTAGACAGGATTATTTTACAAACAGATGAGGAAAACCTTAGACTCATAAAATACCTGCCTATGTTTGGACAATGTCTTGTTCCAGAAATACTGAACAGCTTTGTTTTTAATACCTGGAATAAGCCTCAATGAAAAGCTGTTCACAGGAGCGACTGACATGGCGCTTGAAGAAGGCGAGCGTTGAAACACCTCCAGCTTGTTTTGGGTGTCAATACAGCCAATTACAAAACAACTGTTGTCATTGATCTGTGTTCATGTTGTGAGCCAACACTGGGAGACTGATGCAGTCATCTGATTGACTGTCTAAATGCAGATCTAAAATAAGTTAACAAGATAAATGGAACTGTACAGCATTTTTCCACACACATGGAGGGCTTACACTAACACATCATATTAACTTATTTACACCGCATTCACACATTTTTAGGAGAGGCTGTTGCCAAGTTCTGAAATTAACATCTACCAAGCACCACATTAAGGCAGGTTTTCCGCTCGGTAAGTAAATTCAGAGAAGCCTTGCTGCTATGCTTCAGATAACAGCGTAGTATTTATATCAGATGTTCTATCCACTGACAGATATTTATTCCATGTTTGTAAAGTCAATCAATTCATTGGCAAGAGCAGATCACACCCCTGCCTTCAAAAATAATTGCAGAGTGAATGCATTTTTATGTGTTTTCTGAAGTTTTTTTTCTAATGTGGAAATTGATCCAATTTATGACTTATGTCTGTGTCAAATATAATCATATTTTTTACAGCGATTATCAACTGACAGCCCTAAGATTACTTCTACACCTCTGCAACTTCCCATCCTACATTCAGTATGCCAACAAACTAGCAAAGTCACTACAACTACGAGTGCATCTCCAAAACAATTGCAATCAAAACAGTTTTAATAATAAAGACTTCCTATATGATCTGTTTTACAGGAATCCTCATATAAATGAGAATGACCAGTATTCAACCATGTGAAGGGATATGATGAAATCAGACTCAGATGTAGGGCTGAACAATTAATTGCAAATTAGATTAAATCGCAATATGGCTTGTTGCAATTTTCAAATCACAGAAGGTCCAACATTTTTAGCCCAAAATGTGTTTTGGCATTGTGATGTGGTTTTTTGCAATTTCATGCCTATTTTTTACCTCTATTCATACACTTTTTTCTGACTTTTGGACCATTTTTACCTTTTTTTTTTAAACCCGTTTTTACAACTTTATGCCATTTTGCCCCCATTCATCTTTTTTTGGCCACTGTCAGAATCATTTTTGGAATTTTTACATGGTTTTTGAAATTCAATTTCAAATTTAATTCCCAATTTTGCTGCCATAATCAATTTTCCTAAGCCACTTCTGGATTTTTTCCCCCATTTTCCCCATATTTTTGCGATTTCATACCTATTTTACACGTATTTATTAACCTTTTTCCGCTTCATACCATTTTTACCCAGTTTTAACAATTTCATACCTATTTTGCCTCTGTTCTGCACTTCTCCACTTTTTCTCAAATCTTTTATCCTTGGATTAATTTAATGTAATATTGGTTTTTCTATAAGAAGATCTACTGCTTATGTTTTTTAAGAATTCATAAGATGAGGAGCATTAAAACAATTGCAGAGTAAATCGCAATATTGGGGGAAAGAATTGCAGTTAGATTATTTTCTCAAATCGTTCAGCCCTAATCAGAAGTAAACTAGAAAAGCACTCGGAGAGCGCAGACCTCCGCCAGCACCACAGTCCTCACCCATATTGTGATTTTCACCATAAATATTAGTCCTACCTTTATTTCATCGAAATATTTAGATTCCTTGACCATGAAAACATACCATTAGCAACTGGATTCATAACGATGTCTTTTTTAGTTCAGTAGTTATTCACAAAAATCACATTTTTCATCATGGCGGAACCAGACGGTGATCCGGATCAACGCCAAAATTGAATCAGTTCTTCCTTTTCCCATGCTGAACATTTCCTGAAAATTTCATCAACATCCATCCATAACTTTTTGAGTTATTTTGTTTACGGACAGACAAACAAACAAACTCTCCTGAAAACATGACCTCCTTGGTGGAGGTAAAAACATGACAGGTCGAGAAAGAAGCAGCCCAAAATATCTTAGCTGCACCATAAGGCTGGAAACAGTGCTGGTGGTAGGGCCTGATCTCACATTTGAAGGCAAAGTGACACAAACAAGTTACACAGAATACAAATTTTAAACCCATCTTTAGTTAATTAGACCAAAATATTTCATTCAACACCTTAGCTAGAGCTTTTTTCGTGCTACATGGCCAGTGAGTAAAATAGGTCATTTTAAACCTTGTCTGTGCCTTGTGTTGCCTAACCCCTGCCATACACGTCCAGTCACACAGCTTCATTATGAGTGTAGATGTGAGGACAATTTCAGGGTTCTGTGCCTTGCCTAAAGTGTGTCTCTACATGTGTCTACTGCAGATCATGGGAGCCATGGACAGAACCCCTAACCCTCCAGTTAAACACCACTTTTAAATATACATGAACAATAGAGTCCCTGCTTCAATATTACTCAAAGCTTTCTCTGAGGAACTTAGACGATGTTTGGCTGTAAGAAAACTAAAGCCCATTGAGAAAGGTTTTCACCTGCAGAAGTTTACAAGATGAATCTGAACATGTTACATGCTGCGAAGACTGACCAAGACTACACCATTAAACACTGAATGGACTGAACACTTTCTGGAGCTCTTAGTAACATCTCATGGCTTTCATCATTGGTGTACTTGCAAACACATGACAGCTGAATCATATTAACTGTAAGTCACATGGTTGGATTCTGTCATTGACGAGCACTGATGTACTGTACTTTGGTTGTTCCTTGATAGATAACGATAGATCCCTCCATAACTGCTGGCAGATTTTCTGTTTAGCAGTTTAACCTCCGAGTACAGTCCTGTAAATGTGGCATTTGTGTATGTATCAGTACTTTAGGTGCAACTGTGGCCTCTTTTCTGCAACTCTATGGTCTGAATTACAGAGTTCACAGAGGTGAGACCAAGTGATTTTTTGTTCATCCTGTCATTTAGCTCATCAGAGAAAAAGTTAATCTTGAATGAATTAGGAAGCCACATTTTCTTGTCATTCCCAAATATATTAATCGTACAAAGCAGCTGGTAAATGCATTTGCTCCCCAGACAGGTGTCCTTGGAGGAGAGGAGGCAGTAGCTAAGATCATGATTTACTTGTACTGAAAGCATTGTGACTACAAGCCTCTGAATGGCCTGTAGTGAGTGTGACAAATGGGACATATGTTCAATCACTTATCTGTCTTTTAAAATTTTCTGCCCATCCCAAATACCGTCTATGGCAGGGTAGTTCAAGCTACTTGCAGCCTCTGGGCCACTTGAAATCCTCCTGCAAGTATAGTCCAAAAGTAGAAATAAGTATTAGCCTGCATTATGTCATGAAGCATATTCTGGATTGATTAATCATGACAAATCATTTAAGACAATAAATATCACAAATTATGCTTGTTTTCATCATGATCCACTTCAAGATTAACAAAGGATATTTTTGCCAATCTTTAAACCTCAAGCCAACTGGGAGGACTGAATGTGAACACGCTGCTTATTTTGAGTTGATTTGGTACCAATGACTTCCATTATAACTAGGGCTGAACAATTAATTGCAAATTAGATTAAATCACAATATGGCTTGTTGCAATTTTCAAATCGCAGACGGTTCAATATTTTTAGCCCAAAATATGTTGAACATTTTTGCATTGTGATCTAGTTTTTTGCAATTTCATGCCTATTTTTTTACTTCTATTCATACACTTTTTTCCCATTTTTGGACCATTTTTACCTTTTTTAAACACCTTTTTTTAGAACTTTATACCTATTTTGCCCCCTTTAACCTTTTTTTTTGCCACTGTCAGAAGCATTTTTAGAAATTTGACATGTTTTTTTTAAAATTACTTTCAAATTTGATTCCCAATTTTGCTGCCATGATCAGTTTTGGATTTTTTGCCAATTTTTCCCCTTTTTTTTTTTTTCAATTTCATGGCTATTTTGCACCTATTTATTACCCTTTTTCCGCTTTCATACCATTTTTACCCTGTTTTTACCATTTCATACCTATTTTGCTTCTGTTCATTACTTCTCCATTTTTTCTCAAATCTTTTATCCTTAGATTAATTTAATTCATATTGGTTTTACTATATAAAGATGTACTGCTTATGTTTGTTTACATAATACATAAGATGAGGAACATTAAAACAACTGCAGAGTAAATTGCAATATTGGGGGGAAAAAAATCGCAGTTAGAATATTTTCTCAAATCGTTCAGCCCTAATCATAACCACATACTTTGATATCCTGCAGTGTTGACATATAAGAATGCTTTTCACGTGAACATTCAATAGATCTAAGCCGGGACCTTCAAAATAAAGGAAAAACTAGGTTTTAGGTCTGATGATACCCCCCTTAACCACCAGGGGTACCAGAGCCTTATCATATCAGTTTAAACGGAGGCCTAGTTCTTTTACCCTGCAAAATCCATGGCAGTGAAAAAAACTAAACAGTATAATAAATTGTGGTGTGTTGGATGTTTTGAATAGTGGTGCGGAGGCAGATGAGAAAATATAATAATAATCATAGTAATAAAAATTTTATTTATATAGCACTTTTAAAAACATAGTTTACAAAGTGCTTTGACAAGCATTCAGCACAAAATAATAAAACACAAACAATGAGCACAATGAAGTAAAAACAAAAAGCACAGCTTAAATCAAGACAAACAGAAAGACACAAAGGTAAAAAGACACGAGGTGAAAAGACAGAGAGGTGACGGTTGTTATTGTGTTAATACTCCAGATTTCATACTGATAGGCACCCAGACAATACAAAAACCATGTAGCATAAAAAGAGACCATGAGGACCAAACATAAAAACATAAAATCAGCAAGAATAGGAAACGCAATAAAAAGGGGATGAAAGAAGAAATCAGGTCAGAAAATATAAAAAGATTAAATGAGCAATGATGATAAGATTACAAAATAATAAGAATAAGTGGCGATGATAAAATTCCATAATAACGATGAGCAAGAGATGAGACCATTAAAAAGGTCTAGAAATTATCTATAAAAGTGTAAAAAAGTTAATCATTAATAAGATAAAATCCTAACTAATAGCACATTATAGTATTAATAAATTAACCAAAAGGAGTAAAAGAAGGTAAAGCAAAACAAACAGTAAAGCCAAAATAAGATAGAGATAAAAGACATTAAAAGACGGTAAAAGACAGTAAAAGAAAATGGGGGGCCAAATGATCCCATTAACTCCAATTATGAACATACGTTTTTGATATACTGTGCTTTGTGCATTTTTTGATCTGTTAACCAGAAAAAAACTGAAACTGTATCTCATGGATTTGTGGAACAGTCCATGCTAGGTTAAAAATTTGTGTCATGGCTTTTTCACATGCCATTTTTTTCGGCCATAAAAGTGATTTTATGGTGTAACATGCTCTGTTCTATACACAATATCACTTTTCATGACACTCATGACACAAACGGTGATTGGGTAACATTTGTGGGAATCTTATTAACATCCTCTTGCCCCACAAGTTACAGTGCATGTTGGCAACTGTTTCTTGATTTTGGGGGCTCTAACGCTGTATGATAATCTAGAAGGGTGTGCTCCGCTGCTCGTAACAAGAACACCACCTCAGGGTGTCGGATCACACTTGAAACCAACACCTACAGGGTGAGAAATGAATTTGTTCGACCAGCCAGGCTGCTAACTGCTGCAGCTAATCAAGCACAGAAACCAAGCATTTAATTTTAGTCCTTGACAGTTTTTCTAAAAATAAGACAACTGAACAAGGTCAGAAAATACTGTTTACACAAACTAATATTCTTCTGTAATTGCTGTATGTCTCTTTAATAATATATATTGAAGATAAGTTCCTCACTCTTGTTGTAAAAAAATAAATAATGATTTATTTACGGATTATATATGATCATGTTTCCATAACCTCTCTTCTTTCTTTACTGTGATCTGGTTTCTTTCATTTTTTTGTTAGGTTTATCAGTAGTAAGGTCAGCATTTGCTTCAGAAGCCATGCTCTTTATATTACAGAGCTTGGTTTCAGCATCAGCTCTGTCTTCTCGAGTCACAGAGCTGATGTGTTTATCCCTGATACCCCTATAGAGTTTCAGCCGGAGCAGACTTTTACGGTAACTTCCATAATTGGTGAACCTGATCTGGCAGTATAGTCTTTACATGGAAAAGCTGTGTTTTGCTGCCAGCCTGTTGTAAAGAATGCACCTCTCTGTAAACGCTCATTTTTGCACAAATTTATGCCACGTTCTTGTCACAAGAGCACTTGTTCCTATTGTGGTTTGAAGAGGCCTTTTGTGTTTTTTTATAAGCTGTGCCCTGTTTGTTATGTCAGAAGTGAGAGATGTTTTTTCACTTTTGTTTTCTAAAATCGTGTGTTTTTGTTTAAAGCCAGTTTTTATTTAAACACACTTTAAGTTTTCAATATAATTTACAATGATCAGTTTAGGATAAAGCAGTTCTGACTGCTTATAGAATACTGCCTGGAGTACATGGCACATTTTAATGCTGGCAATATTTGATTGAATTTTGTTTGTTTGGAGGAAAAGTTAGGAGAAGAGCACAAAGATTTAGGATTAAGTGGCATGATATACAAAAATGGGCTGGCACATTTTATTTATTTGGCAAATTTCTGTCATTTTTAAAGTTTCCTGTTTCGATCATTCAGTTGTTTTTCATTTATGAACAGAACACAAACAGGATGAAGGTGAATAGAACTGAGCAGTGTACCAGTTTAATATTACAGCTGCAATGAGTGTTTGTGCAATATTCACATTGCACAACACATCCTGTCAGTTGCATGACTCAAACATATTTCATGCTTCAACTTGTGAGTTTGATAGAAGCCAATAATGTG
Source organism: Scarus forsteni (assembly GCA_036419115.1). Classification (NCBI taxonomy): domain Eukaryota; kingdom Metazoa; phylum Chordata; class Actinopteri; order Labriformes; family Labridae; genus Scarus; species Scarus forsteni. The sequence continues at coordinate 4,156,993 of JAZDUH010000271.1, forward strand.
ACACTTCTCATGTCTTTAATCTGATGACTTGAAAATACTTGAACTTTTAAGTAAGAATGTTGAGTAAAATGTGCTAAACAAAGAGGGTTTGGATTATACAGTTACTTCTCTGAGCGCAAGACTGCAGTAGTATGGGAACAACCCAGAGATGCGGACCCATGCTACCCAGAAATCAGGATAATTCCATTTGCATTCTCAAACTACGAGGTCATAAACAAAAACCAACTTGCTGTTTGCAAAACCTACAGCGTCAGAATAACAGATGAAGAGGCGACGGCGATCCTTTTGGGTACGTTTAGCTTAGCATCTGTTATATGCGACAATGGTATATGTTCACTCGTAAACTTGCCGTGGCTAAAAACTAAGGTGGGCTTTACACGAGTACGAATTTGTAAGACTCCGGTAAAATAAACTATCGATCTGGTGATAGTGATACCATCTTTTATAAGTCTGGAAAAACTCATCCTCATGTTCATTTTCTTCTTATAAGAAAAACTAAACTTGTCAAGAATTTTGCTTAAAGTATAGTCAATCTTGTTCAGCAATTTACAAATATTGCATCGGGACTTTTATACCAACATTTGCTCATAGAACACCAACAACACCGCTATGGCAACTGAAGCTGCTGGAAATACCCAACCCTAGCAGGAGGGGAAATTTTTGCAAAATTGTTTATTTGACGTTCTGGCAGCATTAGAACTCTTTATGCCCGTAGTCTCTGAGAGATATCAGAGCATAATTTTACTCTACACACAGAAATGAGAAATGTAGCAGTTTTGGTTTCCATCAAACACACAAATAGCAGAATGAAGTGTTTTGATGCATGTAGCTGACATAAGTGTCCTGTTTTCCCATGACATGTCCTGTTTTCATGTCCTGCACTGTCCTGGTTGTTTTTTTAAAATATTGCTCACCCCTAGGGTTTTTTTATTGTTTTTTTATTATTTATTTGGTCAACAGTGCTTAAGACTTGGAAGGACTTGAAAATTTTAAGCCTATGACTTCAGACTTGACTTGACTTCTCTTGTCTTTACTTGAGACTCGACTTGGACTTGCACGTCTTTACTCGAGACTTGACTCGAGACTTGGGTTTAAAGACTTGAGGCTTACTTGAGACTTGCAAAACCGTGTCTTTCTCCCACCTCTGCTAGCTGCACCATAAGGCTCATTGTTTATAATCTTAAACTAAATAGCTTGTATACTCTTCATATGGCAGCAGTGTAATATTAGCTCCTGCAGGATCACCGTAAAGCCTTTTATGTTTGTTGCCCCGTCTCCTCGTCTGCCTGTCGTGTGCGTATGTTGTTGTGCGTAGCCTGGTTTGTTTTTTGCTGATGCTGAATTAATTCTTTACTCATTTTGAGTTCTCAAGTCTTTGGATTTTTAGTTACAAGTTGTTTCCACAGCCCCCCGTTGATGAGTTTTTTAACCCCCTTTTGTTTTCAGAGAGTGATGCAGAAGTGACAGCTGAAGCCCCGACTAAAGGGGTTGAAGTGAAAACAGCTCCAGTCAGAGGCACCGAGAACCTGCCCATTAATAGTGGGTGACTGTTAAGTTACTGTGGCGCAAATTTTTCAAGCAAATTTTTTTCCCCCTGCAATGTAAATCTCTGCTAATGCAGCAATAAAAGCTTCACATTTTTCCCTTGATTTACATATCATCCTTTTTTTTTTTTTTTACTGGTGTGTGTACTCATTCACTCATTCTTCATGGGTAACTTTGGATCTACTACAGCCATAATCTTCACACAGTGGGGGCTTTCTGCACTTAATTTTCCACTTCATTGGACTTTCTTTCTTTGAACAAAGAGTGGGACTCAGAATTATAATTCAGCCTTCTGGGATTAAAGCTATTAACCTTTCCTCCTCCTCCTCCTCTTCCCTTTTGCTCTTTAATGTCTGACATTTGCAGTTGGCTTTGTTGTCAAGTCCAATGCTAATGCCAGAACAGACTAACCTGGAACTGTTCTGACAATTTTGTGTTTCAGAGTTGGAAACAGAAATCCCCGCGGGACGAATAGTAGGCTCAGGTACATCTGCAGCCCCACCTGCTGTTCCCTTACTCATTCTTGTTGTTCTGCCACTCTAAACGACAAAGAACACAGCACCTCCTGAAAAGCCCTGCAAAAGCTTCAGCCACCACTCATGGGGTTTAAACCATCTCTTAAATTCTATTATTTGTGGCATTAAAACACAAAATTTTGCTTCCATGACAACAAGTGCAGACTGTGCAGCCCTCACATGGAGCTGCAGTGTGATACAACACTGCCCTCTGTTGTCCTGGATTGGTCAAAAACTGAAAACAGGTCGGCATGTGGAGCAGACTGCAGGTTTTTTTTGGTGCATAACACTGTAAGGTTTTCACAGATCAACATTTGTGATTCTGGTGCGACCCTGCCTCTTTAATTTCTCCCAAGCTGCTGGCTCGACTTGGCCCCTCTGGCTGCTTTATGCTTCTCTACAGAAACATAATGCCCTCACACACACTTACCCATCTTCTTGGCTGCTTTTGGCAAAGTCCTCCATCCTCCGGGGCAGTGCTTGGATCCTTCCCTAATTAGCTATCACGCATTCCCATTGTCCTTTGTTTCTTTATCTTTCTCCTCCAGCCGCTCTGTGAAGACAAGATCTGCAACCACAGGAGTATTACCGTCTCTCTTCGCTCTTCTTATTATAACTACTTCATAATATTGCGGCAGTGTCGCTGATAGATAATAACCAGATATGTTGCGTGTTTTCTGGAGCTTGTAAGCTTGATTATTATATTCATATTGCAAAATAACCGCCTAAAATATGTCTCTGTCTAAATTTCTCATCCTTCCATACTCTTGTTTTGTGTACTTCTTCTGTCTTCTGCTTCAACGCATCACCAGGCACCTATTGGTCATCCATAGGTGATCGTTAACGTCTTTCTAACTTTATTTGGAATTCAACAGATTGATTTGGCTCGCATCTCCCTAACAGTGCTTGTTTTATCTTTATTCTAATGCTTATTTATCTTTCACATTGGCTGAATTGTTTTCTCATTAAAGATGCACAGGTTGTTCACAACAACAGTTAATAAGCTGACTGATGATCACATGTGTTCTGACTAACCATAGTAAAAATCTTCCCATAGAAAGTTTGAACCTCAAGGATTCATGGTGACGCTGTAGTGATTGATTTCTTTCCTTCTGTCTCTTTTCCAGTGTATGATAAGCAGGGCTTTCTACTGCAGCTGGACACCAAACTGTGAGTATATTTATTATAATAATCATGAGATGTGAAATGTCTTACAAACCATCTGCTGCATGAGGTACTTCTAACTTGCTCGAGTTGACTCTCAGTTTGGCTCTCTTAATCAGGGATGCGACGAAACAGTTAGCACACAGTTCGGTATGTACCTCAGTTTTTGCTCATGGTTTTCAGGTTTGGTTCGGGTTTGACAAGTTGGCCATTGAAGTCCTTTTTAACAATTTTTTTTCTCATCTATGCCATTCTTAATTTTTTTTTTTTTGCAGACCTAATTGCCCATTTCAAGCTGTCATTGAACACATTATATAACCATTGACATCCTCTCATTAAGGCGCATTAAGGATCATAAAATTTGCTTTGCCATCCTTCTGACTTCAGCAAGGGCTTTAGAATAATCAACCTTTTTAACCAATGTGACTAGATGTGCTTCTCACAACTGTTTTGAGCAAATGAGGACAACTTTTTTAGGTGCTGGGACCAGTTTGTTATGAGTCTTTTATGGTGTTAGTAGGTAATAAAGGTAAGATTTGATCTGCTTAATTAACTGCACTGTGCTGACATGCTTGGACTTTATTTTCCCTATCAAAACCTGATACTCTGGTTGATATGCTCAAATGTTATCGACTCTGGTTTAGGAAATGCTGAACTTTATTTTCCCCCTTCAGACCATAAATTAGAATAAAGTTTAGTCTCTTATATTTTGAGTATGGGTAAATAATTTCTGCCTCTCCTCTCAACGCATTAGCAGGTTGTCTTGGCCCAGCCTTGGTGCACTGTTTCTCGCAGCAACATAAATACAGACAGAAAGAGGCACAATTGAATGAAAGCTGTTGTATTCAAAATAAAAAATACCCCAATTCACGTGTGCGTATTGAACCGTGAACATAATACCAGGCAGTTAAATAATTTATAGGGAATTGTTGCATCCCTACCTTTACATAAGAAATGTTTTACTGCATGTGCCTCTGAATTCTTTCTCACACAAGTTCGTATTGATCAGTAAGGGTCAGATTAATCAGGGATTTTTAATAGAAATAAACACTGACCACAGTGTCTGGAGCCCTGACAAAAACCCTGTGTAAATTGCATAGATTACCACTTTGGCTCAAGTACAAAACACATCTTAAAGATATTGTGTTGTGTAACTCTAGGTCCAGACTTAAATGCAATTATTATTGGAATTTATTTCAGAAGTTGAATGCCTTCAAAAGTAGAATTGCTGGGATATGCCCTTCAATTTAAAATAAGTACAAATAACCAAATCAGATGCCGAAGAATAAGTGTCTACTTATTGTCTATTTAGTCATAGCAGCATAGAAGCAGATGACAAGAATGAAGCCTGCAAATTAGCTTGAACTCAGTGTATTTACCATTATTTTGCATATTGAACCTGAAGCCAAGTAAATAGCTGAGGAGAAAAACATATTTAGCTCTTAAATGGCACCAATTCTTCAGAGGGATTTTAATGGCTGTTTGACAACTTTGAACTACGTCTTAAAAGTTGTACCAGTGTCTCTATACAGCAAGGAAAAATATGTAAATACGGATTTAGAAATACTTGCATCCTTCATGTTTTAATTATTTTTTGGTGAAATCTTTTCATACAGTTGTGATTTGTTTATCTAAAGTGCTCATTTTGCATCAATAGTAGCCCTTTCTTATCAACACAGTATTTTCTCAATTTAAGATAGCCATCTAAAATAAATAAATGCAATATGTACTCTCTTCCTGCCCTGCAGACACACACTACTGGCCCTTTTCCACTACCACTACTCTACTTGGCCCTACTCGATTTGCAGTGTGTTTCCACTAGCCTGGTACCTCCTAAAACAAGCTAGTTTTAGTACCTACTCCGCTCTGGTTCCAAGCGAGCTAAGTCGATACTAAAAGATGAAGTCACCGACTGCCAGCTACTGATTGGTCAGACAATGTCATCATTGATGAGTCATGAGCGCGACCACCTAGCATGCAAGTGGTTGCTCCCATTAGCTTACCCTCATACGTCTTTTCTTTGCAGCTCGATTGCTCTCGTCCTCGGCTTCATTCTGTTGTATAGCTTCCAAAACTCTCCTGTGCTTCTCAAGGGGTATCTCTTCTTACCACCTGCAGCCTTCTTCTGCTTTCCTGTTTTAATGGGTTTGTGACAAAAAGCCACAGATTGTTGTGTCGCGCTCAAAATGACGTCACTGCAGTGCCGCTCAGCTGTTCACAGCGACACTGCACCCCTATGGGCAGGCAACTGGGGCTAATGGAAAAGCAGCACAAGGCGGGTAGAGTAGAGCCGGGTAGAGTTGAGTCGAGTAGAGTAGGGCTCATGGAAAAGGGCCTTATGTAGGTGTAGGTGATAGGAGAAGAGAGATGGCTGATGTCAGGTTGTTCCTGAAATGGTTGGGGAACAGTATGACAGAATAGCAAGTCCATAGGGGTGTTAACCCTTTAACTACCAGCTCAAATGTTTGGCAGAGGTCATCATTAAATTTAATGTTTTAAGAAACAGATCAAGTCAAATCATTAAATCAAATAATTGTTTGATACTCAACATTTCAGGGAACACAGAAAACCACAAACAAACCAAAAAACAGATATTTCCTTGGTGTGGGACTGAATGTTTTAAAAGCCAACAGTTGATTGTGTGATGGCATAAAAATGCACAAATATCTGGGACAAAATCAATTAGAAAAGGCAGAACTGTCTGTAAAAATCCAAGAATAACTTAAAATAGATATTGACTTTAACAAACACAAGGGCTTGTTATCTTTATTCAACACATTTAAGTATTCCTGAATTTAATGACCTCTTAAAATTGTTGAGCAGGGAGTTAACTGGTTAAGCTGGGAGACTACGGGGCTGTTGACAGCATGCTACTGAATAATGAGTGGGTCAGGCACAACATGCCATGTAACTAGCAGCAGGCTACAATGTTCACTGTCCCTTCATCAGATCATCACAAAACTGAACTGCACTGACTGATTCAAAAAGTCATTAAGCACACAGAATTTATTCCAGCTCATTTAAGCAGGAGAATTTATCCTTTTTAAAGCTGCTCTCTACTTTTCCACATCACTGAGAGTTTCACTGCGGACACTTCTACAGGTGCTTTGGTGCAAAAAGTTAGCATTATATCTGGTGTCTTCTATGGTCCTCTGTAGACACCAGCAAGCGTAAAAAGCTTCTGTTCCTTGCGTATCATGTTTACACTTACAATGCATGTCATGTCACACAATGATAAATCTGCTTATCTGTATAATCCTTCAAAGCAAGTTTACTCTCCGCTGGTAATTAGGTAATTCTTTTGTGGGTATCTTAGCCTGCTAGATTTCTTCCCATAATGCACAGCGCTCGCAGTCAAAGCAATGCTGGCTGTGGAGTAACTCCATTGTGTGACCGTTTGTGTGTCCTGGCTTCAAAATCATTGTTGTGTAAACAGGAAATGATCTACAGGAAATCTGCAGATTTTTAGCATGTAATTTTGTTCAGCTGATTTGGAACAAAGTAACATTGCTGTAGGTTAGGGGTGGGCGATATGGCAAAAATATCTTATCACGATTTTTTGAAAATAAAATCACGATCACGATTTTATCATGATTCTCTTTTACGTTGATTTTTCTAGACTAATTTGCATGTTTGACCATTTTTCCCTATGTTTAACATATAAAACATATAAAACCCTAAAAGAAAAAAATGAAAATTTAAGCCAAAGAAACTTTCTGAACAGGTTTTAATTTAAATAGTGCAGTTTTCATAAAAATGTGCAATAAATGTAAACATAAAAGGTAATGAACAACAATAAAGTGCACTATTGTAACATAAAAACTAAACACACCAAATAGCTTATTGAAAATATATATCAAATATAAATGCAAACTTAAGTAACTGGTTAATTCTTAAAGTGCAACAATTTAGAACAAATGTTATCTAACTGCAATGTCTATAATTTGAGTGAATAATACAGCTGCTTTAGAACAGATTTTTGTTCAGACATCTTCAAGCTTTTATCTCCTTTTCTCTTTTCGCCATGGCTTCACGCTACATAACCAAACAGGAGATCCCATCATGCACTGCGCATAATGTTCTACGATTGGTTAGTCGGGTGCGCGTCAGAGTCTCTGCGCCCACACAGACAATCTGACGATCTTTCTGCTTGATGAGATCATCCCCACATTATAATCTCTAGCGATTTAATATCGTCATATCGCACACCACTACTGTAGGTGTTAAATCACTGAACATGACGTGCTCTGTGGTGGGACTCATGGGCATGCGTGCATCACAATGTCTGCAGAAAACCAGTTGATCATGTAAGCCTCAACAAAATGATATTTAACCCGAATTTCATTCATGAAACGACTTTGCCCGCATTATTTTAGTACAAAAGTAATCTGAATGAATTAGGATTGACCATCAGGAATTCTTTTTGTGAGAGTAAATCTAGGGAGGAGGGATCATCAGATGATTTGAGCTAACAGAATAAATAAGTGCTCTGCCTTAAAAATACTGCATGAACAGATGTGAGAGATTTCCCATTTCTTCAGAGCAGCTGCTGTTCATCATGATGTGAACATGAGACATTGAATCCTCACATGTCAGCCTGTCTATTGATCTGTATACAATCCCCTGATTGGTTTGACACTCCTGCTATAAACTACCATGATTCAGCCCTTTCTACAGCCCTCATGCTATCAAAAAGGGGGAAATAATATGCTGCCATCTCCACCCTCCCACCCACCTTGTAAAGCACAATGCTCACACACTGTAAGCACTGTGTCAGCACACACTTGAAGGTGTTTTTCTCATGGGTTAGGTTTATCTAATGCAGCTCCTCACATTGTATCTCCAGTGTCGTTAATTATTCCTTTGGAGCTTGCACACAGTAGTGCAATTTATCTTCAAGGGAGTAATTAGCTTTGTGATTTGGGTCATTATACCTAGCAGGTGGTCTGTGTGTTGAGATGGAGGCCCCTCCACCTCAGTGACTTATCATCCAAAGGCTAGTTAAGGTTAAGCTAAAAGTAAACAGCCATCTCGCTCTTTTACGTGTGTAATATTGGCAGAAAATATCTTTAAATAGTCCTTGAAACTTTGATTTCAGGCCTCACATAGTGCTCAGATGTAGGCCTCTCTCCTCTCTCTCTCTGTTTATTTGAACTAGATTCAGAGCATTCATCAGGTTATTAATGATCATTCAAGCAACTGGGAGGTTCTTCTGAGCCCCTCTCAATGATTATTTGAACAAGGCCTCTTTGCTCTGTCATGCCACACACAGGTGATACGCCGAGCTGTGGCTGAGCTCTCCAATTTTTCTTATCTCTCAGGCAGATTGTTTGACATGCTTGGTGTTTGAGGCCTGGGACTTTGTCAGTATAATTGATAATCAGTTATCATGAAGCCTCTGATAGATCTCTCCCTCTTTTCTTTTCATGTGCAGGCCACCGGAGTTGGCGTACAAGTACGGCAACCTCAGCGAAGGATCATGCAAGCCAGGATACGCAGCAGCTAAGATGACCGCCATCTATCCCAAGTGAGAAGGAATCCTCTTTATTTCATGATTTAGCTGGAGATATACTTTTCTTAATGTCTGTATATGTGTCTCCTGACATATGAGTCCTACACAGAGAGCTTATGCTGTATGTTTACCTATTGTGTTAGATTTTAACTACAAATATGACAACAGTTATGCAAAGTCTTGGATGAAAACCAACTAATGAAACAGAAGATCAGCCCAGGCATCATAGTTTTATGACTGACAGTGGAACTGATGATTCCTAAAGAATACAAAAGTGTATCATTGTGCCTGCAGAATATGAAGAGGGTCCTGTCTTGTGCCATATCAAAATCAGATTAGGATGCAGAATATTACTGGTACTGTAGCAGCATTAACAGATTAGCAGCAACAGCAAAAATTAGTCACTGGTGAAGCATTATTAAAAAATTCTGCATATATTTATTGCTGTGATTTTTATCAGTGTACACATACATTTGTGCATTTTTGTGCTGAATCAATAAGCCTTCCACAGCTGATGTACTGTTTCTTTGACATATTCATAGTTGATCTTTAAAGTTAGAAGTAAGAACTGTAGTTTTTAGTCTAAACTGAGGCGCTCAACTTTTTATTTATTTCGGAAAACTCCAGTGTTTTATTCTGATCTCACTGTTCATAAGCTCCTTAAAAGTCATGTGAAAAAATGAGTATTGTTTATATCCTGTATGTGGGATTGACGTTGGAAAAAAAAGCATTGAAATATGGAAAAACTATGTGATTTACATTTCTGTGAAGAATGTTTTTTAGGGATACTGGATATTAGCAGCAAGACTTCTGGTGATAATAGGTCGAAGCAACATAGTACATCTAAACATTGTGCTGATATTTTAGGTGTAAAACTTTGCTATCTGGAACATGTTTTAATCCCTATGGTGAGGTTCTAAGTGGGCTTGGCTGACACTAAAGCATAACATGAAGACACAACTAAGCACTTGGTGGTCTTGACTGTGATATCTGACTCTGAAGTGAAACCTTCTGTTGTCGGTTCTGTAATTCATTATGACTGTCCAAAAGCTCCTGTACTTTTATTAGCTGTTTTGACTGTCTCACCTGTCTGTGTTGCATTAAATCTGAAGAAGGTGCATGAATGACATGCTAAACAGAGGCAGAGAAAGTGCGACAACATTTACGTGTCTTTGTAGTTAGTAGCAAGTATATCTCTGGCCTTATAGTTTTCGATGCATATAGACATCAAGAATTTCACAAACCCAATCAGGAAATAACAAACAAAGCATTTTTATCTAGCATACCAACTTGCATGATGTCACTGCCCAAGCCAGCTTGGCCTTGAGGGTTTTGAGTCAGAAACAGAGAAGCCCCCTCATTCCTACCCAACGTCCCCCCAGTTTCAGTCACCAACCACAAAATCTCTGCCTATGTCCTTGTGATCCCCCTGTTACACAAAAGAACCTTTGTCAGCTGAGCTCTTCCATCATTTTTCCTATCGTATCCCAGAGGCTTAGAGGCTCTCTCTGTGGGCAAGGCTAAGCAACTTCCTGTCCTGAGTCATCAGCAGCTTCCTGCTACACAGCCCACACAATCCTCTATCTCGTCCTTGCCCTGTTTGATTTTTCTCTTTTCTTCCACTTGCCACTCATCTCAACTCAATCTATAGAGCATTGTCCCATCAACATTCTTGGAGCTAAGCTAATAGAGGGGTAATTTACTGCTCTGCTGAACAATAGCCATAGGCACTTTAATACAGTATCTGACCTAAATATGGGACATATTTGCCAACCTACTTTAAAGAAGACATAATGAACCAGATATATCCAATGCCCGAGGATTGATTTTCCCATACACCATCTAAAGTACGATATATGTTTGCATTTTACTAAATCGGAAACCTCATCTGTTAAAGGAGACACATCATAACCTCTTTAACCTGCTGGCTGTGATAAAAGTAAAATGTCCATATGTTAAACAATAACCGGCATCAATCAGTGGAGGAGCCAACACTAAAGAGCATCTTTTCACTTGCGATTACCCCATTGCCCACGATTCCATTGAGCTGGGCTATTCTCGCTCAATTTTATGAATTTTACTGTTGGTGTTGAAGTCAGGTTAAATTTCAGGCTTATAATGCATCATTTCATGTGTAGAGTTATGGGGGACACTGCCCAATAAGCTGCTTCTGAATGGTTTGATAGGTTGTTGACATGCTGGATACATTAGTCAGACAACTGCATTCACTTAGACAGTGAGAGCAGAGCCATACGCAGATTCTCCAACCTCAGCACTTCAAAGATGTCATGCTTTTTGAGTGTCATTCGCCCTTTAGCATGTTCATGTCTCTAGTCTGCAGTATTAAGGCCTCTAACTCTCCTATCCTTGTAGCACCAGCAGCTGCCTAAACTGTCTTGTGCATACCTGCATGATGTGTCATCTCCACTTAGTAAGAGCTGGAGGGTTTTTCTTTTTGTATTTCAGCTGTGCAAAGAAACAGCTGAAATCCTGGTACACATGAGATCCACCTTGAGGTTTTAAATGAAACTTTTTTTTGCCTAATATCAACATTCTGTCCCATTTTTTTCTGATACAATATGAGCTCAAAAGTTGTAATTATTAAAATGGTTAAATTAGGGCTGGACAATATATCGATTAAGTCGATTAATTCGAATTATTTTCTGCAGAAGATTTAAAAATTAAAAATCGAGATTTTATCCATTCACTTACTTACATTGTAAGTTGTTGCAAAGTTTTGAAACCTTTTTTTGTGATCAAATATTTTTAGAGATTAAAAAAAAAAAAACTAAAACTTTACAGTTTTCATGATGAAACCCTGTCAGGTTTTGCACAAGCACTTTTATAGGCTTGTATTTATTTTTTAAAAATTTAGATTAGATATTGATCAGAGAGAAGCATATTAACAAGCTTTAAAAATCCCTCAGTTTTCAGTGTTTATGTAGGCAAACCTGCCTGTGTTAGAACTGCAGAATCAACATTTTATGACACAATTTATTTTAAGAGGGAATTTCTGATTGGTGTATTTTGACAACATAAAGGTAGACCTTGATTCATGTCACTTTTGTGTCACTTAGAGTTTTTCGTTTTGAGAGGAAAAAAATCGATTAAAATCGTAAATCGAGTTTTGTGGGGAAAAAATCTGCGATTTTATTTCTAGGCCATATCGCCCAGCCCTAGGTTAAATAATTACAGTTATATTACTGATCATTTTTGTGATACTAAAGCTGAAAGTCATGCAGAATTTGGCTTGTAGGATACATGACAGAAGCCATTTATACATATACACTCCCCAGACTCCTCATTAGCTATGCTTTGTAGGGCTGGGCAATTAATGGAAAAATAATTGAAATCGACATTTAGACCCTGTAATCGAAACAATTTTACTCATGTTGATTATTTTGATTATTTCCCCTGTGTAAGTCACATGACTGCGCCCCTTCCATACAGTCTTCGTTCACTTTCGCCAAAAGATGGACACACCACCAACATGGAGGAGACAAGTGCCAATCTATCAGGGGACTTTGTAACCAAGAAAACTACTGTCTCCGTTGTTTGGGAGCATTTTGGATTTTGTGCAAAGGACATTGAGCAGAAAGAAGTTAAGTGTGAATACTGCAGGGAGACTGTGTTGACGGTCATCGGTATCATCCCTAATTTGTTCCAGTACAGCATAAGATAATCGTTCATTAATTATAACTGAGGAAAGAGCTTCAATTAATTATGATGTTGAGATTAGGTAAAATCGCCCAGCCCTAATGCGCTGCTATTACTGGACCCCTGTGAGCCTCAGAACTGCTTGTATTCTTTGTTACGTTGATTCAACCATGTGTTGGCAACATTCCTCAGAGATTCTGGTCCAAGTTGACATAACATCCCACAGTTGCTGCTGATTTGTCAGCTGCACTTCCCTGGTGCAGCTCTCTTGTTCCATCACATCCCAAATGTGCTTGATTGGATCAAGATATGGTGCCTGTGGAGGGTATTGGATTACAGTGAAGTCATTTTAATGTCCTAAGTCATTCCAGATTGAGTTGATTCATGCTTTGTGACACGGCATGTTATTCTGCTGGAAGGAGCCATTAGAGATGGGTATACTCTAGTCATAAAGGGATGTGCAACAATACTCAGGTAGGCTATGGTGATAAATAATGGTCAGTTGGTACTTAGGGGCCAAAAGTGCCAGAAAATGTCCCCAACACCTGAGACCACCACCACCAGCCTGAACCACTGATACAAGGTAGGATAAGTCGATACTGTTGTGCTTGTTTACACCAAATTCTGACCATGTTCTCTGAATGTTACAGCAGAAATCATGACTCATCAGACCAACATTTTTCCAAAGTTCTGTTTTCCAGTTTGCGTACACCTGTGCAAGCTGTAGCCTCAGTTTACAGTTCTTAGCAGGTAGAAGCATCATTGGTTGTGGTCTTCTTCTTCTGTGGCTCATCTGCTGCAAGGTTCAAGGTGCTGTGCATCCACAAATGGCCTTCTGCATCCTTGATTTTAATGAGTGGATTTTTGGGTTATTGTTGCCTCTTTTTCAACTCTAATCCCTGAGACTATTCTCCACAGGCCTCTGACATCAGTAATGCACTTTTACAGAGAGAACTGCCGCTTACTGGTTATAGATAATTATTTATGAAAATCCCTGAAGATCAGCATTTTCTGAAATACTCAGACCAGACCAGTCAGCCTTGCACTGACAAACATGTCTCTCTCCAAGTCACATAAGTAAACTTTTCTCCTCATTCTGTTGATCAGTTTGAACCTCAGCAGGTAGTCGTGACCATGTCTGCATGCCAAATCTCATTCAGTTGCTGTCATGTGATTTGATAGTTCATAGTTCATTTTATTAATTTTTCCGTTGAAGGGCGATTTGGTTTGCAGCAGATTCACGTTCAGACATAAAAACATAAAAAACATACATGATAATATGAGCAGTATAGACATTGGTGCACAGTTAGTTCCAGTACAAAAAAGTTGATTAACAAGGTGGACTTATCAAACCAAGCTGTGCTCCTGATCAAGGAGAAGGACGGCAAATGACAGACTGCTGGTCAGCAAATATACAGTAGCTGCGTAACCAAGTGCATGGTTAACATTACAAACAAGTAATAGAGAAAGAACCGACTACTGGTCAGCAAATATACAGTAGCTGTTATAAGCCATTTGATTTAACAACACTTGAAAAAATGTGCTTAATAAGGTAACTGGTAAATGGACATTGTCTTCTGGAGAAGACCAACTTCACTGTCCTCTAGTCTATGGGACACTTAGCTGTAAAGCTGCAGTAGGAGCGGAACATAGAATATACCTAAAACTTTAGTACAAATACATGAAATTTAAAAGTTAAACAAGTCTAGCAGGCAATAAATAAATCTGAATGTTCAATCAGTAGCATAAAACTTAATGAAGAAAGATTAAAAAGTGCTAAAAATAGATAAAAAATACTAAATACAAAGTAGGGATGTAACAGTTACTGGTAAAATGGTAAACCGCGGTAAAATTTCCCACGGTAATCATTACCGCGTCCTATAAAAATTACCGTTTTACCGTGTTTGATAACCACAATGCGTCAAAAACGCACAGTGATGCTGCTCTTGCCTTGCTCTCTCTCTCTCCTTAGAGAGAGAGAGAGAGCGAGAGAGTGAGAAAAGACTCAATGAGTCATACCCGAGAGAATTACAGGTGGTTTGTCAGTATTCTTTGTCTAAATAATGTATGAATCTTGTAAATAACAGCATTAGTATCATTCTGGAGTGTATTCTTGCCGTTCTTTTGCAGTTTATTCGCCGTATTTTGAAATTTGATCGTCTTTTTTCCGTCAAAGTTCGTGCTTTATGGATTTAATCTATCGTATTCTGGAAAGATTAGAGGAGAAAATATCGATATCTGTCATGGAGAGGGAAAACTAGAGGAGAGTCACAAAGGGGGCTAACTGCAGTAACAAAAAAAAAAAAAAAAAGGCCATGGCATGGTCTTATATGAGGAGCAGTAACATGGACACTATTGCTGCAGGCAAACAATAATCTGTGAGTTTAGGTAAAAAAGGTTATTTGTTGTTCATTTTCAATTGTTTATGAAGAGAATCCTGTTTAAAGTTCAAATCTGTTGTTTTCTTTTCTTGTAATTACACACTGTTCAAGCATTTATTACATAATAATGAAAACTACTTGCTAGAATTCTTTACTTTCATTTCTAATGAAGGAAGGGTAAAAAGTGTGCTCAAAGGGCATTTCTAGACACATTTATTGAAAAAAAGACAAAGTGTTATGATTATAATATTAAAGGGGTTAAATGATTTCAAGACTGTGTTAAAGTAACAATACCGCGATAATAATGATAACTGTGATACTTTCGGTCACAACAACCGTGATACAAAATTATCATATCGTTGCATCCCTAGGACAAAGTATTAAATTGGTGAAATAAAATATTTGATAAATGAGAGACCCTTAATTTGAGACCGGACAGTTGCAGATGCACTAGACTTTCTCCAAAAATCATCAGCATTAATGTCATCTGTTAATTTGGCAGTACTATAATTAGATGGACTGAGTTGTTGGTTGAACTGCCCTTATGTGTCCTAGAGGCAACATGCTACAGTGTCCTCTCTCCTAATGACTTATTCTAATCAGCCGCTCGTGTCGGATCAAAGTTCTGTAAAAGTCAACACCCCCACCGGGAGCTCGCTGATTACAACCACCCTCACCTCAGCCACAGGCAGGTCAATGAGTCCAATTAATGCTGCTCTTTGCTTTTCCCCATTGCCCAAGTGTGAGTGTTGTACAGCTTGTATAGTCATGGATTGTTTTGTGTTGTCAGCTGATAAATCATGTTGTATTTAAGGGAGTCAAACAGTTGACATCTTGTTAGCTCAGTTGTGTTTCCTTTGTTTTTTATTTGTGTGTTTACCAGGCAAAGCACATCATTTTGGTTCTTACTTAAATCCTTGTTAGCATTTTGTTGAATTAGGTGTGGCCCGTAGTTCAGCTGTTAGAGAAAACCTACTTAACCTCGAGCCGTGAGGTCCTGTGGCTGCCCCTCTAATCATCTCCTGCTTCCTCTGTGTTTGCCTGCTCTGAAGCCCCTGCCCTGCAGAATCCAATTTATTTTCCACACCTCCCCTCCCCACAGTTTTACCCAAAACTGTTTGTATTGGAGCCTTAAATCAAGTGGTGGCAGTGAACTTGAAGGAGCACGGTTATGAAAATATTTCCCATGAGAGACGGACCTGGCGGAGGAAATGAGCA
Source organism: Scarus forsteni (assembly GCA_036419115.1). Classification (NCBI taxonomy): domain Eukaryota; kingdom Metazoa; phylum Chordata; class Actinopteri; order Labriformes; family Labridae; genus Scarus; species Scarus forsteni. The sequence goes on from JAZDUH010000271.1 coordinate 4,172,985, forward strand.
CAATGCGTCCCTGCACGTTGTCTGTTTTGGGAGCCCTCACTTTTTATTTAACAACAAGCAGCTCTCCTGTCTCGCTGCTTTGTCAGGATGTCAGTGACGAACTGTCGGTCAGGGCTCAGTGACTTGCAATGGTCTCCTGTTATTTATAGCGCCTTCTGGCCTTAGAAGTCTTCGGTTTAATGAATCTCCATTTGTTTTGGCAGGACAGAATACTCCCGCGTGTGTGAGCTCCCATCAGGTGATTCAAGAGAGTCACACACACAAAAACCCTCTCCTTTTTGTGTTTTCATGCTTAAAAACGGAGGGATAATGAGGGTATCAAAGAGCAATTAGTGTGCTCAGGAGAGGTTTAAGCTAACCGGATGGCGTCCCAAAAATGTCAGCCATGTTTGGTCATTGTTCCTCAGCTCCACATACTTCTTGTTCATGGCAGTGTTATGGTAACAAGCCATCCAAGAGTCCTTCTGAGAAACAGAAGTAGTGTGATGGTTCTCATGTGTCCTCTTGATTCCAGTTTAAAATGCCTCTGCTAGTGAGTGCAGTCTGTCTGCTGTGGGAGCCGTGATTTATGTTTAGTAAGACGGAACAATCATTTATACGGCTTTGTGTGTGAGAGCAATCATCGGCCCCTCAACACGATGCAATAGTTGTGTCGCTGGTGGTCTGGTTTCTACTAATGAGGCCGAGCAACAATTTCTGTAAGTGTCCTCTATCATAAACAAAATAATGTACACCAGCTCAATAGATCTCTCCAAGGCGCCGAGCATTGTCTTCTCTGCGTGTGTGTACGGGTCTGTGTGTGTTTTGATGAATCGTTTAGGTCTAAAATGGACGCGCATGGAGCTGCCGGCATGTTTATGAGAGAAAACTGTCTCCCTCTCTTGTGTCTATCCCTGCCCTGACAGCAGGTCATAAAAACACACATCCATCTTTTAAGCCACGCTCGGGTCGCAGGCGTGACTAAGAGGAAATATCTTCTTTTGATTTTCGAGCAGCAGTTAATCAAAGCGCGACACACACAGTTACACACACATTAATACAGACATACAGGATGAGGAGGGAGCGACGATGGAAGCTGCAGTTCATGGGACATTGGAGATATTGGTCACAGACATGCCTTTGAATATCAAACTCTATTTGCTGCTTTATGTTGAAGGACTACTGGAGTCTTGTGGTGGATGTTTTTTTCCCTTTGATTTTGTGGAACCACTGGTGATTTTATTTTCTCAGATAAGATCCTTCTCCTGTCATAAGGCAAGGCAACTTTATTAGTAGAGCACCATTCATTCATCCGCAGTCCACAGTGCTTTACAAAGTTAAAAACTCCACAGTGTGACATTAAGAACATTAGTGACATTTGACTAGTAAAGGCTGAACAGAAAAGTGGATGACATTGACAGATTTGCAAGGTAAAAAAAGAGATACAAAATAAACAGATATTAATTACTTCATCATTAGTCTTCAGAAAGGGTTGGCAGCTTTGGTGATCGAGGGGACCAAATTAATGTTATCCACACAATCAGAGGACCACACATGCAAGACACTGATCGTTTAACATAAACATATTGTTGATTTACAAAAAAAAAAAAAAAGCATTTATAAAATGAACTTTAACAACATTCATATTCCAAATTGCCATACAAGCAACAAGACTTCATTTAAGCTCCAAATCCACCAAGCAGTTTGGTTGAGTTCAGCTCAGTATGGCATTCATTTACTGGTGTTTCCACCGCTGGATAAGAAGAAAAGGTACGTAAATAACCAACCTGTACTGTTCCACTCTTTGGCACCTCTCTGAAGGTCAGATCCCAGCTGCAGTGGCTAGAGGGATTTGTTCACTGCTGTTGCTGTAAAGGATGTCCACACAGAACAATGATCCAAGGAGTAAGAGAGTGATGGAAGTTCTCGGTTGTTGCACTTTTTGTATCATCGCCACACTGTGTTGTTTGGCCATAGCTTCACACACTCACAAAGACGGGGCCATCCTCACTTTCCAACTCATATCCCTGCCTTCAAGTGAAGGTACAGTTGGCTGTGGAACCACAAACAAGATCAGAGTTTAGTGCTCCACACCGTACCCAGCTGTACTGAACTAAACCAGACTACTTAATTAAAACGAAGCATTAACTTCCACATTAAGAAATACATTTGCCAAAAATTGTTTTTGGAAAATTGTGTTCCTGCCTCTTCTTTTAGCAACATCTTATGTTTTATTTTTCAGATCAACCAATCAGGTGACTTACTGTATCTGTTCACAGTTATTCTGGCTATGGGTGGATTTCTTTAATTTCTTTGAAAGAAATCCCATATGAAGACATCACAGAGAGCAGAATTTATTAAAATAGCCTTTAACCTTGTTCCTGCTCTGTGAGTTTTCTAAGGAGCAGTGCGGCACAGAGTCAGTTTCATTCTTTCCACAGTTTTTAAGCATGTATAGCAGCACTATCCAGTGGATACAATTAGTGTTATATACACTAGTCAAATAGGTGAAAGAGGATAAAAAGCCAAAGATAGGTTTGCAGAGTTTTGAATACAGCAATTTGATGGCAAAAAAGTCTACCATGCGGTCACAATGCCAGTCAAGGTGTTAATGCTGAAACATGAAATTCAAGATAATTTAAACTACCTTTCTTTTTATATCTTTTTTTATATCTATACTGTTTTTAAGTATGTAGTTTTATTTTGTCTTTTTTCTCATGTTTCCAATTTATAGACCTTAAAAATGATTGTGAGCCCCATAATGATGTGGTTCCTGTGTTGCATTTTGCATATCCCTTGTCTTATATCATTGACTGTATGTTAAGGTAGACCACACCACGTTCCACCTGTTTTAGCTGGAGTGAAGCATAAATACCCCAAGTAATGAGCCTTGACATATACAGTAGCACTCTTAGGAAGCTCAGATCGGAATATTTAATAATAATTCTACTCACCTATGATTTATACTGATCATGTTTTGCATTTTTTATAGCACCAACACTTACTGCTGCACCAACATGCAGCCCTTCAAAAACAATCAGAAAAGTTGAAGTGCGGTTTGATTTAATAGTTTGACCATGTCCCGTCTGTTATATGGAGGATCCGGACTCACAACCCTACAGCAAGGGAAGCTGCCAATGTTTTGACATCACTTCTGGGAGCTGTCATGACGGCCATCTTTGTATACAGTCTATGGTTTGTAGGAGCAGTCTCGCCACAGATCATTTAAAGAAAAGCACTCCGGCAAGAGTTTGTTGTCTCAGCAGATTTAGTACACTGCTCTGCTCGGGTGTGATTTAGTCCAGGGTGGGGAGGTTATGTTGATGGGTTATGCACTGCAGCCGTCTCCACTGCCTCTCAGGTTTTATTACCCTCTCAGCCTCCAGCTACCTTACTAATGTGTGTGCTGGCTCTGCTTGTTACAGGAGGTTGTAGCAGGGTGCACTGGGATGCTGTTAAATTAATGAGAGTGGAAAAGTGAATCTGTTTATCGCTTTGTGACTTAAACTCTGCCCAGGACATTAACACTACTGTTTCAGGTGAGACACATGAGAGGCAGAAAGACGCGCTGGAAAAATGATCATTATAAATCATTCTTAAGCACAGGAGGTCGGTTACATGAGTGGTCGTATAGGGATTCATCGTGGTGTGGTTTTCTTGTTTTTTTTCTGCGCACAGTGAATTCTTTTATAATGTTATTTTTGTATCTCATTTCAGGTTTGTCAAACCAGCACCCTTGTTTCTTGATCGGAACTTCAAACGATTAGCAAAAGTCAGCAATTACTTACCTCCATTTGGTTTCAAAACACAAGGTAAGAAAAGTTTTTTGATCAACCACCTTCTACTTTTGACACCTGCTGTACATTTTTGAATTATATGATAAGGTCCATAAAACTTACTGTACAGTACAAATGGCAGCTATCTGATGTACAAACTGTGGATTGTAGAACTGATGCATTATTTAAAACTGAAGTACCTTCAATCAGACAATTTTATTTGTTCTAATTTGGCTTTTAAGTATTTTTAATCTGATTTCTCTTCTCATCATCACATACTGAGTGCAGCTTTCTGACAGCCAGGCAGAATCACACACACACACACACACACACACACACACACAGTTGGAGGGGAAAAAAGCAAACAGAAAGGAGAAGCAACAATTTTCCCTGTAGGTTACATTTTATGAACAAACTGGTTGCTCTTTACAACAGCAGCCATTTCTATCCAACTAATGTTCAGTCAGCATGATCAGCCCATGATTTCAAAATAAAACAAAATACACCATGTTAGGCTGCCTGTGACTCTCACAGTAGCACAAACTTGCTTCTGAAAAATACATAATCAATAACACACCTGTGCCTGTAATAGGCTTTATTTTTCAGCCTCCACATTTGACCACAAGTGCACAGATGAGACTTTAAAAAGAGTATTTAAATTTCTGTTTATGGATATAAGCTTGGTTCTGGTCGAAGATGTGCAAACACATTTTAACTCGTGAGAAAACAAAAAATTTTGATTAAATGTGATTGTTATACTGCCATAAAAAATCTAATTGCATTTTTTTCCATATTACTCTCTCCTAGCCATAAGACTTAGGGTGAATCCCAACTGTACCTGTTAGCCCTTCCCCTTCGTCATACTCCTTTGTCTACCCCTTCCCTTTGGCCTTCTGTCTTGAGGGCCAAGGGGAAGGGGTGACAACACGCTCCTGAGAAATGAGACGCCACTTGATTCCTGCTACGTCATCATCCAGAGCCGCTCGCTGGCTGTGTCATAGGCAGATTAGACCATAGCTGTAGCTACAGCTGAGAAAGCTAGCTCATTATAAAGAGACATTTTAAAATACAATGATTTGTATTTACTTGATGATTCTTTTATTACTTATAATTATGCACTTCCTCTGCCTTCTTGTCAGCGGGCGCGGTGTATTATGGGAAATTCTCATACCCCTTCCTTTCAAGTGAAGTCCCAGTCTGTCTTTGTTTCGAGGAATGTGTTGCCCTTCCTCTTAGCCCTGTGGAGAGTTGGGACGCCCCTTCACTAGACGCAAACACACAAAACCAAAGGGTAAGGGGTAAGATAAGGGTTAAAGGTTACGATTGGGATTCACCCTTATTTTCTCATACACTGTGGTTAGTGGTCTGACTGCTGAAGGTGATATTAGACACCTTTTAAAATAAAAAAAAGTCATGAAACAAGACCATTTGCATTAGTGGTTGTAATAACTTCATGTAATGATTGCTTTAATGGCAGTAAGGTTACTCCAAAAATGCATTATTACATGCTTCAGGTCTCGGCCAACATTGCACACTTTGATACTCTCAGTGGTACTGTGATAAATCATTTTGCCATAACTCTTACCTAATTCTTTATGTGAAGAAATTTTTAAGTGAAAAAGAGGAAGCTGCTGTTTTCTTTGCCTGCTTCTATCTGTTTTTTAGCCGTGTTCTACTTTGCTGAACAGACGGAGGAATTGTCGGGACATACTGATTATGTCCAATTCCCTGCTTTATTTAAGCTCACTTCGTCATCAAGGTTCAACTCTGAAACACTCTGGTTCAGCTGTAAAGAATGCCCATGTTCTGCCTCATTGCACTCTGCGTCATTTGTCATTGTTAGAAGGCTGCTGTTTTTGGCACCAAGTATTCTGCCTCAGGTTCTTAAGTCTTCTTTGTCCTGAGTTGAGACACAGAGAGGTAGCTTATTCAGCACGGTGCACATTTAGTCACTTCAGGTTTTTGCCAAAGTTATGCTGTCACCATCATTACTAATATGAGGAGCCATTTAAGGGAATGTATTATTAAACTGTCTGACTTAGGAGACTTCAGATGTAATGCTACACTGAATCCTTTAAAAGGAAAAAAACAACACAATCCTTGCCTCTCATTATCCAGGCTCAGGGACTGTTTGATTTGTCTCTAGTGATGGTGTCAAAGAAAGGCAGCCCAAACAAGTCGTCCCTGTAATGTAGGAGCAAAAAGTCATTCAGAGAGCTTTGTCAGTGGATTGCAAAAATGTGCCTGGTTGACAAAAAGGCCTAAATTGTTTTGTTTTACTGTGATTACAAGTAAAATTCTTTCGTTTGTGAAGATTGTTCCTCATTATCATGTTATCTTGCTGTGTTTGGAGAGAGAAGCAGGTGAAAGTGAAGCAGAGGACTGCATGTGTTTTCCCTTGTGCCAGATTTTCTCTGGAACATCTCAGATGTTTGGCTGCTCATCTCAGTCTTTAGTTGCAGGTGATTGTTAGAATTCCAGCCCAAAATAGAGGATCAGACATTCTTGAGTTTTATCCTATTGATGCTTGTAGGGGATTTGAAGGGATTGGGGTTGGTCATGTGGATTCAATTCAGTTAGAACTTTGCCCTCTCTTTAAGGTTTGATTTCCATAGAGAAACTCCTCGTTTGATATATTTGACAGGAAGCTCTTGAAACATCAGTTTTGGAGTGTCCTTGAAATGATTCATGAAGAGGAATTTAAGGCCCTCCTCACACGAGGACGGCCCCATATTGTCTCGGCGTCGGCATCAAAACATGTATCGCTGTTTACACATCGTATTGTACATAGGCTTGTGCATTTACACGACAACGCAAAATCCATGCTCGTTCTCCCGGGTTCCACCCAAAACTGTCGTCAGGTTGTCTGTCTGGTTCTACTCCGAGGTGGATTCCACGTCAACAAGTGCTCATGCACGCGCAACATGCTGCGTCTCTGCATGAGCACTTGTTGCTGGTGTTGTTGGTGTTTTGTGAGCAAATGTTGGTATAAAAGTCGTAGCAATATTTGTAGCTACTGGAACAAGATCAGAATCAGCCCGGCTGCCACCATTGTTGTTGTTGTTGTTTGACAGCGTGGGTTGGGGGGCGGGGAGGAGGAGGGGTGCTATGAGGTCACCGTCTTTACCAGACTTATCTGTTTATACCAACTACGGCATGAAGACGAATACACAGATATCCACTTGCAGACCTGTTTCCAAAAAAGATGTGGAGTCATGGACAAATACACGTCTCCATGTGTCAATATCACCAGATCGATAGTTTATTTTACCGGAGTCTTACAAATTCATACTCGTGTAAAGCCCACCTGAGAGAAGATTTTCTTTAGTTATGATATTCGGTTTTTTTATCAGTGAAGGTGAAACATTTTTTAAAAAGGAACAGGTTTTCCTTGAAGCATTAGCTAAACACACTCAAACCTTCCTATGTTGCATTTTTTTGCTTGCTTACCTGTGAATTCAACAAAGTGGCGAGCTCTAATTAAGCAGGGGCCGCTTTCAATCCTGCCATCTTGAGGGAGGGCTGCACCAAGTTTTGAATTCTAAAAACAAAAGTAATCCTGAAAGTTGTGCTTTTTGGTTTCCATTATTCAGATTTCTGTCATATTTAATCAAACTGTGAAATCAGCAGTTAAAACTATTGTATTTTAAATTGTACTGAACTATTTGTTCAAATAACTGCTGTTTTATTTTAACTTTATCTAAAGTGACTCAACTTTTCAGTTGAGAAAAAATGCAGAGATTGTTTTTTACACACGCTTTTATTTTCTATATTGACCTAAATCTTTGTTTTTTCTTTATTTTACTATACATGTACAATAATAACTCATTTTCTTTTACAAATAACTGTATTTATGTAATTAAATCACTCATGACACTAGATTATGTCTAAAAGAGCTCAGTTATTTTATGTTTGCTTGATCAAAGTTTGGCAGAAGAAATCTATACTTTTTATAAAGCTCTGTGGAATATGCAAGAAGATTATCATTGTCACATTTCTCTTTAAATAAGTCAACAGAGCTCCAGATATGTGTCATGCTCATTTAGATAATTTTTTACTCTAAATTGTGTTTGAGTTAGAATATTTAAGTGTTGGTATAATGCTTGGTTAAGCTTTATCTTTGTAATTTCTTGTTTATTTGTGTATTTTCTTTGTTGACAATGCCAACAATATATGACAGTGTGACCCTTGGGCACTTCAGAAAAATTAATGTGGCCCTTCTGGTATTGATAGTTGCCCACCCCTGACTTGGAACGATGTTTCAGCTCTCTAAGATAAACCAGTTTGTTGAAGAGTCTGTTTTTTTGCCTTAGCTCAGGTTCATCAGTTATTAGAACTGCCAGAGTTTGTTCACTGTCATTAATGAACAGAAATTCAAGTCTTACATACTAAGCTCTCCTGGTCCAGCTGTATTCTCAGTCTGTCTGAGATACTCTGTTGAGGCTTCCCTTGATTTTCAGGCCCCCTTCCCATGTTGGCTAAGTCCCCTCTGATTGGTTTAAAGCTGTTGCAGTTGGTCAGTTCAGCTCTGTATCATGTTTTCAATGACTCTGTATTCATTGTGCTGTCTCTTCTCTGCTCTGACCTTGGCTCTTATAGCTAGTGGGCTTAGACTGGAAACTAAACATTGAAAGAATGCAACATGTTCAGGTCTAGTTGGAGAGGCAGGGGAAATGAAAAGTTTCAGGCAGCTACTGTCACTATAAACAAGGGCTAGGGAAAAGTCCTAATGCCTCTGAACTTTTGTCTTGTGAATAGAGGTACTTCATCTGGTGGAAAAGACATTTTAAACACACTAAAGACAATACAAAGCTAAAAAAGGATAACATGCGGTCTGTAGCACCTCCACATACAGGGCTTATACTTGTTCCCTGACATGAACTTTCACTTGTTCTTCAGATATCAGAGCAGTACCGTGAGAACTTCAGAGATAACATTAACCTGCCTCTGTGGCATGCGCTGTAAAATATTTTGCAATAAGATCAAGAGGTACAGTAATCATTACCTTTGTGCTCTGTAAAGGTCACACCATCATGTGTGTGTATCAAAAGAGTGAGTGCAACACCTGGATTGTGTTTTCTACCCGGATGGCCCGGCACTGGGGTTTCCCTTTTAGCGGTACTCATGTGGAGAGATGATACGTGTGGATCTTGAATAGAGTGCCACAAAGGATTCCAAATTAGGAACATGAAGTGGTAATGTGTGTGGGCGGGAGTTTTATTTTTACTTTTCGGTCTGCAGAGAGGCAGAACTGACACACATTCACCCCGAGTGAAGCCGTGTTCAACCAGGCTCACAGACTTTTGTGCTCTGCGTGATCTAAGAGCAGGGTTCCCATGCAATCTGGAAAACCTGGCAAACCTGGAAAATGAATGACCAATTTTTCAGTCATGGAAGACATATGGAATATGAGAGAAAAAGTCAAATGTCCTGGAAATGCTTGCATTGTCCTGGGGAATTTTTTACCTTCCCTCTGCTTCTCTCTTCCTTGTTAGTGAATACAAATGCGTTAAAAAAAGGTGCACATAGCCGACGTGGGTTCGTGTACTTTCCGGCCATTCGTTTTTCATGTTGATGTGGGTAAACGGAAAACGAGAAACTATCCGATTTTCCGATTTCCGTTTGGATGATCTGATATCTATTACGGGTTTATTTTTACACAATTCGGGATATAAAATACAGACGTAATTCCTTTCATAAAGCTTGCTTTGCCTTCACCCGGAAGCACTTCCTTCTTCTGCGCTGCCGATTGTAAGTTGTTTTGAGATAACACTTGTTATGAACTGGTGGTATACAAATAAGGATTGATTGATAAAACATTGCAGAACCGAGGCTTACCTTTTTTGTAATGTGTAACTGCCCATCTGGTAATATGTGTTTAGAATGTAGTTTGACAATTGAAATAAATGGGTATTTATTAATACATGGTTACAACAAATACATTTATTCGGAAGTAAATACAATTTACAGAACTAGCATAATATTTCATTAATGTCTACAGTAAAAGAAGGCTAACACTAAAAGAACATAGATATATAGTGGGAATTTGAAACTCAATTTATAGAAAACAATTATGGTTACGGATGATGCTTCGAAATGGGCTTAAAGCGCGGCAAACTAATTATTTCACTAGAGGGCAGTAATACGCCGTAGTGTAGCTTCAGAAGCAGAACAAGGAGAAGAAGCAGCAGCGCAGAAGAAGGAAGTGCTTCCGGGTGAAGGCAAAGCAAGCTTTAAGAAAGGAATTACGGCCGTATTTTATATCCCGACTTGTGTAAAAGTAAACCCGTAATAGATATCAGATAAAGGCTCGTTTTCTGTTTTTGAAATTTTCGATTACCAAACGAAAAACGGGAAACGAGTTGTTTACTGTTTTTTGTTTCCCTTCATCCAAACGGAAATCGGACAATAGGATGGTTTTCTGATTTCCGTTTACCCATATCAACATGAAAAACGAATGGCCGCAAAGTACACGGACCTACATGTCTATTCTCAGCTGTTAAAATTTAGCCACAGAGTTTCTCTGGCTCTAGCTGGCACAGTGCCCATGTGACACTACTAGCCAATCAAAATTGCATGTTCCCCCAGAGCAGTCCTCCTACCCAGTGTTCATTTGACTTTGTTACTAGATTTAGCAACTTTTCAGACCCCAGTAAGGACTTATTTTTCCAGAAAGATAGCCCAAAACTAGTAACTTTGAGTTCAAGAGTGTTGCGGTATGTTTATTTAATGACAGGTTTTTATCTCCTCTCTCTATCTCCTCTGTTGAGTGACAACCACATCCTGGAAAAGTCCTAGAAAACAATTTTTGGAAAAGAGAGGGAACCGTGATCAGACCAAAGGGCTTTATTTTGCAGTAGTTGTAACTCTTATACTCTCTTAATGATATCTCAAAGCAGTCCAAAGCCTGTATCGCTAAAGGGATTTAACCAAAGAAAGAGACCTACGCTAATTCTTTCAAGCAGTAGTTGATGACAGAAACTCACAGGAATCAGCTCTTAATCAAGTGGAGTGCATTTCACCCTAATGCTCAATTTATTTCGCTTATAAAGCTAACTGTGATGGAATAACTAGAGTGTGATGTTTATACAGGCTCCTGCTAAGACACTTGATTAGATTTTGGATATGAACACTAATTTACTGCTTACATATGTAACACAAGACCAGAGCTGGTTCACAGTTTTGTAATTTTAGGTCGGAGTGGGCCAAAATTTCAATGTATTATTGTCTTGACTTCATTTATCAAATTGTCATTGTCCTGGCACCAAGCATCTTTAATTTAGATGTTTTTTACATATTCTCAAACAGATTTCACTGCTTATTTTACTCTTTCTCAAAATCTAAGAACCCTTTTGATTGTTTTAACTGTACTTATGTGTGATAATGATGCTGAAAAAGAAACAGAAAACAGATGAATTATGTCTTATAATGCTCTAATAAAGATGTGCCAGCTACTGAGGATTAAGCTCCCTCTCTAACTCTTATGTACAATGTAACAGGAGTTGTCCTGTGGTTCTTTGCTTTGTTTTAAAGTGCTTTTGTTGCATTAGGAGGAAGTTTTTCTAAAAAGTAAACTAATTCACAAGTTTGAATAATGATGCGATGGGGTCGTTGGATTATTGTGAGGGATGTACAGTGTAGTGTTTTACACTACACCAAGCGGTAAGAAAACACCAAACAAACACGTAAAGTTAGTTAGTACTCACAGCCGATGTTGATCCTGGTATAGGTAGTTCCTCTGACATTCTCCACACAGCTGTCAAATCTCCCGCTTTGGCCATGAAACTACCGTATTTTTCCTATTTTCTCCTCTTTTCCGCCGTCCTCCTGTAATAGTATTTTCCCGTAAATCTCCCTTGTAACAATATAATAATAAAAACATTCCTCTGCCTCTTCGAACTGAACTCTGTCTCTAGCCTGAATGGGGCGGTAATGCTCCAAAATGATGGATGCCAACCGCCGTAAAACCGAAGAAGAAGAAAAAGCCTCGCAAGAACGTCCAGCTGCAGTAGCCTGGGTGGCAGCTGTCGCGAGATTAGAGCCACCAACAGAACAAACTTAGAAAAACAAAGAGTTTATTTTAGATTTTTTGTACACCTGTCTTAAAATGTGAGGGATACTGGAGCTTGGTTGGGGTTGTGGAAAGGTAAGCCTTCTCCCGCGGAGTCTGATCCCTTGCTCGGCAACACGCACCGAATCTGTGCACCCCGGGAAAATGCACACGCGGGAGGCGGGCAGAATGGTGACTGGATTTAATTGGTTTAAAAACAGGTGTCCCGGCATGATTATTGGTTGGGGTTTTCCCTGTTTTACTCCTGCTGTAGATAGCGGATATTTTTCGCTCTGTTTTAAGAACACATGATGAGTTGATTACCATCAGGTCATAAAGACTATTTTAACCAGTATTACAAAAAGTGTATCTAAATCAAATCGAAAAAGTGTTTATATTTGAAAAAATATAAACACTGAAATTTTACATGGTGGCTGTTATGCACCAGTCAAGGGGGAAAGTGCATACCATAAGGTTTTGAAATAATAATAATGTTTTTTCCCAGTCCCCAAACAAAAATATGAGATTTTTAAAGGTTTAACAAGATTTATTTACAATAAAAGAAATAAACAGCTCACTTTCAAAAGCTTTAACAGAAAATCTGGATTTTTAACAAAGGAGGCGATAAGCACTCAAAAATAAACTACTCCAGAGAAAATAGCACAATTCACTAAGAAAATAGAAACTAAGGTGGACCAGTTAACAAAGAACAAAACTGCATCAATTCACACAAATAATTCACAGAACAAACGCCGGTTGGAGAAAGGGAAACGACGGAGTGATGTGCTGCTGTCAGGATGGTCTGCCCGTAACTGTCAGGCCGCCGGATTTAAAGATGCTGAGGCCAATCAGCGCCGCGTCCTCGCCGCCAGCCCCCGACCTCATTAGCCAATCGCGCTGTTCGAGATCTGAGAAAGAGATCCATTCACACACAAGACTGCACACTCTCTCACAAACAAATGAGACGAAAAACAAAGATCCACACAGAACAGAGCACTCACTCGCACACAGAAAAAATACAAACACAAAACCAAACCAAACACGGCCACAGCCGTAACAGTGGCCCTGTCTGGTTTTGCACAAGCACTTCTATAGACTTGTGCTATATATTTTTTTAAGTTGGCTTAAATATTGATCAGAGAAAAACATGTTAACATGCTGTGTAAACCTCTCAGCTTTCAGTGTATATGTAGGCAAACCTGCCTGCGCTAGAACTACATAATCAACATTTTATGACACACAATTTAATTTTAAGAGGGAAATTCTGATGGATTTAGGAACATATTTTGACGACATAAAGGTAGAACTTGATTCATGTCATTTTTGTGTCACTTGGAGTTGGAATAAAATCGTAAATCGAGTTTTGTGGGGAAAAAAATAGAGGATTTTATTTTTAGGCCATATCGCCCAGCCCTAGTACAGTGTATCAACTGAAGTAAACAAACCACATCCATGTTACTGCGCCATAGCTGTTGTGATGCATTGTGATATCGAATCGAATCAAATCGCTTACTGATTATTTGTAAGCTAATTGAATGATGTGGGTTTTGACATTGAATGTTGTGATACATGTATGATAATATACTCATTTCTTTTCAGTTTTCCACAAATGAGATAAAAAAAATTTGCTGAAAATTCATACCATTCAGATTCTGATCCAGGTGACTTCAGTTGTCCTCAGTGCAGAAGTCAGTTTTGCAGCATGAGCTCAAAGAGATACAAGATAAAGAACAGCACCAACAGTCAAGTAAGACCCAAGTAAGAAAGTCCTTTTAAAAAATGATCACCCTAAACAGTCAATACAATTAAAACTGTAAAGCCAACATAAATTTTCCCCTGGATTATACAAAGTTCGATATGAAGCTGTGTGAAAGTGCCTCCTCCTCAAGGAATACTGGCACCAAAATTTGATTCTTTGTTAAAATATCAATGAAATATTTCATACATTCAATTATAACCCACTAATCTGATGCATATGTGCCTGAAAGATGTTTGTCATTACACAGCTGCAGTCAAGAGGAAACATTCATTTATTATGAAGATGTAGCAAAAACGTGACAAAGATTTAAACACGTCTCTAATTAGTTCTCATATGTCCGCACAGCTATTTCTTCAGAGATGTTTAATTATCAATAAATGTGATAAATTAGTTGTCATGAAACAATAAATGTATCATTCATCTTATTTCAGTTTCATTCAGGAGTTTCATAGTGTAAGCCTTTTAAAACACCTCTCTCTCCTGTTTCTCTCTATTGTTTAGGCTACACTCTTCCCAACACAGCGTCTGTGTTTACGTGTCGTGTGATGCGTCAGATCTTCGTCTACGTTCCCAGCAGAGATTTTTGTCGTTTTTAAAGTTCCACGTCTGAACCTACTGCTATTCGTCTCTGGTTTGTGTACCAGACATACTTGGCTGAAATGTTTACCCCGGGTACTTATAACAATTAGCTTCCATGTCGTCCTCTGAAGGAGAGGCGACGTGCCCGTTGGGGATTTTTCATTTTGCACCCTCTTGGATCCAGGTGTGGTCCTCACCCCTGTGTTTATGCCACTCAGGGTGATGCTTGACGCCAGACATCGACACCACATCCAAACAATGGGCTGTTGCTGCGCTCTCCTCTCCTCAGCAGGTTAATCATTAGGATCGTTAGGCCGGTTGAACGGGGCGATGATATGTCTCTTCCAAGTCCCCAGTCGAAACTGCTCTGGCTCTCGCTCTCACTTTTGTTATTTCTCTTGGCCTCCTTTTGAATTACATGGTAAAATATTAAGTGAGATAGAAAGAGCAGTGAAAGGAACCCTCATTTTGAATAGCTAACACCCAAAGGCTCAGCTTTCTCCGTGTGGGATACACTTAAAAGGGATGTAATAAATCCAGTAGGTCTGACTGTTTTACTTCCACAGAACTACTTACATAATTTGGAGCAATTAAAGAAACATTCACAATGGAGTCTGCACATTTATGACTTATGAAAGGTGAATTGCAAGTATGTAAGGCCTAAAAATGGTCAGGAGGCGAGAGAAATATATGAAACATCTAATACTGTGAGCCTGACTGCAGCAGAATGCCCCGAAGAACATGGCAGGAATGTGTGCTATGGCTAAACATCCCCGTTTTTCACCGGGCCATCACAGGGGTGCTCGACGTTCAGTGAGACAAACCTAGCATCTCTCGGCTTGAGGAGAATGTGCCTGTTTGAAAACAGCATTCCTCTCTGAGTGCTTTTATGGGAGAGTTTCTACATACCATCCTGCACCCTTCATGTCCGTCTAAAACACTGACTCACTCCCCTCAGGATCACAACAGCTTTTTTCCCTCCATAATCCCATCACCGCTGTATCTGACAGCTGATTGGTTGCTCTTTATCTTTGGCTGAATAAACGGAGAGAGGTGTTCTGTCCTCGAGCTCAAGCTCAAGACCACCTAGATCGCAATATCTGTAGCTGCATGCTGAAGTCTGTGGCAGTTTGTTAATATTGAAAGGTGTAATTCCCACATTTTTGTCTTTTTAAATACCTCTGCTTCATTACTAGATGATATCGCCCACGCTCAACGAGGCTGACTCACTGCTCCATAAAGACTGAAAACCACATTTTTTCTAGTCTTAAACACAAGATAAATCCTCTTTGGTAAAGAGACTCGACACTAATGATGCTATATGTCTCTTGTTCATTGCCAAAAAAGCAATCATCCACCAGCGGGTTTATACATCAACAGCTCAGGGCAATAAAAAATCGCTTCCAAGTACTAACAGTTTAGACCTTCATTTAATAAAGACATTGCATATTTGTTCACTCAACTTTCTCTTCTTTTTCTATCTTTCTTTCATCAGAGAGGATAATAGACAGCATTTTAACTACCACCAAAAATTATGGACTGGGAGAAGAACTGGACAGGTAATTATTACTGCTCATTTGCACTTTTGAAAATGTCCAATTTTTTGGTTTTAATGTACTTCCCTCTTTTTGAACAGTCTCAGCTGTAAAAGATGTGTCATTGTTGGAAACGGAGGCATCCTGTTTAACAAATCTCTGGGCTCCCGGATAGATGAATACGATGTTGTTGTAAGGTAAGAGAACTTCACTGTTGAATTAATTTTTGTAGAATCTGTTGTGGTCTGAATTAATTGTCTCCCCAAGCTGTTTGGACCAATTACATATCAGCAAGTTCTCATTGTATTCAGGTAACCCAGTCCAAGTTGACAGAATAAAACAAAGGTATCTTACCTCAGCATTACAGCTTCCATTGCCAGGATTTCAGTAAGGGGTAATGATCTAATAGTAATTCATGACAGAGATCATTAACCACATCTGTACAAGAGATGCTTATTTTCTTGCCGTATGCTTTTGAGGCCAATTTTTGAAATGACTTGAAATTATATTGATAGTATTTTGGTCAACTTAATAAATGACTAGCTTAGTTCTTTTTGTCTGAATGATTGCATCTTGGCCTTAAAATAAGATCAGTCCCTTTCACCCAAACATCTGCCACCCACATGAGGCTAATTGAGCTATTTTGGCTACTTTTCCATTACTAGGTTTATCCTTTAAATGCTTATTCATCTGGCTATATATTGTATGTATGTTTTTTCCTTAATATCCCACCTACTTGTGGACATTGCATAAATCACATGCTGATTAAGTTAAAGGTTGAACTCTCTTCAATTGATTTGTTTGTTGGATTGAGACCATCAAAAAACATATCTTCTTAAAGATGCTATGAGGAGTTTCTAAGTAATTACAAAAAAGTCTCACTTTTAGATATATGCCTGATCGAAATACACACTCTACAGCCCCATCCACACGAAGACAAAACGCTTAAGAGTTTCAATAACGATCGTCATAAAGACAAAGGCGTCTCAGAAAATGTGTGCGTCTATATGAATGCACTCGATACGCATGAAGAAACTGTGAAACACATGCCAGGCCTCTTGGGGCGCTGTAACAATATGATGGAAACGAGCGAAAACAGATGAAAAAACAGTGGGCATGCGCAATTGCGACTAAAGTTGTAAACAGATTGTGATAAAGTGATCATAAAGTGCTGTAATGTGTCCTTGATAATAGTTTGTTCAACTCGGTGGTGATTGAGAAAAAGGAGATTTTGCTGCAACAGGGATAGTAGGGTCACTAGCTTCATCAGTACATATGCTTCACATACGCCGCCATTGTCGTTGCCGCGTGTGGCGCATGCGTGTCAATGAAGATATGAAACTATGACGTAAGCTTATCTGAAAACTTGCGGAGAGCCAGTAATCACGGAGCTGTGTATACAGCATTTCAAAATCTTTCCACTCTGGAACCTGGTTTCAAAAATGATCGTTTACAGACCCCCCAAAACGCCGTCTTTGTATGGATGATACACAGATTCGGCAAAAAATGTATGCATTTAGACCTCGGTTTGTCTTCGTGTGGATGGGGCCTAAGATGAGTTTTATAGCATCAAAATAGGTTATCTATAAATGCTATTCCTTAGCTTCGTGGTCGGGTAGGACAGGGCTGGACTGGCCTGGATACTCAACTTCGGGAACAAGACAATTAAAACTAGAGCAAATTTATATTATTCTGACACGTCTTAGAGCACCGGGCTGGCTACAAAACTACGATACTAAGTTTTCCAAAAATTGCTTGTTGTCACACATCAAAAACTACCGCTACGTAACTAGAAAGAGATACATTACCTCGTTGCTTTGCATCTTGTAAGTTGTTGAAAAAAGAAGTTATAAAGCAATGCAGACTTCTGAGGAAGGTCCGAGCTGCATTCATTAGCATCACAACAAACGCACGCTTTTGCTTGGGTCACGTCTTTACGACAGTCGCTGTACGTGCTCATGGGTAGCAGAGTCTTTATGTTGCCGGAAATAGGTTTTCCTCATAGCACCTTTAAATTAACTTTGAGTTGTGTGTGTGTAGGGTAGAATACTTGACCGAATTCAAAGACTATTCTGCTGTGCTGTCTTACTGTCAATACCCTGGTTATACTGCATGGTCAAAAATGGCCTAATGTAAAGGTTTTTTCAATATTTTTCAGTTTTCTTTTGTTCTTTATAGTTGTGTTTTACTTGTATCTAATAATGCTAATATCAATAGATATAAAATGAACTCTGCCACCTCCAAAAGAAACTCGACTGTCCCCCATGTGAAATGCATTCAAAAGAATGACTTCACATTTCTGCGACTTTTAGGTAGTATCCTTTGGCCAAAAAAAAAAAAAAAGTCTACTTCATATTGTGGCACAAAGCAAATTAGCATTAGATTCCCTGACACCCTGAAATGCTCCAGATCTCAAGAATGCTGGAAAGAAAAATTCCAAGAATGCTACAAAGAAAATCATCTAAATTTGCACAAATGCCTTTTCTGACTCAAGGACAAACTGGTTACATTTTGGATGTTGAGGTAAAGGTCTCTGGTTCTAGTGTTTAACCCTGACCTAAAGATTACTAAGACTCACACAGCCACAAACTCCACCACAACCCTTGTTCTTAACCCATAGCTGTACTCTCAGTGTAAATATTTAAAGGAATGCCACAGCTACACTTTTACTTTTACACTTTTATCTCTGATGAAGTCATTAAACCATAGATCTATTACTTCTGTTATACTGAAACAAGTATTGTTATAGTTAACAGAGTTTCAAAAGTTGACAACATTGTTAAGAGTATCATCCTCCAAAGTGCACACATGCTTCTAACAATGGAAGTTGTTTAACTCAGAAGTACTGTAATTAATCCTTTTCCTGTTTGTTTATTTGTTTTGTACTAGGTTGAATGAAGCTCCAGTAGCTGGTTACAGCAGAGATGTAGGGACCAAAACCACCTTAAGGATAACATATCCAGAAGGAGCCATCCAAAAGCCTGAAAACTATGAAAAAGACTCACTCTTTGTTTTTTCTGCTTTCAAACCACTGGACTTCAAATGGCTCAAGCATGTGGTCTTCAAGGAGAAACTGGTAAGAATATTTTTAAAGATAAGTTAAGAAACTGCAGTGATTACAGTGATAACACACAATGAGAGCTGATATAGTAGATCTTTAATATAAAATACGCTATTGTGGGTATGTCATCATCTTTTGGCACATGCTCTGAATTACACCTCAGACAAACTCTCCCTGCCTGAGTTTCTAAATTTGTCAGGATATGTGTGTTATGTGGAGTATTTCTTTTAGCGGTCTAACCTCTGATCACATTCTGTACATTCCTTCCTGTGGAAATGCAAACTGTTTTGCTAAAGAGGACAGCATGAATCCCCGTTTTGTAATGGAGATGTTTTACATACTCTGAATGCTTAATGTGGAAAGGATGTTGAGAGAAAGCATTGCCTTATTTTTTTCCTTTCCTCAGCACTTGAGTGAATTTTCTTACTGCATCATTGACATTTTAGTATGAATTGTGCTGAATTAATGTCCTGATAAAACGAGTGGCTGTCCTTCACAACCTTTATAATTGCTGCTGCTAGATGACAGGCTGCAAATTGGCCTCTTAATAGAAAAGGCTCAGAGTGAATGACTGAACTGGCTTCCCCTTATCTTTAAAGTTTGACAAAAGACTGTCATTTTTAATAAAGCCTGTCCTTTATATTCATTGTGACTAAAATAGCTCTCATAAGCACTTACATTTTTGTTCTCTGCTATCTCTTTGGGATTACTTATAGCCTTTTCGTCTCCTGGGTGGTAGGAGTACTTAGTTAAGCACTTTATGGAGTCATAAAAGCCACGGCTGTCATATATTAAAGGACCACACTGGTATTTTAATACGTTTAACTCCCATGTCCCCTTAAATATTGTTTTTTATCTCCACAACCTCAAATAGTTTAGTATGTTCAGTTCTGTTTGTAGAAAAACAAGAACAAAATAAGATTTATTTTCCTAATTCAAAATGTGAAAAGGAAACACTTGTTTAAAATGTAAGTCCGACACACGCTGATGATTATTTTGCTAAAGTGAATTTCTTTAGTTCTTCTATTATTTTTTTGTGCCGTGCAGCATGAAGAAGAAGTAGGTAGCCAATGAATCCTCCAAATAATTCACATAAAAAGTGCAAAGTATGAGTATTGTATTATATTTCTGCATCAGTTGTTTTTGCCAACCTTAGTTGTGGTCATAGTTTCTTAAGTTGTATTTATTTTCAGAACTTTGACCCTAGAGAGTCGTGCGGGTTTGAAATCTGGTACCCTCAACTGCAAGCCCACTAAAGTCTTCTCTAGCTTTTAGATCATTGCTTATAATAAGCTCTGTAGCAGAGAAAAAATATGTTCCTTACATGTCCTGCTCTCTGAGATATTCTTGACAAGCAAACCTGCTTTTTACAATGTTCTGAGTTTAAACATAATCGACAGGACTGAAGAGCTGTCAGTAAGCTACTATATAACATGGTGGTTTAACATGGAAGCAACTAAAGGGGCGTGCAATCAATACATAAAGATTTGCAGTTGAAAACACAACAAAAGTTGAAGTTTGTAACATTAAACGTTAAATTACTATATCTATTTGAGTAGGGATGGGAATTGATTTTATTGCTATAAGTGCTATTAACAGCCCTGCTAATCGATCCAATTCTTTCACAATTCCCTTTTTGATTTCTGTAGATTTCTGTGTGGGAAAACTGTAGATTTTCGGTGGCAACAATGTCAAACATATAACAGCATAGATAACTGCTTCTGCAAGTTGCTGGTGTTTCCACTCACTTGTGGTTGTGCAGTAGGCGCCTCTTGTATAAAATTAAGCCACAATTCTGATGCTCGATGTATTTTACCCGGTCAGCGGAAGGAATTGATTAGCAAAATGGCTCCTGATATCAATTCTCTGATGAAGCTGTTAACAATTCTCAACTGGAATTGTTTTTTTTGATTCCCATCCCTACATTTGAGCAAGGCATTTTATTTGGCATATGTACCTTTTACCCACTTTAAAGGGTCTGAGGTGTGATGGTCAGTCTTTTTTACCTCCGCCAAGGAGGTTATGTTTTCAGGAGAGTCTGTTTGTCTGTCTGTGAACAAAATAACTCAAAAAGTTGTGGATGGATTTGGATGAAATTTTCAGGAAATGTTCAGCATGGGAAAAGGAAGAACTGATTCAATTTTGGTGTTGATCCGGATCAGCGTCTGGATCCGCCATGACGAAAAATGCGATTTTCGCGAATAACTAACGAACTTAAATAGATATCATTATGAAACCAATTGCTAATGGCATGTTTTCATGGTCAAATAATCTAAATATTTCGATGAAATAAAGGTAGGACTAATATTTATGGTAAAAATCACAATATGGGAGAGGACTGTGGTGCTGGCAGAGGTCTGCGCTCTCCAAGTGCTTTTCTAGTTACCACTGTTATGGATTCAGATAATTTTGGTCTTCTGCAATGCTCAAATGAAACTGTGTTCTCTTAGCATTTAATTATTTTTTCAGAGCAAGAGACAGACGAAGACTTTGTGAATCAAATGTAAATAGAGAAGTCACTCTAATGAAGTAGAGAAAGGAAATCTGTTAAGTTTCGCCCCAGTGTTAAGACCTTTTACACACTTGGGCTGAAGTATGTGCTCATGTCCTGTGGCATTAAGATGCATAATTATTGGGGTTTGGTGCCTTGCTAAAGAGCACTTAAGCTAAACTCAGAGAGTAACTGGCAATGTCTACTATTGGCAGTTTCTGCCTTGGTCCGATTTGGTCATGTTCCAGTAACCTGTCAATTTCCTAAGCAATGCCATACAGACTGAAGTGCCATGTGTAATAAACAGGCTAGATTTTATTCCCTCAATATTAAACAGGAATGTTACATCATACATATTGTTCTAATGCTGTGTAGGCTTATTATGAATAAGTTTTAACCAATAGACTTCACCATGCCCAGAAATCCTTGAGAGTTTAGGTATCTACGAGCAAATAGATAGACCAGTGTCTTTTCAAAGGAAATTTCTGTCTTATCAGAAACACTGAAAATAGGAAACCTGCTTTTTGTGACTGTGAGAGCAGCTGCTAGCTGGACTTTACATGCTGACATTTGTCAAAGTAAAAGTCAAATGTAAGTATGTAAAGGTTGGAGTAGCGAGAGAGAGAGATGGAAAGAGCAGAGGGATAATAACTGAGGAAAAGAAAATCGCAGTGGAAGCATCAGTAAAGTCAAATAGAGGAAAATAGCCTGCTTGGCTGGCTGATGGCCTCCTTAACCTCTGATAGGGTCCAGATTTTTCTGGTGTGTCAGAGGAAGAGGACAGTGGAAATGGCTGCCTGGGATAATTGATCTGGCCTCTGGCGTCCGACTCAGCTTTGATCTACTGTAGGAGGAAGAATGTTTCTCACTGGTTTAAATCAGGGAACAATAGAAAATGAGGTCTTTTGTGGGAGCCTTGATGATTACATGGAGTATAAGAACAGGCAGATGTTCATGATCGGGGTCACTGGAGTTTCATCTGGGTACAGCATCGTTAGCTTAGAGCAGTTTATTAGCAAAATTTAATTCCTCAATATAGAATTTTGATTATAAAATGTTGCTCTGGAAAATGTCAATCCTGTATTCCTGAAGTGCAAAACACAAGGGCAGTTGTTACGCAAATCAAAGTAAACAGACTAGTGTCATAAATTTATTATGTTAAGTTTTTATATTAGAGAGGCCCAGAAGAGCAACTCAGGGTTACTCCACGCCTCAAATATACCACGTCACGCTAAAATTAGCAGGTCAATGGGTTTTTCCATGCATGTTAACCTGCTAAAAATCGGCAAGTGACTCCTTTCCCACTGCCGAGACACTCTGGTCTGATCACCAGCAGATGAGCTACGTGGTTGTTTTTTTCCTCTGGTGCATCAAGCTGATGTCATCATGTTGATGACATCATCATCATATTGATGTCATCATCAGCACACCAAATCACATCGATGTAAACAGTAGAAAGGAGCATGGACGTCGTTGACACGTTGGTCAGCTGTTTTCTGTACTTTGTCCTTCTAAATGCACAAACTCAGTGCAGAATGAACGACAGTTGAGAACTGATGATACAAAGATGGATGAAATGTGTTGCTGAGATGGCAAAGAGTCACATAAGTTATAGAGGGAATGGGCGATACTATGGTGGCACTTCACACCAACGTCATGAAGTAAATTAGCAGTTTGACCTGGTGTGATTTTCTCACTAAAGCCGATCGAAGGCAAGTTGATAAAAACCTTGATCCCTTGCAGTCGACCTGGGTCAAAATGCCGATTAGACCCTTTCAAACTGCCAACAGGAGCCGATTGTTCCCAGGTTTCAACAGATTTTTTGGCTGGTCTTAAAGGGGGAGTTGTGTCCTATTACTTTGTCAGAGGTTGAGCTGTCCTCCTAGTCACACGGTTGTACCAAATATTGAGCTCAGTATGATATGTGCTTTTTCAGTAAAACAGAAGTGGTCAATGCTGTTATGTTGTGACAGCCTTTGAACAAATCCTGGTATTTCAGTTCAGACATTTAATTTCTTTATGTAATAAAGTGTGCATACCCACTGCTGTCTAGAGTCTACACCTGACAGCTGCAAATATATGTCACTATTGACTGATATTTGCACTCAGATCATGTGTGGGACCAGCTATGGTCATCAAGGGCTCAACAGTGGCTGCCAGATTTTTCCATGAACATCATATTTTGTAGTAGCAGCCCAAAGCTGTAAGAAATATGCTTATGGGCTCTAGGATTGGGGGAAGCATAGTTTTCTGCTAAAAATCATGACTAAATTGTATTTTTCTCAAAGGAATGTTCAGACTCATAGAGCTGGGCAAAAAATCAATTCAATCGATTGATTCGAAATATTTTCTGCAGAAGATTTTAAAGATTAAAAAAGATTTTTTTTCTTTCCTTAGTCCAATTGTAAGTAGTTGCATTTTTTTGAAAAAAAAAATTACAATTTTTCATGATGGTCGGCCTTGTAGGGTTTGCACAAGCACTTTTATAGGCTTGTATTTGTTATTTAAGTAGATTAAATATTGATCAAAGAGTTTCATGCTACTACTGTAAAAATAGCTCAGCCTTTTAGTGTTTATGTAGACAAACCTGCCTACGTTTATACTACATAATCAACCTTTTATGACCCAGACTTTGACTTCAGGAGGGAAACATTTAGACAACATAAAGGCAAAACTTGATTTGTTTCATTTTTATGTCACTGGGAGTTTTGTTTCTTTTAAGGAGGGAGAAATTGATTGAAATCGTAAATCGAGTGTTGTGGAAAAAAATTGGGCATTTTATTTCTAGGCCATATCGCCCAGCCCTACAGACTAATTTCTGTTTTCTCCAGGTTGATGTGCCGTAATTTTTCCATTTCAGTTCTCTGTTATATACAAGAAGTGTTAAAGGGGGGGAGGTTTGGTTTTCTGAGGTAGTGTTGTTTGGGGTAGGTGGCATGAACCTGAACGTATGCCACAGTGTCACAGCTCAGTTCTCTCCCTGTTCAGAAATCTTGGGACTACTGAAGTTTCTCCTGTGTATGCCCTAGTTCAAAAATTCCATAGTATCAAAACTAGATGGCAGTCATATTTGCTGCAAAAATCACCTATTTACTAGGCCTGTGCTCAAAATATCGATAAGGCAAAATATCGTATCGCACTCCTTTGGGATACGTGTATCGATACGGATTCTACAGAATCGATACGACCTAAATATTTTGTCCGTTGTTGTAAATACACTTTGGATAATGTTAACAGTGGCACAGTTCAAGGTAGAAGACGAGCTACATAATGAAACACATGTTCTAAATTTGGACTTAGGTCTACCATCTTTGAGGATCTGAATTTATGTCTTTCAAGTTGTAGAACCACTTAAAACTCATCCTTGGTCTTTTTCTTCTTATGAGAAAAAACTAAACTTGTCAAGAATTTTGCTTAAAGCATGGTCAATGTTCACAATTTACATGTATCGGGATTCGTATTGTATCATGGCCTTAGTAGTGGGATACGTATCGTATCGTGAAGTTGCTGGAAATACCCAGCCCTACTATTTACTCAGTTTGGTGGTGGTTGTTTCCTCTTGTGAAACAAACTATTTGACACTGCTGGCACAAGGGCGCATAGGCTGTGCTGTGTCTCAAAATAGTGCCTAACCAAAGCACCTTGGTAGTGGAAAAGTAAGTACACTCAGAAAATAAAATAGCAAGTCACTTCCTCTATGTTTCTCTGAAAGTCTGTATGTCATTATTTTTCTATTTCATTCACCTGAAATAAATAGCAGACAGATACAGTTCACCAGTGACCATAGACTCCACTAATCTCAGATGTCATTGTGATGCTGTAGGATTCAGAGCAATATTTTTCTAGCTCTTAAGACTACAACAGACCAACTATTTCTTAAAATGCTGTTGGAAAAATAGGTACTTTTGTATTTTGCTCTATGGGTATACACCCACAGTGTTGTGTATTGTATCACATATTAGTATAAGTTGCCCTTTAATCTATTT
This sequence comes from Scarus forsteni, assembly GCA_036419115.1. Classification (NCBI taxonomy): domain Eukaryota; kingdom Metazoa; phylum Chordata; class Actinopteri; order Labriformes; family Labridae; genus Scarus; species Scarus forsteni. Next base: position 4,198,201 of record JAZDUH010000271.1, read on the forward strand.
TTAGAGAACCATGTCATGGAAATGTCATTTTTCTATTTAAAGTGATAACTTCAGCAACAAAGAAACAAGCTGTTCTTTTGATTTTTCAGTTAAGTTACATGGATTGTCTTTCAAACATAAGTAGCTTAAAGTAGTGAAAGACACGAGGCAACAGTATCTGTTTTCAATGGAAAGTGGATTTTAAGTGTTAACAACAACGTGAAAGAGCTGAAACCCTGTTAAAAGGCTGTTATCCTACCCTCTTTGTATCTGACTCACACTCGGCGTACACTAATGCAGTGGAAACATAAACATTAGGAGCCATTTGTATGTGTGTGTGTGTATGTGTGCATTAGTATTCTGTGAACTCAAGGACACATTTCGAAAAACAGTGACTCATGAATGTCACTTTTGAGTTTTCACTATTTGTTTTCATTGATAACTTGACAACAGTAATCTATATCAATTAAAGGGTCATTTGTGGGAGTCATTTACTTTAAGAAGGTTGGCTAATTCAGGACACAAGGCAGAAAATTCTCCAAAAGTCTGCTTAATCTACTCAGTCCTACCCACAGGGAAACAAAATGTAATTTAAGGCGGTCATCCTGTGGGAGCTTTTCCGTCTTTTCTTTGTGTGACCTGCACGCTCACAGCTTCAAGGGATGCAAAGCCTTTTCACTTTCTCTCTGTGGTTATGAAAGCAAGTGTATGTCTCCTTCTTTGAAAGGTTAGTGGGTGGTACACGCACGGTTTTTATGCAGCCACAAGTGACTCATCCAGATGGTTGTCAGCGTGCTTGACTTTCCCGCACTATTGTGGCTTTTCAGATGCCTACAGCAGTCTTGGATGGCTGAACAGAATACCAATTAGCGAAGCAATTTCTCAATCTGTTATTTAGTGTTTTGAACAGTCATAAAACAAACAAAAAATGCTCCCACCCACTTGTACACACGCAGAGCCATAAACTTCAGAGCAAAATTCAACAAAGGCCAGATTTTTAGAGTTGACCTTGGTCATGGTCAGGCATTGCAGACATATTTCTCTCTCTGACATGTCTTGAATTTTAGATTAGTGTAGCCCTTCATTGCACTTTGTAAAATTTATGGTGTCTAGTATATGCTGTATTATCGTCAGTTGTTAATTTATATCCTCATATTTCTTAAAAGCCACTTGTCCATTAAAGAAAATCCTCCTGTTTTTTAAACAGTATATTAGTCTGCGTCCTTACTTCATTTATGTTATGGTAATTGCTTAATTAGACTGTTTAATCAGAGTCTTGTCCTTGTCTCAATACATATGCACCATGAAGTTTATGTAGTTTTTGACTGAGGCATGTCCCCCACAACAATAGGTGACTACATGTACCATTTTCAGTTTGTTACCATTGCTCTACCTAGTTTGTAACCTTGCTAACAAGTAAGCCAGCGACTTTCCACACATTCTGTGCTGTTCATTTACAGCAGTGATCATCAACAGGTGGCTAAGGGGCCTCTTCAGGCCCCCCACAGCTTCCCCCAGAATATTAACCCATTCTGAAAAAAGGTAGAAAAGTATGTTCTGGTTCTAAGGTTTTTTTTTTGTTGTTACAACCCTGTAACTTATACAGTACATAACACAAATGCAGTTGAAATAGTTTTATCAGGAATTAATTAATGTTTGATGACAAACCCAGAAAGCAGAAGTTGTTTATAAAATCATTCTCCCCTAACATCAGTCAAACTTAATGCTGGCCCTTGTACGTACTAATACAGTTGATGACCCCTGATTTACAGTACAGCATACAGTTTTTTTTTACTTTATTTTTTTTAGTAAAAACAGTGACATAAACAGAGGAACAGCAGTACATTGGGGACAAACACTACTTTGTTACATAAAGATGCCATTTTGACCATCTTACGGTATAAAGCTCTGTTTTAATTCGTAGACTATAGGTCATTTATTCCAGTGATCAGATTTCTTCCACAATGTCCAGCCAGTGATTCAGTCCAGGTGGCTCAGAGAACTCAGGCGAGTACTTGTAATGGCTTTCTTTGCCGCAACAGATAGGATCTTAAACAGGTATACATCTTCTTTACCTATTACATTGTGTAGGAGCCACATTTGAGTTTTTATTTACATAGTTAAAATTTTATTTTTGTTGACCTTTAATTTTGTCTGCGCCCTCTGCAGGTGGTAAGGGGGCGCTCGCCTATTAGTAGGGGCAGCTGACGCACATCCAGATGACGGCTCACAGCACAAACCAACATTGACCGCAGGCTCTAAAAGCTGTGATTTATTGTTATATAAAACCTTGTTCCCTTTTTTATTTTACTTGTCTTTTAGCAATAAATAACGCATCTTTAACTCACTCTCAAAGTGTTAATTCTTTGGAGGCTTGCGCGTATGATGATGCTGCGAAGACGTTCCCGTGGAGGATTTGGAACAAATTTGAGGGAAGGTTAGAGGACAGACCTGTTTTTAAGACGTTGGGTCAATACACATTGTCTGGTATCAGTCCAAGATAAATGTCCGGGGATCATGAGGAATATTATTACCAAGCATTTCGCCTATGACTCTCAAAACTCCATCCCAAAATATCCGTATTTTCAAACATGACCAAAATATATTAGAGTGGTTGGCATTCAGTTGCCCACATTGTCTCCAACAGTTTTGTTGTTGACCTAATAGTTTATTTTTAATTTTTGGTGTAATAAAAACCATGTTAAATTTTCCAACCATACTCCCTCCATATTTTAGAGCTAGTTGATGTATGTTGGGTCTTTAACATGGACTGCTAATCACTCTCAGACAACTCAACGTTAAATTCCTTTTCCCATTTCATTTTTATATACATTGTTTCTTGCCTGTTGCTTTGATAAACCTCTGTATAGTTCAGAGACAATTCTTTGAGGAGTTTGCTTGTATGCACCTGTCAACACCTCAATCACGTCATTCCCTTCCACTGAGATTTCCTACAGCATACAGTTTAACTCCCAGGTAAATACTATGTATTTTTCTAGTCAATCCCCAGCGAAAAATTAAATTTACAGATCTGAACAAATGGGAGAAGAAAACATTTGTTTTTCACTTCACAACATGTGTGCACATTACACAGAGTCCAGCCTTCATGATGGAGCAGGTGACATGCAAAACCCTGTTTAGTACAAAGACTTACACGGCAACAATAGAGTCACACCTGTGGATCTGAGTTGTCAGCTCCTGTTTAGCTGGTTGATAGTTTACAGTGTTGTTGTGTTTCAATTGTCAATCAGCCCAGAGAGGGTTTGATGGGGGATACAATGCATTTGCACATACGTACATAACAGTAATTATGGCTCATTGTAGCCAAGAAGTCAGTTAAAGTTAGTCTTTGTAATTAGTGTTGGGTGGTGGCAAAACTACTGGATATTCCATTCGAGCAAACACTGACGGTGCCATAGTTTTAGTCCTCTTGTTTTGTTTTGTTTTGTTTTTTTACTGAAGCAAAATTGCAGTAGTAGCAAGTAAATCAGCATCAAAGTCTTCATACATGTTGTACTGTACAAGGTGAAGCCACCAGATAAGTTTGAAAGCTTGAACAGGGAATAGTTGCATGCAGCTGACGCATCATATTTCCGGGCTGCAGTGGACTCATAGACTTTAAGGACTAATTAGTGCCACTAGATTCAGCTAATTTTAGAAAGATTCTTTGGTCTTGATGTTAAGAGTGTGTGAGTAAAGTGGCAACACTTAAGCTGAGGCTTTTGAATACTGTTAATGTGGCATAGTGTCTTTATACCCCTGGTTGACAAATAATTGGTTCTTCCAAGGGTTAATATTAGGCACATCAATATTTTGAATCATGTAAAACAAAATTCTCCTGTCGACCTATGCTCTGTCAATAGCTGCTGTGGCACTGAAGTCAAATCAGGGAGTTCAGCTAATGGCTAATTGACTGAACGACCTGACATAATAATGTGTTCAGTGTCAGCAATGAAGAATGACTATCATGATATGGTCAGTATATTTAAAAGGAAAAACATTTATTTTTTTTATAGTGCTGAAAAAAAAGGAAATATTTGTTTGCCAGATTATGAGATATATGAAATAGTTGTGAACTGCAAGGAGTTTTGGAAATGTTATTACTAGTTTTGTCAGACGATTAAAAAAATTAATCTAATTAATTACCGGATTTATAATTAATTAATCTAATTAATCGCATTTTAATCTCATATCTGCTTAAAGTACCCAAATCAAGAATTTGAATTCTAGGATATTATAAAATTGTAGTGCATGACTAATCAAATTAATACACTAAGAAGGGAAGATTTGTAAATCCGCATTTTTATTGGTGACTAAATAAAATCAAAGTCAGGGCAACTTGTCAAGAAAATTCTAAGCTCAATCAGGCAACTCAAATTACACTTTAAGTGTGTTTCATAAATCAAATTCAAAATAAGAAAAAGGTCGAGGACATCCAGCAAAACAATTAGGCCTGATGCATTATTAAAGAATGTAGTACAAATATAGATAAATAAATTCAAAAATAAAACAAGACTAAGTCTTAAATATTCCATTCCTGTTGTCATATGGGCTTTGTTTGGTTTGACTAGAGACGCTTGTGTGAAGTGGCATGCCACTGCCATGTACGGGTCCTCCAGCTGGACAATATTAAAATGTTTGTGTGCTATGATTAATCTTGTGGTTAATTTTTATAACGCATTAATTTGCGGTGTAATTAATTCTAATCTAATTAATGCACCAAAGTGACAGCCCTAGTTATTACACATTTATATACTATTTTTAATACATGTTTTTTAATAATTGGTTCATAAAATACACTCAAAATATTTGTGATAAGTGTTATGCTCTTAAAAGAAACATAAATGAGTAGTTTTAGAATGAAAATTACAGCTTTTTCTTTGCAATAGCCCCTTGTTATTGCAACCAAATGTGCCTTAAAATTTTCTGGAATATAAAAGAAGAAGTAAACGCTTCTTCACTGAAGTGCAAATTGACCTGCATGAATTAAACCCCTACTGTGTACTACTGAATTCCTACATCACAGAGGATGTAGAAGTTGGACAGTGGGGGCTGACTAACACTGCATACCTGTGAATACCCCGCACAGCACCTCTGATTGCTGTAATTCGGCATCACAAGGCTTCTAACTTCTCCTCTCCTTCATTACCACAGCTCTCCATGATTACCACTCTGTCACTACGCTTAAAGTCTGACCCCACATGTGCAGCCGCTTGGTTGATTGCCCAGTTACTTTGTGTTTACAGATGTGCTCAAACATCATTTCCACAAGCACTGATGCTGCCTTTTTTTGTATTTATCTAGTTTTGATTCTGCCCTCCGTGCACGCCTGATCCGTGCACACACAGCCACGGTTGTTTGTATATTCAGGGATATTTTCAAACAGAACTAGTGAAGGATATACAGCCGCTGGTAAACACAGAGTCTGAAGGTGGAGTGTCGGTGTTCTATCTCCAGTGTTTGTTTACAGGAGCTATCTGTGCTCTCTGCAGGCCAGAGAGGGAAATGATGGATGGAGACAGTTTGAGGAAGAGAGCACTTCTCCTTTAATAGAAATCTACTCAGAGGATGTCAATTAGATGAATAAAAAAAGACCCATTTTACAACCTTTCTAAAGCCAGAAATTTGTTGTATAAGAATTAATCAAATAGTCGACATATTTTGAGATTGTAGAATGTTACAGTCAGGCATTTCAGATTGTTTATCTGCCTGTAGCACCCAGTGTTTCCAGTTTACAGACATGCCATTGAAGCCAAAAAGTCGATTGTATCTATGACTGAAGATGCAGTCTGATACAGAAATAACAGCTTGTATGAGTCTTTTTAAAGCTCAAACATCTGTGCAGAAGCCCAAAGTAGCATGCATACATGCATTCATAAATATTTACATACCTGTAAACTTGGATTTTGAGCATGATCCAAGTGACTAACATTTGGTCCGGATGTCACTGATTACCCAGTGTTAGGTTTCAAATATGAGTCACCTGCCTTGGCTGCAGTGATTAACACTCCAACCTGAGCCTCACCTCTTTGAGTTTGTGAAGAGGATGTTGTGTAATTAACTATTTATGCAAGTTCAAGAGGGATTTGTTTTGATGATAAAAGCATGGCCTGATTCTTTCATTAAACATGTCTTTCAGTTTACAAGTAGCTTTTAAAAAAATATGGCCAATCTTATTTTTTTATAGCTTGATGGCAGTGCACAGCTAACATCAGTTTGTTCCTTCATAAATATAACAAGTCACTTCTGTGGCTAGAATGTAAAATTTTACACAGGCCTTTCATAAACAGGTAGTAGAAAGATAATAAAATAAAAGCAGATGGCCTCTAAAGCTCAGATAAGTCATACAGACGTGCTGTCAGGTCTGTCCACCCCCAGTGTACTTGTACTTTCAAACAAGCTTTTCCACAACAAAGTGGCATTTTGTAAGGTGCAATTATGTGTTCAATGGCCCAGCTGAATTTTCTATTATAAAAGAAAAAATATTTAAAAGTAGCCTACCTGTTTTATTTTAAGTTGTTGCTCCCAGAATTCTTTGTGAGTAGTCTATTCCTTTTTCACAAGTTTTGTCCCTCAGTATGTAAAGTTCTGACATGAAATGAAAATTGTGGTTTGTTGATCAGTAAAAACACCTGATAAAGTAAATTTTTTTAATGGAAGGAAGTTTATAGAGCAAAGAAAATAGCCACCAACAGAAGTGGGTGAACTGTGTTTCTCCCCTCAATTTGAAGATGTCCAGTTGGACAACATTATGTCGGGGAACACTTTGGCAACAGAATGCACAGCTGATGGCCAAGAATAATCATATTACATGACAAGTAAGCTGCTCAGTGCCATGTTGTCAATGACTCTGCAATGATTCTAGTCTATGCTGTGCCTTGGGCTTGTCACCTCGAGCCAATGAGCCCAAAGTGCTGACAAGATAATGAGGAAGTATAGCACTTGTAAGAGTAAAAATTTGTATCAGGAATCTACCAGGGCTGTAAGCCAGGGAGAGGAGGAAGTCCTGATGCCACAGACTTTTTTGTCTTGTGCTTAGATGTACTGTTACAAGGGCTGGAGATGTAAAATACGTACACAAATGGCAATCAAATTCACTAAGGATTGATTAAATGATGGTTTCTTTAGATTTCTTTGGAAATGCTAAGGGTATATTAGGGATGTAACGATGGTTATCATTATTATCGCGGTATTGTTGCAGTGTGCTCAAAATGTTCTAAAAGTACTTTTACACAGAATTGAAATCATTTAACCCCTTTATTGTTATATTCATAACAGTTCTTTTGTCTTTTTTGTCAATAAATGTGTCAGACTCAGAGGCCAAACAATGCAAACTGCACATGTGCACCTCGCGTGAGGCTCCTTAATCGAGGGCAGATACATAGTTCAGGCTTTTCCAGGCAAAGAGTAGCATCACCGTGCGTTACTGAGGCAGTGTGGTGATCAAGCACGATATAACGGTAATTTTAATTGGACACGGTAACGATTATCGTGGGAAATTTTATCGCGGTTTACCATTTTACCAGTAACCGTTACATCCCTAGGGTATATTAAGGGTAATGTAAATACTCAAAATATACAGGTATATTTCATAATAAGGCTGCTTGATTATGGCAAAAATAATAATTGTTTTCACCTTTTCTGCCATGGTAGTGTTGATTCAAAGGTTTGACACACCTGACAACCTTTAAGAGGCCAAGGAAAGAGAAACCACTGTGACCTAAATGAGGGCATAGGTCTTGGTATGTGTCAAATAAAAGAGAAGTCCAATTGGTGAATGCTTTAGATTTCAGGCTAGTAAAGGAAATTATCGCCAAAGCTAGCTAGATATTTTACCTCTGTGATTTTAAGAAACAAGTACTGTCCTGCTGTGGATGTCAGTGTCAACCATGCTCCTCTCTCTTTAAACATTCCTTCTGAAATGGTTCCTCATCAGTGGAGCACTTATGTGGTGAGACGCTGCAACTTGTAAACTCAGAGGTCCAACGTGTACACAGTGTTAATGACCTCCAGACAACCTTAATTGTGATTGTTAGCAGTTTGGGGCTTCTGCTGTTTTTGTTTTTAAACTGCTGTACGTCCACCTTCCGGAATTCACTCTACGTCGTTTGAGTCCTCCTTGATATAAACATCAAACAAAACCACATCCTCAGACATTTCCAACACATGAGAGCTCCAGTAGAGCTAAATTGTATGAAGGGTGCCCATCAAGGAAAGAGGAAAATCTGTGCAATTGCAAGCATATTATGAGATCAGAATTTAATATCACATGCATGGTGTTTGTGGTCACTGGCGGTTGAGAGAAAGATGGGGTTTGTTTGTGCCTGTTTACACTAAAACGCTCTAAAGCCACCCAGAGTTACCAAACAGATGTGGACCTCCCCCCTCATATTACAGCTCAGTTTAGTGCACCACATTTCTACTTTCCCCCAGGATCTATAAACTGAGCTATCTGCCCGTGTCAGTGCAGAGAAACATAGTTTAAAGGTGAGTTAAAGTTTTATTGGCCACACTAAAAAAAAACACACACTGGCACTAACTAGTGGGTTTATTCAGTTTGTTATGCAGTCTTGTTGTATACATCTTTAAAACAACTGTGCTGCTAAAGTCAAAACGGACTTAACATCAAGAGACAGTGACATTGGGCTGATTTCATTTTTTTCATTCATTCATTCATTCATTCATTCATTTTCTATACCGCCTGTCCCTTTCGGGTTAGGAGATACCCAAAGATAAGGAGATACCCAAAGAACGGTCTTTGCCGTTACACTTTTTGGCACCTCAAGTGAACCAAACTGACCCTTAAAGGTGATGCTGAAAGTGCTGCAGTCTAAGCAGTTGATAGATCACAAAAATTGTCAATCCTCTTGCGACAGCAGAAAAAATGAAAATGCAATCCTGGCAATATTCAAATAAGCAATTAGTTTACAGCAATCTGCTCTCTGCTTTACAGCAACAGCGTTATTTAATTGGGTGCAGTTCTGTTGGACTAAGATCACTAAAATGACTGCAAAGCACTCATGCTCATCCCCTCCTTATCTTTGCACAACCCTGCTCATTGACATCTGCGTGTGCCCTCTGGTTCAGCAGAACGAGGGAGAGAGAGCGGTGTGAATATGCAAGTGACACCTCTCACTGTGAAGTTCATGATGCCACAGCAAATTTGTAAAGATGAGTTTATACATATTAGCTTTTCCAAGGCCCTTTGGGTGAAGTGGAGAGGCTATATGATATTTTACGAGGAAAACTGCATAGAGATGAAGCTCAGCTCTACAGATAGGCATCATGTTGTGCATGGCATTTGAAATCTTTAAATTCAGGAGTGTAATCACACAAAGTGGCAGCGAGCCCTTGCTAGAAAACCCTATTTACCTTTGACAACTACCTTTAAAGCCACAAAAGTCTGATACGAATATCATGATGTCCAAAACGGATTAATCTGCAGCCTCTACTCAAGGAGTGATTTTCAATGAGACAGAAGTGCAGGCAGCCATGTTCATAGGGGAGACTGGGAACAGTTGTAACTCTTGTCCACATTTTCCCTCATACCGTAGGTAGTTTGGTGCACAGTGAATTCTTAAGTGTGCTCTCAGTTGTGTACTGCTGCAGCTCCACTATTGTCCTCTATATATTCCCCAAGTGTATCATCCTTGTCATTTTGATGACTTTGGTCACATAAATTGTGCAGCTGTGTTGCAAAGACACCATCAAACAGATCTCCATGTTTGATTTTTTGACTGACTGTGATCCAAGTAGCAATGAGTGTGCTCATTGGTCAGATGTGGGCTTTCTGGATGTCAGACTTTAGAAAATTCTGTCACAGCCAGGAAAAATAAAAGCCACATTTTTAATCTGTGATTTTACATCTCTGGTATGTAAGCCTGCATTGACTGGCAATGAAAGAATCTTGTTTGATGTGCAAAGGCCTTAAGGTCCCACGCCCTGGTGTGTTTGACCTTTAGCATCATGTCTTGGGTAGAGTTAAAAAAAAAGAAACATTTTGTCACTGTAGAGGTTCAGATGGAGCTCTTTTTACCTCTCCTTTAGAGATGCTCAGATATGAGGGAGCGGGGATGCTACAGGAGGCATTGATAATGAGGTCTGCACTGATTAGCTGGCCAAACATGGGAGTCCAATGGTAGGGAGGAGGAGGGGTTACAGGCCACATAGTGGAACTCAAAACAATCATAGCATCTGCTTTGTTACAGGCAGAAAACACATGTAGGTGGAGGCTGTTCAGCTCTCACCCGAAGAAGTATAAAACGTGTCCGAAGGAGCATTTCTTTAAGGAGACAAACTGTTTCCCTATGAACTGAGAGCTTAGTTAAAGGTGTCATGTTCTTCTGCTCTACAAGCCCCTTCTTACTACATTAAAACTTAGCAGCTCAAATCCTTTAAAGCTGTCTGAGCTTTCTGAAGTAGCTTGAGAGCTAAACAAAGTTGGAGCGCTATCATTAACTTTCACTTTAATCCTCTCTGGTGTAGGGTTTTGTTTGAGAATGTTTTAATGTAAGCAACTTTCCACATTCCAAACCCATAACTGTACCCACACTCCTCCCTCTTGACAGACCTGAACCCTTCATACTAATTGCTCTTACATTACTCAGAGCCACCTGTACTCAGCCTGCAGTCTGAATATCTTCAAAGAGGTCCCCACGCCTTGACGCTCGTCTCTATGTACATGTCAGGTCACTGCAGTTTAAAGTGAGGGGTGTGTATGCGTTGTGTGTCATTAGTTTCTCCTTCCCAGAATAAAGAAAAAGCCCAACACTCTCTTTATTCATCATACACAAATGTGCACACAGCCAAACACTGCTGCTAAATAGATTCCTGGCAAACACAAGCTGTGTTGACAGGAGAGATGAGCTGCTGTTCCTGTCACTGCTTGCCGAAGGCACAGTAGCCGGGCCCGCGTTCAAAAAGCGCCGGCACTGTTAAAGCCACAAAGCCAGCAGACTTGTTGCTACTGCCTCTGCCAATACACACATGCATACACAACCACACACACTGTTTTGCTTTGAGGTATCAAAGGCGGCGGGGTGGGTGCTTGACTATTTGAACAGGTGATTCCCATTTACATCTGCTGCTGACCCTGTTGGCTTTGTGCCTGTTAGGAAGTCACTCTGTCAGGCCACTCAGTCACACACTGCTGGTTGGATGTTCTGGAGGAAACAGAGAAGTAAGAATCTAACTCTTGTCAATCAGATTCAGATAGAGTCAAAAGCAAATACGCCGTCATGCAAAAGTGTTACTTTTGCAAAAAAATTTTTTGTGCTTCTGCAGGTCTGTTAGACAGGCTGTGACTGATGGTAATTGCAGGATAAAAGGAGCTGAGGTTGCACAGAATTGAGACGTTCAAACGGTTTCCTTTCAGTATGCTTTCCTTAAGCTTTTTAAAATAAAGTAGACCGACTGAATATTGATCAGTCCATATGACCTGAAAATAACACCAGCAAAATGACAACCAATTCTTGTGTTTTCATATTTATTATTGTGTGTAACTGCTGCCTCAGGGTAAGTGACATACCAAAGAATTTTCAGCAGGTTGCAAAAACTGCCAGTTTACATGTCGCCCTGCAAAGATTCACAGTATTTTGTATGAATTTCACATTACAATGTATCTAACATGATTTTTCCTTCAAGAAAAATGAGTGTTCCACATAGGGCTGGGTTAAAAAAAAATCAATTTAAAACGATTTTCCTTTAACTGGCTCATAATCGATCCATAAAATCCAAAGATCGATCTTTTAGCTTGGGTAGTTTTTTCTTCTTTGGATGTGCAGAGAAGCAGCCTGTGGTATCAACCCTGCTAGTCTTGTGTGATCAGCGTTTAGCGTTGCTTTCTACTGAACAAGATCTCATGAGATGTTACTGCAAACAAACATGGTGGAAGCACTATATGGGCACCACTGGCAAGTTTAAAAGCTGATGTTTGGATGTACAGTATTTTAGATTTAACAAGTACAAAGTAAAATACAAGTTGGACAAGAAACAAGTAATATGCAGAATATGCATTAATGCATATCATTAAAATATGATTAATCTAACTGTTTTGGGTTTAGTTCTTCATGTTAAAACAATTTTTAATGATATACCAGGTCAAAAGGTCACTTTTTAAATTTACAGCACTATTTTAACTAAGACATCCCAGACTGAATAAATATTGAGTTGAATTGTGAATCGAATCGATTTGAGACCTTGTAATATCGATCGAATTGATCCAGATCTGAATCGATACCCAGCCCTAACATGTATGAGACAAAATCAGTAAAGAATCAATTCCTTATGGCAAGGGTGTTAGACTCAATCACAGAAGGGGGCAAAATTAAAAATACAGCCTAAGAAAGGTGCCAAACAGGATGAACATTAATCATCACCATCTATAGAAAAGTCAAAAGTCTCATGTCCATATGTTCTTTGGAAAGAAAGTAAAGTGCAGTTTTCACTTTCTGCTGTGTCAGTGGCATGTAAATGGGAATAAAAGAGCAGCAGTAGCTCAGTCCAGAGCAATTTGGGTAGGGGACTGGAGGGGGGCCGGTTCAAGTCCTGATCAAACCCTGTTTGAAAGCTGGTTTGGTAGCTGGAGAGGCACCAGATTGTGCATATGTGTTTCAGCCAGTATTTGTGTAGCCTGTTTCAACAACAGAGTGTTAAGAACTGTATTTTCTCATGAAGGTGTAAAAAAGTAATAACAATATGTAACATAATGCTCATGGCATTTCATTTAAAAACTCCAACCATCGGCTAGTGAAATTGGTGAATGAGTATGAAAAAGCACTCTGAGTAGACAGGCTCGAGAAGTGCTATAAAACATCCAGTCCAATTATACAAGCTTAAGTCCAGTTACAAATGTGCATAACTACAGCTGTAAATTCAATGTTAGCAGTGGCACATTCATGCAATTGTCATTCTCAACAGTCTTAAACAGTCTTAAAAAGGTTCTTTCTCATCTATCATGTCACTGTGGATGTTACGGAAGCAGCATTGTCTTGCAGGCTGAGAATTTTGATCAGTTTTTTGATTACATTGTGTGAAATCAGGCAGACTTTCATTGATTATTAGTCCTAAAATTTGTATGAAAAAACTACCTTGAACTTAATCAAGCAAAACTAAAGTGTCAGCCTGATATGCTTCAGGTCACACATCAACCAGTGTGACTTTTAAACTTGCACACACAGCAACTGAATTGTTAAACCATAATGGTGTTCAACTGAATTGTTAAACCATAATGTTATTCAACAGAATTGTTAGACCATAATGATGTTCAACTGAATTGTTAAACCATAATGTTATTCAACTGAATTGTTAAACCATAACGGTGTTCAACAGAATTGTTAAACCATAATGATGTTCAGTTCAACCTGTAAATGCAACCTAGTTTATAAGCCAAGAAGATGCTGGACAGCACGGCTGCTTTTAAGCACAGATAAGGAAGTTCAGTTATTTAATGATTACATTCAGTGGCTGTTGTCGTAGAAGCGGGCAGCCTGGGCTCAGGACATATAACTACTATTCCTCTCATGACATTTCCTGCACTCTCTCTCACTCTGGCTCTATCCATTACGCTGTATGCAAACACAAGCGACCAATAAATCATTATCCACAAAACTTAGCAAATGAAGTTTATTGGCTTAACTGGATGAAAAAATACACATTCATTTACTTTCTGCTACAGGCCTCTTTTACATTATGTTTAGAGTTTCTGCATCCTGCTTGACACTAATCATTTCCACATTTAAAAACCTTTATAAACTGTAATGGTATTTAACAAATAAGGACTGATTCATCAAGACTGACTAAAAATGGTAATTCAGTCCCCCTCCAGAGCAACTGCACCCCTCACCCACCACCTGATTCCTCAGCTCTTTCCAGAGCTCCTAATTACTGATGTCCTGTGAGCCCCTCACCCTGACTCCATCAATTAAAGGCCCAAAAGCCATTTCCCTAATCAGAGCTTGGATGGGGTCTGGCTTCTGGTTGGCTCCTGTGTTTAATGTCAGAGTTACGGAGGATAATCTCACTTTGATGTCGGGTTGGTAAACTGCTGTTGGCCATATTCTGTATTAGTGTCATGATGTGAATGTCAGTTCTGTGATTTTAGGTGCAAACATCTGGCCTTGTGTAGAGCTTTCAATCCAATGTGGCTGCACATCACTAATATGAAATCTCCTTTTCTTCTCTTTTTTCTTTATTCACAGAGGGGCTTGGAGGGTTTCTGGAAGTCGGTGGCTCACAATGTGCCCAAAGAGCCCACAGAGATCAGAATCCTCAACCCTTACTTCATACAGGAGGCTGCCTTTCAGTTCATAGGCCTGCCCTTCAACAACGGCGTCATGGGCAAAGGGGTAAGATACACACACAAAAAAAAGCTGAGGAAACTAGCTGCCTCATTTTCAAGGTTTTCTCTGAGTATGACTTGAAACAGCCTACATACAACTTAAACCTCCAGGTTTTTGGACTAAAAAATGTCTAAAGAGCTACAGTGGTTTCTACTGTCTTCATTACAGAGTAGACAGAGCATTTCACTGGAATTTCGGACCTATATGGATTGAAATGTAGAGAACTGGTTTAATCAATTTGTGAATCTGTTGAAAGCTATTTAGTTATCAAGCTTAAATCAATTAGTAGGCTAGATGTGTGCAAACATTGTGATGTGTGTGAAGTATTGAAAAATATTATTTAGACCATTTCTGTAATTTATGATATTCTTGTTTGCTGTTAAAGATAACAAAGGCGTCATTATTAATTTCAGTCAGTCTCTCAAACTGCCTACCGGAGCTTTAAGCTGTTGATTTTTGGTTAATATAACTTAAGCTCTGGTTAAAACCTAAAAAACACAGGGCTATACATTATGTAAGCTTGTTGATTTTAAAATTATTAATGTGCGTTGGTTTGTAAAATGCTATGTTCTGTTACGTTGTGTCTCGCAGCCTTATGTGTTTTTTTATTTGACTGAAAAGTGTTTATTTTCTCAAATGCCCAGCCATGGGCAAGAATTGGAAAGTAGCGTTGGCCCCTTTTTATGTTTGTGTGGCAATGTCTAATAACTCTCCATGACTTAGATTGATACTTGAGAAAAAAAAAAAGAACCTAACACTGATGAGCAGAAGTAGATACGGCAAAGTTTAGCTTTGAGACATTGCTCTTCTACTATGCTTTTAGATGCTGTGTATGTTCATGAACATTGATTAGCATCAATTATAAGCATTATATATCAAATTATACATAATCAATACGTCTTGTGAAAACCTGTGCTTTATGAACATCTATAAAGTCTGTGATTTGTTGAGTATTCCTGCAGTGTGCAGTGCACTGGAGTAAATGGAACCCTATTAGCCATGAGCTGAGATTTTTAATACAGCAGTTTTTTAATGCAGCCTTTATCCATCATTTGGTTACAAAATCAGCCATAGGTAAACAGCGATGGATGATTTGGCTAATAAATCATTGTCCACTTATTGTCCACCATCACCCCACACCAAAAAGTAACAAAGGAGTAGTGATTTGGAAATTAAGTTACTCTAAAGTTGGCTCTTTTTTGGGGAACAAATTTCCTTTGTAGTCCTTCGGCTCTTATTGACTCATAAACATTAAAAAAACAAGTCATTTGAAAGCTAAAGGAAAATATTTTTCTACTGAGCCAATCACTAAATGTAACCGGAGCTTCCATCCACTCCTGCAAGGCTGGAAGAACATTTAAATAAGAAAATATTTTGCCCTCATGCCAGACTTGTGCAAATTATATAATGGCCCTTTTATATTAGCCCTACTCTACTCGACTCTACTCGGCTCTACTCTACTCGCCTTGTGCTGCTTTTCCATTAGCCCCAGTTGCCTGCCCAATGGGGTGCAGTGTCGCTGTAAACAGCTGAGCGGCACTGCGGTGACATCATTTTGAGCGAGACACAACAATCTGTGGCTTTTTGTCACAAACCGAGTAAAAAAGGAAAGCAGAAGAAGGCTGCTGGTGGTAAGAAGAAATACCCCTTGAGAAACACAGGAGAGTTTTGGAAGCTATACAACAGAATGAAGCCGAGAACGAGAGCAATCGAGCTACAAAGAAAAGACGTATGAGGGTAAGCTAATAGTAGCAACCGCTAGCATGCTAGGTGGTCGCGCTCATGACTCATCAATGATGACATTGTCTGACCAATCAGTAGCCGGCAGTCGGTGATGTCATCTTTTAGTATCGACTCTGCTCGCTTGCAACCAGGGCGGAGTAGGTACTAAAACTAGCTTGTTTTGGGAGGTACCAGGCTAGTGGAAACATGCTGCAAATCGAGTAGAGCCGAGTAGAGTAGGGCCAAGGCGTGCTAGTGGAAAAGGGCCAAAACTGAACTAGTGGTGTTCAAGGTATTTTAACCAGACTTATTGTAGAATATGAACACAATGTGACTGCTGTGCTGCTTTCTGGCAAGTGGTAGAAGTCCATGTTTGCCTTCAGTTTGATATGATTTGCATTTAACCCCTTCCCTGACACATCCATAAGTTTCGTGCAGCACATCAGACCTTTTAAATTGAAATGTTTTCTTGAATTGCCCATGAATATGAGCAGATTTGTGGCTTTGTGTCTCTGGCATATTGCAAAATGGATGAAAACAATCACATGGGTTCAGGAAAATACCCAAGCAATTCCTCACTGTTTACATTTCCACTATGCTGAATACCTCCTGGAGCTCTGGTCTGAAGTCCACAGTGTTTTGATTTGATGTTTGGAGCTGATTTATGCACAGTTCTCATGAATCATGTTTGTCTGGACTTCAGGTATCAGGTCTTGATCAGAGCTCAGAGAACACTGTGGGAGAGTGTAAAGAAATTTTTCTTGAGGACCACCACACCAAGCAAAAAAACCCTAAGTATTCATCAGGGGACACTTGAAATGAGGAATTGTTGTTTATGTGTACATTACAGCTCGTAAACAGAGCTATTGATTGATTAATCAGTGGATTTGTGTGTGCGTGTGATCTCGTTAAGTTGAGCCGAAAACTCTAAATTAGAGAATCGGACGACATGAGGTGTGTATCAGCACACCTCTGCCCTCTGGGGCCACCACAGCACCCCTGCATGAACTCAAGTCCGCAACATGTGTTCAACATGTGGGCATCTGGCCTCTGTGTGTGTGTGTGTGGGTGTGTGTTGGTCATTTGTGCCGCGCTGTCTCATTGAATGCAGGCAGCAGAGTTGTATGATTTGGCACATTCTTTCCTCCGAACACTTTCCTGTCTCCTCTGAGCATTGGAGTGAATGTTTATGTGCGTGGAAATTAATGAAGAGGTCTATTTGTTATGCTCATGTTTATGTTGAGTGTGTATATGTGTGTGTGTGAGTGTGGGTGTAAATTAATCTGTATAAGGACACGCAGTAGGGGGTTGGACAGCTGCTGGTTCAGGTCCACCTACCCTCAGGGCTGCAAATCAGGGTAATGATTTAAATGGGGCCTCCCTCCTCTCTTTCTTCTGCACCCACTTTTTTTTGTTCTCCTGCATCCACTCAGACACACACAGACACATGCAGGCCCTGTACCCCCCAGATCTGTGGCAGCCCAGGGCACTTAGGAAGCACAGTTCAACCCTGTAGATCAATGTGTCGTAGCAGGGGTCTGCAGGGGTCGCGTCTTAAAGGTAATAGTTAATCACCGAGTGCTCAAAGTCGGTTAGCAGCAGCGGAGCAGAACAAAGACAGAGGACTACATGAAGGGAGGGAGACATGAGAAGAAGTAGACATGTGTCTCTGAACCTACCATCAGTTTGAAAATCAGCGGAGAATGCTAACACCAAATATTTTGTCTTTGTCACAGTGTTAGATTTAATACAGAAAGTGCCTGCTGTTATGTTTTGACAAGTTGCTTGTTTGTTTTCTCCACAGAACATTCCAACTTTGGGAACAGTGGCCATAACGATGGCACTGCACAACTGTGATGAGGTTGCTGTGGCCGGTTTTGGCTACGACATGAGCATGCCGTACTCACCTCTGCACTACTATGAGGCTGTAAAGATGTCCGCCATCAAAGAGGTCAGTTTGTAAATAAAGATTTTACCAGCGTTTCCCAAACATACACAGTACCACTCTGGTGTTTACATCCACCCAAGTATATTTGCAAGCTGTTTCTTCATTGTGTAAAAAATGTATAATCACAGTTTATGTGCATCAGAGAGACTAAGTGCATCCCCTCATATTAAAACTGGAGCTTCATTCACCATTGTTTCAACCTTTATGCTGCTTCCTGTTGATGTTGTTCTGTATTCCTGCGCTCCTGGTTGATGGCTGCAACACACTACCTCATCAGCATTTCCTCAATAGCCAGCACACCAGCTGTGATTACAGAAAAAAGAAAGTGATTAAGTATATGATGCATCTTTACAAATTTACTTTGGATTGATAGTGTCAGAAAAGCAGAAACACATTAAAACTAGTGGTGCTCAGAAATCACAAAGCTCCGCCAAAGCATTTCCAATATTTACGAACGGGTTATTGTCAGAAATGTGGAAAACTGCCCCATCTCACACTGTTTAGAAATTCTGGATCTGCATCTGCATTCAGATCACTGCCAAAATATAATCACTTCTTTCTTGTACCATGACCAACGTTCCCTGAAAATGTAATCAAATTCTATTCATGACTTTTCAAGTTACTTTGCAAACAAACAAACAGAAGAATAGACAAATGCTGGGAAACCACATCCTCAGTGGAGGTAATACATAATATAAACCAGAAGAATAAAGTCAGATGACATGGTCCATCTGACACATTCACCCACCAGGTACAGTGTTGCTCTGTGACACGATATTTTCTGTTGTGTTTCATGGAAGACAATCTAGTGCCTCAAAGGCAATACCAAACAAATTGTCATTCAGTTTGAATTTTTATTGTCATTTTTCAAATACTGGGGGACACAAAGGGGCAGTAAAGTTAGATCACATTTCAAAGCAGGAAACAAGGACTTTGTAATGGACCAAAGGATCATAAAGGTGAAATGATGGTCCATATTTATTGTTCCATCTGAAAAAAAGGTTCTTTTGATAACCCACTGGATAGAAGAGTTCAAAATGCACATAAAAGCATTTTAATGTGCAGAATTCTGTCCACAGAAAAAGACACAAAACCCACCTCCAACAATTTTTTTTATAACCTGTAAAATCATTATCCTTGTTTTTTTTCCTGTTGTCTGATAAAACAGGGTTATGGGAAACAAACATCTTCAAGAGATCTGGGTGATACTGAATGTTTTGAAAGGAACGTTCATACGTGGGCTTGCCAGACATGAAACCTAATAAAATTGACAGTCAGCAAAAATTAAGCAGAATTTTAAAGCCGTCACTTGTCACCTTGCTTTAGGTTTCGACAAACAAAATACAAATTATTCTTGTGATTGTCTGGAGTACCAATGGCTTTATAATGAAAAAGACCCTGATCATCGATGTGTATTGTACTAAACATGTTTTAAAGAGACTGTGAGGAGTTTCTAAGTAATTACAAAAAAGTCTCTCTTTTAGATAAGTGCCTGATCGAAATACACACTTTAAGGTGAGTTTTATAGCATCAAAATAGGCTATCTATAAATGCTATTCCTTAGCTTCGCGGTCAGGTCGGACAGGGCTGGACTGGCCTGGATACTCAACTTCGAGAACAAGACAATTAACAATTATTACTCGGAGACGTCTTAGAGCACCAGGCTGTAAGTAGCGATATATAGCTGGCTACAAAACTACCATACTAAGTTTTCCAAAAATTGCTTGTTGTCACACATTAAAAACTACCGCTACATAACTAGAAAGAGAAATTACCTCGTCGCTTTGCATCCTGTAAGGTGTTGAAAAAAAGGAGTTGTAAAGCAATGCAGAGTTCTGAGGAAGGTCTGAGAAAATGCTGCCATAGTGATAATCACATTCTTCATGTGATATTTATGAACAACAACGCAGGGCGTGCTAACAGCAGCTAACAACAGCCCGATAGATCGGCATGTTTTTTTCTGACTTCAGCTGGAATGCAGATAAGTTGGAGATGATGTCACTCCCAGTTCCGAGGTTACTGGAACTCAGCGTTACGACAGTCGCCGCACGTGCTCATGGGTAGCAGAGTCTTAATGTCGCCGGTAATAGATTCTCCTCATAGCGCCTTTAAAGCAAATTATCAAAGACATTCAAGACTGAAATAAATCATTTCATTTAATTAAAGTGCAAAAGACTCCTAAAGAAATATCAAGGTTTAGCTCCATTTCCATCTGAAATCATTATGAAAATTCTGATTGTTATGTCTTATCTGCTGTTTATAATGAATCAGTGAGAGAACTCGAGAATGTAACAGGAAACTTCACCCTTTTTGTAACCTTACTTCAACAGTTGAGCTTTTATTATTCTAGGATCTTACAGAGTTATTATTTAACAATTAATAAAACATATTAAATACTGTAGATATTACAGCCATAATAAATAAGAATAAAAATAGCAGAAGGAAAGAAACTAATTACTCAAAATCTGAAAAGACAATGCATCCTAATTTAATACAAACGGCCTTTACTCAGTCACTGTATCAGCATGCAAAGTGTTATGGCGTCTGTTAAACATTTGTTTTCTAAGTGCCCAGATGACGTCGTCTCACTTTCCCATCGGTCAAGTCGTCCTCTCTCCATGTTTACTCTGAGGCCTGGTGGAATTAAAGATGTCACCCTGGATGACGCTCGTAAACCATGAGCTCAGTATGATTATAACCTTTGTCTAAACTTCCAGTGAAACCCTGGCATTTATAATCATCATCTTCATCAACACTGTCACCGTCAGACACACACAGCTAATTGATGCTGATACATTTGGCTTTTCTGTTTGGAGCATCAAACCCGCACTGCTCTGTGGGAATACACGTTGACCCGTGACATTATCCTGTCTGAATTTCCTTCTCCAATGAATTATTGCACTCACATTGGAAAACATGTAACTACACAAAACATATTAAATGATACACAGGGAGGCAAATGTGAATAAGTCACCAACTTTTGATATTAGGCCACCCTTTTTGAGCCTAAACTGTTTTATCAGAGAAAAATCAGACTAAGTGACAAAGTGTTTTATTGTACATGTGTTAAATGTAGCCATTGTTATTAATAATTTCTGGCTGTTTTTTTTAAGTCTTCATGAACAGCCCCATATTTTTATCTTCTTAAAGCTGACTGCAATAAAGCATCTTTGATTGTCACAGTTAAAACTGTTTTGATAATGGAAAGTGTTGTTATAAATGTCCTGTTGTTTAGATGTTTACTAAAGACAAATGCTCAAAGTGCTCCAACAGCACAAACCTCTGCCAAGTCATTTTCAATGTTGTAGGGGAAATTATTGTAAAATGTGATAAACTGCCCAATCTCAGTCTGTTAAGAAATTGTTGGAAAAAATCCTAGATCCACCTCCAGATTTAGATCACCAACAAAATTGAGTCAGTTCTCCCTCGTGCAAAGTCTTTTCACTTCTTTCTTGTGTCATGACCAAGACTCCAAAAAGTTTGATCAAAGTCTGCTTATTTGTATGTAGGATTAAAATAAGTCTAAAGTGAGAAGAACAAAAGCCCATGGCATGTTAAAGAGACTGTGAGGAGAATCTTTTTCCGGCGACATTAAGACTCTGCTACCCATGAGCACATGCGGCGACTGTTGTAATGTGGCGTTCCAGTAACCTCAGAACTGGGCGTGACATCATCTCCAACTTATCTGCGTTCCAGTTGAAGTCGGGAAAAAACATGCTGATCTACCAGGCTATTGTTAGCTGTTGTTAGCACGCTCTGTGTTGTTGTATGAAGAATGTGATCATCACTATGGCAGCATTTTTGTAAAAATAAGTCTAACAATACTATGTATACAGCTGATCTAGAGCGACACACCCCAGTCAGAAGTACAAATAAATTGATCATACAGGAGCTAAATAACTGTTCACACTGGGGGCATCCATCTTTGATTGCCAACTCGGTGGTGGCGAGGTTTCACCGAGTTCCCAGTAGGAAATTCTAACTTTGGGGGACGTTCCAGTTGTAGTTTCCTACTTGGAACTTGGAAATTCCGACTTCCGACTACAACTAGAACGCACCACAAGCCAAAGCGTGCGTTTGTTGATGCTAATAAAAATGCAGCTCAGACCTTCCTCAGAACTCTGCATTGCTTTACAACTTCTTTTTTCAACAACTTACAGGATGTAAAGCGCGAGGTAATGTATCTCTTTCTAGTTACGTAGCGGTAGTTTTTGATGTGTGACAACAAGCAATTTTTTTCAAAACTTAGTATGGTAGTTTTGTAGCCAGCTATATATCGCTACTCACAGCCCGGTGCTCTAAGACGTCTCCAAATAATATGAATTTGCTCTAGTTTTAATTATCTTGTTCCCCAAGTTGAGTGTCCAGGTCAGTCCAACCCTGTCCGACCCGACCTGACCGGAAGGCGAAGGAATAGCATTTATAGATAACCTATTTTGATGCTATAAAGCTCATCTTAAAGTGTGTATTTTGATCAGGCATATATCTAAAAGTGATGCTTTTTTGTACCCATTTAGAAACTCCTCACAGTCCCTTTAAATAACAGCCACTCTATGAATAGAAGCACCACTGTATCGCTAAAGGGTTCGTTTTTTTGAACATAGTCGAGAATATAAAAAAAAATCATCAAACAACACACAGCTGGCAGCGTAACATGCTTTCAGTCATATTACTAATGTACACTGGCTGTTGCACACGTGCACATTCCAGTTGACTCTTGGTTGGTTCTCTGATTGGTTTACTGACCAACTAATCAGAATCAGAAGCCCCTTATCAAAGTCACTGTTGCCAAACAGACCACTTTTGTGTGATAGATTCTATTTTGAGGTTATGGTGACAGTATCACATACACAAAGAAAACATCAACACTCACAGTACCAACACGGTCTGAGGCTCTATGAACATCAGCAGAAATAATAAAAACATTTTGTTGATGCAAACACTGTTGCCAAACAGACCACTTTTGTGTGATAGATTCTATTTTGAGGTTATGGTGACAGTATCACATACACAAAGAAAACATCAACACTCACAGTACCAACACGGTCTGAGGCTCTATGAACATCAGCAGAAATAATAAAAACATTTTGTTGATGCAAACAGTCAGTAATAGATGTCTCTCAGGTCATTCCCCAGTAATTACCTCCGCCAAGGAGGTTATGTTTTTGGGAGAGTTTGTTTGTCTGTCTGTCCGTCCATCTGTCTGTGAACAAAATAACTCAAAAAGTTATAGATGGAGTTTGATGAAATTTTCAGGAAATGTTCAGCATGGGAAAAGGAAGAACTGATTTGATTTTCGTGTTGATTCGGATCAGCGTCTGGCCGCCATTACGAAAAATGTGATTTTGGTGAATAACTACTGAACTAAAATAGATATCATTATGAATCCAGTTGCTAATGGTATGTTTTCATGGTCAAGGAATCTAAATATTTACATGATATAAAGGTAGGACTAATATTTAAGGTCAAAATCACAATATGGCTAAGGACTGTGGCGCTGGCGGGGGTCTGCACTCTCTGAGTGCTTTTCTAGTGTTTTAACTGTTTTCACAGATCAACAGAGATTTTGAGTTCTCTTCATTCACCCTGCCTTAGTTTTGTCTTTATTCTTATACCTTTGCTAAATTTTCAAAGAAGATACATTTATTAAACACTAATACACGTTAGTCAAAATGAGCTATTTTCCATTGTTTCTAATGGGAGAGAGGCCAGCAACAACTAATTTAGTCTAACCCGACAGTAACTGCAGAGGGTGGGGCTTGATAAATGGATTCCTTCTGTTCAGGGAGGGTCTTGGGGGGGGTCTCAGCAGACCGCGGCTCAGTAAAACTTATATCAGCACCTGCTTCTGCTTCTGTTTTAGCCCAGTTTTGGCTCTGTGCCCCTTATTAAAATGCGCCAGAACCATTCATGGGACTCCTCAAGTGTTTCCATACAGAGTTCCATAATAGCCACCCACGTTGTTCACTACAACAGACACTTTTTTTTTCTGCTCGACCTTTGAGGCATCGGCAAGTTCATATAATCCGCAGCGATGTTTCTTCCCGTGTCCGCCTCTCCTTTTTTACCTCTCTCAAGCAGAAGACTCTTTGCTTTCCAGTTTTCATCAATGAAATGGGCAGTCACTGTCATATAGGACTCCATTTGAAGAGACGTCCACATCTGTTACCTTTATCTATTAACTCCGAAGCTTTCTCTTTTTTACTCCCTCGTATTTTGCCGTGTGTGCGTGCGTAATTGTGTGGCGCGCTGGCACTGAATATCCAGGTTCCAATGTTTTTCTTGGCCTTCCACAACACCAATGGGCCTCATACCCTCAGAAATAAAATTGACAATTCCATCTGTGATGTCGTTTTTGCATTTTGGATATTTATATGAGGCATACAATCCAGCGCGGACTGGGTGAGGGATCCCGCCGCTGCAGCGGGTAGAGCGCATGCAGAAGCGGCATGCAGCTATAAAACGAATAAAGGATTATTAGACTAGAATATTGAAAATTTCTTAATATAATATTGATATTGAAATGAATGATAAATACATTAAAAGACAGGCTGTTACCTGTGAAACGGTTCACTTGATACATTTCTCCTGATAAAATGAACCATATACTGCAGGAGAAAATATAAATTGATACATTTGGTCGACCAATCAGAATTTTGGTCGACTGAGCATGCATCGACCAATAAGTCGACCAGTCGACTTGGACTTGACAGCTCTACTGATAATGCTATTGTCAGGTTTTCATTCTCAAAATTGCAAGTAAGTAAAGTTTATTCATAACACACCTTACTAGAGCAGAGGCCTCAAATTGCTTCACAATGAAACATTACAAATGTCAATCACTTGTCTGCAATTTTCTCCTTGTGGTCCCGCTGTGAGATGTCTAATTGCAGAAGGAGGTCAGATAGTAGTAGAGTGTTTCAGGCCGATGGGCCTGAAGGACAGACCAGAGGCAGCTGCAGGGCTGATCAACCTGAAACACCCCACTTCTTTGTCCCTCCTATTCCCTCCTGTATGTTTCTTCCTCCA
Organism: Scarus forsteni; assembly: GCA_036419115.1. Classification (NCBI taxonomy): domain Eukaryota; kingdom Metazoa; phylum Chordata; class Actinopteri; order Labriformes; family Labridae; genus Scarus; species Scarus forsteni. Next base: position 4,223,218 of record JAZDUH010000271.1, read on the forward strand.
TCCTGAACCTCCATCATCTGCATCCCAAAGCACCATACAGGAACCAACAGCTTAAGTTACATGTCAGACTGATGGACTGGGCCCTCTAAACACAGCAGGGTGGAGGGCTGACCTGGTGTGACTTTACACACATATATATGCTAATGTGAACACCCACATGTTTAGACACCAGGAACGCAAAAGACCATCCGAAGAATTTTAACACACAAAGAAGGAAAATTCCCGTTTGTCAAACCTGCTTTTATATGTTAAGTCAGACCCAAGATGTCAGGCATAATGCGTTTACATCAACTAAAGCCAGTTCAGACTGACTCTAAAATGGTACTCATTGAATCATGCTCATGCTGTGAGACTGAACTATTCAAAACACATGACCATGACTCACAGTTTCTGAACTTAAACTGTATGATCCAATCAAAGGTATATCTTAAGTGCTTACAGTGCATAAGTGAAACCAGGGCAGGATGTTGACAAAAGTTAAAAGTAGAGATTTTCAGTTTCAGCAGGTGGATGTATTATTGCAGGGGCTTCTTTGCATATTTCAGCTACAGAGACAAAACACTCTTTATATGGCTCATGCACGAGCAAACATAAAATCACCAGCAAAAACAACCAATTGCTATATTGTAGCAAATGCTTCCTGTCAGTTGGAGGTCTGCAGATATTTTCCTGTTGTCCATACCTTGCCAGGGTTCTTACAGATGCTATCTGACAGTTTTCAAGGAATAATCAGTGAAAATGATCATGAAATTTGAGTCAGCTTGGCTAATTTATCTGGGCTCTGCTTTCGCTGTGTGGATGTCTGCAGTCCAGTGTCTAAACATGTCAAAAACTCATTTGACTGGTCAAGAGCAGCCAATCTGGCCATGATCTGCTGTCATGCCTGTCTCAAGAATCAAAATAAAAAATGTTTTTTTGCAGCCTTAAAGGGACTGTGAGGAGTTTCTAAGTAATTGCAAAAAAGTCTCACTTTAGATATATGCCTGATCGAAATACGCACTTTAAGGTGAGTTTTATAGCATCAAAATAGGTTATCTACAAATGCTATTCCTTAGCCTTCTGGTCGGGTCGGACAGGGCTGGACTGGCCTGGATACTCAACTTCAGGAACAAGACAATTAAAACTAGAGCAAATTTATATTATTTGGACACGTCTTAGAGCACCGGGCTGTAAGTAGCGATATAGAGCCGGCTACAAAACTATGATACTAAGTTTTCCAAAAAATTGCTTGTTGTCAAACATCAAAAACTACCGCTAGGTAAGTAGAAAGAGGTACATTACCTCGTCTCTTTGCATCCTGTAAGTTGTTGAAAAAAGAAGTTGTAAAGCAATGCAGAGTTCTGAGGAAGGTCCGAGCTGCTTCACAACAAACACGCTTTGGATTGCATGTCTTTTGGTGCATTCCAGTTGTAGTCAGAAGTAGGAATTTTGAGTTCCGAGTAGGAAACTGCAACTGGAACGCCCCCTGAAGTTGGAATTTCGTACTGGGAACTCGGTGAAACCTCGCCACCCCCGAGTTGACAATAGAAGATGGATGCCCCCAGTGTGAACAGTTATTTAGCTCCTGTAATAATCCATTTATTTGCACTTCTGACTGGGGTGTGTCACTCTAGATCAGCTGTGTACATCGTATTGCTAGACTTATATTTACAAAAATGCTGCCATAGTGATAATCACTTTCTTCATGTGATATTTGTGAACAACAACACAGGGCGTGCTAACAACAGCTAACAATAGCCTGGTAGATCGGCATGTTTTTTTCTGACTTCAACTGGAACACCGATAAGTCGGAGATGATGTCACTCCCAGCTCCGAGGTTACTGGAACGCAGCATTATGACAGTCGCCGCGCGTGCTCATGGGTAGCAGAGTCTTACTGTTGCCGGTAATAGATTCTCCTCACAGTCCCTTTAAGAAACTTATTTATAGTATGTTTGATGTATGTTCACCAAGGAGACTGTATTTGCAGGTGTCTGTTTGTGAACAGGATAACTCAAAACATTTGAACAGATTTGATGACATCTTCAGGGAGTGTTGGTCATGGTCAACAAAGAAATTGTTACACTTTGGCAGTGATCTAAATCCAGATGCAGATCCAGGATTTTTTTAAACAAAGACAGTCTCTCACATTTTGACAATACTTCAGCCCTTATGTCTGTTAGTAGGTTGATCTACTGTCCACTTTAAATGGTGTTTAAAGTATAGCTGGGTCCAAGGATTGATTCCAATTCTATTCTTCTGATATTTTAAGACTGATGTTGTGCGGCTTTACCAATTTTTGCTGCTTGGCACAAAATCAGACTGAGTTTTAACTCCGACTTTATCACCAGTTGTAGGACTCATAATTTACAGCAGAATCTTCATGGAACTGAACAACGTTGCCTTATCTGCACAGCATAGACCAAACTGTTTCTCCATTCAATAGCTGCTGATATGGTATGGCCACTTTAGTGTAAACCAGCGTGTTAGCATGTAGACTACAAACCCTTTTGGCCTCCTGTGTTTGGGAATCTTGAATTAATAGTGCCCCATGTCCCTGTACAACTTCTCACTTTTTAGACCCTTACAAGTTTGTAGCCCCATTCTCGCTGCCATTTCAGTCCCTAATATGTAAACCCCTGTGGTGTTTTGTCTTTAATGTGAACATCATAAAACTACAGAACTGTTGAGTTGCTCCTGTTTTGCACCAACTCAAAAGGCAGTGTAATGGCCCTTTTCCACTAGCACACCTTGGCCCTACTCTACTCAGCCCTACTTGATTTGCAGCGTGTTTCCACAGCCTGGTACTTCCTAAAACAAGCTAGTTTTAGTACCTACTCTGCTCTGGTTCCAAGCGAGCTGAGTCAATACTAAAAGATGACGTCACCGACTGCCGGCAACTGATTGGTCAGACAATGTCATCATCGATGAGTCATCAGCGCGACGACCTAGTATGCTAGCGGTAGCTACCGTTAGCTTACCCTCATAAGTCTTTTCTTTGCAGCTCGATTGCTCTCGTCCTCGGCTTCATTCTGTTGTATAGCTTCCAAAACTCTCCTGTGCTTCTCAAGGGGTATTTCTTCCTGCCACCTGCAGCCTTCTTCTGCTTTCCTTTTTTACTCGGTTTGTGGCAAAAAGCCACAGATTGTTGTGTCGCGCTCAAAATGATGTCATCGCAGAGCCACTCTCTGTTTACAGTGACACTGCACCCTGTTGGGCAGGCGACTGGGGCTAATGGAAAAGCAGCACTAGGCGAGTAGAGTAGAGCCAGGTAGAGTCACGCAGAGTCCAGAAGAGTAGAGTAAGGCTAGTGGAAAAGGGCCATAAGAAGCTTAATGAGGGGAGCACACAGACTTAGCAGGGAACAGTAGCACTGTGTGTGTGTGTGTCTGCCTTTGTGTGAATGCACTGTTTAAATTGCTTTGATCGCCCTCACAATTAGTGCCTAAGAACAGTCTTTATTTCAGATCTTTCAACTTGTTTGTTTATCTGTTTCCTTTTAGTCGTGGACACACAACATAGCCAAGGAAAAGGACTTCCTTCGCAAGCTGGTGAAGGCCAACGTCATCGTAGACCTGACACATGGTATCTGAGTTTACACCCACACAGCGGTCTCCTTCAGCCTCCCCCCAAAGGACTACAGAGCAGGAAGCATGGAAACAGATTAACTCTGGGAGAGAGAACCCTCAGAGTCCGGGTGGCCTGCTCACTGTCCGGGTTATTTCATATCAAAGGAGATTATTTTAAAAAAGAGACACAGGATTGTTTCTGTGGAGAGATGCACACATGTGCCTTCTGAACCAAAGATTCCTGCTGACTGAAGCAGGTGAGGGGGGCTGGATCGAGAGACGGTCGCAGGAGAGCTCTGCCGGCCCGCTCTTCAACGTTTACCACTTCCACCCCCCCTTGACTATCACATGAATAAAAAAGGAGAGCAGAGGTGAATCATCAGGATTTAGCTCGAATCACTGGCTGAACTGATGGAGCAGCGGGACAGGGAGAGCATGTGGGGATGGGTGGAGTATCAGCAGTGCCAAACGTACCTCGTACAGAGGAGAGGGGATCGTCCTCTCCTTTTTCTGCCTGAATGTATTCACTTTCCTCAGTGTAAATATCAAAGATTTTTACTGTGCTTTTAAATGAGCTGCAGCAGAACTCCCTTTTCCCCACCCACCATCTCTCCCACCCCCACCCGCCATTTATCCATTCAGTCCGTCATTCATTCTCACTGTCTGTTCAGGGTCCAAATTAACTCTTGCCATGCCAGATGACAGCAGACACATCAGAGGGATGAGCTGACTCATCCAAGTATTTTGGCAATCCTTTTGCAGATTTCTCTGTGAAGTCTTTGTCTGAACCAGGATTTTGTCTGTGACTCTTTGGAGCAGCTTGCCTGCTTGTTGAGCTGGATCTACACAGTGTTTGTATTTGTTTGGAGAGGATACCAACAAGAAAAGAAAAAAGACAAATAAATTATTTAAAAAGTGCTCATTAAAACCTCAAATCTGATTTTTTATGATAATTTTAGCTCTGTTATTCTACACTCAAAGGATGGTGTGTATTGATCATTTTTGGTGAATCTAAATTATTTTTTTCTTGGGAATTTTGGGGATGATGTTTGTCTACTTAAGCAGCTCTGCTGACACTTCTAATTCCTCTGTCCATGTTTTGTTTCCTTTTAGGGATGGGAATTGATAAGATTTTATCAATACCAATGCTGTTAACGATCCTGATAATCGATTCAATTCTTTAATGGTTCCCTTATCGATTCCTGTAGATTTTGCATGTGGGCAAGTGTTGGTCTGATTTTCAGTGGCAACAAAGTCAAACATGTCACAGCATAGATATCTGCTTCTGCAAGTTGCTGGTGTTTCCACTCACTTAAGGTTGTGTAGTAGGTGCAATTAAAATTAAGCTACAATTCTGATGCTTCTGAACCCTGTCAGTGGAAGGAATTGATAAGGGAATTGCTAAGCAAAAAAAATAATGATATCGATTCTTTGATGGAGCTGTTAACGATTCTCAACTGGAATTGGTTTTCGATTCCCATCCCTATGTCCTTTTCTCTTTGTCAATCCCTCATCCTGTCGTTGTCATGTCACGGTACTTTCATCATCGCTCCATCTGCATAGATGTACAGAAACAGATTCTGTATGTCAGATCCCTATCTCATGATCCTCCCGTTGCTGCAGGTCTTCTTGTTCTCCAGTAGAGTGAAATCTTGGATTGTAGAATATGAATATATATATATTTTTGTTTTAAGGTTAACTTTAATTATTTATTTTATTACAAATTTCCTGATCTTGGGTCTCAGGCAGGCCTGCTTCTCTTTTTTCTGTTTAGGAAAAGACAAGATAGAAATTTTGTTGTGCTGAAATTCACCACCATGTGCTTCCTCAGTGACTGCATCATTCTCAAGTTTATGGCAGAAGAAGTGTAGACTTCATGGATGAGTTTGTGTTTCATTTTCTCACTGTTGAATGTTAGTAGGCAGACGTTTTATTTCTGAGCTTTATGAAACTCATATTGTGTACATTTCTGCATTAGTTACAATTTCTTAAAACTGAGAGCATTCATAAGGGGAACATTTCTGCGATCATATCTAAAATAAAGCTCCTGTGAGGATATTTTTTGGCATGCCAGTTTTGGCACGGTAGAGAAAACATCTGATGTCTCTGATGATTTTGTTAAAGATTGGTAATACAATAGACATAGCAAGAGACCTAAGTTTAAAAAAATTAGGAAACCTTAGAAATTTGGATACATTTTACCAGGGGTGTGTATTGGCAAGATGTGATACGCTACATATTGTGATCGGGGGTAATGATACACTAGCTATTAGGGCTGGGTATTTCCAACAACTTTACGATACGTATCCCGATACTAAGGCCACGATACGGTTGGTATCCCGATACACGTAAATTGTGAACATTGACTATGCTTTAAACAAAATTCTTGACAAGTTTAGTTTTTCTTATAAGAAGAAAAAGGACAAGGATGAGTTTTAAGTGGTTGTACAACTTGAGAGACATAAATTCAGATCCTCAAAGATGGTAGACCTAAGTTCAAATTGAGAACATATGCTTCATTATGTAGCTCATCTTCTACCTTGAACTGTGCCACTGTTAACATTACCCAAAGTGTATTTACAACAACTGTCAAAATATTTAGGCCGTATCGATTCTGTAGAATCCGTATCGATACACGTATCCCAAAGGAGTGCGATACGATATTTTGCCGTATCCATATTTTGAGCACAGGCCTACTAGCTATGATGTAGAGCAATTCTATAAGCATTGTCATGTATTGTTAATTTTATTTAACCCCTCCAAAATTCCACATTATAAATACATTTTCTTTCGGAGTCATGTGGAGCTGGAGCCTATCCCAGCTGACATTGGACCAGATGGGGGTTACACCTTGGACTGGGCAGCAGCCAATCACAGTGCCTCATAGAGAGACAGACAGCCGTTCTAGAGTGCTCTGAAGGACATGATATTTGAATCAGCAACCTACTTACTGTGAGGCATGCGCACTACTTCCTGTGCCACCGTGCCGCCCAGGTAGAGAAACAGAACAACATAATTGAGTAGCAGTCTTTATTGTAACATAATGTGTTGTCATGGCAACATGATATGTCTGTCATGGTGGTTCAGTCATTGCAGCCATAGTGACGAGACATCTGTTTTCAGACACCAATGTTTTTATGTGGACTTGTGAGCAGTAACAGTATGCAACATCAGGTTGGTAACACATCCCACTTGCTCGCTGTCAATGCCTCTATCAGTCCAGACAGCCCAATCTGTAACTGTAAATATGAAACGTCTTTGGTGTTTTAATCAAGACGGCTCTGAGCTATAACGCTACAGTGAAATACTCACACTTGAAGATGATTTGGACAAATTATCGTTGAGACAAGTCTCAACAGGACTGGATTATTGAGAGGGGTTAATTGGGTCTAAAATCAGGCTTAAAATTGTTTAGTGTTTTGCCAGTCAGTATAAAAACAATGTTAACCTTTAAATGTCTATAAACATATTCTCTGTGAATCTTTGAGAAGAAAACTTCTTTGATGAGCAGGCATGCGGTAAAGTCCTCATTGACACCTGCCCTGCAGCAGAGTCATCATGGAAAAATGACTACACCAAAACAGTCAATTATCTTCTTGATGATCTGGTTTAATACCAGGGGTCATTAAGAAAAAAAGAGCATTGATTTAATTTTTTAGCCAATCAAAAAAATCCAAACAGGAGCTTAAACACAAGTCGTGCTGATCCTACCCCCTGCACTTTAAAGATGGACATTTTGCCCTTGGATCTTTAAATCTCAACACATTAACATGCTCTCAGTATTATACAGATCAAACTTTAACATCCTCCTTCCTCTTAAACACAATGTGGGAAATTCAAAAATTGCACACTGATGTTGATTTTGTCATTTTTATTTAAATTAATTCGATAATCAGCTTTATTGAATCTGGTGCATTTCAACAGTCAGAAGGCAGGTTTGGTTTTAAGAGTAAATTTTATTTGTCAGATTTTTTTTTGCTTGTTTGTCCATGGAGGTGATTATTACTGTACACACGCGAGAGGTTCACTCTCATTACTCTTGATCAGCAAGCTGCTCTCAGTGTTTTATTTTCATCACGTCTTCCTCAGTAACAATCTCTGCAGCAGCATGTCACCGAATCTCGTTTTAAGTATATCTCATTGTTTTGATGGACGTTAACTGATCACGATTTTGGTATCTCTGCCTTTTTCTTTTGTTCTTTCTTTTCTGGGAGCAAAGGTTCAGGGATCAGCTGACCATTGCACTTTCATGAGGCGCTCTCAGTGCCTTACACCTCATCACCTGAAAACTGTAGGGAGGACTTGACCATGTAACAGAACAGCAGCTGATCCAGAGTGAAGATCAGCTATTGGTCGTGACCAGTCACTCCTCATGTGCGTTCAGACCTTTTCCTTTTCTCCCATATTTTTAACACTATGCTCGGTGAAGGATGGCTTTAAGAGCCATACTGGTGGTTCGACAACAAAATAGAGTCATCAGACATAATTTTTAAAGTTAAAAGCGGTAAGAGTAAAACTATAACGATGTTCAGGTCTCAGAACAACAGCACCATAAAACACACATTCTTACTACTGGGTAATATCTGGTTTTTGATTACCTGACAAAGGGTATGCTAACTCCTGCAGGCTGTCTGATACCAAAATGTTGCTGATGTAACAAGACTGTGCTCTCTTTCTCGAGCTCGTAGCAACTGTTCATCCTCCCATTACTATGCCCCTTGTCCCTTCAGTTAGTCATATCAGCAGTAGCCTACCCAGCTGTCTTTGGACAAAAGGCTGGTCATCAGCCAATCACAGGGCTAACATAAAGAGACATTCACATACATGTACACCCCTAAGGGCAATTTAGATTTGCTGTATAGATTTACCTAGCAAGCATGTTTTTGGTCTGTTGAAAGAAACAGAACTACGTTGAGAATACTCATGCAGTATGCAAATTTAAAAAAGAAAGGGATTTGAACCAGCAACCTTCTTGCTGTGAGGCAGGAGCACTACCTGCTGCACTGCCAGTGCAGCCTAGTAGCAACTACATACGCAAAAAAGTAACCGAGAAGCAAAATTATTTTAATGTTCTCGTAATTTTGGTGCTACAACAGCTTGGCTAGGCATGCAACTGTAACTTGCTATGAAGTTTTAATGAATAAAGAATATGGAAAATGTAATGATTTATCAATATAAAGGAAGTTTTAATGGTCTTTTTATTTTATAACAGGAAGCTGATGCGTGTTGAATCCCTTTTTAAGTTAGGATTTCAAGTTTAAGGGTGCACCTTCCTTCAAAATCCAAGTAATTAGTCATTGAAGTATGATAAATTTTATCTCTGATTTAAACTGACCAACTCCCATATCAGCGATTCCAGGGGCTGAAGACTGGGTCTCTAAAGGGAAGCATACCTTGACACAGTTAAAAAATTAGATATGTGTAGCAGTGCATAAGTGAATATTATAAGTCGGTATAGATTTCTCCAAATGAGTATGTTTTACTATTTAATGTGCTCACTATTCCAAAGTTTATCATTTAGTCATTGATTCTCATGACCCAACCTTGGTGTCTGGATTTCTCCTGGGGATACCTGACACCTACTTTGGGAAGAGAAAAATCTGTTTGATAAGAGTTTAAAAACATCCTATTGAAGTATCTTAAGTCTTAGCTAGCTACACAACGCAGTGCAGCACAGGGGTTCACTACAACAGTTTGAAATCTGGTGCCATTGTGATGCTGGCAAGTCTGGTACCTACCAAACAAAACTACAACATAGATATAGTTATACAGCATTCTCCAAATCTCAGATCCAATGATGCTCAACCCTCTCTGGTATTTTTGCCTAATTAGCTCTTCAATTTTGCTGTCTAACTAAAAACAGGAAACAGAGGCACTTTCACAAGAGCTGCGGCAAATGCACGATACGGTATGTTTTCAGAAGTGCTGATTCAGGAACCAGTTAGGAAAGTATGGCTCTTGTCCTGGTATTATTAAAAACACACACCAAAACTGATACTTGAGTGCTCGTACGACACCCCGTTAAGTAATTGTTATTCCTACTTTGGGCCATGGAAACTATGGATCATTTAATTTTAAAAGATTTTTAATGAAGAAAGTATAGCGCCTGAAAATATGGAAAGCCTTATTTTAAATACTCATTTTAAAGGCAAGCTGCTTAATTATTGTTATGTTTTCAAGAAGAATTTGCTGCTAATGTCTTGGGTTACTTCTGTTGTCTCTAACACTGCTTTCCACTTTGCTGGTTTTTGGCAGCTTTCTCTAAAGTAGCATTTTTTACACAGCTTACACAGTTCAGGGAGCACCAACAGGCTTTGTAAACAGCTGTACAGTTATGTTCTGATGTGTGAGAAATATATTGTCCAATGAATTTGGGGCCTGAATTGTACTTGTCTTAGTAGAAGTCAGGATATTTTTTCTCTCTGCTGCTAACAACCTCCCTTTAAATGCCTGGCTTCATGTGAGTGCAGTGCCAAATTGGTGAAGTGCTTTCTCAGTGCTTGAATGTTGAAAACCTTTATTGCAACAGCAAGTGGAACAGTTGTCCTATTTGACATTCAGAGTGATAAATGCATGCATAACACAGGCTGGAATGATTTCTTTGAATGAGCAGCTGCCTGTGAGGTAGAAATCAGTCTAAATCTTAGTATACATTTTATATAATGGTCTTTAAAGCTGTTAAATATGTTCTGTGTGTACCCCAAAAGGCCTAAAGGAAAACATGCCAAACCACCAGTATGGTTCTCAAAGCTGTGAGAATGAACAGATCCTGTGCTGGAGGGAGTCTTTTTCCCTCTTCTTTTATTTTTCCTTCTTGGTTTTGAATTTTTACGAATGCTGGAGGAGTTCAAATAAGTTGAACCCAAATGGCCTCTACAGGTTTCCTGTTCATAAAAAACAGAATGTATTTTGCTTTAATCATTCATCATACTTCTGAGCATTTTATTTTTCATGTCTCCATCGTCATCATCAACAGGAAGTCAAAGTGATCAAAGTGTTAATGTTTATTTTTTATATACATACATACATACATATATATATATATATATATATATATATATATATATATATATATATATATATATATATATATATATATATATATATATATATATATATATGTATATATATATATACATATATATACATACATACATATATACAGTTCTAAATGGCTTTCTGCGACACAATAAAAGAGTTTGTAATGGATATTAGCCTGTGCATGTTGTTTGCATCTTCTGACTGCTTCTGTGGAGCAATGGATGTTTTTTCACAGCTCGACAGTGTGTTTTGTTTTGTATTTGTCTTTTTGTACATACATATCTGTACACTGTGAATTTTCAGTATATATAGTAAATATTTTTTATGTATTTAGTCAACTTTCTGGTTTATCTCAGTTCTGAATGTGTTGTTGGGATGCTGGAGGAGATCTGTTTGGTCAGTGCTCTGTAGAGCTGGGTGTGGATGTTTGAGAGGAGCCGTGTGCAAACTGATGTTATACAGTGTGGGTGTGTTTGACTCAGGCTACACTCACACTCGGGCCGGGTATTACCAGCAACTTAACAATACGATACTTTATGGTACCTATCCTGACACTGAGGCCATAATACGATATGGTCCCTGAAACAAATACATTTTAAACATTGGCTGTGCTTTTAACAAAATTCCCGTTTTTAAATGACTGAGTTTTAAATGATTCTACTACTTAAGAAACTTAAAAGCAGTTTCTTAAAGTTGCTATGAGGAGTTTCTAAGTAATTACAAAAAAGTCTCACTTTTAGATATATGCCTGATCAAAATACACACTTCAAGATCAGTTTTATAGCATCAAAATAGGTTATCTATAAATGCTATTCCTTAGCTTCGTGGTCGGGTTGGACAGGACAGGGCTGGACTGGTCTGACCTGGATACTCAACTTCGGGAGCAAGACAATTAAAACTAGAGCAAATTTATATTATTCGGACACGTCTGTAAGTGGCGATATATAGCCGGCTACAAAACTACTATACTAAGTTTTCCAAAAATTGCTTGTTGTCACACATCAAAAACTACCGCTATGCAACTAGAAAGAGATACATTACCTTGTCGCTTTGCATCGTGAAAGTTGTTAAAAAAGTTGTAAAGCAATGCAGAGTTCTGAGGAAGGTCCGAGCTGTATTCATTAGCATCACAACAAACACACGCTTTGGCTTGGGTCATGTCTTTACGACAGTCGCCACGCATGCTCATGGGTAGCAGAGTCTTTATGTCGCCGGAAGTAGATTTTCCTCATAGCACCTTTAAAGTTGGTAGACCTAAATTCAGATTTTGAGTATGTGCTTCATCCTGTTAACCTGACAAGCCAGATGGACAGCTCCATATATCTGCCACAGAAATATTTCACTAGTCCATCTGGGTAGGAGCCCTTTGAATTTGTTTTCAGGGGCAGAACGTTAAAAAAAAACACAAGCTTGTGATTGGACAATCGTTTGGCTCGTCATATTCATCACAGACCAATCCACATCAAGCAGGGTTGCCTCCTATAATGTAGCATACATAGCAGCTAATGTAGCGGCTAATGGCTAACAACAGTTAAAAACAGTTCATGGAGGTTAGCCATAGCGGCTAACTTAGCCACTAACAGCTAACAGCAGTTAATGACCATTAGCCGTTAGCCGCTAACTTAGCTGCTAACAGCTAACAACAGTTACTGACCGTTAGCTGTTAGCCGCTCACTTAGCTGCTAACTGTTCTGTTTGCTGTTCTCAACTTCTGGTTTTCAACTTCCGGTTGGTAGGTAGCGTGACAGGTAGCGTACTCTTAAAATGTGGTATTATTTTTTGATGGGAGTTCTTGTAGGCGGAGAAAATTCCCTTTTACGATACTTCTCTGTTTGCGGCTGGTTCTACGTCACAAACTTTTACAAACTGTGGCTTACTGAGGGAGAGGAGAGAACTTCTACTGCATCTACTGCAGTTAGTGGCCATATGGAGCTCCTACAACCCCACTTCAAAAATACTTAACTATCCCTTTAACATTACCCCAAGTGTATCAACAACAACTGTAAAAATATTATACATTTTGTAGAATCAGTATCCAAACACAGATCCGCACGCTGTATTAATGGAAATAGTGCTGCACGTCAGTGTGTGTGTCTCAGTTTTGAAGTTGTGCAGGAAGAGCCGACAAAATTATGACAAAAGAAAAGAAGATTGAGAAAAAGAGAGCACACATTTTAACAATGGCCTTTTGTGGCTGCTACCTCTGCACAGAGGTATGCGTGGATGCAGAGTCTGAGCCCGGATTGGTGGGATTGTGGTGTGAGGGGTTTCACTGACACAAAGTTCATTCATAATTGTCCATTGTTTACATTGGATTTTGCCACATCCCACCTCGTCCAGTGCAGATTTGTGATGTCTGTCTCACTTCAGTAACGTAAAAGTCAGATGACCATTCAGATTTATGTTTCACTGAAACTTATTCAATTCATATCTAACTGCATATGAAAGTAGTCTGGGTCTGATTTGAAAAAAATGTGGCATAAAAAATCAGATATGGGTCATATAAGGGCACAAAGTTGGATTTAGGCCACCTTTGCCTTTGGTGTGAACGTAGCCTTGTTTGCTTTTGGCTGCCCCTGGCTTCAGCTGAGTGGAGAGTGGTGTGCAGAGGAAAGGCCACATATTAGGAAGGTGGCAAAAAAAAGAAAAAAAAAAAACACATGACACCAGAGACAATGACAGTTTTTAAAAATTTTGGACACATGGCAATGCTACAGTTAATGTTGCTCCTGCTTACCCTATCATCAGACAACCACCATTGCAGGTCAGAGGGAGAGCTGGTTGCTGCGTGGACTACGGTGCTGTGATGTAAGAAATAAAACACAAACCCCCAAAGACCAGGTAGCTTTGTACTAATTTAGAGGAGTTTAGGTAACTTATCTAGGTTACAGCTTGGTTTCTTTTTTCAGATTTAGTTGAAAAGTATAATTTTACATATTACCCGTAAATTTTTTAATCTTACACTTATTCATTTTGAAGCGGGCCATACCACTAAGACAGGGATGTCATGACGTCAAACTCATCCAGCTGGAGCTTTGCTATGAGTTTGGGTCAAGCTCTAATTTAATGGGAGCCAAGTTAGCAGGTAAAGTGACCAACATAACAATCAGGCAACAGAGAGGAGTCAGATGTCTCATGAACAGTCATCGAGATGAGCATATTTGTCAATGTTTAGCAAATAAATGTTGACTGAATGAAGAAGAGGGGTTCTTAACACACGCAGGTGTCTTCAGTTGCCCACACATTATACAAGATAAAATGTGAACACTGGTACTGGTAACAGCTCAGTGGCATTTCTGTGAACACATTGTTACTTTTGCATAGCAGAGACTTCATGTTGCATCTGGTGACAGCTAGGCTGGAGTCATGATGTTTTTTGTTGTTTGAGCAGCAAACATTAACGTTCATCTCTCCATCATGACATCATTACGTTCATTACAACAACATTGAATACATGAGGACTGTAATCTGTGAAAGTTTGACAACTGGAGTTCTTTGCAAATGGAGAAAACTTGAGCCTTGCTACCATATGAAGATTCTACACAGCAACATCTGCTCCACAGCAACACAAAATGAATCATGTGTTGAACAGGTCTTTTAATAACACTTTTCAGACATGTTCTATATATGGGTAATAATGTAGTGCAAGTTTACTTGGGTTTGTGTCCTAACAGAGAGGGTAAAAAAATTGCACAAAGCTCAGTACGTGTATAAAGGAGACAACTTTACTGTGTGTTCATTGCATTTTAAAGAACATTGAAGCTCAGCTTGTTAGATATCAGATTCAGATATGATTAAGTAATAATGACTGACAAGAAGATATACTATTTCATTCATTAATTCATTTTTTATACCACTTTTCCCTTTCACTGTCGTGCCCTTTCGCCCTATCCCAGCTGTCATTGGACGAGAGGTGGGGTTGACCCTGAACCAGCTGTAAGTCAATCACAAGGCCACATAGAGAGACGGACCATTCACTTTCACTCATACCTAAAGACAATTCAGAGTCACCAATCAAAATAATGAGCATTTGTGGTCCGTGGGAGGGAGCTGGAGTGCCTGGAGAGAACCCATGCATGCACAGGAAGAACATGCAAACTTCACAAGGAAAGGTCAGGGACCGGCAGCCTTCTTGCTGTAAGGCACATGCACTATGTCCTGTTACACTGTGCTGCCCTACATCATTTCAATAAGTTTTTGACAAGTGGACATGTATAAAAATGAAATGGTTAAAGTCATAGTTCTAATTAAGAGTGAGGACTCATTGCAAATTGGATTTTTAGTCTCAGTGAAGTTTTTCTGGTTAACTGAAATTCATCATTAAGATTGACTAGCTCACTGTTTATCTGCTGTAAAAATAATGAGTGTGTGAATACGTGGGCAGCATGGTGGCACAGCAGGTAGAGCATGTGCCTCAGGAAGAAGGTTGCTGCCACAGAGTGGGTCAGTGCCTTCCTGTGTGGAGTTTGCATGTTTTCTCCATGAATGCGTGGGTTCTCTCCAGGAACTCTGGTTTCCTCCCACAGACCAAAAACATGCTCATTAGGTGAACTGGTGACTCCAGATAATCCTTAGGTGTGAGTGTGAGAGTGAATGGAACCTTCCTCTTGTCAATGTCAGCTAGGACAGGCTCCAGCCCCCAAGAGACCCCGAAAGGGAGATAGAGATAGATTTTGGATGGATGGATTATGACAAACAAAGTATGACAAAAGAGCCTCCTGACTGTCTACAAGCAAGGATGGGAAAGAATTCCAACAACAAAGCTTCAGCAATCAGTGTCCTCAGTTTCCAAACTCTTAATAAGTGTTGTTAAAGGTGTAGTCAGCGATCTTCTAATCTTCTAATCTTAATGCAGTATTTGTCAAATAAACCGTATTTCTCCTCTCCGTCCACAAGATATCCCCACTGACAGCATGTTGAAAAAAAAGTCCGGTTTCAATACACAGCCTTGGCTCTGAATTTCAGCAAGTAAATACTGTGGCTCGAGCCGAGTCACCAAAAAAGGCACACCCCCCCACATCCAGGGGGCGATCATACTCATGCACAGATCAGACAGAGGGGGAGGGGGAGTAGTAGGTTGCGTAGCGTGCGCAGTTAGCGTAAGAGAGAGATACAATATGTGCAGTAGCAATGGCTGAAAAACAACCCAAAAGAAAAAGGTCAGAGAAGCAGAAAGTGAAAAAGAAGGGCTATGACCATGAAAGAGCGAAGACCCGGGTCAACATTGGTGTTGCTTTCCGATGGTGGAGGGAACTGTGAATTTAAAGACCTGAAAACGGACGCGGATGTCTCCGTCTTTCTGCTGGATAGGTAAGCAACATTAGCTTTGTGGTGCTTCACATAACAGAAACAGCCGTCGGACATTCATCTGCCAAAATGTACTGATGTTGTGATGTTATCAATAATGGAAGTCCAGTTGTCTGATGAGTTGGGGTTACATTAGCTACGTTGGTCAGCTAGGCAGTTTCTACGGCCGTTTTTATGACAATGCACGTCCATCAGCTTTCGGGGTGGAGCAAGGGGTGAGGTATGAAGGGAGATGCGGGTCTAAATTTGTTTATAAACAACCTCTCCACTCGTTTTCTCCCACATCGCTGACTACGCCTTTAAAAGGGAAGCTTGTATCACTGTGACTTTCATGTCCCAGTCCCAGCGTTTTGGAACATGCTGCAGGCATCAAACTCAAAATGAATGAATATTTTCTAAAACAACAAACATACAAAAAACAATAAAGGTTGAACATTAACTATCTTGTATTTGTCATGTATCTAATTGAATACAAATTTAAAAGTATTTGAATATCATTATATCATGTTTTCCACAACATCCCAACTTCATTGGAATTGGGATTTGTATAGGCTATGTAAGGCACTCTCCCTGTCATGTTAGGTAATGCCAGGGAGACAGTCACAAAAACTTAGACATTTCCACAAATTCACATTTTTTAAGGTTCATAAACAGCAGACAGCTTGCTGTAAATGTAGAGTGAAGGAGAAGCAAAGAGCTTTTTCTTACAATTTAGCATTCTCATACCTACAAGTTTAGAGGGGATTTTTATTCTTGATCTTGCATCCAGACTCTACTTAATTAACTCTGCTCCCCACCAGACTCCAAAGCCCGTTTCACATGATCAACACAAGCTCTGCTGTTGTTACACCTTAAGACCCTCATATTGATTTCACGCCGGCGTAATATTTGGCATCCCTTTCTGTGAATTAACATTGTATTATGGCACTCCAGGAGCACAGGGTACACAATGGATTGTCCGCATAAACACAGCAGTATGAATCCACATGCCTTTAAAATGCCTGTTACTGCCTCTATGTATCTCTCCTGACACCTCTGAAACCTTTACAGTGAAGAAGACACAGCTCCTTTCTCATTATGTTGTCTGCTCTTCTCTCTGCTTCATATATTTCTTTTCCCTCACCTGTTCAAACCAGAAGCAGATCTTCTTTCATTGCTTCAGCCATGGGGGACCTGTTGTAGACTTGCAGCAAAAACACACCATAAACACACATATTGTGCTTGAGTCATGAAACTCTCACTCATTTTCACACACCACAACATCCCCATAAAGCAGAGACGATGTATAGGAGTGTGAGCAGGCTGTCCAGCTGTATGGGACTCTGAGGGCCCTTAAAGCACCGCTGGAGCGTCCCATCCTGCTGTTAATGGGGTGCCAGAAACTTTTGGTCACGCCTCGCTGCTCACCAAAAACTCTCCTCTCTCCATCCACTCTGACTCGACAAATTTCCTGACCTCCACAGGGTGGGGTTCGAGGATATTTGCCACCTGGGAACTCCCCGAGGCAGCTGGCTGGACAGCCGGCTGAGGGTGGGGGCGGTCCTTCCTGTCCATCCTGCAGACAGGAGTACGAGCACGTCTGCACCACCTCAGCCGGTGGGCCTTTTATTCACTGCGACAGGTCCCCCCAACCCCTCCTCCTCTCTGAAGGGCTGGAACGAAGGGGCCACGACCCCCGGGCCTGAAATTTAAACTCCTTGTAAAAAAGAGTTTGTTAGAGGAGAGAAAACACCCATTGAGACTCGTTTTTTTCCCTCTCTGTTTACTCAACGTCGGGTCAGCTGAGCCGAGGGAAAACAACATTCCCTCTCCACACACTGGCCCACATTCCGGCAGCTCACCTTTGTCTCAGGACGGGACACACCTACAGGCCGTCATGCACCTGTGTCACTGAACTGAGTGTTTCGTCTTTGACTGACAGCCTCCAAAATCCAAACACTTCATGACTACGGCTAACACCAATTAGTATATTTATTATATGGAAATATTTTAGTGATAAAACAGTAAAAGCTGCCAACTGTTTGTCTGTCCTGTTACCACAAGACAGATTGCACAAAAAGGTAAATAGAGGAAATGAAAGCCAAAGATTCAAAGACCTCACTCGGTCATCTGGGGACATGTGATGCTGATTTGATGGGCTAAGACAAGACGAAGTGCAACACATCAACAGAACACTAGGGCACGACATAAGCATCTGCCAACCAGCTAAATGCATCTGGAATTTAGCTGTGGCTGGTGCCACATGGTAAGGATGTCCCAATTTTAACTTAAAGGGATAGTTCAGTTGTTTTTGAGTGGCATTGTTCAAGGTTTACAGCACTGGTAAATTTAACTGCCACTAAAGCCACTGAAGAGCTTATCCCTGATATAGCACATGATGCCACCAAAAGACTTGAAATTAACCGACATTTAGGTTAAAGCTTCCCAAAAACTGACATCTGGCTACATTAATATTCTTTACAGTACCTCTTCCCTGCATTGAGAACTTTTTTATGATGCACCTTCCCTCAGGTGTTGCATCATTGTTGCAGGCATCAAGACATCAAATTCAAAATGAGTGAATGTTTTAACAATGACATTTATCAGATTCAAAATTAAATATCTTGTCTTTGTAGTGTATTCAGTTGAATGTAGGTTGACAAGGATTTGTAAAGAATTGTATTCAGTTTTTATTTACACTTTTCACACTGTCTCTTGAAATTGGGGTAAGTAGGTGTAAAGTCTTCTGTTAGTTATGGCTGCCATAGTAGGCCTATATCCCTTATATAAAGGATATCATAGAGGAGCAGTGGGTCTCAGAGCCTCTTTAGTGTCAGCAATGTTTTTCCATGATAGATGACATCCCCTTGAAATGTGCTGTGTTATTCTTGCTCACTCTTTTTGCCTCATGTCAGCAAGAATTATTTCAGCCATCCAGCAAAAAAAACACTGTTACATTTTTATATTTTGGAGATTGCACTCTATGTTTTTACTGTTCTCATATTCCTTTGTCTGTGGATGACGGTTTTAAGCCTTAAGGAAATCCTTATGACATTTGAGATACCTTGTGTACATTTTGTTGCTTTATATCCATTAATGGCAGTACCCAGACTTATTTCCATCATACTGAGATATGATGAGTTCTATTTGCTTCAGAATTCAGTGGGTGCACTGTAAAAATAAAAAATGCTTTTAATTGATTTTGACAAATGTCATCTGTGACAATTTTTTGATAAGTGTTAATGTCATTGCTCTCCTAGGAGGCTGAACCTTACATTTGCTTTGGTGCAGCCAAACAAGGACATAAACTGAAGTTGTGTTTGTGCATGTGTGCTTGCCTGTGAGTGTGTTTTTGCCAACCCCACCACAAAGACACCAACAAGCCAGTATTTACATTTTTTTTGCTGTTGCTCACAATTAATGCAAATAAGATGCATATAACAGTGACCTTGAAGACTGTGCAGTGGCTCAGTCTCTTTATGATGCTGGTGCCTCTAAACTAACTGATGCAGCAGCTCATGTGGGATGTAGGAAACAAACACAGACACACTAACATCACAGGAGTCTGCGGAGGAGAAACAAGCTTTAATCAGCCAGAGGTAAACAAATCACTGCATCGCCTTTAACAGACAAACAGTAAAACCGTTAACCCTTGTTGGCTCAGTGTCTACTAACAACAAAGCATGACAAGTTTCTCTGTAACATTCGTTCAATAATTACTGGCTAAAATGCTTATTGAGCTTCCTGAAAGCTGTAGGACGTCAGGGGGACCTGCACTACAATGGCAGTGTCTCTGTCAGCTAAATGAAGCTCTACACTAATATTTTAAAGAAGGCAAATACTGTTGTGCTGCAGACTATCTTTCATGCCTTTCAAAGTATGGATAAATTGTTCAGCTCAACTGTTTGGCAGAGGTCATCAATGAATTCTGGGACATTTAAAGTTTTAAAAAATAGAACATTTCAAATCATTGATACGATTCTGTCAGCATTTCAGGAAACAGTAAAAACTACAAACAAGCCAAACACCAGATAATTTCTTGGTGTGGGGTTTAAAGGTTTAAACAGTTAATATTTGATAATGTGATGACATAAAAATGCACAAATATTTGGGACAAAATCCATCAGAAAAAGCAAAAAATGTTTGTACATAAAGTAGCAATCAAGAAAACTTAAAATAGACGATACTGTGCTTGAAACTTAAAATGTTTCTGACGAATAACAGATTTTATATAAGTAAATCATCACCAGTAAGTGGCTCAGTATTTAGAAAAATAGCTATGGTAATTCTCATAAAAACGTTAAATCCCACACAAAGAGAATATCACTTAATTTGGTCTGTTTGCAGTTTTTCTGTATCCAAAAAAAGCAATGACTTATTTTTTTAGATAGATATACCTGAATTTATTGACCTCTGCCTAAAAGTTGGGCAGGGAGTTAAAGGTGTAGTCAGCGATCGTCTAATCTTCTAATCTAATGCACTATTTGTCAAAATCACCGTATTTCTCCTCTCCATCCACAAGATGTCACCACTGACAGCATGCTAATAAAAAAGTCCAGTTTCAATACACAGCCTTTGCTCTGAATTTCAGCAGGTAAATACTGTGACTCGGGCCGAGCCACCAAAACAGGGTACACCCCCCCACATCCAGGGGGCGATCATACTCATGCGCAGATCAGACAGAGGGGAGAGGGGGAGTCGTAGGTTGCGTAGGGTGCACAGTTAGCGTAAGAGAGAGATACAATAGGTGCAGTAGCAATGGCTGAAAAACAGCCGAAAAGAAAAAGGTCAGAGGAGTGAAAAGTGAAAAAGAAGGGCTATGACCATGAAAGAGCAAAGACCCGGGTCAACACTGGAGTTGCTTTCCGACGGTGGAGGGAACTCCGCAAATTTAAAGACCTGAAAACGGACGCAGATGTCGCCGTCTTTCTGCTGGATAGGTAAGAAACATTAGCTTTGTGGTGCTTCACATAAACAGCCGTCGGACATTCATCTGCCAGAATGTACTGTTGTTGTGATGTTATCAATATTGTCAGTCGAGTTGTCTGACGAGTCGGGGTTACCTTAGCTACGTTGGTCAGCTAGGCAGGTTCTACGGCCGTTTACATGACGATGCATGTCCATCAGCTTTCGGGTGGAGCCAGGGGTGAGGTATGAAGGGAGAAGCGGGTCTAAATTTGTTTATCAACAACCTCTCCACTCATTTTCTCCTACATCGCTGACTACACCTTCAAAGGGTTAATTTTTATTCACTGAAAGTCCTCTTGCAGCCCACCTGCAGAACCTTCAGTGCCCCCCATTAGGCCCAGGTCCACAGTTTGAGAGGCACTGTTTTATTGTATAGTGATAAATTATTGATACACATCAATTGTCTTTGCATACAGTCATGCTAACTTACTAAACCTGTAAAGCAGATAAATGTTGACCTTTTGACATCAACATTGACATTTCTGTGAGCTAAAGTAGTCACAGTAAACACACTGACACTGATGTATGAAGAAAATAAAAAATGTACATGACCATGATTCAGAGCATGCCATCGTTAGCATACCTCTCAGAACTTTTTGGATGTGCTTATTAAATCAGGCTCCACAATGATTTACTGATTTTTCAAATTCTTTGCTGATTCACTGTAACACAATTCATTGTTCTGTTGTCCTCCTGTAGATAAGCCTCAGGTCAAAGTGACATTGCAGTTTGGGCAATTCACTCCGCTGTAGCTTCACACTCCTCTGTTTCCACCTCCTCATAGTCAGCCTTTCAATCAGCCACATGCTGAAGCTTTCCTTATGATTTGTTTATATGTGCAGTGATACAACAAATCTGGAGGACGCCTGCAAGACCGCAGCTTTGAAATGCTACGCTGAAACATAAATGACTGTCGATTTATCGGTGTTGTGTTCACTCATCTTAGCTAATGTGGAAACACGTTGTTATGGACCTCACTGTTTCACTCTCCAGCTGAGGTCGGGCTTTGTACCACAGATTTGTTTCACAGACTGGGCCTGGGGGCTTTGGATAGTGTGCTGGATGAGAGGGAGAGTTTGTCTCTGAAAAGTGAAAACAAACCAAGAGCTGGAGCCCATCCAAGAAAAGACAGACACCTTTAGATGGAGAGGAAGGTCATGAAACCGGAGAACTCATGGAGGAAATCTAATCCTACACTGAAATGTTTCTCAGCATCTGGAAAATTGAATCTCATCCCTCCTAACTGTCTCAGTATTTTCCCTCCTGTATCCCCACCCAAATCGAAACCCCCCATCCTCGCCTCCATCTGGTCCTGAACTCAGATGCAGTCAGCTGCTTCGTGTTTCCATAAAGATGAGATGTGAACATCCTGAAGAGCACCTGCGCTCTCTGGAGAAAACAAAGTTGGCTTCCATCAGTGACAAACAAATTATTATTAAAAGCATAAAAACTGATAAAAACCTGTAGGGAAAAAAACACTTTAACAAAGTCTGGTTTATATTACAAAGAAATTAAAACTTCCACAACAGCCATGTTCCTTCAGTCTGCAAGAGATTATCCTGCATATGAGTGTGCTGAGGGTATATGTGTGTGTGCTGTGCTTGCTTGGGAATTAACTGTGGGTGTATAAACAGTGTCATGCTGCAAATCCCTCTCACAATGCAGAACAAGTTCATCCCCATAGCTCACAGTGATGGATGATGTAGACGCACTTTGAATGTGTTTGACTTTGTGTTTGAATCTGTTTGCCGTGTGCTGCCTTCTGATAAAACTTTTACACCTGCCTACTTTGTAGGTTTAAATACTCGTTCAGTACAGAAGCCCTTAGTGGACACTAAGGATGGGACTATACACTTAAACTCATGATACGGTGCACCTCAATATGCCCAAGTCACGATACAATATCAAAAAGTAAAAAAGGAAAAATATTACTGTGTAATTACAAATTATTTATTTTTGTTTGAGTTGCACACAGGAAAACACAAGGCCCAACAGGCCAAACACAAACAATAACACTCTCTCTAACCCTAGAGAGCTTAGAGAGAGTAGTGGTGGTGGTTCATGTTTGTTGTGTTGGAGGCAATGTATGGAATGACAGCATAGCAAAGTTTTCAAAAAGTATTAGTCCTGTCAGTTACTCTATTGTCGTCTTCGTCTTTTTTTCATGAGAAAGCCAAAATACTGGCAGACAGATGACTTGTATCCAGGCGGAGCGTCCTCAGTTTCGACCTCATTCGACTCCATCATTCAGCTTTTTGGAGGCAAGGTAGTTGGTGCTAATGTTAGGTGTCACTACTGGTCACATGCGCTATTACTGGATGTGGCGTCTTTATTTCGCGATCCATTTTTTTCAAACTTGATGCATTTTGTCATGTACTGTATCGCGATATTTCGCCAAACAATATTTCATCCCACCCCTAGTGGACACACAGTATATCCATACATCTGATTTTAAGTGCTAAGGTTGTTTGATTTGTAAGTTTTGTTGTTTGCTTGAACACATAAATCTACCTCAGGATAAACTGTAGATGGACATGAGCTGGTGTAAATCTTTCCATGTGACCACTTAAAACTGTTTTACAGCTACTCCCTCATACCCATTCATACTCATTCATACAAACATCAATTCTATTCCAATTGGATTTCATGTAAATAGTAAGAAACAGAACACAATGAATTAAAACTACTTTTCTACCTATTTTCAGTTGAAGACACTACAAAGACAACATTTGTAATGTTTAATCGAATAAGTTTCATTGTTTTTTGCATATTCTCACTCATTTTGAGTTTGATGCCTGCACCATGTTTTAAAGAAGCTGGGGCAGGGGCCTGTTCACCACTCTGTTACGTCACCTTTTCTTTTAACACTCAACAGACCTTTGGAAATTGAAGACTCCCCGTTTTGAAGCTTAGTGAAATTCTTTCCCATTCTAGCTTAATTTACTTAAGTTGCTCAACAGTCCAGGGTCTCTGTTGTTGTATTTTGTGCTTCATATTAATGCGAGACAGATCTGGACTGCAGAAAGGCCAGTCCAGTACCTGCACTCTTTAACTATGAAGCCACACTATTGTAACACATGCGGTTTACATTGTTTTTTTGCCAAAATAAGCAAGGATGTCCTTGAAAAATTGATGAAAAACTTGGATGGCAGCATGTGTTGCTCAAATACCTGTACTTTTTAACATGAATGGTGCCTTCACAGATATTGAAGTTACCCATGCCATGGGCACTAACGCACATCCACTCTATCACAGATGCTGGCTTTTGAACTTTGGGGTGACACCACTCTTGATGGTCCTTATCCTCTTTAGTTCATAGGAAATGACGTCCATGATTTCCAAAAGCGATTTAAAATATGAGCTCAGACCACCGCACACTTTTCCCCTTTGCATCAGTCCATCTCAGATGAGCTCAGGACCAGAGAAGCTGACAGCATTTTTTTGTTATTGCTGATACATGGTTTTCACTTTGCACTTTTTCAGTTAGAGTTTTAAGTTGCACTTGTAGATGAAGCAATGAATTGGGTTAGCTGACAGTGGTTTTTCTGAAGTGCTCCTGAGTCCATGTGATAACATCCTTTACAGAATGATATCAGTTTTTGATGCAGAACTTCCTGAGGAATTGAAGGTCACAGGAATTCAATGTTAGTCCCCTACTTTGTCACTTAAGTGAAAAGATTTTACTTTATTCTCTGTGCTTTTTGAGATATTGTGGGCTACAGATGTTGAAATCCTTCAATTTCTTGCTGCTGTACATTGAGAAACATTTCACTGAGACTGTTGGACTATTTGCTTATGCAGTTGTTCACAAAGTGATGAACCCCAGTGCATCCTTGTTTGCGTAAGCTTGAGCCTTTCAGGGTGTTCTTTTTTATACTCATTCATGACAATTACCTATTTCCCAGTAACATGTTCTCAAATTTGTCAAATTTGACACAAAAGCATTCATTGGGCCCTAATTTCCTGGCGCAGCATAGGGTGGTGAAGCCTGGTGAATCCTGCGCAGTGACAATTTTGCCTGGTGCACTGCCATGCGGAGCCAATTTGGCAATTCGATCGACTGGTTGTGACGAGATGGGTGTGATGGCCCACCAGTGGGACGTGCCATCATATTCAGGTTGGCGCAGTGACAATTTCGTGCCAAAAAACTGTGCGGAAAGTGTGCTGAAAGCTCACCAGCTCCAACCTGGTCTATTCTTGGTGCAGGCGAAGCACACCCTCCACAGCTGTAATTTGGTGACAGGCACACATGTGCGCACATGTCACCAAAGCCTCAGAGGCAGGTATCCAGAGCTTCATTGCATTCTTTGTTGCATGTTGCATGCCACACAACAAAGCATGACACTATGGATGCCACTTTGACTTCACAGAGGAGAAATTTCAGGATTTAAGATGGAGAGGCCGAACTGCATGTGTCGTATCAGCAGGGAGAGGAGAGACCAACTCTGCACAGCCTGTCCTTAAATGTGCTTATATGCCTCCCGCTTTTACATGTTTTTTTTGCCACAATTTATTCAGTCACATTAAGGATACACAAAATCATTCATGAGAAAAATTAATTATATTTCAGTGCGCAGTGCTTTGACTGCTGGTTGGAGAAGGAAGGAGGGAGGCTGAGGAGAGCCCTTCCTCCCCTGGTCCAGTGATTCAGACCAGGGGAGGACGGCTGCATGCGCCAGCCTACAGAGGCTGGAGTCAGTGGAGGAGAGATTGAAATTGTCACTGCCCCTCTTCCGCAGTGCATTTAAAGGCAAGGAGAGGTGATCATATGATTGGCGAAGACAACACTCGACTAAACCCACTCATGCCTTCTCTCCTCCCTTTCGTCAGTGGGAGGGATGGAGGCATGGATGCACCTCTGTGTGCCTTGGTGTGCAATACATGAAAGTGCACTGGACACATCCCGTTGGTGCGGGGCAGGTGCAGCACAGGGCGTCTGGTCAATAAAATTAGAGCCTTTAGACTTCAGACAATTGATTCGATTTTGAAAGTCATTGTGACCTCAAATTACCAAAAAGACACCCCGGCCCCTCCTCTTGTCCCACCTCCATGAATCTATTTTCTGGCAACTGTTTACCCCCTGCCTGAATATAATTATAGTTCTAATTTGATGTGTGTGATTACTTTCCATCAAGAATAAGATCAGGCTTGTTTCTGTTACATTCATGTTAGAAAGTTTTCAGATGAAATCCCAAGTATTTGATCCTTAAGATCCTTTTAAGATTCTCATAGCTCATGTACTCATTTCTCATTCTGAAGGTACATTCCCTCGAGTCATACACCTCAGCTGTGTGCATTGTCACTATAAATAGCTCTGTGGAAGAGACCAGGGATCCTCCCTGTATTTGTCTGCCTCTGTACTAAGAGTGTGGACCCATGCAGCAGAGCCAAGGAGCTGTTTACCCATCCTTTGTGCACTACAGGCTTCACTATTTGCCCTGCAGGGAGTGCCCCAGCTGGAGGGCCTGTCCCTGTGTTGTAGGGTGGGATGGGTGGAGTGAGGTGGTTCAAATAAGCATGGAAAAATGTGAGTGGTAGATGGTAGAGAGGGGCTTTGAAAAACTTTGTGATTTATTGAATTGAGGTGTCTGTGGCTTGGCAGAGGAGTTCAGGTCCTGTCACCTACAGGACTAACTTTGCTCTTTCTTCAGGTGAAGTAAAGGAGGCTCAGGTTGAAGTAAGCAGGCCAGTACACGAGGCTGGTAAACAAGCATGAGTAAGAGTGTGTACAGAGAGAAGCTTACAGGTGCAAACATCAATCACATGTATAAAGTTCTTCACAGGCAAACAAACATCTAACAGCTCTGGGATTCCCCAGGCATCTTTCATACAGTGTGTTTACATGCAGTTATAAGAAGTTAAGAAATCTTCTTAAGGGTTGTTCACATGGAGGCAAGTTTAAGAGAATCTGTCCAAGTTTTATCTTATGGGGATTTATCCACATGAAACCAGAACTGTGGGGGCTCAAACATTTTTGAATCAGGGCACCAGAATAAATAAATCTCAAAACACTGCCCTTGAGGTTCCAAGTGTACAACGAATACGTACATCTTCCAAAACAAAGATCTCATAGCCCCACCTCTCCCTTAAAGGATAAGTTCGGTTTCTACAGATTTCACATTGTTTATCGAATGAAGTAGAACAATATACTCACCCAGAAGGCTTTCCTGATCCAAACAGTGCTTCAGGAGATATTTAGATCCAAAATCGAGCGGCAGACATCCGTATAATGGAAGCACACGGGGCATGTATAGCGCCGCTCCTAAAACTGCATTAATCATCCAATATTTCCTCATGGTCCGCTCGCGCTACTCCTCCAAGACATTCCGGGGTCGCTCCACCCATGTTTTGTGACTGTGCTGACCTCTGACCTGAAGAATTTGTTTACGCTTAACTCCGCGCATGCACAGTACGGCTCATTGTTTCAGGGGAAGACCGCTGGCTACACAACGACTTTCTTCTTCCAGTTTTGTGCAAAATGGACGAATATCTATTGGATGAAGATGTTGTGGAGGAGAACTTTGAATATGATGGGTGTCCTTACAGTTTTGAGCCAGAGTTTCCAGATGAGGAGCTCATCGAAAGGAGGAAGCCGAACTGCGCATGCGCAGCAGCTGTAAAGAAAGTTTTCAGCTCAGAGGTCAGCACAGTCACAAAAACATGGGTGGAGCGACCCCGGACTGTCGTGGAGGTGTAGCGCGAGCAGACCATGATGAAATATTGGTGAAACTAATGAGTTTTTGGACGATTAATGCAGTTTTAGAAGCGGCTCTATACATGCCCCGTGTGCTACCATTATACAGATGTCCGCCGCTCAATTTTGGATCTAAATATCTCCCGAAGCACTGTTTGGATCAGGAAAGCCTTCTGGGTGAGTGTATTGTTCTACTTCATTCTATAAACAATGTGAAAGCTGTAGGAACCGAACTTACCCTTTAAAATTCATGGGGTCCAAGCCCTCACCCCTCCAGTAGAGCTGAGAGGTGATTCAGAGGTCTCTGCTTTAGGTGACTGAGTTGTCCAGAGATTTGAAATTGGGTGCAGAAGCCAGAGTGAGGATGAGGCAGGAACTGAGCCAGGGAACTGCAAGAGACGGAAAAAGGTTTCAGTCAAAAAGCTAAAAACAGAAGCAATTCTTCTGAAAGGCTAGAATGACACTAGCTGTATGGATGAGTCTGATCTGGCAGCTACCAGCTCCTGCACACCAGGTCCTACTCCTGCTATCAAGCCCCCCCACACACACACACACACACACACACACACACACACTGACAGACTAAGCTGGTCAAACCTCTCTGCACATCCTCCACGTCTCCCTGAAGTTGAACTGCACAAATATTAGCATAGCAGATACTTCTGTTTGCCCCCTAAATGTCACAAAAGGTACAGGAATAGAGTTCATCTTATTCGTACCAAAAGAAAGGAAACAGTTTCCAAATACAAGTTTAGTGGACCAAATGACCCTTTGTCAAGCTGCCCTCCTTGGTTACTGTAAAAAAATGTGTTGTTGGTGCTAAATTATTACATTTAGATCTCCTCTTCCCAGTATTTTGTGTGTTCTGATAATCTGCATGTATTCTGCATGTTCATGACGGCATGCTATTTTGCTCATTTGACAGACGCAAGCCTCGGTGCACCCGGTAAGAAGATCAATTCCATCAAGTTTGCACGTGTTTTTATACACCCAGACCTTAATTAAATCAGACCCTAGGTGTTTTATCCTACATCAACCATCAACAGAAATGACATAATTTAAAATAAATGTATACTTTTGGACCAGTTAAACCCAATTTGATGGCAGCAACTGGATGTTGCTGTATTAATCAGTATCATTTCTCTTCAGTTTATAATCAGTATAGATGTGAATACTGATATCAGAATGACCTCTCTATCCATGTTTTTATTGATTATACCTCCATAATTTCTATCTTTAAAGTTATAGAGACATGAGGACCCTCTTGGAAAAAAGCCACATCTCAAGGAGCTAACTTCAAATAAGTTTATATCAAGCAGAGAAAATTTTGGTGAGGACAGATTTATGGTGTGGGCATCCGTAACTTTGTTTACTAACACTGATTCTCATTTTTTGCCCCTTTGTCTCTGTCTGGGTGGATACTGGATGTATGTATATGTATATATGAGTATATTCAGATTTTATGTGTATATATGTTTATGCATGTATGTGTATAATACTTAAAAAAATGTGGCTTCAGCCTGTTTTATTTGTGAAGTCCCCTGAGATAACTCTTGATATGAACTGGTGCTATACAAATAAGGATCGATTGATTGATTGATTGATTGATTGATTGATTGATTGATTGATATTGATTATTATGGAAATTGTTTTAAAACAGCCCTATTGGGCAATTAAAATTAATTATTTGAAAAATGCCCTGATTTGCATCTGTAGTTAACAAAAGCTTTTGAATTATCTTCATTGCAGAAAAGCACAGACACAGACAGATAACTGGCCGCAAAGGCATAACCTTCTTGGCTGAGGTAATAATTTAGGAAATTCCTGGTATACAATCTTTGTGATGCCATCTTACATCAGCTGTCCACACCAGCAAAAGTATTGTTTATATTTTTACTACTTAGTATAGAACACCAAAAACATCTCCCCCTCCAGTGCGTGCATGGATTTTATGTGATTTTAATGTTAAAGTTACAAACTAAAACGCAATCACTTCACTTTATTTTTTTTGTTTTAAGCCTGCAAAGATAGAAGCTGCCTGGCTGGATTAGCTCAGCGAGTGTTGTTAAGTGAGGACTCTTTGATTGGTGGGTCAGTGCACCAATCAAGGAGCAAACAATTGGGAAAGAAGGCTTTTAGATTATCTGCACCTTCTGCATGGAATAATCTGCAGACTGAATTTAAGCTGCAGAGCTTGGTGTCTCTGAATGTTTTTAAATCTGCAATGAAAGCTCTGGAATACAGAAGTTCTGAATGTCACTGTTTTAACTGATGGCCTTTAATTGTTTTCCTCACTCCTTTGTACTGAACTGAGTCTGTGTGACTGTTAAAACTGTGTTTTGCTGCCATTCTTGGTCAGGTCTCCCTTGGAAAAGAGATCTGCTGATCTCAATGGGACTAACCTGGTTAAATAAAGGTTAAATAAATAAAATAAAACAAGGTCCTCTTAAGACTGAAAAATCCCATACTGTTTAATCAAAGCATGACTCTCTCAGCTTGTACTGTGTGGTTTAATTTGGGTTCAGGTGAAGGTTTATGTAAACACTCAGTTTGGTCTATATTATGCAAATGAGTAAAACAACCTCATGAAACAAAGGAAAAGTTAAGCAATTACAAAGACATAAACCCAGGAGGCTCAAAACTGCACGGTGGTGTCAACATCTTCAGATACCAAAATTAACTATCAGCCAAAGTGGGATTAAAAACACACATGCACATTTCATACCACTTCCATGATAGAAGCCCATATGTACATGTCCAAGTTCACTAAATCAACTACTTTTTCTTCTAATAACAAGTAAAAATAAAGTTCTCTGGATGCTTACTGTCCCCACATAGTAAAATTAGTCTGGCCCAGTTCTGTCCCATATGATGCACTTCATCTGGCCCACATACCACAAAGAATGACGGTCCTTTACTGGCCCTGATCCATGGGATATATTTCATATCCATTTGGAAGGCATCCCAAAGAAAGTGATTGGAAAGGCTTTTCAAGAAAACGTGTGAATGTTTTGTCACATTCATTATTAACCAGTCCGAGACTTGAGGTTGCCTTTCACTCTTGGAAAAACTACCATTGCCTCTTTGTCCATAAAAGGACGCTGAGCACATTCATTTCAGCTTGAAGCTTTTCATGATGGATCTGCCAGGTGACAGGTATTGAATCTGGCAGATTAAGCAGCCTGGTGAGGTAAGATTTTTCTGACATTTGAGTAATCCATCTTGAGATTAAGTTCTTTTTTGATTATTTTTTTAGCAATCAAAAACAAAAAACAGTCAAATAAGTCACTGATGGGCTAGACTTGTACCCTGCTCATAATACTGATAAAAAAGAAAACAAAGTAACATGTAATATTGTCATTAAAATGGTCAATATAAAGTTATCATGTATGCCTACCTTAGGGTTTTATAGCAAGACAACATTTAAACACATATTAAAACAACTGAACAACTGAAACAACTGAAAAAACACAGAGAAAACAGAATGAAAATATTAAACATATGACACAGAAAAAGCTTTAAAGAGTCTTAAATTGTGATTTTAAGAAGTAACTATATAATGATGAAAACAGAATGACGACGAAGAGCACAAAGAGACAATGCTTGACCACAGGGATATCAAATGCAAAGAGGTACACATTCAGTGAAAGGAGACACTAATTTACTGAAAAGAGATCCAAGGTGATACAAACAGTTTACAAATAGCCGCAGCAGAGTCTTTGTCGTCACTTTGTGTTGGTGTCAGTCTCTTTGTGGTACTCCTGTAAGGAAGGGTGGGATCTTTTTACAGGTCTGGGCCTAAAGGCTGAATGTGTCATTATCTGTCCATGTACAGTCTGTCTGTCCATAGTCACACTGTCAGCCCGTGTGCAGATACAGGAATACAGCAAAGTCCTTTTTCTCCTTCCTCATTTCATTAAAATAAATCTGTGGGTGAAAAAAATGGAGGCATTTTAAGATGTAGGCAAACTAAATAATCTTCAGGTTTAATTAATTAAAAGATAGGTAGAGCACTGTTTACACTTCTGTTAAAAGAAAAACAAACTCTGAGTATAATTTAATAAATAAGCATTTAAGTAAGATTGCATGCAAATATTTTTGATTGGTGATGAAACTGCACGAGCTGAAGCTAGCAATAAGCAAACACCCACTCACTTTTCCAAATGTGAAATTGTTTGTGCAATTTAGACAGCAAATGGGAATATGCTCCCCAAATTGTATTCATGGATAGGTAAAGATTATTATCTAAACTGCATGAATATGATACATGCCATAATAAAATACTTTTTTTCTTTCAGAGCTGCCCTATCTCTTTCCTTTTTAATACTCTTTTTTTCCAGTTTTGTCGAGCCTGTGGACTCATCCTAGAAAGAGAAGTGCTTTAAAACAGGTTTATCCTCTAGTACAGTGGTTCCTGACCTTTTTTGTCCTTGGAGCCCCCCTAGATGAACCTAAGAAGGGTCAAGCCCCCTCATGACCTACACAAAATAAACCTTATACATCAATGTACAAAATAAATTAATTACAGATTTGAATTGCTCTTTCATGGATGAACTCAAGACAAAGTGGGCTCAAACAGAAAACTATGCAAAGACTTTCAAAGTAGTATTTCCTTTGAGTGTTGTCAGTATTTAGATAATAAATGTCAACCTAAGTTTTACAGCCTCAAAATGACAGAGCCTCACTCAACCCTGACACCCTCAGGCACCAGCCCCCAAGGAAAGGGCCTGGCCCTTGGGTTAGGAACCAAGGCAAAGCTGTCCAAAGCTTTTTGGACACTTCATTTTCTGACATGTTAGCACATTGTGTGTGTGTTTATGTCAGTGGCATTTGCATTTGTGCCGCAGTGCATGAACTGGTGCACCAGTGTGCAAAGAAACTGAAACTCAACCCTTACAAACACAAACAAGGTAAAAAGTGTTTGTTATTTACAAAACAATCATCACAAGTAGCATCTAATTTACAAATGCTGGTGCTACCAGCCAAACACCACAAAACATGTGTTGTTATGTCCCAGTAATAATTACACAGCGTTGCTTGGTGCAGAAATAAGTTCAACCAGTCAAACTGGAAAATGAGCGTTTGTGGTACCCAACGCTGCTTTATCCACATTTAGCCGTGAGACAGTGTTTGTGTCAAGCCCTTGTTGCCAATCTATATGTGCAATTTAGACAGTGAGCAGGAATTTGTCTGCAACGTTTATGACCGAGGAGTAGCTCAATCTGTAAGGGTCTGGGTTGGGGAACAAAGGATGGCCTGATCAAGTACCAATCTTAACGTACTAAGAAGTTGGTTTGGTGGCTGGAGAGATGCAAGCTGACTTCCTGTGGCACTCTTGCTGACTACAACAGTATGCAATGCAGCTGAAAGGGGTTGGCGTCCTTTGCCTCCAGAGCCTCGGGGTGAAAGATTTGCACCCACGCATCCTTAAAAAACTGCATTGTAGTAAAAACCTATGAATGAGGCAGGGTTATTGCTGGTGGTGCAGAAAAGTTGTCAGAAATGATGAATAGGTCCAGACCCGAGACCTGAGTACAGTCTTATTAGCATCCAAGGTTTGGCAACATTGACAAGTCCATATTAGGCTTTTATTAAAATAAAACTCATCAAAAATTAGTTAAATATGCCCTTCAGTGTGATCAACATGTGTACTTGTCTATAAACAAGTAGATGTGCATCGCTGGTGCAGTTGGATAGTGCGCTTGGTCAGTGATCGGGAGGTTGCAGTTTCAAGCCCAGCTCCGGGCAACACATGGCGAAGTGTCCTTGAACAAGACACTGCTGCATCTGGTGTGTAAATGGGCATGAAAGGGCTTGAATGTGTTAGACATACTGATGGTTAACTAACATAGAAACTCAGGACTATCAGTGAGTGAATGGGTAAGTGTGAAGCAGCTTTGAGTAGTCAAAAACTAGAAAAGGGCTAGAAGCTCAAGTCCATTTACCATTTACAACAAACAAAAGTCGGTTGCATGAAGACCTCGCCCTCTTCCCTTTATATGATATCAGCAACTGCCTAAAACATCTTGTTTCCAAGGTCACAATATAGGCCTACCAGTGTGACGTCATATTATTGTTTCATCATCACTTTTAGCCCATTGACTCATGGTAGCACTTCCAGTGTGGAGCATAGTCTTTAAGATAAAAAAAGAGTTGCTGATGAGATGGCACTTAAACAGTGCTAAACTGAAAAGTCATCGTTTAGTTGATCTTTGAACTAATCAGAGTGGGCTCGACCCACAAAAAGAAAGAAGCCTAGTATACACCCTTTATATAAACCTAATTTTGTGTGTAGCAGAAGTGACTATGAACATACCCTTGTCATCGAAAATGAAAATATGAACCTATTTTAAGGCAAAAATGTCATTTTAAATGATAAAAAAGAAAGAAAAAAGCAATCTGCAATTATAATTTAAAACAGTTAATATTGTAAGTAACGAATTTAAATCATTGTTAAAGTGTACATGTAATTGGGTAAGACTTGGATCTAGGAGACCAATAGTTCTTTCATTGTCTGTTCAACTTGCTTTTCTAAAATTTCTCAACATATATCCAAGTATTCTGGATTTTGCTTGAAACATGTCTTATCAAGGAAGGTAGGCCATAGCCTTAATTTGAACTCTGAATTTAAGTAATGCAACTTAAAGAATGGACAAAAGTCAAGAAAAATGTATTTTCATAGCTAAAAGATGCTTATAATGCGAACAATTCTCCAGACTTTTGTTGTATACAGTCCAAATACTGTATCTCCTCACTCACTTGTCCAAACATTGCCAACCTATTTGTGGAATTTAAACGACACGCAGTTCATTCAAAAAGGTAAATTTATTTAAATGATTAAGTAAATTTTCAGCTTTTGATTCGCTATGTCCTTATATCCCAGGCAACATGCTTTCTTTGCTTAATGGTACAACCCTCTGTGTGCAAGTGTGAAGCACAGCTGTATGAGAGTGAGGGACAGATGTGTCTCTGGATGGACTCTTCCACCAGAACTCATCAGAAACTCTGTGTGACACTCTCTCCCCTCCTTCCCTCTCACTTTCTCCCTCCCTTCTCTCGGCGCACGAACAAAAAGACATCTGAGCTGTGTGGATGAGGAGGAAAAGTCGCAGCACTTTGTACAGCTGCGCTCCGGTTTCACAGCGTCCCTGACAGGCGGAGAGGCGCGCTGTTTTACGCATAGCCTGCAGTCCTGCGGGGCATTGTAGACATTGTTTAGTAGCTGTGTAGTAGACTCCTGAGAAGACACCGGAGCGGCACAGCCTCTGATAACTGGATACTTGAGTCCGCAGCAGAATTTGTTTTTTCCAAGATAGAGGGGCGCTTCTTGTTGGAGACGCGGATTGTGGCTGCGTAAAGGCGTGACGCACGGACGTTTGACTTTTAACGCAAGACTTTTAAACGAAAAAGCAGATTCCCATCTGACTGAACTTGACTCTCAGATCTGCTCCAAACAAGCTGGCACGTCAAAGGAGAAGAAAACAAGAGTTCACTGTGATCTCGCCCTGATTTTCGCAGGGGTGTCCTCCTTGACGCGGTGACTCTTGGTCCAACCTTGACTTAGTTCTTCGTGGAACATGTTGTGAAAAATTTCCCGCGGAGTTATTTATTCATTAACTATACGGGCTGTTTGGAGGCAAGACCGAACAGGTTACTGGAGGTAAGCAGAGGGGAGTCATGCCTGAAAAACTGGCTTCATTCTATTAAACGCTGATTGGACGTGAGTCAGCAGGGAGACGACACAAGTACCAGATTGAGGACAAACATTTCCAACACTGCAGAGTGTTTGAGTGTGTATGTGTTTTGTCCAGCCCTGTTGGAGTGTTTATGTCACCGCAAACAAACTTCCATCTAATTAGGTTTTATACAGGCTTCAGGCTGCAAGCGCCAGTCAGCTGTAAAGTTAATTCCCTGACCTGGATAGCTCCCTGTCTGTAGAGAGTCTCAATTTAAAGAGTCTCAATTTAAAGACTCATTTGGCCTCGTGTTCTGTCTTTAATTACACAATACACTAGAAAGTTGACTGAGTTTCTGATATTTGTTTCTTACTCTCTGTCTCTGTTTAGGGTCATATAGGCTATATATAAATATATTTGACCCTAAACAGAGACAGAGAGTGAGTATATATATATACATGGAAACATGGATCATGATTTATGAGATGCAGAGCTCTTCAGTTTGAAGCACAACAAACAGTGGTAAACAAAATACAAAACTACTTATGAGAAACAGAGATCTCTCTCTGCAGTTCTGAGGTAGAAGACAAGACCTCTGAATTTAATCTCAGGATAACATCAATGGAGAATTAAACAACCCAAATTTTGATATTAAAGTCAGAAATCAAAGATTGATCTTCCCCTTTCTGAAATACTGATTAAAGAACAGAACTCTGACCTCAATCTCTGAATTCTGGCTTTTCTGTGAGATTTCTGTATCTGTTTTCAGAATTCTGAATTTTTCCAATATTCCATATTTTTTTTGTTGAATTATTCTGGTTAATTAACATATTTCAAAGGTCCAAGTTTAAATGTTTACTTTATTGTCATAAATTCGGACTACTTTTCAGATTTCTGAGATCAAAGTCTGAATTTTGACTCAGGTTTGTAGTTCTGATTCAACCTTATTCTGTATAAGACTAAAAACAGAGTTATTTAAACTTTATTGAATTGTATTTATTTGTTTGTTTGTTTTTGAATTTTGACTATTCTTGCAGAAATTTAAAATTAAAGTTCAGTATTGAATTTAACTTCTAAATTTAGCACTTGTGTTTTTTTCAGGATTTAGATTTTTCTGTCTTTTTACACGTTTTCAATGAGTTTTGATTTGAATCGGGGATGTTCAACTCTAATGTCCAAATACTGACTTATTTCTCAGGATTTAGCCCTTACTCTCAACATAATGAAGACAGAATTCTGAAAGTAAATACAGAATTCCTATTTTAAGGTCAGCATATTGGCTTTTACCAACATTTGAAAAGAGTGTTTTCTTTCTTTTCTTTTTTAGTGGCCTTGATTGTTTGTGTACTTATCCATTATGCTCCTTGAGTCAAATTAAGACTTGATGTGCAGGACAACCTGCTTTTAAATACTTAAGTAATCACAGGACTGTAAAGTGTGAATTGATAGGATAATTCTGTGGGCCCTATGACTGAGTGACACCCCCAATTAAAACACTAATGTTGTGTTGTGTTAATTATTCTAATGAGGTAATAGCTTAAATTATGATGACAAAATAACGTTTAATTAGGTTATAACTTTTGATATGGTGCAGGTCCCGCTTGCTTGTGCTGCAGACCTTGAATTAAAATGTGTGTGTCCTTGGCAGTGATAAAAACGTCACCTATATCATCCCAGCTCCGTCACGTTGGTCCCTATGACAGACACAGCAAGTTACAACTATCTATATAAAGACTAAAGCCCAAGGAAATATTTCGAACAATGTTAATGCCCAGTAAACCCAACAGACCAAGTAATTTTTATCATTGATGAAAAAACATTAGCTTCCTTTTTCTAATGACAGTTTTTCAGGCTCTTAAGTTTTCATGTGTGTAATGAAATGTGCTTTAAACAAGCTATAGTGTAGTGATGGAGCCCACTGTAATGTAATTGCATGGGGCCCTTGGTTTCTAGAAGCGCCCCTGATTCAACATCTTATTTCATAATATTATCAAAAGGTTGTGGTTTTAAATACGTTCTTGTACATTTAACATAAACATAAGGAAAGTAGATTCACTGACTTTGTAGGAAAAGCGTTGCTTGATGACAGTATTCACTGAAATGTAGAATATTATAGTAGGGTCAACACTACATATTTTTTATTTTTATTTTGTGGAGTAACTAGTTTACTCCATGATAAATCCGGGTAAAGTAACGATTCTTTCAAAATGTATCTAAGTAGCACTAAAATCCATCACTGAAAATTGCATCTATGACTCAATCTATGAATCTGACATATCAGTTTTTCATGTTGGCGAGTGTGCCTCGATCTCTCGATTCAACAGTCTAAATATAATGTTCTCCATCCATGTTCTTCTCCAGGGTGCTCAGACTCAGACAGGACTCCAGCCAAGAGTTGGAAAAAGGATTTTTTTTTGGCCGCGTAAAAACCGAGCAGGAGGAGGAGGAGGCGCCTCTCGCGTCGAGCCAGAGCCGCTTTAGATGGATTCTTTATGTTTGCCTCAGCCTCAGTGGAGACAGTTTGCTCTGAACACTTACACACCGTAAAACATGTCACATCGCTGTGTATGGATAGCCGAAAACATGAGCTGCATCCGGCGAGGGAGAGGAAGAAGGAGAAGCGGCTCTCCGGTCTGCTCCAGCGCGCACTTGGAGCAGAATGCGCACAGGACAGCTGGTAAGAGGACTTTAACTTTTCTTATTTGACAGACTATCAGAGTCAGTGAGAGGAATATCTGAGTGCTTTTCATGTTGCAGTGAAAGCAGCCCGGTCTCTTGTCTTTGTGTTTGCTGAGACAACACAAGAAGCTGTTTGATGTTTGGCTTCTTTTCACATCAGCAGCTCTTTTCTGATCTCCAAACCTCCTCTCACGCACCTGCCAGCTGTATTAGACTCCTCTCTGACAACTAATCACTGAGACTTGGACCCACTTTGAGACTTCATTTAGTATTTACTATTTAGTGGGGTGTTGGTGAAACCCTGCCCACGAGGTGTTTTTGTTCTTTGTGCTTTTATGAAGTGAAGTTTTCTGATTTACTATGTGAAGTCTTTACAAGGTGCTAGAAGGTGACTGTGAATGTTGAGGAGAAGTAAATCAAAGTGACAGGAGGTAAAAGGTGTGTGTGTGTGTGTCTGTGTGTGTGTTCTTATGGATGGAGAGGAAGCAGTGGTGGTCAGGAAGTCCTCCAGAGGTGCTGTGGTGGTGGGCTGCAAATCTAAATATCAAAGTGAGGGACAGACACACGCTCACTCACAGCTGCATCCCTTTCCCTTTGCTGCAGCACCTTCATGGGGATCAGGAGTAAATGACGTCTGCTGCACAACTTTTTGGTCTTTATTGATGGTCATTATGCCAGAGTAGTGAATTTTAGAAGCTTAAAATTGTGCTGTAACACTATTGTACCATCTACACATCATGTTATCAAACGTGTATTAACAGTAATAGGCTTTTGTATGTCCCCTCAAAAGTTAGTCTTAAGTTAGCTTAAATGCTAAATGCCAGAACAAGGATATCCCAACTAATTTCATCAGTGTCCAAATCCATACATTAATGACTGGGCCACTTCTCCTCACTTTTACTTTTTTACAGGCAAGACTTTCAGATTAAGGGATGGCCCCTGTTTGGCCGTGGCACCCCCAGGATTGACCCCTAATCAGTAAATAAAACAAAGCTCCATGCACTATAGAGAGAAGACACCAACTGTAAATTTCAGATACAAAACAGGAACAAGCTGCTAAACATTTTAATAATGTTAATTGAAGATTAATAGTGCAATGTGCCTAATGAAACAGTCCTTAAAGGGATATTTCAGTATTTTTGAAGTTGAGCTGAATCAGGCTCCTGGCAATCATCAGTGAAGTGGATGAAAAGGCTCCCAGCAGCACAGTACGTTTAAAGCAGGGGTTGGCGATTTGATTTAGATACACTTTTTGTAATACTGGTTAAAATGGTCTTTATGACCCGATGGTAATCAACTCATAATGTGTTCTTAAAACAGAGCGAAAAATATCTGCTACCTACAGCAGGAGTAAAACAGGGAAAACCCCAACCAATAATCATGTCGGGACACCTGTTTTTATCCAATCAAATCCCGTCGCCATTCTGCCCGCCTACTGTGCGTGCATTTTCCAAGCTCATACCTATCAAAGTCCGCCGGAGAATGCTTACCTTTCAAGTTTTGTCTTTGAAAATAAGGGAAGCCTGCCGTGGGCCGTCCCACAACCCCAACCAAGCTCCAGTATCCCTCACATTTTAAGACAGACTTACAAGAAATCTAGAATAAACTCTTTGTTTTTCTAAGTTTGTTCTGCTGCTCTAATCTCACGATAGCTGCCACCCAGGCTACTGCAGCTGGACGTTCTCGTGAGGCTTTTTCTTCTTTTTCGGTTTTACGGCGGTTGGCATCCATCATTTTGGAGCATTACCACCTCCTTCAGGCTAGAGACAGAGCTCAGTTTGGAGAGGCAGAGGAATGTTTTTAGGCGGAGCCCTGAGGAGATGCTACTTTCAAATTCATGCTAGTTTTCCAAAATCGGCAACTCCAGCTTTAAGGAGAATGAGCTGAAGTGACCGGTAAGATACACTGCTGGTGGCAGGTGCATTTATTTCATTTAATTGTGTGTGTTTTACGGAAGTCCAACCCACAAAGCAATTTTTGGTCCAATCAAAAATTTGTGACAAATTCTAGGGCATTTTCTTTTTCCTCCATTAAGTCTCTGTGTTTGGCACTATTTCAAGATGCAGAAGTGTCTCTTCTGGCTTTGTTCATAAATTTAGCTGATCTACTGCTGTTTTGCTTTATGGACTCTGGCAGACGCAATAATGGCAAACAAAACTAATACTGAAAGAAATATGAGTGACTTTGACTCAAGTGTTGGTGATCTTTCTTCACTGTGGATGCAGAGAGCTACCTTTATGAACCAGAGTAAGCAGAAGAAGAAATTCTTCAGAATGAGATTTAACAGGTGGAGTCAATGCACGCTAACAGGAAAATAAGTGACCATTTGTTTTATCATAAAATAGAGCCAAACACAAAGACTTCCTGGAGGACAAGTAAAGCACCCTGGAACATTTACTGGAAAATGTACTGTGGGCTGCAGGCCACAGTTGACCCCTGGGCCAGAGTTTGGACACCCGTTTGGTGTCACTGCTCTGCTTCTCTGTCCCAACATCTTAATGATATGATATCTGTAATGATAGTCCCCGTCTAACAGGATGTTGTTTAGAACTTAAAAAATTTGGTCTCATAGTTCCATCTCGATGCCACATCCATCTCCTCCTTTTGCCCTGCTGTTCTGTATGTTTACACCTGTGGCTTTTGCATGTGCAGGACACTCAGTGTTCTCACAGATCTATGCCTCTAAAGTAATAATACAAATCATCAGGAGCAGTACAAAAGTCAAACGTGCCAGACTTCCTGTCAGGTGGTCCGGAGGTGTCCCAAATGGGATTGTGATTGTTGTTTGCTATGACACTCTACATAAAGCTCCAAACAGTTCTCAAGGCTTACAGGTCCCAGAGCCCCATGACTGCCTGGTCAGGCTATGATCATGTTTGATCCTGTAGTTTGACTGTGGCACTTTTCATCATATCCATTTACACCAGACAGATGGATCCATCAGTAAGTGTGGTTCTGTTTGAGGTTCTTCTGTTAGAGGAGAGTTTTCAGCATGTGGTTGATTATTGTTGAATTAAAGTTCATGGTATATTTCCGAAGCTGTGGAGCCAACTCTGTTTCAATACAACACGAAAGTTAAGACATGTACTAAAATAGTCAGAATGATTCCTCTGTCCTGGAGGATAGTCAAGGCACATGAGAAAGTTCAAAATGCTGATGTGGGCTACTACAGGCCTGAGCATTAAAGGGATAGATTTTTAAAGTGGGGTTGCTTGAGGCCCATGACACAATAAAAAATGATTGCTAACAAAGGAACTTGTGAGCTTTGTTCCTGAGGAGAGATATCCAGGGGCAGAAGTA
Source organism: Scarus forsteni (assembly GCA_036419115.1). NCBI lineage: Eukaryota > Metazoa > Chordata > Actinopteri > Labriformes > Labridae > Scarus > Scarus forsteni. Next base: position 4,264,409 of record JAZDUH010000271.1, read on the forward strand.
AGCTGTACATAGCAGTAGTGGTACAGCAGTATGATACATAGCGTGCACAGCTCCACCAAAAACTTGTAATTAAACGACTCATAGGTTAAAACTACTCCAAAGACAACATTGGCTGGACGCTACCAACAACCCTTCAAGGCTTACAGTGTAAACAGAGCCTTTGCTGAATGTTAAAGTGTCCTTAGGGGTTGTTTTAATAGGATGTGTTTAGAGATGTTACAAGTTTGAACATCTTTTTTGTGGGTTAAAGCAACAGAAAGCAACTTTGTCCTTTTTAAAGAGTTCTTATAAAGTATTAATTCAGTAAACAATTAAATTTGATTTTATACTACAGCATAAATGATAATGGGTAGCCTCCTTGATATTGTCTATTACTACACCAAGCAATATTTTTAATCAAAGAATACAATCAGATAGGAATGGGTACCGAATTCGGTACTTTAAGAGGTACCGACTGAATTCTGTAGGTACTACCGAGTATCGATTCACGTAAAATAAAACGGTACCATGTTTAGGTACCTAAACGCATCCTTGTGACTGTGAGGGAGTGGAAGAGGCAGGCATACTATTGGGTAGAGTAGGTGAATTTCTATACCAGACCTAAAAGCAGCACAGCAATAGCGTAATGACGTCAGCAGCCGCGGGCGCTCAGTCAACAAAGCAAGCATGGCTGAGAGAAAGTGCTCGAAAGTATGGCTCCACTTTATTAAATGTGATGCAGATTACACTCGCTCGTTGAAGAAATTTTTGGAACAACTACAATGTTACAACACAATCAAATTACAGTTGAATGTTGTTTTGGTACATTTCTGTTAATTTTATATATTGAGACAAAAATTTTGAGATGTTAATATCAAACAAATTCATATTTATTACCACACAAAAAACATACAAAAGTACCGAAAATTGGTACCGTTGAGTACCGATACCGATTCCCAGGTACCGTGCATTGGTACCATATCGGTTCAAATGTGTACCCATCCCTACAAGCAGATGAATATATGATCTTTTTTAATCAATAAAGGCCAACAAAAGAGATACCAGCATTTTTTTTAGCCAAACTCTAACTAGATGTTCTCTACAGAGCTTTTTAACTATCTTAATTTTCACCATTAGTGAATACTTATGGATACTTTTCATTCCCCTATACTGTAATTTGTCAGGATTTGGCTATTATAAGATGTGGCACAACAAACAACACGGTGCGTCACCCTTATGAGTGGATGAACTTTCATTCTTGCTCTCTGACTCAGCTGCCCACTGACTCCACCTCATCATGTGCACACAATGACAAAAGCTGCCCTTTGATGTGAAGTCTGGATCTTGTTTTTTGCATCTTTTTTTAGCATTTCAAAGCTTTTGTACTAGATAAATGTGTGTGAGAGAGAGCTGTGGATTGGCCCGAGACAGGTCACACAGCCTCGGCAGGCTTCCCCCCCTGAATGCCAGTAAAAAGTGTGAAAACATGCCATGAAACAACCGTTGTTTTTCTTTTCCCGTGTTGGTCAAAATCGCCAGTTTGTTCTCAGGTTCAAACATGAGAGCTTCACCTCTGCTTCAGGCATCTCACACTCCCCCGTCACGCCACCACAGCTTTCACTTCCTGCGGTCAAAGGTCCCAGGGTCAGTGGCCCTGCTGAGGGTCAGGTACAGCAGGCGGGCGTGCTCTCTGAAGCAGCGTCCTGCTGATGTGTGGTCTGGTTTGTTTTAACTGGCATGTGGCTTTACGAGAGCGAGCGTGCTGTTTGTTGGTATTATGAGTTTAACTCTCTCGTCTCCTCATGCTGTTCTGTGTCATCAATCTTGGTAAAGGTCAGATGAATTAATTGTTAAATTAGCAAACTGTTTATCATGAATACCTTTATTCGCATAGAAGCAGTTTCATAAAAACAGACAGTTGCTGTGAACAGGCTCATTCACCACTGACTAGTCCTGCAGGTGATTCCACCAACAGAGAGAAGTTTCTGCCCCATCATATTATTGCATATTAAGTGTATAAACACAAGTAATAATATATTATAAATTATTATTATACAAAACACCATACACATCAATCTTTGTAGAAATTATACTTTTTTAAAATATTTTTAAATGGCATCCAAAACACTTATACATAGCATTTCTTGCCTGTCCCCACAGCCAAACGCTACACTTTACTACAATTCATTATGAACAAAATCCTTCCAAAGCAAATTTTCTTTTGCATTTAAGTGTGACTCCATATTCTATCTACACTTCTAAAACAAAAGTTTCACAAAAATTGACATCATTTAGATCTTCTGGAAAGTCAAGTGGGGAAGACCAAAAAGTAAGTTATTTTTTTATTTTTCCTAAATTTTATATATTCATATCTATATTCATATCTATATTCATATTCATATCTATATATATATATTCTATATATATATATACCATATCTATATCTATATCTATATCTATATATATATCTCTATATATATATATACATATATATATATATTTATGTATATATATATGACATATATATATATATATATATATATATATATGTATATGTATATATGTATATATATGTATATATGTATATGTATATGTATATGTATATATATATATATATATATATATATATATATATATATATATATATATATATATATATATATATATATATATACGCATATATAGAGAGATGGTCAATCTAAAAACTCAGTCCTGTTACCTAAGTCATCTCTAAGACAACATTTGTTGATATCAAAAGTAAAATATTCAGTTAAATCTTAAGAATGTGCTCCACGTGCTCAAACTACTAGCATAGATGCTAAGTGGCTAGATTTCACACAATTGCTAATTTTATGCTAAAAACTCATTGCTGTTACCCTCATTGCTGTTACTCAAAGAGTAACAGCAACAAAAAAAGTCATTTTTTGTCATAAATATTTGTGTCTTCATCATGTAACCAACCATTTCTTCTAAAATAACTCTTTTTCTAAGGGGAAAATATTGTATGTGGTTGATATTCTTTTAAAAATGGTTTTAAAATTTTGAGTTTTGGTAACAGCAGAGAAAAAACTGAAATGATAAACTGTCGAAAGTTGCAATAAATTAAATAAAGTAGCCTGAGATTGACCAGTACTCATTTTGAATGAGTAAATGTGTATATTACTAAATTCTATCTTGAAATGGAATGAAAAATGAAGTTTAATTTTGAAGAGTTACAACAAGTAAATTGCACTCTTTTGGCGGAATGACTCTGCAGTTGTCTTTGTGGCATTTTTAGCAGCCAGTTATGAAGCTTCAAGATGAATACTACTTTGACGGTCTTTGTTTTCTCTGAAAAAAATCCTTATTTCAAGGTAATGTTTTATTTAATGGTTACATCTTATTCATCATATCAGTCCAAAAAATGATCTTATCCAAGAGACCCTTACATTAAGGGACGTGTTTTGCAAAAGGAAAGTAAGGAGAGAAAGAACTAATTTTTGAGTAGCCCAATAAATACTGACACTTCAAAACAATTCCATTTAAACTTTATTTTGCCACACTTCCCTGAGTGCTTGGACTGGTAAAAAGCATTGTACTTAGATCATTGCAGATGATTGATGTATGACCATTGGAATAGCAAGGTAGTATCTGAGTCCTGCTGCGTTCCAGGCGACCTGTAACTTGGATATTTCCTAGTTAAAATCTTCGAGTTCTGACCTGAAAGCGTTCAAGGCAAAATACGACTTCGGTTTGAGCGCAAGGAATTCTTGTATGTAAATGAACCAACATGGTAGGCATTATAAGATTTATGCTTTATCAACTAACTCATTTGAGTGTAACAGAAGCGGGGAAATGGCGCATAAGGTAACAGAAGCTTATACTTTACAGTGTTTGTCATTATGAAGAGGTTGCCTTATTGGTAAGGTAGTGATGTGACGTCACAAGTCGTAACCTCGGAGTACATCGATCTGGTACGAGTTCACGGGTCGTAAGTTATGAGTTCGACGGCCGCTCCAGTGCATTTTCACGAGTTACAGGTGGGAAAAACACGAGTTACGGGAGCCTGGAATGCAGCATCAATGTGCCAATTTTAATACCACAAACTAACAACACATAAGTTGTTGTTTATTCCTGTCATTTTTGCTTTTCATGTGTTTAACATCATCAAATACTAAATCATAAAACATTAGAATTATATTAGAATTATATTTTTTGCTGTTAGGCAAATTATTTTTATGTGTATAATTTTTACTTTTCTTTTTTGTTTTTGTTCATAAACATGTGCATCATTCAGAAGAGTTAAAATGTTGGTGTTGGCAAACTGTCAACATGAGCAGAGTTAATTAGCCTTTTGATAGTCAAATCCCTGAAATGATCTCTCAGCTGAAAATGAACTGGAGTCAAAAACAAGTGTAAAAATTATGTTTCGATTAATCAAATCCACTGGATCTTTAACTCTGAACCTGTCAGGAACACACAGAGTCGATCATCCTGCCTGTACCCACTGAGCAAGTACAAGTCTAATGTGTTTGCCAAACAACCTTGGTATCTCTGTTTGAGCTGATTTTTCTCATTATAAAGTAAGTAAATACAGCAATGCTTACACCTTAAAGTGTTAATACAGAGGTGCTGATCAAAAGTCACACTGTTAAGTGTTCCAGAGGCAACAGTTACACTTGATAAGAGTTGAAGTAACAACTCTCTAAAAAGAGTTTAAAAAACATTTTGTGGTGTGGACAGATGTAGATGTGTTGATTTTAACTCAGAATTTTTTGTGTGTATTTTTGTCTAAGCAGATTTTGCTGTGTTGTTGGCCACTTCCTACGTCTGAGTGCATTTTATAAACGATAAACCTCTGAAAATGATCAAATCCATTAGCAAAAACTAGCAATTCAGTTTCTTTACTTTACAAAAAATACAGATTCTATTTTTCCAAGTAATGCTTTTGTGAGATAAACACTTTTATCTCCAAAATACATTTTATGATAGTGATGTATGTTGACCAAACATTTTACTCTGTTGTATTGAGATTCCAAAAACACTAGAAAATTACTCCAAATTCCGATGTGCGTTTTCTGAACTTGCCTGCCAGAGCATTCAGTTCTTGTTTGTGTTTGGACTAGCTTACTTAGCACACCAGAAAGACAGTTCAGTGCACTAACAGGGATTCATCTGGGTTATAGCCCACAGAAGAATTTTGGATTGATGGAACTTAAAAAATACATATCTAGATGACTGGATGATTGTTATGTCAGTAACATTCATTGTAAATCTACTGGGTAACCAAGTGTGAGGCACTACTGCCAAGAAATAAAGTACATAAAGCAAGGAAATTTAAATTTACAAAGTTTTGTAGAAATCTATCTAAGCCTTTGCATTAAGAAATGTTTCTCTGTTATTTTTTTTCTTTGTTGAATGAAGAAATATTGTCCAGCACTGATAGAAATCTACTGAAACAGATAGCATCTATGCTAATCTTAGCATTGAAAAGAGGAGGGGGATAAACTCTCTGTCCCCTCATAGTGGGTGGTTGTTTATAACAGCAATGGAGCTGTAGCATGTAGCGCTCTGTATTAAACCGAAACTGAAATTTAAACAGAGTATTAAGCAGACGGTAAAACCACATTCCCTATGTATCAGGCCCTCTCTGCTGAGAAAGTCTTGAATAACACACACTCATTTACAGAATCACAGACATGTCTCATCATACTTTATAAGTTATAAGGCAGGATATGCTGCTATATATTTAAACAATGAATTAATACTGACTTGGAATATGTTTTAAATAAGTTTAAGAACAGTTTTGTTTGTTTTGATAAATAAACAAACTGTCTGGGTTTTGACTGTAAACCAGAATAATTCCATCAGATTGAAGAAAAACTGAACATATTAATTTATATGTATATATTTTTTTATTTTATATTTATTTATTTTATTTATTTTTTAAAGAACTTACTGTTTTTTAAACACCATACTCAAGAGATCTGAAGGAATCTTGAATCCTGTCCTACCAAATTTGATTATTGAAATTTGTTTTTATTGCAACAAAACCATCTTAATTTTGATAGCTAACATACGCTGTGCATTGCCAGTGTTGGTGAAGAATGAGCTTGATATAAACCAGAATGAGAGCTGGCACGGGGGCGTAGCAGGTAGTGCACATGCCTCACAACAAGAAGGTTGCTTGTTTGAACTTTGTGTATGCTGTTGGGAATGCATGTTCTCCCAGTTTATGCGTGGATTCTCTACAGGAATGCTCAGCTTACTTCAACAGACCAAAAAACATGCTTGTTAGATTATTTCCTGATTCTGAATTGCCATTAGGTATGGGTGAGTGTGTGGTTGTCTGTCTCTCTATGTGGCCCTGAGTAGGGATGGGTACCTTTCACATTTGAACCAATACCATACCAATGCCCGGTACCTGGGAATCGGTATCGGTACTCAACGGTACCAATTTTCGGTACTTTTGCGTGTGTTTATGGGGTAATAAATATTGATTTGTTTGATATTAAGATCTCAATTTTTTCAATGCAAATTTATTTCTCAATATATAAAATTGAACAGATATATATCAAAACAACATTCGTCGTTACGCTCTTGCTGTGCTGCGTTCAAGTCCGGTATGGAAATTCACCTACTCTACCCAATAGTATGCCTGCTTCTTCCACTCCCTCACAGTTACAAGGATGCGTTTAGGTACCTAAATATGGCACTGTTTGATTTTACGTGAATCGGTACTCGGTATTACCAACAGAATTCGGTCGGTGCCTCTTAAAGTACCGAATTTGGTAACCATCCCTAGCCCTGAGATCATCTGGTGGTGGGTCAAGGGTGTAAACTGCCTCTTGCCCAATATCAGCTGGAATAGGCTCCACCCCCCTGCCACCCAAGAATAAATAAGTGGTGTTTCTCTATGCTTTGAAGAAGTTGTCAGTCCTAGTCATCAACAGCATGTTTTTTTAGTATCTATGAATGAGGAACAGTTATTTTTGATTGGATGCTCTTACCTTCAAGGAGACAAGCCCATTTTGCAGTTTTGCAGAGTCTCACTTGAGAGAGAAAACCCTGAGGGGAGCAAATAGTGGATAGATGCTACCAACAACCGATTTTGATTGTATAGCACTTTTCACCCTGAATTGACTTATCACACTAAGATGTGGCATTATCAACATTGAAAAGGTTAGCTGTACAGATGTTTTGATGATGACACATTTCTTCTTCCACACATCCAAAACAGCAGAAGTGCTGTTCTAAACATATAGGCCTGAGTTTATATCTTTTTATTACTTAAAAAGTCTCACATGCAGAATTTAAAGCTGTCAGAAGACCCTTATGGTAAATTAAAAAGACAAAGGTGCCAAAGTATCAGAATAATTTTACAAGCTTCAGCAAACTGATCACCCAAGTGACCACTTAAGTAACTGGTATAGTGATCAGAAAAGTGGGTCACAGTGTTTTTAGGTTGGTGGGAATCTGTCATGTAAAGATGGATGTTAGTGCAGTGCACTGGGCCTTGTCTTCAGTTGTGTCCTGGACTCGCTGTGTAATGTTACTCTGGTTGTTTTGTCCACTCACTAATGGAGAGACTGCAGAGAGAGGCAGAGAGATTGATTATGCAACCTGAAAGTGCCACAGGGCAACTCCAATCTGGAAGTGCTTAGAGTACGCAGAGAACCATAGTGATCCCTCAAGGGCAAATTGAAGGAGGCATGATCTGACAAAGAGGAATTTCAATTTGTTAGATGTATTCTTACAGACAAATGTTTCTCATACTACTTCTGTTTTCATAGTGTGGCACAATCTCGTGTAAGCATGCTTGGGGAATGATTTCTGCCTCTGATGTTGAATTGTTTTGCTGTTGTGGAGCACTTTGACTTCTTGGAGTTCAAACAGCTTAAATCATTTAGAACAAAGGCACAGTTAATTCTTCAGGGACGCTGATGAAACATAAAGCAAACTCCTGTCCTTATCGTAAAATCTCCCTTCTTAAAACAACTTTTTCTCAAAATACAGAAGAATGTTAACAACCAGGCGCATGTTTGTGTCTGTGAGAGACGTTTTTTGATACAATAAGCTGTATTCTTCTGAAATTAGCGGGTCAGATTCATTAATCACAGCGTCTGAGGGGCCGCTTTGAACCATCAGGCCAGGTCATTAAACCCAGCCTGTCTGGGGCACGAGCGGGCGACACGGAAACACTTTGGAGAGCGCTGGTTCACCCACAAGACACACTTATAATGACCCATGTGTGTGTGAATGTGTGTGTGTGTCACAGATGGCCACTCTTCTGAGCGCTAGTCTCGGGCTCAGTGTGGGCTTAATTTGGAGGAATAACAACATAAGATGGGAGCAGGGAAAGGTCGAAGGGTGGGTGGATGGTGGGAGAGGGGATTTCTTTGGGTGGGTGTGGATTTGTTAAAAAGGTGAAGGAGTTTTGGCGCTAATTGGTGGGAATCGTGCAAATATTTCTTTTACAAAACAGGGTATCAGTACACTAGAATTTAAAACATAGATACAACTAAAACCACAAATAATGTCCAAAACAGTTTCAAAACCACAGCAACAAATTAAGAAGTCCTAGATTTCAAAAACAACTTATATATGTTTAGAAGTTCCAAAAGAAGTGGGAAACTTTTGCACACTATCTAATTTGCTCAAAGACATTGATAAAACATCGAGCCACCCCTTTCCTTCAATTGGCAAGGGACAAACTGATTAAAATTTCATCCATTTCTTTGCAAGGTAAAGGGCTTTGTGTTACTTTTCATCAATGTACTCACTGAATGGACCCACTGCTCACTTTATTTGGCTCACAGTGGCCTTTGCTCTAAATCTGAATGAATAAGATGTGCATCGCATAACTCACCATAACACAGGACCAGAGTGAGCCATGGCCTTGTTTTATCAGCTGCCTAACAATGACATTTTCAAAGCTATTCAGCTGAATGTTGACATGGTAACAATTAAACTGCAACTATTTCAGCACAAGTGGGAGAGTGCATGAGCATAAGGTTTCTCTTGCAGTACTTTTTCATTCATCACCGCAGTTATAGGGACAGAGAGCCTGGGTGTAAAGTCTGCGCAGTCAAGCTTCACAGGTGGATATAGGATCAAGTCATCCTGTCAATATGAAACACTTGTTTTGCTCAGTTTGGGACACCTGTGTCATATGCTTCATCTGAAATAAGACTAAAACAGGATAATTAACATGGTGGCTGCCACAGATTTGGGCTCAGAAGTCTCCTGTAATCTTCTAAAGCTACTTTAGTGTTAGACTCGCCATCAGAAGTTTATTTTCAAACAGATTTCAAAAAACAATGAGACATGTGCCATATATTTTAATACTGTAGTTGCATGTGAATTTGTGCAATTAAAGCGATGTGGGAGAAAATGAGTGGAGAGGTTGTTTATAAACGAATTTAGACCCGCCTCTTCATTCATACTTCACCCCTGGCTCCACCCCCGAAAGCTGATGGACGTGCATCGTCCTGGAAATGGCCGTAGAAACTGCGTAGCTGACCAACGTAGCTAAGGTAACCCTGACTCGTCAGACAACTCGACTGACGATATTGATAACATCACAACAACAGTACATTTTGGCAGATTTGACAATAAGATGAATGCCCGACGGCTGTTACTGTTATGTGAAGCACCACAAAGCTAATGTTGCTTACCTATCCAGCAGAAAGACGGCGACATCCGCGTTCATTTTCAGGTCTTTCAATTGGCGGAGTTCTCTCCACCATCGGAAAGCAACACCAATGTTGACCCGGGTCTTCGCTCTTTCATGGTCATAGCCCTTCTTTTTCACTTTCTGCTCCTCTGAACTTTTCCTTTTGGGCTGTTTTTCAGCCATTGCTACTTCACATATTGCATCTCTCTGTTACACTAACTGCGTACGCTACGCAACCTACTACTCCCCCTCCCCCCTCTGTCTGATCTGCCCCTGAGTATGACGGGCCCCCCCTGGATGTGGGGGGGGGTGAACCCTGTTTTGGTAACTTGGCCCGAGCCACAGTATTTACCTGCTAAATTTCAGAGCCAAGGCTGTGCATTGAAACCGGGCTTTTTTTTCAACATGCTGTCAGTGGGGATATCTTGTGGACGGAGAGGAAAAATACGGTTTATTTGACAAATACTGCATTAAGATTAGAAGATTAGAAAATAACTGACTACACCTTTCAAGGAAGCGTTCTTTCACTTTTCCCTTTTCCTTTTTTTTTTAGCATGACTGGTATCTGGTTTTTCAATGCTTCATTATTCCTCAACAGTATCAGCAACAAAAAAGATGGTGTCAGAAATATGGCTTAAAACTCCTGATAATGAAGCATCCAAAACTGAGATGCTGCCATTCTATTTATGCAGTTTAGCCAGTGTCAGCTTCTCTCCTTGTCTGTTTAAAGAGATATTTACATCATATTTACATCATCTGAATAGATGTTAGCTTTGCCTTCTCTTTTTATTTTGTGACAGCTCTTCATAAAATATGTGTAAAAATCTGTTGTTACTTTAAAGTTGTGGTACTTTTTAATTCTATCCATCATTGATAGGTGAGATTGTAACACTTAAAACGTGGTAGTGCAATCTGACAAAACAGGCATTGTCAGAAAAAAAGAAACAAAAACTTGAAGTTGCTATGATTGTGCTTTACATCATCCTTCTCATCCATCTCCATTATCTCTGTCCATCCACTCTTTGGCCTCTCAAGCATCATTGTCCTTACATGTGAAACCCAACCCTCTGATCATTGCTCCATTGCGACTAAAATGTGTTCCCATTTAAGGTGAGGCTCACCCAAGTGTGTTCTGTGTGGCTCCCTTTTAAAACCAACTTAATCAGGCAGGAATTTGGGTTATTAGGGTCAGGGACAGGAGGAAGCGGCCTCTGAGAGGGACAGAGTGAAGAGGAGCGGGACGGTGAGGACACACAGATGTGTCGCGTCAGGGAACTGTCTTTGACTCATGGGGAAACACTGGCTGGGAGGAGGAGGAGGATGTTGTCCTGTTTAATTTATCTGATTGAGTCACAAGACATGTGTATGTCTGTTGCATTATGGGGTTTGGATGTGGCTAATTGGTGCTAATTGCACATTAGCTAAACTTTCCAGTGACCCTGCTCTCCTAATCTCGTAGAGTCTGTTGTACTCTGCTGAAGTTACAGATGATGTGGAAAAAAATTACTGCAGGTTCATTACATGTCCTGACTGTGCTCCAAAGACTTACTCCTTCTTTTCAGCTTATGAGCAGTTTAATGTTTCAGTAAGAATAGTTAAACTAAAATAATGTTCAAACTTAAAGCATGTTGCTGTTGTTATAAACCTCAATTCCAGCTGGGATAGGCTCCAGCTCCCCCCCTATATTTGGGACATTGCGTAAAATGTACAATTTTGAATGAATATTTGCTGAAAGAACAAAAATGTATGTCAGTTTAAACACCATATATCTTGTCATTGTAGTGTGTTCAAATTAATGTAGGTTGGAAAGGATTTAAAAGTCATTGTAATGTCTGTCTTTGTTTATGTTTTACACAATGTCCTCACTTCACTGAAACTGTGGTTTTTAATTGAGTGGACTGATAACACACCAAACATTAACAATTTAATATAAATATAGATTTCAAAGCTGCATTTTTTTATTAATTTGAGGGTGCTATTTGTTTAAAGAAATAAGAAAATCATGTGGAATATTTTCCATGAAATATTGTAAGTGAATTTACTACTAATAATTTAGACGTAATTAGCATGTAGAGTGATACATATTGTTTAAAGAACAATATAGTGAATGATGTTCTTTTATTTGTTGGCTCTGGCTGAAATACCACATAGTTATCACATAAGATGAAATTTACAGTTCCCTGCAAAATTTTGAGTCAGGTGTAAAAATGCTGAAAAGTGTGAATACTTTAAAAATGTATATCTTAATTGTTTAATTTTTTAAATCACTTTCTTAAATGCACAGTGAGGAAATGGAAGAAATATCTTCAACAAGCATTGATTCTCAAGCACATTGTTGGATTGTAGTCAACTGTACGATATCGCTAGACAAACGAGGAATGATTGTGGAAGATTTCACAGATCATACACCATGGCAACCCTTAGCACAGCAACAAGACACAAGACACAAGGTAGTTATGCTACATCAGCAAGGTATCTCCCAATCAAAGATTTCAAAGCAGATTGGAGTCTGAAGATGTGCTGTTCAAGTAAGACCAGATGCAGCGGTTGGTCAGGTTGATCTTAGTGCTGCAGATAAAAACAAGTCATCAGGGGTGCTGGTTTGGCGTGGTGGTTAGCACCCCATGTACATGCTTCTGCCGGTCCAGGTTCGAATCCAGCCTGTGACCAGTTTGCAGAGTGTCTTCCCCTACTCTCTCTCCCCCTTTCACAAGCCTATCAACTGTCTCTCTCCTATCAATAAATGCACAAAATGCCCAAAAAAACAAACAAAAAAACAAGTCATCATGCTTTCTTCCCTTCAAAGTCATTAGACATCCAATGGCTTTTATAGTCCAAATGTGTGGCAGGGATTTCTCCATAGGCAGCTAAAACATCTATCTATCTATCTATCTATCTATCTATCTATCTATCTATCTATCTATCTATCTATCTATCTATCTATCTATCTATCTATCTATCTATCTATCTATCTAAGCACTTTTTCCAGAAAATTAAGACAATTCTGACCACTCTTGGCCCTGCCAGAAGAAGGAATTGGTAAGGGAATTGATGAACAACAAGACTAATGATACTGATTCCTTAAAGGTGAGGAGAATCTATTTCCGGTGACATAAAGACTCTGCTACCCATGAGCACACGCAGCGACTGTCGTGAAGACATGACCAAAGCCAAAGTGTGTGTTTGTTGTGATACTATAATGAATGCAGTTCGGACCTTCCTCTGAACTCTGCATTGCTTTACAACTTCTTTTTTCAACAACTTACAGGATGCAAAGCGACAAGGTAATGTATCTCTTTCTAGTTACATAGCGGTAGTTTTTGATGTGTGACAACAAGCAATTATTGGAAAACTTAGTATGGTAGTTTTGTAGCTGGCTATATAACGCTACTTACAGCCCGGTGCTCGAGACGTGTCCGAATAATATAAATTTGCTCTAGTTTTAATTGTCTTGTTCCCGAAGTTGAGTATCCAGGCCAGTCCAGCTGTGTCCGATCCGACCACAAAGCTAAGGAATAGCATTTATAGATAACCTATTTTGATGCTATAAAACTCATCTTAAAGTGTGTATTTTGATCAGGCATATATCTAAAAGTGAGACTTTTTTGTAATTACTTAGAAAATCCTCATGGCATCTTTCAGGGAGTTTTTGCAACTCTCAACTAGAAGTGTTTTTTGTTGGCCATCCCAATCAGGGGATTAATGAAATACTATTTTGGGTCTTTTGCAGTAGAATAAAACAGTTTTACACGGTGAAAGTTTGCTTTAAGACTGTATTGTTTAGTTTTAACATAACTGTCAATATTTTAAAAAAATACATAGGCAGCACGGACTGTGAAATGCTGATTAAAGTGATTTTTTAAAAAGTGATTTACTGGTCATCTGGCCATTTAAGGTGCTTCCACACCACAGGTCACACTGACCCATTCACACCTGTTTACACTTGAATTCACTCACTGATGGTTGAGATTTCTGTTTGTTTTCCATCAGTACTTATATTGACATTCTTTCACACCCATTTACAGCTTTGGTGTGCTTTGGTATTCAGTATACTGTAAACGCTGAACATACTGAAAATATGGAGAGCACAGAAACATTTCAGGGGCTTCAATAGTCTGGGAATAAAATATTACAAAGCTGTCTACTTAAATATTTATCAGTTTAGCTCTACTTATTCCTGGTATTTCATTTTCCCATAAGCATCTGCTATAGCAAACTTGATACACTCGTCTTTATGAAGGTTAGCTCCTCACTGTAAAGACAAGAATAGCTTCAAAAAGCCAATAACTCTCTTAATGAAATGTTACTGACAGATTGTTTTACTGATGTTCATGACTGATGCCTGACAACAGCCGTATAATGACGTATTTGTTGAATTTACCAAACAAGTAGTGATTAGTCAGGCATGCAGCGGAGCAGAGAAGTGTGTACACAAAAGGAGAGATTGATTTGCATATTTGAACTGCAGCTTGAGGGAGTGTTGAAATTATGAAGGCAGCTCAATCAACATGGTGTGTGTTGTCAGAGACTGAAATTATGTTGTTTTGCTTGTGACATGAATTCTTGGCATTATATATAAACACAGCAGACATATGAAAGAGGATTACAATTACATACTTATGTTGCACTAATAAAAACAGCTGAAATGAAAAAGTCAAAGTATATTGAGAATAATGTTTGTGTATCGTTTAGATTAAAAATGTCCAAATGTGGACCCCATCTAAGCTTGGATGACTGAAAGCATTTTGGCATTATGTCTCTAGAGTTCAAATACTGACAGCTACACTGTGTTTATAGGCTCAGAGACACAGAAAATGAATATTTACTAAAGCCTGGCATACACATGAAGATTTTTTTCAATCTCAACAGAGAATAAAATTGTGAGAGACCAACACATGATGACAAGTAATAACAGATTTAACATTTTTGTACATGTAATCACCGACCAACAACCCGGGTCTGCACCCCTGCGACTTGTAATCTTGTACTGTCAAACACAACTTTGGTGTAAACAATCAACGCAAATGACAAGAGGGGGGAAATCATGCTAAATGCAGCTAATGATTAACTCTTCTCCTTCTCAGGAAATTTTTTGTTATGCTTGTATGCCACAAACCAGCAAGTCCTCCATTTCTGACATTCATTTATGCTTTATGCATGATATCATTTAAGCTACATTTGTTGTGATTGAGCCAACTTCCCCTCTGATTGGTTCATTTTCCTTTCTATGGGACAAAACATAGAGGGCATGCTTGGCTGTTTTTACTGCTCACCACACTCATCATGATTTCTGATCATAAATATTGAGCATTTTGAATTTATGATTTCAGGTCAGGGCAGCTCCAAGTCTGTTCTGTGACAATCTAGGAGGATGTAATCACTCAAAACACCTCATCAAGCAAGATTATCTTTAAAAACATCAGATATTTGGGATTTGCTTTCTTTGATCAAAAATACTGATTTGGTCCAAAAATCTGTCAGATGATCTTATAGTGTATGCCCTGCTTTAAGCCAACTTGAAAGTGCAGTTATACCAGTCTATCTTTAAAACGTTTACCATTACAAATCAATGAAAATGATGAAAATCAATGAAAAATGACCAAGGAAGAGCTATCACATCCCTGTATTTAAACCAACACTATGTAGTTTTTCAAACATAATATAATCCTTCGAAATTCATTGTGATGGTCCACCACTTTACAGTGAGTTGAATGACACCTCTGTCGTGGTCTGTATCCCTTTCACTGGCGCTGGATGGTGGGAACCCTGCCACACTAAAAACTACACATTTGGACTGCTTTACGGCATACGTCACTTCCCCCGATTCCCGATTCATTTAAAACACGGAAGTCTCGGCGAAAGCCAAACGCGGAGCTGTAACCATGGCGGAGGCAACAAAACACATAAGGAAGAGAAAAGTTTTGTTGGAGAATACAAAACAAAGAAAGCGAGAGAAAAACAAGCTGAATACTCGGACCAGAATGAACATCGGTTTGGCGTTCACTCGCTGGCGTGAAATAAAAGAGGAGGAGGGATGTCCGACTACTATCAGGTAGGCTATGTTGGGCCATTAATTTATGATGAAGTTCCTCAAAAAAACTTGACAGGAAAAAAGTACAGCACAACAAATCCAGAACGTACCAGTTTGTAGTTTTGTTTAGACCTTTTTCAAGTGTGTGATATCGCCAGCTCGTCGTTGTCTTTACTTTTATTAACTTTATCGCTTCAACAGGACGGGGGCGACTTCACGGTAATAAAACCAAGTTGAACTTTGCGATTTTTAACATCGTCATTTAGTCAAAAATAAATACATTACCTCGTCGCTATCCATCCTGCAAACAGCCGCTGAAGACAGAAGAATACTTTTTAGCGAAGTCCTGGCATCTGTGATTTGCTTACAAAACAATGCACGCGACTGGCAGATCTGTATGCTTACGACAGTATGCGCGTGCTAGAGCTCATGGGTAGTTGAGTTCTCTTTGCGGTCAAGCGGGGATCTTCCGTAGTGCTGCTTTAAAGGAGACATATCCATAGACTGTAAAAAACATGGACGCCACGACACTGGGCTCAAATTGAAGCCGCCACGAAAACTGCTCCCCCTGGAGACTGGCTGCAGTACAGGTCAAATCTCCGTCTCCCCCATTCATCTGGACGGGCCAAAGTGAAACTTCAAAAAATTAATACACCTCCTAGAAATATTTCTCCCATCCTTATGCTGTGGTGATATGAAAGTATTATTGGGCTGCGTGTTTTCCAAGTCCTCTTTTTTCTGAAAAGTTTCTTTTTTATTACTTATTAGAGTTTAAAAATAACCGCGGTTTATGGCAGCTTCACAATGATTGTGTACGGCGTATGCTGCGGAGTGTTGCGACCGTTTACGACAGCTGCATCCGGATAATGGCCCAAATTCTCTACTGGCTGCACAATGGCGGTGCCCTGACGGGGGATATTCTGGCTTCAAATCTGTTACATGGTGGAAGGCGGAGCCACGCTACCCAGTTCTTATAATACATCCATGGACTGAGCTTGATAATGGCCTAAAATGAGGATTTTGAGAACGCTATTGTAGGGCAATGAAGGAACTAAATGACTTGTACTGAGGGCAGAAATGCTTTACAGGCATCCTAGTCCGGCATAGTGTAAAGGAGAAACAAGCATGATATGTCTCCTTTAAGGACAGGCAACTACACAAGCAGGTGGGCAACAGCTCTAAGGTCCACCCATAACACAGACTTTTTATTGATAGTCTGACTGTTTTGCCTGTACAATATTTGTTTCGACATCTTAATATTTTCACACAATATGACTTTTTTTGCCATAATGACCTTTTCCTTAATTTCAGGAATTTAGATTCATTAACATTTACATTATTTTTTCACTGTTAGACTCTTTCCTTGGCATTCTTAAACATTTGTTTCCAAACTTTTATACATGAAGGGGACTGTGAGGAGTTACTAAGTAATTACAAAAAAAGTCTCACTTTTAGATATATGCCTGATCTAAATACACACTTTAAGATGAGTTTTACAGCATCAAAATAGGTTATCTATAAATGCTATTCCTTAGCTTCGCGGTTGGGTCAGACAGGGCTGGACTGGCCAGGATACTCAACTTCGGGAACAAGACAATTAAAACTAGAGCAAATTTATATTAGTCAGACACGTCTTAGAGCACTGGGCTGTACGTAGCGATATAAAGTCAGCTACAAAACTACGATGCTACGTTTTCCAAAAATTACTTGTTGTCACACATCAAAAACTACCGCTACTAAACTAGAAAGAGATACATTACCTTGTCGCTTTGCATCCTGTAAGTTGTTGAAAAAAGAAGTTGTAAAGCAATGCAGAGTTCTGAGGAAGGTCCGAGCTGCATTCATTATCATCACATCTTTTGGTGCGTTCCAGTTGTAGTCAGGAGTAGGAATTTCTGAGTTCCGAGTAGGAAATTGCAACTGGAACGTCCCCCAAAGTTGGAATTTCCTACAGGGAACTCGGTGAAACCTCACCACCCCTGAGTTGACAATTGAAGATGGATGCCCCCAGTGTGAACAGTTATTTAGCTCCTGTAATAATCAATTTATTTGCAGTTTTGACTGGGGTGTGTCGCTCTAGATCAGCTGTATACATAGTATTGTTAGACTTATATTTACAAAAATGCTGCCATAGTGATAATCACATTCTTCATGTGATATTTGTGAACAACAACGCAGGGCGTACTAATAGCAGCTAACAATAGCCTGGTAGATCAGCATGTTTTTCCGACTTCAACTGGAAGTCGGAGATGATGTCACTCCCAGTTCCGAGGTTACTGGAACGAAGCATTAAGACAGTCGCCACGTGTGCTCATGGGTAGCAGAGTCTTAATGTTGCCGGTAATAGATTCTCCTCATAGCATCTTTAACATTTTCAATCTTTTCCACAACATTACATCCTTTGAAACTGACATCAAGACTTTCTTTGGACATTACTACCTTTGAAGGAGTTTTTAACCTTTACCTCTGCAGAGGGACTATAGTTTCATCTACATTTGTCTGTCTCTGAGCAAGACTACTCAGAAAGTCTTAATGGATTTGGATAAAATTTCGAGGGAATGTTGGTCAGTGCACAAAGTTTTGTAATACTTAGGGAATCATTGTTGGAAAGGCTTTGGCAGAATTTTGTGTATGGTTTGTTTGATTTTTGGTCTGTCTCTTCATCTGTCTGTCTCTGAGCAAAATAAGCTAAATCATTTACAAATGATATAGAAATTTCCTGGAATGTTGGTCACTGCACAAGGAAGAAGTGATTTGATGTGGTGGAGATCTGAATGTGACCTTGGATGTATACATTTTTCAAGGATTTGTCCACATTGCGAGATTGGGCTGTCTTCCAAATTTTCAGGAACAAGTTGGCTGACAATGTCAGAGATGCCTCGGCAGAGGTTTGTGCTCTCTGAGGATTTTATTTTTTATTTTTTTTACATTTTAACCCTATCATGACATCCTGACTTTTCTCTTCAAAATTCATGATATTCTTCTTGCTATTGTTTCTAGTTTGCAAGATGCCTTTGTAATGTTAAATGATCAATACTATTAACAAGGTAGTAGTTAGTAAAACAAAAGATACTTTCTAATCTATTTGCACTGTCTGCTCTGATGTCCTTTGTCCCTGCCTGTTTCTGTCCTGCTCCTGCTCTATGGACCTCTGAATGGCCCCTTGGGAACCTTTTTTTTAAATGAATTTAGTTGAACTGAAATGTATTCTTCAAATATCCTTTTTCTTTCATTCTTCCTCTCCAATGGCTGGCTGACCCTCCTCCATTGAAACGCTTCAGATTTAGAGTTTGTTTCACTGACCAGAGCCAAGCGCCTTTGGTAGCTGTAATAATGACAATAACTCTTCCTCTGTCGCTCTGAGTTATAATAGAGCAATGAAGGTTGGCATTCACGGTTAAAGTGCTGGTCAGAGAGCACATTTTTACACATTTTCTTGAGCCTTACCGTGAACTGCTGATCTTGCCGCTTTGTTGACGAGCTGTAACTCTGTTGGAAACCTGGAGCTGCATATGTGAGGGCGTTAATCCAGAACTGATACACTTCAAACGCTTTGCTCTCTTCTTTAAGTGTTTCATTTCTTCCTCTGAACGACCATTAGGCACGTTTCTCCGCCGCCTCTGTCTTTAGTGTGTAGGAAAGGCTGCAGGGTCAGTGAAGTGAATCACTAGTCACTTAGATTCATCACGAGGCAATCAATAAGTTTACCCCAAATTGGTCCTTGTAATGAGGTCCAGGCTGTGCTGTTAAACCCTACAGGGGGGGTTTAAAATAGGTACTGGTCTTTTTAGGCTGACCCTTTGGAAACTACGGGAAAGGATGTTTCTAACAGCTGCATTTTTTAAACTTCTTTTTTGGCTCTCAGGGGGTAACTATCTGTAAACACACCATGGAAACACCATAATTAAATGCATAAATGCAATGCTTGTTCTTTTTTGGGACCTGTTTTTCAAAGTTGGTCCAACATTGTTTCTGCATTTAGTGTCTTTATAAGCTGTACTCATCAGTGGCCCCGTTTACATGGGTAGTTTTCTTCAATCTGATTGAAATCGATCTGATTAAGTGAGTCTGATTCGATCTGTATACATGAACTTTGAGTGAAGAGATCCACGTTCAATCTGCATTTGCATGGCCCCAGCTGGATCTGATTGTATTGGGGTTTTTTTTACATGCGCAGAAGGTCACTCTGCCACTACCTGCAAATGTGTAAGAGAAGAAGAGGTGCACTTCCTGCTTTCTGTTCACCTCTAGAAAGATGGATCCACGTTGTGTTTTGTTGGGGAGGCTTATTTTGTTATGGTTACATTTACATCAACAATTTTTAACTTTCGCAGGGTTTCCATTAAAAAGTTTGTTTCTTCCACCGTCCAGTTCTTCTGTTTGTTTGCCATATTTGTTTGGGCACACTCTGCATACGTCACTACGTGCCTCTTATGTACTACGGAGCACCTGCGCAGACCGAACAGTCCCCTCTATCAACCCAATCTGCTCCGCTCAGCCGTTTACATGAAGCATGGGGCTGATTATCAATCGCGTAGACAACCTCTTACAATCTGATCCGAAATACAGTCAGATCCGGGTGAATCCGATTGGCTAAGGTGTTTACATGAGACATTTCTAATCTGATTGACCTTTCAATCTGATTGTAAATAGAAATTTTTGACCCTTGTAAATGGGGTCATTGTTTGCATAGAGTGCCGATATATTTACCAGCAAAGGGTTTTTTTACATTTTATTTTTTAGCTTGTTAGATTACTGTAATACATGACTTTATTTTATTTTATTTTTTATTAACCAGGTTGGTCCCCTTGAGATTAAAAACCTCTTTTTCAAGGGAGACCTGGCCAAGACAGGCAGCAGCAAAAAAACACAAAGTTGCAGACAGATACAAAAGAGACAAAAACAATTTACAAGCACATCATTATGGATTAAAAACAGAGACATCTATGAGCCATATCACAGCCTGGCTATTAGCATCGGCATTGGATAGAATCTGCTTCCATGTCTTTCATTTTCAATTTAACAACATTTAAGGACACCAGCCCCTTGAGCTTTAAATCATTCTGCAAAACATTCCAGTCTGATGGTGCAGGGTACCCAAAAGCCCTTTTCCCAATTTCAGTATGTGCGTTTGGGACAGAGAGCATGATAAGGTCCTGTGAACGCAAGGAATACTGTCCGGTAGTTCTTTGCATGATAAAAGCATATAAATAGGGGGGAAGCAGACCAAGAATTGCCTTATAAATGAAAGTGTACCAATGTATTGTCCTACGGGTCACCAAAGCGGGCCATCCAACATGAGTGTACAACTCACAGTGAGGAGTATGATGAATAGTGAAGTCTTTTTAATTGAAAAGACACCAGCACAAAGATGTGAAAACTCTGGGATGGTGCAGTGTTTTTTTACTGGTTTGTCATTGATTCACTCTCTTGTACACATTTATTGCCATATCATTTAATTGAAAAACTGGTATAATTAAGTCAGTTTTTAAACTGCCAGTATGAGAACTGTGCCACTTATTATTTTTGCACACTCTACATATCATAGCTAAAGCTGCTAAATGAAAGATCTTCAGTCGTGTACCTTATATGCAGATTTATCCACATAGACAGATAGTGTCATAGACAAGATAAATACAGTATGGTTACACTAACTGTGAGCTTGTTCAGAGTAATATCCAACTATGGCTTTGCTGGGACAAAACGTCCTCAGTTATTCAAGGTTGTAAGGGTTTCTCAAATCAGTGATTCATGTCAATTGTGTGGAGATGATAGTTGATTTTTGAAAAAACTGCTTCTTTTCCTGAGCTGCTTCTTTTTTAAAAAGTTTTCCATTGTACTGTTCACCTAGCAGAACCACACAAACAGATCTACCATTGCTTTGATTTTGCAGTAATGAAGGTTGCCACCACTTACGAGGATCAATCAGAAGAGATCAGTCAGTTTTGATAGCGCTGATGGCATGAGTTAACATAAAATAGAAGTGCACAGAAATTCTTAGTGCTGGAAAATTAGTAATCTAATGCATCTAAGGCTATCTAAATGGCATGGTGGAGGGATGAAGTATTTTTGAAGACAAGCCTGGGAGTCAGCATCACTTTTGTTCCACTGGTTAAAAGCCTATGAGATTTTCTTTAATGTGTTTTGGAATCATACCTGATACTACAGTCTGGGCCTATCAAAGTTAATGAAACTTGATTTTTTTCATCATGCTTATCTTCTTGAAAACCATACAATTTTCTGAAATGTAATCAAGAGAGTTAAAAGATGTTAAAAGCTACTTTGGAACAACATGGCAGCACATCTTAGACTTAGCAATCACTCTTCTAATGAAATAACGTCATATTGTAGCCTCGTGCTTGTGTTGTGTTGGCTGTGTCTTTGGTGTGTGTATTATTTTTTATTTACTAAAATTAAATCAGACATTTCATTTTATTTCATTTTGCTTGCTTCCATCTCTTTAGAAAACAATTATTCATTACAATTCACAATGCCAGATGCTTTTTATGTTGAAAAATAAAAATGTAGGATCCCATATTTATCATAAAACCTTATTTCAAGTACTTATCTGAACAACCTTTTCTAAAATCCTGAAGACTTTGGGACATTTGAACTGGAAGTGTTGAAATGCTAACTGACGTCTGTGTTGTTGGAGTCATTCCTGTACTGCTTTATTAGATACTGAAGCTACCAACACTGCAAAACTGGTACATCGCTTCATGCATGTTAAAGATAATACAGTGTGTGTGCTGATTTTTAAAGTACACCATCAAAACTGGCTGGACAGAACTGTCTTTGTAGACTTGTAAATGTATTATTTTGGTCAATGTTACTCTAGTGGCTGTGAATGTTGAAAAATCAAGAGTTTATCAAAATAACTTTAAAGATTCTAAAACCTACACAACATTATAAGGTGCTGAATCTGTTTCCCGTGTTTGGTTGTTTTTGGATTGTTGAATCAAGCCCAGCTCGACTTGACCTGCTTTAGTCTCTCTACTCCTGACAGGTTCTTCCTCTCCGCCAACAAAGTCTTCCTCCCTGCGTGTTTCTCTCTCCTGAGATTTTCTGTCTCTTTTCTTGGCCTGTAAGAATCTCCAACACCTACAGCCTCAGATGCTGTCAGCCGGTTGATAGAAACCTCCTGGTTAGGAGCGTGAGGTCATTTGGATTCACTCCTCTCCTCACCATCCTCCTCCGGGCCGTGTAGTGTCCACACCTCTGATTAACCTTACCCCCAACCATCACTGCTTTTGTCTTTCTCTTTTTTAAGGCACTGAAAGGATTATTAGAAAAAGTAGTGACAGACAGAACAGCATGTGTCAGAGTATGTGCACATGTGTGTGTGTTTTGTGTTGGGGGGGCCTCTCCACCTATCTGAACTGAGGCATGGGACCTGCTATCTGTTTCTCATTTTGCTAGGTCTTTGCGGTTTTCCAGCAGTGACAGGCCTCAGAGTGGAAACTGGCACTAACGAGCAATTACATCCTGCCTGCCTGCCAGGGATTATGGGATTACAGAGTGATCGGGCTTCAGTCTGCGCTCTCTTTCTTCACTTTCTTCACTCTTTCTTTTTATTCACTTGCTTTCCTGAGTACACCTTATCTTTTCTTTACTCCCATTCAAAAGTTCAATTAGCTTTTTTTCTCATTTCTTTCACCTGGACTATAACCCATTCTCTGTTTTAAATCACCTTACTTTTATCTTATGAATTTCTTTTGTCTATATCACGTCATTGCTCCATCTTTGTACTTTTTTCTTCCTTTGACTTAACTGCTGACAAGCATACTTTAGACACATTATAACTTAATGCTGAAGAGTGACATTGTTCAAAGACAGAAGAGGAAAGAACACTTCTTATAAAAAGGAATTTTGAGACTTTTGACCTTAAGGCTTATAAAATCAATCTTAAATCCAAGTTTAAGTTGGTGCCAGATTAAGGAAACAAAAGCACTCTTAAAAAATTACGTTGAATATTGAGGTCACAGTGACCTTGACTTTTTAACCCATGTTTTCAGGTTGTTCTTGTCTTGGCATCAACATTTGCGCAAAGATTTTGGAAAATCCCCAATACATACTACGTTCTCATTCATAGGATGATTGTTAGGCCCAACAACTTTGGCCTTTGACTTTCTGGAGCTAAATATGTTTATACTTGAGTCAGAATATACAGTAGCTCAAAGTTTCAGTGTTTCATCACATCAAGTTAACAAATAGTGCCCTAGTCACACATTCCCATTTCTCATGGCGATTTTGCACGACTGTACACGACTGGCAAGGCTGGTTTGATCGGCATGATACGGGAAGAAATGACTGTCTCACCCCCGGGCAAACCCCGTAAATACATCGTCAGTAACACTTCCACAGCGCTTCTACAGTACTACTGGGGCGTTCGCCCACATCAATTAGGTCAATACAACAATACGATGAGTACTGCTTGAATTTCCAGCCCGCTGACACGACGTCAGCACTGTTTGAGCAGCGTCGCTTGCATCGCCTTGAACGGGACACAGTCAGGGCACAATTGGATACGTCCTCCTCAATCGTCCTCAAAAAGCTTTCAGAATTGAGCCATGACCAGCCAGATTGAGCCCCGTACATGCCACGCTAATACCGTTCACCTTAGGACTGCATTAGGCTTCCACCCCACTATACTAAGAGTGGCCATAGTCCACAACAGTTTTGAACAGTTCAAAAAGTCAGGACCCTTCCCTATTCCCTGATGTTCCTCCATGACTACACAACGCTGGTCCAGATCAAGTAGCGTATGCACCATGACCAAAGCATGTTTCATCAGGATGATGACAATGGTGCACAATCACCATGAGAAACGGGAATGTGTGACTTGGGCTTAACTGACTCATGAGATCCATGACTTTTACCTGTGACATCTTCCCACCAAAATCATATACATCATCCCTTAGTCCATACAGGAAGTACCCTTTTACCAAGCTCTGCACTGCTCAGTAGAATCTGTTGTAGCCTTAGGGCAGTGGCGGCTCCTGGTCAGTTAAGGAGGGGAAGCTCATTTTTTTTCCGGCCTACATCATAAATTTGTTTATTTATTTAAATGTAAATTCTACCCTCCGTTCCTTTTCAAGAAAATGATCTGTGACCCTGTCGTACCAACTAAGTGTCTTTTCCCGGGATTTCACCAGTGTTCTCTCAATGGCCAGCAGAGCTAGACTGCTTAAACGGCCTTGGTCCATTGTGTTGCGGGTGTAAGACTTGAGCCGCTTTAAACAGCAGAAGCTCCTCTCCAGAACAACTGAATGTAAAACTTAGAAGATGCTCCGGTGGAGGGTTATACTTAAAGATTGCTGATTGGCTCATTTCACTGTCAATTAAATAGGTCCAGTTTTCACAGTGGAACAACCCACTCTACGCTTCCCCATCGAAGTGAGAAGACACTCAGCATCCGACTGTGTTAAAGCGCTGAGATGAATGAGAAGGAAGTTGCGCCAGTTACCTGCAATAAGTTGCTGATTCTGAACAAAAGATGAAGGTATTCTAGCACATATTTAGTCAATGAAATGTACACACAGCAGAACATATCACCACTTTTTTGGGGGACATTTTAGGGGAAGCTGAGCTTCCCTTGCAGTCTTAGAGCACTTGCCACTGCCTTAGGGTGTTTGAGGAAAATTTGCAATCTCTCTGAATCTTTTAAAGCACTTCAAATTGTAACTGATGAATGACCTGCTGTCATTTGTTCACTTAAACAAAATACATTTATTACTTCAGCTGAACACCAAATGTCATCAGTAATAAAATGTTTTCTCTAATCTTTTCACTTTTCACTGCAAGTGCAAGAATGGCAATAACATGGTCAGAACATTAAGACGTTTTGATAGATAAAGTTCACAATAAATACAGCTTAAGTGAGTCAGTGTCCATTGCAGAGACAAGCATGTGTGGTGCAGATGAGCTTTGTTTGACAAGTTGACTTAGATACATGAAAAACACGACTGATGTTTCCATTCAGTGTGCGACACCTAATTTAGTAACTTTCAGCCAAACTCTGACATCCGAACAAACACAATTTTAACACCAGTGATCAAGACACCTTAAGCATCAGCTTAGACCACATCAATAAAAAACCCTACAAGCATTGAAGGAGAATTATGAAAAGTGTATGCACAAAGCTCTGAGGCACATGTAATGCAGCAAATATCATCATGCTACGTTTAGCCGGACCTCCACAGATTTCTCAGTGTCTGGTAGTGATCAGACGGCTCTCCTGGTGTTCTGCCTCTCCCTCCTGCATCTCCTCTTACACTGCAGGTGTCTTTTATTGAGCCAGCGGTGATTTACTGTACTCTTGTTTTTCTCCCCGCTCCTGCAATCAGGCACAGCCGTAGTGACAGGTTAAAGCTGGAGGTCAGAACATTTCACAAACATGCATGTGCGTGAGCGTGCACAGTGGAGAGCAGAGTGTGTCTCTAATAGGAGGTCATTATCAGAGAGGCTTGGCTTTTCAGAGAGGGGCAACACGGGAGAGCTTTGAGATTTCTTTTTTTACAGGGTGAGAGGTTTATG
Source organism: Scarus forsteni (assembly GCA_036419115.1). Lineage (NCBI taxonomy): Eukaryota > Metazoa > Chordata > Actinopteri > Labriformes > Labridae > Scarus > Scarus forsteni. Next base: position 4,290,610 of record JAZDUH010000271.1, read on the forward strand.
GAGGCTCTGTGGGCAGAGAGCTGGTCTGAGGGTGTAATAGTATACAGTAGGAACCAGGCCACTAATCAGAAACACCTTAATGCAGATGCTCGTCTGAGGGAAGATGTGAAAATATCAGTATTAAAAAATAATCAGATACTTTAGGTAATAAAAATAGAGATAATTGGTCCATGGTACTTTATACAGCCTCACAGAGCAGAGTAAAGGTTAAAAAAAAAACAAGAGCTGACTGCTGAGATGTAACATGAGCACCATAAAACTTAGATTTAATGCTCTTTGGTTAGGCCCTGACAGATACCTGGAGAAAGAAAACATTTTCTTCTTTATACAGCTGGGATTATTCATGACTTACTGTAAATTTCTTTGATAAGTTCTTGATATAAAATATGGCAAAACATGAATTAGCTCAACTAAATCACAAGAATTTCATGAGAAACAAATGATCTCTCCCGAAAGCTAGGATTTTTAGACTTGTGGTTTGATGTTCAGTTACTCATAAATCATTTGGGCAAATAGTTTCTAATGAATTATCACACAACCACATTTGGTTTGAAAAACGTTATTGTTTTTCTTGTTTATGTTATTTTATGTGAACTGGTTGAAAATGCTAGGTAACTTCTCCAAATACTGCTCGATACAATGGCTTATGCTTAGAGGTGAAGAGAGATTCCTGAGAATGTTTCTTCATATCTCAGAGACTCTTCTTCAGTCAAATATAAATATATCGGCCTCTAGAGCCTTTTGATGAGCAGGGAAATTTCATTAAGAATTTAGACGATGTCAACTTTCCTCTTTGATCAAACCTATAACTGTAACTATGACAATTGGTTGTTTCACAACATGTTTTTACTTCTATGAGCATGTTATCAGGTCTGAGCTTTTAGACTGCCAGTGTGAGCCACGTGGCGGCTACACATCTCACCTACTTAAAGGAAAAGTTCGGTTTCTACAGCTTTCACATTGTTTATAGAATGAAGTAGAACAATGTACTCACCCAGAAGGCTTTCCTGATCCAAACAGTGCTTTGGGAGATATTTAGATCCAAATCGGCGGCGGACATCCGTATAATGGTAGCACGGGCCCGTATAGGCATACTCCTAAACTGCATTAATCCAAAAACTCATTAGTTTCACCAATATTCCATCATGGTCGCTCCGCTTCTCCTCCATTTATTTAGTCTGTGTAAGCTCCAGACATGTTGTGTGACTATTACTGACCTCTGAACTGAAGAAGCGCTTGTCTCCCCGCATGTGCAGCACTCAGAAATTACTGAGAAGGCATGCGCAGTGGTAGCTCTTCAGATTAAAAAACATGTGGGATCAGTAAGAGAGCCCAATTAACCTTGCATCAGCAAACTTGTATGTCCACAGCAGTAGCATATGTCACATGTCTTTCTATGAGGATTACCCTTGTTTGTACATAATACTTTTATTCTGAAGATTCCCCAGATGAGTTGTTGAGTGAATTAAGTCAGTTGTTGGAAAATTGAATGTGGTTTATCTTAAACTTTATTTTGGAGTTCTTCTTGCAGGTGAAATTTATGGAGAGACAAAGGTGTTGCAGAAAGAGGATGTAGCCAAAATGAAGCACACATATGCAAACTAAAATAACACGTTCAAAAGTGTCAAAACTGTAGGTCTTTGAGTGTCCACTTGAAGCTGGAGGCAGCAAACCTGAAGATATAAGACTGTGTGCAGGGAACAGATATTTTTACACCCTAGATACACATCTTTTCTGCCTGGTTCAAAAAACAGCATCAGTCTAAAAATCTGATAGCTCTTTGTGCTCTCACTGTAAGGTGGTTGGATTTTTCTCTGTCATGCCTGCTTTTATTTTATAAGGTTTCAGGGCAGGATTGACATGGTTACACATCAACACTGTGTCATTGTTGGTCAGATGGACTTAAATCCAACCTCAATATGGCTTCTACATCTGTGAGTAGGTTGAGCTAAAGTTCAGTTGAAATGACATGCATTATATGGCATTAAGATGCATCGACAATGTTCCTCAAAGGTCCTTTGTAATCAAACAGTTGATGTCACATGACTGCATTCAGTTCTTTTTACAGTCTATGACATGAGCCTGGTATGAAAACTATAGAGTTTTCAGCCAAAAATGGCACATGTGTCAGCCATGGGCCTCCAGTGTAAGTGTCACACAGGAGCATTAAAACTGTTTTAAAATTGTATGAGGCAAGCAATTACTGCTGAAGTAGGTTTGGCTGGCTAATTTATAAGCTAGCCTTTATTAGCCATAGTTGCAACACAGTTTTTTGATACCTCTTTTTTATGACTGATTTTTTGTTTTGTGACGGTATCAATCTCTCCCTGGTTTTGAAAATCACTAATTGAATAAACTAGGAACAAGTCGGATGATGTTTAAGAACTAAAAGTCCAAAAGGATCAAATGTAGTAAGGCTGAAGCTCATTGTATCTTTCAGTTCTGTCTTAGTGTGTCGATGTTCCTTGTGCCCTGGCCTCCTGTCGTAAATCCAATACTCTGTTCCTCCACCTCATAAAGATCTCTACAACGAAAATCCACATCCATCCTCTTAAAGCACTCAACCAGTGTTTGTAAGAGCAGTTTTTAACAGCAGAATACAGATATTGGCTGGCTGTAGTTTTATGGGCTCTACTTGCTTTAGTATCCACTAAACTAACTGTGAACAACAACATGTGCGCAGAGGAGCAACAAAGCAAATAAAAGGTGACAAGAAGTCGACTCTCCCTGCAGCCTGATGGACAAACCAAACGCTTTAATCAGCCAAACAAGGAAGGAGCACATGCCTGGCTTTCTGAACACACACATAGATCAGGCGAGGGTGGATCTGATACTGAACACACACACATCATCAGTGAGCTCGTGTTTGTCTGGAGCTCTTCAAGGACCCGTGTCCTGCTCCTTCTCTTCCTTCTTACCCACCAATCCACCTCATCCCCTGTAAAGGGCTGTAGGCGTAGGGCTGTAAACAGCTCCGGAGCGCTGGGATGAAATGAAGCAGGAGACAGGCCCGTGTAGACTCCCGGCTCGCAGATCTAAAAGAGGCTAAGCACTACCAGCTGTGGCGCTAAGGACTTGGAGTGGCACCTCTCCTGCTGATAGGTTTTAAATCAGCTTTGGAACGGAGGGCAGAGTTTGCTAAGTTTGGTTTTATGTTGCAGGGGTGGTTGGTGTTCATTTCACCATTAAAACAATTAAGAAAATGTTTGTCCTCAACATTTTTTTCAGCATGAAGACAACAAAGGGAAATAAGATTATGTTTTATAATGAAAAATCTAAGAATATAAATGATTAGATTATTTGATTAGACAAAATGAGACTATGAGGTTAAAGGTGGGCTACTGAATAACCAATTATCATCATACTTTTCTAACTTTGCTGTGCAGCTGGATCTGCCTGATTCAGAGAAATCAGACGGGTACATGTTGCCAAAATCCATTTATTAACAAGTCTGCTCGACCCTAAGTAGCAATTTTGTCAGATCTAGATTGCATTTCTTTAAGAAATGAAAAACAAATAACAATGAAGGCACTTCTTCATAGGTAGGAAAGTCTGGACTGTTTGTCTTTGTTAAAGAAAAAGTGCCTAACATGCTACTTTTCTGAATTACTTTTGCAGTAACCCAGTGGATCACCATTTAAAGTAACTCTACCCAGCACGGTTGAAGGTCAGGATCACGGAGCCTTATGTTCAACCCCTGCTTGATTATGCAATAGCTCAAGAACATTTTGCGGGTTTTCTCAAACACGTAACAGATTTTTACGCTGATTAAAGAATAAACTGCTATTCTATGCTTTAGAACTGTAAGGTCTGTCCTCAACTTTGCGTAGATTTTCACTCAAGGATGAGAAGAAATGGTTTGGAAGATCAGAAATCAACAGAAATTATCAGGACCTCATATGCATCCATTTATTTGATTTATTTATTTATTTTATTGCAAAAACAAACAAACAATACAGACAGAGACCAAGACATATAACAGGACGAGTTACATTACAGGAAACAGAGAAGAAATAAAGTAGTGAGCTGTTTTTGTGTGTATGATATGTGTGCTTGTGTGTATAATGGCCCTTTTCCACTAGCACGCCTTGGCCCTACTCTACACGGCTCTCCTCGATTTGCAGCATGTTTCCACTAGCCCGGTACCTCCTAAAACAAGCTAGTTTTAGTACCTACTCCACTCTGGTTCCAAGCGAGCTGAGTCGATACTGGATGATGACGTCACCGACTGCCGGCAACTGATTGGTCAGACAATGTTGTCATCGATGAGTCATGAGCGCAACGACCTAGCATGCTAGCGGTAGCTACCATTAGCTTACCCTCATACGTCTTTTCTTTGCAGCTCGATTGCTCTCGTCCTCGGCTTCATTCTGTTGTATAGCTTCCAAAACTCTCCTGTGCTTCTCAAGGGGTATTTCTTCTTGCCACCTGCAGCTTTTTCTGCTTTCCTTTTTTACTCGGTTTGTGACAAAAAGCCACAGATTGTTGTGTCGCGCTCAAAATGACGTCACCGCAGTGCCGCTCAGCTGTTTACAGTGACACTGCACCCCGTTGGGCAGGCAACTGGGGCTAATGGAAAAGCAGCACAAGGCGAGTAGAGTAGAGCCAGGTAGAGTCGAGTAGAGTAGGGCTAATGGAAAAAGGCCATAAGTGGTGTGTGTGTGCCTTTCTTTAACCAGAATAACATGTATTGTCAACCCTCCTTTTCTTTTCTTTTTTTTTATTTCCCGCCCATGCCCTATCAGCCTATTCATTGCAACCACCCACACCCGCAGCTCAATAACGGTGCCCCACCAAAGGACTATATGCATCCCTTGATTATAATCATGGTATCTCAAAACACTTGCAGGAATTTCCTTTAAACTCTGCAATATGTCCATTCAGACTCATGGATGACCTTTTGAATTTTGGAGGTCACAATTCAAAGGTTATGGCAATGTTGCATCAATTTCAACGTTGCTCATTCATGCAATATCTTCAAGTTCACATTAAAGGTCAAACTTTGCACAACTTTTCAATCTTACTAAAGGCTGGATAACTTTAATTTTGGCTTTTTGGGGTTACGTTTGTGGTGAATGAGCTTCATATTCAGCCCTTTAATGTAAATATTTTATCTCCAGAATGCTACAAGGCAGTTATCTTTAAACTTAGCTCAAATGTTTTCTTTCACCCTGGCATGAATATTCACTCTAACTCAAGGATAACCCATTTACATTTCTAAGGTCATACATCACAGTTCATGGTAGTGGGCCTCAATATTAACCAGCACTTGTGTTTGCATTATCTTAAGTATGCTTTGAGGATTGGTCTTCAAACTTTGCACTCTGCCTTAGGGATGAGCTTGTTTGATTTTAGACAAACATCGGTTAATTGGGCCATGTTTTTTAAGTCTCTACCATCACATTACTTTCACAGCCCTACTGAGGTGTGTAACCACCAGGCAGCAGTTCAGCAGAATGAGTTTATGAATGAATGAGTGTAAAAGAGCTGCTAAAATTAACATTGGCGCTGGTGCGTTGTCTTCCCTTTTCAGCTTCTCAGCTTTTGTTCCTCTGCTTTCCCTTAACTGGCTATCTGCAGCTGTAGCACGCAGGATTACATAAATGCATCGGCGGGTCTTATCCCAGCCTGTGATCTGTAACCTTTTGTCAGTCTTCCATCTCATTGCACTGACAGAGCTGCTCAGATTGTTTTTAACTGCTAAATAAACATTGTGTGCTATAATCAGCAAAATCTCCCTGAACACAAACGGTGTGTCCTTGAATAGGTTACTGTGGGTGTTCAGTGTTTCTTTGGTTCAAAGTGGAGGTTAAACAAAGCATCCTGGAGATGACAGATGTGGTCTCACAGATGGAAGAGGGATGAGGGCTGGAGGTTGTGTAAAGATGAAGTCAGAGATGAGTGCTGAATTAAGACGTTGATAAGCACACAAGAAGTTTGTTTGAAACATACTTTTCAAAATGTTTACAGGCAGTAAAGTATGAGATAATGTGTCATGAGAGAGACTAAAGGAAAGCTGTGTATCCCTTATGAAAGATGGCTTCTCTAAGATAGACCACTGACAGAAATACTTAATCTCTAGGCCTGGATCCCCCTGTCAGTGATCAAAAACTTGTCAAACTTAGTCAAAATGTCAAGCAAAAATAAACAACTTTGTTAGAGACTTTTCAGGAATATTTAGTTTTTCATTGTTTAATTATATTGTTTCCTGAAGCTATTCTAAAAGGTTGTGGGTCTTATTAAAAAGAATTTCTGAAAAGATTTTTTTAAGAATGTTCTGATTTTAACTGCTTTAACCCTCCAGGCCCCCAGGGTAGACCAACTGTGAAGATTCTGCTTATTTAATTTATTTTATTCTCAGTATATCAGTCAGTTTAAGGGCTAATTGTAAGAAACTTTGCCAAAATTTGTTTTATAAATATTTTTAAATTCCACTACTCTCTCTAATGCAAGGTGTATAGAAGAGGAGATTTCCATATATGCCTTCACTCTTTTTCCTTGGGAATGCTTTTGTCCCATTGGCTACCATTATAACCACATTTACTTGTGACTCGGCTTGACTTGACAGAACCTTGTGATTTGACTTGACAGAACCTTGTGACTTGGCTTGACTTGACAGAACCTTGTGACTTGACTTGACTTGACAGAACCTTGTGACTTGACTTGGCCTGACAGAACTTTGTGACTTGACTTGACAGAACCTTGTGATTCGACTTGACAGAACCTTGTGACTTGACTTGACAGAACTTTGTGACTTGACTTGACAGAACCTTGTGACTTGACTTGACAGAACCTTGTGACTTGACTTGGCCTGACAGAACTTTGTGACTTGACTTGACAGAACCTTGTGATTCGACTTGACAGAACCTTGTGACTTGACTTGACAGAACTTTGTGACTTGACTTGACACAACCTTGTTATTCGACTTGACATAACCTTGTGACTTGACTTGACAGAACTTTGTGACTTGACTTGACAGAACCTTGTTATTCGACTTGACATAACCTTGTGACTTGACTTGACTTGACAGAATTTTGTGACTTGACTTGAGAGAACCTTGTGACTTGACTTGACTTGACAGAACCTTGTGATTAGACTTGACATAACCTTGTGACTTGACTTGACCTGACAGAACTTTGAGACTTGGCTTGACTTGACAGGACCTTGTGATTCGACTTTACAGAACCTTGTGACTAGACTTGACTTGACAGAATCTTGTGATTCGACTTGACTTGACAGAACCTTGTGACTTGACTTGACTTGACAGAACGTTGTGATTCGACTTGACTTGGCAGAACCTTGTGACTTGACTTGACTTGACAGAACCTTGTGACTCAACTTGACTTGACAGAACCTTGTGATTCGACTTGACTTAACACAACCTTGTGTCTCCGCTTGACTTGACAGAACCTTGTGACTCGACTTGACCTGACTTGACAGAACCTTGTGACTTGACTTGACTTTACAGAACCTTGTGATTCGATTTGACTTAACACAACCTTGTGACTCGACTTGACTTGACAGAACCTTGTGACTCGACTTGACTTGACAGAATCTTGTGATTCGACTTGACTTGACAGAACCTTGTGACTTGACTTGACTTGACAGAACCTTGTGATTCGACTTGACTTGACAGAACCTTGTGACTCGACTTGACTTGACAGAACCTTGTGATTCGACTTGACTTAACACAACCTTGTGTCTCCGCTTGACTTGACAGAACCTTGTGAATCGACTTGACCTGACTTGACAGAACCTTGTGACTCGACTTGACAGAACCTTGTGATTCGATTTGACTTAACACAACCTTGTGTCTCCGCTTGACTTGACACAACCTTGTGACTCGACTTGACTTGACTTGACAGAACCTTGTGACTCAACTTGACTTGACAGAATTTTGTGATTCGACTTGACTTGACAGAACCTTGTGACTTGACTTGACTTGACAGAACCTTGTGATTCGACTTGACTTGACAGAACCTTGTGACTCGACTTGACTTGACAGAACCTTGTGATTCGACTTGACTTAACACAACCTTGTGTCTCCGCTTGACTTGACACAACCTTGTGACTCGACTTGACTTGACTTGACAGAACCTTGTGACTCGACTTGACTTGCCCACAACAGTGAAAACTTGTGACTTGCTTGAAATTTAGACCAAATTACTTGACAGTCGCTTGGGACTCTGATCGGAGGGACTTGGGCAATCTCCCGGTTAGAAGCAGCTCCAAGTGTGAGAAGTCACAGTAGTTATGTGAAATAAGAATGAGTAAAGCATCCATGAGTGATTATGGGCTGTATGCATTTAATGTATGTGTGTGTGTGAGTTTAAATTTATGACAAAATAGTTTTGACAGCCATAATGACAGTTTTCCTCAGTCATATTTTATTAAGTTTTATTAACCAATTTTGATTGTTGGGTGAGTTTGTATAATCAACTTAACTTTTTAAAACTTTTTTCTTTACCATTGTTGTAACTTGAGTCATGTTCCATATTGCAAATGGTCTAAAAATAAGTTAATAAAAATTTTACTCTGCCATAATATGGCCATAGAGTATAAATAGTCAGACTGTATTCACCAGTTTGATAAAAGACAATCAGTCTTATCAGTTTGATATAAAACACAGTGCACCTATGTGAGGACAGGGCCTAAAGTTGCTGAACTCCTTATGTCTGACCTCCGCTGACATTCACACTTGGGGCTCCACAAAAGAACCTGATGATCTCATGTTCGGGTCTGTGTGGAGCTCCACGTCGCAGCCAGCAGTATCCTCCACCCTGCACGTACTATATATAAACATCTGCATCCGTAACACCTCTTATCACCTGTGCTACATCTCTGTGGTTTTTGTCTGGGACCTCCGCGAAGTGCTCTTGCTGCGCCTGGTTCCCCCGCTTGTACCTCTGCCACAGCTATAACCCTGAAGAATGCCTTTGACAAGTGTATTGCAGATGCTGCCTTTTGTTTCCACACTGGAGCTGTTTGCATGGATGTATGAACCGACAAGCCAACACTGGCCACATGAGCTGGCAGCAAACACTGGAGCAACAACAAACACTGCGTCCTGCTGCATTGAGGACGTGATTTATGTGTCATGCTGGCTCGCTCTGGGGCCCATGGTGCTGTTTTTTTTACAGTATCTGGACAATTGTGAATGTATAGACTTCATATCACCCGCATGTTGTGCCCAAAGTTTATGTTACCCTTTCAAAAAGGGTTCTGGGAGGAGGAGTGTTGACAGAGTCAGGCCTTGTTCTCATCCTTACATTCCACTCTTTTTCTTTCTGTCCAGGTGGGACCAGGTGGAGAGTTCGGAAGAAGGATAGACACGGAATCGCTTTTGTTATGTCAGCAAAGGCCAAGGTTTGTCAGAAACATATAGATCTCTTGAAGAGTGCCCAGAAAACTTCTATCCTTCTGTATTTTCTCCTTGTTTTAAACTTTGATGAAAGCCTTCTTCATTTTCACTCTAAAGATGAACGGAAACCAGTGGACCAGTGGATGAGATATATGTTTGTCTAAGCTGTTGATATAATCCATCCCACAAGGCTCAGAAATGAGCTTTTCGTAAACTATGTCAGCACCGAGGCTGTCTTTACTGAATTATAAGTCCATGGACAGAGCTTGATTCAGAGCAGATTACCCAGCAGAGGTCTATGATTGATATATTACTGAAGAGAAAGTGAGATCACTTTTGATGAAATAGACTTAAGACAAAGCACTGCTGTGGTTCCTTTGCGGGGCAGAGTTGTATGTGCTTTCATTTCTATTATCTTATTTTCTTGATCTACTTTTATTACTCCACAGCACTTTAATTAACTGTGTTATGAAGTATGAGGCCACCATGGGAGCAACAAAAAAAGAGTTGATTCTTCTACTAGTGACTGTCCTTATTTTTAATAGAGATACAATAAATACTTTAGCATCTATACATCAACACACAGTTTTACTAAATTTTCTCTCAGTAACAAGTACATTATTCTTCTCTTTAAATCCCAATTTGTCTTGATATCTTGGGTCATTAATCATTTTCCTGTTGTCTCAATTGCTTTCCTTTTCCTAAAACATAAAAAATGTTGCTTGACATCTGGGAAAAAAGGCTTTAAAGGAAAAGTTCGGTTCCTACAGCTTTCACATTGTTTATAGAATGAAGTAGAACAATATACTCACCCAGAAGGCTTTCCTGATCCAAACAGTGCTTCAGGAGATATTTAGATCCAAAATCGAGCAGCGGACATCCGTATAATGGTAGCACATGGGGCATGTATAGTGCCGCTCCTAAAACTGCATTAATCATCCAAAAACTCATTAGTTTCACCAATATTCCATCATGGTCCGCTCGCGCTACTCCTCCATGACAGTCTGTGTCACTCCAGACATGTTTTGTGGCTGTGCTGACCTCTGAACTGAAGAAGAAGAGCGCCTGCTCCGCGCATGCGCAGTGCGACTCATTGTTTCAAGGGAAGACAGCCACCTACACAACGACTTTCTTCTTCCAGTTTTGTGCAAAATGGACGACTATCGGATGAAGATGTTGTGGAGAACTTTGAATATGATGGGTGTCCTTACAGTTTCGAGCCAGAGTTTACAGATGAGGAGCTCATCGAAAGGAGGACGCGGAGGCAAAGAGAAGAACAGTTCTCCAGAGAGTACTGCGCAGGCGCGGAGGCAAATGTTCTTCTTCTTCAGTTCAGAGGTCGGCACAGTTACAAAAACATGTCTGGAGCGACACAGACTGTCGTGGAGGAGTAGCCCGAGTGGACCATGATGAAATATTGGTGAAACTAAGTTTAAACGATGCAGCTTTAAAATTCCATAAATCCTATCCCATTAACCCAATACACCAGATGGACCAAATTAATATATCTTACTGGTCCATTTGAGAAGGAGGCCAATCAGATAATGTTGTAGGTGGGCGCTACTGTTGCGGTCTAGAGAACAGCACGTAAGCCACTTCATTGAACAAACTCTTGCTAAAACATGTCAGAAGCCAAGTGAAAATATCCTTCACATTGAAAGTTTGTTTTTGTTTAACAACAAATGCAGTCCACATTTGACAAAGCTGCTACTATAGCTGTTAGCATCCATGCCAATCTCTGCATGAGCAGTCATGTCCCACTGTTTCACTTGTAGCTGCCACTCTGATTGGGCGGTGCTGCTTTGCCCCTCTCACTTTTGTTGTGGATAGGAACTTGGCAAGATGGATTTGTCTGATATCAGATATTGGATCATGTGGAAACATCTGCACTGCAAGTCTTTATCTCCCCTGTGTTAAATAATTGGTGCAGGGAAAAAGTTAAATCTATCCACATATATATTTAATTAAAAAGTTTTACTTTATCTTTATAGTAAGATAAATAAACTAGAACGGCTCCAGTAGTGCGTCCAGCCACCAAGGTATTTCCAGCATGGTTGGGTGATTGTCAGAAATGTGTAAAACTGCCATATCTCGCACTGTAAGTAAATAATTCCAAAATTCATGGATCCACGTCTGTCTTCGGATCACCACCAAAATCTAATAACTTGTCCCTTGTGTTATAACCAACATTACCTGAAAGTGTCTTCTTAATCTGTTGATAACTTAATTATCTATAAGCTATAATGTGGAAAACTGCTCTTTTTCACAATGAGGAAGAAACTGTTGTTTTTTTAAAGTTCATGTATCCACATCCAGATTCAGATCACCACTAAAATCTGATCAATTGGTCCTTATCCTGTATCTGACCAATCCTCAAAATGTAATCAAATTCCATTGAGATTTTTGGATTTTCTTGTTCACAAACAAACAAATGCTGACAGAAGCGTAGCCTCTGTGGTGAGATAATAGATAAACAATGATAACAAATAATGATTTTTCAAAATTATTTTATAGACGTGAGATGTTTTCATGTTCAAATTCACTCTTCTTTTGTCCTGTGCCAGCTACCCTGAGTCTGTCTGTCTCTTGTAGGTGCTGCTATGGGTGCTCCTCTCTCTGCTGCCTCTTGTGGAGGGAGCTCATGTGAACGCGGTTGCTGCTGGTGTGGGTTCGGACGGGGGGCATGCTGTCGGACTGCTCGGAGGCCAGGAAGAGCTTGAACTTCCTGTAACACTGCCTGAGGTGGTGGAAGAGGAAGAGCAGGAGGATGACAGTGACCCTTACTTCTCTTGGCATGCTCTTTACGGTACTAAAGCTTCTATAAAAGAATAATTTACAACACATCTGCTTCAACACATGGTACTGTCAGAGAAGAGAGCCTGAGCCTGGAGATCTGCTTTGTGTTTAAGTCACTATAGACTATGTGGTGACAAGTCATTCAAGATTAAAGACAGAGGAGATAATGAAGAACTTACACGCAATTGCTGATGACTTCTTATTTAAGATTTTAGTTCAATGGAATTCACTGCGAATGGTTCCAGTCACTTGGTGGACTTTAGTGTGTCAACACATGTCGACTTACAGTTTCTGTCATTAACATTAAGTTGTTCCACAACTTATGTTGGACCACACCTTAATGAATTTTTATCTTTAACATCGTCTTTTCTTAAAAAAAAAAACATCTGAATGCATTTAATACCATTCTTTATTTACCTGCTAAATCAGTATAGCTCAGCTGGATGAGTGTTTGAAAATGTTGAAGACTGGAAAGATTGTAAAGTGTCTTTAGATAACACTTGTTATGAATTGGTGCTATACAAATAAAGATTGATTGATTGATTGATTGAATAGCAGAAATCAGCAACCCTCATTGTCCTTCAAAGTATTGAAAAATATTGTGTCTTGCACAGCGGCACAATCTGCTGCTGCAGTTGGATGAGAGGCTGACAAGAGGGCAGAGGATGAGGAGGAAGCCAGCTGCTTTGCACATAATCAGCATACCATCCAGTCCTGTTCTTTATTTTGCTAACATAAGTGTGAAGCACAAAGTTCTCCATTTTCCTGAGGTTCAGGTTTTTACTGCCATGCTTGAAAGGATATTTGAATACTGAGTACAGAGTGACAGCCCCGTCCTTCAGTGACCATGGGTAAACTTTCAGACTTCTCTGGCACACATGTTCTGAAAGGTGGATTAAGAAACACGGGGGGGTGCTGGTTTGTTGGAGTGGTTAGCAACCAGGCACCCCATGTACTTGCTTCTGCCGGTCCAGGTTCGAATCCCGCCTGTGACCAGTTTGCAGAGCGTCTTTCCCTACTCTCTCACCCTCTTCCACAAGCCTATCCACTGTCTCTTTCCTATCAATAAAGGCACAAAATGCCCAAAAATTACATTAAAAAAAAAAAAGAAACAGAGGGAGAGAAAGGATTTCCCTCACGTTAAAAGTTTTGTGGACAAGCCAGAGCACATATTTTTGAAAGTGAATCTTTCAATTTGTGGGACTTTCACTTTGTTTAAAGTCTGAAAAAAGGCGTATTAAATGATTTTGTTTTAAATATCTGCCAACTGCTCCTGTCCTCTCCTTTTCAGACCCCTTTGTGATAGATGAGGTGGACGACCATCCCAGTGCTCACTGGGCGGGACGCTCTCCTCGCTCATCTGACCCCTCAGAACCTCAGCCCAAGGGATCACCAAAGAAAAAAAAGAAGAGGAAGAAGAAAGAAAAGGAGGAAGAGGAAGAGGCAGGCAGAGGAGACAGAAAGGGTAAAGGTAAAAGCAAGCAGCCAAAGCAGAGCAGCAGGGACTGCCGGGTGGAAAAGAGAGAGATGAGAGTTCGGGACCTGGGTTTGGGGTTTGACTCGGATGAGATAGTTCTCTTTAAGTTCTGTGTGGGCTCCTGCCAATCCTCGAGAACAAACTATGACCTTGCCCTGAAGGCGCTGCTTGAAAATGGGTCACTACCGAGGCGCACTGCCCGCAAGGTCAGCAACCACCCCTGCTGTCGGCCTGACCGGTATGAGCCGGTTTCCTTCATGGACGCTCAGACAACGTGGAGGACGATCCAGTCATTATCAGCTGCCAGCTGCATGTGTATGGGCTGATGGAGTCGATGAGGGAAGGATGCCACCTTCCTGAAGAGAAAGGAGTCAACAGGCCAGGTGTGGGAATAACCAGAGGGGGGCGCTGTTACACCCAGAGCAGATGGAGAGATGCAGGCCACTTGTTCACCTCGTTTTGTGTATCTTCCTTTCTGGATTAATGAGTCAGATATAAGCCAACAACGGAGGTCAGAAGTAAATATTAGAACCTGCTGGGAATCATCAGGCTTCACATCTGGAGATATTGTTGCATCCTCAAAGAGTGACTCTTTGTTTCACTATAACTGGTTACCATCTGCGGACACTAAACAAGTTATTACGCAGAACAAAAGACCACATTGTGGGTCTGTTAGAGTATAATGGGTGAGACCTGAAGGCTGAAGCTCAAAAATACCGGGACAAGACTAAAAGGACAAACATTGTGCCTATCAGATAAAAAAAAAAAGACCAATACGACTGTTCACTGGTACAAACAGTGAAGCCAAAACCTCCTGAAGCAATATCCTTTACATCACAAATAACATTGTTCCTATGTTCAGGTGAACTCAGCCTAATGGATGCCATGCATCTTTATGTATTACTGTGTCAAAGTAAAGATATATTTATTTCTGATAAATTATTTATTTATTGTAGCTTGATATGAGAGCTGTTTTTATTAACTCTATATTGTGGATGAATACATATTTATTGCCAAGATTCATGTTGACAGTTATTTCTGCTGGCATGCAGTATGTACAATTTTTGGTTTCAAGGAGCATTGTTTTCATGTTTATTAAGCGCCTCATACTCCCAAATAGTAAATCCTAGTTAGATGGAATGCAATAAACCATTTTTGAAATGATCGAGATGTTTTATGGCATAAAAATCCAAGAGCTCAGGTTCACTATAACATTTTATGTAAGTATGACATTTGAAGTATCTTTACAGTTAAAGCTCTTGTGAGGAAATGTGAATTATGACACAAAAGGACACACAACTGGATTTTTGCTGGTGTCAAATATGCCAATATTTCTGAATTCACAATCACAGATATGTTTATTGGTAATGGCTGATAAGCATTTTTGTCAAGAGCACAACATCCCCTCCACACTTAAACTAAACTTCTTATTACACCGTGAAAGACTGTTTATTAAAAAAAAAAACATTTGAAATAAGAACAAAAAATTTGATTCTTAAATAATTTAGATCACTTTTTCAGGTTGGACATTCAGTGGTTATCGTGCATACAAACATTCTGCTTATACTTTAGCCAATATTTGTGATATGTGTGCCACTTCTGCTGCTAATATCTTTTTTTTAATATCTGTTGATAAAGATTATTAACTTTTTTTGCAATTTAATGCCACTACTGATACATTGTACCGATAATATCATGCAATCTGAGCCTGACTTGCAATTTGTTTTTTCTTGAAGCTGTTGCAGACATGGAAATTCTTGTCCCAAATTTACCCTAGCTTGACCTTTTGCTTAGTGATGCTCTCTCTGCTTTTGTTTTTTTTTTGTTTGTTTGTTTGTGGCCAGCCTCATGCATCACCACCATTTTTCATCTCCTACTATCAGCCATTACAATACACAAAGCAAAAGAAGCAGAACTATCCCTCATAGATGTCATAAAGCAGTGCATACATCTGTGGAGATGACGGCAAATCACAGCCTAACTTACATAGTGCTATATGAGGAGACCTAGGTGCAGTGTGGAGGTGGGATGGACTCTCTGTTGTTAAATAATTCATTAGATGGAAACATTACACAAAGGTGCTTTAAAGTAGCAAACAACCTCTTTGTCTTGTTGGCATATGTCCATCATGATAGCAATTTCTGTCTGATTCATGACCAGCTAAAAATTCCTCACAGGAGCTTTAATTTAAAAACACATTTACCTACGTAAAAAAGATTTATATGAATGACACTTGTTTATTTCTCATTAATTATACATGTTTGACTGC
Organism: Scarus forsteni; assembly: GCA_036419115.1. Taxonomy (NCBI): domain Eukaryota; kingdom Metazoa; phylum Chordata; class Actinopteri; order Labriformes; family Labridae; genus Scarus; species Scarus forsteni. Next base: position 4,306,513 of record JAZDUH010000271.1, read on the forward strand.
TGATCTCATTTTGTGGTGAATTGTAGGAAAAATGATCAGATTTTCTATAATGCAAGTCGCAAATCAACAAGTCCAGAGAATTTATGCAGGAAAAAAAACAGCTCCTCTATACTACAGAACCTCATTTTTCTCTCATTTGTATGTTGTTGAGAAGTCCCCCTCAGTTACACACCCCCATTTTGTCACAATAATGTTATTATCCCATAAATTGTACTTTATTTTTATATGGCATTATCCTCTAAGGGAATAAAGTTTTATAATATACACATTGTTTTGACTGTTTACTGATGTGACCCCACACTTTCTACATACGACCTACTGTATACTGGAGGTTATTTCTGACATCTTTCTTTCTTCCACCCTTCAGATTAGACTTGAATTCTTATGATGTGGAGCCCCCTGTTGGTGCTAAACAGAACATTAAATATGAATGAACCTCATCTCCAGTTTGAACTGAGCAAAGCTTCACTCTGCTGCCGCCTGTTGGTTCAGATGAGGAAATCATGAATTCTTCTTAAACCATTTTAGCAGCTGAGGTGTATAAAAGCACATTAGTTTCTTTGCGGCTTTACATTTTTCTGCATGTTTGGAGACCACAAAATGCCACACAGCTTGTAGACCAAGAACATGTTTATTTGATTTTTTTAAAAATTATTTTTAAGGCAATATGTTCATACTGGCTGTTTTCTATAAAAGACATGTATTCATAATTTCCATTTACATCTTCCTCCTCTGATAACTAGAAAACTGTGGCTGTTTACTTAAGATTGTAACCAATTTATCCCGTAATCTTTATGTCATCAGTGCTCTGTGTTTATCTGTGGAAAATTGATTTCAGTTGTTTTTCTAAAATCTTGGATTGTTAAACCTGCGCTGTTGTCTGAAGGTTATAACAAAATAAATCAAAACTTTAAGAAAAGAGACAATGTTTTATATGATAGCAGTAAATAGCATACATCAAGTTTATGAATGCATGTCTTTTGGGGGCCTCTGTACAATTACTATAAGAAAAACATTTTATGCAAATGTGAAATGTACAACAAAACTCATAAACCATCAATATTTCTACATTCATTTTCCCTGCATCATGCAACATAGAACAAAGACAACAAAGTAGCAGCATGTACATTTCTAAATGTAAAACAGCCTGTAAAAACAACAACACAGTGAGCAAACATGTCGAACAAATATGATCCACACAATGAATCAAACTCTGTTTATATCAGAGGTGGAGTTTGTACCCATAGGGCAAAAAATGTATTCTGTTTAAATTTCCAAGCTTGAAAATTGCGCGCACAGACTTTATTCAATGTGCATAAAAGCTCCGAGTACAGAGCAAAAAAGATTTGAGCTTGATCTCATTCCCAGGATGAAGAAAAGAGATGCTTCATCTCAACTCATTAATATAAATATACAATATGATCAACATTTAGCTTTTTTACTTGTTACTTTACAGCTTTGAAGTGCATGATAGATACATCCCATTCACTATATACAGCTTAATGAAACTGTTTGTAACAATGTAATTACTAAAAAAAATAAAGAAAATGAACCAATACTTTCAGAAACAGCACAAGAGTTTGGGTCCTGTGTGAAAAGGAAAATTCTCTGTTTAATTAAAACAAAACTAAATGGCTAGGCTGGAGATAAAAATGGATGGAATGAGACAGTCCCAAAATCATTTTAATATACTTTTTAAGTTTTATGTTTTGGTACACTTACTATAAGAACTACAAACCATCAAGCTCTAAAATAACATTTGTTAAGCCTTAGTAAGTACTTAACCTTCATCAACATTGCAGTTTTAAGTTTTAAGTTCTGTTATTAACACAGTTACAAATGTTTTTATTTATGAATTAGTAAAGCATTTGTTTGGGAGATGTTAGGACAGACATTTTAATCATTTAAAAAAACAAACAAACATGTATGCCTTTTTTTAAATACAATTTCAAATTATCATTGGGGCTTTAATGAGGATTTTATAAGCATTTACTCGTGCTTAATAATGCCCTAATAATGCATCTCAAAGTTATGCTCAGAAATATAGGAACAAAATAATGCATTTTAGATGAGGAGTTAGATTTACATTTGTAAATTGTGCTTAACTAATGCAGCAGTGTAACATTTCATTTATGTTATTTTTTTTTTAAATCATTCACACTTGTTTTGTTAGTTAAGTACTTAAGTATCCAGTGCTGCTTAAGTAAAGCTTAGTTGTTCATATAAAGTGTTACCAATATGTTTTTGCATATATATCAGAGGATGTGCTGTTAAAGGCCAGACAAGAAACTGCTTCGGCCAGCAGGGGTCACCTTAAGGTGTTACCAAACTTTGTACTCTGTTAACTCTGTTAATATAAATGTATGAAGTTGCAATAACAGCAAACAACCTCCTTAAGAATCTCCATCTGACAGAACTCTCTATTGAAAATAATTCATATATTATTTTCTGAAAAAAGAACTACCTTTTTGAGGTCAGATCATTCACATACATCTGCATATTAGGGCAACTCTAAAAATAAAGAAATAACAGCTAGCTGTAAATTTTTAAGGACAATGCTTTTGTCTTTACAAAGTTGAACATTTGAATCAGTTACAGCAAATTTACAAACCCCTCTAGCATGAGGGAAATCATTCCTTCTGTTACTTAATCCACCTTTTAGAGCAAGTGTACTATTATTATGATTATTACAAGTGGCCCTATGCTGTCCTTTAACACGTAATTGTGATGATGGCCATAGAGCCCCCCTACCCCCTTTAAATCCGTGGTGAGGATCCCAACAGGCTCTAGATTCACCCTGTTACTGAACAGAAGTGAACCACCAAATAGACCAGGTGAAGTCTATCCAGTTTGTATGTAGGGCAGCTGTCAGAAGCTAGATAACTTATTTGTTTATTAAATATGAAATGGGAATTTGAGCATCTAGAAGATTCAAAGACTTCTGATGAAAATGTCTATATTTGACAGCCTGAGCTCAGAGATTCCTCCCCATCATCATGGAGAGGTATATAAAAGAAGTAGTCATGTTGTCACATTCTGCTTCATTGACCACTGTGCTCTCCAACCTTAAACCCAATGATAAAGCCTGGATTTCTACATAAAGTAACTCATATAAGAGTGAGGACCCAGTTTGTATGCAGAAAAGATTAAGACTGTTTTTAAGTGCTATGCCAGAGCTCAAGTATTTTAACCAACTTAAGTGAGAAAAAAAAGAGGAGATGAGTTTGTCAGACTGCTCTGCCTTCTCCCCTTAATGCCGTAAATATATCTCTACAGAAGAAGCAGCTTCTAAAAATCTGATTTCAGCAGACAAAGTGTCTATCAGAGGCATTTCACCGACTGGCACGAGCTTGGTGTGCTGAACGTGCAGGTGACAACGTCCACTTTCCTCACCTGCACAGAGAGAGGCATTGTGGCACAGTGTCCTGGAGAGGTCTTCCCCGCCCCCTCCTCTTTGGCCCCCGCAGTCACTTCCTCCTCACAGGCTAGGATGGCAGTGGAGTCTATGCTAAATGGGTGAAAGTTGGCACGGGCTGTGTCAAACTCCCACGCCTGCCTCAGAGCAAAATCTGTGAACGTGTGGTGCTTCATGGTCACATGGTGCTCCAAGTTGTTCCGGTAGCTGGCTGTGCGCAGTGACGCATAACTAGTGTCATTGCTGTTGGTGGACGGAGGGGAGTTCTGACCTCCCACCCAGCCGACGTTGTCTCTGTGGCCACTCTTAACCCGAGCTACAGTCCTCTTCAGCTTCTCACAGCCCTTCAGCAGCAGGTTCTTCCTGCACAGGATGTACACCCAAGGATCCAGGATTGGGTTGAATGAGGCAAAGCGGATGGCTAACAAGTCGCTGCGGTAGTCTGGCTTCCCTCCAGCAGAGATGATGGCCGGGCCATACAGCTGATTCACAAAGATCCGCACCTAGCCAGCAAAAGAAACACAGAGAAGGGAACATTTAAGCAACACAGCACAGTGTATGGCACACACTGGGGTGGATACTCCAGGGGAGATCAGGATTGGTTGTCACACTTGTACTTTTACCATGTGCATAACCTATGGTCAGTGTATCCTGTAGAGGTCAATCCTGATGTGTTGGAGTTAATAGTACAGTATTATGAAAGTGATGCCAAAGTTCATGTAGTAGTGATTAGATTAGTCGTAAGTCCTCTGGGCAGGTCTGCTCCTTGATGGAGATAACAGATGGTGAGGTTAGGCTGTACATGACTGCAGGCAGGGCCAAGGCCTCTGTACTTTTGTAGAAACAATCCAGAAAAAAGCAACAGAGCACCAGGGTGACTGTATACTTTACTGAATACTTTTTCATTATGCACAAGCACTAAGCAACTCATTTAGCTTGGTACTACTTTAGCACACTGCATAGCCCACATGCCCTTCAGCCTGAAGCAAAGTCATTCCAAAAGTAAAGCATTCAGTCATGCAAATGCTGTTTTTTTCCTTTTTGTTTTTGCTCTATTTCCATGTACAGTTAATTAAACTGCAACACGCTCTTGGCCCCATCTGCAACCACATAAAGCCCCTGTCCAGCATCAATTTTACCAAACATGGACAGAGCTGACATAACATTTTGTGGCAAAAAAAGACAATTTTGAGGAAATACAGTGTATAAAAACATCCAGTAGGAAAAAACATTCATCAAATTGAGTGAATTGTTTATTTGAAAATATATTTTGGCTCAATTTAGATAAGAAAAAAGGAGGTGGGAGAGGGCAGGGGGTAAAACCTTTATGTTTATCACATAAGCTATTAAACAGTGAGACAACTGTTATATTATTTCACACACTGATAACTTAATAAGATGGCGGGGAAAGGGAACAAATTTAAATGTCTATAGATTACTTTCACAACATTACTAACTATCAATTACTCTTGAGCCCACGGTAACAGTGACCCTATCACTAGGTTAGTTTCACAATGTGTCAAGTTGAGTATGCAAAATAAGTAGTGCAGAGTATTTTACTTTGTGTTGTTTGAGTTGTCTTCTCGTTTTTTCCTGAATGCATTGTGTATGTGATAACCAATCCTGCCTGTCCTTTCGATGGAAGTTTTATTCTAGCTACAGGGATTTAGCTAGCATGCTGGCTAAATCCAGGTAAACCAGACTCAAAATCCAGTTGGTAACTTCCATTTCTTAGTGTTTTCAGTTGTTATATAATTATCAAATATGAAAATAAATAAAACATTAAAACAAAAAATCCTCTGAAAAGTTATTCAGACCCATAAACATAAAAAATGTCTTTCACAACTTTTTATGATTTAGCTTCAGTATGTCTTAATAGAAATGACAATGGAAACAGACCAATGACACATTAAAAACAAACAGCATGCTATGGTTGATGTGGAATAAAATAAAATAAAACCCAATGTACACATGCCACAATGACCCCTAACATCCCATATATCCTTATATACAGATGATATGTCACAGGAATTACCTCATGGACCTTGGTTGCTGAATCATTACCACCTCCAATAGACCCAGGCTCTAAATGCATGGCAGTGACAGTGTTGATAGTACACCCTAATTGCCTTAACCCTATAATGCCAATTGTATCATATTTGATACATACTTTTATAATAACTCTATCTACTCAATATGATCAAAAAATTACAATAAAAACATCTGCATACAATCAGATAAATGATAAAAATGTCCTCGAATGGATTATCAGTTGCCAGAAACCCCTAATGTATCAAATGAGATACGAAAAATTTATATGTTGAATTTTATGGACGTTTTGATTTTTATGGATTGTAGCAGAAAGTGAAACAAACATTTCAGCTCCAAAAAAATTAGAATTTTCTAGCTAAAATCTATGGTCTTGGACCTTAAAGGGTTATACAGCTGCTTTTTAATATGAAATATTTCCCATTGAAAACACGTAATTATAATATTATTAATAGAAGAAAAGATAAAGAATAAAAAAAGTATTAATAAAACACAATAGAAACAGATACACAGAAAAAGTCTGAAGAGAGAGATCAGAAAGAGAACTGTGAAGAAGTTGCCCCAATATGAGCGGCTAACATTCCCTTTACTGGACTGAGCTTTTTGATCCACCTCCCTTTATCACATATACCATTAATCCTCACTCAAAGACTGGTTTTAAGTTTTTTATCCTCCTTCCCTGCCTTTCCCAAAGCATCCCTGTCTGCCCAGCTAAGTTATGAGGCTGCTGATCTTGTTATGAATCCACACAACCCTGAATTTATCCTCCCTGCATGTTCAGCATCTGCCTCTACTACATATCTAATATTTTCCGTTTATGTGTTTCCCCTGCTCCTGTCACACAAAAGAGCCGTCAATTGAAATAAAACTGGGCAAAGTGACAATCAACCCTGGTCTCCCCTAATAAACAAACAGGGAAAAGGTTTAACTCTCTCTTACCACCAAAGGGATTGAGCAGACCAGGAATACGATGGTCATGAAGATCATCAGCCAGAACATCTGGATCTCCGCCGCTGAGGTGACAGAGGGCAGCCGAGGGAAGCGGCGCCGTGAGCCCCCCTGCTCACACAGCTCCGTCCGGACTATCCCAGTCCTCTGATTCATTCCCACCAGCGACCTGCACACCGCCAGGTTGCACAGCACTGTCACTGCGATCAGCACCAGCATCACCCCGCCGTACAGGAAGGAGTAACAGGCACCGACAGGATCCATCGCCCTCCAGTCCAGAAAGCACCAAGTCCCGGGGAAGTGTCTCACGTGCTGACCGAAGCCAAAACTGGGCATGATGCACAGCACGATGTTAGCCAGGTATGTGGCCAGGAGCGCAAAGCGCGCCATGGTCCTGTCTATGTGCTGGGAGTAGAAATACGCATGGTTTATGGCTAAGTATCGCTCCACAGCCATGGCGCACAGGATGGACATCCCCGCTGAGCCGAAGAAGAGCATGGAGAAGGAGAAGAAGTGGCAGAGCAGCGCGCCTCCCGGCCAGCGGCTGGCGACGTAAGTGGCGATCACTACTGGGCTGGTGAAACACGTCCCCAGCAGGTCTGTAATGGCCATACCGCACACCAGAGTGTAGAAAGTGGTTTCCTTTTGTTCTCTTTTGGAGACACACAGCACAACTATGGCGATGAGATTTCCAAGTACCCCCACGGCGAACATGGTGGCTGAAGTGACCAGTGACTTGTACTCGAGCCAGAGCGGAAGGAAATCGCTGTGGTTCTGACTGAGGGAGAGAAGCTCAGAAGCATTCACATCCAGATCTGCAAACGCAGCAGTGTTGTTGATCATTATTGAAAAATATGCCAAGTTTTAAGAGGGGGAACTTTCTGGAGACTTGAAAATGCCGCTCTAGATGTGGTGCGCTTAATATCAACGCGCCATCCTGAAATATCCAGATTTAAGGAGCATGAAGAGCTTTTCTCTGTGACAGGCTCTTGGTCAAGTTCGCTGTGGTGCTTTTCTCCAGATGCTCCCTCATGAAGGTGTGCCTGTTTGTGTTGACACTGCTCTCTGCTGCTGCGGGTTTTTAAGCTCACTGCTGATGTCAGGAGGGTGACGTGCGGGCTGTGCGCGCACTGATCCGGGTTTCCCTGGATCCCATTACTCCAACCAAGGAATCTATAATCAACTTTTTATTACAATCCAAGGGCGAGACATCGTCAGAGGTCTGAATCCAGGAGCCAAAGGACCATGTTCCACATGAAGGGTCAGTGAGTTAAAAATGTGTGCGGATGGACTGAACTACTCAATTTAAGAATAATGAAAGTGAAAAGAAATTCAAAGAAAATTAGAGATTCACAAACAGGTAAATTAAAATTGGCCTCTGTCTTAAAACTTTTGTAATTTTGTCAAACCGATTTCATTCAAAAACAAATCTGTATGTGCCGTTTATTCTCTTATGAGGCACTCCGTCTTTATAAGTGTCTTTGATTATCTTTATTATTTATTTTCATGACTTTTGTTAAAATTAGAGTGGCTTGAATTACTTCTTTGTGTGAAGATTAAAAGATCCTCACAGGTGCTAACACTTACTCACAATCACTTCTGCAATAGTAAAGTCCGCTGGTCCTGTGGCTACTTGAATCGAGGAAATTTAAGTCACTGTGTACATAAACTCTGTTCTGCTACTTATCAGTTCTGCTGTGTGTGTGTGTGTGTGTGTGTGTGTGTGTGTGTGTGCTTGTGTGTGTGTGTGTGTGTGTTTGTGTGCACAAGTTTGAGAAACTGACATACTTCAAGAAACCAAACACCTGCCAGCTCCACCTCCCTGTGTCCTTTCCCATCTTAGAGAAAATATTCTGTATGTTCTCACACATTTTTACAGGATATCAAGTCTTTTAAAAACACTTGGTCCTATAAGTAATTTAAATGATTCAACAGATCAACTGTGACGGTGTTGTGAAATGATTTTTTGAAGGCAGAGTTCAAAATGGAGCAGACAAACCCAAACATATGCTTGCTATAAGAGTTAGTTGTTTTTTAAAGCTTGAAAGGGGACCAATAAAAGAACTTGCAAGCTTTGTCCCTGGGGGAGATACTTTTAACCAGTACATAGCCCACTTATTATTTAAACTACTAAAAGAAAAAAAAAACTATGTATAAACACAACAGCAGTTTGAAGACTTATCAAAGTGAAAGAGATCTGGTGAAAGGGCCAGGAGGAGCCTTGCCACTATGTCCCACTCATGACAGCAATGGACCACCAGGTCTGTGGCAGTGGGCTGACAGATCATGAATCTGAACCACCAGGTACACAACTGGGCAAAATTGGTGGTACCCTTCCATTAAAGAAAGAAAGAAAAACCCAAAATTGTCACAGAAATAACTTGAAACTGACAAAAGCAATAAGAAATGAAAATTACTTAAAATTAACTAATGAAAATCAGACATTGATTTTGAATTATGGTTCAGAATCACTTTAAAAAATAAACTAATGAAACTGGCCTGATCAAAAATGACAGTACCCTTTTGTTGCACAACCTTTTGAGGCAATCAGTTGATTTCTGTAACTCTCAATGAGACTTCTGCACCTGTCCACAGGTATTTTGGCCCACTGCTCATTAGCTAACTGCTCATTAGCTGTTTCAGGTTCGAAAGGTGTCTTCTCCAGACTGCATGTTTCTGCTTCTTCCACAAATGTTCAATAGGATTTAGATCAGGGATCAGGGAGCATCCATTAGGTACAGTGTTCTTTTCTTTGTATGCTTCATGTTTGCATCTGTGAACATAGAGCTGATGTGACTTGCCAAAAAACTCCCATTTACAACTGTACTCACTGTAACATCAAACTGTTTGGGATGGTCTTACAGCCTTTACCTTTGAGATGCTTGTCTACAATTTTCTTTCTAATTTCCTGAGACAACTCTCTCCTTAACTTTCTGTGGTCCATGTTCAGTGCGGTGCACCCCACAATACCAAGCAGCACAGTGTTATACTTTTCAACCTTTAAATAGGCAGACTGGCTGATTACAAGTTTGAAGACACCTGTGATACAGGACACACCTTCATTTTATATGTCCCAATGGTCATATCATTTTCATTTTTTCTAGTCCAGACCAGTTTCATTATATTGTTTTTTTAAAAATGATTCTGTTGAACCACAACTCAAAAGCAGAGTCTGATTTTCATTAGTACGTTTCAGTATTTAAAAAAAATTTATTATGACTTTTGCCAGTTTTTTTCACAATTTTGTCCCTGGTGTAACTTGTGATCTGTCCCGCTCCTCTGTTCTCCATCCCTATTTCAACCTGCAAAAGTTCTTCCCCTGTGTACTTTGGTTTCAAAAAGATTGCCTTATTTATACAAAAAACAGCATGTTATTGTTTCTACAGTCAAAATCGTTCATTTTTAGTTCAGTTTTAGTGAAGTTAGTGCTTGTTATTTCTTCTGGCTTACATGAGGTCATTCTTACAGTGTACTATTGTAAATAACACAGGGGCTTTGTCAAGGCAAAGTTTGACACCGTTAACCTTTTAATGTTTTAATCTTTACTGAAATTATCAGGTCTGAAGGGGAGTCAAAATAATCTATAAATAAAGGGACTGACAGAGAATAGTTTGTAGTCAGCAGTATCAAAATGTTTTGAAATTCATCCGCTTTGATATGTAAAAAGACAAATAAACCAACTTATATAAAGACATGAACAAATGAGCCCACATTTTACAGCACTTGACCTAATTACACTAGTTACAAGTAGATGGGGCCATTTAGGACAAGATAGCCTACAAATGTGCATACAAACATGTTCAATGTTTAATGAAATAAATGAAAATAAACATTAAAATGTACTAAAACTTTACTGACTTACATTTGTTAAGTCAAACATATATCTATAGTATCATGATTTCTGGTGACTTTTTATATTTACTATATTTATTTAACCCTAATAAAGCACATTTCAACTCTCCTCATAAATATGTCATGACAAAAGTTATGGCAAACTCACGTCATATAATTTGTTTTGTTTGAGTGTATGACAGAGTAAGCATATGTTAAGAATATTTACATCTACTGTTATGGTTATGGGTGACATAGTGATGCAGCAGGTAGTACACGTGACTCACAGCAAGAAGGTTGTTGGTTTGATCCTGGTGTCAGTCAGGGCCTTTCTGTGTGGAGTTTGCGTTTTCACCTTGTGCATGCATGGGTTCTTTCTGGACACTCCATCTTCCTCCCTCAGTCCAAAAACATGTTCATTAGGTTGATTGGTGACTCTAAATTACCCTTAGGTATGAGTGTAAAAATGAATGTGATTTGCTGGTGACCAGTTAAGGGTGTACCCTACCCCCAACCCCATGTCTGCTAGGATAGGCTCAAGCCCACCCTGAGAGGGATCAGTGGTAAAGATAATGGATGGAGGTTATTTATGTAATCATTTATAGTCCAGAGACAAAATGACAGAGACTGATTTAGTGCAGAGGGCATCATAAATTTAATTTTCAGCACCATGGTCAGCGCCTACAGCTCCATCAGCACCACAAGCAGTCAGCTGTCAAAACCCACACACTCAGCATTTAATAGACCACTGATAAGTGCATGTCTGATTTGCTCTGATGAAAGACTCATAGGATGAAAAGGGCAACAAAAAAGAGGTGAAAATTCATTCAGAGATAAAGCACAGAGACAGAAGGGAACATGCCTCAAATGTCTGACCATCGAGACCTTTTAAAGCACCAGAAGCATACATTAAATCAGAGCCCACACACTGCTGCAGGGAGACAACCCCCAGCAGCCCATCCTATCGACCACAGTCTCACATGCTGCATGATAAGCTGTACTCCTGGGGACAAACTGTCAATGATACTGACTTCAAATGTTTATGGCTCTGCAACAATCCCTGTTTATCCACTGAGTATTTGTCACATCAAACTGTCTTTAGAGGAGAGAAAAGCAGTTTGAAAACACCCACATACGGATTGAAGGTTTTCATGGAGGGTGAAAAGCTATTAAAAAGACTGCTTTCACGTGCTTTATGTTGTTTTATTGTCATCATGAACAAATAAATTAATCAAAGTAAAGCAGAGAGTCTCATTTAAAGCAGCACAACGGAAGATCCCTGCTTGACCGCAATGAGAACTCAACTACCCATGAGCACTAGCATGCGCCTACTGTCATAAGGATACAGATCTGCCGGTCGCGTGCATTTGTTTTGTAGGCGAATCACAGAAGCCAGGACTTCGCTCAAAAGTATTCTTCTGTCTTCAGCGGCTGTTTGCAGGATGGATAGCGACAAGGTAATGTATTTATTTTTGACTAAATGACAATGTTAAAAATCGCTAAGTTTGACTTGGTTTTATTACCGTGAAGTCGCCCCCGTCCTGTTGAAGCGATAAAGTAAATAAAAGTAAAGACAACGACGAGCTGGCGATATCACACACTTGAAAAAGGTCTAAACAAAACTACAAACTGGTACGTTCTGGATTTGTTGTGCTGTCAAGTTTTTTTCCTGTCAAGTTTTTTTGAGGAACTTCATCATAAATTAGTCGCTAACATACCTGATAGTAGTCGGACATCCCTCCTCGTCTTTTATTTCACGCCAGCGAGTGAACGCCGAACCGATGTTTATTCTGGTCCGAGCATTTAGCTTGTTTTTCTCTCGCTTTCTTTGTTTTGTATCCTCCAACAAAACTTTTCTCTTCCTTACGTGTTTTGTTGCCTCCGCCATGGTTACAGCTCCGCGTTTGGCTTTCGCCGAGACTTCCGTGTTTTAAACCAATCGGGAATCGGAGGAAGTGACGTATGCCGTAAAGCAGTCCAAACGTGTAGTTTTTTAGTGTGGCAGGGTTCCCACCGTCCACCTCGAAGTTAATGCTGCAATACATAGTGCCAGTGAAAGGGATACAGATCACTCCAGACCACGACAGAGGTTTCATTGAACTCACTGTAAAGTGGTGGACCATCACAATGAATTTCAAAGGATTATATTATGTTTGAAAAACTACATAGTGTTGGTTTAAAGCTGAGTTTGAGCATATGGACAACTAGAGGCATCCAACACTTATTGAACGCTCCCCTCTCTTGCAGGTATGAAATACTTCTCTTTGCTCTGAGTCCCATTTCAGAAGGAAATCAGGGAGACAAAAATCATAATTTGGTGCAAAAAAAGATTGAAAGTGTTAATTTTGTGATTCTGACCTTAATTAAGTCAAACCTTGACTTAAAGGGACAGCTGATAGTGATTCTGGGACCATCAATAAATACAGTAAACAAGCTACTGTTAGCTTGTTGCTCAAAACTCAAACAAACAGAATTATTCATTCAAACACATCGAATTTGACCATAAAACTGACCATAAATCTGTAGATTTTCATCCTTGCCACAAAGTAATGGGAAGGATTCTCTGATGTTTTGGCATGTAAGCTTTAGCTGATTAAAGTGATATTAAAAATGTCCATGAAGCTTTCTTAGGGTCTAAAATCAAAATTAAAGTTAACATTAATATCTGTGTTTTCCTGTGGTTTTAATAGGATGTAAATGTGTTGTTTTGTAGAGACAGAAATATAAAGCCTGTGCTGGAGTGAGCTAATTTAGTTGGAGCTGGTTTCCTTGGCTGCAAATGTTTGAAAAAAAAAATACTTGCAGAAACTTTTAGTCATTTTCCCCTTACTCATCAAAAATGCAAATCATTAAAACATAAAACTTGTTTTCAATAATAGACAGAAAGAAAAACCTATTACTTGTGGTGGTGTATTACTTTATTGGGTTAATTTTACTTATTCAATAAGTACTTTGAACAAGTTTCTATGACATACCAAAGATGACATGACACATTCCCAAAATGACTTGCATACTTCTTTCAAAAAAAGAAACTTTCATCTCCTAAGAATGAATCTATTTATTCATTTTTTCTCTTTGTGCAAAAATGTTATTTGCATTCACATTGCCCTTTTACTCAGTCAACCAAAAACCTTTAAAGATGTACTTTTATCATGATGGTTTTATCACTCATTTCAGTATCCCATAACTGAGATTCAATGTTTTCATAAAGATTTGGATGCTTCTGTTTTAAAGCTGCTCATCCAACACTGTGTCTGTATAAAGTCTGTTTGTGCACACTTCTCACATTTATTGAATTTGGATGTCTGATAGTCCACCCTAACATTTTGTTCTTTGTCTTGTCTTATTGACAAAATCATAATTACATTGTGTCTGAGTCATCCAAGAGTGCTTATTTTTGCTTGTGACAGCCTTGTTTTTTGTCGTTGAGAGAGATGTTTTTGAGAATCAGGCATGGTCTCCACAGGACAAACTCTGAAGCTTGATGGTTGTCAGCTTCTTTGTTTTGTTATTGTCATTTTGGCTCTAATAAAGCAAACTCTAAAGCAGAGTAGGGAGCTTTTATTTGAAGGCAGTGTTTGAGAGTTTTTAAGGACTCTGAATGTTTCTGTATAGTTCTTTAGGAAACATTGTCACCTCTAAAAACAACAGCTGCTGAACAGCTCCACTTGTGATTTAGAGTAAAGAAAAAAAATCCCAAAGTGTTAGTCCATGATGGTTCCTTTCTTTCACTAAAAAAGTTGTTTTGATGCCTTTCAAACAAGGAGTTTTACAAATCCATCCATGAATCCGTCCATGCATCTATTCATTCATTTGTCCATTCATTCATTTGTCTTCCTCCATTTGTCCTGAGCTCCCAAGTCCATCCATCCATCCATCCATCTTCTTTTGCTTGTCTGTGGTCAGGATGAGGGACCAGCTACCTAAGCAGGGAATACCAAACTTCCCTCTCCCCAACCACTTCATCCAGCTCTTCCTGGGGGATCCGGAGGTATACCCAGGTCAGCTGGGAAACAAAGTCCCTCCAGAGTATACTGGGTCTTCCCAAAGGCTGCCTACAGGTGGGACGTGCCCAGAACACCTCACCAGGGAGGTGTCCAGGAGTCATCCTGATTAGATGCCTGAACCACCGCATCAGGCTCCTCTCTACCCGGAGAAGCAGCAGCTCTAGTCCAAGCCCCTCTCGGATGACTGAGCTTCTCACCCATCTCTTAGGGACAGCCCAGATACCCTGCGACAGAAACTCATTTTGGTCGCTTGCACCTGCAATCTTGTTCTTTCAGTCCCTACCCACAGCTCGTGACCATAGGTAGGAGGACAAACAAAGAAGGAGCAGTAAATCTAGAGCTTTGCCTTTTAACTCAGTTCTTCCTTTACCATGATGGGCCAGTGCAGAGTCCACATCACTGCAGACGAGGCAACAATCCATCTGCCGATCTTCCGTTCCATCCTTCTCTCACTTGTGAACAAGACCCCAAGATCCTTAAACTCTGACCCGGAGAGCACACTTCATCCTCCCTCAGGCAAGGACCATGGACTCAGATTTGGAGGTGATAATTCTCATCACAGTCGCTTCACACGTGGCTGCAAACCAATCCAGTGAGAGCTGTAGGTCACAGTCCGATGAAGCCAACAGGATCACATCATCAAAATTCTTTCCATAAAAGTTATGAACAGAACAGGGCAGCCCTGGTGGAGTCTAAGGGCATTTTCACATTAGGCCCACTTGTTTCAAACTGTACTGCGGCGTGGTTCACCCCCCTCCCTCTCCCCCTCACCCGCTGGCTTGCATTCACACTTGCAACATCAAACCGTGCCCGGGCCCACTTGTGTATTTACTCAGTTTGAAACAGCAGGGGGCAATATGCACGTAACTGGTTACCAAATCTGCTACTGAGGAGAACGAAGAAGAGGCTACCATGGTAACCATTTCCTGCGCCAAACAACCAATGTTTAGGTTTCACTCTCTTCTACATTTTCCTTCAAGTGTGTTTTTTTATATTGTTTGAGACGGCATCAGCGACCTTCTGGACCCTCATAAATCATCACAATCCTCAACCAGAATAAACAAATCGACAAATTGAGTAAGCAAAAGATTCAACCGCGGGATTAACAGGAAGTAATGCATCAAAAGTAGATCGGTTCAGACCACTTTGTTTCACACCAGTGAAACTGCACCAAATGTAGGGAGATGGAGCGGATCGAGACCACCCTTTCATGGAGGTCTTGGACCAGCTGATTTGGTGCGCACCAAAGTGCGGTGGCCGCATTCACATTGACACTAACGTACCAAAACCTGGGCCAAAACTTCTTTGGTCCACACTAAATATGGTTGGGGTAAAAACACCCTAACTCTCAGTGGAAATGAGTCCCATTTACTGCCAGTAATGCGTACAAGCTCTGGCACCAGTCGTATAGGGAACGGACGGCCCATACCATGGGTACCCCATTCTACCGAAGCCCCCCCCATACTACCGGAGCACCCCCCACCCCCATAGGGGACGATGGCTCATGGGGAAATAGAGAACATTTTGGTATAATGTTTTACAAACACAGCCTAAACAATGCTGCTTTAATTGATCAGAATCTTTAACTATAAAATTTGGAAAGCCAAACCAATATTTATGTTCAGTCAAAAAGTTCAAGTTTTTATATATTTTTTTATATATATTTCTACAGAGAGCTTCCCCAAAGAAACAATGTAGAGATTTTACTGTTTAGAAGAAATGTTTATTTACTGACAGTAGTCTTTGTCATTTAATGTAGGAAGAAAAAGCTTGATTATTGGCATCACCCCCCCCCCCCAAAAAAAAGAAAAAAACAGCTGAAAGATAAGCTGCTTGCTTTTATCAATTTTGATTTACTTTAGACTTTATTTGTTGCAGCGTGAGACTACCTAGAATGTAAACTTACACACAAGAACTCAGACATACATGAGTTTGATCATATCCCACGCCTGTGTTCAAAATTCAAATCAGTCTCAACTTGATAAATGCAGATCTGTGCATGATAATGACCGTACACCCACTTTTTGGTCGTACACATGTTTAATAAGTGAGGGCCTATGTCCTCAGCCAACACAGCCACGTCATCTGCAATAAACAGAGATAAGATTCTGATGTTGCCAAACCAACCAAATTCTCCTCTCAGCAGACCCTTGAGATCTTTTGTATGAAAATAACAAACATACCAAAGGAACCATGGTGGCAGAGGCCAACACTTACCAGAAACCAGTCCGACTTTACACTCACAATGGTTGTACAGGGACGAGATTGCTCGCCTGTATGGGCATATCTCATGCTCTTTTAATTTTACACACAGCTGGTTACATCTGTGCAAACTGCTGGGTATAATCATCAAACAGACACAATAATCCTTCTTGTTTTTTCAGTAAAATAAGATTAAAGAAAGCATAATATTGGATGTTCGATATTGATTTTGGTTTGCTGACATTTCCAGAGTCCTTTTTTGCTGGCATTGATACTGATGCAAACTCATGTTTGTTTGTTTAACTGTAAAAAGCACCATTTAACCTGTTGCTCTTACAGAGTTGTGACAGTCGATTTATTTTAGATTTTAAAAACAAACATAACAGCTGATGATCTGGTATGTTAGTTCTCCTTGCAACTTCACACATTCTTCTCTACATTCTGCAAGTATATATGGCAAAAGAATCAGCTGTGAATATTAGCAAGATGTTCACGTTTACATTTAGGAAATAATAATTTTTGAGCTATTTTCTGTTGATAACAGGGGTGTATCCCTGGAAGAAACGTTCACCCTCAATGTCTGCTTCTTCAAGGCTAAGTCTGCAACAGGTATTAACAGAGAGGTAGCATTTAGGAGAAGGGGTTTAAGATTATTGAAATTAATACAGCACAAATCTCAAATCAAATAGAGGAGTGAGAGAAAGGTGAGAGTCAGAAAATAACAGATATCTTCACTGAATTATTAAACATGGGAAAGAAAATCCTATTGTTCGCCTCCCTTCTGAAGATCTTATTTTATCTCCCTTTTTTCCAATTTCCTTTGGAGTTCATTCAATCTATTCTGCATGGTAAACATCCCTGAAGCTTATGGACTTTAGCATAATTCAACAAGTAATCATCATCAATAATTCAACTGTGAGTTCTATGATAAAATTGGACTGTGCTGTGCTGCTCCTGATGCATTTGCCTTTTAAATCTTTATCTGAAAAGTCTTACCAGCCTTCCCTTCTGGTCTGAGTCTCAAACCTCAGAACAAGGCTGAAGGATTGGTCTTGTTAACCTGACTTAGATAGCAGACCAATTAAGAGTAAATATTAAGTGTAATGTAATTGACACTTCTGCTTCGCATGTTGTTGGAATCATGCTGCTTGTTTATCAGTAACCTCATTATACGCAGGAGCTGTCAGACACGTAAATGTATGAAATGCAATTATCTTTGGTTTAGATTGACAGTGTGTGAACAGAGTACATTTGCTGCTGTAAAAGGGGTGGGAAAATGTGCTAAATAGGAAAACATTGTGGACTTAAAATGTTATCTAGATAACAAATATTTTCTTAAATAGTCAAGTCTACATGTAGACTACAATGCAACTATGACAGCTGTTGTATCTCTTGTATTGTAAAATTCCTCAATGATCTCAGAAATTATTTGTTTTTAACATAGTGTTTAAAAGTGTATTATTTAAGAGAATATTATTAGTAGTTGTGATGAAGTACATACTTATATACTTCTCTAAAGAGGTAATATTTTGCCCTAATTTAAGTTCATGCAGGGTTGCCAAATTGTAAAAGTTGGAAACTTTCCATGGGAATTGAAAAGTATAAAGAGAAATAAATCTAGAATTTGCTACACTGAAGGGTGGCCAAAGGGATTTTAAATATATAGATGGTGAAAATCTATCTTAGCATGATGTTGACTAAAACAAATTGATTTTGAGCAAGTATACTTGAGAATATCTCTGCTATTTGCAAACAGCACAGTGCTTACTGAAGAAGTATTGGTAGAGGTGGGCCTATGACATCATCATTTCTATGAATATCTATATTTTTTGTTCACATAGAAATGCTCAACTGGTATCTTTAGATGTATCCAGTCTGAGACCTATTTGTGACGGTTGTAGTTAGGACCCAGAAGCAAGCAGTAGGATGTGAACAACAAACAGTCTTTTGTTGACAGTAATTCAAGCACAGTTCAAAGCGGGGTTTGAACCCGCACACTTGGGGAACGACAGGAGAGTGTTCTCTCAGGTGAGCCACGGAGGAGACGTGCAGACCTAGGCTCACAAGGAGTTTTACAGGAAAGAAGCTGTGGCTTGAGCGGGGATCGAACCCGCGACAGCAGGCTCTGTAAACGGGCGCTCTCTCGACTGAGCCACACAGGAGATGTACAGGCAGTGACTCACGTGGTCTTTTCAGGAGGAAACTGTGGCTTGAGCGGGGGTTGAACCCGCGACAGCAGGCTCTGAAGACGGGCGCTCTATTGACTGAGCCACACAGGGGATGTACAGGCAGAAGCTCACACAGTCTTTAAAGGAGAAGGCGGTGGAAGCTTGACTCACCCACAGACGAGCAGAGGCATTCAGGAACACTCAGAGAAGTGATACAGGCCAACTCACGTAGTCGAGGACAGGCAGGGATCAGATACCAGACGGATAGCACAGTGTAGGACAGGCAGGACTCGGCGACAGGAGTCAGGAACAGGATCGATAGCCGGGGATTCAGACAGGGGGGTAAATGCAGGACAGAAGCTAGTCGATACCTTGAAGTCAAGCCGAGGGTCAGGCGTATGAGGCAAAGTCTGGGACGAAACTTGTCGGCAACAGGTGATCAATCCGGGAAACAAGTCTGGAGTGCTCAGCATGAGTGCGAAGACAGTCTGACAAGGACTGAGAGTGGAGCTGGGGCTTTTGTAGCTGGCTTGATTGCGGCCGACGAGGTGCAGCTGAGAGCAGGAACATAGGTGAGTTGAGTTCGGCTGATTAGAGTGCAGCAGGGAGTGACAGGCTGCGGATGAGGCTGAGGCTGAAGAGATTGTGACACTATTGACAAAAATGTGTATCTCCAGGAACACTGTTTCCATATGGACAAAATACCTATACGATATGGGCAGATATAGAGCAGATATTCCTGAATTCATCTCTGTGTGGTTGGCTCCAAAGAAAAAAGGAAAAGGTAGGAAACCACCTTCCAGAGGCATAAAGACAGTCACTGTGAGAGTAGAACTCAAAGGAATATTCCTGAAATGTTTTAAGCTGGGTTACATGAGGTTCATGTTGATAGTTCATACATTAGCCACAGTAGTTCTGGTCAGCTCTGTCTCTGTGACGAGTGTGCCAAAGCGGAATCTTAGCCTTTAGAGA
This sequence comes from Scarus forsteni, assembly GCA_036419115.1. Classification (NCBI taxonomy): domain Eukaryota; kingdom Metazoa; phylum Chordata; class Actinopteri; order Labriformes; family Labridae; genus Scarus; species Scarus forsteni. Next base: position 4,326,105 of record JAZDUH010000271.1, read on the forward strand.
CAACCTGTATATTGTCATTTGGGAAATTATAGGTTAAAAAAGTAACAAAAAAGCGCCAGGGTGATGTAAGTGTTATGTACAGATTTACACCACCTTCACTTTTCCGCCCCTAAGCCCCTATGTTTTTGTTCTTCTTTGCTCCAGGTGGAAAGACACAGTGTGCTCATTCAGAGAGATTTGTAAGAGATGTGACGATAATGTTCTGGACGGCAAGCAAAGATAAGTAAGTGTCATAAATCAGAGGGTCCTGTGTATGGTTTAAGATCAGCTTCAAAGCAAAACAAGAGCAAGTTATTTCCCTCTCTGCATACTACTGGAGAGTGCTGAGACTCACATACTGGCATATGACCAAAAAGCCCCTCCTACTGCACTTACTAAAAGCAGGTTATGCTTGTTTTGACACTTGTAAATACGTACAATGGATTCTCCTTGCGCCGATTCTGTTGAAAAATAAGAACCCTATTACTCCTTTGAATGTGTGCATTTAGAGCAACAATGTACAGCTGAGAGAAGGATCAACAAAGGACAGCAGGAAGCCAGAGAGTCATTTTGCACATGCACTTCTGCATTTCTGTTTTTATGTTTCACAGTGCTACCAGTGTGATCTGGTAAAAGACAAAAGATGCACTTTAAAGTTGTCTCCTGTCTCCAAGCTATGATTTAATATTTTCCTATGACATGCAGTCAAGTTTAAAGGAAATTGCTTGAAGAACTTTTGAGATATTATGTTCCTAAGGCCCTGACTTGTATGGATGGACAGACAAATTTGAAAGAGAAAATAGAAGCATCTTAACTCCTCAGTGAGATAGTGCTATTGTACTTCATCAAACTAGCAGATTACTCTTCCTATTGATCATTCTGATCAATAGGAAGAATGATGTGATATTTGTGTCATATATGACATGATGAGGACGTCAGCATGTCACCTGTCTGTCCTCTCTGACTTTTCACTGAACAATTCACAGATTCATTACAAACTAAGATGAAAAGATGGGCTACATACAGTGCAAATTTCATTTTAGCTTAAAAATAAAAATCCTATTTGCTGCGTGCTGTGTTAATTTAAAACATGCCGGCAGACTTGAACACAGGAGTTGAAATTTTGCTTTTCATGTTGTGCTTGTTGAACAAGTGGAGTGATGAACAACTTATCAACCATTCTGTGCTTGAATACACTTAGTTTGTCCGATCTCCACCTCTGTGCCCGCCTGCCTCTGTGTGCACAGGACTCACACCTCAAGCCATGAGAAACAATTTGGACCAAACCATTGTGAGGGGAGGGGGGTTGTAACCTTTAACAGCTAAAATTATCTGACAGTGCGTTTTTAAAGATGCTATGAGGAGTTTCTAAGAAATTACAAAAAAGTCTCACTTTTAGATATATGCCTGATTGAAATACACACTTTAAGATGAGTTTTATAGCATCAAAATAGGTTATCTATAAATGCTATTCTTTAGCTAAGTGGTCAGGTCGGACAGGGCTGGACTGGACTGGACTGGCCTGGATACTCAACTTCGGGAACAAGATAATTAAAACTAGAGCAAATTTATATTATTCAGACACGTCTCAGAGCACCTGGCTGTAAGTAGTGATATATAGCCGGCTACAAAACTACGATACTAAGTTTTCCAAAAATTGCTTGTTGTCACACATCAAAAACTACCGCTACATACCTTGGGTCACGTCTTTTGGTGCATTCCAGTTGTAGTCAGAAGTAGGAATTTCCGAGTTCAGAGTAGGAAACTGCAACTGGAACATCCCCCGAAGTCAGAATTTCCTACTGGGAACTCGGTTAAACCTCACCACCCCCGAGTTGACATTCGAAGATGGATGCCCGCAGTGTGAACAGTTATTTAGCTCCTGTAATAATCAATTTATTTGCACTTCTGACTGGGGTGTGTCACTCTAGATCAGCTGTATACATAGTATTGATAGACTTCTATTTACAAAAATGCTGCCATAGTGATAATCACATTCTTCATGTGATATTTGTGAACGACAACGCAGGGCGTGCTAACAACAGCTAACAATAGCCTGGTAGATCGGCATGTTTTTTTGAGACTTCAACCGGAACACCAATAAGTCGGAGATGATGTCACTCCCAGTTCTGAGGTTACTGGAACGCAACATTACGACAGTCGCCGCGCGTGCTCATGGGTAGCAGAGTCTTTATGTTGCCGGAAATAGATTCTCTTCATAGCACCTTTAAGTAGCGTTACTTGTATTTTACAGTCAAAACACGTTACTGTACTACTAGAAAAATCTTATTTGAACAGGATTTTTGAGGGGGACGACTTTGTGGAAGGGGGAGACATGTCCCCTATGTCCCCCCCCCCCCCCCCCCCCGGGATTTGTGCCTATGAGTAACAGGGACACCAAAAAAAGTCTTCAACCATTACAATATAGTAAATAAACACTGATTCGGTGAAGAGAGTCAAGTGAAGGAATTAATCCAAGAAAATAAAATAACACAGCTTATCAGCTTCATAATTAAAGTTGATAAATAATCATGACTCAGAAATGTTATTCATTTGTCTGATAATTGTATAGACAATAGTGTTGTGTGCTACGTGTATCAAAATGTGGCTTTACTGTGCTTTGTTCAACTCTCACTACAACAAAAGTGGTGTCGAGCCTTATTTATTGGCTAAGTAATGCAGGCATCTGAAAGGTGACCGAAACCATATATTGCACCTAAGGGTAAGTACACAACACACACACATACACACAGAGCGGAGACAGCACAGTAATCTAATCAGTGGAAATGAAAGAATTCATCATATACAGTTGAGCAGAGGTGTGTGTAAGGTTAGACTGTAGTGGAGGATGGGCGCTCAGTCTCTGTCTGTGTAAGTGGATTCCTCACCTCATGACGCCTCCTGGGTACTAGTGTGTGTATTTGTGTGTTTGTCATTGCTCCCTCTGTTTTTATATCCCAAAGCTCTCAGACGTCAGAGCATCTAATGCCCACACATGAAAAAACACACAACCTGAGGGTCTCCCAACCGCCCACATACTGATCAGACACTGAGTGTGTCTGATGAGGATGTCTTGGGTGTGTGTGCTTACTCTGAGTGTGTGCGATTGTTGCAGTTGGCTCCGAAGGGAATCTCCATTCATAGTACAGGACTTTAATGTCTTTCAGACCCGCTAATAAAGAGTTCTCAGAGGGTTTGTCTGAGACATCCACACACACATATTCATTATTGTGGCAGTGAGGGAGGAGGCTGGTGTAAGTGGAGACCACAGTGGCTGCTTTAATGGAGTTATTGGCTTTGAAAGCTCCGTTCTCTTAGCACAAGACAAGGAAATGGCCTTGGAAGAATGCCAATCCCTGTATAAACTGAAGTCCTGAAACTGAAGTGTTAACTTGAAGATGTCAAACAGACAACATGCTGACTAGGTGCCACATAATAACAATAATGTGTTTGGGGTTAATTTAACATCAAATGATTTGTTGATTGTTAATGTGAAAATAATCAGAGCTTTGACCTTATCAGTTAAAATTAAAAACATAAATCAGAGGGATGAGTCTCTGTCTGACTTCACAGGTACCTTTACCATTTATTTATTCCCCAGTTACAACTGCATACAGATGTTTGCTTTGCTCACTGAGTATATTGAAGGACTAAGTTTATGTCTTGTCCCTGATGGCCCTCAAATAAATCTACCAGTGGGACATCATACCATTGTTTTATCAGCAGTGCACTGACTCAGAATGTCAAGGACAGTGCAGAGCAGAGACAGTAGAATGAACGTTGCCATTCACAAAATGGCAAGACCAGTGATGGACAGACCAATTATCACATTTTAGACCAGTTAACCAGTTAGAGCAGACTATTTTAGTAGAGTAGAGGGACTTAAAAAGGCAGGAGCTCTAACAGCGTCTCAGGCAGAGAGCAAATACAGCTGGATCAGGGTTACTCTTTGACTGAAGGTGAAGTTGGCAGTAGGCCGTCTATGTGCAAAAACACTAGTTGAGGAGAATACTACTGCACTACATCTATGAACATTTTTTAACAGATAAAAATGAATTGTATTAGTGTTTTTTATGGTTTTAACACAAATACATGTGCCATGCCTGCCCCCCAACCGCCCCACCTCTGTTGCTTGATCCATCAGAAAATATGTGCTCAGTTTGTTTGGAAATGTAATAATATCATAATAATGAGCTATGCTGCCTCCCACAGGTAGGAGAAACTACCAATGAGAGAGAGACTAGTAATACAAATGGTAACCAAAAAGACCAGGACAATGTCCAAAGAGATTAGAGGTGAACTCCAAGGTCAAGGTACATGAGTGTCAGATTGCAGCATCCATCACTGTTTTAGCCAAAACAAACATATTCAAGGATATCAGTGTCAAAAGCAAATAATAAAAAAGTGAGACTGGATTTAGCCAAAATGCATATTAACAGGCTGAAAAGCTTCTGGGAGAATGTCCTTTGGACAGATGAGACAAAACTGGAGCTTTTTGGCAAGTCACATCATCTCTGTGTTCACGTACGCAAAAATGAAGCATACAAAGAAATGGACACTGTACCTACTGTGAAACATGGAGGAGGCTCAGTTATGTTCTAGGGCTGCTTTGCTGCATCTGGCACAGGGTATCTTGAATCAATGCAGGGAGCAATTAAATCTCAAGACTATCAAGACATTCTGGAACTAAATGTGCTGCCCAGTGTCAGAAAGCTTGGTCTCAGTCACAGGTCATGGGTCCTCCAACAGGATAAAGACCCAAAACACACAGCCAAAAACACCCAAGGATGTCTATGAACAAATACTGGACTATTCTGAAGTGGCCTTCAATGAGCCCTGATCTAAATCCTACTGGACATTTGAGGAAGTAGCTGAAACACGAAGTCTGGAGAAGACATCCTTTAAACCTGTCACAGCTGGAGCAGTTTGCTCATGAGGAGTGGGCCAAAATACCTGTGGACAGGTGCAGAAGTCTCACTGAGTGAGTAAGAGAAATCGCCTCATTTCAGTGATTGCCTCAAAAGGTTGTGAAACAAAATATATAGGTAAGATCACCATTATTTTTGATTAGGCCAGTTTCATCATTTTGTTTTTTAAAATAATTCTATTGAACCACAATTCAAAACCAATGTCTGATTTTCATTTGTTAATTTTAAGTGTTTTTTTTATTACCTCCGCCATGGAGGTCATCTTTTCGGGAGAGTTTGTTTGTCCATCCGTCTGTCTGTCGGTCTGTCCGTCTGTCCGTCTGTGAACAAAATAACTCAAAAAGTTATGGATGGATTTTGATTAAATTTCCAGTACATATTCAGCATGGGAAAAGGAAGAACTGATTCGATTTTGGTGTTGATCCGGATCAGCATCTGGCCGCCATGATGAAAAATGTGATTTTTGTGAATAACTACTGAACTAAAATAGATATCATTATGAATCCAGTTGCTAATGGTATGTTTTCATGGTCAAGGAATCTAAATATTTCAATGAAATAAAGGTAGGACTAATATTTATGGTCAAAATCACAATATGGCTCAGGACTGTGGCGCTGGCGGGGGTCTGCGCTCTCCGAGTGCTTTTCTAGTTTATTCTTACTTTTGGCAGTTTCAAGTTATTTCAGTAACTATTGTGGGTTTTCTTTCTTTCATGAAAGGGAACCAACAATTTTGCACACGTCTGTATATGTACACTCAGTAAAATAAGACCACAAGTAGAAATAGCAAAAGGAGTAAAAAAACATGCATATACAGGATTAAAGTAAAAGAAGAGAAGGAGGATAGAAAATAAATACATATAAACCAGTAAACACCAAAAAGGGGAGCACAAAACACTGACACTGGGATCTGACACTAAAAATAATAAACGATTCACAAAAAGTAGATAAATAATCAACTATTGCTTGATAAGATTGACAAAACAAAAAAGCTTAAATATATGATTCAGTAAAACACAATACAGTGTAAAATGGATGATTAAACGAATAGTGTTACCTAAAATAAAGTATAAATTTATTACACTGGCCCAGTTTCTGCATCTGCATGGTTTTAAGTAAAGATGAAGACACCAGCAACATGCAGGGACATTGTATATCAGGAGTTGCATACATTTGACGTTGTTGCTGCTGAAAACTTGCCAGTCATTGTTTCCTCACAGAATATCCTCCAAATCCATGAGGGGATCAATTTGATACGTAAACCTAATAGTGCTATTGGTACAAATAAATGTTCGCAATTCCCATCCTTATATTTGATACAGTATGCAGAAACATCAACTCAAGACCCTCTCTTCTCATCTCCCCTGTGCAGATGCAAGTATGCAGTGCTGGTTACGACAAGGAGGGATGTCAAAACTCCCTTTAAACAAACACATTAAACAGGCTGTTGATCAGTCTGAGAGCCTGAGGAAAGAACATGTTCAGCTTTCTGCTGCTCCTGCAGCAGATGCTCTTCGCTGATTCTCCCTGATGCTAATATGGAGAAGATGGGGGGTTGGTGATGGTCCATGGAAGTGGCTCTATTGATGCAGCACTGTTTATATAGCTCCATCAGGGTGGGGAGAGGGACCCCTACAATCTTGTTGGCCATCTCCACCACTCTGCTCAGTTGCTTTTTCTCCTCTGCACTGCAAGATCCAAACCAGGAGGTGAAGGCAAAGGTTATGGTGATTTTCATAGTGCCAGAAAGTGATGAAATGTGTGGTGGGGAGTACAGTTTCAAGGGAGTGTAGGAGCTGTTGTGCCCTTTTAATGACCCAAATAGTGTTGATTGAGGAGAGACCGTTATTGATGTGAATGCCCAGGTACTTCACACTGTTGACGTCAATATGTAGAGGTGTGTGTTGTTTGAACCTTTAGCCTCTTTGGTCCTTACCACATTGAAGAAGAGGTTGTGGGATCTGCACCATGCTGAGAGCTCTTGCACCTTAGGCCATTTATGCAGCCTCCCTGTTGTCCTTGATGAAGCCTACTACAGTTGTGTTGTCTGTGAATTTATTTATGTGGTCATGGGTCAGCAGGCTAAAGAGCGAAGGGCTCAGGACAGAGCCCTGAGGGAAACCTGTGCTGCTTGTGATGAGCTTTGATGTATGGCCATCCTCCCTAAATACCTGCTGCCACTTGGTCAGGAAGGTGAGTACCCAGATGCAGATGCTGTTGCTTACTTTCAGCAGCTGCAGCTATTCCACCAGCTGCTCTGGCATAATGGCCTTAAATGCTCCGGAAATCCATGAACAGGAGCCTGGTATAGGCGTCGTTCTGTTCAAGGTGGGACGGTGTGAGGTGGAGCATCATGGTGGCTGTATCCTCTGTGGAGTAGTCGGGTCTATATGCAAACCGTAGTGGTAAACAGGACATTTGACCGTGATTTTGGGCTATAGTCCTGATTCAAAAATATTTTGAATTGGTTTAAATGGTCAGTAAATCTGGTGAAAGCTGTTTCGTTAACCAGCATTAACAGTGTAGCTGGCTGTATTCAAATATGAAATGTAGGGTCCTTAGAAGATGCCAGTTTTTGCCCATTATTCTAAATGGCATGACATAACACTATATTTCTATGTTTGTGTTGCTAAACAAGAGAACAGAGGTGATTTTTCTTGCTTTGTCATTCATTAGGAACAAAAAGCTCACAAACCCAAAGCCTGCCTGCTTTTCTCTTCATTATCCATCAAACATGAAAAAAAAATCATCTGCAAGACTGTTCCCCAAACAACTGACTGTCAAGGTCCTTTATCAAATTTTGTTATCCTCCCATTGAGCACATGTGAGGGAAAAAAAGTCTAAATGATCAAAATCTTGAATATTAAGCAAATTGGGAAAACAGAAATCTGTGGTACAAAGACATAATAGTAAGGTTTATAAGCTCTCCTCCAGATTTCTCGTATCTTTGTCATTTACTTTCAACAATATGAAAGCCACAAACATTTTCACAACTTCAGCTAAGATTTACTAAAGATTACTAGAATAAACTTGGAGGACTGATGAGTTATATCTATTAAAAGTATTTGCATCTATGTCACACCGAAAGCAATTTAGATGAGATGTAAATGTGCCCTCAGTGTGCAGCAACCACACAGATAATATCAGTTTTTGTCTTTTTGTTTCAGTCTCATATTGGAGCTCCTTAGGGCTTCATGGTGACTTTGCGCTCTCTTTGTGAGTAGAGTGAAAGAATAATCCGTGTCTGTGACGTCCACTTTCTCCTAACTCAATAATGAAGCTTCACTGTCTCTTCGTGGCGTCATGTTGCTTAGAGCTGGTGGTTGAACTGCACCACTGTGATGTCATCAACAAGCTTGATCGGATTTTTCTTCCTCCTCCACACTGACGCCCAATCACACGGTTGCCTCTGCTGCAGCTTGCCAGGCTCATTACACCGGGGAGTCGAGGCTCATTTACTCTCTCTGCACAGCTTTATCTTATTTCTTTTCAGGCTCTCTGGATGTTTCTGTTCTATCCCTGCTCTCCCATTATGTTTGTTTGTTCCATTTTTTCCTCTTTGTTTTCTCTGTGAAACCGCTGAAGCCAGTGGATGAAGAGTCTGTGTGAAACATCCTCCATGCATCCTTATGGACATGTGTCCAGCCGGTTTCTCTGAGCCACACATCTTCAAAACACTTTGAGGGATTTTCCTCAAATTTGGTAGTAAAGTCTGCGCCAGGTTTGATTTTCATGGTCATCAGTCAGACTTATAGGCCATGAGCCCCACATTCATCATTTGCATATAGCTCAAGGACATTTCAACTGATTTCTGGCAAACTCAGCACAAATGTTTTGTTTGAGAAGTGGAAGAAGTGACTTGGTTTTAAGTCAAAGGTCATGGTCAAGAGCCTCATGTTCATCCCTTGACTCTCGACAGGCTTCAGTGAATTTTGTTGACATGTTGAAATGTGAAATGTTGTACAGTTTCCCTGTCTAACTCAAGGGTGAAGTGATTAGTTGTGGGGTACAGTTGTAATGTTGTTGGTGGGTCAAAAGTTAAGGTTGCAGGGGCCCATTAGCATCCCTAGTTATATTCAATATTTCAAGAATGTCTACAGGAATTTTATCCAAACTTGGCATAAATATACAGTTATTTGCTGATTAGGTTTGGGAGGTACAGTATTTGTCAGAAATTAAGGGTGATGGAGTCTTCTTTTCATCCCTCGCTAGTGAATGTGATATCTCATGAATACTTCAAGGATGTTTTACAAGCTTTATGTAAAATTTAGGCCCCATCCACACGAAGACAAAACACTTAAAGGATAAGTTTGGTTTCTACAGCTTTCACATTGTTTATAGAATGAAGTAGAACAATTTACTCACCCAGAAGGCTTTCCTGATCCAAACAGTGCTTCGGGAGATATTTAGATCCAAAATCGAGCGGCGGACATCCGCATAATGGTAGCACACGGGGCATGTATAGCGCCGCTCCTAAAACTGCATTAATCATCCAAAAACTCATTAGTTTCACCAATATTTTATCATGGTCCGCTCACGCTACTCCTCCACGACAGTCCAGCGTCGCTCCACCCATGTTTTTGTGACTGTGCTGACCTCTGAACTGAAGACTGCTCTCTGGCCGGCTGTTCTTCTCTTTGCCTCCGCGTCCTCCTTTCGATGAGCTCCTCATCTGTAAACTCTGGCTCGAAACTGTAAGGACACCCATCATAGTCAAAGTTCTCCTCCACAACATCTTCATCTGATGGATATTCGTCCATTTTGCACAAAACTGGAAGAAGAAAGTCGTTGTGTAGCCGGCGGTCTTCCCCTGAAACAATGAGCCGTACTGCGCATGTGCAGAGGCAAACATTCTTCTTCTTCAGTTCAGAGGTCAGCACAGCCACAAAACATGGGTGAAGTGACCCCGGACTGTCTTGGAGGAGTAGCCCGAGCGGACCATGATGACATATTGGTGAAACTAATGAGTTTTTGGATGATTAATGCAGTTTTAGGAGCGGCGCTATACATGCCCCGTGTGCTACCATTATACGGATGTCCGCCACTTAATTTTGGATCTAAATATCTCCTGAAGCACTGTTTGGATCAGGAAAGCCTTCTGGGTGAGTAAATTGTTCTACTTCATTCTATAAACAATGTGAAAGCTGTAGAAACCAAACTTATCCTTTAACAGTTTAAAAAATGATCGTTAAAAAGACGAAGGCGTTTCAGAAAATGTGTGCATCTACATGAATGCACTCGATACGCATTTAAAAAGATTGAAGATTTAAACAAAACAAGAAAATCTTACTCTATGCTGGCGTTTGATATGATTGTGCAGTCCTGGCACCATAAAATGTGAGCACAATTGGCAACATTATTCATTTCTTTAATTGGAAATGTCAGATGGTAATCGTATTGAAAGACATGTGGAATCACTTAAATAATTTGAAGTAGTCTAAAACTCCTGTCCAATCATTACCACAGCGTAACAGCCAACAGCCATACACGGGGCGTCTTTCTGTTGCCATGCACGAGGTTTTCCGTTTTCTAGCGAAGTGAAGAGGGCCTCCCATTCCTGCCCGTCAGATTTACATACCCTACCCCTTCAGTGGAAGTGCCCTCCATACTACGAGTGTGACTTAATTTTGGAGTGACACTCCTTAGTGAAGGGGTAGTGTGTAGGGGGCGGTTAGGGATTCAGCCCTAGAGAACACTTCATAAGACTTTGGCCAAGCTGCCCATATCTCTAGGTCATAGGTAAAAGGTCAGTGCTATTTGATCTCATGTTAATCCCTGGTTTGTTAAGCAATAAGTTAGGTGTTTTCAGACTATCTTACCCAATGAACACAAATCTCAAGGCACATTTTGTTTATCTCCACACAAAGTAGTCTCTTTAATGCATTTCTTATTTTTTTTACACTGTTCCTCTTATTTATGTATGTATTTGTATCTGTGTATGACTAAAATTATTATAAACAAGTTAAATCAACATTTGTATTAAGAGTAGAATTAAACATTCATTAGATTTGCACCCAAATCAAAGTGTTCACTGTTCAGAGTTTTATGTGAAACAATTAAGTAGTAAATACAAAGTTTTAACAATAATATAGATACACTTGTGTTTTGTGCCTGAGTGCTTCTGACAAGAGAAATTTCATTAACATTACATAATCAGGCCATCATTATGCTCCTCCGTACTGAGATTTCCCATCAAGCATCAGCTGGTCGCCAGATTTAAAACAATCTCATCATAGCTGCTGCAAAAACAGAGCAATACTGGAATTACAAACTCATAGACCAGCTTGTTTCTGACAGTCTTGCCAAGTCTTTTGAATAAAATATCATGTTTAGTAAGTCGAGGCAGTTAGAAATTCTGATTTCTCCGTATTTTGGAAGAACAACCAAATTGTCAGGCATTAAAATAACTTGTGCAGAGTAAAGAAATGTGAGTACACAAAAGAGTTTAACTGTTCAAATGTTTATAATATAATAATATAAGAAGAAGACACGTCCCTATCAATATTATGCCACTACCACACGGTCCCTGACACAAAACAGAAGCAAAGTATATAATGTTATAACTAAAAAATGCTTATATTTAATGCCAAAGAGATACACATTTTGATTATTTATTTATTATCCATATATTATTTGTGTATTGAAAGGGAGCAACTGTTTCAGCCCAATAATAAAAGTTTGTGGGGAAAAATACAATGAAACCTTGGATTAAAAACATGACTTGATACATTTATTTTGTTGGGGAATACACTTATCAGTAGTCTTTTTTGTTTTGGTTATATATTTATCAGACTATTACCATACCATCAAAATTTCTGATTGATTCCAAATCGTCCCACTGTTCATATGTCATGCATCAATATATTTTTTGTAAAGGAACAGACAATAGAGATTTAGGAGGAGAGGTTGGGGGTAAAGAATACAGTATACCAGTAGAATATTTTTTTCTGAATATGATAGTTTGCTTGTTTGTTTGATTAGCTCTACATGGCATTAAAAAACAGTCATAAATGCAAAACACATCAACTTTCAGGAGTGCCATCTTGGTATATTTTTATGTCCCCACCAATGTCAAAATCAAACCTACGCCCTTGTGCACATCTATGACGAGCAATATGTGTTTTTTTTATTTCAAAGAACAAATGTCACGGTGTTACTGACAATCGCTTTGAAACACAGCAAGAAAACAGACAAAGCATGAAGCTGCTGTGTCTGCTTCAGTCTGAACATCTGCTGAAGAGGGTCTCACAAGACAAAGTAAACCCCTATTTGCCACATGAGAATAAAATTTCCCAACTGCTGTTCATGCAACACTGAACAGGCTTTTGCATCCTGCTGTACAACAAAGCAGGAGAAAGGTGGTGGAAATTAAAATTAGACCAAGATATGGAATAACACTCAATTTGCTTTAACAGAGACAGATATATAGGGATGGGTACCTTTCACATTTGAACCGATACCATACCGATGCCTGGTACCTGGGAATCAGTATCGGTACTCAACGGTACCAGTTTTCTGTACTTTTGTGTGTGTTTATGGGGTAATAAATATGAATTTGTTTAATATTAAGATCTCAATTTTTTTTCAATGTAAATTCATTTCTCAATATGTAAAATTTAACAGATATATATCAAAACAACATTCAACTGTTTGTATTGTAACATTGTAGTTGTTCCAAAAATGTCTTCAACATGAAAACCAGTAACTAAAATGAACCACAACTTAATAAATTAACTGCAGCCCTCACTTTAACTTTAGGGCGGTTTAACAATGGGTCCAACAGAGCTGTAAATAAAAAAAGCATTTACATTAATGTTACATAGTACGAGGAACCGACCTGATAATGATAACTGACGCACATTAAAATGCCAAGCTAATACCATCTTAAACTCGAGGCTTGTTTACCTGGACCAGGTATCCTCCTTGTCGCATTTGCTGCCATCACCAAATGTTAAAGCCATTTCTTTTCCTGTGTTTCTGGCTGCAGAAGACTAGTCGCCATTGGACACAGGCGTGCTAACAGTGCTGAATGAATACTTTGTGGTCGTAGATCTGAGGCTATCAAAAATTGTGCACTCTTCAGCTTTAAGGAAAATTTTGTACGTCACCAGGTGCTTCCTCAGATATGGGTATTCAAGTATTTCCACCACTGGCCTTACGCTTGGCATCACAAATACTGCAGCGAGCATAATCTCCATCACATTTAATAAAGTAGAGCCATACTTTCAAGTAATTTCTCTCAGCCATGCTTGCTTTGTTGACTGAGCCTGCGGCTGCTGACGTCATTACGCTATTGCTGTGCTGCATTCAAGTCCAGTATGGAAATTCACCTACTCTACCCAATAGTATGCCTGCTTCTTCCACTCCCTCACAGTCACAAGGATGTGTTTAGGTACCGAAACATGGCACCGTTTGATTTTACGTGAATCGGTACTGGGTAGTACCTACAGAATTCGGTCAGTACCAAATTCGGTATCCATCCCTACAGATATACACTCCATATGTGTTACCTTAGCTGTCTGGCTAGCCTCATAAGAATAAAAAATATATTTACAGTTATGTTATTCATGTCGCATCTTCTTTATACCCCTCAGAATGAACCCAGGGTGTCTACTCAGAAGACGAGCCAAACACAGGACTCAGTCTGACTGTTAAGCCACCTGCTATCCCATGATCTATTACTATACCAATGGTATAATAATTTTGGTTTAATTATCCTAACTAAGATACATAAGGAATCAAAGCAAGTAGCTATAAAAGCATACCTCTAAAAAATATGTGGTGAGGTTCAAGTGAATAACTGCTATGTCTTCAAATTCTTACCCTAAATATACTGTGATGCCTGAATTGTCTTTATTTACCAAGCTTCATTTATGTTCCCTCCCTACTGGGAGAGTAGGGGCAAAATTAATCAGCCCTTCATCTTCCACACTAAAAAATAAATATTGTAAAAAAAAAAGGTAAAATTGTGTCCCTGCCTCTTCAGCAGATGTGCAGACCAGGCAGCAGGTTGACTCGCCCATCAGAGTTATTATGAGAATAAATTGTTTTTTTTTCTGCAATAAAACTTTAAGTTTTTTCATTATGAAAAATATTCCAGAGATTTGAATCTGTTAAAATAAACTTTCAGATATTTAATATTCCTTCATATATTTGCTCATTTAGCCCATTTTGAATAGTTGTGTGTTTATGTGTATTTGTGTCTATGTGAGTGAGAAAGAGAGCAGGCCTGTAGTCATAAAGAGGTAGAATTGTAATGATTCATATAATTTATACCAACCTTTCTGAGCGCCTCAGAGCTTTTTCATACATGTCTGAAGGATTGCTTGTCTCTTGCTAATCTCATCTCATTAAAGTTACCCTGTTTACAACCATGACAAGGGTCAGTGAGCCTGAAAATGAATCATAAATCTACTTATGAGACATGCAAATTTTTGACCATGTTTAGAAATTCATATCAGGCAAACGAAGTGGTGGGCATTTGACAGTAACATTGTCAAATTTTCTTTCTTTAACTTATGTGTGAATCAGTCATTCCTCAGAAACCTTTGCAACTTTTTTTTATAAACACATCTTGTCTTCAAGGAACAATACATCCATCAAAACATAACGTCAAAACAAGACAGTTTAGAGACTGCTTCTGTCTTGTTTTGATAATGAGATTTTCTTTGAAACAATTTCTACAAACTGCAGCTGTGGTACAGCTCTCCTACAGCTCTCCTACAGCTCTCCCACTACTCCTTTAATTTACATTCAGAGAATAATGAATACAGTTATTATCTGTCATCTGAGTTTCTTCCCTCTGTGCGGTCTCCACAGTCTAGTCTGCAGCAGTCAGGCTTAATCCTGTTACTGAGATTTACAGTATCACTTTACAGATATAGAGCTGGGTTCAACATTGTTTGTGAATAAAATTACATTATCTGCTGGATTACTGAGGTTCAGTGAAATGAGATAGGTGTCTGTTTTCAAAGCTCTACATAGAAAACTTCCTTTTTTATTGTGTGAGATAAAGACAATATTTCCAACAGTCTATGGCTATGAAGGTAACTGCAGAAATTAACTATAAAAATGAGACAGAAAACACAAATAAACAACATGGATAGTACTTTACAAAGTCATTGATCAGTGTGTTGAAGATGCTCAATAAAGTATTTAACCCTGATGGAAGATATAAAGTTTTGAGAACTTACGTTAACTGTTTGTATGTGTATCTGTGCCTGTCTTTTGTTTAAAGAAAGCAGGAGGATATAATTTTTTCCCAAAAGTAAGAATAATTTCAAAAATAAAGATTTAAATAGTTTCTTTTTTGTATTTTTAATCAATTTACAATATATTACATAAATGAACAGAAGAAAAATCTACATAAATCAATTTTAGGTGTGATCTTTTGATTTTCAAGTGTCAATTCTTGCACAAAGTCTAGGCTGTTGTGGAATCATTGTCAGAAGTATGATTGACCAGTAACACCAAACAGCTGCTGATGATCATCATTTTAACATCAGAGCTGTCATCAACTGAAACACAAACAGCTGTGTTAGAGGCTCAAAACTGACAAGGAACAGACGAGCTCTGCTACCAGGCAAGGTTTTATAACAAAGTTTGATGTCCTAACTTTTACACCATGACAAGACTGAGCATATCAACCAGATTAAAGGTAGTAATACCACATCAGCAAGGTATCCCCCATGGTAAGCTTTTGAAGCAGTTCGGGGTATCAAGATGCGCTGTTCTTTTGAAGTAGCACAAATATACAGGCAACTTTAAGGATGCAGTGGTTAGCCAAGGAAACATTTTGCTGCAGTCGGAAGATTTGCATGCTTTTGTCTCTTAGGGCGTTTTCACATTAGGCCCACTTGTTTCGAACCGTACTGCGGCGCTGTTCGCCCCCCTCCCCCTCCTCGCTGGCTTACATTCACACTTGCAACATCGAACCGTACCCAAGCCCACTTGTGTATTTACTCAGTTTGAAACAGCAGGGGGCAATATGCACGTAACTGGTTGCCAAACCTGCTACGGAGGAGATCGAAGAACCGACTACCATGGTAACCATTTCCTACACCAAACAACCAATGTTTACTTTTCGCTCTCTTCTACATTTTTCTCAAGTGTGTTTTTTTATTGTGTTTGAGACGGCACGAGCGACCTTCTGGACCCTCGTAAATCATCGTAATCCTCAACCAGAATAAACAAATCAACAAATCGAGTAAGCAAAAGATTCAACCACGGAATTAACAGGAAGTAATGCATCAAAAGTAGATCAGTTCGGACCACTTTGTTTCACACCAGTGAAACCGCACCAAATGTCGGGAGATGGAGCGGATCGAGACCACCCTTTCATGGAGGTCTCCGACCGGCTGATTTGGTGCGCACCAAAGTGAGATGGTTGCATTCACATTGATACTAACGTACCAAACCCTGGGCTAAAACTTCTTTGGTGCGCACTAAATATGGTTGGTGTGAAAACACCCTTAGAGATTGGAAGATATCCCACAGAGCTAACAGCTCAGAATGGGCAGAAACTAATGGGACCCACAAACACCCATCCACTGTTATGAGAGGTCTGGCAAGAGCTGGGCTACAGGACAGAATTGAAGCAAACAAGCTATCTCCCCCAAAGTGAAAGCAAGACCAAGAGACTCAGAAATACAAGAAAACTTACAAACTTGGATGCATAGAGATGGCAGTAAGTGCTCAGGACTGATGTTGCAAAAATATATTATATCATATTTGGCTGTAGCAAAAGGAAGTTTGTCCACTGAAGTGAGTTTCTGCAGGCAACAATAATGCATGGAGCATGTTCTTTGCAGTTCTTGGCTGCATTTCCACAAATTTCCAAAAAGCAGATATTTATCCGTCATGCAATAATATCAGGATGCCTCTATTAGGCCCCAATTTTACAAAACTCAAAACATTCAGCCAACATCACTATCAACTATCTTCAGAACAAAGAAGAAAAAGGTGGCCCGGAAATGATGGTGTGACCTCCACAGAGCTCTGATCTCACCATTACCAAAGGTATGTTGGATTACAAGAGGACACAGAAGGACCTGAGCCAGCTCAAAGTCTGTGATCATTTCCTAGTTCCATTGAAAACTGAAAGTATTAATAGTTAAAACATGCATATTTTTCACCTCATTAGTGTGGTTGAGCCTTGCTCACACATTCTTAATGATGCTCACAAAGCATCACAAACACAAATGCAATGAACACACACACACACATACACACCTGTTGACGTGCTGGGAGCATCTGTGTCCCTTGAAATACTGGAGGACTAACCTGTTTCCAAGCACCTCTCTATTCAAAGGCATCAGCACTGTAATATTTTTCAACATGCTATTGTGGACTTTGACATCTCACTGACAAAACTGTGGCCTCTGAAAAATCTGAATGGCTAGTTACTGTACTTTTTAAAATCTGGAGCTATGGTAGCTATTAAGAAAAAAGGCGGTCTCAAGCCCTGAATGTATGTATGTATGCAAACAACTATGTTTTCTTCACAATTGTAGAGCTCATCACTCGTTGTAAATGTTCTATAGATAATGGTTATAAGAAACAGGGAAACACTTATAAGCTAGGGTTGGCGATTTGATTTAGATACACTTTTTGTAATACTGGTTAAAATGGTCTTGACCCGATGGTAATCAACTCATAATGTGTTCTTAAAACAGAGCGAAAAATATCCGCTATCTACAGCAGGAGTAAAACAGGGAAAACCCCAACCAATAATCATGCCGGGATACCTGTTTTTAAACCAATCAAATCCCGTCGCGTGCATTTTCCCGGCGTGCACAGACTCGGTGCGTGAGCCGAGCTCATACGTATCAGAGTCTGCGGAAGAATGCTTGCCTTTCCAGTTTTGTCTTTGAAAATAAGGGAGGCCCACCGTGAGCCGCCCCACAACCCCAACCAAGCTCCAGTATCCCTCACAGTTTAAGACACATTTACAAGAAATCTAAAATAAACTCTTTGTTTTTCTAAGTTTGTTCTGCTGCTCTAATCTCGCGATAGCTGCCACCCAGGCTACTGCAGGTGGACGTTCTCATGAGGCTTTTTCTTCTTCTTCGGTTTTACAGCGGTTGGCATCCATCATTTTGGAGCATTACCGCCCCATTCAGGCTAGAGACAGAGCTCAGTTTGGAGAGGCAGAGGAATGTTTTTATTTTATCATCACACGGGAGATTTACAGGAGAATACCGATACAGGAGGACGGGAGAAAAGAGGAGAAAATGCGGTAGTTTCATGGCCAAAACAGGAGATTTGACAGCTATGTGGAGAATGTCAGAGGAACTACCTATACCCCGATCAACATCGGCTGTGAGTACTAACTAACTTTACATGTTTGTTTGGTGTTTTCTTACTGCTGACTGAGACATGACTTGGTGTAGTGTAAAACAAACACTTTGTGCTGAGGGTTTGGAGTTGAATCAGTCTTCTGGATATATCAGCCGCGCGCGTGCATGTGTGTGTGTGTGGGGGGGGGGGTTAAGCAGAGCCCTGAGGAGATGCTACTTTCAAATTCATGCTAGTTTTCCAAAATCGCCAACCTCAGCTTTAATTCACATAAAAAATGTTGTGCTTTTAGTCTTTGTGTCTATTATTGATATTTAGTATGTTAATGAAAATGTCAATTGTAGTTTGATTTCTGTTTTTAAAAGTCACTTGCTCTGACTGTGACATCATGTTCATACCCTTTTCTGTTGTTGTTGTTGTCATGTTGCTGTTGCTGTTTTGTATTTCCTTTTATTTTGGTGCTTTAGTTTTGGCCATTATAAGAACAGCCACTCCGATATCCTTGTGATTATCAGCTCTAACGCTAAATGATAGGTTGACGTAACATAATGTGCAAAAAGCATGAGAATAGTATTTACCATAAACATTTGCTGATATTCTTTACAACCCTTCTCAAAATCGCTCACCCTGTAGCACCAGAAGTTACTAATTAGAGACAATCGTCATACTTTTTTGTATTCATAAACTACGTAATCAATATTCCATAGCAGACAAACTACATAATCAACATTGACAGAGCAGATCTTAGAGGTTCGAACATTATGGCAGTCTTAATATGATTTCCTAATTATAAATGACTTGTGGATCACTTTGAAAGGCAATTAAAGCTGATGATGGCTGCTCAGCTCGACAGAGGGAGTTAATAATATCAGAGAAAGATATGCTGCCACAGGCAGGATGCTTAATTGGTAGAAAATGATCTGTCGTCATCCCAGTGTGTCATCAACAATTAAAATAACTAAGCTGATTAAGAGACGAAGAGTCCCTTAAGTGATATCATTAACTTTGGAAAACACTGAAAAGTCTCACTCCAAAAATAACACTTGATGATTTCTGTTGCCTTTTTTTTTCTGTAACAGTCCACTTATTGTCTTTTTAGAGTCTGGTCAGAGTTTACTTGGGGGATTAAATACTTGAAATGATCAAATGTGTGTTAAATGTTTCCAAATTGTTTTTCAAAGCTTCCTGGTGTCTATTTGTGTCCTCAGCGTGGCAGTTCATTTATTTTATGACTGCTGATAGACCAACAGCCACTGAGCAGAACCTCTGACAACCTGGCTGCTGCACATGTCTCGTCAGCTATGTCTGTCATCAGTGATTCATTAAAAAAAGAAAAAAAGAATCTGTCAAGACAAACAAGATCTGCAGGTCTGAATTGCTTAATGAAAAGAGCAGACACTCTGACTGTCTAAGAATGAAAAAGAGGCAATAATAAAGGAAAAGGCTGCTTAAGGTTAAAATAATCTATAATACCGCAGAAGCCAAACTCACATAAAACTGTGACTTTGAGTTATGTGCATGTGCTGAACTATTTCTCTAAATGTCCAAAGGTTTGAGAGAGGTCTGTCTGTGTTTGTTTTGGTCTTAAACATCTCGTTTCATGGCTTGTTTCATTGAGAGTGTGGGAGGCAATGTTTTTAGGCTTTTTCGGGATTGAGTCTGGCTCTGCTCAAGGTTTCTGCCTGTTCAAAAGAACTTTTCCTTTCAGCTGCTGACAAGTATCTACTTGCTTATGGTGGGTTCATGATGGGTTTGTGCAAATAATATACACAAAAAACGAGTATGGTCTAGCCTTGCACTGCTTTAATGCAACGTCCATTCACTATGTAAAATTTTCCCCATTACAGTTTTTCACGGTTCTTAACACACAACAATCGATAATTTGGCAAAGTTTGCAAGATCCTCACTTCAAGTACCAATTGCTTGGCCCAATTTTCCACATCTAAAGACTCCCTTGTCTGCATTAGACTCTGACTTTCCTTCTTTACAGTGATGTCAGTTACACATCACCTTGTTGTTAAAGCCGTATACACAATGGTCAGTTGTTGCACACACACCCCAACTGAAATCTCAAAGCATCAACCCACAACGCACAACTATGCAAATCTCTAAACACCCAGGTCTGGAGAGCAATTTTCAATCAGGAGAACTGCAGCATGAAAGGGCCTTGAGCCTCTACTTTGTTTGGTGAGCACTGAACAATGGACGACAACTAGAGAAGGAGAGGGGTAAGAGTGAGAGGACCTTTTGACTTTTTTTTTTTTTTTACATACATTTTTTTCAGAAATGCCTGTGCACTGAAACACTATCTAAAACAATGATTTGCTGTATACTTGTGTGATATGTTATATTTGAAGAAGTGGGCCTACACTGACATTTTCCAAAAGGAAAAATGGGTAATTCTCATGAGTCACTGCTATTCATATTGTGTGTTGCATTTCTATAGTTGGTAGGGATGGGATGAAATATCGTTTGGCAATATATCGCGATACAGTACGTGACAAAATGCATCGAGTTTGAAAAAAATGGATCACAAAATAAAGACGTCACATCCGGTAATAGCACATGTGACCAGAAGTGACTACAACAAACATTAGCACCAACTGATGGAGTCGAATGAGGTCGAAATTTAGGACGCTCCTCCTGGATACAAGTCATCTGTCTGGTAGTGATTTGGCTTTCTCACGAAGAAAGACGAAGATGGCAAAAATGAGCCTACCACTCGTTAGCATACACTCTCTCTAACCTCTCTAGGGTTAGAGAGAGTGTTATTGTTTGTGTTTGGCCTGTTAGGCCTTGTGTTTTTCTGTGTGCACCTCAAACAAAAACAATCAGCTGTAATTACACAGCAATATTTTTTCTTTTTTACTTTTTTGATATTGTATCGTGACGTATCGTATCATGACCCGGGCTCATCGAGGTGCAGCGTATCGTGAGTTTAAGTGTATCGTCCCATCCCTAATAATTGGGTTTTTAATTTTGCACTTCAGTGTGCAGCAAATGATGGCAAAGAGTCATCTTGAAAAGGGAGTGTCAGGTTTAGCATTTTGTGTGTGAGGTTTTCAGGTTTGCGCGTACAATTTGAAGGAATCCGTTAGTGTTTTGAGAAACGTGTGTTAAGAACTGTGAAAAACTGTAACAGGGGCTGGAGGCTAACCGGGTTGATGAGAGGTTAGAGGTGAGGCACAACAACATTGAGAAGCTTTAATGCAGGTTTTCAGCATTTACATAAGCTTCCCCAATGACAAACCAGGCTTCATCTGTCTGTTTGAAAGATGTTTTCCATGAAATCATTCAAGGAGGGTTACCAACAGCAGGGTCTCTACTCAGTAGTCTGTCACCAGTGTAATGGCAGAAGAGGGAAGGTGGGCATGGAAATATGGCTCTCAGGAGCAGTTTTCACCTCTGGCAATAAAAGCAGAGTGATCAGTCAGTGAGCTGTGAATCATTAGTGAGACCTGAAATGAATAAAAGTAGGTAAAAAGGATGATCTGCAGAAACAGTTTAAGCTCCAAAGGGAGAAGGTCACTGTGAGGCCCATAATAAAAAGTTAATGATCCTCACAATAAATGAAGGGATAAATGCAGGTTCACTCAGGAGAGCCTGATCTGTTTAGAGAGAAAAATTAAAGAGCTGAGCAGAGCCAGAGGTGAATACCAACTGTGTAGGTTAACATTTTTTAAAAGAGCAGACACATCCTCAGAGTTAAATAAGGATATCATGCTGTTCTTTAATATCAGTTGTATCCTTATGCTGATACAATGTGGTTAAAGTATGAAGGTTAGTGTTAACCCTCCCAACTCCATCCTCAGTGGCACCAAGCAGTTACCCAAATGTTTAACTCTTATTCTTGAAACTCTCCAACAAATCTTTAAGGGGAAAGATAATGTTTCAAAGATCATACTGTCAATCTTATGAGCACATCAGTCAACTTTAATCTAGCCCTGGATTACAGAAGGATTTTGGTAACAATATACATTTGTGGATTTATAGTGATAATTTATTTTTGTTCCTTTTTTTTTTTATAGAAAAACATAGCACTCATAGACTTTAACGTCCATTTTGATCACTAGATAAAGTGACAAATTCCTGTCAGTTTGTTAACCAATCAGATGTTCTTAATCTCTATAGTTTTTTGATGATACAGTCCAATCAGGTGAAACTTGGAGGAAAAATGTCAGTTATCAATTCCTAAAAGAACTTAAAAAACCGACAGCTATTTGATTGGTTCTTCATAACATGTGGGCCTTATAAAAGTCTGACTGCACAAGAGGAAATATGTTAATACTTTTAGCTTTTGAGTATCGTTGTTTACTTTAATGTTTATTTCCTAATAGCTTAAGCTGAGCAATTCATGTGATGTTTAAAGGCTTGTGCATCACTGGTCAAAGTGTTATTTTTTCATGTTCTGTTGAATTTATATTCCAATTTTAGTCCTTGTTTTGTCTCTTTGGTCATACAACTTTGAATGCAGAGAACTGACAACATCACAGCATAAATATTCTGATAGCCCAGGTTGTTCTGGATTAAAGGATGCTTTAAACTTGTCATATTAAAATTCAGCCGGTCTCTGGCTTAGAAAACTTTTGGAAGATTTGAGATAAGTACACGGCATACTTTCTAAGTTGAATTTGACTCTTGGTCTAACATGAGCTTTATATGGGAAATGTGTGGGTTACTTTCAATCAGATGGGTGAGCTGTCTTGAACACAGTGTGTGCTGTCTGCAAACGCTGAACAGAGAGCTTAAGAGTACACTTCCTGTCATATTGTCCAACTTTACTCTTATCTGTGCTGGGTGTTCTTGTCTATATCCTTGCTAATCCTCAGATGGTGCTGTGCAACAGGAGAAAATATATCTCCTGCCTGTCTGACTCATTATGGACAAACAGGACCAAGCTGCTTACCTCAAGCTCCGTGCCTGTCAAGAGACCCTGTGAACAACATTGATAATAGGTTTAATCACAACAGAACTATAAACTCTCAGTATGAGACATGTCTTTCCAACACTTGTACAATAGGTAGGCACACCTTTTGAAGTTCACTGTATTGATGTGGGTTTGAATCTGTATCACAACCTTTTCTACTAATAAGTCCCTTTATTCTGATTGTTTTGCATTTCTTTTCTGCTGGCCTTCATCCTCATTGCCAAAACTCTATCTTTGATTTTTGTATCACTCAATAACCTGTTATCCTTTTTTTCAGTGTTTTTCTCTCCTCTGAGAATATAATTGATAAAGATCGGCTGAGATGTAGGTCAAGGATTGTGTTAATACAAAACAGGGCTCAAAGTCATAGCACGAGTCATGCGCTACTGTATGTTGTTTGAATGTTCAACTAATAAGCCTCTATTCCTCACAGAAAGTACTTTCATCAGTTCTTTTATGTCCCTTTCAGCACAACCACCTGGTAGGTCATACTCTAGACCAGTGCATCTTATTGATTAATGTGTTGAATTAACACTCTTAGGCCTCATCAGTGGCAAATAGTGTTACCATGATATAAACTAAGTGTTGTGCCATCAGAAAATATCAAGTACTCTGCAAACCGGAAATCTTTGGAAGCACACCCAGGGGTGCTGCCAAAAATGCTGGGGTCAATGTAAAGATATCACATTGAGCCTCATCCCAAACCAGCTTTGCACACCCTCTCTGTCAAGCCAATAAATGCCTGTGAAGAAAAACAAGAACAAACTAGAAAAGCACTTGGAGAGCGCAAACCTCCACCAGCGCCACAGTCCTCACCCAAATTGTGATTTTCACCATAAATATTAGTCCTACCTTTATTTCATTGAAATATTTAGATTCCTTGACCATGAAAACATACCATTATCAATTGGATTCATAATTACCTCCTCCCAGGAGGTTATGTTTTCAGGAGAGTTTGTTTGTCTGTCGATCCGTCCGTCTGTGAACAAAATAACTCAAAAAGTAATGGATGGATTTTGATGAAATGTTCAGGAAATGTTCCGCATGGGA
The DNA here is from genome assembly GCA_036419115.1 of Scarus forsteni. Lineage (NCBI taxonomy): Eukaryota > Metazoa > Chordata > Actinopteri > Labriformes > Labridae > Scarus > Scarus forsteni. The sequence goes on from JAZDUH010000271.1 coordinate 4,350,284, forward strand.
AAAGGAAGAACTGATTTGATTTTGGTGTTGATCCAGATCAGCGTCTGGCTGCCATGATGAACAATGTGATTTTTGTGAATAACTACTGAACTAAAATAGATATGCCTTTAAAGCAGTGGTCACCAACCTTTTTCAGCTGAAGATCACCTGGATGGTAGGTGAGATGGCATGAGCTAAATTTACTGAGAACCAAAAACAAAACTTAAAATTTTAAAGATCAATTTCTAACTTCACTAACTTCATTTAAAATCCTATCAGCTTTTGTATAAGTGCAACCTGCTGAGTTCAATGTATGCAGCCTAATACAAAATGAAACTCGTCACTAAGAACTGAAACAATGTTAGCATAAAACACAATTTTCTTCATCTTAATATCTTTCCAATACTTAAATCTAATGAGGTGGAAAGAAGCCAGCCAGACCCCCTTTATCTTGCATAGCAGCTGGATTAACCAGATTTGTCATGGATAAGCTAAAAGGTCGACCTGGGTGTCAGACAGAGGATGAAGCATCTAGTCTTAAAGATCTACTCGAATTGTTTAAAAGATCTACAAGTAGATCAAAATCTACAGGTTGGTGACCCCTGCTTTAGAGCATAGCATCTTTCTTTTGCACGGTGTACAGAACAAAGTGAGGAGAAGTAAAAGGGAATTGTTAAGTAAAAAATAATGTTGATTCCTTGAGCGAGTTGTTATTGATTCTTAGCTGGGATTAGATAATTATTCTTATTCCTGTCTTTGATCATTTCTATGTAATTAGCAGTTTTCATTATCAACTCCAAAACATGCAATTCGGTAGATGTTTGTTATTCTATAGCTATTAAAAAACAGGCATTAATTTTCCTGCCAATTCCCCAAAGAAACAAAAAGCATATTACTTTCATAGCAATTTCCTTGGTGTGGGAGTCTGAGGTTTATCTTATGTGTGAGGCTTTATCTTAGACAGGATGGATGCCACTTCATGTGAAGAAATCACAAAGCCCTGCACAGCAACACACATCCGCTACATTAAATATGCAAAACCACAGATGAATTTTCATTATATGGCACGCTGTCTGCCAATTTTAGAAAGCGAATGCAAAGCCTGTTTCACATTAACTCATATATCATCATAGAAAAGTATAGAACATTGTGCATGTCAGTTATATAACACTGTAAATTACAAGCCACTATGTTCAGCTTTTTTTTTAATGAAAATAGTACACTCAGGACAGAAGAGATCAGTATTTTTTTCATTCTGATTTATTAGAACACAGGGGAATGGCTTTTCAGTGTGATTTAATTACTTGATGGTGCATTTTGAGACATTTTAAATCCATCTGTGCTTTTACAACATCCAACATTAACAGATAGCATAAAATCTACACAAAGATAAATGTCGGTTGAAGCAGGAAAGTCTGAGTAAAAGAAAAAACCAAATGTCCTCATGTTTCAAAATTGGTCCTTAACAGTGGCATGCAAAGACTTTTTCAAGGGCAGGGGCGAAAATAAACACAAGAGCAGATGACGCATGTTCTCGCCACTGGAGAGGGCACTAAGTTTCAAGTTTTTGCTGGGGCACTTTAGGCATGTTTATATGTTACACAAATGACAAATTATATAGCCTTTAAACAGACTACACAAGTTAGTTTGTTGTTATGGTCAACATCCACAAGAACTGTGTGGATTCAATTATGGATTGTGAAGAACAAACAGAAATAAAACATAAACCCTTAGTGGGTCTGGGAGTCTTCCCCCAGAACATTTTAAATTGAGTAGATATCATTTTTATATTCTAGTGCATTTCAACACCTCATTAGTACAAGATAATCCAAACTGGTTCTGTGGGATACGTTCTGGCTCAATATAGATTAAAAAAGAGACCCTATAAAAGTAATTGCTCCAGTAATATTTCATAGTAATTTTGGTTCTAATGGTCATCTGGAGCTTAGTGTGGGTTTTCCACCAAAGAGGGCAGTTTAGTATGTTTTGCCAACCAGGAGGGCATTTTAGCATGCAGTTTGGCTCCCAAGAGGACACTTTGGTGTATGTAAATTTACAAAAACGTAAGTACCCCTTAGAAGTATATTTAGTGAAGCTTTTCTGAGCAAGAACTCATATGTTTCATGCTTTTATATCTATGTTTCGCAATTTATACTGAGGTGGTCAAAGTGTTTAAAACAAAACATTTATGATTCCACAAAAGTCAGTAGGATGAATTGTTTCAACATGGGATTGGGCTAATATAAGTAGGAGTCATATTTTAGCCATTTTAGATAAAATATCTGATTTTACTTACATGAAGCATCTCTTATTAAACTAGAAAAGCACTCAGAGACCACAGACCTCCGCCAGCGCCACAGTCCTCACCCATATTGTGATTTTGACCATAAATATTAGTCCTACCTTTATTTCATCGAAATATTCAGATTCCTTGACCATGAAAACATATCATTAGCTTGAAAATAATTGAGGTCTATTGCAGCTAGGGATGAGATATGATAGTATTTTTAATAACAATGCCATTATCAATTCTGCTTACTGATCCAATTCTTTTACAATGCCCTTATTGATCCCTGTGGATTTTCTGCACAACAAAAGCATGTCTGTAGATTTTACTATATATTTATACTTTGCATGATTTTACAGAGAGACATTTTTAAGCATGTTGCTGGTGTCTTCACCCTTGCTTAAAATCATACTGGATGTTGTGCAGCCAGTGCCACACTGTGTTAAATAAAGTTGCACATCTGAATGCTTCTGATGAAAGCATGACAATCCTATTAAAGAAATAATAAGAGTATTTTTAGCAAAAAGACTAATGATTAGGGGTGAAACGAAATTTCGCGAAATAAAAATCAAAGACACTCGAAATAAAAGGACAAAATAAACCCTCCTCGCCTCCCGTAGCAAAACACCAGCTGCAATATGGAGGAGGACGAAGCGGAGGAATTAGCTGACGCTCCTTCATCAAATAAATCGGTTGTGTGGACCTATTTTGGCTTCCCATGTAAAAGACGAGAGAACGGTGAGAAGACTGCGGACAAAACAACAACCGTGTGCAAAATATGCCGCTACAGTTCGCTGTATACTGCGGCGAGAACAACCACCTGCAGATAGGCAGCGGCTCTACTGTGACGTCCATCGGACGTAAAAATAAAGGTGACTCCGGCTTGCGAATATCTGCTTTTATTTAACAGTCACCGTGAGCTGTGACCACGCCAGCTACAATTTTAATTCACTAACAAAACAGTGAGTAGTAATCTCTACACTTCCTGCACGGCTCTCTCCCTCCTCGCTAACACACACACCTCGCTAAACCCATTCGAAATTTTATCTGGAAACGCGGAAAATGACTAGGCGGAACCTCGCCATCTCCGAGTTGACAATCCAGATAGCAGCAGTGTTGTTACAGCTCCTGTAATAATCAACTATTGTTAGCTGTTGTTAGCACGCTGTATACATAGTTGTTGTTCATATCAAATGAAGAATGTGATTATCACATTCTTCATGTGATATTTGTGAACAACAACCATGTCAACAGCTAACAGATGCGATACAGACTTCAACTGGACAGATAAGTTGATTATGACACACCCCAGTCAGAAGTGCAAACTGTAACTGGAATGCAGCATAACACACACTGTTCAACACTGGGGTTGCATCTTTTTGTGGTCCCCTGGGAAATATTCGTCTCCTCTGGGCAGGAATGGAGGCCCTCTTCACTTCACCGGAAGAGGAAAACTTCGTGGCCATGGCAACAGAAAGACGCCCCGTAAGGCTGTTACACTGTGACAAAGATTATGACCCGCTAGGACATGAGTTACGTTATAGCCTAATTCAAATCATTTAAGTGATTTCACATGTCTTTCAATCCGATTACCATCTGACAATTCAATCAAAGAAATGAATAAATGTTGCCAATTGTGCTCACATTATATGGGGCCAGGGCTACACAATCATATCAAATATCAGCATCTATGATTTGTTTGTTTCGTTTAAACTTTAAAACCACGCTTTATGTGATTTTCTGTCAGTGTGACAAAGATGCGGGGAACATATGGACACCTGGGCACTTACATTCATGTTGTTTCCTCCTATTTAGACGTTGCACTTCCTGCCAAAGTCGATGGAAGCCTGCATCGATGCAGACTCGCTATTTAAGGGCTGAATAGTCCACTCCCCCTCCACACTCCGTGGAATGGGACAGCCCTTAATATGGCGGACCCTCCGCGAGGACGCGCAAACGGAGGGGTAGTGGGTAGGGAGAGTGTGTAGGGGGCGGTTTGGGATTGGGCCTAACTCTCCCCTTCTGAACTCTGACCTGCTCGCCCCGCCTTCCTGGTCCCTTCAGTGACCGTCAATTCATAGGAAACATTAAAATCCACATTGAACACAAAACAAACGGTAGAACTGCTCCACTATGTTTGTGTAAGTCTGCATAAAAAAACAATTTGACTTTATCATCTACTGTTGAGTTGACAGAATCTGATCATACTTGAAGATCAGAAGTATATGCACTGTTATAGGCTAAATATTATAGTTCACAGTTCAGACATTTATAGGTCAAACTGCAGCTCTGAGGACTGCTATTTGTTTTCCTTTTCATTCAAGAATGTACTTACCCTGATTGTTACAACAACAGAGCACTTTTTATCAAGATGTTATGTTTGTATTTGCACTGTAGTCTAAATAAGGGGAAAAAACTACAATTTAGTTTTTTTTCAAAGAGCATTTATTTTGGACTGATGCAGCAATATTTTTTGTATGTCTGCATTAGGAAGAAAATAAAGAAAATGAGATTTTTTCACAACTTCCTACTGTTGGGGATTTTCCTTCATCTTTATTTCGTATCGTGAGCCCTGTTTCGTATTTCGTATCGTTTCGTGAGTTGACCATTTCGTTACACCCCTACTAATGATATTAATTATTTTAGCATTGTTATCGATTGTCAACTGGAATGAGCTTTTGATTCCCATCTCCAATCAAAACGAACCACCACAAATCATGAATGAGATAGAGAAACAGAGAGGCAGAAGTGTGCAACAGTGTTTAATAAATTTTATCCACATCTTAGATGCTCATAAACTTGCAGTGCAGATGGACCTGGAGATTCAATGTTGATAATCAGACAGGTCCACCTTGCCAAGCTCCAATCTGCAATAATTGTGAGAAGCCCAGAGTAGCACGGCCCAATCAGAACAGAAAGAGGTGGAAGCTGCCACAGCAGGAAGTTGCTGCTCATGCAGAGATTAGCAAAGATGCTTACAGCTACATTAGAAGTTTTATCAAACCTGGACTGCATTTCTTCATTAAATGAAAAACAAAAAAACAACATTACATCTCTGTAAAAAGGATATTTTCACTCCACTTCCAACATGTTTCACAACAGTGTGTTCTATGAAAGTGCCAACGATCTGTCTGGTAAAACCTGGCAGTAGCACCCACCTATTTCATCATCAGATTGGCCTTTTCCAGATGTATTTATGAAATATATTCAACAGTTTTGAAAGTTCTGCAAATTGTCAACAACTCATCATCACCAGGTGCAAAAAATATTCAAAATACATGAAGCGCATGCATGCAAACTGCACACTGAAAACCTTTTACCTTAAACCTTCTGCTTGAATGTGGCTGCTCTTGTCACCTCTGGGTGCAGCACATTAAAAGCAACACTCCATTATCTGCTGGACTACAATGAGGGTCTGCACCCTAAAGGAGCCCTGTAGACATTTACCAAAGTGTGTGTGTGTGTGTGTGTGTGTGTGTGTGTGTGTGTGTGTGTGTGTGTGTGTGTGTGTGTGTGTGTGTGTGTGTGTGTGTGTGTTTGTGTGTGAGAGAGAGAGAGAGAGAGAATTTTCAGTATGGCAAAAATGGTATAATTTTGGATTAATTATATCAAAGAGCATATTACTTGGGCTATAACTTCCAGTTTCAAAGCCTATGCTTTGTTTTTGAATCTAAGATAAACCACTTTTGTCTGACAATATTGGTAAAGTTACACAAATTGCAGAATACAGTCAGGTTTTAGCTCATCTTCTCTTTTTACAGCAGTGCCAATCAACATTGTAACAATTAAAAACCCACCATCAAGTCTTGTCCAATACATTGGCAGGGTTTGTAGATGTAGTAGTTTTGTTCAAAGCAGCAACATTGTTGAAGAGCGACAGTGGGTTTGTGTAGTTATGTAAATAGCCTAGTTGGAGATGCCAAAACCAGTAATGGTTAACAACGTCTACCTCACTGTAAAGCCTGCATAAATTCATAAAGCATTGAGGCTGCAGAAAAAGTAGCACACAGTGTGATGAGTCTAGCCAAAAAGGACATTGTCCTGTCTGTAGTGTGTCTGAAAATCCTCATTTAGAAGTTACAACATTAGCTTTATTATTCACTTCTTTAAGAATTTAGAGCAACTGAAAGTACTTAATAGTAGAATATTCACAAATATAATATGTTTGCACTGATCAAACATCATGATTTTGGCAGATACTCATCAAATATACAATTTTAGAGAATTTATCTGTTAACTAAGCTCTTGGCCCTAAATTAGATTTTTGCCTGATTACAATTTTGAGCAATGACACATTATATTAACAAACAGCCCTATATTTGGTATAAATGTTGAAGTTTAACTTGCATTAGATTTGAAAATGATACATGTATCATGTGTGTTTCTTTGCTTTCTCCTGCAGGCAGTAACACGGGCATTGGTAAGGAAACGGCTATTGACTTGGCTAAAAGAGGAGCTCGAGTGATTCTGGCTTGTCGCAGCAAACAGAGAGGAGAGGCCGCACTCGAGGATGTCAGAAGGGTAAGCAGAAGATCAGTGTTTCATCAATTTAGGATTTACAGCTGAGAGAGTGTTTCAGACTTTACTCATGATCTGATAGGCAGAGTGTAGATGCTGATAATGAGTCACTGAGGATAACTGGATAAAAATGTTAGTTTTCAACCTCATTTTGTTTTGATGGGTAAAAGTAATAATTACCTCCGCCAAGGAGGTTATGTTTTCGGGAGAGTCTGTCTGTCCGTCCGTCCGTCCGTCCGTCCGTCCGTGAACAAAATAACTCAAAAAGTTATGGATGGATTTGGATGAAATTTTCAAGAAATGTTCAGCATGGGAAAAGGAAGAACTGATTCGATTTTGGTGTTGATCCGGATCAGCATCTGGCTGCCATGGTGAAAAATGTGATTTTTGTGAATAACTACTGAACTAAAATAGATATCATTATGAATCAAATTGCTAATAGTATGTATTCATGGTAAAGGAATCTAAATATTTACATGAAATAAAGGTAGGACTAATATTTATGGTGAACATCACAATATGGGTGAGGACTGTGGCGCTGGCGGAGGTCTGCGCTCTCCAAGTGCTTTTCTAGTTACTCATGTCATCTTGTTTTTTGGAACATCTTTTGCTAACACTCTGAGGTAGGGTATATAAACTTAACATGGTTTCTAAGTTACAGCTGAGGAGATAACTTGTCACTGGACACAAGCCATTGTCAAAACTACGCACTTCACGAGCATTTACTGACTTTGCTAAAATGTATTATGTTGTGTGTAGTACGCGTAGCTTGCTAAATCTGAGTATACCTGGATGTCATAGCAAAAAATTTGTATTATACATCAGATCATTCTACCTTGCAAACTGTTACTCATACTACTGAGCGCCAAGGAGGTCGAAGTGACAGACAGCCACAGCATATATCCTTTTTATTTCATTCGCGGGTGATGAAGTGGTGGCATGGTCTTTACCTGAGCTCCTGGTTTATTTTGTTTTACATGAGCAGAAAAAGAAATCAGCTAACTTATTGGAGAGGGAAAGCACATAGCATTGTTTGTGCAATTTAAAGGAACTTTATTTGTATGTGTTTGATGTAGTTTTTCTTTTGAAGAAACAGTTGATCTGATCCAAACCTTAGCCCATTACGTGGCAGTATTATACCTGTAAAGATAGTTGCCACCCACTGGGAAACAAATGACAAAGAATGAGCTTGGCTTAGAGTAGCATACTACAAAACAGTGCTTTATCTTAACTTTGACTCGTACTATCTATCCACTGATTTTTATTTGTGTAGCCCTAAATCATAAAAAAATATTATCTCAATACACTTTGCAAAGAGCAGGTCAAAGCCATACTCCTCATTCCATAAATATATGTATTATATTTAAATAATACAATTAATATACAGACATACTTTCAAACCAAACATGAATCCACCATAAGTACAACACGTTGGCACAATCAGCAACAATAACAGTGGCATGAGAAAAGCTCTGTGAAGCAGCAGGAAATCCTGAGCAGAACCAGACTGTTGCACAGCCAATGTGAGTCTGATTTGTTGATGGTGTGGGTGGGTGCAGGTAGGGATGTGACGAAGTGACAAGGTAATGAACAAGTTAACTAATAAGCTTGTAAATCAGAAAAAAATGTTTTCACTTCCTGGTCTCTCATTTATCCCCATGCATTTTGCTAATATTTGGATAACTGAACAAGTAAAAATTAACCTTGTGCTTTATCAAAGCTATAGTCTCTATGTCCTCCAGGAGAGCAACAGTAACCAGGTGGTGTTCATGCCGTTGGACCTCGGCAGTTTGAAGTCCATCCGCAGTTTTGTTGAAAATTTCCTGAAGAACGAATCACGACTCGACCTCCTCATCAACAATGCAGGTCAGACTGCTCACTGTGACTTTCCACAGATCTTTGTGTTTTAAAATACTTTGTAATGAATTTTACAGAACAGAGAATAACTGACTATGACAGTGAGTTGTAATTTTCTTTGTCCCAGCAAATCACTTTGAAATTGAATTCAATGTCAAAATAATCGTTTTTCAATATTTTTCCTTAATTCATCATGCCTTGCCTGATCTGATTTTCAATCACTTTTTAAAGGTCTCTTCGGTCATTAATTATGATTTCTTTTTATTAGTTTGTCAAAAGATAAACACATCCACACAGACCAAAAATAAAAGCATGTTGGTTTTTTTTGGTTTTTGAGCTCTACTGATAATAAGTTTTGTTGCAAACTAAAAAATATTTAACTTTAACATTTTGTTCCTTGTGTTAACCTTGATAAGTTAATCCAACTTTTGTGATTATCTATTCTTAAATGTAATTGGTGAGGGTAAAAAACTATGATTAAGCTACTACAGAACAACAAAATAGAAGCAACTACAATATATCCAGCAAATTACATCATGTTGTGACCTCTTGTCTGAGAATTTCCTCATGATCAAGTGACCCGGTCAGTGTTGTCCTCATGGTTGTGGCTATAGTGAATTACTGATTAAAAAATTGTCCACTGCCATTTTTGTAGTCCTCATAAGCAGTTTGTTAGCAACCAAGTTTGAAACTCACAACAATGCTTTAAAATTCAGAAGTGGGCAATATCAGATGCATTTTATTATTTCTGTTTAAAATCAGAAATAATAAAATGCATCTTTAAATTATTTCTGTTTAAAATCTTGTGTGCATAAATCATCACAAACCTTTTTCCAGGCTTTTTTTTTCCTTATGGTATTCTAAAATCCCATGTTCTTTTGGCCTTGGCAACCTGGATGCTAAATGTAAACTCACTTCTACATTTTTGGACTTATTTCTACGCCACTCTAGTCAGATTTTTGAATCATAATCCAAGATAATGTCCATTTATTTCATCTTTTTTGACATAAAAAACATATTTTCAATCTGATATTTTAAAGAGTATAAGCACAAATGTGGTGCACAGTGTTATATTGTCATAACCTGGCTCAGGGCCATGACAAATACGGGAAGAACACCTTGTCTTTGCAGTAAATAATGCGATTTATTGACAAACAAAAGAAAACAACCAAGGTTATTACACTGCAAATATGAATGTGATAAGTCATTAAGTATGGGATGTTGATAAGGAGAACAAACTAAGTCAAAAAGGTGCATCCGTTGGCCGAGGTGAATCCAGGTGAAACGAGTGAGAGACCGAGAGCAGCAAACGGCTTGGGCTTTTATTCCCAGCAGGCACCAGGCGATCCATTCATAGATGCTCACTCAGGTAACTCTATGAGAGAGGAGATATTAGCCATGAGGAGCTAAGGCAGAGACCGTCACAATATGTCTACTGAGAAAACACATAAATAAAAATTCAGTTTATTAACAACAGCTGCAAAATTATTGCTGCTTATTGTCACAGCTTTGTGAAGTTTTGTAATAAACAAATTGCAACTACTCTATTCGCCTTGTGCTGCTTTTCCATTAGCCCCAGTCGCCTGGACAACGGGATGCAGTGTCGGTGTAAACAGCGGAGCGGCACTGCGGTGACGTCGTTTGGAGCGTGACACAACAATCTGTGGCTTTTTGTCACAAACCGAGTAAAAACGGAAAAGCAGAAGAAGGCTGCAGGTGGCAAGAAGAAATACTCCTTGAGAAGCACATGAGAATGAAGCTGAGGACGAGAGCAATCGAGCTGCAAAGAAAAGACGTATGAGGGTAGGCTAATGCTAGCTACCGCTAGCATGCTAGGTCGTCGCGCTCATGACTCGTCGATGACGACATTGTCTGACCAATCAGTAGCCGGTAGTGTGTCAGTGACGTCATCTTTTAGTAACGACTCAGCTTGCTTGGAGCCAGAGCGGAGTAGGTACTAAAACTAGCTTGTTTTAGGAGGTACCAGGCTAGAGGAAACACGCTACAAATCGAGTAGGGCCGAGTAGAGTAGGGCCAAGGCGTGCTAGTGGAAAAGTGCCAATAGAGATGCATAATATTGGCTATTTTGCTGATATCCTATCTGCAGATATTTCGAAAGCTAATTTTGCCAATACAGTTTTTAAAAACAATATTTAAAAACTAGAAAAGCAGTTGCGACAGTGGCTTTTCTACTTTAGTTGGACAGTGGAGTGCACTCTCACTCCCCTTAGTTGCACATGCGCAGTGAGAAGGTCAACCCTAACCCTAACCCTACTTGCCCTGCAAAGACAACTCCGATTCACTGGGTGGCGCTGTTGTGAAAAACTGACAGTCCTGAGAGTGCTGTCTGCAAGGCTGCAGCGGGATACTATTGGATCTCAAAAGTTATCAGCATTCCTGTTACAAAATCAGAAAAAAACATGCCTATCTACCATGCGTTTGTTCACTGTTGTGTTAGCAGAAGTCTTCCTCTGGCACTGCAAGGGAAGATGGGAAATGTAGTGACATAGACTTGAAAAATATTTACGCCAGTTTGCAAAATCGACTACAATTCCCATAATGACTTAAATGCATGAGATTTGCTATTATAAACTTAAATGTTTTTTTTGTGACGTCAACCTGGATTGGAACAACACCAAACTGAAATACCTTCTTTCCTGGACCAAACCCCACCTCTAGTAAAATGTTCATGTAAATCCATGCAGTAGTGTTTGTATTGTCTTCCTTAAGACAAACAGACAGACCCTTGCAAAAACAAAGCCTTCTTGCTGAAGGTAATTTTTTCATTCAGTGCAAAATGAGTCTTATGTTCATGTTTTATTTGTTCCAGGTATTTACATGCAGGGTCGTACAGAGGACGGACTTGGGCTGATGTTTGGCGTCAATCACATCGGTCACTTCCTGCTGACCAATCTGCTGCTTGATCGTTTGAAGGCGTCCGAGCCCAGCCGGGTGGTCAATGTGTCATCTGTGGGTCATAACTGGGGGAAGATAGACTTTGACTGCCTGAACAAGCACAAAGCTCTGGGACTTGGGACGTCGTTTAGGGATGTTTTTCAGATTTATTCTGACAGCAAGCTGTGCAACGTCCTCTTCAACCACGAGCTCGCAAAGAGACTGAAGGGCACCAAGGTCACGTGTTACTCCCTCCACCCAGGTAAGAGTGACAGCATTCAAACTTTGTGTCAATGAGATGATCCTTTGCAGAGCTTCTGATTGTTGCTCTGTTATCAAACAGGCATCAGTATTGTCATTTCTTAACTTTAATCATATTAAATGGAAATAAAATTCACCTTGCTCTAGGTTGTTTGACAAAAATCGTATATATTTTTTTAAATTTCAGGAGCGATTAACACTGAGCTGGCCAGGAACATAAGCTTTTTGCTGCAGCTTATCTTGAAGCCCTTGACGATGTACTTCTTCAAGAACCCGGAGCAGGGAGCTCAGACCACACTGCACTGCGCCCTGCAGGAGGGACTCGAACCCCTGGGCGGACGCTACTTCTCCAACTGCACTGTGAGGTAGCTGTATGATCAGGCCCAGAACGACGCTGCAGCCAAGAAGCTGTGGGAGCTCAGCGAGAGGCTGTGTGGACTTGCTTAGGAAAATACTAAGACCCTAGAAATTCAAGATTGTTTTTACTGAGCACAGGGTCTTGTGTTTTAATATTAACTACAGGAAGATGTCCTTAAAAGCTCCCGATGACTTTTTATAAACAGGAGTAATTATATGAGTTTAAGTTTGGAGAGCCGAACAGAGACGGACAGATCATCAACATAAATAAATAAATAATGATTGCTTTAAATATTTTTGAGAGCCATTTTATATGTCAAGCATTTCCATATGATGACCAAATGTACGAATGCATTATGTATTTTGAAGAGTTCATAACCACTCTCAATAAAACAATGTACTCTCAGAGCATGATCTTCTTTTAAATGGGATTAGCCAGAAACTCTGGTTCCTCTGGTATGAAGTGGGCAGGTTTAATAGAGGAAGGTGCTGGTGAGTACTATCAAGATTAAATCAATCATAAGTTAACAATGAAGCATTAAAGGATCCGATAACTAACTTTTTAGAATTTTAGTATTGATAGTGTGTGAGTGAGTAAGTGACTCTATGTCATTATAACTATGTATTTCTATATTTAAAGTGACAGTGATTGAACCAATATTATCTCCTATTGGACTTTTAACTGATTTTAACAGATGACATCACATCACTGCTGTCCTTGCTTCTCTCCACTTGCTTTCTCTTCACTTATGAATCCATTTTAAGACTTTACTGATCACTTTTAAAGCCCTTACAGATCTGGCTCCAGCCTACATCTCTGAATTACTGACACCTTCTGAGCTTCCGGGGGGGCCTTTTGGCTGCTCCAAAATCGAAACTGGAGACTGCCCTGATGGTGATCAGGCCTTGTCTGTCAGAGCTCATGCACTTTGGAAACCATGCCCTAAGACTAAAAGCATACAGAATCAGTGACATCTTTTAAATCGCATCTTAAAACTAGCTTTTTAAGACTTGCTTTTACATTGTCCTTTTATTACTTACATACTCATTTATCATCAATGTTAGCTATTTATTTTATCTACATATTTTGTTTTACAATTACCTGTTGAACTAGTTTTTAAACTCATCTTATTCTCCTCACTGGTCTCATCGTCTTAGTCCTGTTTTTACCATTTTTTTTCTTTTAATATACTCCCTTTACTATTATTGTTATTTTTTTTTCTATTTTATTTGATGTATTTATTCTTTTCTCTTTGAGCCATCTTCTTTCTGCCCTCTTGTTTTCCATTTTCCTCATGTGATGTTGTCAACTATCAACTGTCATAAATGTATGTATTTATAAATATATAATCTATTTATTGTCCTGTAATTTTACATAAACAAAATGCCTTCTTCACAGTGTTCTTCTGATGAAAATTATGTCAGCTATTTCTAGCTCACCAGTTTGTTTTCTTTTGTTGCTTTAAGTAACATGACCCTCTGCTTTATCCTCTTAGTCTTTTGGTCTCTGTTTGACCTGTTTAATTTTATTGTACCCAGAGTTCTACCTTTTTCAGCTTTTGTTATCTCTGTTAAAGCACTTTTTAAACATCGGTTTTTTAAAGGTTCTAATGTAAATAAATAGTTATTTATTATTTTTTAATTATAATTACATGCAACATTACAGTCATTTGCTGCTAAAAGAGGGAGGAAAACAATATGTTTAGATTTACTTTAGAAGTTTTGTCTTAAATTAAATGCACTCACCAACTACAGCATCAAGCTTCGTGTTATCCAGTTTATTGACTACATCTTTGTGAGGCCGTGACTGCCTCCTCGTCAAACATGAATCGGACAGTGTTTCTCCACTGTGGATGAACATCATGAGATCCCAAATGTCTGATCCCCTACAATGCTGAACTTGCAGTCAGCAGAGACCTCAGCTTTTGTTTGGGAATTTTACATCATAGTCTGGCACAAGAGGCACCTGAGGCACCAAGTAAGGATAAAACAATTACATACAATATTCTTTAGAATTTATTAATCTATGTAGTGAATAAACATAGGCCTGTAGTCTATAGACTAACTTCATAACAGGAGAAATCTTGGGCTTCATCATATCATTTCCTAATCCATCATTAATGGTACACATGCAACACAAAGTTGATGGATATGCTTTCTTTCTAGCTGATGCGCACAATCTAAAGATGCAGAGGGAAAATGTAGCGAAAAACCTTTCCCGTACCGTACCGTCTTCTTCCGCTTATCCGTGGTTGGGTCGCGGGTGCAGCAACCTAAGCAGGGAAGCCCAGACTTCCCTCTCCCCGGCCACCTCATCCAGCTCTTCCCGGGGGATCCCGAGGCGTTCCCAGGCCAGCTGGGAGACATAGTCTCTCCAGCGTGTCCTGGGTCTACCACGGGGCCGCCTACCGGTGGGACGTGCCCGGAACACCTCACTAGGGAGACGTCCACGAGGCATCCTGACCAGATGCCCGAGCCACCTCATCTGGCTCCTCTCAACATGTAGGAGCAGCGGTTCTACTCTGAGCTCCTCCCAAATGACTGAACTTCTCACCCTATCTCTAAGGGAGAGCCCAGCCATCCTGCGAAGGAAGCTCATTTCGGCCGCTTGTACTCGCGATCTCGTTTTCTCGGTCACAACCCAAAGCTCATGACCGTATATGAGGATAGGGGTGAAGATCGACCGGTAAATCGAGAGCTTTGCCTTACGGCTCAGCTCCCTTTTTACCATGACAGACCGGTGCAGAGCCTGCATTACTGCTGACGCCGCACCAATCCGCCTATCGATCTCCCGAACCACCCTTCCTCCGCTTGTGAACAAGACCCCGAGGTACTTAAACTCCTCCACTTGGGGTAGAATCTCATCCCCGACCCGGAGAGAGCACTCCACCCTCTCCCGGGCGAGAACCATGGACTCGGATTTGGAGGTGCTGATTCTCATCCCAGCCGCTTCACACTCAGCTGCGAACCGATCCAGTGAAAGCTGGAGGTCCCGGTTCGATGAAGCCAACAGGACCACATCATCTGCAAAAAGCAGAGACCCGATCCTGAGGTCACCAAACCGGAACCCCTCAACGCCCTGGCTGCGCCTAGAAATTCTGTCCATAAAAGTAATGAACAGAATCGGTGACAAAGGGCAGCCCTGGCGGAGTCCAACCCCCACCGGAAACGGCTCAGATGTACTGCCGGCAATGCGGACCAGACTCTGACACCGGTCATACAGGGAACGGACAGTCCGTATCAGGGGATCCGCTACCCCATACTCCCAGAGCACCCCCCACAGGATGCCGTGAGGCACACGGTCGAATGCCTTCTCCAGGTCCACAAAGCACATGTGGACTGGTTGGGCAAACTCCCATGCCCCCTCGAGCACCCTATGGAGGGTATAGAGCTGGTCCACAGTTCCATGACCAGGACGAAAACCACATTGCTCCTCCTGAATCCGAGGTTCGACAATCCGATGGAACCTCCTCTCCAGTACTCCTGAATAGACCTTACCGGGGAGGCTGAGGAGTGTGATCCCCCTGTAGTTGGAGCACACCCTCCGGTCCCCCTTCTTGAAAAGAAGAACCACCACCCCAGTCTGCCAATCCAGTGGCACTGTCCCCGATGTCCATGCGATGGTGCAAAGACGTGTCAACCATGACAGCCCTACAACATCCAGGGCCTTGAGGAACTCCGGGCGGATCTCATCCACCCCCGGAGCCCTGGCACCGAGGAGCTTCTTGACCACCTCGGCAACCTCAGCTCCAGAGATAGAAGAGCCCACCACAGAGTCCCCCAGGTCTGCTTCCGCACTGGAAGACGTGCTGGTGGGATTGAGGAGGTCTTCGAAGTATTCTTTCCACCGATCCAAAACATCCCGAGTCGAGGTCAGCAGCGCGCCATCCCCACCATGGGCAGTATTGACAGCACACTGCTTCCCCCTCCTGAGACGCCCGATGGTGGTCCAGAATCTCTTCGAAGCCGTACGGAAGTCGTTCTCCATGGCCTCTCCGAACTCCTCCCATGCCCGGGTTTTTGCTTCAGCGACCACCGAAGCTGCATTCCGCTTGGCCAGCCAGTACCTGTCAGCTGCCTCCGGAGTCCCCCGGGCCAAAAGGACCCAATAGGACTCCTTCTTCAGCTTGACGGCATCTCTTACCCCTGGTGTCCACTAGCGGGTTCGGGTGTTGCCGCCACGACAGGCACCAACCACCTTACGGCCACAGCTCCGATTAGCCGCCTCCACAATAGAGGCCCGGAACAAGGCCCACTCGGACTCAATGTTCCCTGCCTCCCCCGCCACATGGTTGAACTTCGCCCAGAGGTGGGAGTTAAAAACTCTTTCTGACAGGAGACTCTGCCAGACGTTCCCAGCAGACCCGCATAACACGCTTGGGCCTCCCAGGTCTGACCGGCATCCTCCCCCACCATCGGAGCCAACTCACCAACAGGTGGTGATCAGTTGACAGCTCCGCCCCTCTCTTCACCCGAGTGTCCAAAACATGCGGCCGCAAGTCCGATGATATGACTACAAAGTCGATCATCGAACTGCGACCTAGGGTGTCCTGGTGCCAAGTGCACATATGAACACCCTTATGTTTGAACATGGTGTTCGTTATGGACAGTCTGTGACGGGCACAGAAGTCCAGTAACAGAACACCACTCGGGGTTCAGATCGGGGGGGCCGTTCCTCCCAATCACGCCCCTCCAAGTCCCACTGTCATTAACGATGTGAGCGTTGAAGTCCCCCAGTAGAACGAGGGAGTCCCCAGAAGGGGCACTCTCCAGCACCCCCTCCAGGGAATCCAAGAAGGGTGGATACTCTGAACTGTTGTTTGGTGCATAAGCACAAACAACAGTCATGTTCCGTCCCCCCACCCGAAGGTGGAGGGAGGCTACCCTCTCGTTCACCGGGGTAAACTCCAACGCACAGGCCTCGAGTCTAGGGGAGACGAGCACTGCCACCCGCGCCCGACGCCTCTCACCATCTGCAACTCCAGAGTGGAAGAGAGTCCAGCCTCTCTCAAGAGGACTGGTTCCAGAGCCCAAGCTATGTGTCGAGGTGAGTCCAACTATATCTAGTCGGAACTGCTCCACCTCGCGCACGAGCTCCAGCTCCTTTCCCGATAGAGAGGTAACGTTCCGCCGAGGATCGGACCGCCAGGGCCCCCGCCTTCGGCCGACGCCCAACTCACACTGCACCCGACCACTACTGCCTCTCTCACGGGTGGTGGGTCCATGTGAGGGGGGTCCCATGTCTTTCCTTTGGGCTGGGCCCGGCCGGGCCCCGTGGGTGTAGGCCCTGCCACCAGGCGCTCGCCTACGAGCCCCACCCCCAGGCCTGGCTCCAGGGGGGGGCCCCGGTAACCCACGCCAGGGAAGCTTGGGTCCAAATTTGTTAATCATCATAGTGGTCTTCTGAGCCACTTTTTGTCTGGCCCCTCCCCCAGGACCTGTTTGCCTTGGGTGACCCTACCAGGGGCATGAAGGCCCCGACAACATAGCTCCTGGAGTCATTGGGGCACGCAAACCCTCCCACCACGATAAGGTGGTGGCTCAGGGGAGGGAAAAAACAAACAAACAAACAAACAAAAAAAAAACCTTTCCCTACATGGGTAAATAACCAACAAAATCCATGCATTTTGAGGTATTTGCTATGTCAACAGGGTCAGACAGTACTTGAAGAAAGAAACTGGTGAGTCTACAGATGGTGTGGGTGTTGAACAGGTGGATTTTCTGCAACATCTTTCAGCTGTGTCACTACATACATATGTGTATATATACATGTACATATATATACATATATTTATATATATATATAGATATATACATACATATATACATATACATATACACATATATATATATACATATACATATACATACATATATATATATATATATATATATATATATATATATATATATATATATATATATATATATATACACATATATACACATATATATACACACATATATATGACAGTTATTTATTACAAACATTTTTCTCTTTCAATTAATTTTTTTGGTTTGTTTTGTTGCAATAAATGTGTTATGAAGCACTTTTAGTTTATACTAAAGCATCTAGATGTAATTTAACCCCGCCACCACCCCCCCTCATCGGAGGACAAATAAACTTTATTAACTACTTCCTGCTTCGATTACATTATGGACATCAAAATAGCTGTAATGATGTGAATACTATTCATTCATTAAGTCTAATAAAATACATTTGTTTTCAACAAATTTCTGTTAAGGCTTAAAGTTTTTAAGGGTTTTATGGTTTCTAACATTTCAATTTGACTGGAAGATTTATATTCATAACACATTCATGACAGTAATTTATTAGAAATATTTTTTCTCTTTCATATATATATTTTTGGCAATAAATGTGTTATGAAGCACTTTTAGTTTATACTAAAGCATCTAGATGTAATTTAACCCCGCCACCACCCCCCCTCATCGGAGGACAAATAAACTTTATGAAAGACCAACCGCTGCTTGGGTTACATTGTGGACATTGTAGTGGGTGTAATAAAGAAATTTTTTTTATATTTTTATCTTGATTTATTTCATGTTTGATTATTTTGGGTTTGTAGTCTCCAGCTTTTTTTTGGCCTATTTATTTTTATAGCTGTTTTAAATGTTTGGAATAATTTTGCTTTAATAGAGGATTTTTTTATTCATGACACATTCATTAATCTAATACCTACATTTATTTTTTTTATTTACTTTTTCTATCGCTTTAAATATGTTATCAAGCATTCTTACTTTAGTCTAAAACAAAGTTGTTTTTTTAACCATTTACCACCCCATCTCATCGGAGGACAAATAAACTTTATTAACTACTTCCTGCTTCGATTACATTATGGACATCAAAATAGCTGTAATGATGTGAATACTATTCATTCATTAAGTCTAATAAAATACATTTGTTTTCAACAAATTTCTGTTAAGGCTTAAAGTTTTTAAGGGTTTTATGGTTTCTAACATTTCAATTTGACTGGAAGATTTATATTCATAACACATTCATGACAGTAATTTATTAGAAATATTTTTTCTCTTTCATATATATATATTTTTGGCAATAAATGTGTTATGAAGCACTTTTAGTTTATACTAAAGCATCTAGATGTAATTTAACCCCGCCACCACCCCCCCTCATCGGAGGACAAATAAACTTTATGAAAGACCAACCACTGCTTGGGTTACATTGTGGACATTGTAGTGGGTGTAATAAAGAAAAAAAAATTATATTTTTACCTTGATTTATTTCATGTTTGATTATTTTGGGTTTGTAGTCTCCAGCTTTTGTTTTGGCCTATTTATTTTTATAGCTGTTTTAAATGTTTGGAATAATTTTGCTTTAATAGAGGATTTTTTTATTCATGACACATTCATTAATCTAATACCTACATTTATTTTTTTCATCTACTTTTTCTATCGCTTTAAATATGCTATTTTTGGCAATAAAAAAAATAGCATATTTTTTCTTACTTTAGTCTAAAACAAAGTTTTTTTTTTAACCATTTACCACCCCATCTCATCGGAGGACAAATTATCTTTTAGTCTAATTAATAATCAGACACTAACCCTTCACAAATAAAGAGATTTAATTGCATTACCTTGATTTATTTCATGTTTGATTATTTTGGGTTTGTGGTCTCCAGCTGTTTTTTGGCCTATTTATTTTTATAGCTGTTTTTAATGTTTGGAATATTTTTGCTTTGATAGAAGATTTTTTTTTAATTCATGACACATTCATTAATCTAATACCTACATTTATTTTTTTATTTACTTTTTCTATAGCTTTAAATATGTTATCAAGCATTCTTACTTTAGTCTAAACTATGTTTTTTTTAACCCTTTACCACCCCATCTCATCGGAGGACCTCTCTCTCTCCTGCTTCTTCTCTTTCTGCTTTCTTTTCCATTCCAGCCTCCGCTGCCTCTTCTTCTCAATCATCTCCTGCCTGTTACTGTCCTCCTGCTCCTGCTTCTCGATCATCTCCTGCCTCTTACTCTCCTCCTGCTCCTGCTTCTCAATCATCTCCTCCTCCTCTCTCTCCTCCTGCCCCTGCTTCTCAATCATCTCCTCCTGCCTCTTACCCTCCTCCTGCTCCTGCTTCTCAATCATCTCCTGCCTCTCTCTCTCCTGTTTCTTTCTCTCCTTCTGCTTTCTTTTCCATTCCAGCCTCCGCTGCCTATTCTTCTCAATCATCTCCTGCCTCTTCATTCCTGCTCCTGCTTCTCAATCATCTCCTGCCTCTTACTCTCCTCCTGCTCCTGCTTCTCAATCATCTCCTGCCTCTTACTCTCCTCCTGCTCCTGCTTCTCAATCATCTCCTGCCTCTTACTGTCCTCCTGCTCCTGCTTCTCAATCATCTCCTGCCATTTACTCTCCTCCTGCTCCTGCTTCTCAATCATCTCCTGCCTCTTACTGTCCTCCTGCTCCTGGTTCTCAATCATCTCCTCCTCCTCTCTCTCCTCCTGCCCCTGCATCTCAAACATTTCCTGCCTCTTACTTTCCTCCTGCTCCTGCTTCTCAATCATCTCCTGCCTCTTACTCTCCTCCTGCTCCTGCTTCTCAATCATCTCCTGCCTCTCTCTCTCCTGTTTCTTACTCTCCTTCTGCTTTCTTTTCCATTCCAGCCTCCGCTGCCTCTTCTTCTCAATCATCTCCTGCCTCTTCATCTCCTCCTGCTTCTCAATCATCTCCTGCCTTTTACTCTCCTTCTGCTCCTGCTTCTCAATCATCTCCTGCCTCTTACTCTCCTCCTGCTCCTGCTTCTCAAACATCTCCTGCCTCTTACTGTCCTCCTGCTCCTGCTTCTCAATCATCTCCTCCTCCTCTCTCTCCTCCTGCTCCTGCTTCTCAATCATCTCCTGCCATACTCTCTCCTCTTGCTCCGGCTGCTCAATCATCTCCTGCCTCTCTCTCTCCTGTTTCTTACTCTCCTTCTGCTTTCTTTTCCATTCCAGCCTCCGCTGCCTCCTCTTCTCAATCATCTCCTGCCTCTTACTCTCCTCCTGCTCCTGCTTTTCATTCATCTCCAGTCTCTTACTCTCCTTCTGCTCCTGCTTCTCAATCATCTCCTGCCTCTTACCCTCCTCCTGCTTCTCAATCATCTCCTGCCTATTACTCTCCTCCTGCTCCTGCTTCTCAATCATCTCTTGCCTCTTACTCTCCTCCTGCTTCTCAATCATCTCCTGCCTCTTACTGTCCTCCTGCTCCTGCTTCTCAATCATCTCCTGCCTCTCACTCTCCTCCTGGTCCTGCTTCTCAATCATCTCCTGCCTCTTACTCTCCTCCTGCTCCTGCTTCTCAATCATCTCTTGCCTCTTACTCTCCTCCTGCTCCTGCTTCTCAATCATCTCCTGCCTCTTACTGTCCTCCTGCTCCTGCTTCTCAATCATCTCCTGCCTCTCACTCTCCTCCTGGTCCTGCTTCTCAATCATCTCCTGCCTCTTACTCTCCTCCTGCTCCTGCTTCTCAATCATCTCCTCCTCCTCTCTCTCCTCCTGCCCCTGCTTCTCAATCATCTCCTGCCCCTCACTCTCCTCCTCGTCCTGCTACTCAATCATCTCCTGCCTCTTACTCTCCTCCTGCTCCTGCTTCTCAATCATCTCCTCCTCCTCTCTCTCCTCCTGCTCCTGCTTCTCAATCATCTCCTGCCTTTTACTCTCCTCCTGCTCCTGCTTCTCAATCATCTCACACC
Organism: Scarus forsteni; assembly: GCA_036419115.1. Classification (NCBI taxonomy): domain Eukaryota; kingdom Metazoa; phylum Chordata; class Actinopteri; order Labriformes; family Labridae; genus Scarus; species Scarus forsteni. Next base: position 4,372,145 of record JAZDUH010000271.1, read on the forward strand.
TCTTACCCTCCTCCTGCCACTCAATCATCTCCTGCCTCTCACTCTCCTCCTGCTCCTGCTTCTCAATCATCTCCTCCTCCTCTCTCTCCTCCTGCCTCCTCTTCTCAATCATCTCCTGTCTTTTACTCTCCTCCTGCTCCTGCTTCTCAATCTTCTCACACCTCTTACCCTCCTCCTGCTTCTCAATCATCTCCTCCTGCCTCTCACTCTCCTTCTCCTCCTGCTTCTCAATCATCTCCTCCTCCTCTCTCTCCTCCTGCCCCTGCTTCTCAATCATCTCCTGCCTCTCACTCTCCTCCTGGTCCTGCTTCTCAATCATCTCCTGCCTCTTACTCTCCTCCTGCTCCTGCTTCTCAATCATCTCCTCCTCCTCTCTCTCCTCCTGCTCCTGCTTCTCAATCATCTCCTGCCTTTTACTCTCCTCCTGCTCCTGCTTCTCAATCATCTCACACCTCTTACCCTCCTCCTGCTTCTCAATCACCTCCTCCTGCCACTCACTCTCCTCCTCCTCCTGCTTCTCAATCATCTCCTCCTCCTCTCTCTCCTCCTGCCCCTGCTTCTCAATCATCTCCTGCCTCTCATTTGCTTTCTGCTCCTGCTTCTCAATCACCTCCTTCCTCTCACTCTCCTCCTGCTCCTGCTTCTCAATCATCTCCTGCCTCACTCTCTCCTCCTGCTCCTGCTTCTCAATCATCTCCTGCCTCACTCTCTCCTCCTGCTCCTGCTTCTCAATCATCTCCTGCCTTTTACTCTCCTCCTGCTCCTGCTTCTCAATCATCTCCTGCCTCTTACTGTCCTCCTGCTCCTGCTTCTCAATCATATCCTCCTCCTCTCTCTCCTCCTGCCCCTGCTTCTCAATCATCTCCTGCCTTTTACTCTCCTCCCGCTCCTGCTTCTCAGTCATCTCACACCTCTTACCCTCCTCCTGCTTCTCAATCATCTCCTCCTGCCTCTCACTCTCCTCCTGCCCCTGCTTCTCAATCATCTCCTGCCTCTCACTCGCTTTCTGCTCCTGCTTCTCAATCATCTTCTGCCTCTCACTCTCCTCCTGCTCCTGCTTCTCAATCATCTCCTGCCTCTCACTCTCCTCCTGGTCCTGCTTCTCAATCATCTCCTGCCTTTTACTCTCCTCCTGCTCCTGCTTCTCAATCATCTCCTCCTCCTCTCCCTCCTCTAGCTCAATTCTCTGCTCCACCAGCCATCTCCTACCTTCCATATCCTTCACCTGTATCCCCTGTTCCTGTCTCTCCTCCTCTCTCCTGCTTTCCAACATTCTAACCTGTTGCTTTAACATCTCCTCCTCTCTCCCTCTCTCCCTTTCCAAAACCCCCTCCTCCACTCTCTGCCTCTCCACCTGATCCTTTCTGTAGATCTCCTCCCTCCCCTTCGTGCAACAACTCATGCATCTGAATATACCTGGCAGCCTCAGTCTCCATCTCATTCTCCTTCCTTTCTCCTCACCCTTCATCCATCCTTGCTCCTTCTTATTTTTCCCTTCAATACTTACCCATCTGTCCTCCTCCTCCTCTTTCCCTCTCTCGCTCTCCAACACCTCCTTCTCCACTCTCTGCTTCTCCTCCTGCTCCTTTCTAGAGATCTCCTCCCCCCACTTGATATTTGCCCATCTTTCCTCCTCCTCTTCTCTCCATCTAGTCGCTCTATGCCTCTCCAACGGCTCCTTTCTGTATAACTCCTCCCTCCCCTTCGTGCAACAAGGAATCAGACCCCATCTCCTTCTCTTTCCTTTCTTCTCACCCTTCATCCATCCTTGCTCCTTCTTGCTCCTCCCCTGGATACTTACCCATCTGTCCTCCTCCTCCACTCTCCAATTCTCCTCCTGCCCTTTTCTGTAGATCTCCCCCCTCCTGCTCCTGCTCCTGTATCTCACTGACTGCTTCAGTCCCATTATCCTCCCTCACTCTTTCTTCTTCCTCTCCTGGATACTTACCTCCTCCTCCTCCTCCTCCTCGTCCTCCTCCTCCTCTTCCTCCTCCTCTTCCTCCTCCTTCTCCTCCTCCTTTTCCTTCTCCTCCTCCTTCCTCCTCTCTCCCTCTCTCACTCTTCTTCGTTGATGTTGGTCCTCGATCCGATGGTGTCTCGTCTCTCCTTGTTTGTGCTTTTCTCTGGCTTTAGTTTTCTGTAAGATCAAACCAGAACAATGTCAGTAACACTTTCAAAACACACTAAACTAAAAGTTCACTCATATTTTCCTCAGAGTCCAGCACTAAGACTTCCTCCTCATCATGGAGGTCAATGTCTGAGTTTATAAGATCATGTCAGTGCAGCTCTACAGTTTAAAACAGGAAGGACATTGGCCAGGACAACTTCACAATCTGTCATCTTTCATAGAGCACCACTCATGAATGAAGATTCATTGATCCTCACAGAGTCAAGAAACAGTGACGACTAAAAAACATTTCAAATACTTTGCAAGGAGCAAAGAAATAAATAACACAAAGAAATCTTCATGTAATTGAGGTTGGTTGAAATAACCATTTGACATTCATTCAAAGTGACGCCTGAAATTAACCAGAAGAGACAACCAGCAAAAATTATGTCATAGATTATGAAAGAAAAAAAGGTGGAAAGGAAATTTCCTGTATGATTGAATGTAATGTGATGACCAGGCAGAAAAGTTGTTAGTGATAAGCAACGTCTCTTAAAAATTGATAAATCGGATAACTGTCATTCATTCACTGACACACATTTCAACCTGACAGGTCACAAATACAAGAGAAGACAAACATATTAAATGGGATAACACAAAAGTAAGAATTCAATCTACTATAATTAAAATACAAAACCCTTAAAACTCTTACTTTAAAAGCAGAATCTCCAGCTTCATAACTAAATTTACACAGGAAACTGATGGAGTGGGTTTGAGCTCATTTATCTGTTAAGAAGTTATGCTGCTCCATGTGTGATCCACTGAAAAGTCATTTGAACTTTCAGACCACTGTATTCAATCCAAACACACCAAAATAAAAACAGAGAGATATTTTATTGCGCCACAGCGCAGTGCTGTGCATTTACAGAGGCTCTGTTAAATCCTTTGATGCGCAACATGGTACCCTCCGTTTAATGCACAACATGGGTCAGAAATGACCCGCATTCATTTCAATGGCTATTTAACACTGGCTAAGTTTATCTTTGTTTCATCTTTTTAAATCAATTCATCTTATGATTAGTTATTACAAGTAACTTTTGGGTATCCTGTTTTTGATTACCACATATCCTTATTTTCATTTTTCCCTTTTGATGCTATGAAGAGAACCAGTTTTTGTATTACTATGTCAAATATCCACAAATGGGTCAATAATGACTCATATGTAATTTATAATTTACATCTTGTAATCATAATTTGTTTCTAGTTATTTCTTTAGCAGTGAGTGGGGCGAAACACTTGTGTGCTGTTCTGTACTTTTAATTGATAACTGAAAACTGCTGAATTCTGTTCTGACTTTACTTCAACTAAAATCAATAATACAGAAAGCTGTTTGGATATGAAATAGATATTGGCAATATCAACTGTAGTTAAGCTCGACTGTTACTTGAACTTTCAGGACAGGTACTCAATTTAGGTCAACTAGTGCACCAGTAGACTTTACTACTGAAGCAAAATGTGTCACGATTACGACTAGTAGATCAAAAACGGCCCCTAGTAAAAGTAGTAGACTGTTCAGGTCTATTTTAGTAGACTTCAAAATGTTCACTAGTACTAAAAGTAAGTCTTATATGCTACTAGGGAGTGGAAAGGCAAATTTAAGCTTCCCACTGGCTATACAAAGTATTACAGCTCATCAGGGAGCTGGATTTGCTTATAATCCATCAAACCTTGTTTGCATTTGTTGTACTCATACTACTAGTTCATCTTTTGGCTTTACTAGTACTACTGGTAGACTGAAAAAGTATGCTAGTACTACCAGTGAGATATTTTGAGTTTACAACTACTACTGGTAAACAAATATTTTGTTTTTCTAGTAAAGGTTTTTGGCCCACTTGTGTGCGAGTTTGCCTTACTAATGAAGCAAAAGTGAATTTATCTCTGATAGTTGTCATTTACTCACTGACACACATCTCAGCCTGACAGGTCACAAATTCAAGGGTAGACAAACGTATAAATGGGATAACACAAAAGTAAGAACTCAATGTACCTGCTAAAGTTCAACCGACAACAAAACACTTAAAGCTCTTCGTTTAAAAGCAGAATCTGCAGCTGTATAACTAAATTCATGTACACACTGAACTAATGGAGTGGCTATGTATCTGTTGTTGTGTAAGTTATGATTGAGTGTGTGTCCTGCTGCTCCATCTGAGATCCACTGATATGTCATTTTAACTTTCAGACTGCTGTATTCAATCCAAACAAAGTATAGCAGCAGACACACAGCAGCCACAAAAAACTGACTTACAATAGTTTTAAAACTCCAGTGGGAAAGGCCATACAACCTAACTTCAAATAAAAATATAGAGATATTTTGCTGCACCACAGCGCAGTGGTACGATGGTGTATTAGGGCCACTTATAGAAATAGAACAAAAATAATTTAAACTTGAAATTTTCAAGTTTAGAAAGTAAAAATTTGCAATAAACTCACATTTTGGTTCAATAACTCATCAAAACAACAATGTAGTTCCAAACCCAATAAATTCAATTCATATAGTTTTTAATATAGTGAAATATGTTTATCAATAGGTAATGACTATAAAAACTGTAAAAACTGTACTGTTGTTGACTGCAGAAACACCAAACTCTGCTTAATCATCAAACATCTCTTCCTTTTTATTATACAGCTCTTATTTAGGATGAAGAGGTTTTAATGTATTTAATGTCAATTTTTACATTTTTCAGATGTATTTTGGGGGATTTTTTGTGCCTTTGTTGGAGAGAGACAGTGGATAGGCTTTTGAAAGGGGACGAGAGAGTAGGAGAGGACACACTGGTTACAGGCTGGATTGGAACTTGGACTGGCAGAAGCGTGTACACGGGACGTGCCTGGTTGCTAACCACTCCACCAAACCAGCACACCTCAATTTTTACATTTGGACATATATTTATTATTAGCTAATAACTAAAAAAACTGTGATAACTTCACTGTTGTTGACTGTAGTGGCACCAAAGCCAGCCTGATGATCAGACATATCTTCTAGTTTATAATACAGCTCTACACTATAAATATGTTTAAATTCAATTCATATGTCTTTTAATATAGTATGATGACTATAAAAACTGTAATGAATGTTGTTGACTGAAGTGACACAAAATTCAGTCTGATGATCAAACATCTCTTCTAGTTTATCTTCAACTATTATTTAAGATAAATAGGTTTCTATTTAATGTATGTCATTTTTTAAAAATATTGACATATATTCATTCATAGGTAACAACTTTAAAAACTGTGTTAACTTCACTGTTGTTGACTAAAGTGACACCAAAGCCAGCCTGATGATCAGACATACTTTCTGTGTTATAATACAGTTCAACCCAAGATAAATGTTTTATATATGTATATGTGTATTTTATATGTATATATGTATCTATGCATATATATGTATCCATAATATGAAGAGCTTTATGCTCTATTGTAAAGTGTCTTGAGAAAAAAATTGTTATGAATTGGCGCTATACAAATAAAGATTGATTGACTGATTGATTGAAATGTTTTAATTTAATTCATATGGCTTTTAATATAGTGAATCATGTTTATTAATGACAATAAAAACTGTAACATCTGTTTTGTTGTTGACTGTAGTGACATCAAACTCATATATATATATATATATACATATATATATATATATATATATATATATATATATATATATATATATATATATATATACATATCTTGGTAGAGCTGTATTATAAGCTAGAAGAGATGTTTGATCATCAGGCTGACTTTGGTGCCTCTACAGTCAACAACTGAAGTTATTACAGTTTTTAAAGTTGTTATCTATTGATGAACATATGTTAATATTTTTAAAAAATATATTAATTACATTGAAACATATATATCTTAAATAAGAGCTGTAGACTAAACTAGAAGAGATGTTTGATAATCAGGCAGGGTTTGGTGTTACTACGGTCAACAGCAGTACAGTCATTACAGTTTTTATAGTCATTACCTATTGTCAAACATGAGAATGGTTACTTTTTGAACAGCAACTTCATGTTTTACTTATATACCTTCTTTCAAGAATTAAAACATAATCACAAATAGTTAGCATTTTACCGTTATAAATCAACATAAGTTACAGCTTAATGTCATTTGATATTTTTATTACATTATATTTAAAATGACTTTAGTACTACTACAGTCAACAACAGCAGTTATTACAGTCATCGTCATTTCCTATCAATGAATATACGTCAATATTAAAAATATAAATTACATTAAAAACTATTTCTCTAAAGTCAAAGCTGTGGTATAAACTACAAGAGATGTGTGATTATCAGGCTGAGTTTGGTGCCACTACACTACACTTGTACTTTGGTGTCTTTACGGTGAAGTTATTGAATTTTCTTTCACACTATTCCTCCGATGGTAAAATGTGGGGTCAGGTTTGGAACTAGGCTGTTTTTATAGATGTATTATTGATCCGAAATATGAGTTTATCGCAATTTTTCAAGTTAACAAAGTCGCAAGTGTGTTTATTTACAGAGGCTCCGTTTAATTCACACTCGGTTAAGCTCAAGGCTAGCTCAAGGTCAGATGTGAAAAGAGACTAAAGTAAACATTTATCAAGCGTAAAAGTTGAAAATCTGTCATCAATTGTTTCATTTTCACATTAAAAACACAACAAACTTTATTTTCATACATGGTGTGATCTATGACACTCAAAACATGGATCAATCAGGGTACTAAACCTTTCTGTTTCACTCCTTCAGTTAACACACGCTAACAAATGTAACTTGGCTACAAAAGAAATGAAGAAGTCTGTGTCCTACACAATATGATTTAATTCCAAACACAAAAGGAACAGAAATGATCATGAACTAGCTAGCTTAAGCAAGCTAATGATCCCTGCCTAGCAAGAAAACACAAAATGAGTGTACTTACCTCCAAGTGGCTTGGCGAAAAGGGAAGAACTTCATTGGAGCTGGTTTATGAACAAATATCGTTACTATGCCGATGCTTATAGTTTGTAAGATGCTTGTTGTTGCTATGGCAACAGTGGAGAACTGCTGACAGGACAAAAGATTTAACCTTAATGTCCTGCTTCTCTGCACAAAATAACCACACAGAGAAATAAACTGATCAAATAAAGTCAGAAAAGAAACCCTGATATCAGGAGAACATTTAAACTGAGACTTTATATCAGAAACAAATCCCAATGGTCAGTAAATCTGTCCAGGCAGCAGAAAACACTTCAGTGTAATCAGACAAACTTCAGATACTAGTGTAAAAATACAGAAATTATAATTAAATTAGTTTTATTTTGACTGAATTGTTTATTTCATTTTTTTATTATAATTTATTTCAATGTAAGTTATTTATTTACAAAACAGCTTTATAAAGACGTAGATTTATTAACTCGCAAATTTCGTGTGTTATTTTTTTCAAATTTCTGATGCGCAGTTGTACTAATACAGAGGTGTGGATTTACAGAGGATCCAAATGCCACTTCCACACTCAGTTAAGCTCAAGGCTAGCTCAAGGAACTGTCCCCCTGGCATGTCAGGTTAGTGTGAGTGTATGAAAGGGTTAAAGTGTGTGTCGCAGGCTGAATACTTCGGCTTTAGACCCCTGTCAGTAAGGGCCAGTGACAGTTGGGAAACACAAGGAGAGCCAATCAGTTTATCTTTTTTCAATTTGGCTATTTTATTTGTTTATTCTGTATTATTATTATTTTCTTTTAGTGGTGCTTTCGTAACTCTGGGCTATTACTAGAGTCACACCTAGTATGGACAAGACCTTTTGAGCAACAGAGATGGGAGACATTAACGACTAATCTTCACTTTCAGACACAAAACAAGAGTAAACTGCAAGAATGTTGGCGTTTGAAGATGAATATTGCAATATAATTTGTAAATGAGACCTTGTGGCAAAGTAAATACAGCAGAAAATGTGCAGGATTGATGGTATTTGCTGCTGTAATCAAAATGTCTTGATTCCTCAACTGTTTCGGGGGCCAATTCTAAATGAGCATCGGGCCGCATTTGGCTCCCGGGCCACAGTTTGGACACCCCTGCTGTAGACCTATATGCGAGTAAGCGTTTTCGTGGGGACGGAGAATTTTTTTATTTATTAAAGAAGGGATACCTGTCTGTTTTTCAAAATGCCCTCCTACCAGAGGACATCTGGGGAGATGTATGCACGGAATGCAAATGATGTAACAGAGACGCAGCCCTGTGTTCATCAGCTGATGGCGCTGTCCCTTATCAACAATCGAGGTCATAACACACTTAAAAATATTGGGTTAAAAACAACACAATATGGGTTATTTTTTAACCCAACACTGGTTAAATATTGGACAGAACACATGCTGGGTTATTTTGACCCAACAAGCTGGGTTGGTTTCCTTTAACCAACAGTTGGGTTATTTGAACAACCCAGTTGGGTTGTTATCTCACACTTCTTCTCTTTTTCTCTATAATTCCCTTAATTTGGGATCAAGCAGCAAACACTGTGGTAAGGCCTCTGGTAAGATGAAGGAATTGTAATTATAAAAGTTGGGGCTTTATAATGCAAAAAAAAACCCTGAAAGCAGAAAACAAGAGAGCATGATATCGACCTGCTCTGGTGTAATCAGGCATGTGTGTAAATAATTGGCCACTCTGGGCCCCCTTAAACAGCAATTAGATGCATAATAATAATCAGTCCATAAATGAATCAAGCCCAAAGAAAAAAAAATCTGTGGAACATGCACAGGAAGTGAAGAACGTAAAGTCTGTTCATACTTATGCACTAGGGTTGTAATAATATATTGCATTTTTGTGGTACAATACAGCATCGATATTTCACAGCACAGTATTGATATCATGGATGTATTATAAGAACTGGATAGCGTGGCTCCGCCTTCTACCATGTAACGGATTTGAAGCCAAAATATCCTCCGTCAGGGCGCCGCCATTGTGCAGCCAGTAGAGGATCTGGACCATATTTCGACATAGTTGTCGTAAACGGTCGCAAAACTCCACAGCATACGCCGTACACAATCATTGTGAAACTGCCGTAAACCACGGTTATTTTTAAACTCTAATAACTGATGAAAAAGAAACTTTTCAGAAAAAAGGGGACTTCGAAAACACGCAGCCCAATAATACTTTCATATCACCACAGCATACGGGTGGGAGAAATATTTGTACAGGTGTATTAATTTTTTGAAGTTTCACTACGGCCCGTTCAGATGAATGGGGGAGATGGAGATTTGACCTATACTGCAGCCAGTCACCAGGGGGAGCAGTTTTCGTGGCGGCTTCAATTTGAGCCCAGCGACATGGCGTCCATGTTTTTTACAGTCTATGATTGATATCCTTTTATCTAGTAATTAAAAGAAAGTACAGGCCAATGGTTAGCAGCAGGTACAAACCCATTTCCCCCACCTCTCAGTTACATTTATTATTATATCTATCTCTTGGATGGACAGAAGGTTAATCCATGTTTCAGGAGCAATGCCTTATATAGATCATAATGTTTAGAAACTACATCTTTAAACTACATCAAACTACAAAGACCAGATTTAGTTTCAAAACAATGTGCTATATCACCCTGTTCACTGAATCTCAATGTATGCTTATGTATGGTATTGTCACCCCTGTGTTGCAATACTTTTTAAACCACCACTCTTGCAAATAAAAATAAAATTCCCATCATGCACATGAATATTCCTTTGAGCATAACATCTCTGAAGCTCCCTGAAGAATTTATTAAATTGTCCACTTGGATTGAAGGATGAACTGATCAGACGCTGGAGGTCATAAGACAGGATCAGCATGAAGAGTATGACAGTGAATTTCCACTGCTCCTCTGACCTTTTTCTTTTGGACTGTTTTTCAGCCATTGCTACTGCACACCTCTCTCTTACGCTAACTGCGCACGCTACGCTACCTCCTACTCCCGCTCCCCCCTCTGTCTGATCTGTGCATGAGTATGATCGCCCCCTGGATGTGGGGGGGGGGGGGGGGTGTACCCTGTTTTGGTAACTCGGCCCGAGCCACAGTATTTACCTTCTCAAATTCAGAGCCAAGGCTGTGTATTGAAACCGGACTTTTTTTTCAACATGCTGTCAGTGGTGACATCTTGTGGATGGAGAGGAGAAATACGGTGAATTTGACAAATAGTGCATTAGAATAGAAGATAAGAAGATCACTGACTACATCTTTAAATTATATATTCAACATTTGAGCTTTTCTCTCACATTGTTTTTTCTCACCTTTTTATTTAATGTGTTCACTAACCACTATCACACTCACTCAAATGACTGGATAATGCTTGAAGTTTAAGAGTAAAAACTAAAAACGCCTTTCAGCTACTGTGCAGCTCACAGCCGAAATACTGTACAGCAGACCTTTAACTTAAGCTCTGTTATTAACCAAGGATAGATCCACTATTTACATATCTGTAACTGTTTATAACTGCTCTATTGTAAAGCAACAATTTGCTCTTTGTTCTTTTCCTTCTTCTCCTTGCTTATTTATTATCTTGAATTTTATGTTTTACTGCACTGAACTGAGCATTGTAAATGACAGCATGCTCTCAATGGCATCTCGAGATTAAATAAGGGTTGAATTAATCTTCCCTTTTCCTCAAAGAAAATAAAAAACATTGAATATTGAAAACACTGTCACCTTTTTCACCTCAGTGCAAGAAAACAAAACCATCACAACCCCAGAAGATAAATAATGCACACAGTTTGTTCTTTCATAAAGCTTTCAAATATCACTGCTCGGAATTCACATCACATGTATCTTTCCATTTTCATATTCTGCTGGGAAATAATGTTGCTGGAGGTCTTTTATATTGTTTATCTGGAAAACAGAGAATTAAAAGCTGTTGTGGTTTTGGCAGAGCTTTGTGCTGGCTTTGCGCTCACATCTTCCACACTGGCCCGAGTATCTGCAGCAATGTCAGAGGACAGTGTTTACTATAAATGTACCTTCAGCTCAGATCAGACGAACACAGTCATCTATAAGCCCACATGTAGGAGTCCACAGCCCGCAGGGGAACAAACCACCTCAGGTTACAGCTCAAATGTTAACAGATCTGGACTGATGGGAAATGTGTTGGTTTTATAACTGGAATATTTTATTGCCTGGATGGATTTTTTCTCAGTGCTTTGAAAATGCCTTTGTCTACTGCTCAGCACACTTTGCAAGAAATTTTATAACTAAGGCCGAGATTCTTTCTTCAAGAGAGGCTGATTAACGTTTAGCTAGAGGGAAGGTCGTCTCAGCTACATTTTTATGGAAACAATTCCAGCTGAGAAAAGATTCATCTTTAGCACTCAAAGCAAGAATAGGGAAAGCAGTAAGATGTTTATGGGGATAAAGTCTTAATGGTGGGTGAATAAAATACCCCTACAATCTACATACAGCATTTTACCAATTAATCCAGGCATTGATGGTTCAGAGGATTTAAAAAAACAAAACCCTGATTGTCAGAGGTGCAAGAGTTGAAGGAATGCTCCAGTGCATTTGACATTTTCACCATGTCTTGGGTACCTTAAAGGATAAGTTCGGTTTCTACAGCTTTCACATTGTTTATAGAATGAAGTAGAACAATATAGTCACCCAGAAGGCTTTCCTGATCCAAACAGTGCTTCAGGAGATATTTAGATCCAAAATCGAGCAGCGGACATCCGTATAATGGTAGCACACGGGGCATGTATAGTGCCGCTCCTAAAACTGCATTAATCGTCCAAAAACTCATTAGTTTCACCAATATTTCATCATGGTCTGCTCGCGCTACTCCTTCACTCCACACATGTTTTTGTGGCTGTGCTGACCTCTGAACTGAAAACTTTCTTCACGGTTGCCGTGCATACGGCTCATTGTTTCAGGGGCGACCACCGGCTACTCAACAACTTTTTTCTTCCAGTTTTGTGCAAAATGGACACATATCTATCGGATGAAGATGTTGTGGAGGAGAACTTTGAATATGATGGGTGTCCTTACAGTTTCAAGCCAGAGTTTACAGATGAGGAGCTCATCGAAAGGAGGACTCAGAGGGAAAGAGAAGAACAGCTGACCAGAGAGCAGTCTAGAGTTCAGAGGTCAACACAGTCACAAAAACGTGTGGAGTGACACAGACTGTCTTGGAGGAGTAGTGTGAGCAGACCATGATGAAATATTGGTGAAACTAATGAGTTTTTGGACGATTAATGCCATTTTAGGAGCGGCACTATACATGCCCCGTGTGCTACCATTATACGGATGTCCGCTGCACGATTTTGGATCTACATATCTCCTGAAGCACTGTTTGGATCAGGAAAGCCTTCTGGGTGAGTATATTGTTCTACTTCATTCTATAAACAATGTGAAAGCTGTAGAAACGGAACTTATCCTTTAAAAAGGATTAATATTTAGTTGAATAGAATAATGAAACATTTGTCTCCATAGAGCAGGGGTTGGCAAATTAAAGCCCCTGGGCCAAATCAGGCCTGCCAGAAATAATTTCTGGACCTCACCATGATCTGGAGAATGACTTATACATGTATTTACTTATTTATTTTAACAAACAAAACTTTGACAATTTAACAGGCAAATACAAAAGCCTCAGAGACAGCTGACATCTCCTTCCTACCCACTCAGTGCAAACCTTGCCACCAGAGCAAAGACATCTGATAAACCAAAGTGCTTCTGTGGAGGGAGAGTTTTTAAGGCAGACGTGATGAGGGGCAAAAAAATGAAGAAACTAAGAATGTGCTGCACAATATTGGAGAAGTTTGCCAACAGACAGGTCTTTACTCAACAGAACATTAACGATGAAGTCTCCTCTGACCGGGCTTATACAACTGACTCATCACTGCTCTGGTTCAGTCAACGACCTGAAATCCCCCCTCTGTCCAGGCTCATAACGCAGAACCTGATGCTTTAGCAGCTCACTTTGAGTGAGTCCTCATTAAAGTAATTATTTTTTATGAACCTAAAGGTGACTGCTCGCACCAACCCCACATATGAAAGATTGCTGCAGAGGAGAAATAAAACAACAAAGAGCTATAACACGTGGGATGAGCCATAGTGCACGTAACAGATAAAAAAGGAAATAAAACTTTGTGCAACTTTGTGCAATCACCTGTTCCTATGTTTCTTAGTTTATCTGACAACAGAGATCATACCGAGCAGACTGTTTATTGACTGACGTTGTCTCATATCAACATGTGGGAGTGTGCAAATGTGCATGAGATGTACAGCTGCCCAAATGATAAGTCAGTGGAAGAGGGAGGAGAGGATATAGACTTCCAAAACAGTCAGAGGTTGCCCTGTGATGAGCTGAAAACAAACATGTAGGTGGAGGCTGTGAAGCTTTTGTATCATAAACCCAGGAAGTAAAATAAGATTTTTTTTAAGTGGCCATGGAGGTTATGTTTTGCCCGTCTGTTTGTTTGTTAGCACATTTTTGAAGACATTTTCAGGAGATGTTGGTAATGGCCCAATTGAAAAATGATTAGTTTTCGTTGGTGATCCAGACGACCACCATTAGGAAACGAATGTTTTTGCTCAATAACTGTCTAAGTCATATGTGTCAAACTCAAGGCCCGGAGGCCACATCAGGCCCGATGGACAATTATATCCGGCCCGCAAGATTGTTTTATATAGTTTTTGTTTTTGTTATTAATGGCCTGGTGGTATGAAGTGCTGGTAACACACAAACTACGGATCCCATAATGCAGTGCAACAGCTGCCTTGCTGAACAATAGACAACTGGGAACAAAAGCACAATTTTTAGATATTTTCTTTTTTTGTTTGTTTTTTTGGTTGCATGTTCATATTTCCAACTTTTTATTTTTACATGACATATTTTTATGGAGAGCAAAAGCTTTTTAAATTATTTTTAGTTTCAGTTTCTTTATTTTGTAAAAATAGCATTTGTGTCCATTTATTCATATTTATTTTAAAAAAAGTTTAGTTTTAATGTGTTCAATAAATATTTTTCCTTTTCGGCCCTTGACCTTAAGTGTGTTTTGAATTCTGGCCCCATGTGTAATTGAGTTTGACACCCTGGTCTAAGTAATAATGAGATCGACATGATTCTGAGTGCTAGTCTTGGGTTTTCAGGATCAATGAATCATATTATTATGGAAACTTTATCATGGAATTATTACTTATAGCAATATCTGAGCTATGTTGTCAGAGGTTTGTGCTGTCCAAGAGCTTTTTAGTCTTTAAAGAGGCATAGAGGGTTTCTTTGTAAGCTGAGAGTTTTTGTAAAAGGTGTTACGTTTCCCTTACCCCATTCTAAAAACATTAACAGCTAAGAAAATTAATTTTGAAGGACAATGGACCTTTAAAGTTCTCTTTATTCAATGTAATTCAATGGGACAATATCTGGTTTGGATAATCTTGAACCAAGTTCATCGTACACAATCACAGTGCATTACCACCATCTTTAGTGATGACCTGTAACTAGAGCACACTTTCCTGACTCCCTGTATGTGCAGTGACAGGAAATCAACAAGGGCAAAACATTCAGATGTCTATTTTTATATTTAAATTATGATTTAGTTGAGCACAGGGCTCTTTGACCTTTCCTCAGCAGAAATAGTCCTTTTTTTTATCATGAAAGTACCAATGTTCAGGACAAATGAAAGTAATTTGTCAAATTGAGTGCACAGCTGTGGCTGCCTCTCCCACATGATTTATTGAATCATTTCATTATCCTCCACAAAAGTCTGTGAGTAGCCATGCCAAATAATCGTAATCTCAATACCAATCAAAAAATTTGAGATTATCAGCTCTCTTTATTTCAGGAGTCCAAGTTTAAGTTGACAAGGTTTTGAGTATCTGTGACAAGTTTTGAGGCTATATGCATCATTCTACTAAAAGTTTTTTCTGCTGCCAGTGTCCAGACAATCATTGATGCACCTCTAAGAACATGTTTAGCTCATGAGTTACTTTTTCACTGTGAAATCCAAACCCAATTCCAAAAAACTGAGGGTGTTTTGTCAATTTAAACATATTGCAATGCTTTGCAAATACTTTTCTACCTATATTTTGAAGAGAATAAAATACAAAAAAAGACATCTAATGTTCAAACTGATAACCTTTGTTTTTTAGTTGCAAATATTCACTCAAAATCGATTTGGAGCATGCAACAAGTCCCATGAAACTGCAACAGGGGCATGTTTACCACTGTTAAATAACGTTTACTTCTGACAACATTTAACCTGAATTTGGGAACTGAGGGCACTAATTGTTGAAGCTTGGGAAAAGGAATTATTTCCCATTCTTACTTTGTCTTCAGTTGCGTAACAGTCTGGGGTCTCTATTACTGTATTTTCCACTGATAATGTGGTGCACATTTTCAGTGCTGACAGGTCTGGACTACAGGGAAGGTCAGTCTAGTACCTGCACTGTTTTACCCCGAAGCAACAGTTTTGTACACATAAAGAACATGGAATTGCAAATCAATATTTTCTATTTTTATGTACATTCTACACAACATTGGAGTTGGGGCTTGTTGGCCAATTTGACAAAGTGATTTTGCTTTGACAAGATGGATTTTAGAACTACTTGAATTCAAAAATATTTTAAGTATTGCTGTCTATTAGAGAATGTATCAACAAACAGTTTGTCTAATTGATAAAGCCATAGTCTAAAGGGACTAGTGAGTAACTGGTACTCATACATGATAGTTAACACAACTATACACATACTGAGCACAAAGTAGCTGCACTGCAGTTTCTTACTGACACAGAAAGCCTGTGATTTATTAAGAAAACTTTTGTGTTGCTTGGTTAGCTACGTCACAGTTAAACAGTGTTTATTTGAAATGATCTGCGCTTTTTAATCATAGCTTTTACAAGGTGGAGCTAGAAATGTTAAAAGAAAAATGTGCTCTTAATGAAGACTGACTTGGTTCTGATTAGCATTCTAATGTGTGATCCTTTGATTTTAAAACTTAATGGACAAAGTCATGCTCTCCTGAAACGTGAGATTTAATTTTGAAACACAATTTTCATCGAGTTATTAACTTAAACACAGAGATGATTTAACCATCAAAACTCCACAGAGAAGGCAGTCATTGTTTTAAGAATGACTGTTATGAACACTTGAATATTATTTTGTTGTCTCTGCACATGCCGATGCATCATTAACCAATTACTCTGCATGACAGACTCTTAATATTGAGTCTTATAAACAAATGAGTCAGTGGCTAAAACTATTTATTTGAAGACATCAGCTTGACCTATGAATTATAACTCATCATAAGGTGTAAAGAGCAGGATGTTTGTCCATGACTCTCTAATGAAAGTGGGGGCAGGGACATTATTCTAAACCACACACATTATAATCAAACTCACCTCATTACCTTCTTACTCATCACAATAGTTATCAGAGACAACCAAGGGATCCCGGAAGATGATTACTGTCCTTGCCCTGCCTGGCACAGCCCATCACCCCCTCTTTGAAAGATCAGAGCCCTTGTGAGTCACATTAAAATGTATTGTGTTCTGTTGATCTTGTCTGATGAAAGATTTTTTGCTTTATATACAGTAAGTAATGATCTCTAGTTCTGGGAAACTTCACAGGGATGTAAAGGAAGTACAGCAATGAAAAGTAAAAATGGTTAGACTTAGACCTCTTCTGATTGTCATTCAGATTTACGCCATTACAATGCACACCAAAATGAAATTACGTTATTCTGTCTTGGATGATGCAATGATCAAATTGCAATAGGAGTTGTGTATCAAATATAAATAGCATCAATTAAAATGCTGTATAATATGGTGTAAATTTAAAATGTAGAATATATAATATAATGTAATACAATAATGTAATAATATACTTCAGTATATTCCTGAGTAAGTGTGAGCGAGGGATGTTTTTGATTTTGTGTTCAGCAGTCTTATAGCTTGTGGGAGGAAGCTGTTATTGAATCTGGCTGTTTTGCTTCAAGGCTGCAAAATCTCATCCTAGATGACAGCAGCAAGAACTCTCTATTGTGTGGATATGAGGGGACCGTGCTGATATTACGGGCTTGTCAGGCATTGTTTTTTTTCAGTGTCTTAAATGGGAGGAGTTTTAGGCCAGAATTATTAAGTGAAGTTATTAGCTATTATTAATCCAAGGAGCAGCTTTGGGGTGAAGCTGTTTGGGGTGATGTTTGATTTGTATTAAAGATGTGCAGCTGATGATGTGCTCATGTAAGTATGTACCAAAATCTGAGTAATGTTTCCAGCATGTTGTTGTCTCTATGCCACAATGAATTAAGGCAGTTTCTGAAGGCAAAGGGGGGCAAAATATTCCTAATAAAGTGACCAGTGAGTGTAGGTTGGCTGAATAAAAAAATAATTAGACTGATTTTACCAGTTAAGCATGGTATTATGAACAGGATTTGGAAATGGAGAGCAAGTTGGAGCAGATAGAGTATATGGGAGTGCCAGAGTAGCAGAGGAACATAACCCTCTAAAACTGGCTTTGGTTTTTGAGACACCCCCACCTTAAGTAGAACAAAACATTGTTTAGTCTGGTTTTGGTTATTAGCAAAAATCAGGTCTCCTTGTTAAGAGATATCCTTGGCATTTTCAACAGACTCATCACTACCATGTCACCAAACTTTGTCAATTTTGTCACAGACTGTGATTTCTTTCATTTGGCACAGATTTCTTCAGTACCATTGTTAGTTTTGTAAATTAACTGATGAGAACCAAGAAGTAGTAGGCTACTTCCACAACTGAAAGTGAAACAAAAATCCAAAGGTTTGTTCTTGTAATTCTGTCATTATACGGAAACTAATCCTCAAAACATGCAATTTATGTCTTCTGAGGTCTTCTATCTTTAAAGAATTAAATTTAATTGAATAAAATTAAATTAATTTTATTAAATTATATAATTAAAAATTTGTCCTGTGTTCTTGGAGCACTTCTACTAAAAACATGACTTAAAAAAGAGGTCTGATCCTTGAAAACAAAAATCGAACATCTCACAATGAATCCGAGGTTCATAAAGAACATTTTTAACATTTCAACAGTGTTTATTTGCAGTTTGTGTGTGTATGTGTGTGTATGTGGCTGGCAAAAAAGGTCCGTCCTGTGTTTGTAGCCATGATATTGGTATGGTTTGGCAGTTTTTTTGCTTTATTTCCACTCACATCCGCCAAAACAGTGAAGTCAAATCCTACTGCCATGCAGCCATGCGTATTTCCTACAAGAATGACGTAGCTGTCTACATTGCCAGCGATTGGTCGATACTTCCAGAGGGGTGTTCCTCCTCGCGTGTCATTGGACGCCAGTTTAAATCTCCTCTCTCTGATTGGCCAGCAGCATCGTTCAGCCATTGGCTGATTTCACGCACCGGCAATTTGAAATCAGAGTGCAGAGAGAGGAGCAGCTGCAGCAAGAAGGGAAACAGGCAGAAACAGAGACGGAGTCTGCTCAGAGACAAAGGTAAGAGCTCAATAAAGAAACATTTGTCATGACTAAATGATGATTACTCTTTGAACAGCACAGATTCTTCTGTTTTCACGCTAAGCAGAGAGATCACGATGGTGGCTGTTTGATTGCATTTCAGGTCCAGCTGTGGGACGTTGTTTCATTTCAGGCAGCTGGAGTTGGTTTTTAACTTTCCTGCATTTCCTTTATTTAGGCCTTAAATCACATCCGTATGTAGTGTAGAACAGATGATCATTTAATAAACACTCTTATTTAGGAGGAACTTACCAGAGTCTAAGTTGAGACACTTAGACAAGGAATATGTTTGCTATATATTATTTTCATGTATGTTTGATATCGTTTCTGTCTAATTAATCGTGATATCTCATTTTATTTTAGTAGCCAATGGTCTTATAGTCTATGGTTTTAGCTCCCTAAGTCTCTTTTGATGCTTTGTGTTGGAGTTTCATTTTAAATCAGTCTTTGGCAGTTTGTTTAAAATAATAATGTACTTAATTTATTCAAACTCTTCATACCGTAAAACATGAATTAAAAGATTTGTGTTTACTTTTTTGGTATTTATTACTTTTCTGTATTAAAAATGGCCTACATTAATTTTAAACTCAAGTTTACAACAGATAATATTGCAGGGCTCCACACTAACTCTCTGCGTTGGTTGCAACAGTGCACCTAAAAAATTTTTTAAGGTGCACCCAAATTTTCATAGCGTCACCTTTAACGCCATAAGGTCACCTTTTTATCACTCTACATAACTTTTATATTATGTAAATGAGTAAAGAAATATTTGTCTTGTTTCAAAGCAAGAGTATAGATAAAAGGGAAACAGGGCGTTTAAAGTGTTTGACTGAATGAAATTTACAAATTCAAACTAAAACATTAAGCAAAATTAAAAAATCCAAATAAAAGTGCTTGAAGTGCTTTACTGAACTGAAATTTAACATTTCAAACTCAAACATCTCACGTTACATAAAATATTTCAAAATAAAAAGAGCTAATGTTTAAATTAGCTCTTTTTTATTTCGAATTATTATTTATCTGACAGTCACTAAGAAGAATTTGGCAGAGCTTCGCTGCTTGTTCAGACGTACTGCCCCATGCTGAAACCTGACACCACAGTCAGGCTCCATCTGGAACTAACTAACTAGCTAACTGCTACTGCAGTTACTTTTGTCAAGTTAAATTTTGAGAGTGCGCCTAACATGATTTTCTTGGTGCACCAGTGCGCCCAAGAAAAAATGTCAGGTGCACTCTCACAAACTTTGGGTGCATGTGCGCCCAAAATGGTTGCACTCTAGAGCCCTGTATTGTTCTCTGTATCTTTCACATACGCAAACTTAAAAATGATAACCATTTACGTTTTTTGAGGTACGTCTCACTCTTTTTTTGTCATCCTTACTTGTTGTGGTGAACCCTCATAGGTACACGTTACCATGATAACAGTCCAATGAGGACAAAACTAAGAGGTTTAGAAATCAAAGTTCCATTCATTTCCAAATACTTTTGAAAAGGTATTGCTGTAACAGTGACATTATATGTGACTATCCACTGGTATTGATTATGAATAAACCCTCTTTGTCTTATTTGCTGACAGCTGCTGTAATGGATGACAGAGCTCAGTTGCAGTGCTGTGTGACGGTGGAGCAGCTGAACGCCTCTGGCCAGGCCACCAGGAGGCAGGTCCTCCGTAAAGCCTCGGTTGTTCTGGGCAGGAATGAGTTCCAGGAGATCATCCTCCGGGTCCATGACGGAAAAACCCAGCAAAATTACCGTCTGAGAGAGTTCAGACTTTTCACAAGGTTTGCCAGAGAAGGAAAATGTACTGTCAAACTGCTCCCTGAAAATATCCAGGTGCTGATGTCCAACTGTCCCCCTGATAAGCTGAACCTCTTCCTGAAAACCCTGAGCATCAAACACCAGGCCTGGCAGGCCAGCAAGCCTCTGAGCGACAGAGAGAAGCTCAAAGCCTGTCTGCCCCGCAGCTTTGAGACCATCAGCCCCCTGCAGCAGAAAGACATCCAGAAAGTTAATGAGCTGAGGGGTAAAGCGGCCCCTAAAGGCCTCAGTGACTGCACCAACAAGGCAGCAGCTGCAGGGCGAGGGCAGCAGGTCAAGAGGTCGAGGAATGACACCAACTTAAGTCCAGTGAGTTCATTAGGCACAAAATAACACAACAGCTGTTCTATTAAAGAGGTCGCAGTTAGCATTACAGGGTATTTTCACCACTTATTTTAGAGGAATGTGATTACACGGCACTACACTGCATAAAAGCCCTTATAAATAAAAGTGCTGGGTTCTTGTCTTTGCTTTTTGAAAATTTTATATTTTCTTTTGGAATCAAGTAAAGGCCCATGGCACACTTTTGAGTCACAACCCACCAGTTGAGAATTGCCAAGAACGCCAATTCCTGTCGTCTTATACGTCTTTTGTTGCAGACATAACCAAGGGTTGGCAGCCTTAAGCTCTTTGGCCCTATACCAGTGGCTCCCTGGACTTGGCGGACGAAAAAGCAAAAATGAATCCTTTTATTCTTGCATTATCCTCTAATTTATTGATGTTAGTAATGCAGATTTTAGCATCGTCTGCATCAAATGGTTATTTATTCATATTTTATAAATCTTGTCAACTTTAAAGTGCACTGTGTGTTGACAAGACTAAAATATTTGACTGTAATTTGCATGTTGCAATTTCATTTTGACATTTAATATTTTTAACCTTTCAGTCAACATTTGATACTATCATGTCAACACTAAAAGAATGATCATTTACATTTATTAGTGGAAAATAAAATTCTTATGACTGCATTTACAAATTTTTAAGCTGTATTTTTTTTGCATCAGCAGTATCCACAAGATGCCCGTAGTTTATTTCCTGACATGTATGGCCAGTAAATTTAAATTCCATCACAAATCTTTATATCCAGTCAAAACAGGAATCAGTTTTTTAGCAACATTCTGTTGATTCCCTTACTTTGATGATCAAACTATGCATCCCTAGTGAAAATCCCTCAAAGGGAATTTTAGTTGATGAAGAAACTGTGAAATTTATGTCTCCTTTTCAGCTACTCAAGTGAACAAGGCTCACACTTCACCTTATTATTAACTGAATCTCTGAGTCATCCGTTTGGATGTGTAGGTGTCAGCGATGAACTGCGCTCTGCCACAACAGACTCTTTTACAACTGCCATGAAAAATATTCTTAATGAGAGATGCATAAACTGTTGGAATAAAGCCTGCAGTGTATATTAGATCTACTTTGCCTATAGAGCACCAAAGTCAACCAAAACGTAAAGTTCCTCTCAGGAGTTTTAAAATGTTATTACAGACTTGTTTTCATTAATTCAGGTGAAGGCCAACCCGAGTAAGAAGCCCATCCTCTCTCTGCCCACACGGAAGCTGAATAAAGAGCAGGCAGCGGTCCTCGGTGCTGTGCTGAGTGGGAAGAATGTTTTCTTTACTGGAAGTGCCGGTGAGTTTGTCATAAAATTCACCGACTATGGAAGTGTTATAACCAGATACCATGAAGAAAGATTAATCTTGCACAACCTTACTGTTTTTGTTTAACACTTCTTCATTCATTTCTGTTTGTAAGAGTCTACATGAAATCAGTTCTTCCTTTGCCACTGACACCGTTGTGGTTCCACAACCTGTCAGTTTTTTGTTGACTTTCTGAAACATGTTTGTGTCCACTAGGGATGCATGGTAGTGGAGCTCTGCTGATAAGCCAATGCCACTATTGCCTGTTCCATCTTTTTATGAGGGCACAAAGTCTAAGCTTTCCAAAAAATAACTTGTTGCTGTGACAATCTATCCATATAAGTAATGACATGAAAAAAATGCAGGTATAAATGTTTTAAAGAAATATACCTATACAGTAGGCCTGTGCTCAAAATATCGATACGGCAAAATATCGTATCGCACTACTTCGGGATACGTGTATCGATTCGGATTCTACAGAATTGACATAATGAAGCATATGTTCTAAATTTGAACTTAGGTCTACCATCTTTGAGGATCTGAATTTATGTCTCTCAAGTTGTAGAACCACTTAAAACTCATCCTTGTTCTTTTTCTTCTTATAAGAAAAAACTAAACTTGTCAAGAATTTTGCTTAAAGCATAGTCAGTGTTCACAATTTACGTGTATCGGGATACGTATCGTATCGTGAAGTTGCTGGAAATACCCAGCCCTACTATACAGTGATGAGGTGAAGCATTATGATTGTTGTATTTTGCAGATATTGCAAACTATTTAAAGAGATTTATATGGCCAGAACATATGTCTGACATATTGACTGTAAATATCTGCAAAAATGTCAAAATCAGCTGACGCCAAACTTCAGGTTGTGCAGATGCTGGTATCATACTGTAAATATTGGGGCTGGGTTAAAATAGTCATTTTAATAGATTTTAATCGATTTCCCTTTAAGTGGTTCATAATCGATCCATAAAATCCAAAGATCGATCTTTTAACATGGATAGTGTTTTCTTCATTGGACAGTCCGAGAAGCACCCTGTGGTATCAACTCTGCCAGTTGATACTCACCACCCTCGTGTTTAAAAGTTGACGTTTGGACATATTTCAGATTTAACAAGCATGAAAGAAAAGACAAGTTGGACAAAAAACAAGTAACTTACATTTATGCATATCATTAGTATGTGATTCATGTAACTGCGTTGGGTTCAGTTCTTAATGTAAAAACAGTTTTAATAATGTACCAGGTCAAAAAGTCATTTACAGCATTATTTTTACTGAGATAACCCAGACTGAACAAATTTCGAATTGTGAATTGAATCGATTTGAGACCTTTTAATAACAAATCGAATCAATCCTGAAAATCTAAATCGATACCCAGCCCTAGTAAATATCTTGACATCCCTAATATGAACTATACTATACATTTTCTATGCACTAATTGTCATTGTCATTTAATGTAAAAGTCATCACCTTTGAAAACTCTTATCACTGACGTTTGACCTTCTTTTATTCTGCTATAAAATTGTAGAAGCATTCTTAAGGAGAATCTAATGTTAATCAACATTATAAGCCTTTATTTTTTTTCTTTAACTTCATCTTATTAATCTGTATGTTAAATGTGTTTTTAGGTACAGGAAAGTCCTTCTTACTGAAGAGGATCATGGGGTCTTTACCTCCAAAGAGCACCTTTGCCACAGCCAGCACAG
This sequence comes from Scarus forsteni, assembly GCA_036419115.1. Lineage (NCBI taxonomy): Eukaryota > Metazoa > Chordata > Actinopteri > Labriformes > Labridae > Scarus > Scarus forsteni. The sequence goes on from JAZDUH010000271.1 coordinate 4,395,881, forward strand.
GAGTGGCTGCATGTCACATTGGAGGAACAACATTACACAACTTTGCTGGTTTGTTTTTTTTATGTTCTGAGGGGTTTTATGTAAGCTTGACACAAATAGACCTCAGGAAATGACATATAATCAGCAGCTGGAGATGAAAAATTATCAAAATAATTGGTCTATTTTCTGGTTTCAGCAAAAGCAGTTTCACAAATTAAGTTGCACTGTTCAGAGTTTTGTGTGCTGCGTAAAAACAGGCGGAGGCAAAATTAGTGTGTGAGTGTGAGCTGATCAGAAATTTTAAGACACCTTGTAGATAAAAACTCACTAAGATTTGGTTGTAGTAGAGGGATGTAGCGGTGTCTGAGGTCGAAGTTCCTTTTTTACAGACAAAACAAAAGTGTTCTTTTCACTTGCAGTGCTCAGTGCCATTTGCAGGCTTCTCCTAAATCTTTAAAAGGTCCCAAAGTTTAATAATTCAGGACAGTGATTAAAGCAACTAGTTCGACATGTAAGTAAAGCATCTGTGTTTGAGTCTTGAAGTCTTTTACTAATTATAAAACTCAACTGCCACACAGTATTTAAATGTACATACATAAATGATAACTGCCCCTGTCTGACCACATCTACGGACAAAAACCTGTAAATACTCACAGCACCACCACCAGTGACAACAGGAAGATTGTTCTCTTGAGGCAAAGTTTGCTTTAATACCCCACAAAACTGTGTTAAACATACACTAGATTACCAAAAGTATTTGCTCACCCATCCAAATGATCAGAATCAGGTGTCCTAATTACTTGGCCTGGCCACAGGTGTATAAAATCAAGCACCTAGGCGTGCAGACTGTTTCTACAAACATTTGTAAAAGAATGGGTCGCTCTCAGGAGCTCAGTGAATTCCAGTGTGGAACTGTGATAGGATGCCACTTGTGCAACAAATCCAGTCGTGAAATTTCCTCACTCCTAAATATTCCACAGTCAACTGTCCGCTTTAATATAAGAAAATGGAAGAGTTTGGGAACAACAGCAACTCAGTCACGAAGTGGTAGGCCATGTAAACTGTCAGAGAGGGGTCAGCGGATGCTGAGGTGCATAGTGCGAAGAGGTCGCCAACTTTCTGCAGAGTCAATTGCTACAGAGCTCCAAACTTCATGTGGCCTTCAGATTAGCTCAAGAACAGTGCAGAGAGCTTCATGGATGGGTTTCCACAGCCGAGCAGCTGCATCAAGCCTCACATCACCAAGTGCAATGCAAAGCGCCGGATGCAGTGGTGTGAAGCACGCCCCCACTGGACTATTGAGCAGTGGAGAGGCGTTCCCTGGAGTGATGAATCGCGCTTTTCCATCTGGCAATCTGATGGACGAGTCTGGGTTTGGAGGTTGCCAGGAGAACGGTACATTTCGGACTGCATTGTGCCAAGTATGAAATTTGGTGGAGGAGGAATTATGGTGTGGGGGTGTTTTTCAGGAGCTAGGCTTGGCCTCTTAGTTCCAGTGAAAGGAACTCTGAATGCTTCAGCACACCAAAACATTTTGGACAATTCCATGCTCCAACTTTGTGGGAACAGTTTGGAGCTGGCCCCTACCTTTTCCAACATGACTGTGCACCAGAGCACAAAGCAGATCCATAAAGACGTGGATGACAGAGTCTGGTGTGGATGAACTTGACTGGCCTGCACAGAGTCCTGACCTCAACCCAATAGAACACCTTTGGGATGAATTAGAGTGGAGACTGAGAGCCAGGCCTTCTCAACCAACATCGGTGTGTGACCTCACAAATGCGCTTTTGGAAGAATGGTCAAAAAATCCTATAAACACACTCCTCAACCTTGTGGACAGCCTTCCCAGAAGAGTTGAAGCCGTAATGGCTGCAAAAGGTAGACCAACATCATATTGAACCCTATGGATTAGGAATGGGATGGCACTTAAGTTCATATGTGAGTCACGGCAAGTGAGTAAATACTTTTGGTAATATAGTGTAATTCCAAACTGAATACCTTGCTGACTGGAGGTATCACAGCAAATGCATTTTGTCATTCTGTGAAGTCCATCATCTAGATAGATTGGTAGGTAACTTTATTGTCCCAATGAGAAATTTGTTTTCACAGGCTGTCAAATGAGAAGACATACATTCGGGAAACATAACACAAATAAACTTGGAGCATACATATTTACATCACAGGAGACGCATTAATTAGTGAGTCACTTTGTTGAGGATGGAGATGACAGATGGTACAAAGCTTTTGTTAAAGCATGTTCTTTCCATCTCGGTGTCCTGTACCTGCAGCCTGATGGTAAAAGCCGAAAATGGGTATTGAGATGGTGTTTGTGTTCATGGCTGTTGTGCTGTATACTGCTATAGCGGTTGCCAGCTGTGGGGGGGAAGCTGGAGTACCTGGTGAGAACCTATGCAAGCATGGGGAGAACATGTAGTTACAGAAAGGCCTTGACTGACATGAGGTTCAGCAGCCGTCTTGCTGTGAGGCACATGCACTGCTTACTGTGCCACCATGCCACCCATTCTATGAAATTCTGAAGTCTGTGAGGGCTGTGCTGCGGATTCTTCAACTCCACATGTCCATATACTTTCCTGAGTTTTTGCCCAACATTCATTGCAAAAATTGCCAATATTCTAGAGATATTATCTTCCAGCTTTATGCTAAATACCCACAATGCTTCTTTAACTAAAAAAGCACTCGGGGAGCGCAGACCTCCGCCAGCACTACAGTCCTCACCCATATTGTGATTTTGACCATAAATGTTAGTCCTACCTTTATTTCATCTAAATATGTAGATTCCTTGACCGTGAAAACATACCATTGGCAATTGGATTAATAATATAAATTTTAGTTCAGTAGTTATCCACCAAAATCACATTTTTCGTCATGGCGGATCCAGACGGTGATCCGGATCAACACCAAAATTGAATCAGTTCTTCCTTTTCCCATGCTAAACATTTCCAGAAAATTTCATCCAAATCCATCCATAACTGCATCATTTTTGGAAGATTAAACCTTCGTCGAAGCATAAAAAAATGCTTGTTTTGTCTATAATTTTGATGCTGTGCTTAAATATGCAAACTTACTGCTAGAAATTCTGCAGATAACACAAAAAATGTGAGTTTTTTCCTCTTCCTTCATTTTTACCCCTGTTACTTGGTGAAGTGACAATTATTACTCACGTACTCAGTCAATCTAAGCCCTTGCTGACTCATGCACTGACGCACTCAGACTTTGCACCATCAAAATTCATGGAGGCTGTCAAGGCTTTAGGGTGGAGATTAGGTTGAGCCAAAGAATTGAACCATGTCACTATGAAAGGCTCAAAGATCTCCCCCTCCTCTGACATGTTTGTGTCTTCTCTTTCCCCTCAGGTATCGGCTCAGGCTCGGCCCCTCTGGAGCAGTGCATCGAGCTTGCTCAGCGGCCCGGGGTGCTGCAGCACTGGACCAGCTGTCGACACCTCATCATCGACGAGATCTCTATGGTTGAGGCTCAGTTCTTTGACAAACTGGAGTCTGTTGCCAGGTGAGACGTGGTCAAAACTAGGGCTGAACGATTTGAGAAAATAATCTAATTGCGATATTTTTCCCCAATATTGCAATTGCGATTTACTCTGTGATTGTTTTAATGTTCCTCATCTTATGTATTCTTAAACAAACATAAGCAGTAGATCGTTTTATAGTATAACCAATATGACATTAAATCAATGAAAGGATAAAAGATTTGAGAAAAAGTGGAGAAGTAAAGAACAGAAGCAAAATAGGTATGATATTGTAAAATCTGGGTTAAAAAAAATGGTACAAAAAGGAACAAAAGTTAATAGGTGCAAAAACGGTATGAAATTGCACAAAAATTCTAAAGTGACTAAGGAATACTGATTATAGCAGCAAAATTGGGATTAAATTTCAAAAAACCATGTAAAAATTCCAAACATGGTCTGACAGTGGCCCAAAAAAAAAAAGATGAATGGGAGCAAGATAGGCATAAAGTTGCAAAAACTGGGTTAAAAAAGGTTAAAATAGGCATGAAATTGCAAGAAACTACATCACAATGCCAAAATGTTCAACACATTTTGGGTTAAAAATATTGCACTGTCTGCGATTTGAAAATTGCAACAAGCCATATTGCGATTAAATCTAATTTGCAATTAATTGTTCAGCCCTAGTCTAAACTGAACATGTAAGAGGATGTGATTTATCTGCTTTTCATTCAGACACACAGGCATCAGAGGACGAATGTGATGACAAACATGTTTTTCACATTCAGCACTATAAATGCGTTGGCTTAGTCCAGGCATTTGAAGAATGAAGCTCTCATGTGTAGATGGGAGAACACTACATTTCATGGTAAAAGGGAAATTAGTTTTTTTTTTTCATCACTCAGATGACGTTTTTCTGAAACAATGCAGTTCTTTTTTTTATTTTTATTTTTTTGTGCGTAAAATAAGGTCATGTCAATTAACACCCATTACTATTTGTCTACATTATGTTCTCCTCCTGGAAATTTATATGAAAGAAATACTACTCATTCCTGTACAAGGGAGATACAGTATGTTGTAGGGCTGGGTATCGATTCAGATTTTCTGGATCGATTCTTTATTACCAGGTCTCAAATCGATTCGATTCATGAAAATAATACTGTAAACTTAAGTGACTTTTTACCTGGTGCATTATTAAAATTGTTTTTAAATTAAGAAATGAACACAAAGCAGGTACATTAATCTTCTATTAATGACATACATTAATGTTTATTCTGCATATTACTTGTTTTTTGTCCAACTTATCTTTTCCTTCGTGCTTGTAAAATCCGAAATACGTCCCTACGTCAGCCTTTAAACTCGCCGGTGGTGCCCATATAGTGCTATCTGCTTCTGCCGTGTTTGTTTGATTACTTGTAGTAACATCTCATGAGATTTTTTTCAGTGGAAAGCAGCGCTAAATGCAGATCACGCAATACTAGCTGGGTTGATACCACAGGCTGCTTCTCTGCATGTCCAATGAAGAAAAAACTACCCAAGTTAAAAGATCGATCTTTGGATTTTATGGATCGATTATGAACCATTTAAAGGAAAATCAATTAAATTGATTTTTAAAACCCAGCCCTAGTATGTTGAGCCTCTTTAACACTTAAGCACCAAAAACCTCTCAAAACAAAATACACCCTCCTTTCATATCTCTAACTTTGATTTACTGAAGATTTATGCCAGAGGAAAGTAAGCACAACTTATAACAAGGTGTGAAAGACACGACATTTTTATATCAATGTGCATTTAATCAAAATATGAAGAGATGAAGACACTTAAGATCCATGAGGAATATTGTAAGTTGCAGCTGTATAGAAATCCTCCCTCGTGTAGATGGTGACATTACGTCCCTTTTGCAGATCAGTGAGGAGGTCTACGGAGCCATTTGGAGGCATCCAGCTAATCGTGTGTGGGGACTTCCTCCAGCTGCCTCCTGTGTCCAAAGGAAAGGAGAAGGCCAGCTTCTGCTTCCAGGTGAAAACTGCTAATATCTAAGTGAGCTTGCTCATGCAGATGGACCTTACATCTCAGCGTCTCTCGCGCTCTGACTTGCTCTACAAGTGTCAAGAGAAATCTCAGTTCAGATGTGCTTGGGATTTAGCTGTCAGTAATGTGATGTCCTGACGTAGGGAGCACTCTTATGTAAATGCTAATGTGAGTAGGGGGATGTAGTGAATCATTGACGTGCTCATGTTGGTCTCTGCTTCAGGCCAGGAGTTGGCGGAAAGTTATCCAGCTCAACATGGAGCTCACAGAAGTGCGGAGGCAAACGGACCAGACCTTCATCTCCCTGCTGCAGGCAGTGAGGGTGGGAAGGTAAAATGATGAGTGCTGTACAGCTTTTCCTCAAAAAAAACTGAAATAAACAGCATGATGTGAATGCAGCAGCTCTTTGCATGCAATAGTAGCGTTTAAAAAGAGGAATCCAAGACAAGCAATATATTTACAAGAAGTACTGTGCTTGCTCAACAGCAGTGTGGGCATAACTCTCACAGGGAAGAGTGTGAGCGGTAAAGCGTGTTTCATGTCAGATTGCTTATTTCTCCATAAACAGATAAATATATTGTTGGTAATAAACCTTAGAGTGAAAGAAAAAGCCTCTAAAATACTGGATTTTACTTGATGGAGACAATCCAAAAGTGTAAAAACTCCTGCTATTTGGCTGATCAAGGTTTGCTCCAGTGTTCACTACATATGAATGGTACCAGAGCCCAGATACAGGTGGACCCAGACCCACCTTTTCAAGTGGTCTTGGTGTGGTTTCCAGATGCTCATTAGAGTTTAAAGGATAAGTTCGGTTTCTACAGCTTTCACATTGTTTATAGAATGAAGTAGAACAATATACTCACCCAGAAGGCTTTCCTGATCCAAACAGTGCTTCGGGAGATATTTAGATCCAAAATCGAGCGGCAGACATCCGTATCATGGTAGCACATGGGGCATGTCTAGCGCCGCTCCTAAAACTGCATTAATCGTCCAAAAACTCATTAGTTTCACCAATATTTCATCATGGTCCGCTCACGCTACTCCTCCAAGACAGTCCGGGGTCGCTCCACCCATGTTTTCGTGACTGTGCTGACCTCTGAACTGAAAACTTTCTATACGGCTGCCGCGCATGCGCAGTACAGCTTCCTCCTTTCGATGAGCTCCTCATCTGTAAACTCTGGCTCGAAACTGTAAGGACACCCGTCACATTCAAAGTTCTCCTCCACAACATCTTCATCAGATAGATATTCGTCCATTTTGCACAAAACTGGAAGAAGAAAGTTGTTGAGTAGCCGGCGGTCGCCCCTGAAACAATGAGCCGTACTGCACATGCGCGGCAGCCGGAAACAAACTTTTCAGTTCAGAGGTCAGCACAGTCACAAAAACGTGTGGAGCGACCCCGGACTGTCTTGGAGGAGCAGCGCGAGCAGACCATGATGAAATATTGGTGAAACTAATGAGTTTTTGGACGATTAATGCAGTTTTTGGAGCGGCGCTACACATGCCCCGTGTGCTACCATTATACGGATGTCCACAGCTCAATTTTGGATCTAAATATCTCCCGAAGCACTGTTTGGATCAGGAAAGCCTTCTGGGTGAGTATGTTGTTCTACTTCATTCTATAAACAATGTGAAAGCTGTAGAAACTGAACTTACCCTTTAAGTCACAGCCTTTACACTTGTGCATTTTAATAGATATTTAGATCATGATCATGAAACTGGATGACTCACTGTTTTTATCATGTATTTTTGACAATATCATTTTTAACATTAAAGTAATTGCATGACACAGAAGTACACTTGTAAAAACTAAACTATCTCAAAATAAAGCTAATTATAATAAAGAAAAAAAGGTTCAACATGTGGAGTGGCACAGGAATCAAAAATATTGATTACTCAGTTTTTATGAATTGTAGTTGTGGTTAAATCTGATTTTCTGGCTCTACTACCTTGTGAAGCAGACTTAGTCCAGATTCTGTTATATACAACATTGTGTCTCTGTGATAAGAAAGTTGAACAGTTCATTTCTGTTTTGACACCTTTTCAGGGTGACGGAGGAAGTCACCGCTAAGCTCATGGAGAGCGCCTATCACCACATCGAGAGGGACGGCATCCTGGCCACGAGGCTCTGCACACACAAGGATGACGTGGAGCTCACAAATGAGAACAAACTCCAGCAGCTGCCAGGTCTGAATCCACTGCTTTGGGGTTTAAATCTTTTCAGCCTGAGGTGTGGGTGATGTCCTTTTAAGGTGAAAATTGGCAGAGCCGTTATTTGTGTGAGTCATGTCTTACCTCTTTGTGACAAGCTTGCCTCAGAAATATTTCCAGATTCCGACTCTAACTGTTCCCTGTTCTCACTTAATTTGCACTTGATTTAAACCAGGAGCTGAGTCAAAGAAGTGTGAGGAGTGTGTTGGACCACTGCAAAATCTTTTTCTTCTTCTTTTGCTCACCTGATTCTCTTCAGGTTTCTCAAAGTGTTTTGTTGCTCAAAACATTTTTTCTATGATTATCTTAGGGTCTCATACCTTTTTAAGGTATCAAAGGATAAGTTCCGTTTCTACAGCTTTCACATTGTTTATAGAATGAAGTAGAACAATATACTCACCCAGAAGGCTTTCCTGATCCAAACAGTGCTTCAGGAGATATTTAGATCCAAAATCGAGCAGCAGACATCCGTATAATGGTAGCACATGGGGCATGTATAGCGCCGCTCCTAAAACTGCATTAATCGTCCAAAAACTCATTAGTTTCACCAATATTTCATCATGGTCCGCTCGCGCTACACCTCCACGACAGTCCGGGGTCGCTCCACCCATGTTTTCGTGACTGTGCTGACCTCTGAACTGAAGACTTTCTTTACGGCTGCCGCGCATGCGCAGTACAGCTTCCTCCTTTCGATGAACTCCTCATCTGTGAACTCTGGCTCGAAACTGTAAGGACACCCATCATATTCAAAGTTCTCGTCCACAACATCTTCATCCGATAGATATTGGTCCATTTTGCACAAAACTGGAAGAAGAAAGTTGTTGAGTAGCCGGCGGTCGCCCCTGAAACAATGAGCTGTACTGCGCATACGCGGCAGCCGTGAAGAAAGTTTTCAGTTCAGAGGTCAGCACAGTCACAAAAACATGGATGGAGCGACCCCGGACTGTCTTGGAGGAGCAGCGCAAGCAGACTATGATAAAATATTGGTGAAACTAATGAGTTTTTGGACGATTAATGCAGTTTTTGGAGCGGCGCTACACATGCCCCGTGTGCTACCATTATACGGATGTCTGCTGCTCGATTTTGGATCTAAATATCTCCCGAACCACCGTTTGGATCAGGAAAGCCCCCTGGGTGAGTATATTGTTCTACTTCATTCTATAAACAATGTGAAAGCTGTAGAAACCAAACTTAGCCTTTACGAATGGTGAATAGACTCAAAAATCTTGAAGGAAAAAAAGTTGGAAAGGAGTCATTGTCTTGGGTGTATGCTCATAGCGGCTGAGCTGTCGGTACCTCCATTGAGTTGAATGTTAGTAATTTGTCATGGTTGGAAAAAGTTCTACTGTGCACTAAGCCTGACACATCAGATGTACTTCTTTGTATATCCATAAATTTTAGATCTATCTACCTGCTATAGAAAGTGATAGGGAAGGGCAACACCTGTCATGAAATACTAGAAAAGGATTGAACTCATGTTCTGTCTTACATATTTATTACAAGCTAATCAGACAGTTGCAGAAAAGTTAAATTTTTCTCAGTAATAATAATCCACATCACACTCTTAGCTGCTTCCTTTTTGGTCATAAAGGTAGGAAGATTGTAGTAGGAAGTAATAGCCACTGATGTAGTGCAGAGCAGTACTGTTTGGAGAGCTGCCTGTTTGTTGATGTGAAATGTGCAGCCTCATACCCAAAGCCACATCGTACCATAAACTGACAGTATACCATATCCTTTTAGGGTCAGTGTGAATGACTGGATCATTTTTTTTACTTTAATGAACAAGGAAAAGCCTCCTTGACAAAGAAATATAATTTTCAAGGTTGTCCTGGTCAAGAGAAGCAGCTTAATTTTAACAAGATTAAGCATTGAAATAATGACACAGATAAACCTATGTAAATGACATAAAGTTATGATGGTGCTTTGTCACAGTGCTATTGTATAATGAACTGTGAAACATGCCATTGGGGCAATTTGCCTGAAATCTGTGTTCCCCCTGTGTGTTTGGATTTGGCACCCCCTGTTGAGGAACTCTGTGGTTGCACGTTTCCTTTATCAGAAAAACTGTTTTTTCCAAAGTGCATGGATCATGTTAATCTAACATGTTGTCCTTTGAACCACTGGGACTAAGGTGAGCTCAATTTTGTTATCCTTGGTCGTAAAAAGAGCCCAGAGCATTCTCACCTGAAAGCTAAATTTTAAACCACCCCTTTCCAGGGGTGCCAGGGCACCCTGAGGCGCCCTCTGGCTTTGTCAGCGGTGCCTTGGAAATGCATGAAAATTCCACCACATCATTTATTTTAGTACTTTTATTCTTCAGGTTATTAGTGTAGTTTGAAGCACAAGTGCCTCATATGTCTTTGCCCCTGAAATGTCAGTTCAAATACCTAGGTTGTAAATTAATAATCTTATGCCAATAAGCATTATTCAAAAAGCTTGGAGAGTGTGCAATAAACTTAAGCAGCAGTTGCAACACAAGCTAGCATTTTCATCGTCATAACTATGAATCTAACCCACCATCATTATGCAGTTGTACTCGAGCAGTGATAGGAGATGAAAATGATTTTGTTGGTTCAGAAATTCAACAACATTTACCATTAACAATGAAATTTGCAACATTTTTGGAGAAAAATATACAGGGTTCCTACCTTATGGCTACATAATAAGGTTTATCAAAGACTGTCAAAGGCTCAGATGTCCCATTGAGTATACTAATGAATTGTTGTAAAAAGTTCAATAACAACCTAATGTGAGTGGTGGTAAGACAGATGTAGAATATCCTTTAAATGTATTTTGACCTGGGTGACTTGACTTTTTATAGGGTTTTAAAAGATTGAGAAATGCTGTGCTGAACCACTTCTCCTCAGTCTAAAGTGTGATGCTCTGCCAGATCCAGGATGGCAAAAACGCACATTTCAAAATCTGAATAATTCAGATGCAGTGTTTAGCTGCTGGAACCCATTTTTTCACATGGATATTTCCTGTTCGTAATAATTAAACAAAAATGTCCACTTTTTCTGATGCTCTTCTTGATTAAGCTCATTTTTTTTCCCATTAGGCTCGGTGCACATATTTGAGGCCCTGGACAGTGACCCAGCCCTGGTGAAGATGATTGATGCTCACAGTCCTGTTAACCGGGTAATCCAACTGAAAGTGGGAGCTCAGGTAAGCCTTTGTTTGAACACTATATTTAACCTTTAAACCTATTAACCTGTGCCAAACCTGCATGTGAAGTGATCTTGGTTTTTTAAGAAACGATGTCTCTGAACTCTTTTGGCGATGTTCTTCTTTTACAGGTCATGTTGACAAAGAACCTGGATGTGGCTCGAGGTCTTGTGAACGGGGCGCGAGGAGTTGTTGTTGGATTTGAGCCAGGAAAACACGGTCTGTAAAGAAACTACTTCTGAAATACTTGTGCAGTATTTGCTCGAAAATCAAAGTGTAATTTTTCGAAAGAGTTAAGAAATTATTAAATATCACATTAACGGGTGAAGTGAGATTCTAAGCAAGTGTCTGAATATGGAGCTTGAGAGTGGGGAAGCAACAAAATTGTAAACAGTAGAAACTAAATAACCCAGCATTTTTCCAGACGTAATTTTTGCTGAAGAACAAAAAAAAAAACAAGAATTCCAATGGAATAGGTTACCTTTTACTTTGCTCGGAATTACAGTGTTTTCATCGTCGGCATGTTAGCATGTTGCTTTTGGCATTTTCACAGCTCAGATCTCTGTTGAAGAAGGTGATTCAGCTGAAAGAGAGAAAACAGTTGAGCTAATGCTCGTCTTTTTCAGTGATAATATCGGCTCAGCATTCATGAATTAGAGTGGAAAGATGTTTGTCTGCAGAAACCACATCAAGTGTCAAATCTATGCCAAACTCAGCCCACTGCTTTTGAGTCAAGCTTCATATATTTTTTAAACAACTCATATTTGTTGGAAAAGTTCCCTGGCACTTTAGATTGCCTTTGTCTCCCCCTGGTACACACAAAGGTTAAGGCTGTATATCTATCACATGATAAACCCAAGGAAGTAAAAACAGAGCATTTTAAGAGGTATTTTCTAGAAAAAAGTGTCTCATTTCTCTGTAAACTGAGAGTTTAGTAAAAGATTTCATGATCTGCTCCTGAAGCCTCTTCTGAAAACATTAGCAAAGAAAATTAATGTAGCAGGAAATGAACCTTTAAGCATTTAAATGATCTTACTCTTTCGAAGGTAGGGATTTCCCTATTTTAAAACCTTTTTTAATGGTCTCATGTAATGCTGTTATGTTTGGAGATATTTTTTTTCATTGCAAACAAGTCAATATGACTAGAAAAAGAGGATTAAAATGTATACCTAATTATAATAAGTTTAGATAATATGAAAGTTTAGTATGGACATAAACAAGTTGCATCATTAGCTGCTAACTACTCTAAACACTTTTTACATCTATATTTATGACCAAGCCCCCCAGCCAATCAAGTCTTTAATCAAAATGTTAAACTCTCCTGAGCTCGTCATGCTTTTTCAATTTACTCTGTGAAGTTAAAAGATCTGTGTTAGTTAATTAATCAAAGATGAACTTCAGGCCACTCTTGTTAAATCATCAGGAACAAGGCAATAATTAACATCAGTGCAATGCCCTTAATTTTAGCTCCATATTCCCCTGTGTTCTGACTCATTCCTTACTTCCTCAGGACTCCCACACGTGCGTTTCATGTGTGGCGTCACTGAAGTTTTGAAGACTGAGCGTTGGGTGTTCAAGTCTGGCGGGGGGATCCACCTGAGTCGACAGCAGCTGCCTTTAAAACTGGCCTGGGCCATTTCTATCCACAAGAGCCAGGTGAGCACAGAGTAAAGCTAACAGGTGACCAAAAACACAATGACGTCTGTTGTATCTGTCTGGAGGCCTGTTGTTCACTTCACTGTTTCTATTGGACCTTTATAAGCAGTCAAGGACTCTCTTCAATAACAGACTCATTAGATAAATGGACATTTAATTCAATTGCTGTGAGACTAATAGTATTTTTCTTCAATATTGTGTTTGTTGAGACCTCCAGGCAGCCAGATATTGGAGATGTGTTGATTGTTGTCTTGAGTGGCTTTAGAGCTCAGTCTCTGTTCACATTATTACATCCAATCCAAGGTTAAGAGCCCTGGGAGAGAGTGTCAGAAATAAAAACTGTTAATCTCAGAATTTACTTTTTCTACCAAGATTTTCACAGGAGAAACATGTCTAAGAAATTCACTGGATGTGTAGTAAAATCATAGACTGTCCTTGCATAGATGGGGAGATATTTTCTCTTGCATCCAGTCGGTTTGCATCTCTTAGCCATTAGAATGAAACCATCAATGTTAGAATGTGTCCTCAAATATTTCCAAGACTTTCAGTGACACCCGAGGACAGACCCTAATAAACATCTTCTGCCAAGGAGGTTGTTTTTGTTGGCATTTGTTAGTTTGTTAACGGGATCATGTAAAAAGTTTTGAGTGTTTTTGGTGAGATTTTCAGGGAATGTTAGCCATGGCACAAGAAAGAAGTGATTTGATTTTGGTGGTGATCAGAATCCACATCTGGGACTTTTTGAAGGATTTAACAGTGCAAAATAAGGCATTGGTCCTCAATTTTGGCAATAAATCACCAGACAATGTTGGAAATGCTGCAGCAGACATTTGTGTTCTCTGAGCACTTCTGCCTCTTTCGAGTGGAGCAGGGATGACTCACATTTCTTAAGCCAACACAAAAGTTATCTCCATTCCTGTTCCCTCGACTGCAGGCCTATGGGCTTTTTTATTACTGTTTTGGATCACTGCTGATAATAAGCTCTGTGGAGAATACAAAGTAATGAAAAACACCTGTTCCGGTCTTTTGTGATGATTTTAACAAACAATACTACTTTTCAAAATGTTTTTAGCCTAAGGGCAATCAGTGGGAGTAAAAGCTTTTACTTTGATCAAAGCTTAATGTCACACGATAAAACTGAACTTTCCTCTGAGGTTTAATGTGCATGCTGTTTTTTAGGCAAAGGAGTGTAGGTACACTGTAGTTTGGATGTAGGAAAACTAAAAGCTGCACTGTTATCACAAAACATCACCATGAACAGTCTGTTACCATTTTTAATTCCTTTTAAAAACTACAAGGCTAGAAATGGTTCCTGTTATAAAAAGAGATATAAAAGAAACCGAAATAATAAATACAAGTTCTACCATTATAAACACAGAGACAATTCCAGCTGTAGTGTCTGTATTAGGGCTGAACAATTAATTGCAAATTAGATTAAATCGCAATATGGCTTGTTGCAATTTTCAAATCGCAGACAGTGCAATATTTTTAATCCAAAATGTGTTGAACATTTTGGCATTGTGATGTAGTTTCTTGCAATTTCATGCCTATTTTAACCTTTTTTAACCCCAGTTTTTTTTTTACAACTTTATGCCTATCTTGCTCCCATTCATCTTTTTTTTTGGGCCACTGTCAGACCATGTTTTGAATTTTTACATGGTTTTTGAAATTTAATCCCAATTTTGCTGCTATAATCAATTTTCCTTTGTCACTTTTGAATTTTTTTGCCATTCTTTAGTGCAATTTCATACCTTTTTTGCACCAATTACTTTTTGTTCTGTTTTCGTACCATTTTTTTTTACCCAGTTTCTACAATTTCATACCTATTTTGCTTCTGTTCTTCTCCACTTTTCCTCAAATCTTTTATCCTTAGATTGATTTAATGCCATATTGGTTATACTATAAAACGGTCTACTGCTTATGTTTGTTTAAGAATACATAAGATGAGGTGCATTAAAACGGAAAGTTACAAATGTAACTATGGTTCTATGAATCCCGAATGACCACCAGAGGCGGTGCTTAAAGCACTGAATATTCCCCTTCGCGCATGCGCAGTGCGAGTACGTATACCAACATTGTCACTTGTGACCCCTGGATGACCCCGAAGAAGCTATATCTTCCGGTGTCAATCCAGGGCACTTCCCTACAGAATCTTCTCGCGAGCAAACGAGGATTCTGAGTGACAGAGAACTCTGGCGGTCATTCGGGATTCATAGAACCATAGTTACATTCGTAACTTTCCGTTCTATTTCATCCCTGCTGACCGCCAGAGGCGGAGCTTAAAGCACTGAATGACTCATACCAGAAAAGTCATGAGGAATCCAGCTTACTGCCCATCAAAGAGTACGGTCAGAGGACTCCAGTTGAAGGACCACAGCCAATGGATGGGGCGTGGCCACATTCACTCTGTAGAATCTGGAGAAAGTGCCTGGAGATGCCCATGAGGCCGCAACACATATGTCCCCCAGGGGCACTCCCTTCAGGGCAGCCCATGACGTAGCTACACTCCTGGTAGAGTGGCACCTCACACCAGGTGGAAGGGGACGCTTACTTGCCCGATAAGCATGGACAATGACGTCAACAACCCAGTGGGACAAGCGCTGTTTGGAAACAGCACAACCCCTACTAGCACCACCGTAACAGACAAAAAGCTGATCAGACCTCCGAAGATATGCAGTGGCTGCAGTGTAGACCTCCAGAGCCCGCACCGGACACAACAGTTCGGGCTCATCCTCCGTCTCCCCTGAAGGCGGGTCAAACCGCGCCAGCTGAATAGGTTGGTTGAGGTGAGCACGGGACAGCACTTAGGGAAGAAAAGCGGCATTGGGCCACAGGACGACCCCTGAACCATCTGAATTCCACCTTAGGCACGAGTCACTGACTGACAGGGCGTGCAGCTCACTGACACGCTTTGCAGAGGAAATGGCCAGAAGGAACGCAGTCTTAAGTGTTATCCACCTCAGCCCTGCTTGTGCCAAGGGCTCAAATGGGGGCCGTCGTAGGGCACCTAGCACCAGGGGAAGATCTCACGGAGGGGCCCTCATGGACCTAGGGGGACGCAGCCTCTGCGCCCCCTTCAAAAACAGGGACGCCAGCCTGTGACCACCAATTGTGACGTTGTCAACTCCAACGTGTCGACACGATATCGCTGCCACATAAACCCTCAAAGTTGAAGGAGACCGGCCTTCATCCAGAAGGGACTGGAGGAAGTCCAAGACAGTTGGCACAGAACAGATTGTAGGGTCTACACCCCTACCAGCACACCAAGAGGAAAACAACTTCCATCTGTTTTCATACTGGAGACGAGTAGATGGTGCCCTCGCATTCAGTATAGTATACTGGACAGAGTTTGCACAGGCACTCAACAGCGCCTCGGGCCCTGCAGCGGCCAAACACACAATCAGAGCCGGTGTGGACTGGGGTGCCAGATCCGCCCCACCACCTGGGACAGGAGATCTGATCTGTCGGGAAGGCGCCACTGTGCGTCGCGACACAGACTGTGCAACAGTGGGAACCAACTCCTCCCTGGCCAAAAGGGAGCTATGAGCAAGACTCTGTGGCCCTCCTGAAGGACCCTCTGGAGCACATGCCGAATCAGGGGCATGGGAGGAAAGGCATACAGAAGGCAGTCCGGCCATGGATGAGCCAGCGCATCCTGGCCGAGTGGGCTGGTTGTCTCGGCCAAGGAGAACCACAGAGGACAGTGGGTCTATGCCTCTGAAGCGAAGAGGTCCACCTCTGCTCTGCCGAAGAGGCTCCATACAGTGCTCACCACCTCCAGATGGATGCGCCACTGACGGGAGAGGAAGTCTGCTAGGCGGTTCTGCTCTCCTGGCAGATGCATCGCCCGCAGGCTGACAAGGCGGGGGGCCGCCCATGTGAGGAGCTCCCTCGTCACTGCCAGCAGCTGTGCGGACCTGGTGCCCCCCTGATGGTTGATATGATAAACCACTGATGTGTTGTCTGACCGCACAAGGACATGCTTGTCCCTCAGGTGCGGCAGGAAGTGCCCGAGAGCCAGGTGGACAGCACGAAGCTCCAGCACATTGATGTGTGTCCCCTGGTCCTCCAACGGCCACCGTCCTGCTCTGCCACACTGCACCCCATCCCAAGGGACATGCATCTGTAGTAACCGTCTCCTCCTGCGAGACGGAACAGAGCCCATTGGGACGCCTCTGAGCACATATGCCCTGTCCCTCCATGGAGCCAAGGCGTGAAGACACTGCCGTGAAACCCTTAGCTTCCTGCACTTGTGCCGCTTGGCATTCAAGTGAAAGCTGTTCAGCCACCGCTGCAATGGGCGCAGTGACAGCAACCCCAGAGGAACTATCCCTGAAATTGATGTTAGTTTGCCTAAGAGACGAAGGAAAGACACATAGGTCAGCCAGCGACCCTCTTGGACCTCCTTGAGGTCGATGGACGTGAACCAGTCTCCCTGTGCCACAGTGTGCAGGACATCCGCCGTGGTCAACATGTGGAACGGCATGACCTTCAGAAAGCTGTTTAGTGCTCTGAGGTCCAGGATTGGACGAAACCCAGTCGATTTTGCCACAAGAAAATATGTCGAATAGAACCCTCCGGGGCATGCCAGAGGGTCTACTGGCTTGATGGCACCCTTGGCCAGGAGGGCAGCCAACTCCTGGTCCAAAGCGAGAGCCTTTGCCGGGTCTCTGATGGAGGTCATTATGACCCGGCCAGATGCGGGGGCCGGCGACGGAACTGAAGCCTGTATCCATGGGTCAGGGTGGCGACTACCCACGGATCCAGAGCATGAGCAGCCCACTGTTGGAGCTGCTGATGTGAAAAACATCCGACCGCCGGCCCCAAGGCCTCAATCTCTGGCCCCCCGGCTCCTTGGGGCCCTAGAGGGGGGACGGGCAGGCCCTGGAGCACGAAACTGCATGGGCTGCAAGCGGGCAGAGTCCAAAAAGTCCCGGCGTGGTCTCTGGGTGGGACGCTGAACTCGAGAACGACTGGTGGAGTGGCCCGTCTGTGGTGTGCGGGAGCGAAAGACAGCCGAGGGACCCCTAGACCGGCTGACAGGGGGCCTAACAGGAGGAGGCATCCGCCTAAGACCCGCAAGCTGTTGCCTGGTCTGCTCGGCCTGGATGGTCCGCTCCAGTGCCTCCTGGGCTGCAGGACCAAACACCTGCCCTGGTTCCACCGGCAGGCTGCGCAGCATTCTCCTGGCTGCCTCTGTCAGATTGACAGAGGCAGCCAGAGGCAATCTGTTAGATTGTGACAGCCAAACCTGACGGCGAGCCTGAACCAAAATAGACATCAGTCGTCCAAGCTCCCTGGAAATCAAGGCAAACGCCTCCAGCGAGGCATCACAAAAGGTGTGAGCATCAGCAGTCACACTGCTGTCCTGCAGTGAGGCTGAAAGGCCAACATCAGGTGAGATAGTGAATTCCCCATGCGTGCAGCATGTGCTCCCACATCATAAGCCCTAGTGATGAGGTCATCTGTGATCCGACACTGGGCTCTAGGGCACCTAGCATCCCTACGCAGAGCTTCGTCGGCCGCAATGAGCGGAGCGATAGCGGGCTCAACTGCTGGCATGCAATCCAGGCCAGCCACTGCTGCATCATGCATGGCCGCCAGGGTTCGCCTATCTGCAGAGAGTCGGGAGCAGGCCTTGCTGTCCCTCCAACAGGTCTGCAACTCCTTTAGATAATCCACAGAGTGGGGAATAGCGAAGGCAGTAGAGGCCGGCCTGCGCCTGAAGAAGGCACTTGCAGGTGCTGCTTCTGCCTGTTGTGGAACTGATGTGTTCAACCGCTCAAGGGCCAGGCGCATCACAGCGCGCATGGAACCGTCCTCCATTTCAGACCCTGAAGTCTGAGCTGAGGAGCGGGAGCCTTGCTCCGATGGTGGGGATGTCTCACCCCCCGGAACTGCCCCGTACTCACAGAAGTGGCTAGCGGAAGCTGCCAGGGAGAGTGTATCCTCCTCAGGCAAAAGTGCTGGCATTGGAGGGGAGCGTGCCACATCAGCCACAAAGGGGGCACCAGGCTGGCGTTCAGCAAGCAAAGACCTCATCTGTGCCAGCTCAGCAGATAGCCGCTCCACTTCAGATGACAGCCTGCCATGTCCAGATCTCGCCTTCTTTTTGGAGGGAGCGGTCGCCGCGGCCTCTGCACGCCGCTTGGGGCGTGACCGATGGGCCGAAGGTGGCTGGTCCGAAGGAGGGAGGCCTGCACCAGCCGCTGGGCCTTCCACCCCTGCCAACCTGGCAGCCCTAACTGCCCGAGGCAGGTAGCTGCAGTCCGTGCAGGGATTGCCCGAGAACGCCTCCCGCAGATGTTCAGGGCCAAGGCATGTGGGGCACAGGTCGTGGCCATCTTCTGGCTGTAAAGAAAGCCCACAGGAAGTACACAGATGGGAGCCATCCATTGTGGCAACACCACGCCAACCAGGCACAGATCACTCCTTGGCCAACCTAAGTGCAGACACTATCCAATTGCCAGGTACAGGAACCATATGCTGGGGGAAGGGAGCACTTATGCTGCCTGTTCCAGCAGAGGCCACAAAGGAAACAAAAAACAACCACCAAACCAATAAACAACCACAAGGTGGCAGGGGCTAACAACAGCACTAACTATGATCTAACAACAAAGGGAACCATATGCTGGGGGAGGGAGCGCATACGCTGCCTGTACCAGCAGAGGCCACAAAAGCAAACAAAGGTAAATCACCGCACTGTGGGGGATCACTAAGGTGTCAACCACAGCGCTAACGCTATGGTCTTAACACGCAGGAACCGTATGCTGGGGGGAGGGAGCGCATACGCTGCCTGTACCAGCAGAGGCCACAAAAGCAAACAAAGGTAAATCACCGCACTGTGGGAGATCACTAAGGAGTCAACCACAGCGCTAACGCTACGGTCTAACAAGAAGGAACTGTATGCTAGGGTGAGGGAGCGCGAACGCTGCCTGTACCAGCAGAGGCCAACAAAAAAACCACTACACCGTGGTCCCCAACCAGTGAGGGTTTAATAACAACACAAAATGGTCGCAGCTAACTCCCGTTTAGCAAACAAAGGAATCCTATGCTGCTGTGGACGGCGCGCACGCGGACCACTACAACAAAGGTCAGAGAACGCCTGACACTCAACAGGTGAAGCTCACCAAAAACAAAAAACAATCCACGCTGGGCACCAGGCGCGATTACGCGACCCGTCAGCGATCACAAAGAAGCTACCAGGTGAGCTAATCGTCGGGGTGAGGCGGCGCGAACGCGGCCGAGACCAGCGATCTTAATAGTGAGGCAAATCTGCCGAAAACAAAGGGAAATATACTCACCTCATCCAGAGTGCATCGGCAAAAGACATCCAACCATATGTCGGGGTGAGGCAGCGCGCATGCAGCCTTCGCCAACAGAGGTTGATGATACACAGGTGAAGCTACCACCAAACACACTTCACCGAAGTGACGGATCACCGTCGCAGCTCCTGGAGGACGAACGTTGTTCGCTGCTCCGACACACAAGGTCCTGGAGCTACCAGCAACGGGGTATAAGGTAGTCACCTCACTGAAGATTTTACACAGCGCTCAAAGCAAACTGCGCGCGAGAAGAAAAAAAGGGAAGTGCCCTGGATTGACACCGGAAGATATAGCTTCTTCGGGGTCATCCAGGGGTCACAAGTGACAATCGTGATCAAGATGACTGCAAGATGCGCGAAGGGGAATGTTCAGTGCTTTAAGCACCGCCTCTGGCGGTCAGCAGGGATGAAATAAAACAATCGCAGAGTAAATCGCAATTACAATATTGGAGAAAAATATTGAAATTAGATTATTTTCTCAAATCGTTCAGCCCTAGTCTGTATTGGAAGAAAATGGAGGGGGCTGTTATATTCTGGAGCCCAGGGAGCAAAATCAGTGGCAGAGAAAGTTATGAAAAATATGGAAGTCAAATTTTTAGGTCCTCCACAACAAAATATTTAAAATAATCAATATATCCCCAAAGCCCAGTGTTTATGCAGCCAGGCACCCTTGAAATTGAGGGTTGTTGCATTTATTTGGGTTCTCATAATGTCTGGGTTCTCTTGAGACTATGAATAGGTTCTTATTGTAAGCAGGGATGGGGGCTTGGGTACTGGGTAGGAGGCATGGTGGATCCAGGCTCGGGTGTTGGGTATGATTTGGGGAATATGAGGGGCCTCGATTGCAAGGCTGAAGACTTTGAGGACTGCAGCTTGGGCCTTCCCTGAGGTGCCCTGGGGGCTGTTAGTGTGGTTTTATGGTGTTTCTGGCTCTATGGACTGCAGGCCTTTTGAGTTTTTGGACTGTCAGGTGCCTTGGCCTGATTGTTTTTAACCCCCTTTCTGGGTGTTCATTCAGAGACAGTAAATTGATTGATTTAAAACGCGCTTTTTCTGGGTTTTTTTTTTTCATTTTGTGCTTCAACTCTTGAGCTTTGCTGTATGTTGCTGTCTGTCAAAGCACTTTGTAAACCAATGTTAAGTGCTATACAAATAAAGTCATGACTTACTATTTCTACTTCTTTATTAGTTCTTCTTCTGAACACCAGAGGCTACCATCTAAATAAAACCTCTAGATCACTTTGTGAAGTTTCATTTCAAACACCTTTCCAAATTAGATTTTCTTTCATTCAAAAAATGATGCTTGGAGAGTTTGGGTATGAGCTAAGAAAGCTAAAATTGGTCTTCTCTGATGGGTGTCTCCCTGAAGAAATCAAATGGATAAGCCTGAGTTCATTTAAAAACTCTGTAATAACGTTAGCAAGACTGTTGGTATCCACGTGCTGGCCCAGAGTGTCACCTCATTTAGAATGATGTTCTGGAGGCGTGCTGATGGCCTGTAGAGGTTTAACACGTGATCGTAAAAACATCCCTGATTCTCGTCAATGAAGGACTTCCTCTCTCCCCTCCACCTCCGCTTCCCGTCATCCATCTTTGTGTGATCAAATAACGGTCTTCACCAATCACCCAGCTGTCTGACCAGAAGCTCCAACTGTCCTCTCACAGCAGATTGTGTATGTGTTAACTCTGAAATTGCTCCAGTAGAAAAAGGAGCCTCTGGGTATTTGAGTTCATTGGTTACAACCAATGTGTCATCTTTGTTTGACCCTCAGTAAAAGATTTAAAGCAGAAATAAAACCCAATACCTGCAACTGTTCAGGCAGACCAAAGGGACATAAAAGAGAGAAATGACATTTCAGATTAAGGTTGTGGAAATATCACCCATGTGACCTTGGATAATGTAATAACTGCACTGACGGTACAACACAATATGGTTGTGTTTGTACAATATGAGTTATAGTTTTCTCCATACAACCAGCAATGCACACTGCCTCATAATGCCAAGTATAACTAGAAATTAATGACTGTAATATAACTTCAGTGCTTTGTTTTAACAGTTACCAATGTGTATTCTCTTCCTGTTAGGGGATGACATTGGACTGTGTGGAGATCTCTCTGGCTCGAGTATTTGAGAGTGGACAGGCGTACGTGGCTTTGTCTCGAGCTCGGAGCCTTGAGGGTCTGCGGGTCATGGACTTCGACCCCCATGTGGTTAGAGCAGATCCAGATGTTCTCCTCTTTTACAAGAAATTAAGGAAGGAGAGGCTGCTCATGCAGGTAAGAACAGTCATTTTACATCCTTGTCATAACCAAAAGTTAATGTTGCTTTTATTTTTACAATTCAATGAGAAAAGAAAAGATTTCACACGATGGTACGTTTCCCTTTCCAAAGTCAGCTTAAAGGGACAGTTACGTTTTTTTGAAGTGGGGTTGTATGAGCTCCATATGGCCACTAAGTACATTAGATAGAGTAGAAAGTTCTCTCTTCTCCCTCAGTAAGCCACAGTCTGTAAGGGTCTGTGATGAAAAAATAGATGCTAACAGGAAAGTACCGTAACAAATACAAAGGGTATTTTCTCCTCCTACAAGACCTTAAATCAAAATATAATACCACAGTTAAGAGTACGCTACATATGAGTGTTTTTAAGTGCATTAACATTTTGGAAATATAAAGTTTATCTGGACCTAAGCCAACTTACGTCATGTATCCCTCCACTAAATCACTCCGCCATAGTTAGCTAGCGGCTTCAGACGCCTGTTGTAGACTAATTGAAAGCACATTATATGACAAATATTTCTGAGATGGGGTTTTTGTGATGCTTCCCTTGATGCAGAAACAGATGTGCATCATGGAGAACTCCGCTTTCAGCATATTCCTCTGCATGTCGAGGGTATGCCGTTACATCGTATAGCAAATGCATCTCTCGTTACCTGTTACCTGACAGGTTGTGTGCACAGATCTATACATCTCTCTCTATATATTAGAG
The DNA here is from genome assembly GCA_036419115.1 of Scarus forsteni. Lineage (NCBI taxonomy): Eukaryota > Metazoa > Chordata > Actinopteri > Labriformes > Labridae > Scarus > Scarus forsteni. The sequence goes on from JAZDUH010000271.1 coordinate 4,418,715, forward strand.
GCTAATACACAGAAATCATTGCGTGTCTGTGCATGTGTGTGAGAGAGAGACACGTACACAAGCAGTCTGAACTGTTTTGATAAACAGCCTCCTCTACTCTGCTTATTTGTTTCTGACATATCATTATTACTTACTTTGAGCAGAAACTGTCATTAGGTCCTTCAGGTTTGGGACGTTTTTCCAGTTTATTATCGGGAAATTGAAGAATGTCCACAAAACTCCAGGATTCAGATGAGCAGGAAAGTCTGTTTGATGAGAAATACCGCCGTCCGTATCACCTGTTTCCTCTGGCTATTAGCAGGTCAAACATTTACATCAATGTTTATTTCTGACTCTTTCTTGATATCCAGTGTCTGTGGATGTTTCCTCTGTTTTCTTTTTGGTCTGTTCGTCTCCATCTTCAGCAGCTCTTCTTCTGTAAACTCCAGTACACACAAGTATCCTCTTGACTCCAAAGTGAATGGAACTTCGTTGGTGCTGTCATAATCTTCCCTTTTTTAATTTCCTGCATTGCCTCTTCCTCACACCGCTAACAGTCAAAACAGAAGAATTACGATACTTGATAAAAGTTACACGAAACTACAAACGGCGTCTGGAGCAGCTAGCTTGAATGTTTTGATCAGCTGAGGGGGGGGGGGTGATTTAGCGGAGGGATACATGACACGAGTTAGCTAGCTGCAGATAAACTTTACATTTCCGAAAGGTTAATGAACTTAAAATCACTCATACGTAGCATACTCTTAAACTGTGGTATTACTTTTTGTTTGAGTTCTAGTAGGCAGAGAAAATACCCTTTGTGTTTGGTACGGTACTTTCTTGTTAGCGTCTATTTTTTCGTCACAGACTCTTACAGACTGTGGCTCACTGAGGGAGAAGAGAGAACTTTCTACTGTATCTAACGTGCTTAGTGGTCATATAGAGCTCATACAACCCCACTTCAAAAAAACTGAACTGTCCCTTTAACTTGACTCTGCTCTACACAGTTTGGGTACAATACACTTCATTTACAACTTGAGTTTACCAGTGTAGGAGAAGTTGTCATGGCTTTATGAAAATAATGTAACATTCTAACGCAAAAAAAGTAGGAAATGGGGTTATAGTGATTAGATAGAGATAGATAGATAGATAGATACTTTATTGATCCCCAAAGGGAAATTCAAGATATCCCATTATTGCTCGTACAAACAATCAAGTTAAAGACACATCATGAAAAAGGTGGGATACACAGGTTAAAAACAGTGAAGACAAATATATTAAGAAATAAATTATGAAAAACTAAAAGCATGAGAAAACTTAAAAAAAAACTATATGCCTGGCTCTCAGTCTGTGGCTTTTTGGCACATTAAAGCTAAAGACTAATAATGGGTGGAGCCAGACTTCTTCAAATCGATATGATACCAATTCCATTTGCAGTAATTTTTTTGATAAAGATACTGATGCCGATCACCTCCTACAATGCATATATCATAGTCATGAATCTGACACTATTCTGTTACCAAAAGCACATAAAGAATGTCTGTCTACTCTAGACCATCTTAAATAATAATAATAATAATAATGATGATAATAATAATATTGATGATGATGATAATGATAATAATGATAATAATAATAACAATAACAACAACTTTATTATGCTCATGTCAGTGTGTTTTATTTTGTGTTGTCTTTTCCGAATGGCTTTTATGCACCTTGCTGCTGTGTCACACCTCCCGTTGCCTTTTTATGTATCTTTTGCTTTTATGTATTGTTCTTACGGTATTGTTTTGTTGTTTTCATCCATAGTGTTCTTATTTATTTTCTGACAATACCGTAAAGCACTTTGGGGGCCTTTTGGGTTACTGTAAAGGGCTTTAGAAATAAACATTGATTGATTGATTTGTGTAGCACTTTTAGAAACAAACATTTTACAAAGTGCAAAGTTACTATTGTTTTACGTGTTATTCAAAGAAAATAAACTTAGGAGGTTTACATGTTACACATTGAAGTGAAAAATATGTATTTTATTTTGGTGAATTGACAATTATTCCACAAATACAAATGTAAAGACTATCGCAGAGTAATGCAGGGCTATGTTGTTCTGTGTGGTACATCTGATCAGTCTCCAGTCACTTGACAAAGAACGTGGCTAACTGCTAACTCTATTGTTTCCACATTAGTCTATCATCGACTCGGCTCACTCTGAACCTCACCAGGGACAAAACAAACTGCCAGTTAGCAGATATAATCCCTGATGGAAAGCAAATGATAGTCGAGTCAAGCTGATATCACACACTGGAAATGACCCACGTGTGTCAGTGTTGTTTAAAGCAGCCTGTTGAACAGAGTATCAAATAAGATCATTTGTACTTCAAACAATATGAATCAGGAAATCTTTGAAAATATAATATATATAATATAAAAACACTGTCAACTTATAACAGTGTAGCCATTTAGTGATTTCCCTATGTCTTGATCTTTTGCCCCTGCCCTTCTCTTTGCATTTACTGTGTATTGGTCACCAATAGGGCCCCATTTTACACATGGCATTTAAATACTGGCTCCATTAGTTTCCTATTTGGGGCTGGTGACAGCACAAAGGTCTAATAACAAACTTTTGTATTAATTTCAGTCTTCAATGGATGTGAATTTCTTATTTTGATGGCTTACCATCCAAACCTAAAAACTGAGCAGCTTTAATAACTATAGTTTCAACTTTTGGTTCACCTTTGCAATTTCTGCATTCACAAATGTTATTTACAGAAATTACCAAGGTGTCAAATAATGGTCAAAATTGTAAAACTGCCTTGCATGCAAACTTTCTGGTCCTTATTCTCAGGGTGTTTTATCAATGGTGATTTTTAAAGATAAAGAATTAATCCAAAAATAGATGTTGCTGTAAAATTATTTTATTCAACCATCATTTGTACAATGTTGATTTAACTCATAAAATATTAGTGCTTTCTTATAACTGTCATATTTGTATTAGAAGATCAAGCCTACTGTGGAGTCTGTTTCTACAGACATACCTTTAATAAAGACACTTACAAAATCGTTTTATTAATTCAGTGATGTAAAGCAATTCTTCTGTCTTCTCCTCAGGCCTCCATGGATGATTTTGTTGGCAACAAGGAGAACTCTTGGTGATGGAGCCAATTTTTCATCATCCTCTGCAACATTATGCACCGTGTGCATGACTGATCTGTACATTATCAACCTTTTATCCTCGGCGGACAATGAGGTTCTCAAATGACTGCAGACGCCTCCAGTTTCTACCTCAGGTTGCTTTAACTGATAAGAAATGTTACAGCGCCACCGTCTGGTTAGTACTGTATTTTTAAATATTTTTAACAGGTTATTTTTTTAATATCCCACATCCTTATTTATTATGATTTTTGGCATGGATGCAATTAAAGTTTTACTTGACATGAATTCATGGGTGGAGATTTTTTTTTTTTTTGACCAACCATACACACATTTGGGTCGTGCATTGTTTTAAGAGGTGTAGACTTGTTCTTTTAGATCCTATGTCACTACTATTTGTCATTTGAATAAAGACCAAACTGAAGTGTACAAGAACATTGTGCAAAGGGGATTTCACAGCAGATGAAACTTACCTCCTTTTTCTCTTTTGGCTCAGATGTGTATAATTAAAAGCGATTAACTCTTAAAGTCAAAAGAATCTGATCTTCCTGTGACAGTTTTGGTCTGTTATGTGTAGATCCATTAGATTCAGACAGTGATCTGACAGGACAGGGACGCAGATAACCTGCTATATTATGACTGCCTGTGTGGTCACATGCCAAGATAACAAGTACCCCTGAAAGAATTACCATCAGCTCAATGAATCCATTATCCTGATTAGCTTCCAAATAGGCTTTGATTTTAGTACATCTTTTTCATTAAAGCTCTTGTGATGAGTTTTTATTTTATGCAACTTATGGTAATTTATACTGAAGCCTCTTTGTATCAATAACATTGACCTTTTCTGTTGCTTTGATGCATTTTAGTGCAGTGATGGGCAGTTTGTCACAAAATAATTAACAGCATGATGAGTAAAGGATATTTTATATTTTCTTGAAATCAGTGATGACTGATGTCAAAGAGCATTATTAGAATTTAAGCAAAACAAGTCTGACAAGGTAGGAAAAATGACTGACGACTGACTACCATCTAGTCTTCAGGGAGCAAATAGTTCAGTTTTGTGAATCAGAAACTTCATGTACAAAGGTAGTCCCATCATTTGCATTGGCCTAAGTATACATTTACCCACCATGCGCTTGCTCTAAGTGAATCAAACAGTTTTAAAGGGACTGTGAGGAGTTCTTAAGTAATTACAGAAAAGTCTCACTTTTAGATATATGCCTGATCAAAATACACACTTTAAGATGAGTTTTATAGCATCAAAACAGGTTATCTATAAATGCTATTCCTAAGCCTTCCGGTCAGGTCGGACAGAGCTGGACTGGCCTGGATACTCAACTTCTGGAACAAGACAATTAAAACTCGACCACATTTATATCATTCGGACACGTCTTAGAGCACCGGGCTGTAAGTAGCTATATACATCCCGGCTACAAAACTACGATACTAAGTTTTCCAAAAATTGCTTGTTGTCACACATCAAAAACTGCCGCTACATCACTAGAAAGAGATACATTACTTTGTCGCTTTGCATCCTGTAAGTTGTTGAAAAAAGAAGTTGTAAAACAAAGCAGAGTTCTGAGGAAGGTCCGAGCTGCATTTATTAGCATCACAACAAACACATGCTTTGGCTTGGGTCTTTTGGTGCGTTCCAGTTGTAGTCAGAAATAGGAATTTCCGGGGTCTGAGTAGAAACTGGAACGTCCCCGAAGTTGGGATTTCCTACTGGGAACTCGGTGAAACCTCGCCACCCCCGAGTTGACAATCGAAGATGGATGCCCCCAGTGTGAACAGTTATTTAGCTCCTGTAATAATCAATTTATTTGCACTTCTGACTGGGGTGTGTGGCTCTAGATCAGCTGTATAAATAGTATTTAGACTTATATTTACAAAAATGCTGCCATACTGATAATCACATTCTTCATGTGATATTTGTGAACAACAACGCAGGGCGTGCTAACAACAGCTAACAATAGCCTGGTAGATCGGCATGTTTTTTTCAGACTTCAACTGGAACGCCGATAAGTTGGAGATGATGTCACTCCCAGTTCCGAGGTTATTGGAACGCAGCATTACGACAGTCACCACGCGGGCTCATGGGTAGCAGAGTCTTAATGTCGCCGGTAACAGATTCTCCTAATATCACCTTTAAAGTAAAAGACCAACAAACAGGTCCGGCATAAAGTCAAAGAATGACTACTGTAAGGAGTGGTCAAATGTATCATAAAGATGAAACCACGACAAACTGTAAACCAAAGAATGCTTTATTGTACTGGTGAGGACTGTGAATCCATGATTAAACCTGAGACATTGTGTTACCAGAGCAGCATAACTGTATTTGCATATGGACTGACCACGGTGAGGGGGTTGGTTGGTAGTTAAGGCCTTCTCCCTAATCGATCTTTAACTCCTAGAATCTAGCCATTATCTTTACAAGCAGAGATTTCTATTGTCATACTGCCTCTGATCCAGACTACATGATCATGCACTTCATACAGCAAGGGTGAAATTGCACAGCATTTAGTCCAGGAAACCAGGGAAATAATTTACATCAATACACAGGAAAACAACAGAACCGCCTTGATTATTTTACAATTTTAGTAGCTACAACTGCAAGAGGTGGGAGCTGGTCATTTCACATTGTGGAAAAGCTTGTGTGCCACCTGAAATGACAAGAGAGGACACATTAGCACCTTGAGACAAATTTATACATAGTCTGGCTTTGCATAATTTTTGTGCACCTCCCACTTCTATTTATCTCTTTTACTTACGCAATGGTCCCTCGCATGCAAAAAGTCGAAGAGCTCTTCTGTGCAGTCCTCCTCAGTGTTGGACCTGGAGCCAACCCGGGCCTCACAGGTCTCCAGACGCTCCCTGGTGTGGACACAGTGTTCAGTCTGCTCGCACTTGGATCGTATCGTTTCTAGTGGATCCTAAAAGGGACAAAAAGCAAATGTGCAGCAACACAGGCAATGTTTATCAATCTTTGGTTGTAAAGCACCAATTCATAACAAGTTTTATCTCAAGACATTTTACAAGAGAGCAGGCAGAAGACAAACTAACAAACCATTTATGAATACACAAATACATACATGAAATACACACACATATCCAAAACCAAACATGAATCCATCATGGCAGCAAGAAAAGCCTCTGTTTAGCAGCAAGAAATCTTGAATGTGGATCCCAGTCTCATGATGAACAGCCATCCACACAAAGCTGTGTTGGGTGTGTGGGTTAAGTAAGGAAGGTGGGCGGAGACAAGCGGACTAAAGTCAGAACTAACACTAGTGGCAGATCCACGAGCCAATCATCTTTGTCTAATTTGTCTCTGCTGAATATAAATGTATTAGTAGTTAGCGCCTTGATGCAGCATTATGTTTATAAGACAAATGAATGCCATAAGTAGTACAATTACACGTAAATGTGGATACAGAACTGAGTCCCTCTGTATTAACACTGTTTATTGTCTCCAGTTTGAATTTTTTTAAAAGTAATTTGATAAAAACTTCACAGCCTAGGGGACAGACTGTGTTAACAGTACAAATATTTACTGCCAAATAAAATAGGCTTACAAATTGGCATTGAATGTTTTTTGCAAACCTATGAGGGGGATAAATATTGAGAAAATTTGTTTCAACTTGGGAAAAAAGTCAGGACCCTTTCCTGTCAGCAGATCGTAGAGCTCAGTCAAGCAAGAGCTTTGTTTCACCAACACCAACAGTTAAAAAAATTGCATGTGATTTATCAGAACACTCAACAACCTACTTTCAGCCATTTTTCTAAATTTGCATCTACTAAAAGGTTTGGAAATATTATTATATTGTAAATCAGCAGATAAAACAACATGGTCTATACCTTGTACAAATAAATATAAGAAATAAATATATATATAGGGATATCTCTGGTATAAAACATGGGAAAACATTTTATTTTTATGAATTCATATAATTTGAAACATTTGTAATATATTGTAGTTCAGCCTTCAGGCACTAAAGGGCAGCTGGCAGTCAGCCATCTGAATTATCTGTTACATTTATTTAGGTTAATTTTGTTCTGAAACAGAAAAAGTTTTTCAATGTTGTGGGGACCATGCATTACATAAATTATGCACTTTTATTTTAAGTATAGAATTTTTGTGGTCTCAATACTGTATAGCAAATTCTGAAAATAGACTCTTTTGTTTAAAAAAAAAGAAAAAGAAAAAGACTTTTCTCTGGTAATGGTATAACAGTGTATTGTTATACGACTTATATCATAAGATCATTGCCAACACACATCCCAGCAGCTTGTATGGATACTATGGAATAAAATAGAGTTCCAAAAACACCAGCTCCATTAACCAAGTACAAGAAGACCTAATGTTGTTTGAAAAACTAATCAAAATAGTCAACATTACCTTAATCAAACTATCTTTGCGATAGATTTGATGCTTCTTTGGGTAAATCACTTCAATGTGGCAGTAACTTAAAATCCAGCTTGGTAGTTTCAGAGGCTCTCTGGGCCCCCTATAAAGTCTGGCTTATCTTTCCTTCGAGAAAACATTTTCCTACCTCAGAAGGACAACCTGTGTTCAGAAAATAAGTCTGCAGAGTGACTACTTGGTAAATAGAGATACTCAAAATAAAAACAAAACTATGCCCCCGCTCCCCAGTACTTACTGCTTAGATCAGAGAAATATAAATTAGTTCTTTAATGCAATTGATAGATACTGTATGTACACTTAATCGTGTACATGTGCTGCCCTTTTAATCCATTGGATTTTTAATGTGTGGAAAAGTCACTGGCAAAGATTTTCTGTGCCATACATGTAAAACAATTGCAATCCTGATTTATAATGTTATGGTTTATAGATGAATGCTTCTGCTTGTTGCTGCTTGTTATGCAGGTAGCAGAGAGCCACATTTTTCACCACCTGTGACTCCTGTCTGCCATTCTTACATCTTTGACTTTTAATGTTACTTACTGCCTCGGGTGAGAGCATGACATCCTTGATTTGTAAACAAAGAGAAAAGGAATTTCTCAGCGTCAAGACAAATTACATTGATTCCATACAAATTTATATTCTAGTAATCAAGATAATTATCACCTTGTTAAATGTAGACTTCAGTCTTGGGAAGACAATTCTTCCTTCCCAATGCAGAGCCTCAGAAGGGTGACATTTGAGGTCAAAAGGTTGTTTAGGTCCAACCCACTTCTCTTTTTGATGTATAAATGTGTGTATTTTGACGTGATTGTCTTGATGAATTAACATAGGTCATCACTTGTTGGAAAACCAAACTTACCACCATTTCTTCTTCTTCTTCCTCTTCCTCTTCTTCCTCCTCTGCTGCTTCCTCTTCTTCCTCAGGAGCATCTTCCTCCTATTAAAACAAGTAATTATAAAAAAAAATATTTTGCCTAATTACAGTCAAATTCAAAGTATTTCTTGAAAAGGAAATGTTATATCTTTACTGAACTTCCTATGTTAATTTAAAGTTCACGTAAAGCCATTTCCCAGGTTGACAGGTGGCTGATTTGTGTTGTGGTTTGTCATTTTAGATCCTGATTTTACTCCCATATAAATACTCAAGTGACTTGTGTTTCAACCAACTTGCGCCGTGTAGGAACAGGTTCTGAGTTAATCTATAAAACTTCGAAGTCATTAAACCCAATCATCACTTAACAATACACACTCCTTTACATACTTGCTAATACAGTTCATTTATCGATTCACATAAACATTTATTTTCTAAAACTGCTGCCTGAGTTACATCACTGCATTGAGAGACCGGGGGAGCTGAACCAGTGTGTCGTTAGGTAACTTACCACATACTGAAATCTAATTAAAAAGGCATGTCGGTATCTTTCTTACCTCGTCGTCGGGGTCGCCGAATGTGAGCATTTTCCTCTCGAAAACCATGATTACGGCTTTTATATTACCCCAAAATCCCGGCAGAGGACAGACGTCCGAGCTTCACAGCAGCACCGCTCTACGTTGAGGACGTGAGGTCGGTCACTTGGCGGAAACGACTACAAGTATCACCGGATAAAGCCTCCTATTGGTCAAATGGATTATTGACTCATCTGTTGTCCAATCAGCAGCTAGGCTTCCACCTGAGGCCCGCCTATTCTCACATCTGAAACAAGTGGAACTTTGTGTCGGCTTCAGGAGGAAAGACGGACCTTTAGTTAGTTGCACAAAACATGGCGCTGCTCTGTGACACAAGGCTGTTACTAAGAAAAATTAAAGATTTGAGAAATTTAACTCAAAAGCGGCACAGAGTGAAGGAGAAATGGGTATGTCATTGTTTCAGTGAATTATAATTACTTGATTATTTATTTCCTTTCCCAGAAAACTTGTGTAAGCGAGGAGTTAACAATCAATTCTGTCTGTTTATAACTGAATTTAAGAATTAAAGCAACAAAGTAAATTCTTTGGTCATAACATGAGAATAACTAGGTCTGTTTGTTAAAGCAGAAGCCATTACTGCTGTTTGTTCACATGTTAAGGCCACTGTACCTCATTTTGAAGACATTATTAAGTGTTAGATAGAGAGTAAATATTTTTATGATATTTCCTTAAAAAGTGTTGAGCTGTAATCTAAATCATTTGATACACCTGTAATGACGAAGACTGTGTTTATTTGTCTGGAAACTATCTGCAAGATGTTTTAATATTCATTTTAGTCCTCTAAATATTTGATTAACATACAGGCCATAGTAACCTGTTTGTGTGCCTCAGCTATTCATGTTTGTTTTGTGGTTTAAACTCCTATTTCATCTTATTTTAAGGTGAGACATTTTTCTGATTAGTTTGTCTCTTCAAAGCCTGGTACCTTGCACTTTTAATCTGACTTCAACATATGAATTTATCATAATTAATGCTGTTTTGTTCTCCCTGTTTTTTGGACAGGCTACCACCCGTGCCAAGTTCCCTCCCACCACTCTGGCCCTGCGACACTTCGATTCCACCCACAGCATTCAGCTGGGGAAGCTGTGGCCGTCAGTCCGAGTGGCCCTTCTGTCAGGGAGTAAATATGGAGCATTGCTCAATAATTACTATCATGATGCCATCCAGGCAGACTTTGAAGCTCAGGGATGCAGGGACTTCATCAGAGAAGCTTGTACAGATGGTAGGTGTTCATCTCATCATAAATGGAAAGCTGTGCCCCCTCAAGTTGTAGATTGTTAAATAAAAAGAATAGGTAATTCAGCCTTGAAGGGCATGCGTAAGTTATGGTTTTAGGTATCATTATAGTTAAAAGCTATCATTGCAAATGTCATCATCAAAATTATTTTGGGTCATACGTGGTACTGGGTACAAAAAAATATACATGATGTACGTTAGGATTTAGTACAACTAGAAGGCAAGATCAGTGGGCATCTGGGCTTGTTTCTCTGAAAAACATAAAATACAGTGTGTGTCAGTTCAACCCGAGATTGTGTCAACTGATGACTTCCAGATGAGTATATGGTTATGTTCATTTTTTTATTATTATTAAATATGTCTCTGATGGGGGTGCTGGTTTGGCAGAGTGGTAAGCCACCAGGCATGTCCCATATACATACTTCTGCAGGCCTGGGATCAAATTCAGCCTGTGGTCAGCTTGAAGAGTGTCCTACCCTACTCTCTCTCTCCCCCTTTCACAAAACTATCAACTGTCTCTCTCCCTCCTATCAATAAAGACACAAAATGCCACAAAACAATCTTTAAAAAACATCTCTGATGAGGATATTATGATAATAATAAAGTGGAAAAAACTAACCGAAAGAGACCTTCACAAGGACTTTTTCTGTTTGTAACAGCTACACAAAAACATTTAGGTTGCAGTTGGCTGAAAGGTGAAAGAAAGTGACCAGTTATTATGGAAACATACAAAACTGCAACAAGCTTTATGTGAAAAGTGTAAAACCAGAGTGCATGTGGTGCTAACACTGTGGTGCTAACACTGTGTTTCTGATCACCTGTTTTTGCTTATATTGTGTTACTATTAAGTATTCATGGTTTTTTATTATTAGTTATCCTTGCACATCAAGTAGTTGTATACAGCCAGAGCTGTCTCATGTTCCCTTAATGAGCCCAAGTAACATGTTGTGAGTCAAATAGTTACAGTGGCTTGGGTTCCTGCTATAAATGATGAGAGGGTGCACCTTTGAAACATAACAAAAAACAAACAGACAAATCAAGTGCATCAAGGCATTTGTTGTTATTAATTTCTTTTGATAGAGGACAGTACACATTAAAGGATAATTTCGGTTCCTGCAGCTTTTACATTGTGTATAGAATGAAGAACAATATACTCACCCAGAAGGCTTTCCTGATCCAAACAGTGCTTCAGGAGATATTTAGATCCAAAATCGAGCAGCGGACATCCGTATAATGGTAGCACATAGGGCATACAGCGCCGCTCCTAAAACTGCATTAATCGTCCAAAAACTCATGTTTTTCACCAATATTCCATCATGATCCGCTCCGGCTAGTCCTCCTTTACAGTCTGTGTCACTCCAGACAGCGCTGTGTGACTGTGCCGACCTCTGAACTGAAGAGTTTGTTTACGTGCCTCTGCGCATGCGCAGTGCGGCTCATTGTTTCAGGGGAAGACAGGCGGCTACAAATCCACTTTCTTCTTCCAGTTCTGTGCAAAATGGACGAATATCTATCGGATGAAGATGTTGTGGAGGAGAACTTTGACTATGATGGGTGTCCTTACAGTTTCGAGCCAGAATTTACAGATAAGGAGCTCATAGATAGGGGGAAACGGAGGCAGCGCTCCAGAGAGTACTGCGCTACTACTGAACTAAAATGGTTATCATTATGAATCCAGTTGCTAATGGTACATTTTCCTGGTCAAGGAATCTAAATATTTATATAAAATAACAGTAGGACGAATATTTATGGTGAAAATTACTACATGGGTGAGGACGGTGGCGCTGGCTGAGGTCTGCACTCCTTTTCTAGTTTTAATTGTATTTTACTGTGTTGAATTTTATTATTTAGATTTTTTAATGTGTATCTATAGCGAGATTTTATATCTGATAATTTTTTTCTATGTTCTTTTATACCTTGTACAATACAGTGCTACTGGAACCTTAATTTTCCTGAAGGATCCTTCGCAAGGAATAAAGTTCTATCAAATCTTGTCTGTTCAATGCAAATAATGTTTATTTGTATAGGGACAATATGAAGCAAGTTACAAGTATGCTCTGTTCTTTTGTTTACTTAATATTTAAACTTTGACAGCTTGCATGAATTCATTTGATTCCAATAATTCTTTAAAATACACTGTCAAAAATTAAAAAAAAATCCACCCTTTGCCTTTTTTGAGAGATCTGGTATCATTTCAATTTATTATGTTTTTAAAATCACATTGTTAATTGCATATGATTAATGCAACATTTATTCTTATGTTCTACAGCTCAGCCACACTTGGAGGAGTCCAACAGTGCTTCTCCACAGGAATCTGACACTGTCGGTCAGCTTCTGCCTCCTCTGCCACTCAGCCCTAATATCAAGTGCTTCGTGTTTCCGAGAGGGGACATCACAAGATTTAAACCTGCAAAGTACGTCTATTTGTAAGAAATTAAGTTAAAAACAAAATACAAGGAATGTTTTTAAAATGAGCTGAATGCCTCTTTGTGTTAAAATGTTGACCACAACTACTCATCACCTAAATCAATGTTGACATTAACCCTGTTTTTAGATAAGAGGCATGTATTTATTTCAGTCATCTGTGGCAGTTTGAGTAGCTGTGTGTGTTGAATGTGGGTTGAGAGGGTGGGCAGGGTTGTGTATTTTGTTTTACATCCACTGACGGAACATGGCTGGGATTAGTGGTGGGTGGGGGTAAGGGGTTATGATGGGGAAGGGAGGGGTCCAATGGGGCCATAGGTGGCCCTCCTTCACTGAGTCCTGCAGTTTGGACAGCACAGTCTACGTCCTGTAGACTAAACAGTACCTGTTTCTTTTAGATATCAACTATCAACTCTGTACTTATGAAGACCAGAGAATCCAGAACAGAGATGAATAAACAGGATGCAGAACATGATGAGGATCCTGAAAAATCCTGTGAGCTGTTTTAGTGCTTTGTTGAAAAATAAACGGGGTGGGCACGCACATCCTATGTAGGGTGCTGGATCCAAAGGATTCCAAGCATGAAGAATGTATGTAGAGATTCACACACCAAAAAAGTAGCTCCCTTGAAATTTTTATTTTCAGATAGTGACGTTTCGAGCGTGATCGCTCTTCCTCAGACTTTACATAGTGGTCAGTGAGAAGCCATTTAAATAGAAGTAAGTATATACGTGACCAGACTCAGCTGGAACTCGACAATTATCAAAAAACAGCAAGGTACCCCCTCAGCAGAAGGGAGGCAGCGTTTTAAATTGTCCCATTATCTCATATATGTACACTTAAACCTAACGTGAATATACAAACCCATAATTGATGCATCCCCATACACAAAGCAAATCCAACCCAAAAAACAAAATATATAAACGTTATACATAAATAAAAATACACGTATATATATACACCTAATCATACACAAACAAATCCTACATGCACACATATCCATTCATATACGTACCCACATACATATAACAGAAATCTATACCCACTAGCATACCTATATATACATATACATCAAACGATACACGTAACATTTCTGCATGCATACAAATATATATAACCCCCTACATTCACTGTACATATATATAGATATGACGTACTGAGTAGTCAGCAACATAATGGAATAGAATTTATAAAGTACATATATAATAATACATCTTTGCAACAAGGATAAAATAACATCATAAATCCTATGTACATTATATACACAACAGTTGCTATGTAGAAACTCATGTAGTTATCTGCTGATATATATCCCAAGAACACATGATAGGAGAAATGTGTACTGGCAATGTTTATCTGCAGGCAAAATACATAATTTTGTTTTAGTGGTTTGAACGTCACAAAGGTATGATAGAGCTCTAACAGGAAGCCCAGTGATTATGGAGCATATTTTAGTGATGCTGATCAGACAAGTCAGATTGTGCAGGCTTACAGAATAAAACCAGCAGGTTAACAAAAATGTGAGGATGCTCTCAATAAAGGAGTGATAAAAAAGTATTATGACTTTGTTGAGGTTAAAAGATTGAAGCTTGTATAAAAAGCAGAAGCGCTGATGACATTTCCTGAGCATCTCATCAGTGTTGATAGAACACCTTAGGAGACCGTCAAATGTTGTACCCAGATAGCTGTATTCCTCCACAATACAGGTATCTGTATTGTTTATAAATAAATTCTTTATGAATATAGTTTGTTTGTTTGATTGATGTATATTTGTGTAAATAATGATATTCCTAGAAAAGGGTCATTAAACTCATATAAAAGCTCTTTGTATTTTCTTTGTCCCCAAAGACCTGACTCAAGCAGGTTGTTAGGTTACTACCTGATGGATGCAGCCTGTCTCCTGCCGTGTCTCGCTCTGAATGTTCAACAAGGTCACAGTGTGCTTGACCTCTGTGCAGCTCCAGGAGGCAAAACTCTAGCTTTACTACAGACACATTCAATTGGTAAGAGAAGTGCTTTTATCTCTCCCCATTGGTTTAACATTGGTCTCTTTTTAAAGGTGAATGGCAGTTGTATGTAACTCTCTGTTATTTGCGGTTACACCGAAGGCTTTTTGTGTGCAAATGATATCTCTGCATCACGAACAACACGACTGAGAAAGGTCCTCCAAAGCTACATTCCCAAAGAGCTTTTGGCTGATGAGAAAGTACGCATCACCTCCTTTGATGGAACCCAGTGGGGCGAAATAGAGAGGAGCACTTATGACAGAGTAAGCCAGTGGGAAGAATATAAGCTTGTCTTGGTTTATGATATTTTAATGCCTATGCAAACACTTTTGAACTCTGAACCTCTCTTTCCTTTTGCTCAGGTGCTTGTTGACGTCCCCTGTACCACAGACAGACACTCGCTCATGGAGGCGGACAACAACATTTTTAATAAGAACAGGACAGGTGAAAGAAGAAGGTTGCCACAGCTTCAGACAGAGCTGCTGCTGTGAGTTGATAACAATGTTTAAAAAAGGCCTAAATGCTTGGGTGGTCATTAGGGCTGGGTTAAAAAAATTGATTTAATCGATTTAAATCAATTTTCCTTTAACTGGTTCATAATCGATCCATGAAATCCAAAGATTGATCTTTTAACTTGGGTAGTTTTTTCTTCTTTGGATGTGCAGAGAAGCAGTTTAGCATTACTTTCTACTGAACAAGATCTCATGAGATGTTACTGCAAACCAACATGGTGGAAGCACTATATGGGCACCACTGGCAAGTTTCAAAGCTGATGTTTGGATGTACAGTATTTTAGATTAAATAAGTACAAAGGAAAATACAAGCTGGGGGAGGGGGGGGGTTCTTCATGTTAAAACAATTTTTAATGATGTACCAGGTCAAAAGGTCACTTTTTAAATTTACAGCACTATTTTAACTAAGATATCCCAGACTGAATAAATATCAAATCGAATCATGAATCGAATCGATTTGAGACCTTGTAATATCAAATCGATCCAGAAAATCTGAATCAGTACCCAGCCCTAGTGGTCATATGTCACCAGCATTAGTGGTACAGTGTTATAAAGTGACTGAGTAGAGCAGTAAGGTTACTTTGTTATATCGAGTACTGTGACGCATTTGTAACATAATCCAACACTTTGTCACATCATTTTCTGGTAAAACATTCCACTTTGAGAAACAACTGAATAATTCTTTATCCTTCAGGGCGGGTATCCTAGCAGCTTCTTCAGGCGGGGAGATCCTTTACTCCACATGTACGCTTTCTCAGGTCCAGAACCTGAATGTGGTGGAGCAGGCCATCTTTTTGGCAGAAGAGAACCATGGTATTAAAGTCCAGGTCAGTCAGACACACAAAAACTTTACATAAGAGATTCAGATATGAGAAAGTAAAAAAAACGGCTTAAGACTTCCTTAATATTGAGGCCATCTGATGATGAGTTTGAAAACAAATTCAACATAAATAATTGCATCCTTGTCCTTCATTCTGATCATATCTACATTCAGGTTGTTGACCTGCGACCGCTCAGACACATGTTTAAGGAAACCTTTGACTTCGCTCCTGACCTCCCCCTGGGTGAGATGGTCATCCCACACTTAACAGCTAACTTTGGCCCCATCTACATGTGTAAACTACGGAGGCTGACTTAGACTGTGGACTGATGGACTCTGTATTTATGGACTATGGCTCATTTTCAGGTTCAAACTGTCCCTCACAGTTGTGGTAAGCATCATCATGGTAAGGGACTTTTTGAACCAGTATGGCTAGTTACCTGCAACCCATAACAATTCTGGGAACAAAAAAAGGGAAATGGACCCAAACAACGGACTTTTCACTGAGGACAACAACCACATTTTAAAGAACCTGTATTGTGCTTTTTTGAGTTTAATATGGCTTTTAGTGTGTGTGTGTACGTCTCCTCCAAGTGATAGAGCGCTTCTGTAAACAAGACAAAGTCTGCAGCATCAGTACGCTGACAATGTGGCATAAGCACAGGATAGAACTGATCTAACCAATAACCAAAAGTTACCTGTAAACCAATCAGAGTGAACTTCACCTATATGGTTAGGGGAGCTTTAAAGGGGTAGAAGAGCTAGCAGAGCTGTTCAGACAGAAAGACAATACAGCACTATCAGGGATTAGCTGTGTATGAAAACCAAAATATTCCCATCCCTACTTTGAAACCACTATCTTAAGGTGGTAAAGTTACATATTGTTGTTTTAAGATGATGTCTTAATCTGATGTAGAGACTGAAGTTGCAGGGAAAGACCCTCAGATCTCAGCGGTGCTCAGAGGGGATTGTTGCAGACGTATCTGTGCAGCTGTGTGATGTCAGTGCCAGACTAAAACTTGGCAGGAGCATCCACATGTTCTGTATTAAACATCATTAACAATAATAATAATATGTTTTTCCTGCCTGTATCATTTACTGCATGTTGCTGTCTACCAGTCAGCAGGTGGAAGTTTGAATCTGGTGCAGAAATTGTGGTCTGCTTATTTATATAAGACACTTCAAACGTTGGTTATACATCCATGGAGCAAGAAGAAGAACAACTAAAATCCAAACAAATTAAAAATAAACCAGCCACCGAGAATCATGGTATGTGGATCATGACCTGATTTAAACAAAAAGTATTTCCAGATAAATGTAGCATTCTTTGGTGTGTAGTCATTACTGCTTTTCAGGAAACAAAGAAAGAAGTGAGACCATCTCTCATTTCTTTTCTCATTCTGTGCTGTTTTTCTGATTTTTTTGTCTGAAGTTTTTATATTTATTCATTCTATAAAGTCTGAGGAAAACACTAAAGGCCTACTTTAATTTTTAATTATTTGGAGAGTTTGACAAAACAGAATAAACATGCACAGAGTATGATGACGAACAAGAAAAATGATTGCTTAACAGACAGAATTGTTTTTTTAACAAGTGAAAGCTTAAAGGGACTGTGAGGAGTTTCTAAGTAATTACAAAAAAGTCTCACTTTTAGATAAATGCCTGATCGAAATACACACTTTAAGATGAGTTTTATAGCATCAAAATAGGTTATCTATGAATGCTATTTTTTTAGCTTCATGGTCGGGTCGGACAGGGCTGGACTGGCCTGGATACTCAACTTCGGGAACAAGACAATTAAAACTAGAGCAAATTTATATTATTCAGACACGTCTTAGAGCGCCGGGCTGTAAGTAGAGATATATAGCCAGCTACAAAACTATGATGTCAAGTTTTCCAAAAATTGCTTGTTGTTACTCATCAAAAACTACCGCTATGTAACTAGAAAGAGATACATTACTTTGTCGCTTTGCATCCTTTAAGTTGATGAAAAAAGAAGTTGTAAAGCAATGCAGAGTTCTGAGGAAGGTCCGAGCTGCATTTTATTAGCATCACAACAAACACACGCTTTGGCTTGGGTCACGTCTTTTGGTGCGTTCCAGTTGTAGTCAGAAGTAAGAATTTTCAAGTTCCGTGTAGGAAACTTCAACTGGAACGTCCCCTAAAGTCGGAATTTCCTACTGGGAACTCGGTGAAACCTCGCCACCCCCGAGTTGACAATCGAAGATGGATGCCCCCAGTGTGAACAGTTATTTAGCTCCTGTAATAATCAATTTATTTGCACTTCTGACTGGGGTGTGTCGCTCTAGATCAGCTGTATACATAGTATTGTTAGACTTATTACAAAAATGCTGCCATAGTGATAATCACCTTCTTCGTACAACAACGCAGGGTGTGCTAACAACAGCTAACAATAGCCTGGTAGATCGTCATGTTTTTTTCCGACTTCAACTGGAACACTGATGAGGCGAAGATGATGTCACTCGCAGTTCCGAGGTTAATGGAACGCAGCATTACGACAGTCGCCGCGCGTGCTCATGGGTAGCAGAGTCTTAATGTCGCCGGTAATAGATTCTCCTCATAGCACCTTTAAAATTAAGACATGTAGATATCTACTAGCACTGTTAACTTGTTTAAAAGGAGTCAAATATGTGACCTTTAAGTCTCATTTTGAAGAAGAGAGGGTATGTCATAGGCCCTGACTGTTAGACCAATGTCAAGGAGCGGAGACGCCTGATAACTACAGGTTCTACCTCCTTTACTATGTTTGAAGGGTGCACCACAAACCTGCATTTAGGGATTGTTTTGACCTGTGGTAAAATGTCACTATGAGCTTGTTAAAAGGCAAAGGCGCCCTACCAAAAGCTTTGTATGTATGAAGAAGAATATACAGTTCCACCTAAACTATTACAGGGTGAGTCTAGAGAAAAGGACTGATGCCATCTCTGTACCAGTAGTCTTCAGATTTTTATTGGTAGTAGTCTCCCTTTTGTCCTGTAGATGGCAGCCTCAGTTAGAGAAGAACAGTGTGGCTTCATGTGAGGGCTCTCAGGTGACAGCAGCCTCACATCCCCGGGGATGGTTAAGACTTCAGGCTGTAGAATCACATTACTGAAAAACAAATTTCCATCATCACCTGCTTCCTTTAACTCTTCAGTGAAAATGTCTTCTGCTTGTTCTATGGTTATTCATCAGGTTTGATAGCTCTGCCTAATAATGCAGTATACAGCTATGTTGAAGCAGGGAATAATGAAGAGGCCGGTAATGACTTCTTTGACCATCTGAATGTGTGCACCTTTCATTACAAAAGCTGGATCCACTCAGGTTTTGCATTGACATCACTCAGAGGTGAAATGTTTCCTCCTATCACCCTCTAATGTGAGCGCAGAGGTGCCTCTTTTTCCATCACACCGCCGATGACCCTTTATGTTGTCCTGCACAGGAAATGTAGCGTGAAAAAGGTGTGTGTGTATCTCTGTAAATGTGTGTGTTTCTAACGAGTCCACCATCCACATCCCAGAGTCATTAAGCCGCTCCAAGCGCAGGAGCTGACTCCCATCCCTGTGCAGGGCCGGACGGCAGCCATGCGGCTCCCAGATGAACATTAAAGAGGCAGCAGAGAGCTAAAATGGGACGCCTCGCCCTGTTTTGCCCCTCCGCTTTTTTATTCCACAGATGAGTGCAGATAATTTCCTGTGCGATTGTGAGTGATTACTGTATTACTGCGGTAAAAGGGGGATGTATCTGGGAATGCAGAGGGAATTAATGACACATAAAAACTATTTTTGTATTGACTGCTTCTGTCTCGGGGGCCTTGAATGCCTCCTCGCGCATCTTGTGATTACCTAAACGTATTGTAAATATGTGTTTCCTATGGGCTCTTCCATAAATTTACATGTTTTAACACTCAGGAGACGGCACACTGTTAGAGATGAGTTACTCTCTATTCTGCCCGTCTATTGACTCCTCTCGCTGTCTGCTTTATTATTGAATTAGCCAATGAAGCGCTGTGCGTTTGTGTCCCTGTGTGTAAGCCTGTGTTAGGGAGACGTATGCAGTGTATTAGAAAGATGAACATTATGGATTTAACCACACAACCGTGCCTCTGCTGTCTGTCCAAATACAATTTAAATGTTGCAGTTTTGATAATATACATGCAAAACACGATAATAGTCTTATGCTTTTGACCTCACAAGATACAACCCAGCAGGAGTGATCTCTGCAGGCTACATGACAGCAGCCGAGAAGTGATTTGCATTACAGGTGTTATTCGGCTTTACAGACTTCACTTTGTGTCTTCTGCAGGTAAACTTGAAAGTCACTTTCAGACTATGTCCACTTGAACACTTTTTCTGTGCGTTTTGACCTTCTGTCCTAAAACTGAAAACTCGAGTTTTGTGAAACTCTGGCCAAAGTTAAACATTTTTACATGCTGTTTCGGTGTCTCTGTGTGGACAGGAAAATGCGTTTTGGGCCTGAAACATCACACTCAATCTGTGGGGATGGGGATCTTTTTAAAAACAAAGGACACCCTCCTTTTTAGCAAAGTAAGGGGCGATTTCTACAACTGTGAAAGTATAAATGTTACTTATCGCAATGGTATTAAGTTACTTGGTTAGTTATTCTTGGTAAGCTGTTATTATGATTAACTTGTACCTGGTTAAAAAAGAATAATGCATCTCCAAGGAAGAGAGAGAGCTCCACTCTCAGCAACTTCGAGCATTATCAGTATTTTCAGTTTATGTTCAGATTCAGAAAACATCTTCATCCTTTGTTAACTTTTTCTAAATTCACTTTTGAATCAGAAATTTGAAGATGCTAACTTGATTATCGTAAAAGTGAAGTAATTACTTTGATATAGATTTAATGGTCAGTATTATTACACTGTTTCTATTATTGCATTTTGAGGGCAAAAGAGGATGAATAACTCATAAGTTTTTGAGTAACTTGCCCAATGCTGCTGATAGACTCACTGTCAAACATATAAACAGTCTTCAGTTCTGCACATTAGGGCTGAACAATTTATCGTTTTCAGATCGAAATCGCAATTTTAGACAGTGCAATTTTGTGATCGCCAAAGCAGCAATTTTTTGCAGCGCTCCTGACTGACTCAGGATCTGTTGTGTCAAGTATTATACACATACTGTTTTACAAATTTGTAGACAATCTATATGTTAAAAGTGCTGGTAAGCAGGTCAACAACACAAAGCCTCTGTTTAGGAGTAGAAGTTAATGAAAACAGATTATTTATCATCACTATTGAAGGTGAATAATGTGTTAAGTGTTTTTCATCATTTATTTCCTTACTGTTGTCTGAACTGTAAACAAAGTGAATTTTGCACTGAAGTTTGATTTGAAAAAAAATCGTGAATTGCAATATCTGCCAGAAAAATTGAGATTAGATCTTTTCCTAAAATCGTTCAGCCCTACTGCACATGTCCTACACACTCTTCTTTACGTTTGGTTCACATCTAAATCAGTTTGTATAATTAATGGAATGATATTATAGAATTGTATGGAGTCAGAAGTGATGTCAGCCATTGGATCAAATAGGCTTTGTTTGGAGCATTTTCAATGCCAGTCTGTGGATTCTGCCATACTGTAAATTCCTCCTAGAACTAACTCAAAATCAGCCACTAAATAGAGTGTGGTTTGAGGCAGGACTGAAGTGACTCAGCACAGACTTGCAGCCATGTTATGTATCAATTAGGGGTGGGATGAAATATCATTTGGCAATATATCGCGATACAATACGTGACGAAATGCATCGAGTTTGAAAAATAATTGATCGCGGTATAAAGACGTCACGTCCGGTATAGCGCATGTGACCAGAAGTGACGACAACAAACATTAGCACCAACTACCTTGCCTCCAAAAAGCCAAATGATGGAGTCAAATGAGGTCAACTTGAGGACGCTCCGCCTGGATACAAGTCATCTGTCTGGCAGTATTTTGGCTTCCTCATTAAAAAAGATGAAGACGGCGAAAACAAGCCTCCCGTTCGTTAGCATACACTCTCTCTAACCTCTCTAGGGTTATAGAGAGTGTTATTGTTTGTGTTTGGCCTGTTCGGCTTTGTGTTTTCCTGTGTGCAACTCAAACAAAAACAAATAAGTTGTAATTACACAGTAATATTTTTTCTTTTTTACTTTTTTGATATTGTATCGTGACGTATCGTATCGTGAGTTTAAGTGTATCGTCCCATCCCTAGTATCAGTGCATACCTGCATGTCCTTGATACAAATGAAATCAGACAACTCGTGTAAGAAAACCCAACTTTTAGAAAAGTCCTTGGATATTCATATTGATTTGGATCTCCAATAAAATATAATCACTTCCTTTTTGTGCCATTGCCAATATTTCATGAAATTTCATAAAAACCCATTGAGAACTTTTAGGGTTAATTTCTCCATTAAACCAGAGGAACACTGGCAAAAACATCGCCTCCTCTGTGGAGGTAAAATCAGCTCTTGCACATTTAGTAACTTTGTTTCTGTCTGCAGCCAGCTTTAAAAGGATATTTGAAGAACTTTTTTTAATACTTGTGCACTGGCTTTATATTATTTGCCACTTGTCATTAACATGCTGTTCAATACATCCATCATCCATACTACTTATTCCTACTTTGAGTCATGGAGCCTGTCCTGGCTGTATTCAGGCTGGACGCAGGGTACACCTTGTGGGGATCGCAAGCCAATCATAAGGCCAACATATAAAGACAGGCAACATGCTCACTCCTACAACCTATGTAGAGCCTCTTCAACCTAATGAGCCTGTTTTTGGTCTGTGGGTGGAAACTGGAGTGCCCAGAGAAAACCCACATATACAAGGAGAGAATTTGTAAACTCCACATATAAAGGTCTTTCATTGAGGATTCAGCCTCCTGTGCACTTAGATTAAGGTTCAGATTATTTGTGACAACACTCTAAAAGAGGAACCTGAGAAACTGAAGTTTTGTGTCAGTTTTGACGCCCCCCTGTGGACGGGGTAATGTGGTAGCTCTGATCGCTTTGCTGAGTTTGCCTCATGTGTGATTTTATTTTAAATTGCAAAAGCCTGTCATCATTTCTTTAACTGCCAAGCTTTATTCTTATCTCTGATATTCACTGTTGAAAAAAAGCAACCATTTGGTCTGACTCCTGCCCCGGCAGCAGTTTCTGATCTTACTTTTTTATTTTTATTATTTTAGAAATCCCAGTCTACATGCTGATGGTCTGGATTTTAAAGGTCACAAGAAATGCATCAATATCAGTTTAGTTTATGTCATGGTAAAGTTCCTCTCAGGAGCTTTAAAGTGTTATGCTACAGAAAGTGACAGAGTTGTATTGTGATTGTTGATAGTGTGTACTGATGTTCCTGCTGAGGTGCTTCACAGTCCAGAGATGGAGATCAGACGCTGTGTCACAGTTGGCAGTGGGTGTGGGGATTTAATCAGTGGGGGTCTTTGACACAGATGCTCTGTGTAGACTGAGCCCAGCAGGATGTAAACTGTGCTGCGCTCAGCCACAGGGCGGACAAAACTGCTGTGCACTGTTGATGCTTCGGGACCAGTTCAGCATTCTCATCCATCTCCATATCATTTTATTTGGCTTCTGTGATTCTCACTGTGGTGATGTTAGTTTGAAGTTCATTGACTGTCGAGTTAACGGAAAGATTTGTTTCAGAGAGTAGTGGACCTGGATTGGTCAATATCTAACATTTTCCTTAAGTTTCTTTTTTATGTTTAGGACCTTGTCATGTAATCATGCATGAGACTGTTATGTATTGAATGTGAGGTAATTGTTTAAGGGTTTGATTTGTGTTGTGTGTTGAGCAACACATGAGGAAACTTTCTGTCTAGGCAGACAAGTTGGAATCTGAATCTAAACTAAAAGATCTTCTACCACAATGTGAAAGATGTTTTAAGAGCCTTTATTTTGTTGTTTTTCTCAATTTTATGACCTTTAGTGTGTTTCACACATATGAGCTAGAGTATTTTTTGCACAAGACAAAAATTTAGACTTTTAGAATTTAGAAGTTATTGTTTTGTCTCTATGATCATACACAATTAAAACACTGATATATTCAATTTCATTTATTTACAAAGCTGAATTATTGCAGGTGTGCATAATCATCATTTCTCACGAAATAATCATTTGTGAACAGGACTCCCCAAAAGCCAGCCAAAGCTTTTAAGTATGGGCTGAGACATCAAGTAACATACACAATAAAAACATGACAAACCATTGTTTATATCCTATGGTCAAGTACAAAGTTAAAATCTGGAATTTCCCAAGTTACTAAAAAGTAGCTTCATGTAGGTTACTAAAAGACCCACATGAAGACATCAGCACATATATACTTACTGTAAAAATAATTTGGGTTGTAATATCCAATTATATTTCATGAATATTGTTATTTAGATTTTTTTTTAATCCTCATCCTCATTTTTTTTTGTAAAAGCTTTTCCTCTATGGAAGCTGGACAGAGATGCAGATGTTTTGGGATACTTTCAAACCAATTTCATGTCTGTGGACCTGTGCAGGCCACACTGATGCTTGTAAATTTGAGGTTGCATTATCTTCCTCTTATGAGTTATTTTTCCCTGTGTTTTGTGCATGAGTAATGGAAAAAGTTGAGATAAGATTTCAGAGTCTGCCCTTAACTTTGTGCACCACATTACACATCAGAAAGGTTTTATTGAAAGTGTTTCATTAAGTCAATTTTAGGAGTTTGTCATCATAAAACAGAGGATTAGAAGGAAAATTTATCTTGGACCACTGTACGGGCCACATGAGTTTTATTTGTGATGTCTTTAATTACTCCAGATAAATAGGGGACAGGATACATCTAACAGTATAACCAAATAGACATTCTGATAGACTAAGTTTTCTTGGGGGGAAAAAGAATGTAACTTGTTTGTGTTACAATGGGTTGAAGTTTTACATATTGTTGCAAAAAAAAAATCCAGGTAGACCAAAAGATGGCAGGAAATGTCTTAAAGTTACAAGGATTACCTTAATTTTCTTTGTTTGTTTGGGTTGTGTACAAAGCAAACATGATCTTCAGAGCACAGTTTAGTGTACTGTACAAATCAGTAAGAAATTAAAGTAGAGAACTATGATTTATGGAAGTCCCATGTGGACATACTTTACTTTATTGATAGACTCGAAGTCTATAAACACAACAACAAATACAAATACAATAAAAATAGACATCACACAACACTTAAAAAAAGACAGTATGTATGTTCATTTATTTTCATTTAAAGGAGACATATCATGCTGATGCATGATTTAATACTTACATATGATATAATAAATTTGAAAACAAGACCTTACACCCCCTTTATTGTCAAAAAATGAGATATTGTATTTTTTCTGATATCCTAGAACGAGATTTGATGCCTCTGAAATAGGTCATTGCGAGATGTCCGCGAGATTTAAATCGTCGTGACGACACGAGGTACCTTTCTTTTTATTGGAGTAATCTGATAAAACAGCTCCTCCTCTGTGATGTCCGTTAGCCCCTCAATCGTTACCGAGGAACACATTTGTCCAGCAGCAGTATATAGATCCCTCGCTCACACTCCTTCATTACCAGCTCTGGCCTGTAGGGGGACTCAATACGTGGTCGCTGCTTTGAGCCTGCCAGAAAATACAGTAGAAGAAGAAGGACAGGCTGGCTCTACCCCCGATAGAACTGACCAATCAGAGCACAAAGGGCTGTGACGTTGGGAGGTAACTGTAGGTCATCCTGAGATCCTCGTGTTTCAACGAGAGCTTGATAATGGTCTAAAATGAGGATTTTGAGAATGCAATTGTGAGGCAATGAAGGAACTAAATGACTTGTACTGAGGGCAGAAATGCTTTACAGGCATCCTAGTCTGGCATAGTTAAAAGGAGAAACAAGCATGATATGTCTCCTTTAATCATTTCACCACATAAAGAGTACATGTTGGTTTTCTTCTTGAGATCTTGGTCTATATGTCCTGTAATCTATGGTAATAGTGCTGATTTCTAGCAAATATGTTACTTACATATTATTACTAGAAGCAGATTATCAGATCAAAGCCTCCGTACTTTTGTGCTTTTTAAAAACATGTTAGCTTGGTCCTGTATCATTTCTCTATTGCTTTAAGATTCAACCAGTTAAAAATTCTCTGAAGTTTGCATTTCAATTTCTAAAGAGAATATGAAGTTGGTCTTTAAAGTAGGATCAGTTAGAACTGCAGGTTTACTGTCACAGGCCTATGTAAATAAATAATGGGTCAGATCATGGTGAATGACTTCATAATTTTGCAGGTTATATTTTCAAACATTTCCCTTTAAAACGGTCTTTTATTAATTTTAAGCAGTCTTGCCGTGTCAGCCGTCTCCTCAGTAACTGATCTAAGTGTCCTCAGACAGACTCAGAGCTCCATGAACTGGCTGAAAGCCTTTATGAGCAGTTCAGCGATGCCCGCATTGGAAATGCAGCCGCAGGTTTAGGCTGCAGCCAGATTAAGAGGAGAGAGAATGGGGGTTTTCTTCTCTCTAAGAAGATTACCCGGGGAGGGGTGAGATGGCAGTCAGAGTGTTTAAGAAAAAAAGGACAAGAAGAAAATGGAAGATGAAGTGGAACTAAAGGAGGGTGGCCCAGGATACACAGTTTAGCCACCTGTTGTCTACCTCTTGATATCACAACTTTCTTTGTTTTGTATCACTCTTACATCCATCTTTGCTATCTTTTCAGGCAGAAGAAGTCTTAAAGGTAAAAGTCTGAAACATTTAAGAAATAGGCAAGTATAACTCTATGAAAATGTTTTGAGAAAAGGTTGACACCTTAAAGTACTGACTCATAATATTTTTCTCAGAATCAAATTATGTATTTATCTGTGACGTGTCTGAGCATCTGTGCTCCTGATTTTACTTGCGCGTTCCCTCTTCTTCATGCTGCTGGTTTCCAGGAGGACTTTGATGTGTATCTGAGCAATGCACTATTAGAGGGATTTCCCCCAGACCCTGACAGCTCAGAGAATATGCAGCGAAATGGCGATGCCAGTGGGCTAAAAGAATGCTGGAAACAGGATTAGGATCATATTCTGGCAGACCCTGTCACCTCCTCAATGGGCCGAGCGCTCTAATGCTGGCACTTTTCTTTCTCGCCATGGTTAAAACCTTTAAGAAAACCATGGAGAGGAGGGAGAAAAAAAGCACTGATTGAATGGTACACTGTGATTTTTGTGCGGGGGGCTTGCTTCAGGGGGGGCTGAGAGTGTGAGTTTAGTGAGAGGAAAAGGGCGAGTGTCAAGGCTCCTGTGAGGAGTTTTATTGGGTTTTGAAGCAGCCTGTACATTAATATGAGAGCCTCTTCGAGAGTTTCATAAACAAAGTGATTAACATAAATACTTAAAACTAATTTAAGTTATTTTCAATGCTGGAAATGGCCACCAAGGAGAAAGTGTCAGACAAGATCATGCCATCAACTTATTTTTCCCCTAAACACACTTATACAAATGAGCCTTCATATGTGATACATTTTAGCCCTTTCATGCATGAAATATTTAATCACAAAAGAAACTGTTTAATTTCTTTTTTTTTAATTCCAATAAGTTAAAAATCATGTTAAATTTTTTCCATGTCATATTTTGAGGGAGTTATGCATCTGTATAGTGGGCACCATGCATTAACAGCATGAATAGAAATTAAATGGAACTTAATAAAAATCCACAAACACATCTTTGATAAATATTTGTTAAGAGCAAAATCAATATTGTATGAGTTATTGCTGTTTAATCAAACTATGCATTTGTGAATCACACTAAAATTTAAAAAAAACATACAAAAATATGTGAAATCTAAATACAGACCCTTTGTTAGCTACTTTAGATTTAAGATGCAATATCTCCATATGGTAAAAATGGGCAATAATATTATTTTTATGAAACTTAAGACAATGGTTTGAGTATTTTCCACCTGGTAGTTGGATCTGGACTGGTACTGCAACCTAAAGGGTACAAATGTTATTCCACATATTTGTCCACTGTAGTGAGCAACGTGCATGAAAGGGTTAATGTTTCAAAAAAGTAGGATGAGATATTTATTATACAAATTATTACATTTAAAAATGCAGCCTTGTCAACAGGTGGTGCTAGATTTCACACACACACAAAAAAAAATCTTACATGGTTAAGAGAATTACATTGAGCCAAAGAGTTGTTTCACAAGCTTAATTGTGCCACAACCAGACCTGCACTTTTGACTGTTTAGCAATAAAATCAGTTTTAATATTCAGGATTTAATGTACAGTGGTTAAAAAATAATTTGATCACCTGGAAAGGTTAATGTTTCAAAAAAGTAGGATGAGATATTTATACAAATTATTACATTTAAAAATGCAGCTTTGTCAACAGGTGGTGCTAGATTTCACACACACACACACACAAAAAAAATCTTACATGGTTAAGAGAATTACATTGAGCCAAAGAGTTGTTTCACAAGCTTAATTGTGCCACAACCAGACCTGCACTTTTGACTGTTTAGCAATAAAATCAGTTTTAATATTCAGGATTTAATGTACAGTGGTTAAAAAATAATTTGATCACCTGTCATTAAAAATAAGAACACATATATATATATATTTCAAAATCTTTCAAAAATTGTTAAAAACAAAATAAAGCATTTATTTGAAAAATTACAGCCTGAAACAACAAAAACAGTTATTTTTGTTAATTATAAAAAAAAAAAAAAAATCTTAATCATTTGTGAAGCTTTACATCCTGTAAGTTGTTGAAAAAAGAAGTTGTAAAACAAAGCAGAGTTCTGAGGAAGGTCCAAGCTGCATTTATCACAACAAACACACTCTTTGGCTGGGGTCACGTCTTTTGGTGCATTCCAGAAGTAGGAATTTCCGAGTTCCGAGTAGGAAACCACCAGTGTGAACAGTTATTTAGCTCCTGTAATTATCAATTTATTTGCACTTCTGACTGGGGTGTGTCGCTCTAGATCAGCTGTATACATAGTATTGTTAGACTTATATTTACAAAAATGCTGCCATAGTGATAATCACATTCTTCATGTGATATTTGTGAGCAACAACAAAGGGCATGCTAGCAACAGCTAACAATAGCCTGGTAGATCGGCATGTTTTTTTCCGACTTCAATTGAAACGGCGATAAGTCGGAGATGGTGTCACTCCCATTTCCGAGGTTACTGCAACTCAGCATTACGACAGTCGTCGCGCGTGCTCATGGGTAGCAAAGTCTTAATGTCGTCGGTAATATATTCTCCTCATAGCACCTTTAAACTTGTCCATCTAAAGTATTCTTCCTGTCATAACCAGTGCTTGTGCTCCATGGAGTTTTTTGATGTTTTTCAGGCCTTGAAAATGACTTCTAAAGCAGCTTTTCTTCCTGTTAAGTCTTGTTCCGTCAGTCGTCGCTGATGGTCATTCTGATCTGGAAGCAGTCATCTCTACATTAAGATCAGCAGTGGTCTTCGTTCTGTCTCTAAATTCTTGAGATGTTTGACATCTGTTTCAGTTACCTGTAGTTTCTTGCTTCTTTCTGGGCTCATTTTGTTAGGACCAGTCTCAGCACTGGCACAAATGTCCACTCTGACCCAGGAATGAATTGTTTTTCCATGTCAAGATATCATTGTGCATCATGCTCATCAATTATCTGTAAATGAGATATCAAGATAATGCTTGAAGTTTTTTAAACCCTTGCTCAACATCCCGTCTGACTGATGACAAAGTGATTTCATTTTAGAGGTTGTAGGTCAAAGTAATTAGGTTTATCCCTTACCCCCCTTAGGGATTTTATAAGGCAGTAGAAGCATTTTTCTTGCTTTTTTAACTTATTTTGTTGGTTTACTTTGTAAAAATGTCCACCTTGGCTTGAGGAACTGATTTGATGTTAGACATTGTAGATCAAGGTCACTGGGCCTCATGTTTATCACTTTCTTAGGCTCTTTTCATACTAGATAAGTTTTACTATCATGACAGCAGTGGTGCGTGCATATTTTCATTTGGAAAGCATGATATAAAATATGAGTTTTCAGTCTGCAAACACGAAACACGTATAGTTTACAGTCATATGCCGTAAGACAGCAGAGCCACAACAGTGTGTCATCATCACTGTGAAGTGCCTGAAGGCAATGTAATGAGAGAGATGTGAATAAACACAAAGTGAGCATACAGTCAACATCCCAGTATTATTAGACATAACATTGGAGATGAAGACGGAGCTCCTGTTCTCACCTCTACCTCCCTTCCTCACTGTGTCCGATGAGCTGACTGTCCTATGATACCGCTGGCAGGAGTCATTTAAGACATTTTAAGTGGCTGTGGGACTAGCAGTGGCTAGTAACGCAAGGTTAAAGGCTATGCTAGAATACAGAATTACAATGCCTCTTTCTCTGTAATGTTGGCCAGGACCTTTTACGCCAGCGCCCACCAGTTAGCCCAGACAGACATTTTACCCACAGAGCATTACCCATGGGTCGATGGGTCACTTTCGCCATGGAGACCACCTCTGAGCGTGAGTCCACCAGTACCAGTATGATGGGACCAGGTGTTTGTATCAGCTTCTGCAAGTTTGGATCTCTGAGAGACAAGCTGACCCAGGACCAGCTAGTGGAGCACACAATCGACCGCAATCTTTGGGAAAAGCTGTTTACGCCTCTCCCACTCTGCGGCATCGCATCCACAGCTCTTTCGGCATTGCAGCAAGCAGATCCTGACATGGCCCTCTCCCACTCTGCCCCATTGATGCAGACAGTGGCCCCGACTGCTCTGCTCCCCGACCCGACCTCGCCTCACAGTGTCTTGGAGGTGAACATCAGGAGATGTCAGGTCATGGCACGCCGGCCTTTACTGTGGTTCTTGCTCTCACCCCATGTGCGCACAGGCCTGCCCAGCCACAAGACAGAGATTCAGTCGCTGTGGTAAGCTAAACCATTTCTCCAAAGTGTGCCACTCTTCACCTGTCCCCACCAACCCTAAGCTCTCCTAAACCCGCTGAAGACTGGGATCATTTAGTATGTCTATTATTCACCTTGGATCTCCAGCCTGGTGGTTGCGAAGAAGAAGATGGGTTGCCTGGGCTTTTGTTTCAACCTTAGGCAGGTGCAACTGCTGTTGACAGCTGAGGATCTATCTGCCAAGTATCATTGTTCCATGGTCTTTTCCAAACCCAACCTTCGCCAGGGCTACCTGCAGGTTCCCCTACACCCAGACAGCCACAACCTGACTGCCTTTGTGACACACATGGGGGTCCTCTGCTACACGGCATCCTTGGTGTGGTCATATACCTGGACAATATCATGGTGCAAGATGACCTTTTCAGGGTGCTTCTTATCGTGGCCTTACACTGATTGGGAATAGTGTGTCTTTGCAGCACCGGTCATCAAGGTTTATGGGGTTCTGCTTGACCTCCGGCGGCCTGAACCAACTTCACTTGAATGTCAAGGCTGTTCTCCGCCTACCTGATCCCTCCCGCCCAGCCCAGCTATTGTCCTTGTTGGAATGAGGAAGCAGTAGCTTTTCACTGTAGGTCACACCTACACATTCACAAAAACATTAGTTTTTGGGTGACTGTTAAAAGTTGTCCGTTTGTATTAGTTAGCACATTCACCTGTCTTTCATTCCATCTGTGCATCACTTACTAAGGCCCCATCCACACGAAGCCAAACCGAGGTCTAAACGCTTAAGTTTTTTGCTGAATCTGCGTATCATCCATACAAAGACGGCGTTTTAGGGGGTCTGTAAACGATCATTTTTGAAACCAGGTTCCAGAGTGGAAAGATTTTGAAATGCCGTATACGCAGCTCCGTGATTACTGGCTCTCCGCAAGTTTTCAGATACGCTGATGTCATAGTTTCATATCTTCATTGACACGCAGCCGCCACACACAGCAACGACAATGGCGGCTTATGTGAAGCATATGTGCTGATGAAGCTAGTGACCCTACTATCCCTGTCAGCAAAATCTCCTTCTTCTCAATCACCACCAAGTTGAACAAGTATCAAGGACACATTACGGCACTTTAAGATCACTTTATCACAATCTCTGTTTACGACTTTTACCGCAAGTGCGCATACCCACTGTTTTATCCTCTATATCTGCTTGTTTCCGTCATATCGTTACAGCGCCCCTAGAGGTGTGGCATGTGTTTTACAGTGTTTTGATGCGAATCGAGTGCATTCATATAGATGCACACATTTTCTGAGACGCCTTCATCTTTATGACGATCGTTTTGGAAACTGTTAAGCGTTTTGTCTTTGTGTGGATGGGGCCTCAGTCTTTGGAGCAACTTGCTGTTTTCAGTCTTGCTCAAGGAAACACAATCATGTCACAATTGGAGCTGGACTCAAGCTCTGACCCTCCAATTGAATACAGAGGGCACTACAAGGCTAAGCCGCCAACATCCCAGAATTATAAATTTTGTACATATCATTGAGTATAGAGTTTGTATCTTTCTATTGCTTTTATTAGATTTTCTTGTAGATCTCAAATGCATCCAGATACACACATTCTTGACTAGCTTAAAGCAAAGTAGATGGAGATGTGTGTGTGCCTTTAGATAGAAGATTACAGCTGTATGGTGTGAATATACAGCCCAGAGTGTTAGAGATGGAAGCACCTGATCCAGCATCAAGGGCTCAACACACTTGACCCTGCAGCACTACAATCTAGCAATCCCTGTTCAACCCCGAGGCCGTCTGTGTGGTTTTGTGTGTGTGTTTGTGTGTGTTTGGGGGATGGTGTTGAGAAAAGAGAGAGAACATTTGGAACAAGAGTAGTGTGTTATGTTCTCTGCTGCTGAGCCCCATGGGAGGAAACGGTGCCGTGTAGCCAGACAGATTCCTCCCCTGGATAACAAGGACATTCACTGCTGCTGAATATCCACACCACAATCATATCAGTCACACAATCAGTGTGCCCTTGGTTGAGGACACATACACCCACGCACACACAGACATACACATGGACAGATGTACATGGTGTAATAAAACACAACAAGGTGAGGGTGAGGTGTTACACCCACATTAACGCTGCTAATCGGGTGGGATCATTATTATTTTTGGATGAGGATCATTCATAACAGTCAGAGTAAAAAGCTGCTTGATTCATCAGCTGAGTGCATTTGTTATTTACACACAGACACACACTGAGGGGATGTTAGCATGATCCATTAAGAGCAGAGCAATGTCACCAAGCATGTTCAGTTTATTAGAGGAGGAGCAAGGGCACGTCAAAGAAGAGGTGTTGGAGATAAGTGTTTGTGTTTCAAGTGTGTACATGTGTGTAGGGGCAGGGTTTAGGGAGGGGTGAGGGGGTCTGTGCGTTTTGACAAACCATGCTGTTAAAGATATAATAGCGGCATAATCACCGCCCCGGGCCGTCATTCTTCAGGATAATGGCCTGCTTATTCATTGGGGATGGCTTATGACTCCTTGCTGATATTTTTTTTTCTTCATTTCAGATTTTTTTTTTTCAATGGTTTCTCTCCCATCTGCTGCCACATTGTTTTGTATTCCTAAAAATTCTCATATATTTAATTAGGCTGAGATTTTTGTTGTTCCTGTATTTGACCTTTATCCCATCTCAGTCTTGATACTTTTGCCTTGGCCTTTTTTACCCTTTTCTGAAACTGGATCATCAACATGAACACTGTTAATAAAATCTTACAGTAATTTCATTGTAAATTAGTGGCTGATAATTGCGATAATTTAATTATAGCGTAGGTTTTTCACTGTAACATGTAAACAATTGAGAGTCAGCTGTGTTTTCATGGCATCCAGTACTTTATAGCTGTGAAACTACTGAAAAGTGCCATAAAATCACAGTTAACTGTATAATACTGTGATTTTACAACACTTAATTTTATTTTATTTTGGCCCAGATAAACACTAGGCATAACATAATGACCTCCTGCCACCCTGACTGCGGCTCCATGGACCCATTCACAACAGACTGACGCCCTGTGTATTCTGATACCCTCTCTATCAGAACCAGCATTAGCTTATTCAGAAATCTGTGCAACAGCTTGTCTGTTGGATCGGACTACACAGGTCAGCCTTTGTTCCCCATTAGGTCTTGGCTGCCCATGACCATGTCGCCGGTTCACCTCTGTTTCTTCCTTAGACCATTTTTGATAGATACTGCACTACAGTCTACTCCTCACAAGAGCTGCAGTTCTGTAGATTATCTGACCCTGACATCAAGCCATCACAGTTTATTGGCTGTCAAACTTGCTCAAATTGATACGCTTGCCAGTCTCTCCTGCTTCTAACATGTCAACTTCGTGAAGAAAATGTTCCCTTGCTATTGATTTACAACCACACACACACAAACAGGTGCCACGTTAAATTGTCATTGTTATTCACTTCAGCTGTCAAAAGTTGTGTGAAATCGCAGTGAAGTGTAAAGCCACCTACACACCGAACGCGACTTGGTGACCTCGGCGACCACCCTCCATCTAAAGTCAATGTACAGCCACGATGGCCAGGGCTAACCCTCCCGCGATGTGGCACTCGCAATCAAGGCGACCATGCCAGAAATATTAGAAAAGAGTTAGATAAGCTCAGGTCCATTTACCATGTAAAATTACAGTATGTGACAGGATTCTGCTGGCAAAACAAAATGTTTATGTTTGATATTAAAAGTTTCCAGTACAAAATTTTCAAATCCCCATGCTAAACAATTCATGGAAAGTTTCTGGAATTTTTCAAGAAATTTTTCTCTCCTTTCCAACCCTTGCCAGTACCAATGGAGTTTTTTAGAGTTATTAGGGGATTATTATATTGTGCTTATAACAGTGTGTGTCCCCAAGTTCTTTCTCTCTAATTCATGCAGGACTAATATAAATGAATTCATTGATGCAGTGAAATTTAAATACAGCCTGCTTCATTTGTGGTTTTTCATTGGATAGTCTGATTATGTGGCATATTTCTTCAAAAGTTGCAGCAAAAGTTGAAATGTTTGAAGGCAATTTTTCACTTACAATAAAAGACGGAGGTGAATACAAGAAAAAATATTGCTGCTGTTTAATTTCCTCCGCCAAGGAGGTTATGTTTTCGGGAGAGTTTGTTTGTCTGTCCGTCCGTCTGTCTGTGAACAAAATAACTCAAAAAGTAATGGATGGATTTTGATGAAATTTTTAGGAAATGTTCAGCATGGGAAAAGGAAGAACTGATTCAATTTTGGTGTTGATCCGGATCAGCGTCTGGATCCGCCATGACGGAAAATGTGATTTTTGTGAATAACTACTGAACTAAAGTAGATATCATTATGAATCCATTGCTAATGGTATGTTTTCATGGTCAAGGAATCTAAATATTTAGATGAAATAAAGGTAGGACTAATATTTACGGTGAAAATCACAACATGGGTGATGACTTTGGCGCTGGCGGGGGTCTGCGCTCTCTGAGTGTTTTTCTAGTTTTTACTTTCAACTAGCTTTACCAAAAAGTAGTTCAACAGCTTGTACACGATATGCTTGATTGGATACATTTTGATGGGTGAAACCATTGATTTGAGTCAGTTAAAACAAAATTAAAATAAGTATCAAGCACAAATGAAGAGGTCTCCATTTATAAATAAATCCAAGCACTGTTTTTATTTGTGATTATTTTACAACAACACTAGGTAAAGTCTACATTGTCAGGGAGGAAACAACACTGCTGACGGTCCGCTCGCTCTTCTGTTCCTCCTCCTCCATCAAACATTTATCTACAGAACCACTGGACCGAGGGTCTGACAGACAGTGAGGGGGAAACAGCATCAAGAGAACAACAACAACAGAACTCAAATAGAGTCAGGACAAAGAGGGCGAGGGTCAGTCACTAACCTGGAATACTCTGTTTTTATTTTACTTTTCTGTTTGGGCTGCAGAAAATCCAGAAATTGACTGTTTTCCCGAAGTCCAGACTGGTTCTATTGGGTTAAGAAAGTGAATATGTTTGAATATTAACAGACCCATGTATTATTTCACAAACAAATCAGAAGAGGAGAGTAGACGGGGCAGCCGGTGAGCTCAGTAAATACATCTTACAATCTAAATGAATTTGATCAATTATACAACATAATAGGAACTTTACAATAACCTTACAAGTAAACATTAATAGATAGACTTTTTTGTATTTTACATAACTGAAATAATGTGCATTCTTTTCATATCGGCTCCCAGATCATGTGAACTGAACACATCAGTAACGTGTGACTCTCAACAGCAAGTGCTCGCAGTCTAGACATTCAATAAAAGGCTGCATGTTTCCTCGAGAGCAGAAGGCCAGAAAATATGGGACACAGAACTGTTTAGCTCATTTGTTGCTCAAATTTTAAGCACATTTTAAAAAAGGTTTCAGAGTTATTCCAGTTCTGATCACTCTCATGGAGCGTTTCAATGCACAGGCCTTGAGGGATTTATAAATTTGCTCTTAAATGGTATTCATGTCCATAATTGCGTCTGCCCCGGCTCCCTTAGCCTGGGGCAAAATGTAATTAAAAGCTTTGAGAATTTACTCACTGAAATCATTTCCTCATTACCAGGCCAGCCTTTTGTGCAAAGCGGCATAATACCGGCCATTAAACTGGCAAATTAGTCACTTTTAATTAGGCTACTGAGGACGACATGGCTTGAAGTTTATTTTTATTTATGTGCTGTTGTGTAGTACATGCTATGTACACGACTGCTGCTTAATTGAAATGCAGATGATGCTGAGACAGAGGTGGTCTTTTCTAGGGCTGGGCAGCATTCAGAGTTTTTAAGACACATTAACACATTTCCCGATAAGATACACCAAAGGACAAGATCATCTATATCAATAAAAGTTACATTATTTTAGAATGAAAACATTGATACAGGCCGAATGTTCTGTATAAGTTTGTTTACAGTAAGAACCACGACGGTGATGTGCTTACTGACCACAAACTAATCCGTCTAAAATGTTTGGTCTAATAGCGGAATTATCACTTTCAATTTGGATTATCTTTTTTAATAGTGAAATGTAAGTAAAACCAATACCTGTTTGATACCAGTGTAACAAAAAAAAAAAAAAATGATCATAAGATACTGGTTGGCAAGCTTCCACACACTAGGGTTGAGTGACAGCAAAATAAGGACTTGGCATGACACAGATAAAGTTGATTTTTATGTGCATCTATTTCTCACTCCATGTTTTGTCGTTATTTTGGTCGTAAAACCAGTCCAAACCAAATCTAACCCCCCTCCCATGTTCTTCATCTCATGCTGTGTCCAGCTTCAATTCTTTTCAGGTCAAATTTTACAAATAAACTTGTTTCTTGATAATATTCTACCATGATCATCAACCATTTCTGACCATGTCAGAAGTTACATTTAATTGCTAAGATCACCCCATGATTCGATCTTGAGCTGAACTCAGCTGAGCATTTAAAAGAAAAACATGTAGCAAAACATTCCTCACAAAGAGCAGAGAAAGTAACTCATCAGCTCACTGTGAAATACATCAGTGTAAACAGCTGCACATCTATGCCATTACAAGACCCTTAATCTGGACCCAGCATTGACATCAGCAAGGCCATGGATGGGGTTCTGCTGAATACACTCACAGGAGGTCTGCATTATTAAGAATCTGCCACGGTGGTGTCATCTGCAGCATGGCCGTGCACACAGGAGACACACAGACTCTGCATGCACAGCAATTAGTGACAACAGAATGACTAACACTGATTATTAGTTATAGAAAGTGATAAATCTGGAGGCCTTCTAGTCACATGACCACAGTGCACATCTCGCAATGTCACAACTGCGTATGCACACATTGCAGTGGTTTCTGTTCCAATGTGTAATGTAGGTGATTGTTAATATACCCTTGCAGTCATCAAAACTGATATATAAACGTGATTGAGGCAAAGTATTACATATTATGAGAACATTTTATTCTTAGGTAAAGAAACTTTGTACTTCTTCGCTAAAGTAAAATGTAATCAATGCTTTGCAAAATTAATGGTATCAGACAGGTATTGATAATTTCCTTTTTACTAGTATCAGATCACTAACCGTAATTTTAGTATTGTGAAAACCATAGTTTTATTTATTTAGAGAAATTATATATATATATCAAAATAAATTTTTGCTCCAGATTGCCCAGCCCTAGTCACTCTGTTCTTTGTTCTATTGTGTTTTTTTCCTTCGCCCAGGCTAAAGAGCCAAAATCCTTCAAAAGTGCCTCCTTTATTCACATTGTTCTTGTAAACATTGTCTTTTAAAGTAAGTTCCTCCATCATCAGGCTGGTTGAATGTTGTTTTTAAAGAAACTCCAGCTGCTTTTTCTTTCAGGAAACAGTCAGGGAAATGTTCAGATCTCACATTATGCTTCGATGTTGTGGGCTTTTACTTGTTTTCTGTTTCCATGTGATGTTTTTGAGCTACACAACTGTGGTCTGTGATGAAAAGCTGGAGTTCTGGGGGTCCTGCATGTTGAGTGTTTCAGACATTCTGAAGTCCTGCGCCCGTGCTCATGTACAGTTCAGTCTGTTGTGCCTAAAGAGCAATGACGGTCACACATACACGCTGAATGAGATGATGTGTTGGTCGAGTCTTTAAACTTTCTGTGATGGTCATTCATCAGGCTCTCAGTTAGACATGCTGTCCAGTCCCAGTGAAGCCGCATGCTGTTTGGCCCGCATACGCAGGTTCTCGATGCTGGTCGTCTTGTTGTTGTGGCTGCTGAGGCTGCCAGCAGCCGACGCCTGCAGCAGTGGGCTGTTCCACACTTGCTGAGCATGATGGGAAAGGGACTGGTAGTAGGACTGGCAGGGCAGTGAGCCCAGCGGTGCAGGGGGCATGTTGACATTCATGCCCAGGTAGGGGAGGGATGACGGGGCAGCGAGGTCGAAGGCGGGGTAGTGCACTAGGTTGTTGGTGGCGGCCATGTGCTGACGGAACTGCTCCTGCAGGCGGAAGAGGCTGAGGGGGGAGGAGGAGTACGAGTGGCTCTGGGAGAGAGGAGCACTGCTGGTCAGGCCGCTGCTGGAAGAGGAGGAGGAGGGGGTCACAGAGGGGGAGACCAGAGGGGAGTCTAGACGGACAGAAGGAAATATATGAATGTTATTTGGATAGAAATGTTTACAAAATGAAATATGCCAAGAGACAAGTAATGACAAAGGCAGAAGATCCACCATCTTTGTTTTGAAATCCTTTCTTCATATTCGGCCTTAGATTTTTGAGTGATGTTTGAGGTTTTAAAATCGTTTTTTGAAAATCTGATAATTTTATGACATTGAGTTCCAGATATAAAACTGTAACTTAAAAAACGTATTTTACATGTAATCTGTCAGACGATTCAGATACAATATCTATTTAATGAGGAATTTGCTCTATTTTTGTAGCCTAATGAAAACTAATAACTCCAGTATACTGTCCAAACTACACACATATGTAGGAGCACTTTGGTACAGCATTAAAACAAGGCATACCCAACACAAGATGACTTTAACCTCAATTTTCTGTGATGGTACCGAAACAGCCATCAATTTCACTGATAAATATATTGTTTAATATCAAAGTTTAACCAATGCATCAGTGCACCCCCAGTCATCTTTATAATAGGGTTAAGAATGATGAACTGCATTGACTTCCTTTAAGAAACATGTACTTGTTACAGTAGCTACATTCAGAGATTCAGATTTGGACAACTTGATTTATCCCAAACAGCTAATTCAGCTTACAGCTACCATAAACAATAATAAAAAAACACAATCACAACATTCATGCTTTCTCATTCAGGAGTCAGAGGCTCAGCAGACCAACTAGGTCACCTGTGAACAAAAGCTTCACATCAATGATAACAAGTTCTTATTGACCTATGTCCACAAAATGAAGTGATACAACATATCCGAGCCAGAAAGAGAGGAAAAAACACACAGTATGAGAAAACTATGCTCAATATGTTTACATGTTCCTCATTTTAAAGTTACTTTTCAGCTGTGAGTATGCACAAAGGGGCACTGCCAGGAGCTGTGAGGCACAGAAAGGCGTCACTGCTGATTATGCAGCCCTCTACACACTCTGCTTAACTGATCTGCAAAAACAGATGCTGTTATTTCTTGCTGTGGTATTCCGTTCAATAATTATGAAAATACAAACTAAAAAGAATTGTAATTAGTTATAAGTTACACAAAAGATTAATTAAACTAAGTACTATAAGCAGCCAGTGTAAATAATGTCAAAATCAGTACAGTGCTCTTGATTTTCAATTTTGTAGCTCAGTGGTTCCTAAACTTTTCACAGCCTGTACCCCTTCCGACACTTGACCTCCAGCCATGTACCCCCAACTCTCATGCACTTATAACACCGAGAAAAATAAATGTTTAAGCCTGCCGCACTCCGACCTCCCACATTTTACATGCATGACTTACAAATAAAACCTATTAAAGTGAATTATTTCTGACTAAATAGATTGATTTACCAGCAATGTCAGTGGGCAACACCAGTCCACTTTTGAAAAAGAAATGTACATTTCTGAAACATTTTCATTAATGAACTTAAAGTTTTAATTAAAAGGCTGTCTGACTGAACTTACTGTATGTTATTTTAAGAATTTTAGATAATTCAGGACAGATTTCCCTCTCCAAGATGCCTCAGCCTCTCTGTCAACACTTCAGGCCTTTATCAAAGCTGACAGTACAAACATTTATCAGTTTGAGCCTGAACTACTGAAACAACTGTTTAGACCTGACAGTTTTTCACGTACCCCCTACATCACTTCGCGTACCCCAGTTTGGGAACCACTGTTGTAGTTCAATCACAGATTTCAATTCCTTGTTACTATAAATACATTTGACTTTCAAACTTGTTACATTCAGTGCATGTTATATTTGAAAATGTCACTGTCATTCAGGTAAACACTTTAATTCGCAGCTACACTATAAGGACTTGTCTAGTCCATATAGATTTTAACATGATGGCTGCCTGTTATCTTTTGCAATAAAAAGGAAAAACAGGAATGTAACCTTTTATTAGCAACAAGAATGTTGCCTCCTAGGACAAAAGGAAAATGAGTTGATACAGGAAAAATGATTTTACTAATATTACTGTATTTCTTAAGGCCCCTTTTAGTCATGAGTCTGTTTAACGGTTCTACTCCTGTCCCTCCACAGTCCCTCTGGTAAAACAGAACATATAAGCTAACTTCCACTGCACGCTTTGACCAAGTCAACACTTGATGCTCACACCTCAGCACTAGCCTGGTACTCTGTTGATAACAAATATAAAAGCTGTGGATATCAGAGGTTTAATGGCAGAGACTGGTGCTCTCAAGAGTTTGTCAACTGCATTTCACTGGACAGAATTGGAGACTGTTTTAACCTCATTATCAGAGTAGCTTTAATGTTGTGGCTGTTTCCAGGTAAGCACGCTGAAGCGACTGTTCCAGATAACAGAGCTGATGAAAGCGTGAGTTCTCACCTGGTTTAGGGCTGAGTCTTTTACAAACTGGAGAGACGTCCCCTGGTGTCACCACCCTCTCACACTTCATCTCCTCCCTCTGACATTTACTCTCATCTTCTTTATCCGTGGCGTTATCCTCTGTTGCCGACTCGCTGCCGGAGTGTTCCGCCGACGTGACGTTCAGCTCCATGTCCAGAGGAACAGGACGGACAACGGGACCCTCGACCTCCACAGAAGATGAGGAGGAGGAAGAGGATGACGGAGGGAGCTGTGTATCAGGAAGGATAGTCGTAGAGGCAGGAGTTTCTTCTTTCTCGCTACCTGCTCCACCTTCACCTGATGCCTCCTTCTGCTTCTGGAGCTGCTCCTTCTGGAGGCTGCGCTGCTTCTTACGAAACTTGGCTCTGCGGTTTTTGAACCAAACCTGAAGGCCAAGGAAGAAGAGGTGAGTTAGAGGGAGCGTGGGATAAAGAGATGACTGACAGTGAAGGAAATCTCTCGAGGAATCGACATTATATGATTAGTACCTATCGGGCTTTAAACGGCACATGTGAACTAGGGCTGGGTATTGATTCAGATTTTCTGGGTCGATTCGATTCGATATTACAAGGTCTCAAATCGACTCAATTCACGATTCAATTCAATATTTATTCAGTCTGGGATATCTTAGTTAAAATAGTGCTGTAAATTTAAAAAGTGACCTTTTGACCTGGTACATCATTAAAAATAGTTTTAACATGAAGAACTAAACCCAAAAAAGTTACATTAATGATATGCATTAATGCATTTTCTGCATATTACTTGTTTTTTGTCCAACTCGTATTTTCCTTTGTACTTGTTAAATCTAAAATACTGTACATCCAAACATCAGCTTTTAAACTTGCCAGTGGTGCCCGTATAGTGCTTCCACCATGTTTGTTTGCAGTAACATCTCATGAGATCTTGTTCAGTAGAAAGCAACGCTAAACGCTGATCACACGAGGCTAGCAGAGTTGATACCACAGGCTGATCCTCTGCACATCCAAAGAAGAAAAAACTACCCAAGTTAAAAAATCGATCTTTGGATTTTGTGGATTGATTATGAACCAGTTAAAGGAAAATCGATTTAAATCGATTAAATCTATTTTTCTAGCCCAGCCCTAATGTAAACCCATAAATACTTCAGGACACTAAAACACAAATCCTTCTTTTTCCCCATTAACAACTTAACATTGCGTCATATTCATAAAGTGTGTACACATATTCAGAGCAACTGTGGAGGAGCTTATTACCTCCGCCAAGGAGGTTATGTTTTTGGGAGAGTTTGTCTGTCTGTGAACAAAATAACTCAAAAAGTTATGGATGGATTTTGATGAAATTTTCAGGAAATGTTCAACATGGGAAAAGAAAGAAGTGATTCAATTTTAGTGTGGATCCACATCAGCGTCTGGCCACCATGACGAAAAATGTGATTTTGGTGAATAACTACTGAACTAAAATAGATATCATTATGAATCCAATTGCTCATGGTATGTTTTCATGGTCAAGGAATCTAAATATTTCAATGTAATAAAGGTAGGATTAATATTTATGGTGAAAATCACAATATGGGGGAGGACTGTAGTGCTGGCGGAGGTCTGCGCTCTCCGAGTGCTGTTCTAGTCTATAAAGTGTGATTTAAAAATATATGCACAATCAGCTACCATTCAATGAAGATAAACAGACAAGAAGGGGTTGTTGTGATACTAAAAAGCATTTGTGAAAAAGGGAAAAAGGCTAGTGTTCCCTTTTTTTCTGTTGCTGACCTTTAATATCAAAAGTTCAGAGAACAAAAAAATAACCCTAACCCTAAAGCATTTTTTATCTTTAATTTATACATTTGAGTTCTGACATATGCAGGAGCACATCAGAGCATTCTTATATTCAACACAAAGAGTTGAAACAAAATGCTAAACCAGTCCATCTTGAAATGTCAGACAAAATCGTAAGAAAATAAGGATTATACTTAAAGTGCATAAATATGAAAACTCTTTGTAAACCCTTCTCCAGATCTCCCGGGTTGATAAATTATAAACCACGCTTTCTCATCAAACAGTTTTCTCAGTTTTTCAACTCCTACTGACGCCAAACCAGTATGAGTGTGCACAGGAGTCTTAAACTTCACACCAGAAACAATAATATAATAATAACTGATGTTTACAACGGGGATTGAAATATCAACTTAAACATCACACATGTAAACACAAGTAATACTGGAAATGCAAGGAATGAAACTGAGATAACTGCATACAGCAAACTAAAACTTTACTCAAATGTAAATAGAAGTATCTATCCATGAATTTACTCAAGTAAAAGTAAAGCATTTTCAGTTAAAACAAAAGTACAGATACTCAAAGTACAGATTATTTTCAGATCACTTCTCTGCTGTGTGAAAAGGAAAACAGCTGGGGTGTAATGAGTCAGCCACTTATTTGTTCATATTAGTTCAGTGTCAGCTTCTATCCATATAAATATGCACTGATATACAAGACAAAATTTAACAGACATCATCGAAGAGGTATTTTGTCCACTGAGTCATAGTTTTTATAAGCAGATTTTAAGTAATGAAAAAAAAGGGTG
Source organism: Scarus forsteni (assembly GCA_036419115.1). NCBI lineage: Eukaryota > Metazoa > Chordata > Actinopteri > Labriformes > Labridae > Scarus > Scarus forsteni. The sequence goes on from JAZDUH010000271.1 coordinate 4,462,723, forward strand.
CCGAATGTATCAATACCTATCAAAAGTTTTCTCGAAGTATTAGGTCTCTTGATTATATTTCTAAACATTGTGACATACTGTCAGGTCTGAACTGCCTTAAGGTCACCCTCTTTCTGATCCATATTTATTATTGAGGGTCATGTTTCAGTTTTGATACAGTGATAGTAAACTTGGTATGAATATCGATGTTGAAATTTGGTATTGTGACATCTGTATACAAATCTGGTATGTTTGGCTTACCTTTTTTTTTTTTTTTTTTAACTCTGGTGCAATGGTAAATGAACCTCACTGAAATACATCACAAATAAGTAGTCAAGGAAAAGGTTAAGCACTGGTTGACGTTATCTCCACCCTGATGTAACTTATGTGTAGACTTCCTTGGAAGCATGTAAACCTTTAATAGGATGATGCATTTATTCAAGGTGAAATCATTGTGCAAAAACTCAAGTAATAAAATTGAGTCAAAATATTCGCTGTACCATTTTAAACCCACATATCCGCTCAGGTCACCTTTTATTCAACCGTCCCCACACCCATAAACATTTTCCTCTTCACGACTTTCGACACTTTTCTCACCTGCACGCGGGCCTCGGGCAGGTTGGTGCACATGGCCAGCCGCTCCCTCATCACCACATCCGGGTAGTGTGTCTTCTGGAAAGTCTTCTCGAGCGCTTCCAGCTGCTGTGCGGTGAACGCGGTGCGGCTGCGGCGCTGTTTGCGGTGCTGGGAGCCGTAACGAGCCTCCAGGATGATGTCTTGAAATGCGCAGCCGTTTGGAAAGGAAAACACACACGGAGGGTTTATTTTACTGCGCACGCTCAGACCATTACAACTGCTTAGGCACTGAATGTGCTCATATGTTTGTGTGAGCGTGCACTCAATTACCAGCGAGTCTCTCTGCGAGGGTGAGCGCATGCACGGAGGGCCGGTAGTCGGGCGCGTGCTGCGCCTGTTGCGCGGCCTGCTGGTGCAGGTTGTACATGGCGCTGAGGGAGTTCATGGCGTGCAGGGAGTAGCCGTTCACCCCGTAGTGCTGCATGATGGGAGGTCAGAACCTGCGGACAGGTGGAGAGGATGGTCAGAGCACGGAGTGCTGTGGGGGGCCCGTGACTGACAGGGACTCCTCAGTCCAACAGAGGTATTTTTTTAGGGTTGTCCTTGACTTTTAATTCAAAAAAGAACAAAAAATTAAAGCATTGTCCAGGCATTTTTGTATTGATAAAAAAAGAAAAAAAGTTTGTTAGCTGCCACAAATGGCCAAAATTTAAGAAACAGTCTTGCATTTTACCGTCTCCAAAATACTGTATGTATTTATTTTAAATGTCATTTGCATGCTCTTATTTCTTAACAGAAATAGCTGCATTAACCAATTACATACATCTCAAGAGCGACATGATTCTTCAAGAGACATTTAGAAGGGTAAATGAAGAAGTGACCTCAAAACATAATGATATTTTTAAGCTTTTGATTTTTTAGATAATCATTGCATTTTGCACAATGGAGGTGTGGTGTAAACCAAGGGGGCCACAATCCAAGAAATGGAGGTTGCAAAAAGCTTTTCAAAAACAAAGAAAATCAAACATGAATTTAAGTGGAAAAATTACTTATTGGTGAGTATACAAAAAACTGATTCAGTTTGATTTAGAACCATCAAAGTTTGAAAAGAATAAAGATGAAATTAGAGTAATGTGTGATAATTCTCTAAAATTTTGTTTCCCAAATGACAGCGTTCATATATTCGAGGGTCTTCTTGTGCTTTGGGTCGCCAGTCTTTGGTATTACATTTTTGGGGTAAACCTTTTCAGGCTGTTTAGGGACCCAACCTCTCATTTTTTTACAGGGTCCCTGGTCAGAGTGAAAAACACAGACAGATATGCTCCTGTATTTTATCAGAGGCACAAAACCTTTTCTAGCTGCTTCCTTTAGACACTTTTGAAAAATGTTTTTGTTTGTTTGTTTGTTTAAAACAGAAAAACAATGCAAACAAACAATCTTTTTATGGTCACTGTTAAACCCCTGAAAGACTGAAACGCACGAGCTGTCAACATGTCAGCAGGCCCTCGTGCTCAGAGGCCAATAGATTTAAGTGTGCACGCTCAAACAAAAGTGTTATCCATTAACATCCAATTATCACCCTGTTCAATCCATTAATTATACAAAAGGCTTTTAATTGGGGTAATTATGACTCGTTGCCATAATGAACTGTGACGGATGCTTTATTCATGAATTTATTCTCGACGTTCCTGATCCCGCAGAAGCCAAATCCCCTCTGAAAATACTGCTGTGACAGATCAGGGCGGTGATGAAATGTGTTGGAAAATGAAATAAGGAGATTTGTTCTGGGTGTCAATGGCCAAAAAAAGCTGCAAATGGATATCAGGATTATTTATAATCAGGTATTATTACCTAAATTATGCCTCAAGAGAATTAATCGGAAGGAGCTGACAGAAAATCTGTTGCAGCCTCAGCACAAGGCCTTAAATTTGGTGTAATATATTTTTATCTTATTTAATCTTATTTATTAAGTGGCAGGACTTTGAACACTTTCATTTATTTTTTCTGTCACGTGTTGATGCACAGTTCACACTTATGTCTAAAAAAAACAGCATTTGTACTTTTGCCTATAATAGCAAGTTGCTCAGAATTTATATTTTATTATTTGTGTTGCTGTTGTTACAGAAATTGTCTGATTATTCTGTTTAAGTCGAAAGTTGACAACTCTGCTGTCAATTCAGTTTTTGGAAACATACCATCTTTTGTTGTTTTAGCCCACCTATATTACCCAAAAACCTATTATTGCTCTACTTAATGTTGAAGGACTTGAGATTTATCACGGTCATCACTTGGAGTAGATTCAGTTTTATTAATTATAATAGTTTTGATAGAGAAAATGTAACAGTTATCATGCAGATAATTATCAACAAGCAGATGGTAGTAACAGGCCTGTTCAGTCAGTGCATTTATAAAAAGCAGTAACTACTACTATGCCTACTAAAATTAGTAATAATATTTGTATTAGTATCATGATAACGTGAATGATAATTATTATTATGAGCTGTTAAAATCGTTTGAAAACAGATTGGGTAGTCTATTTCTAAAGGCAGCATGTTTCTCTGCTCTTTCAGTGTCTAGCTGCGACTATGGACGCGTGTGTGGAAGCGCGTGCTTATATGTACCTGTGCACGCGCGATGCCCGCAGTGCCCGTTCCCAGCCTATTAAGTGTCCGCGCAGGCTGATGAATGTGATCAGAGGTCGGTGGGGAATAGTTTAATTCGCCGGGACAGAAGGTGCTTCGCTAAACATTTACTTTACTCCCCCAAGTATTTGAGTTGAATGGTCTCCCCCCTCACTCCCCCACATCGACCCCTCCCCTCCCCTCGTGCACCTCTCTGGCGGCCTCTTATCCCATCGCCCCGGGGCAACGTTTTGGCTGAGATGTATGGCTTCTCCGCGGGTAAAAATATGCATGTTGATCCCCATTTGGCTCCCCGTCTAATGGAAGTGCAAATAGGTTTCGACTGCGAGGCCCTCCATTTATCATCACCGCTGACACGGACGGACGTACAGCGGGACCCACCGGCTGCTGAGGGCTACCTCCACCTGCGTGTGCGTGCGTGTGGGCGCGCGCTTAAGCAGGTGTACATGCGTGCGAGGAGCCAAACCACCTATTTTCTCCCTTTGCCTTTTGTTTTAGGTGAAGTATTTCTGAAGAAACATTTTAATTTTCATGAAAAGTCTGAAATTATTTCAAAGGGCCCACTGCTGAAAGAAACAGACCAAGAGGAAATATAATAAAGAGGCAATTTCATACCTGTTGCTACGTGTTTTTATTATAAAAGTTATTTTGTTTTAATGAGTTTGTATAAGAAGCATCCACATTATTCAAAATAACAGAAGTATTCTTTTATAAGCCTCAAGGCAAAATCCGAATTAAGACATTTCGACATCATGATGGGCTCACATGTTCTTATTTACTGATTAACTTGTTTTTTATTTTAGTAAAGATAATCCTGATGTTTTAAGTAAGTTCGAAATCGTAAGCTTTAACTTTGAAAATTTAATCGTTGTACATTTTAATGATATTATTTTTTTAATAACTATGAATTTCCAATTACTTTAGTATTTTGATTAATCAAAAGTATGACACAAAACTGTACTGACAGATAGGTGTGTTACCATTTACCTCTCTTACCTTCAAAAACAAGTTGACAATTTATTCAACTGAGGCAGTTTAAAGGTGATTAGTGCAAAATCTAACTCTTGAAAACAAGTAATGACTCATTGTGATCGTATAGGACTTACATTACTGTTGCAGTGGTATCAAACAGTTACAAATATTCAATGAAAAATAGTGTATTCAAGTAAAAGTTACAGTTACATTGGCTATTTTGTGCAGTTTTCTTAGCTCAAAAAGAACAACAGCTGGAGTGTTACAAGCTTAGAATAAATGCAAAATCATTTGACTAAGGAGGATTCAATAAAACCACAGATCTGTAAAGAGAAGAAGCCTATCAGTGGAAACATAAACTTTGAGTCATAATTTCATTCATAAGCACATTAAAACAGACAAATGAATTTAGAGTGCCTTCTTTGTGAGTGACCATTTTGCCCTGATTGATTATTAATAACCAAAACTTTATCAAAAATGTGTTTTTACAGCTATTGTTATGGAATGTCTATTCACAAATGTGACCAACCTTTAGAGACATCTTCTGATTCATTAGCCATCAGGTATGTATTTTGGAATCAAGATAATTAATACAAAACTTTGTTTCATAACTGAAATTGAAACTGATTAGTTCAACTTTTAATTTTATTATTTACTCAGTCCAGAGATGTAAATGAAATTGATTACAATATACCTTCCAAAAAATGAATGAACAGATTTCATAAGAAGTAAAAGTTCACAGCAGAGCTACATCACTGAAGTTTCTGGGTACATGTAATTTCCACAAAATTTAGTTTTGTTGTTTTTGTCCCCGATGGAGCAAAGTGTCAGAGCAGTCAACTTTGTGAAGATTTTTGCTGAAGATTAATTTTATTCTAAGGTATTTCCATAACTGTTGTTGGACTTAGTTTTTTCATCGGTTTGTATTTATTTGCTTGTTTACTTTTGCGCTTTTTATTGCATTTCTATATATTTTACACACTGTATTAAATTGTTTGCATGTACTGCACTTAAAATCTGGTTTTAATGGGTGCTTAATTAATTAATGAGTTAGTATTATTCTATTGCCACTATCACTATTTCAATTCGGCGTTTAACTTCATTTTGTCTTATTTGATTATTGCATTTTATTGTAACACGTGTTTTATTTTTAATTTTTATTTGTATTCTTTTTTTTTATATATATAGGTTTTTTTTTTTTTTTTGCATCTTCCTGCACCACTTGAATATGACGGACCTCGCATGTCTCCCACTTTTTAGCCTTTCTTCCTCGCGCATCACGCTTTTTTAACCCTTTTTGTGAACAGGTAAACTTTGCTATTGAGCCTGCAGCCTGCCTCTCCGTGATTACCAGCTTTACCCACACATCCTCTGGTTCTCGCCTGGATCCTCCGTCCCCATATCAAATGCAGCACAATAGCTCATCACAGCGAGCCTGTCAGCGCTCTTATTGTCATTCATAAGCCCGTGTGTGCGCTCCAGGCTGCGGGCCCTCCTGGCTGCCCTGCTCAATGCTTCGATTATCAAACCGTCATTATGTAAATGGGCATGTACAGTGCAGCTCTTTGATCCGGCTAAATGAGGAAAAATGTTATTTGCTGAAGGCCCCCAGGGGCCACGAGTCAGGCTGACGGTTTGCTGTGTCACTGACTGAGAGCTGTCAGGGGAGAGGGGCCAGGCTGTGAGGGTTACTCTGGGCTTTTAGTGTGAAAGTCTGAATTAAAAGGCGATAAAGAGAGTGAAGGGGAAAATGTTTGTTACCTGATGTGGAGGCCACGTTAGGGTTTTACAAGGACTGCTTCAGTGTTTTTGTCTACCATGAAACGAGGTATCAAATTACGTCTAGTGTAAAATAAAACGCAATAGGGTGGGCGTACTATGTCCAACAATTTAGGAAAAAATTACAAAGTATAGGTGGAAATGTTTACAAGTGTTATGTTAGTAGTAGCCCAATTCTTAAAGCTGTAACTGAAAAAAATCCTGAATGATTGTATATGGCAGAAAATAAAGGAAATGTTTTACCTAACTTAATGGTCCGCTTTATTTCAGACCCAAATCATGCTATTAAATAATAAGAAAATAATGAGAAAAAAAATCATCCATCAAAATAGCTTGAAATTTTGTCTTCTCTGTTATGATTTATGTTTTACTCATGATAACTATAGTTTAGTTTACAGGATCCGCATTAGCACTTGGCTATATTCTTTCTGCTAAACAGCTTTACAATGTGACAGTGGCAGTAAGTCTTCAACATCAAATCAACATGGTACAATAAATGAAGTATGCAATATGATATGGTACATAAAACACACCATTATGACACTTACAGTACTACATGGCAAAACATTTCACTAAAACAGCCTGAGTAGCTTGGATCAGAAATATAATAACAACCAGCGCTACGAAGTCCATTATATTTTAAATGTTGATTAATTTTGTTATTAAAATTAACATTATTATTTTAATCATTATTCTACTTAAATTGATCAGTTACCTTCGTCATTGTATCATTACGCATTCCTACATATTATACCATATGCTATTGCTATCATTTATGTTGTTGTTATGTACACTATTTATACAATCAAATTAGTCATAAATTATTTGAATCTTTGTTCATCTGTATTTTTCCAGTGTTGCTTTCGTGAGTTTTCCTTTGACTCCATTGGTTCACACACATAATCGCAAAAAAAGTTTGGACTGAATTTTCTGTGACAATGCTGAGACTCCAAAAACAGATGGTGTTGTTGTTATTTTGTTTTGATTAAAACAGCCACATATCAAATTGTTTAATAATGTATAAAGCTGTTTGAATTATTTCAATTCAGCAAAAAGTCTACTCACTTTTTTTAGTTGTGCCCAAAAACATATACACGGTAGCAGCTCATGTTAAGAAGAAAAATCCAACCTTCACTGTTCATTTTGAATAAAATTAACATGACATATAACACATATATTTACGCCATTAACTTCACCTCTTAAAGATGCTGGTATTTTTAAACAACATTTAAATAATGCACAGTCCAGTTCATTTAAAACGCCATCTTAGACTGGCACAATATGTCAAATGAGTGTCATTTTATCTTAACATAGAGAGATTTGTAAGTGTTTACCTCTCGTTTGGTCCTTCGTGTCCTCTGCTCCTCAGTCTCGGAGTTGTTGAACTTCTCTCGGTCTTAGTTTGTGTATCTTCTCCTCAGCCCAGCATGAGCTGTCTCCTCCTCTCTCTGTCCGTCGGGCAGGAAAACAAACCAGGTTAAATCAAAGTCCTCCAGTCTGCGGCTTCACTTCAGCTCCGTCCTTCAGCTCGCGCTCCACCTGCTCTCCTCTGCTCTCTGCGTCTTGCGCACGAGTGGGAAACCGCCATCTGCTGGAGCGCGAGAGCCCTGTGGAGGGATTTTAACGGGAGCTTCGCGGGGGTCACGCTGCCTTGTTATTGGCTCCTCGGGCTGTCAATCAAGTTAATAAGATAACAAATCGTCCAGCGGTGGATTCAGCGCTCTGACTCCGAGTTACTTTCAAATATGATCAATTTAAGCACATTATGGACGCTTAATCCACCCATCTCTCTGCACACTTATTCTTCATTTATTTATATTTACTCCCTCATATTAACATATTCTAAATAATATATTTTGAATTTTAAAAAATGTAGAATTAACTGGTTCATACGAGGCCAACAGTAGATTTAAGTATGCCTTTGAGACGAAAAGATTTTTTTCATTTCATGCCAAAAATAGATCAAACTTTTTAAGATCAAAATTTAAAGTACATTTCCAAAAACTAGGCTACATTAGCTCCATTATAAAATAAAGGCATGTCAGAACCTTGTAATAAGCCATGGAAGAAGCATTGTCGGTATATTTAGACTTTAGCGTTTTATTAAAACGAAAAAAGAAAAGATGTGCGTTTTCTTGTTTTTTCTTTCAGATTTGTTTGATGGTTAAAATGCTCTCGAGGTTTTGGATCTGGTGGCCTGCGTCTTCTGGAAGAAAAGGAACCAACCTTTAGTTTGTTTGCTTTTCGGCTTTCCCCTCTGCCATGAAGCAGAAAGAGGGACTTTGGAGAGATGGCTAATAGATGCCAGGGTGCTGCCTTTAGACTCTCTCCCGGCCTGGAAGGATTTGGGATGGGATAGGGAAGACAAGACGCCATCTCAGCCTCCAAAAACCCCTGTCTTAAAATGACTGCGGGTAAGAGGATTAGGGCAATAATGCCCTTCTCTTCTTGAAGGGGTTTTTAGAGCAGATTTCTTCTCCCGGAGCAAAACCGTTTAGGTGGGGAATTAAGGGCAGCGCAAAGTAGCCTTTTAATGTAAAGCTGCATATTTTGTTGGGAGATTCTTTGGGGAAATGTTTGGCCTGTGACGCAGGTTTATTTTGACCACGTTTTCCATATTTGCAAAAGACAATAGGTTGCATGTGGAACTTTTATGTTTATGCGTCTTTACGCACGGCTTCATCCAAATACGCAGGTCTTACACAGTAGGTGTGTTGTGGAAAGCCGTCAAAAGGTTGAGAATGTTGGACTTTTTCGATCTTTTTTTCTGATTGTGTTTGCGGTACAGAGAAGGGCTGTGAAGGTAATGGGAGATAAGACGAAATAAAGTTTTTTTTAATGTTTAATTGTAATATTTAGTACAAGAGCGTCTTGGACGTATTTAAATGTACACGTAATAGTACTAACGTCGTTTTACTTTGATCTACATGAAAAATATCTTGACATCAACCATTTTAAAAGCATAGAGATTGTTTGATAAATTATGCCAATATATAAGCATTAATTGAACAATAACGCTATCGTGACGGGTGCCAAAAGGGTTGCAAGAAATGAAAAGAAACGTATTTTTTTCAGCTAACTCCCTCACTTAGATTTAGCTTTGGGTTTATAACAATAATTTTGAGTGAGATAATATTATCTATTCAAGTAGGACCAATTGTGACGCCTTTATTAATTCGCATCTTGTCATTTGTTTAACGTGATGCGATAGCTAAATAATTTGGTAAAACCTTGCAAAAATAATCTCGTTCACGCATCCCATTTTCAATTAAACTTTTATTTTGATGTTGTTATTATTATTAATATGAATATAATTAATTGTCCGGTTTAATGGACGTTCTAAGATTGTCTTCTTCTTGGTGCGTCATTCCTGTTTTAATCCGTTTCCTTTCCAAACACCTTAAACTTTTCCACGCGCTCTTCAAAGTGTCTTTTTCTCTTGCATGAAAAAATCTCGTGTGCCTCTCTTCTTTCTGCTCCTATCACTCTCTTTTCTCTCTCTCTCTCTCTCTCTCTCTCTCCGAGGTCTGAGAAAGAAAGAGGATTAACTTGTGAACCAATGGAAATAAGAACTTAAACGGGAGGTAAATCTGGCCACTGTCTCTTTGTGAGGACCGTCTCTAAAGCAATTAAAGCGAGAAAGAGTTTCTTCTCAGCGCCTCTCCACCTAAAGCTCCTTAGAGAGACTAGAGCTGTCCAGCGCGTCTGAGGGGCTTAAAAACGCCCAAAAAAGTGCTCCCATTACCCCTGTACCCGGCCAGGCAGGATGAATAGAAGGTGAAGGAACAATGACCTCCACCTGATAAACAATTCAACATTTGAAAGTGTTAATTGTGGTCTTTTTCCAACTGGAATTCAACCTTTAATGGTGACTTTGCTTTAAAATTATCTTCTGGACCACATTTGATCATTGTAAAAAAAAAAAAGACCCACATGACCACATAGATAGATAGATAGATAGATAGATAGATAGATAGATAGATAGATAGATAGATAGATAGATAGATAGATAGATAGATAGATAGATATCTGTACTTCTGGTAAATTTACTTTGATTTACAATCACTGCTACCAGTTTTGTCGTCTTCTTATAATGATTTAATATATCCGAGTCTAAACATTAATGTAATATACTTCATTGGTAAAATATTGGTAGTTACATAACACGTTTATAAACTTCTTACCTAATAAAAAATTGTATGAAAAAGGTTAAGAAAGGTTAATAAAAGTAGAAAGCACAAAAGATTCAATTCCAAAATTTTGATTGAAATGTTTCTGATAGAATTTTTGACATTTATCATTTTAATGCAGGAGTTGAATTCAATCATTCATTCATTCATTTAATCATTTTATCCCAGGGATGGGCATTTTGGTTAACAAGAGGGCCTCATTACTTTCAGCCTTACAGCAAGACTTTCATATTTTTGGGCATTGTAAGATATTGTAGCACCTTTAATGCAATTAACAGTCCATTTAAGGAATTGTGCATTGCTTGCTTTTTCATGTTTTGTTGAGTATTACCTCAAAATGTTTAATGAAAATAAAGCAGCAGATCATATTACAAGCTTTCTCTTCTAAGTCAGTAGCATGTATCAGGCATCATAGATTATTGTATGAAGCCTGTTTTGATTTTCATAGTCTAAAGCACTTGATCCTATTGCATGGTTTGGTATCAGCAACAGGATTTCATTTTGCGCACAATATTTTTTTTTACATTTCCCACTGTTATTTTCGTTCTTTAGTTATCTTTTCTTAATTGACATGGGGGCTGTATGGAGTAGGGTAGCTGTACAGAGGCCCTAAGGCCTTCAATTGCCAACATCTGTTCTAAACTACTAAACTAAACTGTTAGACCATGATAAGCAATGCTACACTTGCTACACTACGATGTCATACTACACTACACCACACTATGTTAGACTCTTTTAATGTGGCATCACTTTGGTCCTAATAACGTAAGCAATCATTAGTATGAACCTTTTAAATGCTGACTGTACAGTATTATGTGTTACCTTCCCTTATTTTACAGTAGAATACTGTACTATGCTGTCGTATCCTTGAATATGCAGTATACTATGCTAGCATATGCTTCACTGTACTATACAATGTAGCTCTAATATACCACACTCTACGCTGTACAACTACTGTACTGTACTATCTTGGCTGTAGTATTTCACATTTCATTGTACACTATTCTATAATACTTCATGTTACACTCTTCTTAAATACTATGCTGTATTATTTAATACTATACCATTATATTGTCCTGCTATATCACTTGGTACTATACTGTACTATACTGAACTGATGCAATACTATCCTATACTCTCTTTCTAACTACACTAATCAATACTATAGTATTCAATGCCGTACAATACTGTTATAAACTATGCTTAATCCTTCCTTACTACACTGTATTATATTAAACAAGACTAGCACTCCTCTTTACTAAGCTAAGATTTTTCAATGTATTCTACGCAATTTTATTCTATTTTTTTGCTATGCTTTACTATGATATTATTGTTCAATGCTATATCTTTCTGTACAATACTGTTCTAAACTAAATAGTTCTATGCTATGCTACACTTTGTCACACCTTTCTTTGCCATACTAATCTATACTATACTATGCAGGCTTTACCACATTGTTACATACAATGACAGTACCATGCTTTTCCATTTTATTCTACTCCTAAACGAACTATGCTATACTATGTCACTCTCTTCTTCACTACACTATGCTGTACTATTATATACTATGCTCACTAATTCCATCCAACACTGTGTTAAGCCATACTATGCTATGCTATGCAGATATATACTGTGTAACATTGGTCTTTACTTTTCTATTCTACGCTATGATATTTTTATACTATGCTTCATTTTTCCATACTACATGGTACTATACTAAGCCATACAATGCAATGCCAGACTATACTATACCAAAAATCTCGACGTTGTATTACACCGTGCTGCACTATACTAAACAGCACCATACTAGACTATATATCACAGCTCTTAAACTCACTGTACCTCACTGTACTGCACTGTTCTATACTGAATTACACTTCCTTCACAACACATTAAAATCATTTCCATTCTTTCTCTGCTTTTATGGCATTTTTTAACTTCCATGTTGAAAATTGAAAAAAAAAATCTTTCATTTTAAATATGTATAGTTTTATTACAAACAAACAAAATGAATCCAAAGAAAAAACTTGACTCAGGACGGTATTTCTGTGTCTACCTTGTTTGTGTAATCGAATGTGGTCCTACAATATTATTCTTTGGCACCTGGAACAAAAATTGCCTAATGCTGGCTTATTGATTTCCTGTCACTCATACTTCTTTGTTGTTTTCCTTTTCTCCCCACATTCACACTGACATTTAAAAGAACTTTCTTTAACCTGCTTTTGATTGGAGCAAAACAACAAAAAGATCTTTAATGCTGTGATTTCTGCTCTCTAATAGCTAATTAATACTCTTAATGATGTTTCTGCAACTTCATGAATACATTAGGTCTGCAATCCAGCAGGCCTCAGCCTCCCCGCCTCCATTCAAGGGTATTTCAGCATCTGTTCATCCCACAGCAATTAATCATTTTGATGTGTAGTTTAAAATCGACTTCTTGCAGGAGACCCCTTCTTGACAAGAATAACAAAGCAATTTGCCAGGAGCCACCTTCTTAGACGTGTTATTAGCAGCACTTTCACAGCAAGACCCTGCTCGTATTTATTTATTTTTTAAAAGGAGCCAATGTTAGATAAATGAATTTAAGCGGAAGGCGATAAGTTTGCGGTTTTATTGTCAGCACCACGCCTCTGAATCCTCCTGAAATCCCTTTTTATTGGTGACACGATCTCAGGATCTCCTCGGCAAATCCCTCCTCTCAAAGTTTTCAACCTGTCAGTTTCCTCTAAAAAGCTGCATAATTCCCCCTCTCTCACTCCACTCCCTCCTCTCTTTCTTCTTGCCCTCTTTTCTCCCTTGTCTCAGTCCTTTCTGTCTCATTTCTTTTCCTTGCCTTCTCTCCTCTTTCGCTCTCTCTCTCTCTCTGGCCCGGATCCCTCTGCACAAGGGGCCCCATTGTGTAGTCCTAATCCAGAGGCAACACAGCTTTAGGGACATGCAGGGATAAAAGGCCCATTAAGCCCACAACTTTATGGGGGCAAATCTCTCCCTAATCCTTCGCTTTATCTAAACAAAAGCCCCTCTGCCTTAATCCACCTATGTGTTAGGAGAAAAAGTGAGGAAAAACTGGAGAGAAGTGGCAGAGAAGAAGAGAAAAGAAAAAAATCTCACACACTGTAGGATTGAACTTTAGCAGAGATCATAGAGCGAGGGTCAAAGTTTCCTCATGGAGCCGAGCTGTTCTGAGGCTTTCACCTGCAGGGACAAACTTTCACATGTGTTAACTAACTGACACATTGAACGTGATCCTCTGCCTTCTATAGGTCATAATTATTCTCACCAATCACTGCAGAAATATCACCAAATGTCAGACATTTGGATGTGCAAAGTGGTGTAGGAACAAGTCCAAAAATGTGGAAGTATGTTAGCATTTGAGCACTTGTGGTTTCCACAGCTGATTGTATGTTTATTAGAAAAAATTTAGGATAAATCCCTAATGAAAGCAAATTCTGAAAGGTTTCCCTTTGCAACCTAAAATGCATCCGATATTGCCTTTAAAAGGGTGGTTGCTAACATACTGCTAACATGGACAACAAAAACATTGAACATATATAAATCTGCTCAGCCCAGTTTACAGAAAATGCATCAGGAGGTGAGCAGAAAATGGTGTACACACAAAACATTTTAGACCTGGAGGACACTTTACGACAGACGAATGCCTTGAACTATCCCCAAATGAGAACAAATAACTATCCCACATATCTAATGCCATACTATCATTCAGATCTCCTTCAGACAATGATCATAAAACTAAAGGGGAAGAAGCACTTGGTTTTGTGATCTCAACAGCTTTATGGGAGAAAAAAAAAACACAAGACAATGCCTTATCCATTTCAAAATTTTACTATGGCTTCAATATTCTATATTCAAAATTCTATATATTCAGGGATGTCACCAATGTGTGACAAATGCCAGATATCAGTAGCCAGTCTCCTTCTTAGCTTTGTACTATGTCCAAAGCTTCAGGGCTTTTTGAATGATTCATGTTTTCTAATAAAATCTGAAGTTTAAACCTAAAATTTGAGCCAGAGCCTATGCTTATCATCCTAAGTAGATCTAGATTGTCCTTGGGTCTGAAAACATATGAAACTTTGTCTCCTTTTGGTTGGGTATAGCAAAAATGGGATGGATATTAATGGGCTGGATAAGTAATGCTGCTCCTACATCCAAGATGTGGCTTGATGACCTTATTAACGCTATCCTCTCTTCTTGAAGAGAATAAAATGCACCTTAGTAAATAAAGTAACACTATTTTCAGAACCTGGATCCCTCTGCTAACAAGCTTTACATCTCAAAACTCAAATTATCAAATTTACAAGTGCTCTCTTTTCTTTGTTTTTTGTTGTTGTGTGTTTTGTTTCTTATTGTTTGTTTTTGTGTCCGTTGTGTATATCTACAGTATCTATCCATATCTATCCTTCTATCCCTCTATCCATCCATCCAAGTCCCTCTAACTGTCTGTCTGTCAATATTTTAACCAGGAAATATATAATAAATATAAAGTCAATCATTAAGAAAGCAGCTCCAATAAGAGGAGGGGGTGCTTAAATACCTTCTGATAATGTAGACTCAGGCCTGCTCTACTAGATTCAAATTAAAGAAATGGAGTTCATAAGGCCAAATCTTAACCGCGCTGACAAAGCTAAAGCTCCTGTGTGGAGTCTGAATCCCTTCACTTCCTCTAAAACATCTGTCTTTACCACACAAAATCCCCCTGTATCTTCTCCACAGTGGACCATCACTCTCTAATCTGAAGCTGCTTTAACAGACTGAGAGGTTCAGCCTGATGATTTTACTCTGAGCTCTGAGGGAGAGGTGCTGACAGGATGAAACCTTATGCAACATGAGTAAATATCGACACTGAAAATACGATGTTAGACTGTTTAATGTGGCACATTATCCACTGTGAATTAATTAATTGACCTTTTCCCCCTTTTTCTCTTTAAATATAATTTTTTAATACAGTTTAATAATAGAATGTCAAAGTAATCTACTTTTGTTTTCTTTCACTTTCATCCAGCACTTCTTATGTTAGCTTAAATCAACAATCTCAATAGAATGATGGTTTTCGTCTGAGCTCTGTGGGATAGATGCTGTCTAAAGACTGTATTAAACATGGACACAGACCTTGTGATGTCATCACTGAGCCCAAATGGCACTTTAAAGCCATACTGAAAATGGTATCCAAGGGCTTGTTCCAAGACATAATTTACACCTCTGTGATGTTTTGCCTCTACTGTGAACGCTGCAGAGGGGTTATTAAGGGACAAGTTGACCACCCCTCAGTTCTGTCTCTGGAGGTAGTATCAGAGGCAAAGTAGAGACAAGATGGGGACATGCAGAGCCAGCAGGGAACGTATCACCACGTAAATGTATGTGAGACATTGATGAAAACTATGGGTTTTAGGACCCTTGGCCCTTGCAGAGCCCTCTGATTTAAATAATAGAACTCAAAATGTCATTTACTAGACTCTCACTTAAGGTATGTTTACATACCATAATAGCGGAGAATCCTTCCACATACACCGCTCCTTGGATGAAAATCTTCTTCACTCTACGTTTGTTGTGTTTGGATCACAAATTCTATGGCTAGGGAAGTGAGGAACAAGATATTCATCCTCTTTCAAGCTTCCTGGGTATGATCTTACTTTAGTTTGTCAGTGTTTTCACTAACTGCATGAGAATAACTATTAGCTCTTAATTTAAGTCAGTGTAGAGCAGTAATTTTATTAAACAAGCTGCAATGTGCAGCTTTACATTGCAGCTCTATTGCCAAGTTGTGTTTGGTGTGAATGCACCTTGAGAAGTAAACAAACACCAGCTTAAGCTGTTCACCATTTAACACAAGGGTCCACCCTGCATCCATTAACATCTAATTCCATGTCCTGTGTTTCCTTCAGTAAACCGTACATTAAGTTTGCTGGAGAAACAGACATGTAGTGCTTTATTTTGGCGAGTGGTTGACTCAAAGTCTTGTCAATGGACAGTTCACTCTGAGCCAAATTTAGTTTCTTCCTCTGTGTTAAATGTGAAAGTAATTTATTTCACTTATGGCAGTTAATTAAGGTGCTGCCATCTCCACCATTTTGGACGAATTAAGGCCCTTTGTAAATAGAGACTCTGTCACCTGGAACGTAAAGGTTCTTCCTTCGTTTTTAAAAGCAATCTGCATTTACATGGATACGCCAGACCAACTGTAACACTGTAGTGTGCATGCCAGTCCAGTAGATGGCAGTGTAGGTTTGCAGAGAAACAGCGCTGCTACAACAAATGTAGGAAGAAGAAAACCTTTTCACAAACAACAATGGCAAGTGAACAAAGACACAGGAGTTTCTTGTCTGGACAGCAAATCTGACGGGACAACAGATCTGTCTGGATGGTTTTGTCTGGATAACAAACCAAGCATGATAAGCAGCACACAAGTTACTCGGTAGATGGCCGTAGCTGTTGTTGTTCCTGGTATGCATGCACAGCCTTCATGTGAATGAGTACTGTGCTCGAAGTAACATCAGCGTTTCACCCTGAAACGCTGACTCCCATTTATATGAAGCCTGGCGGTGTTGCATTTTCAAAAGTTTATTGTTTCAAAAGTTTGCAGATTTAGGCACTCAAGCCACTGTTCCCATGTAAATGGGAGGCAAAACGCAATAAAAACTCTTTGGATTTGGCCGAAACGGGCCTTACGTAAACAGGGCCTAACAAGATCTGCTGTGTGAAAAAGTTCAACAAAACCAAGAAAATCCCTCCAGCACATCTTTGATGTACTCTTTGCTCCTCTTCCATGTTAACACTCAGTGAAGAGGAAAATAGAGACGGGGCATTGAGGCAGAAATGCCTCTTTGTGCAGCTTTGTACAGCATTGGTCATGGGTAGTCAGGACACTTACATATGATTCCATATAATCAGACCAATTTTGCGGCAGACACTTGTTCACATCGTGTTGATTTTCAATGAAAACCAAAATTATAATTTATGTCTTTGATAAATTCTATTGTCATAATAGCTATTTGTCTGCAGCCTTCTTTTGTAAGTTGAACAAATGAAATAAAATTCACAAGTAAGACATTTTCTATGCTTGTTTCAGACATTTAACGGATAAATTAATCAAAAATCCTGTACACTTTGAGACAAGGTAACCAGAAGTACTTAAAGCTAAATCACTTCTGTAATGTAGGACTAATTACTGCCCCATTCTATGGGTGACATAAAAAATTACACCACAAAGTGTGTACAATTTATAACATCAGTGGCTGATGCTAAATGTGTTGAACCCAGCTCAAGTCGTGTTTTTTTCTGCTGTGTAGAAGGGAATGTTTGTATGGATGTTAATGGGGCCACCTTGGATTTAGGCGACAGGCTCAAGTGGACATCTGATGAACTGCACATCCTCTGGCTGGATTTTTTAACAACTCAAAATTGTCATTAGGTGGTAGCATAATGAAAACTGATGTCCTTTAGGTAGTAATAATACAGCTGCAGTTTAAATCTCAGACCTTTTGTGTCCATAATGTTGCATATTTCACTTTTACTCCAACAAAACTTTAAATTTTCCAATCAAAAGTTAAACCTCTGCAGTCTTTAGGGATTAAAACACACAACCCACTGCCTGTTTGTTTACTTACTCTTTTTAAAATTACACTCATAATGTTGCCTTCATTAACACTCTCAATTATCTGCTTCTCTTCGGCTCCATTCCTCCTTAATAGAGCTAACAGGGAGTTAATGAAGCAAATAGTTGGGACAATTTAGTCATTAGAGGCAATTAAGACAATCCAATGCAATCCAACTCAGACCGTGTGACGAGCGCAAGAGAAATTCAGCAACCAGCCATCCAAACCCAGCGCACTCCTCTGCTGAGAGTAAAGAGAGCTTTAGACTGGATTGAAGGAATTTCCCCTCTGGTGGTATCACTGGTAATACTTGAACCATTATAAGGCCGATTCACAGCAGGCTAAAGGCATCTCTTCCTCCATGCAGGGATTACACCTGGCCTCAGGAGGAGGAAAATGTTTCCTAAAGAGGCGAGCAGACGGCGAGGCAGACACAAGGAAGGCAGCCTGGATGCATTCCACCACAATAAAGTATAAATCCTCCTCTTCACAGCGTATTACAGGAATGAACATAAGGGATTGTGTCATTGTTGGCCTATAATCTGGCTTTAAACTCCTTGTTTTACAAATGGTCCTCTTTAAAAAGCTCTTTTCTTTTTTGTTTTGCTTTTTTCCCCTCCTTTTATCCTGTAATAACCTGCTGTTTTCTCATCAGCAGATTTTTTTCAGCATGTGTCAGATGGGGTTTATTGTTGCTATCTATATCTGTAAAATTCCCTGCTAATGTGCAGAAATGCTGTTTAATTACACACAAAGAGGGTAGATCCTCTATTATGTAAAGTCCCTCTTCTTAGGTGCAACAAATTACTATTAGCAATCACAAGAGCTTGGACTTATTTTGAGGGTCACAAAAATAGACCACTCAGCCTGCAACATACATGCCAGGATATTATATATCCAGATGTCTTTGCATGTGTCCTTGCCCTCATAAGCTAGGGGTAATATCCATTTTTTTCTGTTCGCTGAACATCCAGGATGCATGAAATAGCTCCTGATAGAAATCTGCAAACTGACATCTTCTCCTGTGTCTTCTCCCTCTTTTGTATTTTCTGACAAAATGGTTTATGTGAGGTGGAAAAATCCATGCCGTCACCAAAAATAATGGTTGAATTTGACCACAAAACAGCTTCGTCATCAGGAGAAATATATAAAAGCAGCTCTAACAATAAAACTTTTAGATACATATCAAAGGTGAAAGTGTTGGGGGGTTTTTTGTTGTTGGCCTTCTTTTACTATCCATAAATTAAAATTACAAACAAGAACACAAAAGTAATTATGAATGGACAACTAAGTATAGTAATTTAATGACAAATAAAAAACAAAACGTCAAAAAATTGCAAGGACAAATTGGAGAATGCCATGACAACTTTGGAAAAAGAACAACAAACAAACAAACAAAAAACTCCAATGACAATACCAAAAACAAAACACACAAATAAAGAACCCAAAGTGACCCACCAAAAAATCCAAAGCATAAATAATAATAAAAGAAAATACATTACCAAAAAAGCACAAACAAATCCAAAGATAGATAGATATATAGATAGATAGATAGACAGACAGACAGACAGACAGACACATATAAAGGCAAACCACAGAGACAAGCGAAATAAAGACAATGCCAAGTAAGAGAACGTTATAAAAAGCATAGTCTAAAAACACAATTTACAAAAAAAGGAAAAACCAGAAAAGGCCTTCGACCGTGTCGAATGGCATTATCTCTTCTCTGTTCTCAGCAGTTTTGGACTGGGAGACACATTTTGTAAATGGGTGAAGTTGTTGTATTCCAACCCTGTTGCTACTGTTCGGATTAATGGTCAGTCCTCAGCTTACTTCCCCTTGGGGAGGGGGACTAGGCAGGGCTGTCCTCTTTCCCCCTTGCTGTTTGCCGTCATAATAGAGCCCCTGGCTGAAGCTATTAGGAAGTGTCCAAGTATAACTGGAATTGAAGCAGGTGGTAAGGATCACAGAATAGTTTTATATGCTGATGACGTCTTACTTTTTTTGACTAATCCAAAAACATCTATGCCAGCCGTGCTAGACGTACTAAATCAATTTAGCAAATTCTCAGGATACAAAATAAATTTTTCAAAATCTGAAGTTATGCCATTAGGTAGTCCCCATTTTTACAATTCTCACCCTTTTAAATGGTCACCTAAAGGCTTTACTTACCTAGGGATCTCTGTCACTCCTTTGGTGGAGGACATGTACAAGGCCAACTATGAACCCCTATTAAAACGTATTAGGGATGATTTAGATAGATGGATATCCCTTCCTTTATCTATGCTGGGCAGAATTGCCTTACTCAAAATGGTAATCCTCCCAAGGCTCTTGTATCACTTTTAGATGGTGCCTGTTCTACTTAACTCTAAAACAATTAAAGAGATAAATGGTTGGTTTACTAAGTTCATCTGGAATAATAAGAAACCCCGTTTAAAAATGACAAAATTACAGATGCCTATAGAGAAAGGAGGTCTAGCGTTTCCAAATATTAGACTGTATCAGTTAGCAGCCCAACTTCGTTATATAGCTGAATGGATTAAAACTGAGTCAGACTCAACATGGTCTGACCTTGAGTCTTATAATGCAGATAATTTGTTGTCAGCTTTGTTATTTGCACAAGATCTGAAGAAGGCCAAGATAGATTTAAATAAAAATATTATACTCAAAACCACTGTGCAAACCTGGCGTGCAATAAGACAGATGGAGGGCCGATCAAAAACATTGTCTCCTCTGACTCCTATACAAGGCAACATTGATTTCATTCCAGGTTGCTCTGACCAAGGATTTAAAGTTTGGAGAGAAAGGGGGATTTCAACACTGGGACATCTTTTTGACAAAGGGGTAATGCTAACCTTTGAACATTTGTGCCAAAAATATGGTCTCCCTAAAAACCATTTTTTTAGATTCTTACAAATTCGCAGCTATGTTCAGAATCAAAGCAGCTATACCATGAGTTCTCAAAATTCACAGATAGAAACTCTTCTTCTCCACAGTGGCAAAAAATCTATTTTAGGTCAGGGGTACACCAAACTTGTTCTAGCAAGTTCCAGGTCCTCTGAATACCTCGAGAGTTATGGAATAAGGATTTTGGTATTACAATGGATGAAACAAAATGGGCTGAAGTGTGGAAGGTTGCTAAAGAAATCTCCATATGTAATAGGACGAAGGAGGCTCAGTTTAGAATATTGCACCGTTTACAAATTACCCCCCAGTTAAGACATAAAATGAATCCAAAACTAACAGAAATGTGTTCCAAATGTAATATAAAGGTTGGAAATTATAAACACTGTGTGTGGTCATGTGTCCATATTGAAGATTATTGGGGAAAAATTGTTGAAAAGCTTAATCTTATTTTTAATGTTCACCTTGATATTGAACCCCAGACTCTGCTGCTTGGATTACCAAGTCCTCAAATTAAGGGTTTCTTCAAGAGAAGGCTATTTAGTACTCTCACATTTGCTGCTCGAAAGAACATATTATTTAAATGGATTGATAATACTCCTCCCACGATTGCAGGATGGCACAGATTAATCTATAATATCATTCCTATGGAATATCTTACTTTCAGAATCAAATGTAAAACTGAAGATTTTTTTGAGATTTGGACTCCCTTTTTTAGATATGCTGGTAAAAGACTTACAAATGTCATCTTAAAGGGAATGATTGATTGCAACCCGCCAAATGGGCAAAATGTCCGTCCTGGGTAACAGATCTTGGAGGTGTTTAGAGCTTGAGGTTTCCTTTTTTTCTTCTTTTTTTCCCATTTATTTGTATTTATTTTATTGATTATTATTATTATATTATTATTAGCACTATTTTATTTTATTTATTTATTTTTATTATTATTATTATTATTTTTTAGTATTGATTTTTGTAAATGTAACTTTTCTATTGTTTGTTTATCCTGGATTGTTCTAGTGTGTTTAATACTTCTTTTGGTTTTGCCCCTACAATGGATGCTCCTTTGGTACAATCTTATTGCTGGCAGCTGCTTGATGTGGCAAGTCGAGTGCATTTGGTACATGCATATATTTAAGTTGTATAACCCTGTAGTGAATAGTCAAGTTTTTACATTGCATAGCAGGATGTATTTGTATGTTATGCACAGGGGAACAGGTGGGGATGTATTTCTTGTGGCCAAGTTTATTTGTTACTTGTTTGTATGTTGCAGTGTGTTATTTGTTTGTCAATGTTAAAAAGTCAATAAAAAATGTTGTGCCAAAAAAAAAAAAAGGAAAAACAACATATTAGAAAATACAACAGCAAATCAAAAATCACCAATATTTAACAGCTTTTATAGTCAAAAATACTATGGTTGGTTATTCTACTTATTGTGCATCAGTACAAGCCAGAACATAATTTGAATATTTGACTTGCATCAGACTTACCTTCTCTGTATAGTTGTCATAACTTTAGACATTTTAACCAGAGGCTGTTAAAGTTTGGGACAAAGCCATGTGTCGTCATTCGTTGATTATTAAAGAGCCTTTGGAACGTTGTGGATGTTGTAGTAATGGGTACTGACATACTGCACATCAAGTAAGCCAAACTTTAGCTCAACCTACTTTCTGCTGCCAGCCTCAAGTGGACACATAGGGTACTACACTCCTGCCTGGGCCTCAGTTTTTAGCCCCGGAGGCTGACGTTTGATTTAGCATGAAAGTATATGGGAACTGACTTCTGTTTTCTAGTGGCCATTTAACAAACTGCTGGCTTTAGTGTGAACTTGCAACATTTTTTCTTGGGGTCAATATATTTTTTCAAAAGGATCAGAAAATTGTATGATTTTAGATGAGGATTTACTTCTTTTTGTTTAAGTTAGTTAACACGAAAGTCATAAAAAGAATGAACAACAATGCATGTACAGATTTGAAGGGGGGGGGGACTTGAGCAGTAATCAAGTAGTCTTGACTGGCTTTTAAACAAAAGAAGCTCTACATCAATTTCTTATTCAGGGATGTTAAGAGCTGATTGAGCATTTGGTGAAACAAACAACCCTGTCTAATAAGAGATATAAATGGACAAGTTAAGACTTAAATGATTTTAAACTATCAATATGAAGGTTTATTTCCGTTTTGGTCCTTTTTTTCTGTTTAAAAATGAATTCTAACACTATCAGCAACAATTTAACCCTATAATGCCAATTGTATCATATTTGATGCATACTTTTATCATACCTCTGTCTACTCAATATGATCAACAAATTACAAAAAAAAACCCCATCTAAATACGATCAGATAAATGAGAAAAATTTCCTCAAATGGATTATCAGTTGCCAAAAGCACCTAATGTATCAAATGAGAAACGAAAAAAACTATATGTTGAATTTTATGGACATTTTGATTTTTGTAGGATTTTAGCAGAAAGTGAAATAAAAATTTAATCTCCAAAAAATTAGAATTTTCGGGCTATAATCTACAGTCTTGGGCCTTACAGGGTTAAAATAACACTCAAAAAGTTTGCACTCTGTTGGTGTCATTAGTTTCAACCCCAATTGTTTTGCTACTTTAGGCAAATAAAGGCAACTGCTAAGAGCATTAAATGCAAAGAGACCTTGAAATATGCATATCAAAAGTATTAATATGAGTTTTGACACAAAAAGGGAGCATGTAAACATCTAAAAATTCTTTATTCAAGGTATTTCAGTATTTTTATAAGTTTATTTTGAATTAATTAGAGTAATGATAGTGTAGGTATTTCATTATACAACATACACAAGTATGGCCTATCTAATTCCCACCCCTAACATAAAAAGTTCCATCCATTACCTCCTCTTCTAGCTCTTCCTTCCAGAAAATGTGAGCTTAAGTGTCCGTTTAAAGTGTGTCCTCCAATGCTGTTACTGGGGGACATGGTAACTCTTTCACACCCCTTTCAGACTGGCCAAAAAACCTGTTTCGGCTCCTGTCGGCAGTTTGAAAGGGTTTAATTGGCATTTCAACCCGGGCCATTTGACCCTGCAAGTGACACAGGTTTTATATGGCTCGCCTCCAATCAGCTTCAGTGAGAACAACACACCCCGGTCAACCTGCTAATTTTTGAATCACGTTGGCATAACCTGCCCACGGCATGATATGACCCCAGCCCTCTCTGTCTGTAACTTATGTGGTTGTTTGCCATCTCAGCAACAAAATCCATCCACCTTCATATCATCAGTGCCGAGTTTGTACATTTTTTTGCTACTTGATAGTAATTTTTTGCCATTTTGCTAGTTGTCAGTAATGGGCTGTCCATTATTTGAAGAACCTACTTATCTTGACTCTTCTAGCAATTGTTCTTAAAAAGGGTTTTTTAGTTGTTTCTTAATTGTTTTTAATTGTCTTACTCTGTAGCACTTTGAGATTGTGAAAATGTAAAGTGCAATACAAATAAAACACAACACATAACACAAGTACAAGCTGAGGCAGCCCTTCCCAATATTTAATCAAGTAACTTCCCCCTAGTGGACACTCAAGAAACTGCAATTTTTGGCTCCCAGTATTTGGCTTCACTTTTCAGCTCTGCAGTTGCTGTATGCAGATGCCACATCCACTTCTTGGTCAGGCATGGATCATGTGGATTTACACTAAAACTGTCTGTTCAGAGCAGGACTGAAATAGAAGAGTTAATCTGAAAGGATTTTAAGGCAAGTTATCTCAAAAATAAGTTCTGGGGACATCGAGGAATAGTATAAACTTGTTGAAAAAGACTCAAACATATGACTTCTAACAGTGCAGTAAAATCATCCTATTTTAGAATTTTCTGATTTTGTTAGTCTGAAGAGAAATGGTATTATATTGATTGCTAAATATTATGTTTCGTTAACAAGCCCTGGACTTTTTTTGTAAATTAACCTCAACTTTTAGATAGTAAAAAAAAGTGGCTGAAGTTAAAATGCATTTTCATTTAAGCTAAAATCCAAAATAACTGCAAAATGAACATTGATCACAAGCAAATGCTCACATTGGGAGTACTCTGTGGTTATGATTCTGTGGCTTTGTTGACTGAAAAGAATTGATTCAGCAAAAGGAGAATCCTTTGGACCACAGTTAATGTTTTCTTCTCTGTTTTGTCCATTTAACAAACTGTAAGGTACTTGTTTCATCTCCTTAGATTCCTTCTCCTTGTTTGAGTATCAGGCCCTGTCGCTCCCTCCTCCTCCCCCTTATCCTCCTCTTCTCTCCATCGCCTCTGAAAGAAACCTGCTGGGCCCAACTGTCTGTGTAACAAGCGGGGCAGGACAGTCACAGTGGGGTGTACCATTGTGCATGTCAGTATGTTTACACTTGTGTTGGGCGTTTATTGAGGGCATTTAGTGCTTTTTTTAAGGACTCCCCACATGAAAACATACTTTAGGCCCATTTGTTGTCTCCGCCTTAACTTACCTCAAACACACACACACACACACACACACACACACACGTTCCTCGTCTCAGTGATCCTCCAGCGCTCCTCCCCAGCAGGAAGCAGAGGGAGGAGGTGGGGCAGGAGGCTAATGGATACGTTTGTTTACCTATTTGTCCTTGACATGATCAATTGATCAGCTGGCTAATTCACTGCCACCATGGGCTCATTACATTTCCATTTAAATTGCAAATGGATTTCTACAAGGCTTCATCTTGCATTTCCATTTCCACTGTGTGTGTGTGTGTGTGTGTGTGTGTGTGTGTGGCATGGATGTACAGTAGAAGTGTGTGTGCACAACATAATGCCCTCGCCTGCACTCATTTGTTTATGTATGACTGTTTCACAGTCATTTAAATCAAAAGTGAAAACTCACCGGTCTTTGTCTTCCTTAATTTACAGGTTATTTGCAGAACAACAGGTGTAAGTATCTGTATCATAAGGTTTGTGTCAATCATGAAATGGCTGTTGTCAAGTCCTCAAATAAACACACAGTCCCCTGAGAGCAGTGTGGGCTAATACTTGGGCAGAAAAGGCTTGTGATTATGTGTCGCTGGGAAGATTACAGTGAACGATTACTGATGTGGAGTTAAAACAGCAGGGAATGAACGGCCAAATTGAGCAGCAGCAGGAGATCGACATTATCAAAGATGAGCTTCTGGTGAAACCGTTAGTGCTGCAGAGCTGGACTGAATTCATTAAACTGCATTTGGGACATTAAACACTGGGCAAAAGGTACTCTCACTTACCTTTTATTTATTTATGTGTGTATTAATTCATTTTTTTGTCAGTTTTGGGGGCTGTAGTCTAACATTTGGTTAATTGCAGTAATCAAATCTCGTGTTAAATGTATGTATGTAGAAGTTAGATACTACTCTCAAGTTTTACACATACCGTTTATGCCAACTTTAGGATAGTCGCAGCTTGACTGGACTATGTAACACAAGTAGGCCTATACATATATACAGTATGTCCCAGTATACATAGACCTGGGAAAATTCAGTACTTAGAGTGGCATGTGTGCTACTTGTACATAAGATGTTAAAATGTGTCCTTTAAGTTTGCTATGATGGACCTTCTTCCTATCATCCTTGTAACACAAAGAGATATTTTGTTTCCTGCCATGTGCGCATGGGCACACTTTGGCCAAGAAGAACGTGGGATACTCAGAAGAAAGTTAGCAAACATTTGGAGAGGAGAATGAAAAGGTATGTTTTCCTTTACATCATTTTTAAACACTTAGCTGTTATCTGTTACAGTACTACTTAACAGCAGCACATTAACATAGCTAATGTTAGCGTGTGTTTGATCAGCTTCTCAGCCAACTTTCTCCCCGGTATCTCCTGTCTGGAAAGCGGGTCTGGTCCACCCCTCTGGTCGTGAATTTGCAGCCTTTCTCTCTTGCAGTTTTTTTTCAGGATTTTGCATGCAGCATTTCTCTTTCATTTTTAGGTCAGGTTCCAGAGAAGATAAATCTGTCAGAAAAAAACATACCAATCTACCAGGCTATTGTTAGCTGTTGTTAGCACGCCCTGCGTTGTTGTTGTTCACAAGTATCACATGAAGAATGTGATTATCACTATGGCAGCATTTTTGTTAATAGAAGTCTAACAATACTATGTATACAGCTGATCTAGAGCGACACACCCCAGTCAGAAGTGCAAATAAAGTGATTATTACAGGAGCTAAATAACTGTTCACACTAGAGGCATCCATCTTCGATTGTCAACTCGGGGGTGGCGAGGTTTCACCAAGTTCCCAGTAGGAAATTCTGACTTCGGGGACGTTACAGTTGCAGTTTCCTACTCGGAACTCGGAAATTCCTACTTCTGTAATGTATCTCTTTCTAGTTACGTAGCGGTAGTTTTTGATGTGTGACAAGCAATTTTTGGAAAACTTAGTATGGCAGTTTTGTAGCCGGCTATAAATCGCTACTTACAGCCCGGTGCTCTAAGACGTGTCCGAATAATATAAATTTGCTCAAGTTTTAGTTGTCTTGTTCCAGAGTATCCAGGTCAGTCCAGCCCTGTCCGACCCGCAAAGCTAAGGAATAGCATTTATAGATAACCTATTTTGATGCTATAAAACTCACCTTAAAGTGTGTATTTCGATCAGGTATATATCTAAAAGTGAGACTTTTTTGTAATTACCTAGAAACTCCTCACAGTCCCTTTAAGTACACTGCAGAGCAACAGAGCAATTTTCCCCAAAACATTTTTTTTATATTTTTGAGGACAGAAAAAGCACACCTGATTTTGTGGGGTTTTTTTCTGAAAATAATCAGATAAACAGATTGACAGACAAATGAAGAAATATGTGAATGACAGGTTCTTTACTTTGACATCCCATGGGATTCATTTGTTTCAGTAGCTTGTTTGGCCATAATGGGCTTTATATGATGACTCCTCACCCCTGTCAGATTGTAGCATGATCCAAGCAAACACTCACATTCATCAACATCCAACACACATATACACACATACGAATACACACATACACACATTTAGCTTCGATCAATGGTCATAAATTTGATCCCTGACAAGTCTGACACTTGCACCCACGAGGCCTTTGGTCACTCGGTTTCTCTTGACCACTCCTTACGCAACACACACTCACCCAAACACACACAGACAAGCTCTTTCCCCCTCTTACTTTTCCTTCCCCTGGCACACTTGTCAAGGACCTCGTTGACCCATGACCCCGCCCCACTTGGCTCAGTTATTGATTTTTTCCTGCGACCCTCTCAATCTGGGATGAAGAAGGGTGGGAACGGGAGAATTAGTCGCCATAGTCAGGTATAACGGAGGGGATGCCGAGGATGAGGGGGAGCGATCAATGCGTGCTGATGGCTGAGCTTACAGCAGCAGAAACAACAGTCGGCCGTTGAGAAAATCAAAAGAGCTGGAGGTGAACTGATGGGGGAGAGAGGGGACACAGAACAGGCTTGTCTGTTGGTTTTTGGAAAACAAAATACTTACAGGGTGTCATTTTGTCTGCTTGTTTTAGCATTGGTTGCTAGTTTGTGTTATCAGTTTTGCTCTTTCACACCAAAGGATGTCCATCTGAAGATGAGTTTATGGGGATCCACAAAAGTTTTATATGTTATGGGCATATCGTCTACCACAATGGCTAGATTGTTTTAGAGCAGATGACTGACAAAACTTGCAGATGATGTGCAGTGAAAACAGCACCTGTGTCCAGTCACACACCTGAGCTTTTGTTATTGTCCTTGCAATGAGATAAACTTAATTGGTTGTTTTTATCCATCCTGTCAAGTCTCCCTTCTCTGGTTCTGTGCTGGTAGCATGGTGTGATGTCATCAGGTTACCAAAATGCCAGTTTGTGGATGCTAGTACATTATGAAAAAAATTCTCCTTTGAGCAATACTGGTATTTGCAATCCATTAATTTTAACACTTGCAATTAATGGATTGATAGATACCAAAAACATCTATCTTGTGCTTTTCTTGTACGTGATTTTCTGGTTCCCATATTCAACCAACAGTATTAGCTTTTATTAGTGCATGCATGTGTGTGTGTCTGTGCGCAGAGGGAGTATGTGAGATTTAAACCAGGTGTGCAATATTTGGTAAAATATTTGAGAAGCGGACAAAGGATCTTTACCTGAAGCTAATCTAAGCACAACAGCAGGTGGAAGTAAGAAGTACCATTTACGTCATTTAATTGATTATAATTGTTAGATGAGGTAATTATTGTTTTTCAAAAGAAACAGGCACAAATTTTGTTTTTATCCAGTTAGGCTGCTACAAAAAAGTTCTTTTTTCATCATAACTTCATATACTGTTGTTAGAGGATTGTGATCTCTGATGCTCATTATGTACTATTGTTGGTTCTTGAGGGTCTGAGTGCTCACTTTCAAAGATATATCATTACCTCCGCCAAGGAGGTTTTGTTTTCAGGAGAGTTTGTCTTTTGTCCTTCTATTGTGATTTTTTAACCATAAATATTAGTCCTACCTTTATTTCATCGAAATATTTAGATTCCTTGACAACGAAAACATCCCATTAGCAATTGGATTCATAATTACCTCCGCCAAGGAGGTTATGTTTTCGGGAGTTTGTTTGTCTGCCTGTCCGTCCATCTGTCTGTGAATGAAATAACTCAAAAAGTAATGGATGGATTTGATGAAATTTTCAGGAAATGTTCAGCATGAGAAAAGGAAGAACTGATTCAATTTTGGTGTTGATCTGGATCAGCGTCTGGCCGGCATGACGAAAAATGTGATTTTTGTGAATAACTACTGAACTAAAATAGATATCATTATGAATCCAATCACTAATGGTATGTTTTCACGGTCAAGGAATCTAAATATTTCCATGAAATAAAGGTAGGACTAATATTTAAGCTGAAAATCACAATATGGGTGAAGACTGTGGCGCTGGCGGAGATCTGCGCTCTCCGAGTGCTTTTCTAGTTTTAATTATAATATTCAACACTTTTGCAGATGATACATTTTTCTTGCTCTATGTTAACTTTTAACTGACTTAAATTTTTTCTCATGCTATTGGACAAAACTTATATCCTCAAACAATGTTCAAACGGGACTCTTTTCAACATGAAAGTTATTTGATAGAAATTAACCATTCAAAAGATGCTTGAACATCACTTTTTCTACAATTAAACCTGCGAAAAGTGGGATACTTCTTGTATGTGAAGAGAAAAGTGATTTTTAAGACTTTTGGCAAAAAGTTATAAATTTCTACATACTGGTACTAAAATATTTTTAGTGCACCCCTTGAGTCATGGACCCTTAGAATCTTTCAGACTTTCCCCCCTTGGGTCTTTTCGGGCCCCACTGTCCATGAGGACAACAACTGTGCTGTGGTAATGATGTTCATGTCTGATGTTTCACACATTTTAATCTGGTGGCATGTAGAGTATCTTTTTGTTTCCCTCATAAATTCATATAAAGCTGACACAAACCTTCTTTGTCTCTGTGTATTTTCACGAGTCACAGAGATTCATCACTCAGATGGGTCTCTGATTTATGTGTGTGTTCTCCATTTAGGGGTAAGCAAAAGCTTTTTAAGCAACCATGGGTCCTTTTTTAACGCGGCTTGCAATAATCCATCCCCGCTCCTCCACTCCACCACCTCCACCTCCTCATGGATCAGGTTAGAGATTTCACAGTAGTGTTCGGAGGTGACACACTTAGACATAATCTTTTTTTTCTTATTTAATTTCCCACCATCCTCTCAGCTGATTCTCCCGCTGTCACTTTAGACGCAGCTGAGAGACTGATTTGGCTTCCATAATCTCTTCTCGCATTCCCCCCTCCTCTGCTTGAGGAAACCTCAGAATATCATAAGGAGATTATTTCATTCGTAATTGATTGAGTGGCTCCTCACCACAGACCAAGATACTTCAAAGTGTCTGAATTAAGACTTGGGGTTGGGTGGCTGAGGGAGGGAGGGGCGCGAGGAGGCATCATGGCTCCATGAGGCTACGGCCAGGGTCGAGCAGCTGAGCCTCTTTGGCTGCCAAATAAGAGCTGAGTCTGATCCTGTGATGGCAGCTAATTGGCTAAAGCAAAGTCAGGGGAACATTTAGATGAGACTCCTCAGCTCCAGCAGAGCGTTTTTTAAGGCTGCAGCTCGTTCCACTGAGACTCATACTTATGAGGAAAGTTTGTCAACTTCTGAAACATTTTACCTTCAACTGATGGCTTTTGATGCAGTCCTCGTCCTCGGACCATTTTTGCACTTTTTTGCCCTTAAGTGTTTGAATATATGAGTGATATTTTCTCCCACTTAAAAAAGTTGTGATAAAAAATTCAGATAATTCTTACATAATTATAATTCATAAATACTCAAAAGGTAGTTAAAGCATATTTCATTAGTTCTGTATAAATAGTAAAATATTTTATGGATAGATAGATAGATAGATAGATAGATAGATAGATAGATAGATAGATAGATAGATAGATAGATAGATAGATAGATAGATAGATAGATAGATAGACAGACAGACAGACAGACAGACAGACAGACATTAATTTTTAATTTTATTTAAGTATTTTGCCATCAGTTGTGATCAAATTTGTATGGTTATAGTACCATCACTGCTGATGCTGATACTTCTACTGTAGTGTGATCAGTGGGTTTTTAGTAGCAGTTGGAGGGTCACTTGTGCCCTCACTGCAAATAAACTGGTCCAAAACAGACTCCTCCAGTTTATTTGCTGTGTTCACAATCTTCCAGCGGAAGCCAACAGAGGGATGTCTGGTTGTGTAAAAAGAACCCTGCTAAACAGCCCAGGTGTGGAAGCACCTTTGGTATCTGCAATTGCAAAAAGAGATGTTGATTTGTTTAAATGGACTCCTTTATAATCTGTTGAAATCTGTGTGAGTTAGATCCAAAGTGCATCAAAACTCCAGTGCTCTGCTGCTGAACAAATTGTCCAAAGTGAAGTGTGCACTCCAGTTGTCTATTTGGAAATGGTTGAGTTACAGAGTCCATTGAAAATGTGTGCATTTGCCTTTTCTGCCTGCACAGACAATCCAAGTATCAGGTTAAGCATTTTACTGCCACTCCCCATCAACGGTATTCACAGATCTCTTATGATCACCTATGGGTCCAATGATAAAATGTTTCAAACCTCATAGAGAGTAAAAAACTCTTTAGTCTCCATTTTACATCTTTTCATCCCAAATCATTCATCTCTGCTGAATTTCCTCAGTCCCCCTTTTTCTTTACTCTCCCACTCATCCTTTTGTCCCTCCATCAGCCCTCTTCTCGCTATCAGTCCTGACCCAATGCTGATCTTAATCCTCTTACCTCATGGCTCCATTACCCACTCCAGCCATTTTTGCATACACACCAAAGAACGAGGGCCTCCAAACCCCCAAAGCTCAGACCTCCCATTCCGCCCCCACCAAATATAGATCTCTCAACCTTCTGCCACATATACCATCTCTTAATGTATTTGAGTTCATTTTCAATCAAACGTGGAGATTTTTAAATCTGAGGGGACCGTTTTTATGAGGGGCCAATAAGGCAAGGGGATAAATTATTCGTACCCCCTTTTCTTCTTGGAGCCCTCATCTAAATTGAAAATGGCGCAAGTCAGTTCCCATGCGGGTGTGGCCGAGCCTTGGGATTATCTCCTGTTTTGTGTTGTTTTTAATCCCTAAATGCCACTTCTGGTCCCAGTGCTGCTGATAGGGAAATGCAAATGTTGCACTAAACAGCTCGTTTTTCTGTATCGCCATAAGGAATAGGATTGTTGAGAACTTAAGTGAACAATAAGTGAACCTTCAGGGAATTCTTTTATTTCATCTAAAACATTTTTCCATGCACTGTAATTCATCATGTCAGCCATCTTATTTTTCAAAGCAGCCATTTGTGATCCCCTCTTTTCTCCCCTTTCTAATTTACTGTTTCGCTCTCTCGGGGGACAGATTAACCCCTAATCCCCTCATGTCCTGTGGTTAATTGATATGATTTAACTATTACAAGGACCTGGGTGATTTCACACTGTTTCCTCAGAGAGGAAGAACCCTCCACGGAGAGCCACGACCCTCCCTCATTTCCTCATACCCTCTTTTTTCAAACTGTTCATTGCCTTTTTTAGCCTTCATTCTCCCAATGTCTACCTTTTATTGGCTAGTTTGTTGACTCACCACTTAGAAGCAGTAATCAGTGCATGTTTGGGGTTTTCTGCACTTTTAGACCAAAAGTTCAGCTTTATCCAACCGTTGGTGCTTTAAGATATTGAAGCTGTACTTAATTTGCAACATGTTCAGATTGTGAAAATTTAAAGGGAACCATTCTCTATACACAGCAAATCTTAGGAGTGAAAAAATCTGGAGTTAAGCAGAAAACAGTGAAAGAGTTAAATCTCTGTAGTTTATCCAAACACGCAGACTCCAGCCTGTGCTTGCAGGTACTTTTTGAGGGTGCTAAAAAAAATAAGTCTATTCAGAAAGTGTTGAGGGGGGTCATTAAACGCTTTGGTATGTCTTCGGGAGAGTTTGTTTGTCTGCCTGTCCATATGTCTGTCTGTCCGCCTGTGAACAAAATAACTCAAAAAATAATGGATGGATTTTGATGAAATTTTCAGGAAATGTTCAGCATGGGAAAAGGAAGAACTGATTCGATTTTGGTGTTGATCTGGATCAGCGTCTGGCCGCCATGGCGAAAAATGTGATTTCTGTGAATAACTACTGAACTAAAATAGATATCACTAGAAAAGCACTCGGAGAGCGCAGACCTCAGCCAGCGCCACAGTCCTCAGCCATGTTGTGATTTTGACCATAAATATTAGTCCTACCTTTATTTCATTGAAATACTTAGATTCCTTGACCATGAAAACATACCATTATCAATTGGATTAGTCAACACATTGTCAATTGACTTTAGACCTCAGAGCATTTTTTTAGTCAAAGAGGGCAAATGTGCAAAGTGAAATCAGTAATTTCTTTCTTCAGAAATTGTATAACAGGCAAAAGCTGACATGGAGACTTCATGACCTTGACATTTGACTGATGCTCTCTGAAATGTAACCAGTTTTAAAGTTTTTGCAAAGTGTGAAGAAAACTCATAACACTATTTTATAACACTGGAATTACAAATTTGGGTCACAAAGCAAAGGATGGTGAGCGAACTACAACCTGTGACATTCAAGCTCAAATTAGTTCATTTAAGACAAACTGGACCTTTGTGCAAGGTTCGATAAAGGTCCTATTAAGTTTTAGAGAAATCAGCATCAGAGTGGACATTAATGCAAATTGGAAAAAAACTCTATTGAAATATTGTACTTGCCAAATTGTGTTTACACATCAAGGATAAACGGGACATTTGAACAATGGTTTCTAAAATCTGGCAAGTTCAGCCTTAAGTCAGTATGGACATTTCTACCAAATGTAATCAAATTTCCCGAAATAGCTTTCTTTGATTTTTTTTTTTGTTTTCACAAGCACAGGAGTACCATAAGACTTTAAGATTATGATCTTATACTTTTGACCTCTAAAATATGATCAGCTTATCCTGGAATTCAAGTGGACATATGTTCAAAATGTAAAGAAAATCCCTGAAAGACTTCCTGAGATTCCTGACCACTAGAACCCGCCTTTAGGTCATGATGACCCAGAGATTTATGCTTCAAATCATTTTCAAAAAAATCCTAAGTCAGAAAAACATTTGTGGACAATCTTTAAGAAAACACCTAAGAGAGTTTTTGAGACGTAAACAAGTAAAATAGATCCTTCGAAATGGACCTCTGACCTATGGTCTTAAAAGTCCAGTAAGGTTTATATAAGAGACATTTTTGAAAAGTGTGAAAAAATCCCTTAAAGCATTTGAGCGCTTGCTGGATGTACACATAAGTATAGACAACCCAATAAAAGAATTCCTCCTAAACTGGCTGTCTCAGGTAAGGAGGCATTAAAACTTTCCCTCTGTGAAGGACAGGTGTGAAAGAGCAGCTCAACAGTTTTATGTTGTATCTTCACAAAATGAGCACTTAAGTTATTATTTTAACAAATAATTTTGGATCTACCATTACCACAGGATAGTAAAGGCCATGAAGGTTAAAAAATGAAACAGTTTTGTGTTTCCCAGTGCGGATTAAGAATTAAACCACTGAGAAAATCCTGTGATTTTCAAGCTTTTCCCACCACAAATCCAGCGATTAGTGTGCATCTCTTTTTCTCATAATCTTTAAATCTTGTTTGTGTAGCTGTGAGATGTGAAAATCCAATAGCACTGCACACTGCAAACCTTATGCTTTTTGTTATTGTTAGATTTATTAAAACACACAACAGTTTAATTGCTCCATTGGCATGTATTTTTTTATTTATTAGTCCAGCAAAGAGGCAAAGAGGCTGGTTGACTGTGTGTGTCCTATAAGGTTAGTGTTAAAGATTAAGCTTAGCATTGAAGAGCCCATATCACGCTTACGTCAAGTTTTGTATGTCCTCAAGTGTGTTTTAGTGTCTCCTTTGCCTGAAAGAGCACTTTCATGCACACACACAGTCTGTGGCATCTGGACCTCTCCATCCTCCCTCTTTACTGAGCCATTGGGTGCATAAAACAACAAATGTTCCAACTTTATCAAATATCTGGAATTTTCCTCACCACAAGGGATGTAGATGAAGGTCATTTTTTACTCAAAGTGACCAAAGTCAGTATCAATCTGAGTCACTGCATTTTCAATCACAGCCACATATGATTTAAGGGTGGAGCTGGCCGGTCAGAAATGAAATAGTTTATTAAAAACATTCACAAAGGATGGGCTCAGTCAGTTATACATTGATGGTGGGAAGGAGGCCATATTTTAAGGCTTCTTCAAAATGTGACAACTTTTGAAGCTTGGCTGTGACATGATCAGCTTTCAGATGCTCACCTTGAAAGATGAAGTCCCTCAATTGAGATACAGCCTTAAATGTTTAGAGGCAACATTTTCTTGTGATGTTACTGGAATTTAAAACAAAATGCTGTAATAATCCTCTGAAATTCCTGTCTTTGTGCTTGGCTAAATAAAAGGATGAAAACTGTCTTCATACTGTTCTTAAAGGTTTAGTCAGCAATGTGGGAGAAAACGAGTGGAGAGGTTGTTGATAAATGAATTTAGACCCGCCCCTCCCTTCATAACTCACCCCTGGCTCCACCCCCGAAAGCTGATGGACATGCATCGTCATGGAAACGGCCGTAGAAACTGCGTAGCTGACCAACATAGCTAAGGTAACCCCGACTCGTCAGACAACTCGACTTCCATTATTGATAACATCACAACAACAGTACATTCTGGCAGATTAGACAATAAGATAAATGCCCGAAGGCTGTTACTGTTATGTGAAGCACCACAAAGCTAATGTTGCTTACCTGTCCAGCACGAAGACTGCGACATCCGCGTCCGTTTTCAGGTCTTTAAATTTGCGGAGTTCCCTCCACCGTCAGAAAGCAACACCAATGTTGACCCGGATCTTCGCTCTTTCATGGCCATAGCCCTTCTTTTTCACTTTTCACTCCTCTGACCTTTTTCTTTTGGGCTGTTTTTCAGCCATTGTTACTGCACCTATTGTATCTCTCTCTTACGCTAACTGCGCACGCTAAGCAACCAACAACTCCCCCTCCCCCCTCTGTCTGATCTGCGCATGAGTGTGATTGCCCCCTGGATGTGAGGGGGTGTACCCTGTTTTGGTAACTCGGCCTGAGCCCCAGTATTTACCTGCTGAAATTCAGAGCCAAGGCTGTGCATTGAAACCGGACTTTTTTTCAACATGCTGTCAGTGGTGACATCTTGTGGATGGAGAGGAGAAATACGGTGATTTTGACAAATAGTGCATTAGATTAGAAGATTAGAAGATCGCTGACTACACCTTAAAGTATAGATGTTAGAGTTGTACCTATCCATCTCTTGAGCTAAAAAGTTGACCATATCCCCAAAGACATTTAACTCAATGATTATTGTCTATTTCCGAATAAATTGTAATGTTATGACATAAAGTAGCTTTATTTTATGGTCCTATTAAGTGTCTCAGCAATATCCTCTTTCAAATGAGTGTTTTAAAAAGTCAGGAATTTCTTTAGCATTTCCTAATAACAAACTTTGTCTTACTACTTTAATTCTTTTAGCACTGTCTTCAAAATGAATATGTGGTTGACTTGTGGCTACAAGGATCTTTTCTGTGTCACCTGAACATTCCTCATATACATCCTTCTGCCTCTAAACCTCTGCAGAGTGTGTTGACTCTATTATCAGTCCAGTGCTGAAATGTTACACCCCAACTGCAAATACGTAACATGAACTTCCTTTAACCGCATCTCTCTTTCTTCTCTTCACATCTCCTTCTCTTCTGTCATCCTCTTTCCCTATGTGCACAGCACTATGTCATTTTCTGGCGTTCATTCAGACACACATGACTCACACATGTCTTTGTACACAGACACATCTACACTGCTCCACCTGCATTGAAACCTGAGAGTGTGTCGGTGAAATCACTGTCATATTTCTCAGGCCGCTGGAAAATTCTGCTCAGGTCTGAAAACATAATAAATAGAGGGCCACACTGTCTGCTCTCAGATTTAGCATGTATTTGTAAAGTGATCATTCTCAAACCCACAACCTCCCTGTGTCCTTTTATCGTTGCCCCAGATCAAAACATCCTCCCCTGACCTTTAAAAAAACAGAAAAACAAAGATGTAGCCTCAGAGAATCCAAATAGAGAGAGTCTGCTTCATCAAAAGTAACTTTTTTTCTATCTGCTTTGTCAATGAAAAATCACAGCGATGTTATTCCTTCCAATACAAACTGAGATAATTAATCTCAAGAACTAAATACAAAATAAAATAAAATTATAACTGCTGTTCATCACTTTATTCTGAGGTGTTATTGTTATGATTTTTGTTCAGTCCCCCTCAGAACAAGAATGAAATCATATCTTGGAAATAAATGATGAACCAACTGGAAACAAGCTTGTTTTTAGATTGTAAAAACTACAATTTTAAAGATGCTATGAGGAGTTTCTAAGTAATTACAAAAAAGTCTCACTTTCAGATATATGCCTGATCGAAATACACACTTTAAGATGAGTTTTATAGCATCAAAATAGGTTATCTATAAATGTTGTTCCTTAGCTAAGTGGGCAGGTTGGACAGCCAGCTACAAAACTACCATAATAAGTTTTCCAAAAATTGCTTGTTGTCACACATCAAAAACTACCGCCACCATAACTAGAAAGAGATACATTACCTCGTCGCTTTGCGTCCTGTAAGTTGTAGAAAAAAGAAGTTGTAAAGCAATGCAGAGCTCTTGGGTCACATCATCTGGTGCATTCCAGTTGTGGTCAGAAGTAGGAATTTCCGAGTTCTGAGTAGGAAACTGCAACTGAAACGTCCCCCGAAGTCGGAATTTCCTACTAGGAACTCGGTGAAACCTCGCCACCCCCGAGTTGACAATCGAAGATGGATGCCCCCAGTGTGAACAGTTATTTAGCTCCTGTAATAATCAATTTATTTGCACTTCTGACTGGGGTGTGTGGCTCTGGATCAGCTGTATACATAGTATTGTTAGACTTATATTTACAAAAATGCTGCCATAGTGATAATCACATTCTTCATGTGATATTAGTGAACAACAACACAGGGCGTGCTAACAACAGCTAACAATAGCCTGGTAGATCGGTATGTTTTTTTCCAACTTCAACTGGAACGCTGATAAGTCAGAGATGATGTCACTCCCAGTTCCGAGGTTACTGGAACGCAGAATTACGACAGTTGCCGCGCGTTCTCATGGGTAGCAGAGTCTTTATGACGCCGGGAATAGATTCTCCTCATAGCACCTTTAAGTTAAAAATGAGATATAATTTTTTTGTCTGTATGAAATGTTTACTTTCAATTTAAACAAAAGATGAAGCCCCAAGACCTGAAGAAAAAAAACAGGTCGATTATATTAAGCGCATTTTGTTAGTTCTTCTCTGCCATTTGTTCCAATTCAGATGCAGCATCCTTGGCAGGGTGTTCATGAATAATGATTTTTGTTACTGTGGCATGTGGAGGGCTGACCTTTCTTTAAGATTCCTTCAAATAAGATGAAATATTGCCTTCTCTTCCTTCACCAGTGACAGAGTAATCCAAAGCATCCTTTGTCTATCAATGTCATATTGTACTGTTTCAATCCAGCTGGCAGATTTTTACTTCTACCAAGGAGGTCAAGTTTTTCTGGTGTCTGTTTGCCAGATTTTGGTTAAATCTCAATCTCAATAAATCCAGAAAAATGTAATATGTTAAAAAAAAAAAAAAAGAATTGATCATTTCTGTAAATGCTTTCAGATACAGACAAAACTGCAAACACACCAAAATAACTGATGTCTGCTTTTTCTAGGATTTAAAAAGCTTTAAGTAATTGTAAATGTTATGATTATAATTGTAAATGCTTAACCATATATATATATATATATATATATATATATATATATATATATATATATATATATATATATATATATATATATATATATATATATATATATATATATATTTAATCTCTTATTCATCAAAACAATTTTGATATGTTTGTCAAACTCAATTTAATCTATTTCACGTTATTTTTGATATATTATTTACAAACATTTTAGTTTTTTGTAATTGATTTTGTTCCAAATATTTATGCATTTTTATGTCATCATTAGCTTTAAAAACCTTTAAATCACACCAAGCAATGTCTGTTTTTTGGTTTGTTTGTAGTCTTCTCTGTTCCCTGAAATGTTAACAGTATCAAACAATGATTTGACTTGTTCTGTTTTTAAAACATTAAAT
This sequence comes from Scarus forsteni, assembly GCA_036419115.1. Taxonomy (NCBI): domain Eukaryota; kingdom Metazoa; phylum Chordata; class Actinopteri; order Labriformes; family Labridae; genus Scarus; species Scarus forsteni. The sequence goes on from JAZDUH010000271.1 coordinate 4,502,135, forward strand.
GTCACTGAATTTATTGATGAATTCTACAAACAGTTGAACTGGTAGTTAAAGGGTTAAGTAACTTTCTATTCTATTACATGGCCTAGAGTTGGAACTCTAAAGAGTGTATATGTTGCCTTTACCTAAGGGGAATATAGAAATAGAAAATGCAAAATATGGGCTCTTTAACAGAAAATGTTACTTCATTTTTCAATCACAATTCACATTTGGGACATTAGACATATTAACGTATTCAATTGCAGTTGTTCAGGTTACAAGGCAAAAAGGATTGTGCTTGCAGGAAATGGGTGTGAACTGGGAAAGCTCAAGACTGAAACAGAATCTTCTATTGACCAGACCATCTTACCCCCAATATCCAAATGATCTGCACACTCCTCAGCATGCTGCTCTCACTTTTGGAGCTCAATTGGTTCCTAAACCTCACGCTGCTGCCACCTGTCTCACGTGAGCTTTTGAATTTTCAATCAAGCTGCTCCTTCTCTGTTGTGTGTTGCACTCTGCTCCTGAAATGGACCCAGCTGGTGAGGGCACACACCATCAGACAAAACCACTACACTGATGGAATGCTGCACTATATGGAATTTGATTATTATAAGTTGAGCTGGGTAGTTAATGAAAGTCACAAATCTTTATAAGGTTCTTCCAAAGAAGCTATTCTGAATTGAGACAGAGCAAAAGTTAGGTAGGTGTTGCCACAAGACAATGAATTTTACGTTGTAGAGACAGTGATCTAAAGTCTACTTGCAGGCATCTGTATGAGACTTTTTATTTAAAAAGTTCCTCTTTAAGGTCAAATTTATGGACTGATGCCAACAAGCCTCTAATTACCTGGCAAACGCACTAAAAACAAAGAACTATTTAGGCTGTAAGGTTAACAGTTTATTGTTTCTGCTTTTTCTCAGCCAGCTCTGCTCTGCATCAGTGCTGCACTCTTACTTTTAACAATCAGCCACAGGTCAACACCAGAGGAATACATCATTAGGGCAAGGGGCTTTGATTTTCAGTTTTGTGTAAAACTGTTCTTAAGAGTTTATCTTTCAGTGAATGTGCTGTTGATTAGGGATGGCTTGTCCAAATAGGGATTAAAGTCTGTCCCATATCAGGAAACACTGAGACAGTGCAGGAAATAAAGTTTTTTTTTCTTCTCAGAATTGGCCAAAGTTTTGTATATAAAGAGATGTATACATAAAGTCCAAGAAAAACAACTATAGTAAACATGTGCACAAGTGTGTATTTGTGTGTATTTGTGAGTGTGTGTTGTTGTGTCAGCTGAGGCCTTGGCTGTCCTCTCCTCGGTGAGCTGCGTGGGCGTTGAGGGAACATGTCATCAAAGGGATTCGCAGGGATTGAGGTGTTAGTGGTTTGAAGCAATAATGGAGGAGGGTATCAACTTGTGTATTTGTGTGTGTGTGTCCTGTGTGCTCTCAGGGTTATGTGTGTGCACTGCCCTGCCGTTTACCTTTAGGCTCACCTACATGTCTGCGTCCACTCGTCTTTCTTCTCCTCCCACTCATCCTTGTAGCCCCTGTAAGTAAGTCACTGAGGTATTTCCACAGCCGTGTGTCAGTGTTAATATTTGCTCTGATCTCATGGTGGGACGCAGGCACACACCTCACCTGACAGCAGTGTTTACGACTCAGTGCCAAAACTACAGTTGAAATAGAAATGGCCAAAAGCCTGGCACATAATTTCAAAAACCAGGAAGCCATGAAGCCATGATGTAAGGGACCCACAAAGGTGTATTTAGTCCATTAGCTGAGACCCCAAATTTCAGGCAGCGGTATCTGAGGAGACTAATAAGGGGCCGTTTACATGTAAACTCCTGACTCAAAGACACAAAAATTTTTCCTTTGCATTTTAGAATTCTTCTTCATTCAGACGACGACGCTCGGAGACAAGTTAATCCGCTGTAGTGTGCATGCCGGTTCAGTAGATGGCGGTGTAGGTCTGCAGAGAGGCAGCGCTGCTACAACACACGAACGAAGTAGAAAAACTATTCACAAACAGCAATGGCGAATAGAAGCACAGAGCCGCAGGAGTTTCTTGTCTGGACAACAAATCAGTTCAGACAACAAATCTGTCTGGATGGTTTTGTCTGGATAACAAACGCTCTGATACGGGTTCACATGCAGCTAAAAGGAGAGCGGATTCAAATCTTTCCTCTCTGGAGCCCGTTTTCAAAAGTTTCCATTTTCAACGAGTTTCCATGTAGACGCAAGGCCAAAACGCAATGAAAACTTATCGGATTTGACCGTTTTTGGCGCCATGTAAACGCAGCCTAAGTCCCACAGAGACTTCAGGCGAGGTATACATCCAAGAAACTTTGAAATATGTGATATAATTTCAGCGGTGTTAGCTAAAAGTGTGTTTCCATTCAGTTTTTAAGCCTATGCCAAAACATGCATTTTAAACCTGTACATTTGATTTGATTTGATTTGATAATATTCATAACGGACATAGGAATGATAAAATAGTAAAGTTAAAAATCAAACAAACAAAATTGAAAAAATAAAAACATTTACAGAAATTCTTTAAGTATTAATTCTGTTCAATGTTTGATACAGAGTAGGAAGAAGCTAGGCTTATCTTGTCCTACCCCATTTTTTTCATCTGTGTATTATGTGATCACGAATCAATCAGCAACACAGTACGTAAAAAAAATAGTTTTAAATTTTCATTATACATTGAACAGATAAAGTGTTCACTCTCAAACTGATTGTTTTCCCTTATTATTGACCCTTTTCCTTTGAGACTTACAGCTGTAGCTCAGACTTTATCCTCTTTAGAGAAGTTATGAAACTGACATCTCTACAAATCTTATCAATGGAATTGACAATACAGTGACTATAAGATGCACGTAGTCCTTCTTAAAAAGATTGGGAAAATGATTTTGGTTGATTGTTTCTCCCCTTTAAAATTACCAGTTCATATTTTGTTTTATATTTTTGGAAACCTAATTAATCACCTTTACAACAAAATACAACTTGTGAGAATTATACATAACATGTAGACTAAAATAAGAAGGAAAGAAATCAAACAATAAAATAATGAGTATAAACAACAAAACAATAAAACCTGCAATGAAAATACATGGTAAAAACGAAAGAAAAAAAACAAACAAACAAGCAAAACCCCAAAAAGGGATATACTGAAAATAGGTGAATTTGACATAATACACTTTGAGACCATGAGTCATAGTAATATAATTGATGATTTGTGATATTAAATCGTCTAAAAAAAAAAAAAAGCCAGATTAAAAAGTTTGGTCTTCAATTTACTTTATAAAACACACAGAGAGCTTTCTTTTGCAGCATCCAGGGGCAATGAGTGTTAAATTTGGGGGCATTAAATGGTCTTTATCCAGTGTTTGTGTGAGAAACATGAGGGACAGGAACCTTATTTATAATCACACATGTGTGTAAATGTAATGTAAAACATGTTTATTGGCCAAAATTGGAAGTTAAAGTATATTTATAGACACCTAGTTATAAAAACTACATTTTTACATTGTAGAAGTGTTCATTTTGTTCTTAAAAATACAGTTCTTACTCCATGTATTGTAAAAATTAGTTGTTCAAAACATTACTAACACTATTTCATATTGACAGCATTGGAGTTTATTTGCAACTTACACATGATGACCTGCTCTTCTGTTCTGTGGGAACATAGAACAAAGAACCCTACCTATTTGAACTTCTTTATGTGAGTACAACACAACAATCAGAATAAGGTACGGTTATGATATAAAAGCAAGGGGGGGCCACGTGTCTTTTAATTTGTGCTTCAAGAAATACATAGAAATGTTAAGAATAAGTCGAGATTTCAATAATAAAGATGAAATGTAAAAGCCAGCTTAGAAACCATTCTGAGCACTTATTCACAACCAAGTTTGAACAATGTAACAAATATCATCAACCCTTCAGCTTTATTTCTTGAAATTGATTTTCAGCATTATTTTGATACTTTTCTTACATTTGTGCTATGTTTTCAAAAAATGTTTTTCTCATGCCTGACCATAACATCCTTCACATCATCCAAAAAAAATCAAAACCTATGAAGGAATTTAGCCCCCCCAAAATGTGGTTTTATGTTCTGACATCAGTGTTTAATTTTTTCCTAAAATGCTGACCTTTTCCATGCAGTAGGCTGTGTGTGATGTGTTTGTCTTTTCAAAGTGCTGTCTCCATGGAAACGAGTTCATTCAGTCAAACCTGCAGGTCATGGTGTCATGAACCCTTTAGTAAACTTCAAGCTGCTGCCTCCCAGCAGGAGAGAGGGGCCCTGATCAGTCATACAGCCGGACTGAAGGAAACATCCACAGTACAATTAGACATCCTGTTTTAAAATGTCATTTACAGCTTTTTGTCAGTGTTTTAGGTTACAGTGAAGGCATCAGGGTAGATTCTATTCTTGCTGGTGTCAAAAAATGTTTTTATTATATTCTTATTAATTATCGTGTTTCAATCAAGATTATCAAGCCTCTGTTGTTGTCATGGGCATTATGTTTTTAGTTTGGCCGTATGCATGTTCAGTCTGTCTAGCATCATTCTAATGAATGCAATGCCTTCAAAACCCCCACAGGGATTTCTTCAGACTTTGAGTATATGTCCACTCTGACACAAAGGTGGTCTCAATATATTGTAGTCATCAGTCAAAGTGGTTTTTCCCTCATGTGCATCTGTTGATGTGATTCTGATTTTTCAAAAACACATGGAATAGACCTATATATATTTTGCACAACTGTCCATTCTGACTGAAGGCGAAGTGGTTATGTGGTCCTTATGCCTTTATGTGCATCCTCTTCTTGTTAAAGCTGCATCTCATGCATGCTTATAGGAGAACACCTCCAGATTTATTTACAACCCTGACTCAAAGATGCAATGATTATATTTTGGAAGTTTTAGGTCCATGGTCCAGGTCATTGAGCCTCATGGTCATCCCTTGCTTGTGAGCACAATGTATCCAGAAGTCTTTGAGAGATTTCCTTGCACTTTGCTCAGATGCTGACTCTTAATCAAGGAGGAGCTTATTGGTTTTTGGGGGTCAAAGCTCAAAAGTTGAAGTTGTTAGATCTGTTCATTTCTTGCCTGCGAAAATATATGATACAGGGAAAGCTGTAATAAATTAAAGGAACTGTGAGGGGTTTCTAAGTAATTAAATAAGTCTCACTTTTAGATATATGCCTGATTGAAATACACACTTTAAGATGAGTTTTATAGCATCAAAATAGGTTATCTATAAATGCTATTCCTTAGCCTTCTGGTCGGGTCGGACGGGGCTGGACTGGCCTGGATACTCAACTACAGGAACAAGACAATTAAAACTAGAGCAAATTTATATTATTCTGACATGTCTTAGAGCACCGAGCTGTAAGTAGCGATATATAGCCGGCTACAAAACTACAATACAAAGTTTTTTCCAAAAAATTGCTTGTTGTCACACATCAAAAACTACCACTACGTAACTAGAAAGAGATACATTACCTCGTCGCTTTGCATCCTGTAAGTTGTTGAAAAAAGAAGTTGTAAAGCAATACAGGGTTCTGAGGAAGGTCTGAGCTGCATTGTTAGTAGCATCACAACAAACACACGCTTTGGCTTGTGGTGCATTCAAGTTGTAGTCAGAAGTAGGAATTTCTGTGTTCCGAGCAGGAAACTGCAACTGGAACGTCGGAATTTCCTACTGGGAACTCGGTGAAACCTTGCCACCCCCGAGTTGACAATCGAAGATGGATGCCCCCAGTGTGAACAGTTATTTAGCTCCTATAATAATCAATTTATTTGCACTTCTGACTGGGGTGTGTCGCTCTAGATCAGCTGTATACATAGTATTGTTAGACTTATATTAACAAAAATGCTGCCATAGTGATAATCGCTTTCTTCATACAACAACACAGGGCGTGCTAACAACAGCTAACAATAGCCTGGTAGATCAGCATGTTTTTTTCCGATTTCAACTGGAAAGTCAATAAGTCGGAGATGATGTTGCTCCCAGTTCCGAGGTTATTGGAACGCATCATTAAGACAGTCGCCACACGTGCTCATGGGTAGCAGAGTCTTTATGTCTTAGGAAATAGATTCTCCTCATAGCACTTTTAAGTTAAAAATGAGATTGAATTTTTTGAAAGATACACTGATTTAAATTTGTGAATCAACGGTTAAGGGCAGGTCCCTTGTTAATTTCTTTCCTCTGAACTTAGTATCTAAAGAATGCTTTTTAAGGCTTGTTTTTAAACCTTGCACAGATGTCCACTCAGACTCAAAGATTCTCTGGCTACATTTCAGAGGTTTATATTCAGAGCATATTGTACAGAATCCTCACACATTTCAAAAATAAAACTACATCTCAAAATATTTCTATAAAAAACGCTACAGCCTCTTGACCCAGCACTGACTGTTCCTTGTCTGGCACTTGTGTACCTCATGAAGATATTTAACCTCCTGATGTTTGTTCCTGTAATTGTTGGATTGCTTTTTTAAATCCTCCTCGAGCTCTTTTTCATGAGATTCTTGTTTCTGTCCTGTATCCCTGATTCAATGTTCTCTTTGCTATCTCAGCCAACTACCTCACTTTTAATTGGCCGCTGGCAACAATTTGACAGTCAATAGAGCAACGACCCCCATTAAACACCTATTTCACTTCCATTTGGTATCAAGAGAGGAAAGAAAACACAATCATCAGCGTCTGACTGTTGATTGAGAACAGTGATGATTTAGTTAAACTGAGAATCAGATGGCTGCCTCCCTCAGCCTGCGATCAGCACAGAAACACCTCATCCAGTCGATCCTACAGAGAGAGAAAAAAGAAAAGCTGGCTCCTTTTTCTTTATCCCCAAAGCAGGATAACAGCCCGTGTTAGGGGAATATCCACGCCTGCCAATTGCAGTAATGGCCCCTAATTCCAAATTAATTCAGTCTAAATGAAGTGTCAGAGGGAGATTGATTTGTTGGAGCTGCTGTCTTGATGAGTGCTGTCGTGGGAGGGGGGTGATTAGGCGCTGAGGCCTGCGTTGCTCTCACACTGCCTCAGGGTGTGAGGCTGGATTTTTTTTCTTTCTTTAGCAGAGCTGGACATCAACGAAGGCAATGCCGGCTGTTTCTGGGATGACAGGTAAGGGGAATTGTGGCCAACTGGGGGGTGAAGTCCACAGAGCAGAGAGGGGGGTCTCAAAGTGATCTGGAGCTCTTTTTTGTCTGATCGGTATAAAGATCTGATTCTGAGGGGGGTTGCTGTCTGGCATAAACCTCTTTTATCTAAAAATGAAGGTTTTCCTGAAATTAAAAATGGCTCCACTACTGATAGTGTAAATATGAAATTGACCTGTGTAGATATTATTACTTTTATTTTAACAAGTTCAGCTTGTATTAGATCCACTCACAAACATGGATGGTAACCAAAGTAGTGTTTTATCAACATAAGGAAATCTTTTCAAAATGGAGATACGGGGTTATGGCCTAACAGTGACAATATATTGATCAGTAAAAATAGAATGTGCTGAGACAATAGAAGCATTGGCTTGGTATGAAAAGATGCAGTAACTTGGGACGATTAAGAAGAATTGTAAAGTAGAGGGGTGTAGGAATCAGTCCTGAGTGATTATGGTGCTTCTGGTCCCCACATCCTAAAGTCTATTGGACTTTGGGATAGCTGTTTGGATATATGCCTTGAAATAAGATCTGTGATGAACACATACAATATTTAATATTTAATGATGCAACATAAAGCATATCTGATATTACCCAGAATTTGAATTTAAAGCATTATAGTGCACTACAAAAGTGTCCGAAGACCCTGATGTAATCATTTCCAATCAAACTTTATTGTACGATAATACATACATGCTTGCCAGAGCCATGGGCACCAACTTGATAGCCTCCTTTAGGTGGAATGCTGCAATTCAATAATTGCTTTATAATAACTTTTTACTCTTGTTGATTACAGTCAAGCCATAGGCTGTAGAAAGAACAGGGCAAAGCAAAACAAACAAAAGTCGGTCACAATCAGCAGGCCATGGAGAAGAGAGAGTGAGATCTGTGTGCATGTCTGCTTTTGTAGCTTCCTGAGCCCAGCCTGAAACACAGAAAACAGCCAGCAGAGAGGGGCAGAGCAAAAGAGAAGAGATGGCCTCTCTCTAGGCCATAACAATATAAATACGTATATATATATATATGTATATATATATATATATATATATATATATACTGTATATATATATATGTGTGTGTGTGTATATATATATATATATAAATATATATATATATATATATATATATATATATATATATATATATACATATATATATATATACAGTATATATATATACATACATATGTGTGTGTGTGTGTGTGTGTGTGTGTGTGTGTGTGTGTGTGTAGAGGTCAGCCTGATTACAGACATGTGGCCCTTTTCCACTGGCACGCCTTGGCCCTACTCTACTCGGCTCTACTCGATTTGCAGGGTGTTTCCACTAGCCCGGTACCTCCTAAAACAAGCTAGTTTTAGTACCTACTCTGCTCTGGTTCCAAGTGAGCTGAGTCGATGCTAATAGATGATGTCACCGACTGCCGGCTACTTCTTACGCTTTCCTTTTTTACTCGGTTTGTGACAAAAAGACACAGATTACTGCGTTGCGCTCAAAATGACATCTTTGCAGTGCCGCTCAGCTGTTTAAAGCGACACTGCACGCCGTTGGGCAGGCGACAGGAGCTAATGGAAAAGCAGCACAAGGCGAGTAGAGTAGAGCCGGGTACAGTCGGGTAGAGTCGAGTAGGGCTAGTGGAAAAGGGCCAATAGATGCCACGTTGAGGCTGGATTTAATTCCTGACCAACAATGCCTCCACTTAAATGTGTAGTCATGTCAATCATCTCCCTAATTTCCAAAATCAGCAGTCCTCAATTAAATAAACAATGGCACAATATACCAAAAAAAAAAACCACCTTACAGTGAGAACACTTAGATGTAAGACTATAGCAATTTCTTGAACCAGACTGTAAGATGTTAATACTGGCTGTAAAAAGAAAAAAAAAAATGCATCCATTCCCTGCACACAATCACACCATCCCATGGGCTCCTACAGCAAGCCTCAAGTGGACACTCAAGGAACTGCAGCTTTTGGCTCCCCAGCCACAGTGACTGACAACTGGTTTAAGTTTAAAGCCTTTACATCACTCTTGGAGTGCAAAGGCCTTTTGACCTGTAGGTTTAGTTTTGAAGACTTTAAAAACACATTACATCATTTATTGTCTTTATTCTTATGAGTTAAGAACAACTTTTAAAATTACTCAGATGTTTAAAAGCCAAGGTGCTTTGGTGTGCTCAAATTCATTTTTAGAGTGTTTTATAATGTTAACTGGCAAATGTTTAATGTGGAAACATTTGCCTGACGTTGGTGGCTTGTCACCCTTTTTCCACTGGACATCTTATTTACAAACAAAAAACTACAGTATAAAATTATACTAATGCAAATGCAAAAAATATATATATCATAAGCACCCTGAAAAGGACCACCTTGCTTTGAATGACCCCCCTGTCTGTGTGTTTCTTTGTGTCTTCAGCCATAAATTGAATTCCACACTAAAAAAGTTGCTTCTGCGTGTCATTCCAGGCCTCTCCCATGAAGACAGCCTTATTAATAGGCTTTCTTCAAAGTTAATTAGCTGTGGAAACGAGGCCAGGGGCAGCTGCAGCCTTTTTTTTCTTTTTTTTTACCCCAGAGGACTTTCCTATCCCTGCTGATTCCTGGGCTAGGCTAATTATTTCCCAATAACCTTACTTACTGGCCACGCTGCCTCCTCTGGGCCTGAGCCTAACAAGCGTCACCCTGCGAGTCGATGAGGCTGTTCTGCTTGGAAGTTTTCCCTGCATGCATTGCTGCGATGCCCCGCTGAATCCCAGAGATGATTTCCTCCTCTCTCCTCCTGGTTCAGGAGCTCCAGAGCCCCCGAAACATGCAGAGGCGAGCGGGTTGGCGGCTGTTTGATGTTGAAAATTAAATTCCTTCAAATTCGCCATTAACGCTATTACTTAAAGTATTGGACACACCCCTAAGTATCCCAATGGCATTATGTCTGTTGTCATTAACTTTGCTCCTCTACTGCATATATGGATACCAGAGAAATATTTAACCTTATTACTCTGCCTGTTTATTTTGACTGTTTATTTACTTCCTTTATTATTTATTTATTTCCCTTCTGCTCTGGTATGTGAATAAATATGGGCCACATACATATTCTGAGGGCTGAAAAGCTGTTTATCATGCAAAGAGGAACATCAGAGGCTAAGAGGGGAGGTGGCTGAAATAGGCTGAGCTATTAGAATGGATATTAGAATATGTGAGAATATTGGAAATTAAATGTGAACTTATGATCCCTTGACATACTTGAAGATGAAAGGAGAGAAACTTACTCTTTAACCACTAAAATCTATGATAACGGTTCAGCTAACCATATCATATTACATTTTCCAGGTTTAAAAAAATTCATGATAGTTATTCATTCTTGGCATCTGTCTACAAACTCCCTGTTCCAAAAAAAAGTTGGGGCATTGAATAATATGTTAATAAAAACATTATACAACGATCAGCAAATATTTTAAAGACAAATTACACAGAAAGACCATATACTACTATAAATGTTCAAACTTAAAATCTTGATTGTTTTCTAAGAGTGTACAGACACACTGAAGTTGAGGCCTTCAACATGTCCTTAAACAGTTCAAACAGGAGCATGTGTACACTGTGTTGCACTATATTTAATGCTAGAGTCTTTAAAAACTTTTCACAATAATTGTTTAGTATTTGTTTAGTGTAAGCATTTACTAGAGGATTGCTTCTTATATACATATGATGCTGCTTAACAGGGCAGGGTTTCAATCCTCATATTTTAACCCTTATAACACACCATACACTCTTCTCCCAATATTTAAATGGGAGAAAAGTCTGGACTGCATATATCTATATCTATATCTATATATATCTATATCTATCTATCTATCTATATATATATATATATACATATGTATATATATATATATATATATATATATATATATATATATATATATATATATATATCTATCTATCTATATATATATATCTATATCTATATATATATATATCTATATCTATATCTATATCTATATCTATATCTATCTATCTATCTATATATATATATATATATATATATATATATATATATGTATCGAGATGAGACATATATCTTGAGATGAGATTCATTTGTTAGAATTGGGTGCAATACAAAAACTGATTGATTCAGTGTTAACCTTGGGCCTTGCCCCATACCACCGAGAAGGTTATGTTTTTGCATCCATTTTCCTGTTTGTTTGTATGTCAGTCTGACCATCTCTCCATCTATCTGTATGCAACATAACTCAAAAAGTTCTCCATTGGAATTTCAGCGGATGATGGTCATGGCACAAGGAAGAGATTTTGGCTGTGATTCCTTTATGAATGCAGATGAAGGAATTTTTAAAAGTTTTCCTGCATGTTCAATTATAACTAGCACTGACAGAAATACCTTTGCATAGGTTTATGCTCTCAAAGCATAAAGTTACCTCCACCGAGGAGGTTATGTTAGTGCTGACATCTGTATGTATGTATTTATATTTGTTTGTTTGTTTCTCTGTTTGCAACATAACTCAAACAGTTATGGACGAATTTCAATGAAAATTTCAGGAAATGTCCAGATTAGGACAAAGAGCAAATGATTAGGTTTTGGGAGTGATCCGGATCAGCATAAATCTGCCATGACAAAAAATGTGATTTTCATGAATAACTACTAAACTAAAATAGATATCATTATGAATCCAAATGCTAAGTATGTTTTCATGATCAAGGAATCTAAATATTTAGGTGAAATAAAGGTAGGACTAATGTTTATGGTGAAAATCACAATATGGGTGAGGACTGTGGCGCTGGCGGAGGTCTACACACTGTAAGTGCTTTTCTAGTTTTTTAATATCTTGGACCGTAGATGGTAAAACTTCCAAGTTGAAGAGGTGTTTATCGTCAATGATGTATTGTACTTTGTATACCCTGTTTATGGTTTTATTATGTAATCAATTTGCCCACTTATTTTTTCAATGATTCAGGTATTTTTCCGTCATTCCAAGACTTCTCCAGACTTTCTTAACCCTGTCCCAACCTTTTCGGAACATGCTGCAAGCATAAAATTCAAAATGTGTTTATGTTGCATCTGTTCTGTACGGAAGCCCTAAAAGGCCATGGTTTTTTCACGTTTTTTTAGCACCGTTTTCCCGTGATAACGACTTAACTTCAGTCGTTTTCCCGAGATCTCAGGTTATTTATGTCGTTATCTCGAGATAACGAAGCTTGTTTTCTCGAGATCTCGACTAATTTATGTCGTTATCCTGTGATAACAACTTATTTATGTCGAGATCTGGAGAAAACAAGCTTCAAGAGTGTCGAGATCTCGGGAAAACGACTGAAATTAAGTCATTATCACGAGAAAATGGTGCTAAAAAAGCATGGAAAAACAATTGCCTTTTAGGGCTTCCGTAGTTCTGCACTCAGTAAAAGTAGGTTGAAAACTTTTTTCCAAACACTGTATCTGTTCCAATAGAAATTTTTAAAAAAAAGTTGGAATCGGAAAAAAATTGGAGAAGTAATTTTCCAAAGCCTTTATATCATATTTGTGTTATTAATTACTGCGCATGCTTGCTTCAGGAGTGTTTTTCACATTGACCCCTGCAGCATTAATCCCCCTTTAAATCTGCTCCATCACAATCCTCATGGAGCACACACACACACACACACACACACACACACACACACACACACACACTGCTTATGTACACTCACAAACATTACTCACACACACACACTCAACTCTAATGTGCAGAGAAACATGTTTTTCTTCATCACTGACACCGATCATAACAGATTAAAGGGCAGGTTTCTTTATGATAAGTGAAGGATGCATGACATATGTCTTTGCCTTAAGTTGGTTGTTTTGGTTGCCCTCTTATCATGAAGCCGAGTGCTAAGTGCTGCTAATTCCCCACAGGACAACACACACGCCAAAAGATGTTTGTCACACAAGAAAAATACATCACCCTCACATTTTTCTCTCATAATCTTTTGTCAGTATCTCCTAATCTTCTGTCACCACAAATATTTTTGTGAGCTGCAGGCTGAAAGTGAGCAAAGAATCATGTTACTTCTTAAGGTTCTGGATCAGATGTTTGGAGAAAAACACATTAAGGATCATGTACAGATTTAAGTATCAGCAAACATAACATGAAAAAGGGAAAAGGATACTACGAGCAAAATATTTGGCTTAAGACAAATAAATCAGTTCTGATAGCTTTAAAGCACTTCTTCCCCTTCTTATCCAATCTTTATTGTTGGCTGTTTAGTTCAGATACCAGAAAAAGATGCACTCATCCCACTGCTGCTAATGTTATGGGATTTATCTAAACTTTGGATGGAAGGGGTGATTGGCTGAAGGTCAAGGTGATATATATTTTTACCTCGACCATTCATCTGTTTTTGCTTTTGAATGTGATATCTTAAACTCCATCACACTTACAAAATGCATTTCCCTGAATTTACCCAGGTAAGCTGCACTAAAAAGTTGCTGATAAGTCATTTACTACAATAAACCTACCCAAGGGCTTAGGTTTGATTTTGACATTGGAGGGGACATAAAAGCACACCAAGATGGCACTCCTGAATGTTGATGTGTTTTGCATTTATGACTGTTTTTTAATGCCATGTAGAGCTAATCAAAGAAACAAGCAAACTATCATATTCAGAAAAAACTATTCTACTGGTACACTGTATTCTTTACCCCCAACCTCTCCTCCTAAATCTCTCCTGTCTGTTCCTTGACAAAAATATATTGATGCATGACATATGAACAGTGGGACAATTTGGAATCAATCAGAAATTTTGATGGTATGGTAATAGTCTGATAAATATATAACCAAAACGAAAAGGACTACTGACAAGTGTATTGCCCAACAAAATAAATGTATAAAGTCATGTTTTTAATCCAAGGTTTTATTGTATTTTTTCCCCATAAACTTTTATTATTGGGCTGAAACAGTTGCTCCCTTTCAATACACAAATAATATATGGATAATAAATAAAATAATCAAAATGTTTATCTCTTTGCTATTAAATATAAGCATTTTTTAGTTATAACATTATATACTATGCTTGTGTTTTGTGTAAGGGACCATGTGGTAGTGGCATAATATTGATAAGGATGTGTCCCTAGCGTCCCTACCCAATTCTACGCCCCTGAACCTACCTGCCTGAGCTTCTGCATCTTCTTCATGTATTTCACTTTGTTCAAGATTACTGTTTTTAAATATTCTGTGAAAACTGTTAAACTTAAGCTCTATGTATGCAGCCACTGGTGATTACCTCACTGTTTAGTTCTCAGTGTCCATAAATGAACATTTGGAGAGAAGAAAAATCTTCTTGAAGGTGCCTTGAGTGCACTCTCTATGCAACAGTTTAGACCACAGGTAAGATTCAGAGCTGTACCTCCTCTGAGGGACACAATACATTTTGGGGATTAAAATAATCTGATGAGCTTTTGTGTGTTGATTTGTTTCAGTTTTATCAGATAACAGAGTGATTTGTGTTTTGTGACAGTGGGACCTGATGTTCACTTATTGCTCTGACCTTTGCTTTTCATCAGAAATACTGATTTGATTATTTAATCTGATTAAATATGCCATACTTTCACCCCTGAGAGCAGATGTTATTCAGAGTAGGTCTTGCTGGAAAGTTAGGGGATTAGGACCGTGAGTGGAGAAGACTGCAATAACAGAAAACATGATCATTAGAATAATAAACAAAAATGAGGCCAGATAAAAGATCGGGTTATCCTCTTATTGAACCTTTGGTGAAAACACAGAAACAAAAATCAACAAACAAAATGGGTGGATAACTTACAGAGAATCCCACAATCCCACAGTGAGTAATATGAGAATGAATGGGTTTGAATGTGACCTGCAGTGTAAGAGTGATTTGAGCTGTCACAAAGTCTAGAAAATATATGAGCTCAAGTCCATTTATAATTTTTACAATTCAGTAACACATTGTCTTGGTAATTTTTTCAGCAATCTGCTTATAAAAAAAAAAAAAAAAATGTAAAAAAAGGCTTATATCTGAAATTGAAATCATCAGGCTGTGTCATCCAGACTTGTTTTTCAAGTGATTATGAAATTGAAAATTTAGATTCATTTAAACTAGAAGTGCTCTGAGAGCATAAACCTCAAGGCATTTCGGGGGTACGGTGTACATTTTACTACACCCTCAGTCTCAGAAAAACCTCCCTAAGATAATACAGCCACATGCTTCAGAATAAAAGTCATCAGGCAAAACGGCGTCAAATTAAACTGCCTCAACCAAAACGACATCAGATAAAACTGCCTCAAAATGAAAGCCATCAGACAAAACACTGGAAAAACATACTCAAATAAAACAGCGTCAGGTCGTAACAATATCGTAATCATCGTAATATCATAAATGTTAAATCGTCTTGAGATGGCATTCAGCTAAAAATCGACACTAGCAAACTTCCCGTTTTCAAAATAAAAGCATCTTTTATTATCTACCCTTTAGTTCTTTAATGCTTTTGTAAATTGGGCTCTTGTTTTGGAGCCAGCAGGAAGTTTCTTTGACGGTATAATGGCGCGCATAACCTAATGTCCTATATGTCGAAATTAAATTTGTATCCGTGCCTTTTATGGCTCAACTGACCACATTTTGGTATTCAACATGGTGACTTTCTCACCTGAAATGCTCTTTGAACTTTCAAATGTGACGAATCAACAGAGATATTTGATAGCCTGGTGTGCTTCTGATTTTTGTCGTCAGGGGGAAATGCATCATGGGAAACTTAGTAGTATACTACAGTGTGAATGGTTGGCATTCTAATCATACTTATAGTATGTACTATACAGTATATACACATGAGTATGTAGTATGTAGTACGTTAGTATGCCATTTCAGACACAGCCTACATTTATAATGTCTGTGGTAACGACTTTTGATGACGTCACGCACACTTCCTGTCTCTTAAAAATAATGTTCAGTTGTATGTTATGACCTGACGTTGTTTTATTTGAGTCAGTTTTCCAGTGTGTTGTCTGATGGCTTTCATTTTGAGGCAGTTTTATCTGACGTCGTTTTGGTTGAGACAGTTTAATTTGATGCCGTTTTGTCTGATGACTTTTATTTTGAAACCTGAGGCCGTATTATCTGAGTGAGGTTTACCTGAGGCTGTTTGGTCTGAGGAATGACAGAGGTTTTCCTGAGACTGAGGATGTCCTAAAATGTACACCGCACCGGGGCTGTTGGGTTAGTTAATGTCAAAAATGTTGAAAACTGCCTTATCTCCTATATTGTCAACAAACCCTTAAAAAAATCCTTGGATCCGATTTCCAAGTTCAAATCATCACTGAAATTATAAGCTCCTTTCTTGCGCCATGACTAATGTCCTGTGAAAATGTCACCAAAATCCAAAGATATTTGTGCTATTAGCCAAAATGTGAAAGACTACCCTATTTCAAACTGTGAACAAATCATTTAAAAAGTTCCTGGATGCACATCCTGATTCTGGATCACCACCAAAAGTCAATCATTCCTTCCTTGTGACTTATATTTCGTAAAAATGTCAACAAAATCAATTTAGAACTTAAAGGAATATTTCACCCAAAGAATGATATGCCTTAATTTTCTACTCACCCTCATGCTGAGCAACACTCTGGAGCACTTTTTTGATGTCTCAAATGCAGCCGGAGGTCCGGGGGGATTTTCGCTGTCAACAAACGTCCATCTAACAGGGGACAACGGCGCCCGTAAGAAAAAGGTCCATAAAAGTCCACAAAAACGTGTCTATTTTCCTTCATACTGCTCGTCCGCTGTAATCCAAGGGTCCTGAGCGGGTAACGTCCATAATTAATTCGAAACGAGGTCATTTAGTACATTTTTCGAGCCTAAACAGTGCTATATCGTACTTCCGCAGTGCACGTCTGCGCGCGCTCCCTGCCCTATGTAAGCCGCGGCAGACCAATCCAGACGGCTTACGTAGTGCAGGGAGCGTGCGTAGACGTGCACTGCGGAAGTACGATATAACACTAGCTGTGTTCGAAATCGCTCACTATCACGGATATAGTGCACTATATAGTGTGTTCGCCATTTTGTAGTGTTGTTCGAATTCTCAGCAGTTAATTTAATTCACTATATAGTGCACTACAAAATACCCACAATGCACAGCAAATTTGAGTGTACATGCGATGTACACTATACCGTACTCCCCTATACCACAATGCAATGCGGTCGTGCTTTTCCATAGAAGAAGAAGACAACGGAGGCTGTTAGGCGCTGCTTTCATTCATAAATGTTAATAAACGTTAGAGTATCTTTAAAACGTTCATAGCGTAGCTTTTTAACGTCTTTTAGCGGCTGTCTGTCTGCTACTTATCCTTCCAAATGCCCGGTTTGTTTACGTGAATCTCGGCGCGTCCACTTACGTCACAGGAATAACTGGCTCATCTGCTGACGCTACGACGTTTAGAAAATTTCAATGTAGTGTCCGAAATGTCGTTTGGTCATTCCCTATATAGTCCACTATTTCATTTACACTACATAGGGAATAGTGAGTGAGTGGACGATTTTGAACACAGCTACTGTTTAGGCTCGAAAAATGTACTAAATGACCTCTTTTCGAACTAATTATAGACGTTACCCGCTCAGGACACTTGGATTACAGCGGACGAGCAGTATGAAGGAAAATAGACACGTTTTTGTGGACTTTTATGGACCTTTTTCTTACGGGCTCCATTGTCCCCTGTTAGATGGACGTTTGTTGACAGCGAAAATCCCCCCGGACCTCGGCTGCATTTGATACATCAAAAAAGTGCTCCAGAGTGTTGCTCAGCATGAGGGTGAGTAGAAAATTAAGGCATATCATTCTTTGGGTGAAATATTCCTTTAATGAGACATCCTGTTCACAATCTAATAACTGAGGGATCCAACAAAAACTGGTGAAACATGACCTTCTTGGGAGAGATAATAATGAATATCTTGTGTGTGGGTCCTGGGTGGATTTAGCCTTGCAGAGCAGACAGACCTGCCTGATTCTGAAATCCTGCAGGTCCGTCTTGCCAGCCTCCGTTGTCCAACAAATTCACTCGGCTGCATTCTTAACGGCCCAATCAGGGAAGAGAGGTGGGAGCAGCACAATGCTGACGTGACGACAACCCGAAGCCAAGAACCGGAAGTTGAGAACGGACATGCCGATTAACCTATTGTCCTCATGACTACCTCGAGAAACTTGGCGAAATCTGCCCCCCTGAAAAGTTTACTTGTAGGGATTGTCTTTGACGAGATTCATGTCACATATAAGTGTTAAATGAATCATCTGTGTGGTACAAGTTAGTGTAAGACGATAGTAAAAGGCTGTTAGCTGTTAGCAGCTAAGTTAGCGGCAAACGATCATTAACTGTTGTTAGCTGTCAGCGGCTAAGTTAGCCACTATGGCTAACGTCCATGAACTGTTGTTAACTGTTGTTAGCCATTAGCTGCTATGTATGCTACATTATAGGCAACCCTGCTTGATGTGGATTGGTCTGTGGTGAATGTGACAAGCCAAACAATTGTCCAATCACAAGCTTGTGTTTTTTTTAACGTTCTGCCCCTGAAAACAAATTCAAAGGGCTCCTACCCAGATGGACTTGTGCAATATTTCTGTGGCAGATATATTGAGCTGTCCATCTGGCTTGTCAGGTTAGGGAGGCTTCAGTGCTCAGTTTAAGGATATGTGTGGGGTCACTGTGCAGAAAGTCAGGGGTCGCAGAGTTAGACGATAACTTTTACATAGTGTGCACAGGTTCAGACTGTTCAGGGACTCTATCCAAACCAGCACCTTAGAATAAAATAAGCACAACAACATACTTTCTTATTTTCTCTCCATTGTCTGTAATCTATTTCCACCAAAAATTTCTTTCTTCTCCTCCCATAATGCACCTGGGGCTATAATAGAGCCCGGGCGTCTCATTTCCCTGATGGACCTGTGCTTCTCCTGACACCACTGTCCACACTCGCTAACAACTTCACTCCTGCTGCCCGCGGGGTGAGGAGCTGGATGGATGGCCGACTGTAACGTCTCCTTCTCCAAATCTTTACTGTTTCTCTTCTCATCTTTTCTCCTACTACCTCTGTTCCTGTTTTTGTACCTTTTCCTCATTTTGTTGAATTCTGCTCTAAGCTTTGTTCCTTAAATCGATACTGAGTGGAGCTTTCTGACTGCATACATCCTCCACCATGGCAGCTTAGCCCATCAATACTCTTTAAATTCTCCTTATGGCCCCAAACAAGGCGTTGCATTATTTAGCAAGCACGCGGTCAATCGCACATTATCTACACAACATTAACAGGTAAATGGTGTTTGTGTGGAATCTGTCTAACTGTAGTCACTGACCAATGCTGCTGCTGGCATCTTTATTACACCTTACAGCCAATACTGAGGGTTTAGTCTCTGAATCCTACATGTAGATCTCCTAATCTGTCTTTAACTTATACGCAGCAGTGGACAGTAACAAAGAACACCTACTTAAGTGCTGAATCAAAGTATGTGCTGTCGACTGTCTGAACTTTTGAGGACAACTTTCAGGAAATAAATGAATTTACTGCACTCAATTTAAAGAGTAAATAACACACTTTTGGATTTTAGTTGAACTAGCCCTCATTTGACATTGATGATGTAGTTAGACAGTTTCAATACAAGACATGAAACTGATGTGCTTATTCCCAACTCTCATCCCTGCTTGACTTTTCAATATTTAGTTAAAAACATACATTATAAATAATCAGTAAAGTACTACAGATATGAGAGTGTAATACTTGCATCAAAACATTACAATACATACATTTTTTTCCATTATTGTCAAAACACTGAACCAAGAAGGGCTCAAAAGGCTTTAATCAGATCAGGATATCAGAATTGGCATAAAGGGGGGTCAAAAGATTTACTTAGTGAGATCGAAAAACAAAGAAAGACACATAAGGAGAATGCTAAAAAAAGTGATGAAGCGAGTTACAACAACAATCTGGCAAAGAATCAGAGGGGAGGCGTGTTTTAAATACACACAGGTAATCAGACACAGGTAGTGCAGGAGGGAACACAGATGTAGGGAATCAACAATCAGGGAGACACAGAGAGGGGAGGGCAGGAAACAAGACCTGAAATGAGAGACAAGGTTGGGTGATACAAAATAAAACAGGAATGACAAGATATGAAACATGAGGAAGAAAGAAAAGGGGAACTTAACCAGGTGATGTGACAAATATATATTAGCAATTTATGTCACAGCAATCTAAAAATGATTACAATCATGATTCTGTTTTATTGTTAATCAGCACTTCACCTTGTAGAATATTTTAGAGCTGTGGTTTGTTTCACTTTGTCTTTAAGAGTTTACAGTAGAGTTGGGCAAAAAATCGATTAAATCGATTAATTTGAATTATTTTCTGCAGAAGATTTAAAAAATTAGAAATCGAGATTTTTTTCTTGCCTTAGTTCAATTATAAGTAGTTGCAATTTTTGAAAACATTACAATTTTCATGATAGTTGGCCTTGTAGGGTTTGCGCAAGCACTTTTATAGGCTTGTGTTTGTTATATAGGTAGATTAAATGTTGATCAGAGTTTCTTGCTAATACTGTAAAAATACCTCACCCTTTTAGTGTTTATGTAGACAAACCTGCCTACATTTATGCTACATAATCGACCTTTTATGACCCAGACTTTGACTTTAAAGCGATATTCCGGGATGGAACAAGTTGGGTCCTATCACAAGGTTAAGGGCAGAAATTACCCCTACAGCAGTGTTACCAAACCCCCACTCCCTGCTCCGGGCCTGCTCGCTTCCGGATGTCCTCTGCACTCAGACAGGGCCATATTTTCCTTGACCAAAAACACAAATAAACGGACTCCCACGGAAAAAATCTGATATCAGTCTGCATTCACGCTTTATTTAGAGAATTTTCAGCGTGTTACTTTCACACAAAAACACCGCTAAATAAGGCTCTAGTTCTCATGTTGGCATAAAATGGCCTCCGCTGCAGAGCCACAGCACCTCTGGTTCTCTAACTAAAGCGTGAATGCAGACCGATATCAGATTTTTTCAGTGGGAGTCCGTTTATTTGTGTTTTTGGTCAAGTAAAATATGGCCCTGTCTGAGTGCAGAGGAACTCGGCAAGGGAGCAGGCCCGGAGCAGGGAGGGGGGGGTTGGTGCGGGCGCCCTGGGCTTCTGCTGCACAGAAACACCGCTGTGCCCTAAACCTTGTGATAGGACCCAACTTGTTCCATCCCGGAATATCGCTTTAAGGGGGAAACATTTAGACAGCATAAAGGCAAAACTTGATTTGTTTCATTTTTATGTCACTGGGAGTTTTGCTTCTTTTAGGGAGGGAAAAATCGATTAAAATCATAGTTCGAGTGTTGTGGAAAAAAAATCTGGGATTTTATTTCTAGGTCATATCGCCCAGCCCTAGTTTACAGCCTTTGAAAGAGAAAGCTGTCTGTCCATCTATGATGCTGTGCTGTCTATTCACTGTGTTTCTTCATGCTCAGTCATTGTTCTACCTGAGCAGATTTAGTGAGAGGTTCAAATGCAAGGTTATAAATACACTTGAAAGTTGATTTGAGAAAAAAAAATACATAAAACTTACAAAGCTAAGTAGATTTCCAAGATGTGGTATGGAGGCCAGTGGATGGGTTTCTTGTCCAAAATTTTAAAGACCTCTTTGAACAGTGAGGAAAGGGAAGTCCTAGGAAAGGTTTAAACAAAAGTTAACAAAAACTATTAAAAAAAAGGGCATGTTAAGGGGGAAAGAAACATATATTTTGTTATCTATTGCAACAACTACAACAAAAATTCTCGATTTAAACAGTATATTGTCCAGCCAGGAAAGTTACTGAGTGCAGATCCAGTGATCTAAAGAGAGCCCACAAAGTCTTGAACTGAATGCATTCATTTCGAGTATGTCAAAGTGGCCAAGTCATTCTTTTATTTATCAGTTTGTGGCCCTTGCTGAAGAAAGTTTGGACATCCTGTGTGTTATAAATCCACATTTTAGTCAAACCTTGTTGTTAAATTCACCAGAGTGGGTAAAGTGAACAGAGCTCCAGAGTCTGCCATCGATATTGTAGTCCATTTTGAACATGAAGTGAAATACTTGTGTGCAATCAATTTTATTCACGCTTGGTTTATAAGTAAGATTGTGGTGCTCATGTGCCAGTACACTCCACTCTCAGAGATATTTAACATTGTAAAGATACACAACTCCAGAAACTTGCTTCAAAAGTTTGAACTATGTTGTTTACAAATGTTACCATTTTCAGACACCCAGAAACAGCTGTTGTGTAAAGAAACAGTCAAATCACAGAGAAGTTATTGACTGAAGTTCACAAAATGAGGAGGAAAGAGATATAGTATCTTGCACCACTGAATCCACTTTAACAGCTTTTTATCTGACTGAAATGTATCCATGAAATGGAAACATTTAAAAATACATACAGAGCATGATATATCAGTTTTCCCAGTGTAATTCAGCCCTTTTTATATAATTTTTATTATTTCATGTCCTGCTTTCTTACAGTGCTTAACAGTGTTTTGCATGATGTTGCAGGTTTCCACTGCAATGATAATGTGTCTCATCTTTCATGTCGGTGCTGTCGCCAGAACAAGACACAATGTGTTACAATGAAAATTAAGGATTCATTTCGTTCTGCAAAAAATCTTAAATTTCTACTTATTGCATTGTTCAGCAAATACTCCAATATTTCAACTTGAGTAATAATCTGATTGAGTAACTTTCTGTTTGTTTTTTTTAAGAAATATTTGATCAGGTGTATCTATACTTTGACCAAAGAGAATACATTGTTCAGCTTACATAATATTTTCTTAATTCACTGTAAATAGTAGAATACAGCTGATTTTTATTGGACTAACAAGGAACAAACTCAAAGCTATTAAAGAGAAAAACAGTCTCTCCCTGCTGTTACAAACTGCAGGTGCACACTCTGATTTTTATGGCCTCAGTTTCCTTGTTGCTACTTTACAAATCGTAACAGCCCAGTTCAATCCAGAGCAGCGACACAACCATAAGTGTAATGTATTTCTGCATGTAGGAAAGAATGGGCAACAATAAAAGCCAGGTCTCATTTAGCGCTGAAATGTTTTCCCATCTCCTGAGTTGAAAGGGGAAATATTCATTAAGGAATAAATCAAATGGGGCATGACGGCGACAAGGTTGCAGAGAAAATTCAATTTGTATTCATAAACAGCCACGAGCGAGGAGGAGGTGATAATTCAGAGGAGCAGTGTTACCAGAGCTGTTTGTGTTATTTAAAAGACCTGTATGGTGTGTAAATGTGTGTTTGTGTCAGACGATCCCCTCATAACATAATGAAGTCTTCTGGATCTATTAGTGATGATCATTTGTGAGTATTGTTTAAACTCTAAAGTCAATCAGCAGCAGAGCTAATGTTCATCAGTGATGTGATGAAACAAACTCATTATCAGACTTCATTATTTAAACTTTTACAACGCTGCTTTAGATGAAAGCTCCCCACACATGAAGTCAGTAGTTTTCCTTCTTTTGATCTGCTAATATTCTCATGGTATCAACACGAAACTAACAGAAAAGCATGTTGACTTTTGCTCATCGAGTAAACCTGGAAAGTTCTGAGCAGGGCCAGGGGCTTGTACACATGTTAAAGAGATAGTTCAGTTTTTTTAAGTGGGGTTGTATGAGCTCCATATGACCACAAGGTACATCAGAGTTTCCAAAAGTGTGGTATTATTGTTTAATGGGACTTCTTCTAGGCAGATAAAATACCCTTTGTATTTGGTAAAATACTTCCCTGTTTGCAGATGGTTCTGTGCCACAAACTTTTACATATTGTGACTTACTTGCATCTACTGTACTTAGTGGCAAAATGGAGCTCATACAACCCCACTTCAAAAAACTGAACTTTCCCTTAAAGCTAGGGTTGGTACTCTGATTTAGATATTTATGTAATACTGGTTAAAATGATCTTTATGACCTAATGGCAATCAATTCATAATGTGTTCTTAAAACAGAGCGAAAAATATCTGCTATCTACAGCAGGAGTAAAACAGGGAAAACCCCAACCAATAAAATATTTGGGGCCCACATTTTAAACAAATCAAATCGCCTTAATGGACAGACTCTGATTCAGTGTGTGTAGCTGAGCTGAGACGGATCCAAGTCCACTGGAGAATGCTTACCTGTCAAGTTTTGGCTTTGAAAATAAGGGAAGCCCGCTACGAGCCATCCCACAACCCCAACCAAGCCCCAGTATCCCTCACATTTTAAGACAGGTGTACAAGAAATTTAAAATAAAAATTTACTTTTTTAAGTTTGTCCTGTTCGCTCTAACCTCTCAACAGCTGCCACCCAGGCTACTGCAGGTGGACGTTCTCGCAAGGCTTTTTCCTCTTCTTCAGTTTTATGGCGGTTGGGATCCATTATTTTGGAGTATTACTGCCCCAGAGAGACAGAGTTCAGTTTGGAGAGGCAGAGGAATCTTTTTATTATTATATCCTCACACAGAAGATTTAAGGGAGAATATTAATAAATACGGTAGTTTCATGGCCAAAACGAGAGACTTGTGTGTAGAATGGCAGAGGAACTACCTATGAGCTCCACCGACCAACATTGGGTTGTGAGTACTAACTAACTTTCCATGTTTGTTTGTTTTTTTAACTTTACTATGATAAAGTTTTGGTGTTTTCTTACTGCTGACTGAGACATGAATTGTGGCCCTTTTCCATTAGCCCTACTCTACTCGACTCTATACCCGACTCTACCTGACTCTACCCGGCTCTACTCTACTCGCCTTGTGCTGCTTTTCCATTAGCCCCAGTCGCCTGCCCAACGGGGTGCAGTGTCACTGTAAACAGAGAGCGGCTCTGCGGTGATGTCATTTTGAGCACGACACAACAATCTGTGGCTTTTTGTCACAAACCGAGTAAAAAAGAAAAGCAGAAGAAGGCTGCAGGTGGCAAGAAGAGATACCCCTTGAGAAGCACAGGAGAGTTTTGGAAGCTATACAACAGAATGAAGCCGAGAATGACAGCAATCGAGCTACAAAGGAAAGACGTGTGAGGGTAAGCTAACGGTAGCTACCGCTAGCATGCTAGGTCATCGCGCTCATGACTCATCGATGACGACATTGACCAAACAGTAGCCGGCAGTCGGTGACGTCATCTTTTAGTATCGACTCAGTTCACTTGGAACCAGAGCGGAGTAGGTACTAAAACTAGCTTGTTTTAGGAGGTACCAGGCGAGTGGAAACACGCTGCAAATCGAGTAGGGCCAAGGCGTGCTAGTGGAAAAGGGCCATTGGTGTAGTGTAAAACACAAACGTCGTGCTGGGGGCCGGTTTGAAGTTGAATCAGTCTTGTGGTTGTGAATCAGCTGCGCACGTGCATGTGAGCGGGAGGTAATTTTAGAGGAAGGGTGGGAGGGGCTAGGCAGAGCCCTGAGGAGATGCTACATTCAAATTCATGCTAGTTTTCCGAAATTACCGACCCTAGCTTTAAAGGTGTTTTTGAGTTGTCAGAGGGATGTAGGGTGATCACACTGCCTGCATTTAAACTTCAGATATGCAACTTGTAAAAATGGAACTATACTCCTCAAAAACATCTTGGAATGTTCATTTGGTTATTTCATTATTTTATAAGATTAGAAAGTCTGATTACTGATCTTTACAATGAGATTCTTACTCAGTTGTTTGAATGAACACATAAACATCTGGGTAGTACCACAAAAGATAGTGCCAAAATCCTCTACAATGGAAGCTGGTGTTCCAGCCCTGGTACCATTTCCAGACTTAGCACCAAGTTCTGTGAGACTGGTGGAGCAACAAAATAAGCCTGAAAATGTATTGGTAGCATGACATAGCATCTATTACTTTTAGATACTCCAGGAGAGAGCATACTAAGCCAAAGGCCACAGTGTGGAGCACATTCCCTTGTTTCTTTGAGCTAATCTCTCCATCCTCATAAATATCTGCAGCTTTGCCTCCTTCCAGAAAGTGTCTGATGAAAAAGAATATAACATATTTAGAGCAAAGAGAAAGGAGGAGAGATGAGAGGTGGAAAGAGGATGAGTTCTTCTCTGTGTTGCCAAAATCCGTTACCTAAGTGTTCTTTATCTTTCCCATATGCTTTTGTTGTCTAATCTATCTCTGCAAATCCTGGATTCTGAAAACAAACAAATGGATCAGTCCCCCGCTCATTGCAAACACACACAGATGCACTGTTGCAGCACTGCCCAGAGGCCGGGGACAGCAGTGCAGGAGGATACAGCGCGTGCACAGAATGATGGATGGACGGATAAAGAACATAAAAGTGAGCGAGTGTTTAAGATAATCATAGACAGCTGGAGGAAATCGAGGACAGGACACAGAGTAGCTAACTCTCCTTCCTGCTCTGTTGGATCCTCTGCTTTGGCCCTCGCATCCTTGATCCTCTCGGCTTTTACTATCCCCCCCCCTCCTCCCCCCTCCTCCTCCTCCTCCCGTCCCTGCTCTCTTCTCTTAAGGAGGATTGGAGTTTATTCCAGACAATCCAGCCCAGTTCAGGAAGTGGAACGAGAAGGACTCAGGGAAATGCGGGATCATGGACGGACTTGCGAGAGGGAAAATCGTCTCACAATAGTGCTGTGACTCTTATCAGATTTAAGTGAAGGGGTTTGGGGTTTATAAAGCCAAGAGCTTGGGCTCAGTGGTAAACTTTTTGATCTGATTATTGAAATGTGTTTGAGCCTGGAGGAAGAGAGAGCCTTAAGGGCCGCTAAGTTTCTCAACTGGACTCAAAACATAGAGGAGAATCACACGTCACTGCAGCAGGACAATGATCAGCTCTTAGCTAACACTAAAACAAGGAGCTAACTGTGCTGTGCTAAATACCGACTCCATAAAACAACAGTAACATCGACTATGGGCTACACCAGCTTTGCATAAGTTAAAAAGTAGCCTAAACTGAACTTCAGCTTTAACATGCAACGATGTTTACAGTCTACAATCTCTTAAGGTGTTGCACAAGCTGTGGTCGTTTAAACATTTTTACTGTTATAATAATAATTAAAGCCGCAAGCGGCGATGATCGGGCCCTCGCCTCCCATGCGTCCGTTTGGCCTTATTGACTCCGCCACATATTGCTTCCACCAAATGCTGCTGTTGCGAAACGGTGGTGCTGCTAAATGTTGCTGGCCCCACGTCACAACCGCTGCATGTTGCTGCCACCATATACAAGCAGGTATTTGAAATATGAAACACAGCTAATGTCCAGTGGCACTGTTCCTATGTTGCAGGCACTTCATGTGAAGCAATACCTGCCTCAGCAAATAGCCACAACATAGATATGGTTAGGCCTGTACAGCATACAGATGAATGATGGCAATGATTCAGTGTAGAGCTGGGCCAAGAAGAGTTGGTAAATAAAAGAAAAAAATAATGGCTCAATAATTAGGATTAACAGTGTCAGATCACCAGCATGAGAAAATGTCTTCCACCACTTAAAACAGCAACATACAGAGTCCACCACTTAAAACAGCAACCTACAGAGCCTTTGAGCATTATATCAGACCATGTGATGCGACCAATATCACAAATGTCTCTTGAACACTTTTAACCTCAGTGTTACTCAGTGAATAAAGATGATGACATGTCAAGAATCTATGGTGTCTCACTCTAAGCAGGGAGGTAGAAGCTTGGCTGACAGATCTCTGAGGTTGGTGTGGGGTGAAGAAGGGGGGTGGGTTAATTGGTGTGAGAGGTAACCTCAGCTCAGTCTGAGCAGGAGGGGGAGGGGAGGATGATTTAAAGCATGTTTAAGTGTTTTTGGCATTAACACTGATTGTGTGTATTAGATGGTGCTATTCCTATAACACAAATATATGTTTTAAGAAAAAAAATAAGTCCAGAGTGGAGCTGTGATCATGTGTGTTGAATTTGGGGAAGATTGGAGTATTCATCACTTACATATGTAATTTATGTAATTTCTAGAGCTTGGTGCGATTGCAGTATCAGAGAATTGAGCTCATAGATGTGTTAGGAGGTGGACATTGATCATGTTTGTGGATTTTGAAGCAGATTGGACCTTAAATGAAGGAAATAAGAGTGATTTCCAGGTTCATGGCGATCAGTGAAGTTTGAGGCTTCGCCATCGCCAGACCGTTTCACCTAAGGACACGACCTGAACACTGATGCTTCATGAAGGTGTGAAGACCCTTTCTGAGAATATTTGAGAGAAAAATGTTGAAAAACGGAGGAGATTTTAATGATAGAGTAAAACATAAGACTTCCTGTTACCAGCAGGGGGCGCTATATTTGAGAGTGAAACAAAGCATATAGATATACTCAGGCATGGACAGTGAACATGTGTACACATTTTGGTCCAAATCTAACATTTTACTAGAGAGTTATTAAGGTTTACGTGTTTACCAAAAATGGCGAACTTTGGGCGTCCTTCCTGGCCACGCCCATTGACTTACGAAATATCTTTTAATAACTTATCATTGTCAATGTGTCTAGTATACACAAACCACATCTGGAATTGATCCGATAAAAACCCTAGGAGGAGTTCGTTCAAATGCGAGCCTTAGAATCGCTAAAATCGGAATTTCAATGTTAATTTACGAACTTCCTGTTTTGACTTCCCTATGACAATTTATATATTTGTGATCGGCTGTGCCTGGGGATTATGCCCAAAAAATTTAATGCAAATCAGAGTTAGTGAAAAATTCATCAAATTTGGGCGTGGTTTCTGGCCACGCCCATTGACCTACGAAAATTCTTTTAATAACTTTTCATCATCAATGTGTGTAGTTTACACAATCCAAATCTGGAGTTGATCCGATAAAAAACCTAGGAGGAGTTCGTTCAAATACGTACCCTGCAAATCGCCAAAATGCGACTTTCAACGCTAATTTGCGAACTTCCTGTACGGATTAGACGATGGGCGCAAGGGACTTTTTTGTAGGTCCGGGCATGATAGTTATGCCCAAAAAATTTCAGGTCGATCCGTGAAAGTAGCCAGATAGGGTGCAGTTTAAGGCCACTAGGGGGCGCTGTGGCGCACTTATTTTTGTGCAAACACTGGATTCATAAATTTTTCGCCGTGACTGAACTTTGGGGATAGGCGCGTTCGCGTTTATCTCAAGGTGAAGGCACGCAATTTGGGGTTAAAGTGGACCAAGGATTTAGCGATTACAATAGGGCCTTCGCCGGCCATTCGGCTCGGGCCCTAATAATTACAGGGCGGCATGGTGGCACAGCAGGTAGTGCACTTGCAAGACGGTTGCTGGCTCAATCCCCAGGTTGGACAGGGCCCCCTGTGGGAAGTTTGCATGTTCTTCCCGAACATGTGTGGGTTCTCTCCAGACAGTTTGGCTTCTTCCCACAGACCAAAAACATGCTGCCCGTGTACCCCGCCTCTCGCCCAATGGCAGTTGGGGTAGACTCCAGCCCCCCTGCAATCCCCAAAGGGGTAAGCAGTATAGAAAATGAATGAGTGAATAATAATTATAACAGTAATTAAAATAAAAATAATATTTTTTTGGTAGCACTTTGAAAACATAGGTTAACAAAGTGCTTTGGCATACAGGAACGTAGAGACAGCAAAGCACACAAGCTAAAGCACAAAAATAACTAATCAGAAAAAAAGGACATTTGAAATCAAAGAACCCTCACACTTACACAAATGGCAGAAAAAACACCAACACAATAGGAATCAAAATGAGGGAGAACAAAAGGAATTTCTATTGTCTCGCAGACCAAAGGTGCACATGAAAGTGAAACATTTTAAGAAAAGTGAGGTAAAACATCTGTAAAAAAAAAAAAAAAAAAAAAAAAAAGATTTAAAACGATTAAAAAGCTGGCAACATCACAAGTAATTTTTAATTCCCATCAAACGTGTGTGTTTATCATGAACGTTAATGATGCAGGCATTTTTCAGAAACCAGTATTCTAAATCCGATGTGGTTTCAGGCTTGGGAACCAGGAAGGTCAAAATGCTAACTCATGTCCAGGTTTTTGGACTCATTCCTGGACCATTCTTTAGGATTCTCAAATGAGGTTTAAGCTGATTCCAAAGAAGGTCTGATGTAAACTGTTGTGTATAGAGTTACTCTGACGTACGTATAAAACATACAAAACCCCAAACAAGTGAAGTTGGCACGTTGTGTAAATCGTAAATAAAAACAGAATACAGTGATTTACAAATCCTTTTCAACTTATGTTCAATTGAATACACTGCAAAGATGATACTTAATGTTCGAACTGAGAAGCTTTATTTTCTTTTGCTAATAATCATCAACTTACATTGCAAACAAGTTGGCACAGCGGCAACAACAGAGACCCTGGACTGTTGAACAACTTAAGTTGTACATCAAGAAAGAATGGGAAAGAATTCCACCTGAAAAGCTTCAAAAATTGGTCTCCTCAGTTCCCAAACGTTTACTGAGTGTTGTTAAAAGGAAAGGCGGTGTAACACTGTGTTAAAATGCCCCTATGCCAACTTTTTTGCAGTGTGTTGCTGCCATTAAATTCTAAGTTGATGATTATTTGCAACAGAAAATAAAGTTTCTCAGTTTGAACGCCAAATATCTTGTCTTTGCAGTGTATTCAATTGAATATAGGTTGAAAGGGATTTGCAAATCATTGTATTCGGTTTTTATTTACGATTACACAACGTGCCAACTTCACTGGTTCTGGGTTTTGTAGTATAACATGAGGTCTAGGAGTTTTAGAGATGTGAAATGTTAGCATTGAATGATGTATAAGAAAAAACAGTCAACACAGTTGTAAGCTCTGGCTTGATCAGGTCATACTAAGGGAAAAGTCTTCCAAAATGTTCAGAGTTTGTCATAAAAGTTTGAGGCAAAGTATTTGCAACATTGAAGACAGAAAGTCATGTTATTGTTCTGTAATGGCCTAGTATTAGCTTAACTTTTGCTGATTACTTCGGTATTTATGAAAACAGTGTTTCTTTGTCAAGATTTTCATAATAAACAGGACCTATGAGTTTCAGGAATCTATACCCAAATATTTCTCTGACATACTCTATCATCATCAACATCATCATCACAATTTCTATCATTATAAAAGAAAAGATTGTATTAGGTCTTAATCCAAGCTGTGGGACAGCACCACTTGGATTCCTGGTGTTAGTGTGCTTCTCTAATGTCATACATATTTTATAAGTATTTTTGGTTTGGTGCTTAATATCAGTTAACCACAGACAAACGACCTGCTGGAGCACATCTACAAAGCAACAGACCTCTTCATGCTCCAGCCCCTCTCCCACCTCCCTTCACGCTGTAGGCTAAACTAGCTAGCGATCAGTCGCAGTCATTAGGCCGGCAGCAGCAGCAGCACGCTGTGTGAACAAACATCCCTAATCACAGCCTCTTAAAGACTTCTAATGAGTCTGTGCTAATTAGGCCTCAGTCTCTGAGTCAATCTTTTCTCTCTGTCAGCACAGCCTCATTTATCTACTATAGATTACTGTGAGTGTGTATGTGTGTGTGTATGTGTGTGTGTGTGTGGGTGGATAGCAGAATCAGGCTATTGAAAATCATCAGTAGTTAAAGTGAGGGTTTAGGATGGAGAGCCATCAATATTTAAAGGAGAGTTTTTCCCCTTTTGCTTTGGTAATTGTCCACACAGAAGTTTTTGTCCAAGTCTGATCACATCTATTTTTTACTTCAACCGCATAGTAAAATAAAATTATAACTTCACCATGACAAACATGTTTTTTTTCCCCCAAATTTAGCATGAAAACATTTAAACGTGTTTTAAGGCATGACTGACGACAGCTGAAAGTATGTGACTATGTTAGCATGGACAAAATACCACCATTCCTTTCAGCACTGTGTGGAGCTACAGTGCAGGCTTTTTAATTTTCATCTCTAGATAAAGATGCATATTCATGCCAAAATACCTGCACAGCACAGTCTTTGTCAGTATGTCACTTCAGGAATGTTTGTGCACAGTAATAAAGGAGAATACTTCCCCTTACACCACTTCCCGGGTTAGAAAAATCTCATGATACATCAGCAATTATTGTTTTTCAATGTGAATTAATAATCTAGCTTTAGCTTTTCAAAATTGTTTTACAATAGTCAGCTGGATGGGGGCTGTGACTTTAGATTGTGATTATGATCAAAACTGTTCACTTTCATACTGTACATTTTGAGGTTGGTGTTAGAATTTATGCTATTTTCTATTTATGCTATTTTCTGTTTTATTCTAATTACTTATAGTTTCATTTGTAATCTTTCTGATGTTCCTCTTGTATTCTGCTGCTGCTGTAAATCTGGAATATCCCCCTGTGGGACTAATAAAGGTGTATCTTATGTCTTATCTTATCTTAATCTTGTTTTCTGAAAATAGTGTCTTTGGTTGGATGGCATACCTCACAGTAATATCATGTTAAAACATTTTTGCTGAGGTCAAACAATCTTGATGTGTCTAATAACCTTGAATGCAAATGTGTGATTCAGGTGGTTGTGTTTTCTTGTGATTCTCCAGACAACTTAACTGGGTCATCATCATCTTCACTTGCCCTCCACAGAGTGATCGCTTCCAGCAGCAGCCGTCAGATCAGACCTTCAGATTCACATTCAGACCGAACAATACAAATCCTGGGCAGGAGTCACAGTAACAGAGACCTCATCATCTGCACACCAATGAACCATGTCTGTCTGTGAGACAGTCAGGGGGAGATCTCAGAGGATAAGTTTGGGATGAAAATGATTTGCTCGAGGCTCTCTCTTGACCACACACTCAGCTGATCCCTGTCCGTCTTGGTTTTTAATGTCTTATTTTCCTGTCTCTGATCAATCTATGTCTTAACATTGAATCTCAAAGCCAATTCTTTTCTCAGCCCAATCTTAGATCCCCCCCCAAGGTGCACCTAATAAGCGTCTATCCAACACAAGGACCCACATGGAAATCTGATGCATGTGCTGTCTAATGTTAAAGGATAAGTTCGGTTTCTACAGCTTTCATATTTTTTATAGAATGAAGTAGAACAATATACTCACCCAGAAGGCTTTCCTGATCCAAACAGTGCTTCGGGAGATATTTAGATCCAAAATCGAGCAGCGGACATCCATATAATGGTAGCACACGGGGCATGTTAGCGCCCTAAAACTGGAATAATCGTCCAAAAACTCATTAGTTTCACCAATATTTCATCATGGTCCACTCGGGCTACTCCTCCACGACAGTCCGGTGTCACTCCAGACATGTCTTAATGACTGTACTGACCTCTGAACTGAAGAAGAAGACACTCCCTTCCGCACATGCACAGTGCGGCTCATTGTTTCAGGGGAAGACAGCCGGCTACGCAACGACTTTCTTCTTCCAGTTTTGTGCAAAATGGACGAATATCTATCGGATGAAGATGTTGTGGAGGAGAACTTTCAATATGATGGGTGTCCTTACAGTTTCGAGCCAGAGTTTACAGATGAGGAGCTCATCGAAAGGAGGACGCGGAGGCAGCTCTCCAGAGAGTACTGTGCATGTGCGGAGGCATACATTCTTCTTCTTCAGTTCAGAGGTCAGCACAGTCACACAACATGTCTGGGGTGACACAGACTGTAATTGAGGAGTAGCCCGAACGGACCATAATGGAATATTGGTGAAAGTAATGAGTTTTTGGACGATTAATGCAGTTTTAGGAGCGGCACTGTATGCCCTATGTCTTACCTTTATACGGATGTCCGCTGCTCGATTTTGGATCTAAATATCTCCCGAAGCACTGTTTGGATCAGGAAAGCCTTCTGGGTGAGTATATTGTTCTGCTTCAATCTATAAACAATGTGAAAGCTGCAGGAAACAAACTTATCCTTTAAACAGCAAGCAGAACAGAATAGACAGGTTCACACATGCATGGGGAGATCATGCAGACTCCACACTGTAAGGCCCTGACCAACAGGGTTCAAACCAGCAACCTTTTTACGTGCGATGCACGTGCAACGCGCTACCTGCTGCACTCCAACCCCTCTGCAAATGATCTAGCATCACAGAATGTTGGATAACAAAACTGGTTTGGGTGAAAAAAAGTTACAGGACTGTTGTTCTTTGGGGTCTGAATGCTGGGTATAAAGACATTTCACATAGGTGGTCTTGGTGTGTGAGAAACCAGACCTAACTTACCCACTACTGGCCCATCAGAAAAACACATAAACCACAAACCATGGGTTTTCACACACACTGTGGCCACTCTCTGCGGTGTGAAGGAAGCTGCTAATGGCTTGTTGAGCTACAATAAGGCTCGGCCCCAGGGCCGGTCACAGCCATATCTCACACGGTATCGATCTGCTCAAAGCTAAGTGTGGCCCTCAGCCCTTCATCCTCTCCTCTTCATCTCCTTCTCTCCCTGTTCTGATCCTGTAAAGTTATAACTGTACTCATGTCAGCCGGGTAATTATCATTGATCTGCTGCTGCACAAAGTGACAAATTCCTGCACAGCTCCGCCAGCTGATCTGTGATCTGTCACTGCCCACTAACCTGAAGACTGCAGGCACTTGTTGCCTTGACGAGGTCACCACAGCTTAACGAAACAATGATAGCCTTAACTCTGTTTAGTTTCCTTCTCACATATAATAATTATAATTAAAAAATAAATTTTGATGATTTATCTGTGGTTTCTAATTGCAGAGTCTACTCTGTCACTCTCAGGATAAAAAGGATGAATGCTGTGTTAATGTTTGTTTGTTTCTAGGTTTACAGTGGTATAAATCATATCTCACACAATAGGAGGGATGGCATCAGTAATCATGGCCTAATTCTCATAGTTTATCTTAAACTGATGCCCCTCCCCTTGCCTTTTTTACAGGAATGTTAACATTATGGCAAGTCCCAAGAGGAAAAAGAGGGGACTGGCACGGGCATTTGATGAACTTTTGTTGGTCTGTTTTAAAAGCTTATCCAAGAGGCACACATGTACCAAATATAAGTGAGGAGACTAGAATAAATGCAACAGGGGCAGCAGTGAAGGCAGCTGGTGCTTCCATAATAACGCTTGGTCAAGAGCAAGATTATGAAACGAAAATTAATAAGACTAATGAAGGGGACCATTTCTTTTGCCCCTCATGGGCCCAACCATCAGGCCATGGTCAGAGTATTGCAACATTTCAATCTTTAATTGTTAACCATTATCAATTAGTCCTTGGCAATTTCAAGTAGTTAGAAATAAAATATAACCAAAACATTTCCTGACTGATTAATAAAGAGAAAAAAATATTTTTGCAAATGGAAGAAAATGAGCTAATTTACTGCCCCTACACCATCTCAAGGTCCAGTGTATAATAGACAAAGTGCTAACTATCCCCCAGGACCAACATTCCTTCATTATTTACCATTATTTGGCTGAGTTACTCTTCTCTGCTCTTCTGGCCCAACATTGGGCAGATAGGGGTACCTAGGATCATCCAGAGCCATAATGGCTACCCCAAAATGCTTGAGTTTCATACATATAAAGCATGGTATATCAAAGTGGGCCTGACACTTGCATTTATAAGTGTGTGACCCTTGAAGAACAAAGTTTAAAGCTGTTTTAGATGCTCCTTTAAAAAAACGTGGATGACCTTTAACAATGATGTCTGATATTTAAGTTTTTCCCCTATGTGTACATTTTTTTTAATAAGTTTAGGGAAAATCCCTAAAAGCATTCTTGTGATATCACATCACAAGATCGTGAACATGGGGGTCTTTGATCCTAAACTGTGACCTTGACTTTTAAAATCTGATCACCTTATCCTTGGCAGAAATTTTTTCCAAGATTTCTCTTTCAGCAATCTTATGATATTGTGATTTTGTGATGCTTTTCAAAAGATTGTGCTCAAGCAAATACTGATTAAAGGACTGTATGGTTTCAACTTTTGACCTTTAACTTCCAAAATGACTCATATAATCCCACAGTTAGAGTAAACAAGGAACAAGATGACAATAGCCTGCAAATAACCACAACTTTGCCCTTTGTTCCGTGACCTCCAACCGAATTTTCATACAAAGTTTGATTGAAATTTCTTCCCGGTGTTTTTGAGATATAGCCTTCAATGGTTGAAAAAAAAAAGTTCTTGACTTAATCCTTTAACTTATCACCACGTATCAGATTGTTCTCAAGAGTGAGCATCTGAGCAAAAGTTGAGGAAAACCTTTAATTTCTTTTATTTATTTTAATTAATTTATTTATTTTGTTTGTTTTTGGTTATAACCTTGCAGAGCAATTGGATCTCCATAGTTTTCCAGTTTAACCTACAATGATTGTGCTCAGCCCAGAGCAGCAAGGCCTAATCTGTTTCTTAAAACAGGAAGCCAGGGAGCTATGAGGGAAAACAGTTGGAAGTGACTGCTCGTGCAGAGATTAGCATTGATGCTAACCGTTTTAGTACAAATTTTGATAGAGCTTGACCTAATTGCTTTAATGAATGAAAAAATAACACACAAGTAGCACTTCTGGATGGAAAATGTCTTTATGTGTTCCACTTCTGACATGTTTTGGTGGGAATTTGGTCCACTGAATGGGACCATATTTTTGTATGTAACACTGTAGCAGCCCACTGCGAACAGAATGACATCTAATCACCTGCCAGATATGCTGCTCAAAAAAAAGATATGCTTCTGAAAGGATCTGCTTATTCCCAAACACTTTCTGTGGGCTGTTGTCTTGCTGGACTAGCGAAATACAGAACAGTCGATCTGGTGTGTCAGGTAATTTGGTTAATGTTAGCAAGAACCAAAGGATCCAGTGAATGGAGGGACTGACAACCCAAAAACAGGATGCATGGCTGTAGCTGTTGCTGTGGCAGAGGCAGAGATATGTAGATGCATTCAACTTTTAATTGTTGAGTTAATTAATAATAGTTACAACAGAGTTAAACACTAAAGGTTCAACCAAAATGAACTGAGTGTATAATTGCCCTTCCTCTTTCTTCAAACTAAACATGACTACATCTGCAGACAACACAGAAAAGTATCCTGAGGGGGTCAAAAAGTGCTTTGTATGGCCCCTCTGTCACTGAAATTGTTTATGGCATCATTTTGGTATCAAGTGCTTCTCAGGCGTCATAGAGCATCCTGACGTTTTCATCCCACTTACCTGCAGCAGCAGGTTCATCATCATAGAAGCAGAGTCTAGAGATGGTGTCACATCATAACAAATTAGGCGGACAGGGCAACAGGGCAGCAGATTGCAACATTCATCACGGGAGAAATAGATCATGTCACTTACGTCTTTTCTGTAGAGGCCCCTGTGCTGCTGAGGGCCTGCAGACTGAGGTGCTACATCAAATACAAGTGTAGGAAATGAGGCCTTCATGACAACTAATAGGTTTTATAGAGTGGATGAAGAGTGTGTTCTGGATAAGTCAGGCAAGTGTCAAAGTGGAAAACTTTTTATGTTTACTTAGAGAAAGTTCTGGGTCTTTTTTCTCCAGATAGCTCAAATATAATTTGGGTAAAAAATGAAGGTTTTCTCCACTGATGAGCTTTTTGAATAGTTTAAGTGTGCATATATTTATGGTAACATAATTTTTTTTAAGGCTGCACGCTTGATCTAGTCCACATTTTCAGACTTGACAGGGAGATATACTAAAACCAGTCAAAGTAAAGCCTAACGCTGGGGCTCCTCCCTCTGACCGGCTGCAGAATAATGAACCCAGACTCCCATTTTTTATCATATGGGAAAAAGGTAAAACTTAAAAAATTCAACAACATATCAAACTAACTTTTCTCAACATTTTTATGTGATAAGAACTTATCATCACGAATTTCAATTCAAGTCTCCCTTTCAAGAAGTTTCTTTTTGATTAGTTATTTGATGTTTTAAAATGTGTAAAATATCATTATTCACAATTGGGCAGACAACAAACTGTGGAGCTTGAGGATGAGTAGTTTTAAGCCACCAAGGCTGCTACATTAGCTTCACAAAGAAAATATGGTTAACTATTTTACTCGGCAGAGTTTTATTTAAAAACAGTCTTTGTTGGGGACTTTTTTATAGGATTATGGATCCAAAAAGAAACCCTAAAAAATACATTATTAAGGCAAATGAAGATGTTTGGTCTGAATTTCAGTAAGATTGTTTAATTTCTCTCCTTTAATTGTGCCATTTTAAGACTGAACAAATAATTCAGTATGATTTATGTTTTGCTTAACTCCAAAATTCCATACTCCAATATTTTCTTCAATAATGTTCATGATTGACATTGAAAGTCCACAAATGATCAACCAAAATGATTCTTAATTGTGCAAATTTGATGTATGTTTATCTCAGTTACTGGGTGAAATGTGAACGTTGTGAAGCCTTGTTCTAGTGTTCCACCAGATGTGCTCACTGCGCGTGAACTACAATCTGGCTGTTAATGGGATGCCACGACCCTGGAGGTCCCCTGATTTACGCTGAAGTAAAAACGGGCGAGTCCAAACATTCGCCAACAAGGCAAACTCTGCTGTAGCTGAGGGTATTGAGGGGAAGTGGAGGTCAACTTTTGCTGGCAATTAAAAGCATGTTGGATCAAACATTGGAAATTTTGAAAGCAGGCTTATAGTTAGTCAACACTCCCAACAAACATTTGCTTGGTCCAGCTGATGTTAACTTGGTTCTGCATAGCCTGACTTAAGGTGCCTACACACCGAACACGACTTAAGCGTCCTCGGCAACCACTCTGCATGCAAAGTCAATGTACAGCCACGATAGGTCGGGCTTAACCCCACGCGACGACCACGAATCGTTGTGAAAGTAAATCTTTTCAGGCGATGTCGCGTGTGCCTGTGCTGCAACAGCCAATCAGCGGTGCGTGTGCGACGGTAACCATGACAGACAGTTTTTATTCCAGCTGATAGAGTAACAATCTATGTCTGTAAGGGAAACATTAGTCAGTGCAACCATTAGTTCCGCCTTGACGGAGACCTCACAGATGAAGCTGGTGCAGGGCCATCAGCTGCAGTGTTTTGTGGTTGGTAGGAGAGTGAAAAGGATTCAGTTGGAACAATGTCAGCATGTACACCCTATTTTATGATATATAATATGATCGTGGTGAACTCGAGTGGACATGACATCACTGAGCCAAGGCAATGGGCGACAGTGATCAAAATGAGGTATGTATAGACACGCGACGCGACTTCAGTGGGTGATGTGATTTTGATCGCAGAGTCGCGGTCAGTGAACGCAGCTTTGGTTCAATGTTTTAGTGTGTGAATGCTACATTACCTCCATCAAGAATTTAAGTTTTATGTACTGACGAGATAGCACAGTAATCATCGAGGGCCACCTGCAGGTCTGTGCAGCAAAAGCAAAAGTACAATGGATAATTAATGAATAAGCATAAGTCAGTTCACTGGCTGAATATACTCTGTAGTACGGTGTCTAGTGGATGATTTACTGCACGTTTGTCTTGTTTGAGTGAGGTGTCATTTAGCTGGAGAGTAGTACCACCACTGTTTGTAGAGCTGTAATGTAACCTGTAATTCAATCAATCTGTACTGCCATGTTCAATTGTTTTTGTGCCAGAACTTAATCTAAACAAACTCAGCCATCACCGTCTCAGATCAAACTCCATTATGTGCCTTTCTATCCTTTTTTGTAAAACACAACTGATAAATTCCTTGTTTGTAACCTCCGTAGGGTTCAGTGGACACGTTCAGCGACTGTGAGAGAGGAACAGACGGGACGAGGAAGAGCGACAGGCAATCATTTCTGTGTGCGAGCGGCAGAGCGGGCAGGCGAGCACATGAAAGCCCATTTTCCTCTG
Organism: Scarus forsteni; assembly: GCA_036419115.1. Classification (NCBI taxonomy): domain Eukaryota; kingdom Metazoa; phylum Chordata; class Actinopteri; order Labriformes; family Labridae; genus Scarus; species Scarus forsteni. The sequence goes on from JAZDUH010000271.1 coordinate 4,541,999, forward strand.
ATTAAGTCCTCAGAAAATATTCCATTTGTCAGTGCCAGCGCGGCTGAGACGGGCCGGGCCTGCACAGCCACCCGACTGTATCTGTTGACTATGTAGCCGCTCACTGACAACATCATCATTTCCTCCTCTAATGTCCTCCCTCACTTCTGTCTCCCATCCCTCTATCCGCTCCACCTTCGCCATCCACAGTGCCCCCCCCCTCCTCCTCCTCTAACAGCCTATTTTTGTTTGATCTGCCCTCATTGCAAGGTTGACTGCCACCAAAGAGGAGAAGGCAAAGCGGGACCTGGCTCTGTCTCCGTCATACTCATTTTCAATGTCATAAATTTCAATTTCCAATCTTTCTTTCCACCTCTTCTCCTCCTCCCTCCCTCCTTCTCTCGTGGCATCCCCATCATGGGAATTTGTCAATTCTCCTTCTCTCTGTCTTTCCCTTCCTCCCCTTCATTCTGACTCCGTCTCTCCAAACACCTATTGGCTATTATCCTGTCTCACGCCTTCCCCACACTCCTGCCTCCCAGAATACAATTTTCCCCCGGCTGCATCTGTGATGAGATCCAAATGAAAGATCGTTAATATTTGCTTCAAAAAGAAATGGAGTTCTGTGTTTCCTACTTTAAATATTGTCATTTTCTCTGCCGTTCGGATGCTCTTTCTACACAAACATCAGGGGGATGTAGATGATCACTTTTTTTCCAGTTATGGCGTCCTCTCCCCCTGGATCTGATGGATGTGTGTGTTTTTATGTGTAGGTCTGATAAAGCTGAGGGAAACCCGACAGGCACACAAAAAGATGTTTGTCCCATTAGAGAGTCTGAGATGCTGATAGGAGATGAAGCAGCGGTGAGTGTTGTGACAGAGAAGAGTGAGTGAAAACATTAATATCAACACAGACAGACTGCAGTCTCAAGAGTGTTAGTGTAAAAGTTAAATTACTGAAACAGTGGAGTTTGATTCGTCTGTTAAGTTGAATGAAGAAAGTAAAGTTGTAGAAATACATTTTGACAGAGCTCCTTTATGATACAAAATAAAAGTTATCAAAGGGATTTGTATTTTTGAAACAGGGTTGTATGAGGTACATGGCATAATCCTCAACATAAGGCACAATGATAGAGATCAGGTATGCATCTGTGCAGAAATAATTGGCACAGAAGCCATAGGTAGGCCTGTCACAATAATCAATAAATCAATTAACCGAACGATAAATAAAAACATCCTCGGTTAGTTTGCCGGCCTCGATAAACCGACACGTGAATGCGTGTTTGTTTTCCTCCTCTCTTTCTACCAAAGAGGCTGAACGAGAAGATGGGTCACTCTGTCCAACCTTCTTAACACCGGGGTGCATGGGCTCTATAGCTGATTTAGCAGATTTATAGCGGAGTGAGCATGTGTCAGACATGGGATCTTCAGGTGGGGGGCTGCTCGCGTGTACACACGGAGAGAGCTGAAGTGAGCGAGAGGAGTAACGAGGAAACAAACAGTAAAGGCACGAAAGATACGGTTCTTAAGGTTTTAAACAGAATGAACAAGGTCTGAGCTCATCAACACTGACGAGCTGATATGTCGCATTTGTTTGAAAGAAGTGGTGACGAAGAGGGGGGGGGGGGGGGGGGAGGTGTAGCGGAGCCTTCGTCCTGACTGTCCACGCTTACTGAGGCGTTTGGTCATCAAAGTAAATATAAATAAAAGTGCAAAATGGCGAACTCTTACAGACAGTGTCGCTCGCTACATTGCAAAACAAATGCAGCCCTTCAATACGGTTTAAAAGCCGGCATTGTTACAAGCGTTGGACAGACAGCACAAACTGACTGGGAGAAAGTACATGTCACAAACAATTCCAGAACTAAACTTCCTTTTATTTATTGTTTTCATTTTTGTGTGTGTTTTAATGTAGTTTCATTTGTTTCTTTACAGAGACAGGGTCTTTTTTTTATTGTTTTTGAGTAGTATAATTATTTTTATCTACATGCAATTTTTCCTAAAAGACAGTCCATTTCATTTTCATTGGGTTTTTTTCTCTCTGTTTGTTAAATTTATGATATTGTTTGTTTATTTTATTTAAAAGCTCTTGACCTTCCAAATACAGTTAAATACTCAAGAAATTAATGTGTCTTGCTTTTGATATGGTGTACTCACTTTATTATGACATATTATGATTACATTAATGAAAAAAAAATATTGACAATAATATTGTTTATCGTCAATAATTTTTTGGACAATTATTGTCCAGCAAAATTTGTTATTGTGACAGGCCTAGCCATAGGCTTTACATTGCTGCACAATGTAATATAAAGAATTTTGAGTGAAAACAACCCACAATACAGTATAGAGTACACAAATATCAGTTTATCCCAAATAAAAATGATCTAAAGTAACTAAAGTTAGAACTGTCCTGCTGATCAATCACAGTCATTTTGGTAAAATGCGTTTGCCTTGCCCTGATTATTTCCTCTAAAATGTTGTTATAGTTAAGTAAACTTAGTATCACGGGAATGGTTCCTGTCTTTCTACAATACCTGGCTCTCTTATTTCATCCACTTTGACATGAGCTCATGACTTACACACCAACCAACAGGTTACGTGGGATTTTCTGGTCCTTTAGCTCCTTCGGTAGTTTCCTCCATGTTTTGCTTTGACTCTACATCACTGGAAGTTTTTCATGTGTTTGCTGCAGTGCATACAAGTATTCCAAAATGCCCAACGTGAACAGCTGTCATATAGATGCAAAAAAATCCCTTTTGTCCAGCCCTTTTTTTTTTAGCCGTTTCTTTCATCTGTGAAGCCTGCAGACTGTAGCTGGTCAGCTCACTTCTAGCAGAAGGACATGTTGGTCGAGCCATGTCGCAAAGTAGTACCTAAACAAATCATTTCACCAGTCTTTATTTGTATAATGTCAATTGATTGCAAATGTTATCACTAAACACTGTACAAAACATTCGGTCAATGACTTATGACATTATCGTATTTTCAAAGTCTTCATTTAATTTCTCTCTCTCTCTCTCTCTCTAGACCACCACCAAATGTAAAGGTAATGCCACAGCTGCCCTAAATTAATATGGCAATCACCAAAATACTTTTTATATGTTTCTGTAATGGTTTATACAGTGGTATATGTAAGCTCAATAACCAACATAATTATAATGCTAAATGTAATTATTGTAGTTAACCATATATTATCAGATAATCTGTTTTACAGAAAAACAGAAAAATACTAAAGCACATTATTTCTTGATTAAGATGGCAAATTTTAGTTATATACATGCATTCCTAAACAGAGCTCATTCCTGTTAAAAATGTTTGTCCAATAACAAAAACTGCTTTTTTCACATGAAATTCTTTAACTGCAGAGTCAGCAACCTGGGATTTTTAAAAAAGTGAACTCCTTTAAAAACAGGCCTTTTTACATGTTTTTCCTGTTGCCTTTTTATGAGTTTGGTTTTTCCTCCTCTTCTTCTTGAATTCCCTTAAGTCTTTCACTGAGTTCTGCAGTGTTTCATATTTTATTATCCTATTTTTACTAGTTCTTTTTAAAAATTGTTATATCATAATGCCTTTTTACCTCCGCCAAGGAGGTTATGTTTTCGGGAGAGTTTGTCCGTCCGTCTGTGAACAAAATAACTCAAAAAGTCATGGATGGATTTGGATGAAATTTTCAGGAAGTGTTCAGCGTGGGAAAAGGAAGAACTGATTCAATTTTGGTGTTGATCCAGATCAGCGTCTGGCTGCCATGACGAAAAATGAGATTTTTATGATTTTTTTACTGAACTAAAATAGATATCATTATGAAATGTTTTCATGGTCAAGGAATCTAAATATTTACATGAAATAAAGGTAGGACTAATATTTACAGTAAAAATCACAATATGGGTGAGGACTGTGGTGCTGGCGGAGGTCTGCGCTCTCAGAGTGCTTTTCTAGTTTTATTCTGTGAAGCACTTTGAATTGTTGTCCGTTTGAAGGATCCTGTAAAAATAAGGTTACCTTACCCCGCCTTCCTTTTTCTGTATAATACCACATGCTTTAAGGTGATTACCATCTCATGACATGAATAGGCAAATTCAATGCAGCTTGACTTTAAATATTTTTAAAGTTGAAGCCGCTTGAAATGAGAATTAAAGATGAAAGTTAAATATTTTGGACAACATCCTCACATAGTGCTCAGCCCAAGCTGCCATTATTTTTACGCCTTAACCTTCAGCCTGGCCACACCATTGAAAGCTGTTAACAGAACATATAGAAGTATTGAAAAGAGAAAATCCAACCTGAGGTCAAGATGTTGTAGTGCATATCAACTCTGCTGTGATAACCTGTCCAACTGAATCACAGCAGGGCTGATGTTCAAAATAATTGTGCTTCTCCATCACTTCACACAGAGTCCAGTTGTTATTTTTATTTCCCTTAGTGTTTTAAGTTGTTTGAAAACAGGGCTTACTAACAAAGTGACTTTTCAGACCACACCACAATGTTTTTTAGCTGCTGGTTTATTTTTGCTCTTCCTGCAGTGTGACCCTGAACGCTGTTTAAAGCAGCAATACACTGCAGTTTAATGGGTCTTTACAAAAGACAAGTACAAATTAATAAGAAACAAACTGATATAAGAGACCAAATGATGGTCTTAATGGAGCCTGCACTCCACAGGAGAAAGTTTTGAAATGTAAACTGAGAATTAATCAGTATTCATTAGCCTGCAGGCTCTTTCTCTCTGTGTCTCTCCGTCACTTAATGTTCCCTCGCTCATCTCAGCATCACGGGGAGCTCGCTCACTGCTCACCCAAGCATCGCCCATTCGCTCGCTGTCTCGCCGGCTCGCTCTCTGACCAAACTTTACCTCCTACCTGACACAAGCCCTCCTCCCCCTGCTCATTAGCATCGCATTAGCATGTCATTTGCATGGCTCCAATCTGGTGCAGTTCTGGTGCACTCTTTAATTTTTCACTACTTAACATTCAGTAAAACTTGAATATTAAAAGTTTGTGTCTTAAGTTTAGAATTATTAGATATATTCAAGTAACTCACATCAGTTTTCTTAAGCTTTGCTTTAATGCATAAAGTTTAAAGGAGAATATGTTTTAAAAATCAAAACAACCCATACTTCATGAGGCTCAGGAAATGTTCTCAGAGGATGTTTTCAGATATGACACGACGTCAGTTCGTCCCTAAAATATGACACCTATTTTTCATCGGCAATTGTTAACCAGAAAGTGATGAAACTGTGGTATTGAAACATCAGTGAAGGACAAACCTGCTCTCCTGTATTATGACAATGTCACTAACCTCACTTTTCATGCCAATGAAGCTTGAATGGAGGCGTTTTTATTTCAATCTCTTGGCTGGACAGACGCAGTAATTAGCCAGGTGAGCGGAGCAGGGCGGGGTTACACTCAGGCAATTAACAAAGTGACAGCCCATCCAGCAACGTGACAGGCCGAGGCCTCACTAAACCAGACACACACACACACACACACACACATACACACACACACACACACAGGAGCTCTCACAGAAGTACAAATGTATGCACATGAGCAAAAACCACGTTCTTACCTGCTTTTATGAGCCGTACACAGAAGCTGCTCTAATGAACAGGGACTGAGTGGATCTCTGTCATTTCAATTTTTTTTTTTTTAAACTTTCTTTTTATTGTAATTTCAGTTTTACAAAAGGGAGATGTTATATCAAATAAAATGACTTTAAAATAAAAGAAAACATAAAAGGGAGGTTGTGTCAGGCCATTCAGTAGAAAACACCAGTATATATCATTTACATAGATATGGGGTTACAGACTCTGGTGTATAACTTTCATTTTTTCCAGTATTTTTTACTGTCATCAGATCGTACTCTTCAGGAGAAGGAGAGTTTTTCCATAGAATATTTCGTTAACAATTGTAGTCCAGTCCTTCTTTGTTGGTGGGTTTGACTGCATCCATTTGCGTGTGATGGCCTGTTTGCTTGCAGCCAAAATGATTTTACAAAGATATCTGTCCTGATAGTTGAGACCACTTGGCAATTTACAAAGGTATAGTGAGACAAAACAAAAATGAACTTCAATATCAAAAATTGTCCTCATTTCTTTTGCCAGCTCTTGCCAGTAAGAATGGATTAGAGGGCAGGCCCAAAACACACGGAAACGATCTGCCATAAGTGTACCACAATTCCTCCAGCATACCCCAAGTCCCTGAATGGCGTGTTGTTTAGATGACACTTTCGGGGTAATAAAATAACGTATTGTACACTTCCAGCAAAATTCTCGCCATGATCTAGAATTGGTGGTCTTAGCCTGACCCTCCCAGATGCCACACCAGTCTTTCTTTGTTATCTTCAAGCCAGAATCCTTCTCCCACCTCAGTCTGATATAGTGAGTAGAGTGGTTTTTAGAACTTTGCAAACTTTTATAGATTCGTGATATGAGATGTTTGTTGTCTTTAGTTTTGTAAATGTCTTTAACATCTGTAAATATGTTAATCAAACTAGGATCAATATCCTCTGTTTGTTTTTCTGCCGTTTCAATTAAGACCACAAGCCTAATTTTAATCCTTTACAGATTATTCTTACAAAATATAAGAAAACCAACATTTTAACAGCATAAAATGAGCACATGTACATGTTTGTGGATCTTGTGGGAGTTGGATGACTTTTAAGTGCTTTTAATGAGCTTAATAAATTATTTTAAAATTGTAGTTGTCAAAATTGCCTAATAGGTCATATATTATGCACAATTCACTTCTTAATGGTTTTATATTTAAATATGTGTTTAAGTTCTGACTACAAACGTCCCAATAGGGAAAGCCCAACTCCATCTCTCTGAAAACGAGTCCTAACATTCTGTCTGAAAAATTCCCCGACTGACGCCATCCAGGGATATGCTGCCTCTAGATAGGAGAATAGCAGGTGCTGCCAGTGAAGCAGACATGTCTGGGCATGTCCGTGCAGTCACAGTAAACATCAGCAGGGCTGAAAAGCTAAAATCACATCCATTTCCTGAGAAGATCATGGACCGAAACAGCACATAAGGATTTAGGTTGGAGACATACTTCCTGTTTGTCCTTAATTGTGTTTACATTTAAGGCACACAAAGAGCTCAAGCTTTGGTGTGAGAAGTAGACTGCAAACATGGTGACAATGATACGAATCCAAGTTTCAGTAAAATTGGGATGTTGTGCAAAACAAGTCAAAGCAAAACACAATCATTTGCAATTCATTTTTGACCTATGTTCAGTTAAAGATATTACAAAGTCAAGATACTAAATGTTCAGACTGATCAATGTCATTTTTTTTAATGCAATGCCTGCAACACAATCCAAAAAATCTGGGACAGCATAAAAAAAAAACTTGGAAAGTTGAGGAATGCTCAATGACACCCGTTTCGAACATTTCACAGGTGAACAGATAAACTGAAAAAAGTTGGGCGTCAAGATTGAGTATAAAAGGAAGAAACTGAAAGGCTCTGTTGCTCATGAACAAGTATTGGGCAGGGCAAGGTTCAACAGTTTGTGGTCAACTATGTGAGCAAGGCATCTAACAGTTTCAAAACATTGTTTCTTAACTGAGTGTTACAAGGAATTGGGGATTTCATCATCTACATTCAAAATACCATGGAAAGTTTCAGAGAATTAATGCTGAAGTTGAAGCACAGAGATTTTTTATGTGGGGACAATGCATCATTGGATGAGTGGACACTGGCACAACTGGTTGCCGCTGCTCTCCATTATTTTTGTTGTTTTAATTTCTGTACAGCATCCTTGGGTGTCATGAAAGGTGCTTTAAAAATTATTATTATTATTACTATTATTATTATTATCATCTCTGTAATTACAGCTGCAAATCTTAACTCCCCTCATCAAATTTTTTGGTCTGAACTGGGCTCAAGAATCATGATGGGCAACATCAAACTATTCAAATCAATACAATACTGATTTACTGAAATTATTCAAATATACTGACACCAATATCAACCGATCATCTCTGACAATGCTAATAAATTTGATATTTTTTTATTGACCAAAAGCTACTTTAGACCAATAGATCTTGCAGTAAGATTAGTTTCAAGCCTTAGTCCAAAGAAAATGTCCCAAATTCAACAGCATTTCACAAAACTATGACATACGTCTGTGTGTGAGCTTGCGGGTACTGCGCTGAGTACTATTTAATGTGTTGTATTAGTCTCCAATTTTACACAAATAGAAAGTGGCACTGCCTTGACATGGAGAAATAGAGAAAGACTGAGGCCCCATCCACACAAAGACAAAACACTTAACAGTTTCCAAAACGATCGTTATAAAGACAAAGGCGTCTCAGAAAATGTGTGCGTCTATATAAATGCACTCGATACGCATCAAAACGCTGTAAAACACATGCCAGACCTCTAAGGCCGGATGACGGAAACAAGCGGAAACAGATGAAAAAACAGTGGGCGTGCAGAGATTGAGATTGTAAACAGAGATTGTGATAAAGTGATCATAAAGTACCGTAGTGTATCCTTGATAATTGTTTGTTCAACTTGGTGGTGATTGAGAAGAAGGAGATTTTGCTGCAACAGGGATAGTAGGGTCACTAGCTTCATCAGCACATATGCTTCACATACGCCGCCATTGTCGTTGCCGCGTGTGGCGCATGCGTGTCAATGAAGATATAAAATTATGACGTAAGCTTATCTGAAAACTTGCGGAGAGCCAGTAATCACGCAGCTGTGTATACGGCATTTCAAAATCTTTCCACTCTGGAACCTGGTTTCAAAAATGATCGTTTACAGACCCCCAAAACGCCGTCCTCGTATGGATGATACGCAGATTTGGCAAAAAACGTATGCGTTTAGACCTCAGTTTGGCTTCGTGTGGATGGGGACTGAGAGCACTCTGTAAAGCCTCACATATAAACATTTGTGAGAGTGATCATTGGGTATAGATGTTTTAGAGAACAATCAATACCTAGAGAGAATCAGTGCTACAAGACTCAATATCAGTGCTCGCTTCCTTACTCAAGAAGCATGTTGGGACTTTTACAGGGACCATGAAGTTTAAACTGAAAAATGAGCTCGCCTCAGCTGTCTATTGAAGACCTTTACAAACTAAAGACAGCTGATCAGTGATAAGAATAAGCTGGTCAACACACAGATAAAGTGTCCTGAATCTTCACACATGGAGAACAGTTATGTGAATGTCATTGAAAACTTCACAAAGTGCTCATGTCTCTCATGTTTGTAGTCAATACTATTGTGTTTGTTATATCAATGGAGCAACCTCCCTTTGTCTCCCATCTCTATGTCTCCATTTAACTCTAAATGTGTGTGTTTGAGTGTGTGGATATCTGTGTGTGTGGATGTGTGTGCGTGTGTGTGTGTGCGGTGGGGATACGGCGTCAGGCAGTTATAAATGGCCATCATTTCCCAAACCACTCTGTTCTCCATTGTGGAGCGCGTGTCGCCGCGGGGCGGGAGCGAGCTGATGTGTGTGAGTGTGTGTAGGAGGATGTAAGGGTGTGTGAGGGGGTAATAGAGGAAGTGAAGGGGCTGAGTGTCCCAGAGGAAAACTGTGACAGCAGAGAGAAACAGAGACAGACCATTGGGTCATTGAGAGAACTGATCTGAAATCAGTGTTTGTATAAAAAGAGACAATTGTCCAAATATGAAGACAAATGAGGCAGAGTACTGAAACTTATCAAACCAAAGCTGCAACTTTATCAGAGCTTTAGCCAGGATGTTAGAAAAATGGAGGCAACTGAAATCCCTCTTTAGTTACTTGCCATCTCCAGAGTGCTCCTTTATGTTATTACTCCTCACGTGAAAACCTCAGAGACTTTGTAATAACACCAGAGAAAATCTGAATTTAAAATCTGTGTCAAACACATATAACTTTGTCCGAAGAAAGCTCAGGCCAGTCTGCATCACACTGCATTGCAAGGGCGCTATCCACACTGCATTCATTAACAATGTACACTATATTACCAAAAATATTCGCTCACCTGCATTATCCCACATATAAACTTAAGTGCCATCCCATTCCTAATCCATAGGGTTCAATATGACGTCGGTCCACCCTTTGCAGCTATAACAGCTTCAACTCTTCTGGGAAGGCTGTCCACAAGGTTTAGGAGTGGTTATGGGAATTTTTTACCATTCTTCCAGAAGCACATTTGTGAGGTCACACACTGATGTTGGACGAGAAGGCCTGGCTCTCAGTCCCCGATCTAAATCATCCCAAAGGTGTTCTTTTGGATGGAGGTCAGGACTCTGTGCAGGCCAGTCAAGTTCATCCACACCAGACTCTGTCATCCATGTCTTTATGGACCTGCTTTGGGCACTGGTGCACAGTCATGTTGGAAGAGGAAGGGGCCAGCTCCAAACTGTTCCACAAAGTCGGAGCATGGAATTGTCCAAAATGTCCTGGTGTGCTGAAGCATTCAAAGTTCCTTTGACTGGAACTAAGGGGCCAAGCCCAGCTCCTGAAAAACACCCCCACACCATAATCCCCCCCCACCAAACTTTACACTTGGCACAATGCAGTCCCACAAGTAGCTCTCCTAGCAACCGCCAAACCCAGACTCGTCCATCAGATTGTCAGATGGAGAAGTGTGATTGGTCACTCCAGAAAACGCCACTGCTCTAGAGTCCAGTGGCGGCGTGCTTTACACAACGGCATTGACCCTTTGCATTGCACTTGGTGATGTATAGCTTGGATGCAGCTGCTCGGCTGTGGAAACCCATCCATGAAGCTCTCTACACACTGTTCTTGAGCTAATCTGAAGGCCACATGAAGTTTGGAGGTCTGTAGCGATTGACTCTGCAGAAAGTTGGCGACCTCTTCGCACTATGCACCTCAGCATCTGCTGACCCTGCTCCGTCAGTTTACGTGGCCTATTACTTCATGGCTGAGTTTCTGTCGTTCCCAAACACTTCCACGTTCTTATAATACAGCTGACAGTTGACTGTGGAATATTTTGGAGCGAGGAAATTTCACGACTGGATTTGTTGCACAGGTGGCATCCTATCACAGTTCCACGCTGGAATTCACTGAGCTCCTGAGAGCGACCCATTCTTTTACAAATTTTTGTAAAAGCAGTCTGCATGCCCAGCTGCTTGATTTTATACACCTGTGACCATGGAAGTGATCGGAACACCTGATTCTGTTTATTTGGGTGGCTGAGCGAATACTTCTGGAAATATAGTGTAGTTCTATGCCCTGATTCAACCCTTATGATCCTAGTATCAGCTGCTTTACTTTTACAGGTGGAAAAACAGACATATAGCGTTTTTGTTGATGAGGAGTTCACCAAATGGCTCAAAAACACAGCCCTTTGTGTACTAAATGAAGTTTTCCCCTTAGTGTTAAAGTGAAACTTAAACATTTCCCTCATGCAAACAAATGAATGGCCCACTATTTCACCACTTCAACAGATTATTAAGCTCTAACTTGACACACCAGATGGACCATTGGATGTTTTTCCGTAGCCCATCGAGGCAAAAGCCAAGTATTTAAATGTTGATTGATGTAAGATGAAATTCTGGGCATTCTGCGTGTTCATTATATTAAAACAGTTTATTTTATAGTGTCTGCTCATTCCTCTCCATTTGTGTCATGAGTTCACTTAATCAGTTCCTTTCCAAACATTGCTGAGGCTTTTTCTGTGCTCACTAAACTGAGGATATAAGTGTCTTTTGTTTTACTTTATATCCCTCTTTATCATCTCCCACTGAACTCTCTCCAAGCTTTTTCCTTCTGTACTCATTCTTCGAGTTAAGAATCTTTTGTTAATGTGTTTTCTTTTGGCAGACGCAACGTTTCAGATTTAAAACTGTTAATGACGCTCAGCTTTGAGCTTATATGATCCTCTTTTCTCTTTGAGTGTTGAAGCAGTTTGGTAACAGTGTGAGCCCAACCAATGTGATTAAGTTGCTTCAGAGAAAGCATCTCAGTCAAACATGCACTCTAATGGCCAGGTTCAGCCTCTGATCTGCGTTGATTTAGTAAATTCCCAGTCATTGTCTTTTCCTTCATCAACATAAAGCCGTTCATTGAAATCGCTTGGTGTCACAATGCAGTGCTTTAAAAAGTAGCACTTTTCTAACTCCCTCTGTTTCTCTTAATCACACTGATGTTACATCTGCATCTGCTGTTTTTCTCCTTACTGAATGTAATGGGAGGCAGCAGGTAGTGCACTGGCCACAAACATGTATGGGTATGGGTAAGTGTGTGAATTGTCTATCTCTCTGTGTTGCCCTGTAACTGGCTGGTGACCAGTTCAGGTTGTACCTCACCCCTCGCCCAATGTCAGCTGGGATAGACCCCCACAACTCTAAAGGCACAAAGCTGTTTTCAGACCTAATGCAACAAAAACTTTGGCACTTCTAAATTTCGTGCATGTATTTGTGTAACCAGTTTGGTAAAACAAATATATATATATAATTCACCAAATTCCACCCTCTGTTATTAAAGGCTAAGTTTGGTTTCCACAGCTTTCACACTGTTTATAGAATGAAGTAGAACGATATACTCACCCAGAAGGCTTTCCTGATCCAAACAGTGCTTCAGGAGAAATTTAGATTCAAAATCGAGCGGTGGACATCCGTATAATGTCAGCAGACTGGGCATGTATAGCGCCACTCCTAAAACTGCATTAATCGTCCAAAAAGTCATTAGTTTCACCAATATTTCATCATGGTCCGCTCACGCTACTCCTCCACGACGTGATGACTGTGCTGTTTCAGCGGCGACCGGCGGCTACACAACAACTTTCTTCTTCCAGTTTTGTGCAAAATGGACGAATATCTATCGGATGAAGATGTTGTGGACGAGAACTTTGAATATGATGGGTGTCCATACAGTTTCGAGCCAGAGTTCACAGATGAGGAGCTCATCGAAAGGAGGACGAGGAGGCAATGACAAGAACAGCTGGCCAGAGAGCAGTCTTCATTTTAGAGGTCAGCACAGTCACGAAAACATGGGTGGAGCGACCCGGACTGTCGTGGAGGAGTAGCCTGAGTGGACCATGATGAAATATTACTGAAACTAATGAGTTTTTGGACAATTAATGCAGTTTTAGGAGCAGCGCTATACATGCCCAGTCTGCTACCATTATACAGATGTCTGCCGCTTGATTTTGGATCTAAATATCTCCAGAAGCACTGTTTGGATCAGGAAAGCCTTCTGGGTGAGTATATTGTTCTACTTCATTCTATAAACAATGTGAAAGCTGTAGAAACCGAACTTATCCTTTAATAATGTTAAATCTTTTTTTTTTTTTTTGTACGTATTTAGATGTTTAAATTTGACGGTCACTTCCGGTGCGTCATTTCCTGTACCTTTTGTGCTCCTCTCCTCAGATGCCTTGAGGACATGATGAAGAGAAGTAGGTTTTCAGGTTGGAATCTGTTCAGTTTGAGTTGAAACACAGTTAACACAATATATAGTTGTTCATATGTATATTTTTAGGCTCACAGATTATATTTAAATGTTACAAACATTTGAAAGTTTACTTCTGAAGTGTTTAAAGTGGCGTGTAGTGCATGATTTTAACAGCTAATGTACTCTCAAGCTAGGCTAAAGTGTGGGCCGTTTCTCATGCCGTCGGCCATGCTCTCTGCTCCCTTTTAGAACTGTGCTGTTGGAGAGCAGATGCATGAATTGTGGTCCACTGAAAATGTGTTTATTTTGTACAGGTATGTGAGCCCTATTTTTTGTTTGTTTGTTTTAGTTTCAGTCATTTTTATTATTTTTATTTGTTTAATTTTAATCTATTCCTAAGTTGTGTATTAATTTTGTTTTTGAATGGTTTGTAAATGAAATATAAACGGTTTAATGAAATACATATATATATATATATATATATATATAAATATATATATATATATATATATATATATATATATATATATATATATATATATATATATATATATATATATATATATATATATATATATATATATATATATACATATATATATATATATATACATATATATTTATATATAAATGTCACTAGAGCAGGCTGTTGGAGAGCAGATGCATGAATTGTGGTTTACTGAAAATGTGTTTATTTTGTGGAGCAAAATAAACCTGCTCCAGTGACAAACTTGCTATCTACGCCCTTCAATCAATCAATCAAACTTTATTTGTATTGCACTTTTCATAAAAAATTTTGTAGCACAAAGTACTCCACACAGAAATGAAGAAAATAAAATTAAAATAATCAGAGGCAAAAAATTAAATACAATGAAAAATACAGCCCACCCTCCCTCCATCCCTCACCCCACCCTTGCAATCCACACACAGCACACACACTCACTTGCACACACATACAAAGGCATGAAGAGGAGATTCTAGAAAACAGGGTAAGAGGACTGAGGAAACACCATCTTTCATTAATTAATGAGGGAACACTGGAAGTAAGTCTAAAATAATAATTAAAAACAATAAGAATAAATAAATAAATAAAATGAAATAATATTTTGATAAGAAATAAGATTAAATTAAATAAATATAAAAATAAACAGGTAAATAAAATGCATTTAAATAGTAATATGGTAAATTAGATAAAATGCACTAAAGTGGAAAGAAAATCAATAAACAAATAATAAAATTCCAAACAATAATTCTGAACTAAATGGAATAATAAAATATATTAAGGGGGTTAAAATAAATACATAAATAAAATTAAATAATAATAACAATGATAATAATAATAATAAATATAATCAGCTAAAAGCGAGACTAAAAAGGTAGGTCTTGAGTTTTCTTTTAAAAATATGAACAGTAGGTGCTGCTCTCAGGGCTTCAGGTAGACTGTTCCACAAACGAGGGCCGTAGTATTGAAATGATGCCTCACCGTATGTTTTAGTTTTAACTTTGGGTACTATCAAAAGGCCACTACCCGAAGACCTGAGGGCTCTACTAGGTTCATAGGGTAAAAGCAGATAGGATAAATAAAAAGGAGCAAGACCTTTCAGGGATTTAAAAACTAGTAAAAGAACTTTAAAATCAGCTCTAAAAGATACAGGCCCTTCCATCGACAAACACAACGCAGAGGGTATATCGTAGCAGAGTCAGACCAGACAGGCTACATTTGCATGTTTAAATCGTTCATTTTATAGTGACACAATTTTTGCCCTTCAAACCTAACTCACTCCTGCCCACATCAACACATGTTTCTGTTGTCTCAATCCATGATCAACCATAGTGGATGTTTCTACAATCACTGTCTTTTCCCTGCTCTTAAAAACAAAAAGCTAAATGTCTCAGAAAAGTTCATCAATGACATCCTTACCATTGATCCTTGTGATGGCCCCTCTTTTGCTTGTTGAACTTGCCTCAGTTTACTTCGCTTTTACCCCAGTACAGTCTGAGATCCATTCCTCCGCTCTCCCTGCTCTGTTCTTTCTCTCATGAGTGCTCCAGTAGTTCTTCAGTGAGGTTTGGCTTATTCTCACACATCAAATCACTGACAGTCAGCCAGAGAACCACACCAGCAGCCAGCTAGCAGTTGTGCTAACGACTGTTGTACTGGCAGACGTCTTACAGGCCATAACAAGAGTTAAATAAATATGAGTGGAACCTACCAAATACTCATAACTCTCCAGAGATTTCCTCGCGTTTCTTCATATATGTGCATTAACTTCCTCCTCTGCCTGTGATGGCATCCTCACCACTGTTCACTCTCTTTGCTGATTGGCTGTTGCGCCACAGTTTCAGATGAATTTGTTACTGACGTTGGATATTTTTAGCTCTGGCAAAGGGACTGAAGATTTTCATATTGCTCATGTGACAATTCTTCTTTGTGTGGCTATTTTACCACAAAAATTATGAAGTAATAGACCCATAAAAAGTTGTGAGAAGTTGTTTCATTTGTGAAGATCATCTGACCTTGCAGAGCAGACGGACCTGCCTTGTTTGAAATCCTGCATGTCCGTCTTGCCAACTTTCATTGTCCAACGACTTCACTTGGCTAAATGCTTAACAGCCCAGTCAGGGAAGAGAGGTGTGTGTTGTGATGTGACTACAACCGGAAGTGACTGCATGTTTAAAAAAAACAGTTGCGGCATCTGAAGCGGTCTCAATATTTGTGTTTTTTATTGGAAATGGACTCAATTTCTTCTTTGAATAAGGATGAAAGAACGCAACTTGAAGCTTGTCTTACGAGAAATCATGTTTTTGCTCTTCTCCTGGCGGGAGATCACTGCTGGGAAACTGAGAGAGACTGCAGAAATTCTCCATGGACATGCCATAGTCTGTGGTCACCATGGTTAACCAGTGATACTTGATGAAATCTGCTCTCCTCATAAGTTTACAAGGAAAAGTTGGTGGAGATTGTCTTTGACAAGGTTCATGTCACATATAGGTGTTAAATGATACATGTGTGTGGTTTCATTTAATATAAGATGATAGTCGAAGGTACTTTAAGCTAACGGCTAACAACACCGTGAGCTGCTACATCATACGTAGCGGCATTGCCTGATATGGATTGGTGATGAGTGTGATGAGCCAAACGATCGTCCAATCACAAGTTGCTGTTTTGTTTTTTGAAAGTTCTACCTCTAAAACATTTTCTAATGGCTCTTTTCCAGATGGATTGGTGAAATATTTCCATGGCGGAACTTTCCGTCTGGCCTGTCAGGTTAAAGATCATCACAAAGAACAATAAGTGCAATTTGCATCTGTTTTGTTTGCTACCAGTCTTTTTTTTTTATCAACAATGATCCAAACACTAAAAAATCCCATACCCTTTTAGTAAGCTTGCAGTTGAGGAAACTACTCACTTCTACATTGGCCTACAAAAAGAAGCCATCCCATCTATAGAAGTCTGAAAACAGCAGCAGTTTTATTTAAGAAAATATAAAAACAAAACAGCTGCAAAGTGGGGCAGCAGTTCCCCCTGTGCATGCGGGGGTTCTCTCCAGGCCATCCACTTTCCTCCCCTAGACCAAAAGCATAATAAGTAGGTTGACTGGTGGCTGCAAATTGTCCTAGGTATGAGTGTGAGCATGATAGGTTCTTCATCTCTCTATGTGGCCTCGATTGACTGGCGACCAGTCCAGGATGAACACCGCCTGTTGCCCAATGTCAGCTGGGATGGGCTCCAACCTCCGCAACCCTGATAGGGATAAGGGGAATAGATAATGGATGGGTGGGTGGATTGCAGACAATTGGACTCGAGTCATAGGGACTCGGACTCTAGTCAACTTGAGCTGCTAATGAGATGACTGTCAACTAGACTCAGACTCGGGAGATAAAAACTCAAGACTCGACTTGGACTCGGAAAAAATGTCTCCAGACTCGACCTGACTTGAAACAACATGATTCGGAAAATTGCACGCACTCAAGCTTTATATGAAGAGCCAGACAGGATATACATGCTGCTCTTTCCTTTTAGGTTCACTTTATTGATGCTCCGTTCACAGTAAACTTGTCCGTCAGCTATAATTGTCCCACACACGACACAATACTACACACATAGGTTCCTACCACACACCTGTTTCTGCTACAGTGCTGATCAGTGGGCATGGTGCACGGGATGCAGGTTTCAAATCGGGAACCACTATGTCTTCTGTGGCCAAAGTTATTTTTATTACATATAAAGAATTTCAATCAGATGGAAAAAGAAAAGACGGCAAGTGCACGACCTGCAACGCTTTGATAAGAGAAAAAGAGGGCACAACATTGAACTTTATCTGCCACCTGAGGACACATGGGGCCAAGTAAGTGAAACCTGCAAGCATTAGCCAGGTAGCTAACGTTCCTGCCATAGGTTGATATGGCAGGAACGTTAGCCCGACCTTTGGTCAATATGAAGCTAGCAAAGCTAACATTAGTTAAGAGAGTGTATGTGTGTTGTATGTGTAGGAAGATAAGGTTTCTCTCTTCAAGATAAAAATCTGAGTGCTTTTTGGGTGGACTGGGGAACAATGGTGAGGGACTCGACCTGTCATAGCCTGTGACTCAGCTCCATTTGACTTGCCCACAACAGAAAAAACTTGGGACTTGCTTGAGACTTGGATCGGAGGGACTTGGGTAATTGTCTGGTGGGTGGATGAAACAGATCTGTTATGGATTTTTAGTTCTGGATTCCCCAAAACACAATATTTCTGAAATACAACACTGCACTAAAAAGCTGAATTAGTTGCTTTAATATTGATAAATTTGACCTGAAGCCTTCCTTACACAGTTGTTCTCTAAACATCCATTTTACAATTCCAGAGATAGAAGTAAACAACGGAAGTGTTCCTGTTTGGGGGCACTGGAAAGGAGTTGGGGCAGTTCAAAGTGTTATAAGCAGAGCAACCGTTCTCTAAAGGATGTAAGAAATTTTATGAAAAAAACCCTGAGACTCTTTAAGCATACATTTCCTCCTGCTTCAATACATTACAAACGCCTTCCACTTATAGGTCCTTTTTTATCTTGGGGAGGGGGCTGATATGGTTTTGATACCAGGAACAAGGGAGAGAAAAAGAGGGCCAGTTAAGGAGGTGTTTGACAGGAGGCCTTTCTAAATCCCACACTCATCCATCATAAGTGGCGTTCATGCACTCTGAAGGCCTCATAATAGCCTTTTGCATTTTCACACCGCACTGTGCCTCCTGGATTTGATCGAAGAAGGAGACTGAATAAAGACACACATACACTCCATTTCATTCATTTACTTTTTTTTCCTTTTCCCATAACTCCTCCTCATCATCACCTGCCCTCCTCTGCTCCTTCAAGGCTATACCTCTCATCTCTTCCCCTCCACATTTTAGGAAAATCACTCTGAATTGGAAAAGAGACCCCAGGGCCACAAGCACACACAGGGTCCGTGTATTTTTTTTTTCTTTCTCCTCTTCTTGGGATAATTGACTCTCTTTGCCTGGTAATTCATCGCTTGCATATGCCAGCTAATTCATCAGAAGAAGAAGAAGCTGGCGACCTCACAACCTTGTGTGCCCCAGAACACACACAGGACCCACACTGTAACACTCACACTAAAACACACACACGTGGAGTGGCCCCAGAAGAGCCAGGAGCCTGGAATGAGAGGAGGGAACGAGTGGATGAAAAAGCTGCAATGATAGATGGGCTACATTGTGGCATTATGAATGAATTATACCTCCCAAATACCTTGAGCAGCGCGGACTGTCAGCCTGTATCTATACTAATCTGGGACAAAATATAGCCGCTTCCACATTAAAGGGGGCCCGCAAAGAACGGAGCCCAGAATTAATTGAGCAATCAAGCCATTAGAGAGCAACATCATAGCGAGCATGCTTCCTGATGTAGCAACATTCATCACTGCAGACCACCGTTCTGCCTCTGTTTCTCCTCCCTCCTTCTCTCTAATGTGGCCCCATCTTCAAACAGATTAGGATTATTGTGACAAGACAAAGGTATCTTTTGTCTTTTTCCACGCCGGTGTCAGCGCCTGCTGCATTTATCACGCTTGTCACACAGTCTTAAGGCTTTCAGCTCGCACACCTCGGCCCATTTTTCTTCCAGCCCTGAAGCACGGCTCCGTGTTAAATTTGCAAAGAGAAAGTACATTATTATTGGAGGATGTCCGCAGATAAATGGTGCGACTGTCAGATAAATGAGATTTGCTTTCCTCATGTGGAGTCCAATTCTGTGTTTATCAGGTGGATTTTGAGAAAGTATGATTGAGATTTTTCTTCCTCTAAGTCACTGAATTGGGTGTTTTAAATAATATACTTGAAAGACTTTTGGTTGCCAACTCATAAATTGGGGTGGGAAAATTTGTCTTTTTAGTGGGGCCACATTAATTGGATTGTAATCACAGTGGGCCAAATTTCTGACAAATATCAAGATTCTCTTGAATGGAAAATCACAACAATTTAGGCCAGTGATTTGGACAGGGACAAATCACTTAAGGGCCCATTTACACTAGTTTTCACTTGAAACAGAATTTTTTTTCCTTTGCATTTTTAAAAACAATCAACACGGATCCACAAGAATGACTGAAAACGCATGCATGCCAGACCAGTAGATGGCAATGCAGGTTTGTAGAGAAACAGCAGTGTTACAACACAGAGAGTGGACACACGAAGACTCAGGAGCTTCTTGTCTGGACAGCAAACCTGTCCGTCTAGTTTAGTCTGGATAACAAGCCAGGCACTGTAAGCAGCACACATCTTGCTCGGTAGATGGCCAAAGCTTTTGTTGTTGTTTCTGGCATGCGCGCGCAGCCTTCATGTAAAAAAGTACTGTGCATGTGGTGACGCTGCAGCCGTACCAAGAACAGGAGAGCATGCACCTGGAGCTCGGAGGACGAGTGGATTCTGATGAGCTGGACAGCAACATGGACTACTGAAAGGAAGAGACCACTGCGTTTTTTATTAACATAGAGATCATTCCTCTTGGAGATCTCGCCTACATGGAGCCGGATACGGATACGCTTTCAAAACTCTTCACTCTGGACCCTGGCTTCAAAAGTTTGCGGATTCAGGCACTCCAGGTACCATTCTTGTGTAAATGGGAGGATAAAATGCAATGAAAGCTCTCCATATTTGGCCGTATCTGTTTTCTTCAGCTGGTCAAAAACTCTATAGCACATGCACTGACAAAAACTAGGAGAAATGAACACATTATTCCTGTATTAGGTTCTTTGCAGTGGCTTCCCATAAATTTGATAAAAGAATTCAAGATTCTTCTTCTCACCTACAAAGCTTGTGGGCAGGCAGCTATTTATCTTGATAAGCTCGTAGTGCTGCACAATTTCTCTACAATGTTATGCACGAAAAATACTGGCTTGCTCATGGTAACAGTTCTTAAAGTAGTATAGGAGGTTAGGCTTTCAGATATTAGGCTCCTCTTCCTTGGAATCATTTACCAACCAGGGTTCATGAGGCAGACACATTCCTAAGGTTAGACTTAAAACCTTTTTTTTTTTATAAAGATTTCAGTTAAGTTAAGATGCAATAGGCTTTAGGGCTGGGTTTAAAAAAATCAATTTAATCAATTTCCCTTTAAATGGTTCATAATCGATCCATAAAATCCAAAGATCGATCTTTTAACTTTGGTAGTTTTTTCTTCATTGGACGTGCAGAGAAGCAGCCTGTGGTATCAACCCAGCTAGTATCCGCACGGATCCACAAGAATGACTGAAAACGCCGTAGCGTGCCGTAGCGTGCATGCCAGACCAGTAGATGGCAGCTAGTATTGCATGATCTGCGTTTAGCGCTGCTTTCCACTGAACAACATCTCGTGAGATGTTACTGCCAGTAATCAAACAAACACAGCAGAAGCAAATAGCACTATATGGGCACCACCGGCGACTTTAAAGGCTGACGTATTGACCTATTTCGGATTTTACAAGCACGAAGGAAAAGAGGAGTTGGACAGAAAACAATATGCAGAATATGCATTAATATATATTTATTAATATAAGATTAATGTAACTGCTTTGGGCTCATTTCTTAATGTAAAAACAATTTATATAATGCACCAGGTCAAAAGTCACTTTTTAAGTTTACAGTATTAGGCTATTTTAACTGAGATATCCCAGACTGAATAAATATCTTATTGTATCGTGAATGGAATCGATTTGAGACCTGATAATATCGAATCGAATCGATCCAGAAAATCTGAATCGCTACCCAGCCCTAATAGGCTTAGACTTTTGCAGCTTAACTATGGCTTACAAGCAGACCTGCATTTTATTTTCCCCAACAACTGGCCTGCTTGTGGTACCATCAGTCTCCAAAAGTGATATGGGAGGTAGAGCCCTCAGTTATAGGGGTCCTCTTTTCTGGAATCATTTACCAACCATCGTTCCAGAGGCAGAAACCCTTTTAACCTTTATGGTTACACTTAAAACACTTTTTTATAAAGTTTTCAGTCAGGGCTAGCTTAGGCTTGAACAAGCTCAGTGTTGAGCCAGAGCATTTTGGAGTCCCACCCTCTCCCTCTCTAGCTTTCAAACAATCTGTCTCCCTCCTGTCTTATTGCCTTCATCCCTTTTGCTCCAAACCTTCCTTTTTTTTGTAGGCTGCTCTTGGTTGTTGCAGTGGACAGCCCTCTGCTGTGGACCTACATAGATTTAACTACTGCAGTTGTAAATATTTGTCTTTTCCTTAGATTCCATTACATTATCATAACAGTTCCTGAGATAAACTTCAGAACGATTGGCCAATTATAAGATCAGTAGTTCCTACAAATATCACAAAAACATTATTGTTGCCATGACTACCACAATCAGTCTGCTCCATACCACATTGATTACAGCTGTTAATGATAATACTAGAGCAATCTCTATATTGTTATTGATTATTGATTAATAAGGAGTATGGCACTGGCACTACTCTATTGTAAAACATCTACATTTGCTATCATTAGGAACTGGACAAATGAAGACTGATACCAGTGCTTGCTAAATGCAAAGTATCACGCAATTCAGTGACCTAAAACAGAAATAAAGACATTTTAGAGGGATTTTATCATGCAAATGAAACAGTTCTGAACAGTTATTGAAGTTTATTACCTCCGCCAAGGAGGTTATGTTTTCGGGAGAGTTTGTCCGTCCGTACGTCCGTCCGTACGTCCGTCCGTACGTCCATCCGTACGTATGTCCATCTGTACGTACGTCCATCCGTCCGTCCATGAACAAAATAACTCAAAAGTTATGGATGGATTTAGATGAAATTTTCAGGAAATGTTAAGCATGGGAAAAGGAAGAACTGATTCGATTTTGGTGTTGATCGGGATCAGCGTCTGGCCGCCATGGCGAAAAATGTGATTTCTGTGAATAACTACTGAACTAAATAAAATAGATATTATTATGAATCCAGTTGCTAATGGTATGTTTTCATGGTCAAGGAATCTAAATATTTAGATGAAATAAAGGTAGGAGTAATATTTATGCTCAAAATGACAATATGGCTGAGGACTGTGGCGCTGGCGGAGGTCTGCGCTCTCCGAGTGCTTTCTAGTTTTATTAGTGCATTTGTGTTCCAGTGCACTCAATAATGCAAATTGTCACTGACAGGTAAAAATAAATCTTACCTCCATAAATGCTTTTCATGAAATGGGAAAAATCACCTCACTACTAAATGAATAAATATTGTGTTATCCATATATATGTTTTTTTAAAAGAGTTTAAACTAGGGCTGTCGCTTTAGTGCATTAATTAGATTAATTAATTACAACGCAAATTAATGCGTTATAAAAATGAATCGCAAGATTAGCTATAGTACACAAACATTTAAATATTGTCCAGCTGAACGAATCCGTACATGGCAGTGTCACTTCACCCATGCGTCGCTCGCCAAACCAAACAAAGCCAAGGTGACAACAGGAATGGCCTACTTTAGACTCAGCCTTATTTTATTTCTAAATGTATTTATCTGTATTTGTACTGCATTCTTAATAATGCATCAAGGCTAATTGGTTTGTTGGATGTCCTCGACCTTTTTCTTATTTTGAATTTGATTTATGAAACACACTTGAAGTGTAATTTGAGTTGCCTGATTGAGCTTAGAATTTTTTCTGGAAAAGATGTCCTTACTTTGGTTTTATTCAATCACCAATAAAAAATGTTCTCTTCTTCGTGTATTGATTTTATTAGTCATTCACTACAATTTTGTGATGTCCAAGAATTCAAATTCTTTATTTGGGGACTTTAAGCAGATATGAAATAATAATGCGATTAATTAGATTAATTAATTAAAAGTCATGTAATTAATTAGATTATTTTTTAATCTCCTGACAGCACCAGTTTAAACTGACCAACATGGCAGGTGACTACTAGCAAAGTTTTTTCCACCATTATAACCCTGATACACCGGTACAAATGAAAGCTTGTACGGGTTCAGCCTGGTCTGAGGTGCTCTAAATCTCCTCACAGAAGGTTAAAACTAAAACTCAGAGTGAAGATGAGGACGTTGGATCAGACACTAGTTTCTGTGACGGTCAAACAGCAGACTATTCACATAATTCTCACAGTAGTCTCCACAAAGTGAATTCTCTGAGATTTGAACAGACAAGTGATGTTTACTAATACAGCTGTGAAAAACAACCTCGACCTCTGCCGCACTTTATATTTTCAGAGTCTGCACGCAAAGAGCATACAGTACCCTCTGCAAAACTACGACAGCCATCTATTCAATTCACCACTTTCTTTGTGATTTAACATATTTATTTGAAGGCTTTTACATCATTCTTCAGAGTACTAAATAAAGTTAGAACTGGATTAGAGAGAGTAGGAAGTAACGTAGGATTCATGGCCGCCTGCAACACACAAGTTTGTGTCTTTGCTTGGGCCATGCAGATATAACCACTGTTACATCTGTGTACTTGCATCTACCTTTTCTTGCAAAGACCAAAACATATAAGATTTTCAATCGTAAATGAATACTTTGAATTTCTTCACTGTCAGGCAAAAACTTTGTACCTTTTTAAGCATCGAAGTCCATTAACAGCTATGACAATAAATCGTTTTCAATTTACAAACAATATATGTATTATATATACACCATTCCTTTTTTTTGTTGCTTGTCATGTTGTGTATTTCAGTAATGTATTAAAGTTTCAAATCAACATGTGGGCCACAGTAAAAGAGGAGAGGGACCATATATGGACCCAAGGCAGCCTGTTTCCCTGCCATATTAAAGATGGCACATTTAATTCCAAATATAGTCACAAGGTCAAAAAGAAAATATACAGCCATAGAAAAAAATATGTGCATTCATTTCCTAAAGCATGTTAGAACAAAAAATGATTTGCTGAATCACAGCCTTAACTTGATGGTTTCCTAAAATATTCTGCACTTACACCAAAAAATGTAACGATGAGCAGAAACCAGGACTGACACCATATTAATAAGATTTTGCTTTTGTTTTGTGTGTTTTGGTTTGGTTTGTTAGTTTGTTTCCTAGTTTCCCACCTTCTCCTTTTTTGTGGTTCCCCTCTGTCACTTTTCAACCTTCTACCCACATTTAGAAAACATTGTTCTTAGTATAAAATATGCCCAGGACTGGACATCCTCATTATTGCACAAGACATTAAGTCCTTTAGTGAACAACTGTTTTTTTTTTTTCAAGAAGAGAAGGGCTTTTGTGAAATAAGAAATTTCTTGAAGAGGGATTTTAGTCATTTAAAAAAATTAAAAATATACATATTAAAATGCTTTTCAGATGCCTGAAATTAAACAATAATAATTACAGGGACTGTAACTCACCAAGTGTTTCCCTTCAATAGTAAAACACCAAAACCTGCTGCTGAAGTAACAGAAACAGAGATGAGAGGGATAAAGCAGGACACACCATTGACTTCGGTCTCAAAAATCAAACATCTGTCGCCCTCTTCTGGTCACATTAGAGAGGTGAGCTCAGTGCGGACTGATTGGTTTCTCTAAAACCAACAAATATTACTGACGTGGATAAAACACAGCATGTCTGCAAAAATTATCCATTTACTAGTAGATGTGTTTTTAATGTGAGACTTACCTTGTAAATAAAGCTCTAAATTTGAGCTGCATTTTTTTTAAAGTTGCTTATCCTTTCATTATCTCTAACCTGTGCAACACCAACGCCTACATATACACCACTCTATAATCCACATTACAGAAAAAAAATCATACTTTGATTGTTTTGTTTATTTGTTTGATGAATCGATGTAGAGTTCTTCTTTTTAGTGGTATACATTCACATGAAATTATTACATATATACAGATTACGATATACTGTACAATGACATTTAAAATCAGCTTGAGTGGCAGTACCATTAAAATCATGAAATGTAGTCAATGATAAAGTTACAAAACAAAATTGCTTTCTTTATATTAAAAAACAAATCTACATAAAAAGACAATAAAACAACAATAAATAACTTTAGAGTTCTCCGGTAGCAAAAATAATACATGAAAATAGTTTTACAATACTTACATTTCTTTAAAAAAAAATCTTAATCTGGGGAGAGCCTCAAGTCTGTCAAAAGTTGTTCCAGGATAAACTAATAAGTTGTTAATAGTTGTGGCTTCATGTATAATGAGAAAACTCATTAAGTCTTTAAGTCTGTTGTGTTTAAAGCACAAAGTTCATAATCTTTGGAGGACAGACGTGATTCAGTGTTTAATTTCACCTTTAGTTCTGACCTGAGGAGGTCGTCTGCTGGAGTCATCACTGCCTTCAGCCTCTGGAAAAGACCAACAACAGAATAATTATACCTCAAATATTATTTTGTGTGTGATGCTTAATATTTTAATAGAAATGTTTAAAGTCTGATGTACACAAAGTAAAGTAAAGTAGAAGCATAAAGATGCAAACTGCAGCAATATAACCAAGAAAAGACTTTGATATCATCAAACGACAACAGAAAATACCAGTGAAGAAAGAACAGTAGTTAAATAAATTAAATGAAAATAAAGTAAAGTAGAACCTAACACGAAAAGACCTTGATATCCTCGGGCATGACACGACAACAGAAAATACCAGTGAAGAAAGAACCGTAGTTAAATAAATAAACTAAAAATAAAGTAAAGTAGAACCTAACACGAAAAGACTTTGATAGCTTCGGGCATAACAAGAGAACAGAAAATACCAGTGAAGAAAGAACCGTAGTTAAAGAAATGAACTAACAATAGAAATAAAGCAAAAGGTGGTGCTGGTTTGGCGTAGTGGTTAGCACCCCATGTACATGCTTCTGTCGGTCCTGGTTCGAATCTCGCCTGTGATCAGTTTGCAGAGTGTCTTCCCCTACTCTCTCACCCCCTTTCACAAGCCTATCCACTGTCTCTCTCCTATCAATAAAGGCACAAAATGCCCAAATATATACATTTAAAAAGAAAAAAGCAAGAGATAACTGAGAAAGAGGAGAAAAAAGATGGTGTTTAGTGACCTTGAGAGGGAGAGGAATGAATTTATGAGTATGTTATTGTGTCTGTGATGATATGTGTAGTAATTTTGTGATCTTAAATGTTCTGACCTGCACATATATTTTTTAAATGAAAATAATATTTTATCTGACTTTCAATCTGGTTTTAGAAAAAGACAGCACAGTTACAGCTGCACTTAGTGTTTAGAATGATTTTATTGATTTTATCGATAATAAACAGCATTGTGCAGCCCTCTTCATTGACCTGTCCAAAGCATTTGACACTGTGGACCACTCAGTCCTAGCTCACCAGTCAAAACATGCTGTTGGCTGGTTTGAGAATTACCTGACTGATAGGACTCAGTCTGTGCAGGTGGAGGGCCTCACTTCCAGTTCACTCAACGTTACTAAAGGTGTGCCTCAAGGTTCAGTCCTGGGACCACTTTTGTTCATTCTTTATATAAATAATATAAACTGGAATATTTCAAATGCAAAATGTCATTTTTATGCTGATGACACAGTCATGTACACTTCTGCTTCATCACCAGTCTGAGCATTTGCACAATTACAACTTGCTTTTAACACCATGCAACACATTTTTTATGATTTAAAACTGGTTTTAAATGCAGACAAAACTAAAGTTATGTTTTTTTCAAATTCTAAATCCAAACTTTCTAGCCTGCCTTCAGTGATCGCTGCTCAGGGTTCTCAGATTGAACTTGTTTCTTCTTACAAGTATCTTGGTGTTGTAATTGATGATTCTCTTTGTTTCTCTGCCCATATTCAGCAGCTTGTTAAAAAGTTAAAACTGAAGCTAGGTTTTTTTCTTTAGAATTAAGTCCTGTCTCTCTTTTGAATCCAGAAAAAGACTGGTTTCTGCTACGTTTATGTCTGTGTTGGATTATGGCGATGTTTTGTACATGCATGCCTCCTCTAATAGCTTACATTCTCTGGATACTGTAAACGATGGAGCGCTGAGGTTCATCACTGGTTTTAACCCTTTAAGGCCCAAGACCATAGATTATAGCCATAGAATTCTATCTTTTTGGAGCTGAAATGTTTGTTTCACTTTCTGCTAAAATCCATAAAAATCAAAATGTCCATAAAATTCAACATATAGATTTTTCCTACCTCATTTGATACATTAGGTGTTTTTGGTGACTGATAATCCATCTGAGGACATTTTTTATAATTTATCTGATTGTATTCAGATGTGTTTTTTGTAATTTGTTGATCAAATTAAGTAGATAGAGGTATTATAAAAGTATGTATCAAATATGATACAATTGGCTTTATAGGGTTAAATCTCTTACTCATCATTGTTTGCTGTATGCTCGTGTTGGATGGTCTTCTTTGTCATATTCTTATTTATAAATGTATTCATGGTCTACATCAGTCAGAAGAGTACAGCATCTTATAATCTTCAATCCCAGGATCTTTTCTTATTGTCTGTTCACAAAGTAAGAACTGAGCTGGGAAAAAAGGCGCTCAGGTTTGCTGCTCCACATGCTTGGAATGAACTACAAGAAGACCTGAAACTGAAAGATCTGGTGTCACTAGATACTTTTAAGACAATGTTGAGCAACTTGGAGGCGAACACATCTGGCTGCAGATGTTTTGACTGATGCACTTTATCTTTCTCCTGTGGACAATCCAAGCATCTGAATAGTGACTTCTCTTTCTTAATGTATTGAATTCTTGTTTTATGTGTTTGATGACTGCATGTGTTTGTGTAAAACTGTTGAATGTGCTGCTGTCTTGGCCAGGACACTCTTGTGACAGAGATTTTTAATCTCAATGAGGTTTTCCTAGTTAAATAAAGGTTAAATAGAATAAATATAAAGGTGTAAAGTCTGACATTCACTGTACCTGTCTCAGAGTTCCTGGAGTCACAGCGAGACTGTAGAGGATCCACAGTGGAGCCATGAGAACTGAAGTCAGAGCCAGGAAAAGACCCAGACAGTAACCCCACCACGGGTACTCATATGTGTTGTTGTATTTCAGAGGAGTGAATTTAAGCAGAGAGAAGAGCAGGATGCCCTGTGAACACATCACTGTTAGATAAAGAAGCACACTAAGATGTTCAAAGTGCAGGTCTATGTCAACATTAGGTGTCCACAGACATTATCACCTTAGAAAAGTTCAGATAAATTGGATCTATTTTTAACTTTGACATAATTTTACTTGTTTTCATCTCATCACACCTCGATTGTTGTCGGAGCCGTTTTACATGCCAGAGCCAGAAATCAAAATAATAATAACAACAACAATAATAATAATAATAATAATAACAATAATAATAACAATAACAATAACAATAACAATAACAATAACAAGAAGAAGAAGAAGAAGAAGAAATTTTATTTCAAGACGCCTTTCAAGACACCCAAGGATGCCCTACAAAACATAGTTTAAAAGCATTTCAACAAAAATTAAAACAAGAAAATTGATAAAATAATAATAATAATAATTATTATTATTATTATTGGTCTGTATTTTGTAAACTTATCTTTTTCTGTGTATTTTGTCCCCCTGTAAACATTCAAAAAGTGTTTTAGGTCACTGAAAATGTGTTTTTTTAAAAACCGCAAGGGTGAGCATTAACTATGTAACATAGTTATTTAAATGTACTTGAGAGAAAATAAGCTGATTAGCAAGCACCTCAAATCACAGAGAGGGCCACAATAAAACCATCCTCTTGGACAGAGGGCCAAATCATTCTTTAAAAGTCAGTCTGACAAGCACAGGCTTCATTTGTTTTTGTGGGTCCAAAAGATGCATTAGTGTTCATTTCAGCTTGTTTCATTTCAAGTAAAAAATTATTAACAGGAGCTTTAAAGAAACACATAAAACCATGATTTACTTACAGTAGAAACACACGGAGTGATGAACTTCCAGCAGTATTTCATATACAGTGAAGGCCGATAACCAATCATGTCTTTAATGTTGTTATAATAACAATCAGCACCTTGGAGACAAATATGAATGAGATAATTGGGACGTTTATACTCATAAGTAAGCATTATGAAATCCAAACCAAACAAAGAGTTTGATATGACACTGAGATAAACAATGACCTTAATAACAAGTTGAACAGGGATTAAAACTCACCGTACACCCATCCAATGCAAACAGATTCCAAAATGGCGAAGCTCATAAGAGGTATTCCACTGCAGGCATAATAGTCAAAGAGCTGGAACACGTACAGTCCTCCCTGCAGGAAATGAACAGAAACAGAAAGAGCAAGGCAGTCTCAGAGAGAGCCTTCAACAACCAGGGAAGTCTGGTCTGCTCAGATGGAATCCCAAAGTTTGGAAAACAGACCCACCTCAGTGACCATGGAGAGCCCGACGAAAAAGGACACAGCACAGGTGAGCAGGAGGAGGAGTTTACGACGATGGCCAATGTAAAAGAAAGATGGGTACATATCTGATATTGATGTGACCAGGCCTTCAAGGTAGACAAACTGTGGACAGGAAAAAGTGTTTATGATTAAGAAAAGTTATTTATCATGGGACCTTATATGTCTTAATTTACCGTGGATGTACCTAGTATATAGAAAAGAGTGAGATTCACAGAAGGCAGGGCTGCCCTTATGTCAACACTACCATTGCTATGACACCTTGTCATGCTCTGCATTATGGGTAGGATGCAGGCTACAAAATGAGGTATTGTTTGGTAGAAGAGGTTTAATGTCTTACAAACAATTGTACAGATGAATATGTTTATCAGTACGCAACACACTTTACAATATAAATGTAAACTAAGGGCAAACTGAGGACACAAGATAACACAGTCAATGATAACACTGTGGCTGCGGTCAAATAGTCATTTTTGCTTAGGAAGGTTCCTAACGGAGTGAAATGAACCAGATGTAGTTTGTGATTAGAGCTGTTCGACTGCTGTTTGGTCCTTTCAAAAGTTTACCAAAACGTGCCTTAACTTTCCAGTAGTCTGATTCTTTGAGGAGAGCAGGATATGAGACATGTGATGGTGATTATGTTTTAAACATGGTTCAATATTAACAAAGTGTACACCATTAGATTGTGGTCGTAACGATTTTTGCCTTTCTTTCATTCAGTTACAATTTATTTTCATGCACTGATTGTGTTCATGTTGATAATGAGAGGACACATTTATTTAAATCCTCATTTCCAACATCAGTTATGCAGATGCAATTTTTACCAGATTATTATGTATTTGCGTTGCCATGGCGCTGTAAACAGCAGCAGCCTGTCCAGTTTGCTCTCCATATTTTTAGCTGTTTTTTGTGTTTTTTCCTTAATTTTTCAAATTTTCAAAAGTTTTCCTTTTTTGACCTTTTTCTGACCTTCCTGCATTTCTTATTAATACTCTTATCTTTTTCAACCATCATTGCTGCCAGGAGGCATTTCTGAGGATACCAGCAGAGTGTTCTTTTTTGAAAGATGCCACCAACTGTCAGCTTCATTATCATCAGCTGCCAAGAGCCAGTTTCATCAGATATGCAAGAGAGAAACTGTTGCATCTCAGGCCAAAAGGACAAGCTGGAATAAGACACCACATTCCAGCCGAGGTGAGGAGGAGACCCAGGGGCTGTAGGGCTGGGGCTAAGCTAAAGGCCAGGCTAGCAGAAAGGAGGCTCTGTGGTTGGCATGAAGCTGGACTCTTTGGTGACGGTGGCAGAGAAGAGGACACTGGACAAACTGCTGGACATTCTGGATGACGCCAATCACACTCTACACATGGCCATCAACAACCAGATGAGCCTGTTTGTCCCTCCTTTGTCCCTCAGGCCATCAGACTGTATAACTCCTCAATTGGGGGGATGAGGAGTAACAGGAAGACAGAGGAGGGGAAGGAGCAGCAGCAGTAGCCTACAAGTATTATCTTTTATTTATAATATAATGCAACTGGAATCATAATTTCCCTGAGGGAGTTCTCCCAAAGGGATTAATAAAGTACAATCTAATCTAATCTAATCTAATGTTCAATGCTGTCTGAAAGGAACAACATTGTCATGATACATGATGCGTCTTTAGTAGTCCACCTTCAGAAAATTGTAGTTTCACTGCAGCAGTAACATCCGCAGTCACATGATGAAGTAGCGTAGTGAAGGTGTAGTCGGATTCTCTTTGCACAGCAGTTTTCCTTTCCTCAGTCCTTCTGAATTCTCCTTTCTCCTTTCCTTAACCTCATGGCGTTTTCCATCAGGGTTAAGGAAAAGTAGATAGGAAAGAGCTGAGGAGGTGACTATCCGAACCGCAGCCTGTAGAGGTGTATGCAGGCTGTCAGTGATTTAGAATAGTAAAGAGCAATGTTAAACAGGATGAATGACCCCGTTTGAATGAGCTGGACTCAGGGCGTTAGTATCAATGTGAACGCAAACACCGCACTTTGGTGCGCACCAAATCAGCCGGTCCGAGACCTCCATGAAAGGGTGGTCTCGATCTGCTCCATCTCCCTATATTTGGTGCAGTTTCACTGGTGTGAAACAAAGTGGTCGGAACTGATCTACTTTTGATGCATTACTTCCTGTTAATCCCGCGGTTGAATCTTTTGCTTACTCAATTTGTCGATTTGTTTATTCTGGTTGAGGATTACGATGATTTACGAGGGTCTAGAAGGTCGCTGATGCCGCCTCAAACACAATAAAACAACACATTTGAAGGAAAATGTAGAAATGTAGAAATGTTAACATTGGTTATCTGGTGTAGGAAATGGTTACCATGGTAGTCTCTTCTTCGTTCTCCGTAGCAGGTTTGGTAACCAGTTACATGCATATCGCCCCCTGCTGTTTCAAACTGAGTAAACACACAAGTGGGCCCAAGTGGCACAATTCAATATTGGAAGTGTGAATGCAAGCCAGCGGGGAAGGGGGAGGGGGGTGGTTCAAAACAAGTGGGCCTAATGTGAAAGTGTCTTGTGTATTTACTCAGTTTGAAACAGCAGGGGGCGATATGCACGTAACTGGTTACCAAACCTACTACGGAGGAGAACGAAGAAGAGGCTACCATGGTAACCATTTCCTACACCAAACAACCAATGTTTACATTTTGCTGTCTTCTACATTTTCCTCCAAATGTGTTTTTTTTTTTTTTTAACGTGTTTGAGACGGCATCAGCGACCTTCTGGACCCTCGTAAATCATCGTAATCATCAACCAGAATAAACAAATAGCCAAATCAGGTAAGCGAAAGATTCAACCGCGGGATTAACAGGAAGTAGCTTCAGGAGAAGATTTGAGGCAAGATCCCCTCTTTATGGAGAGCACATAATAGTTGTTTTAACCAAAACAAAGATCAATTTATGTATATTTTTAAAAAAACACGCCAAAAGGATATGCCCACTTGTGTCTGAAAAACTCATCAAAACAATCAAGGTATCAACACTTTTTTTAGAAGTCTGCTGGATCTTTTTTTTTCCCTGGTAGAGGAAGTGTGACAGATAAAAAGGAAGAATTGAATGAAAATATTTATTATATTAATATTTATCCTGGATATGATGAATCTTTGCCATATTGTAAGCTTCTTAACGTTAAAGCTCCTGAAGTTGGTGTCCTCATACCACATTCAGCTGTGCTTCCTAATCAAACTCTACCTCACTGTCCAGGCCTAGAAGGATGATCATGATGAAGAAGAAGGCAGCCCAAAGTTGAGGTACAGGCATCATGGCTACTGCTCGGGGATACGCAATGAAGGCAAGGCCAGGACCTTCAGGTAGAAGACAACAATTGATGTCACATAATTTGTAATTTTATCAATCAGTATTTAAACACAATGTAAAACTTGTTGTAATATCTTCATGATCATCAGACCTGATTCAGCCACCGTGGAGATGTCAACACCAAGCTCATAGGACATGAAGCCAAGGACTGAGAATATGGCAAAGCCTGCAACAAAGCTGGTTGCACTGTTCAACAGGCACAGAGCAAATGCGTCTCTGAAAAATAATAAAATGAGGAATAAGTCATATTAAATAAAGTATAAAGTGAACTTTGAGGACCTGGGCTTATTTTCCTTACTTGTAGCAGTTGTTGTTGTATTTGTTGTAGCTTCCTAAGGAAGCCAAGCAGCCGGTGCAGACAGCATAGGAGAATAAAATCTGGCTCCCAGCGTCCATCCACACCTTCAACAGAGAGATGATAATCTTAATTTGGACACTACGTTTAATGTTACTAACCTCCACTAAAGGAGGTCTGGTTTTTGTTTGTCTGTTTAACTGTTGGAAAGATAATTCAAAAAGGTCTGGATGGAGTTTAATGTCATATTTCAGGGAATGTTGGTCAAGATTTTGGCAGCGATCCGAATCCAAGTGGGGATCCAATAATTTGTTGAAGGATTTGTTAACTTAAAAAGATGAACCAATTTCGCTGACATCTTGGCTTAAATGTATGAAATGCCTTGGCTGAGGGTTGTGCTCTTGAAGCACTCCTAGTTTATTATCCGTACAGTATTGCAGGGATGATGAATTTTTGTACTCCAACGCTGAAGTTACCACATAATACTGGTCCCCTTGACTGCAAGCCCACTGAAGCCAATGGGATTTTACTGTTTTGGATCATTACTGATAATAAGCCCTGTAGAGAACAAAAAAATATTAAACTTAAATGTTCTGTTCTTTGTAAGAATCTTAGCAAATGGACCCACTTCTCAAGATTTCTTAAGCTTAAACATCAATGAGAGTGAACAATTATTGATAAGCTACTATTGAACTACAACATGGCCGTTCGAATGAGAAACAACAAAAATATCTCCAAAATATAGCATCTTATTGTAAACTCTTGTTTGAGAGTTTCATCATAAATGAGAGACCTTATCAAGTTGGTGCTCATGGCTGTATTTTATGAATAATGTGTGAATTACTGAATATTAAAAAAATACACAGAAATGCTTGCCATCAGGTCAACAGCCATTTTTGAAGTTCTTGTTAACAGTTACACCAACAACCGTTGTTTTAAACACACAATAAGGCTTTAAAATTAAAAAGCAAGTAAAATAAGATGCATTTTATTATTTTCCAATAATAAAATGCATGTGTATGTGTGTGTTTACCAAGAGCCGTATTCCAGGCACTTACCTAAAACCAGTTCTCTAAATTCTATTCATTCACTTGGGAACCAGGAAGTGCTAGTAGCTAACTCACCTATAAGTCTTTGGATTTATTTTGCAGTACTCCACGTTAGTACTGGCACGTGGCCACAGTTGCAATTCCTGGGTTCCTCAGTTAAAACATGTATGTACAAGTACATGCACACTACTAGTAATATTGTTCTTAACATCCATGTCTTTATGAGCTGAACTGTGGACTTCTTCAAGTTCAATCATGCACCATTGCAAAGGAAAATAATGTTTAGGAAGTAAAAACATCAACATGTGGGTATAACAAAGAGTTCTCATCAGTCTGTTGGCTCACCTGAGGGTCAGCCAGGCGTGTTGGATCAGGGGAGAGGTAGAATTTAAGACCATCAGCAGCTCCTGGCAGAGTTACACCACGGATCAGCAGAGCAATCATCATCACATATGGAAATGTGGCCGTAAAGTAGACCACCTGAAGAACAATGAAATACAAAACAAATAAAATCATGTGCTGCAGGTTTGATGCTGTCTTTTCTTTTAAATTTTCAATCTGTGGTCCAAACACTTTAAAGTTTCAAAATTCACATTTCAGTTAACTGTATATAGTTTATTTTTTATCAGTTGACAAATGTAAGGGAATGAACAGAAGAGAAATCTAAACGAAATCAATATTTGATGTGACCAACTTTTGACTCCCAACTGCATCAATTCTTTAAGATACACTTGCACATAGTTTTGAAGGAGCTCAACAGGAAGGTTGTTCCAGACATCTTGGACAACTTACCACAGATCTTGTTTCCTTGGCAGGTTATTGTGTCCTCTGTCCTCAGTATTGCCCATTACTTGTGCTTCTTCAGAGGAACTTGAACAGCACATGTTGAAACCCAAATCTGTACTGAAGTTTTTGCCTGGGACTTTGCTGATGTAGCATAACTATGTTGTGTTGTTGTGCTATGGTGAAGGCCCTGTTACATGAAACTATGTTCCACAATGTCACCTTGGTAGCAAAGATCGGCTGTTCCTCACATAGTTTCAAACTTCCCACATAATTGTCCCCCTTCTAGTTTATGACTAGCAGTTTTTTTAAGAAATGGTGGATCATATGCCTGACTATAATCCAATAAAATCCCTGACTTTGTTTAAGTGTACTACCTAAGCTGTAAGAATTGAAGTTGGTTTGAAGCCAAAGGATCTCACACCTAAACTTTTGTTCACTCACTGAAATTTTTAAATTAAAGAAGAATTTGGAATTTTGGAAGCATTCTTTTGTCACAGCTGACGAAATCTTTTGCACAGTACTATATACACATTTATATAAATATGGTAATACTGATGTTCAGCAGCTAACCTTTCCTGAAGACTTGACTCCTTTCCAGATACAGAAGTAACAAATGATCCAGCTGAGCAGGAGACATCCAGCCAGATCCCAGCGGACAGCACCCATCTCTTCTATCCCTGCAGACAAACCCAGAACTCTCCTCCTGAACACAACATACACATGTTCAGGAGAACATTTATCTCTTTAGTGCTGTAAATTACAAACTCCAGGTTTGTTTGATCAAAAAGTTTTTTTAGACCACATACTGCCAAAACTCCAGAACAGAAGAGGTTGCATTCTGGGAAATGTTGGCATGAAATAAATGATCCAGATGACAATCCATGCAGTCCGCTAAAACAGAATAGGCAAATACTACAGGTCAATAAATGATGTGGCACATGAAATGAAAAACATGTATAAGCAATAAACCACTACATCCCTGTTTACACATCAAGCTCACAAACAAAAGTTTGCAATATACTTGTGAAACTAAAAAAGAACTGTAAAAACTTTATACTTTTATTGTGTTAGAGGCCATAACAACACAAAAATCAAACATAACAGTTCATCTCAGTGTATTATATAAAACATGCAGAGGTTTCTGCAGAAGAGCTCACATGATTTTATTTATAGGAAAAACACTTTTAAATGTTTATCTTTAGGCTACCTATTATAAAATTATATGTACAGCGTTTCTGTGAGTTAAACAGTTTAGGATTTGCTGGACAGTAATGACTGGCTGTCACATGTGATATTTTGCAGGAAAAAATGTAGTTGTGAAATTTGAATGTTTTGTATTGACAAAAAATATTTTAAAAAGCATAACTATAACTATTCAAAACTATATTTTTAAGTTCAAGGCAGGTGAAGGATAATTACTTTATACCCTAATTGAACATTAATTTTGTATTTTACATAAATACAGCTCTTTGTGACATCATTTTGGAAAGGGTATCAAAAGGTAGAGACTGAGAGGATCCACTTTCCAAATGGAAAATGGGGAGAAACTTTATGTGAGGAACAATTTGACTCTTGTATATATTGTATATAGTTTTTTCTTATGTATTTGAAATATCCTGAATTGCTGTGAAATCATTGTTTTGTGACATGACCTTATATAGCCCTCTCCTTGCTAGAGACTGCTTTCCCACACATACACACACACTACATGACCGTACATAGCCCTCTTAGCCCTCTCGTTGCCCTTTCTTCCCAGAAACTGAAGTTATTCCCATGAACTTGCTGAACTTACTGCACCTGCAAGGCCATCTGCCTCACCAAAAACAACCTCACGTGACCACATACAATGTTATAAAAAGGAGATGACACTGTACTAGTCTTCAGTTCAACTCTCAGACTGCTTTGTCACTCTGTGGTTGTGGTCCTTGTCCGGGCAAGAAGAAGAAGTAAAGCTCCATTTGATTGCATCCAGCTTGCTTTTCGTCGTCTTTATTTTGAACAAATGTCAGGTGTAGGTACGAACCTGAAACTGAGCTATCTTAGGACTTTAAAGGGAAAAATCCTAACACTTTGTAAATTTTATTAGACCCTCTCTCCTACGAGCATATTAAGTCAATCACTTAACTCTGTTTTAAAATGATAAGATTACCACAATCATCACTGTAACTGTAAAATAAAGATGGATTGAGATATATCACTTTAAGAGTTGTGTGATGCCAAAAATCTGTCAATATGATCGCATCAGCAGAGGTGACTAAACAATGATATTGTTGTACTAAGAGCAGAATGATGTCACATTTTTAGTTTAACCTATTTTTCTAAACTTACATAGTAACAAGAGCCCAAACTGTTTTAGTCTTATTTGTTATTTATATAAAGTATACTCTATTTTTCCTGTGCAACATGGTCGTAGCAATATTATTAACAATTAAAATACTACATTGCATTTCACAGTTTTAGCAGGTGGCTGTTCAACATGAATGTGGTTCCATTGAGGTTTCCACCTGTTAAAGTGAGATTTGTCTTTGCCACTGTGACAAAGAATGTGGTCCTAACCTATCCTTTATCAGGTATCTTTTAAAAATGCCACAAATTAATGCTACACAAATCAAGCCTGACTGCAATGATAATGACAAAGTCATACAGTGAATGTATACCAGAGTTCCAGGTGTTGTTGCAGCTTGCCCAGGGGAGAACGTCCCCAAAGGTGGAGAAGAGGTAGAGGAAGGCCCAGGCCAGGATGACGATGTAATACATCACAGTGTAGAGCATGAGCACAATGCCACCATAGCCTAAACCTAAAGAGAAAACAAAGCTGTATATGCTTCTTCTTAAGTTAAGTTTAGTTAAATTTACAAATGTAGTTATTTATGTTGTGTTTTTTGCACAATTATGAAAACATAAATAGCAAAGATAAGATACAGGATTGAGGCAGGATACTTATTCTGGTCAAAAACTTAACAAATGTCACCATATCAAATAAGTCAAGAAACATATGAAGAGTTAACTTGAAGGAGCAGATAACTCTTTTTAAGAATAAACCAGCAACTTATTTCTTAAATGTGTGTCATTCGGTTAATTTTATTTAGACCACAGTGGCTTCACTTAAACTTATTTGAAAGGACATTAAAAAATAAGATTTACTTTTAAAAACTCCATCCATGTTTTAAAATACCATGAATAAATATGTTTTAAAAAGAGAGTTTTTGGTTTGCAAATGTACTCTTAATGTTGTTGTGATGTAAAATGACAGGAACACATAAATACTTGTCATCAGTACCTTCAAATAATGGACATATTTTCCTCCAGCACATGATTCCTCCCTGACCGGTTAACTGTCCCAGAGAAACTTCCAGGAAGAAGATGGGAATACCACAGGTGAACAGGAACAACACATATGGGACCAAAAACACTCCTACAGAGAAGAATGAGGTGAAGAATAAACAGTAGAAGTACAGAGTAAGATAAAGGGACTTTCTTTCTTATATTTTGTAAAAGTAAAACTTTTTGTTTGACTTCTACCTCCTCCATTTTTGAAGCACAGATATGGAAATCTCCAGACATTGCCTAGACCGATGATTTCTCCAACCACAGCCAGCAGGAACTCCCTCTTGTTTGCCCACTGACCTCTGTTATTGCACTTCTGGGCAGCCTTATTATGAATATTATTGTGTGCCATCAGTGCATTCTCCAGCTTTTTGTCTGGCTCCATGAAGGAATCAGCTTTGCTGCAAGATTAAATAGAAAATCAATCAAATTATAGTCTTTATATGAATTACAGATGAATAAGTCTCCTCAAAGGGACTTTGCAAACAAAGGAGATGTCAGTAATGCCTGAAGCACAAATTATAGCCAGAAAATTCATATTTTTTGGAGCTGAAATGTTTATTTTACTTTCTACTGAAATCCTTAAAAATTAAGTTTCGGTAAAATGTAACATATTTTTTGTATTTTATTTGATACATTAGATATTTTTGGGAACTGTTATCCATTTGAGAATATTTTTATCATTAATCTGATTGCATTCAGAGTTTTATTTAGTTATTTGTTGATAATATTGATTAGAGGTATCATAAAAGTATGGATCAAATATGATACAACAGGCATTAAAGTCTTAGCCTAGTCAACTCAAGCTGCAATAGCATGAGAATTAGGGATTATTCTTGAATATAAAGACCTTACCTCACATCCATGCAGCAGTCTCACAGAAAACTGTCATCATCATTTCACCTCAAAAAACCTCAGAGTGTGAGTGGAAAGTTTTTACTAGCACCTATCTCTGTGCCCCTGGGAGAATTCATCTCAATATGAGGTGGAGTCTGCCACATCTCTATCTTTAAGCAACAGAAAGTGATAATGCCCAGACTTTGTTTGTAATCTTAGACTATGCATACACATGGACATACACTTTTCTATACAAATCACCATGAAATAAAGTTAAAGCTAGATTTTTGAGTTGGTAATTAACCACTTTTTGACCAACAAAAACAAACAGATTTCATGCAATTTTGCATAAGAATATCACATGCTCATAGCTCACTACAGGAGTAATGAGGCCACGCCCTCTTCGTCACAAGACCTGGGGCCTCATGTACAAAGGGTGCGTACGCACGAAAACGTGGCGTACGCTCTTTTTCACGGCAAAGTACAGATGTATCGAGAGTGAAATGACCGTGGAAATGTGCGGTGCCTCACGCCAACTTCATGGCTGACGTACGCACGTTTCTACTGCTGTTGCTCTTTTGGCGACACTTAAAGGTGATGGCGGGAAAGTGTTAAATGGGCTAAATACATGTGAAAACAAGTAGTTCTCAGAGACACAACAACAATTAACAATTATGAACAATTAACACACTCACGTGTCTGCAGTTATATGAGTAAAAGTGGTGGAAAAAATACCGTTAGACACAACGGCTGCTGTAAATGTTGCAATACGAAGAGAGCGTGTGATTGGGATCACAAGCTCATCATCAGCGGGATCATCAGCCGTTTTTGGTTCCCGACGGCAGTCCTCCTGAAACTGTCAGGATGTCTACTGCACACACATTCAACATTAAAAGCATAATGATGAGTTTGTGTATATCAACAAGGTCATAAGCCGTTAACCAACATTGTGGCGAGGTGGCCTGTTTTTTATTTTATTTTTTTACCCAAAAAAAAAGAAAAGAAACTACACACTGGCACTGTGCATGATGGGTGGCTTCTTGGTCAGTAAATTTATTACAGTAGTTGTCTTAAAATAATCTTCATTATGCACAAGCATGTGCGCTCCCAATTCCATCCCGTCTTTACAGCATCATTACTAATCAGTGGTTGAATTTTGTGACCTCCTGTTTTTTGCTGATTAAAATACATCTTAAGATCTTTCTATTAAGCCCCTGATTGTCTCTGTGTGTTGTGTAGTCATCTCAATAACCCCGTGCGTAAAAGTGTGAAATGATCAGCTTTGCCTTTTCTCCGACGCACTTCAGCGCGGATTTGCAACAACAGTGTTTGATCCATGTTAGTAGTTTATAAAATTAAATAACAAAAACTGTAAATCAAGTTTACTGTGATATCCTGTTTGATATGGTGGCATGTTTAAATTTAAATTCAGAAGATTTCAAACCAAATAATACCAAACAGCGTTTACGCATGAACCTCTATCCGAGGGGTCGGCAAGTTTGGCCTCGGGCCATATTATTTTTTTAGAGTCACGTCATGTCGGGCCAGAACATAATCAGAGGTTAATATATGCAGATGATTATTGTTAATTAATACATAAACAGGGGAGTGACGAGAGAAAGTGGGAGATCGCTTGGATGATCGACTGAAACCCGTATTACGCACAGATTAAGAGAAAAAAAATCACACCTCTTTCCGCTGTTTGTATTATAATATCTATTGTTTTATTTATTAATCATGTACCAAAATCTTTAATGGGATTTATTAGGCAGAAATAACAGTTTTCAGGACAGGGAATGCCAGATGTTTTTATTCACTAATTGGGATATTCATGCTGAAAGCAAATTTTAACGACTCTTCTTAAAAAACAGACAAATAATTCACAGCCAACGTTCATTCAGATGTGTTCTTTAGCTTTTATTATTAACAGATCACTGTTGACCTGCAGCTGCCATCCGTGCGCAATTCAGCATTATGTCTATATGAGACAGCGTGAGTGAGTGAACAGTCTGCTCCTGTCTGATCTGCTCTCAGATAAACTAACAAACATCAGAACAGATGATTAAACAAATGTCGCGATCTCCTCTGCAGCGATCTTATGTGGCTGTGTATGAACAAATAGTGTGAGTTACACAAATACACAGGTATTTACCTTGGGGAATCGCCCACAAGTGCCCCAACCACCCCTGGGAGAGTGGTGCCTGTTTAAACGGGGTGGCTTCTTATCCTGCCGCCCCCCCCTTACCCCCGTCCCGACCACATGGGCCTCAGCTTCACCCTGATGTCGGACCAATTCCTTCATCTCTGCTTGTGTGCCCTCTGACAGTGTCGTACACTCTCCCACTTACTCGTCTTGTATTTGTTGCTTATAATTATATTATATTATTACAATATATAATGTTAGGACAGCGTGCCGAGGACGTTTTTGCGTGCCTCCACTTCAGTGAGTAGTGCCTCAAAAGCACTTTCCATGAAATTCTTTTTAAAGACCATCTTACTAGGTTTTTTTTAAATTTTCTGATCATCCAGAGAGGCGAATCTCAAGCGCAGGGCTCATTTAAATGTGATTTGTGTATGTATTTGGAGGCGTGGACGGGGAGGAGTCGGGTACTCCAACATGTGCGCTCAGTTCCACGCTGATTGAGATGTACAAAGGATATGTGCTTGGATTCATGCCTGCGCACAGATTCATACATTCAGATATTTTTGTGCGTATGACGTTTTCTGGATTTGGTCGTACGCCATGTTCTAGTATGAAATCCACACATTGTTTTGTAAATGAGACCCCAGATGATTCTAGGACCCTGGACTGTTGAGGTCACATATTAGACCTCCTAGACGACATAAAGTTAAGTTGATGTTGATTATTCAATAATATGGATAAACTTGATAATGTTCTTCCGACAAATAAACTGGTCAAAATGTAATGTTTTCAAGATGTGTTCTTTGAATGTCTGCCTATGACCAAACATAAAGTTCATGTTTATGTTTGGATATTATACCATTTGTTTGAATTATCCTCAATTTCCAGTAAATCTCATAAATTTGCACAATCCCCAAGGCAAAGAGTCCAATATTGAATATTTCCAAAACGTCCCTGCTTAATTTTTCATGGAAACTTTCTGCAAAGTTTCCAGGAATTTCCCATGGTACACCGTGACCAGTATGAGTATAAGTAATGAGTACTGAAGTGCAGACATGAGCCTGCATTTTAGCACAAAGTCAGTCGGGTTTTGACTCAGATTTTTGGGGAAATGCCTTAAAACAGACTCTAAAATAAAAACAATCTTAAGAGACATTAACCCTTTTCTCCTCTTCATGAAAAAAGCTTTATGCCCTGAGCCTTTTTTGAGGCATTAATGCCTCGCACAATGTTGGTTGCTAACAAG
Organism: Scarus forsteni; assembly: GCA_036419115.1. NCBI lineage: Eukaryota > Metazoa > Chordata > Actinopteri > Labriformes > Labridae > Scarus > Scarus forsteni. The sequence goes on from JAZDUH010000271.1 coordinate 4,585,169, forward strand.
TAGCTGACTAGCAATACAGGGTTTTTTTAGGAAAATAAAACTTTATCATTTGCAGTCATCTTTAAAAAAATCATTATAGAAACACAGTTAAAACAGTCATGACCACAAACTCAATCTGTCACACTTTTCACAGAGTAGAAGTGAGAAACAGGAGTTGTCCTGTAGTTTAACAATAACTTTACTTTACATTCACTAATTTGGTTTGCACCTAAAAAATATAAGATCAGCGTTCATTTGTTTAGTACGACGGAGGATTAGGGCCACGTTGAAAACTAAAAAAAAGGAAGGTTACGAGAAAAAAGTCGTAAAGTTATGAGAATAATCTCATAAATTACAAGAATAAAGTCGTATGAGATTATTTATGAGATTATTCTCGTAACTTTACGACTTTATTCTCGTAACCTTCCTTTCTTTAGTTTTCAGCGTGGCCCTAATCCTCCGTTGTAGTTTAGGATGATAACGGGAACAAAATGTAATGTAATTGGCCATTGAACCAGTGTAAAATAACAACATTTTGTCAGTCCTTTACTTCTCTGTTGACCTTGTCTGCCTGTCTTGTCCCTGCCTGAACAGCCAGAGAATTTCACTCTCTGGACGACTACACTGAACAAACTCTACCGTCTCTACTTTGTAATCTAAAAATATAACCAAAGTCATGCATTAGACTGTTACAAGAAAGCTTCAAATGATCTTATCAGAAACTTGTTGTTTTATGAAGCAAAGCACCTGATGCATATGCAACAGAAACAACTGACGGGCTAATGCTAATGCTAGCATTTCATGTTCTAGTATAAAATGTCCAAGTTTATTGGTGACTTTTGACTAAGTCAGCTATTAAAAACAGAGAGGACTTTGTGCTTCTTTGTGCACTTGTCCATGAGTCTGATGAGCACATTTCAAAATATTTCAGTACATTCCTGATCAACCTTGCCTTTTTTTGTCCCATGTTTTTGGGTACTCTGTCCTGTTTGACTGCCTTTCTTTGTACAGACACTGACTCTGAGAATGCTGTCATTGCTTGTCTGTCATTTGGGTCCTCCAGCTCAGCCACGACAGCTCCATGCATCTTTCACATTGATTAATCCCCATTTAATGACCAAACTTGAAGAAAGGTCCTGTTGAACATTTATTAGAGGATGTTGGTTTCGCTTTTGTTGCTCCTAATAGCATGTTAAAATGTTTCAATCTTTGGAAGACAAATGAATAATTAGCATTTTATTTATTCTTTTACAGATTCTTTATCATACAATGAAAAAAAACATTAAATGTTCTTTGAGATCCAAATGCAAAAAAAGATAAAGCACATAGTTTTATTCACCATTTGTTGTAATTTCATCTGCTGGTTGTTCTTTTAACTGTTTGAAGCTGATTTGTGTAAAGACACAGAATAACTTGGCTGCAAATAATTATAAGTGGTCTATGAAAAATGGTTTGAGAAACTGATAAACTGAGCAGCACTGGCACTGGTTTGGGACAGGACCAATCAGATGTATTTACAAGGGGCCAAAAGTTGTGTGGCAGCACTCCTGCTTCTACCATCCACAGCAGTCTGATGCCACTTGGTCACGTCTGTAGTTGCTCATGCCAGAGAGACGCCCTTTTTATTTTATTTTTACTCCACAGGTATTTCATATTCACAATTGGGCATACAATCAGTGCCAGCTGGCCTTTGTGTGCAAAAGCTAAGGGCGCCACAGCCTCCAGGGGGCATCACATATCAGGAAAAATCACCCTCAACATGATGATACTAAAACTAGCTTTTACTGTTAACTCTTAAAATGTAAAAGCTCACATTGATTCAAATGTCAAAGCAAAGCCCAATTAATACTATTCTAACATCAAACAAGTGGTGGTTATTTTTTTGCTGGTTATGTTTGTTTGTCTGTTTGCTTGTTAGCAAAACTGCAAGATTAATTTACATTAAATTTTTACCAGAGGTGTCCTTCGGTCAAAGGAAGTAGCCATTAAATTTTGGTGGTGATATGACTATTTGTCCAGATGCAAAATATTCCCCAAATTTCAAAAAACTTAGGTTAACATTGGGCAGAATTTTACTAAATCATATCTCTGCCATTTTGTAACAAATTTCCTTCCAATTAAAATTATTCCATGTCTGCTATAGGACAAGAATAACAACTTGTTTGGTTTAACAAACACAATAAAAGGCATGTTGGACAGGAATAGAGAACAAGAACAACCTGAACGTGTTGTGTAGGCTGTTTGTGCCAAACTTTGCTGGCATTTTGTCAAACTTTACAGAGCAGATTTAAGTTTAACCAAGATCACAGTATGTGAGCCTTTGTGGAGCTTATATATTGACTGAGGGGCCAAATTACTTGTTTATTTTAGCTTTACCCCCTAACTTTGTCTTCGTTGAGGGCTTTGGAATCAGCAGGCTGTTCCAGAAAAACACCTGCAGATGCCTAATGTTCATATAAAGGGCTAATAACAATGTAATATCATGCATCTGTGCATCACTGTGTACAATAACAAAAGTCAGTTTAAAGCACCAACGAGAATCTTTTTCATTGGTTATAAAATAATGGAAATATTAATACCGTCAATGTTTTTTATTGACCTGAATATTTGAACGAGACCTTCAGAGAGAAAATTAGAAAAGCATTCGGAGAGCGCAGACCTCCACCAGCACCACAGACCTCACCCATATTGTGATTTGCACCATAAATATTAGTCCTACCTTTATTCCATCTAAATATTTTGATTCCTTGACCATGAAAACATACCATTGTGCCCAAATGCCGAAAATGGTCCTATCTCGCAATGTTAGAGAATCCTTTAAAAAAATTCCTGGATCAGACGTGATCCGAATCACCAAAATCTAATCATTTGTTTCTTCTCCCAATCTGCACATTTTCTGAAAATTTCACTGAAATCCGTCCCTAGCTTTTTGAGTTATGTTGCTAACAGAGAAACAAACAAACAAAAAACCAAAAAAACAGAGGCCGGCAATAACATAACCTCCTACATTTTTTTAACACTGCATCAGGTGATCAACATTAAAGTTTTCCATGTCAAATCATTATCGTGATGTGTGCATTTCATTATTTTGATGAAGGTGTCTTGCATACAGATGTACAGGAGGAGGCCAACAGAGAGAGATATCACACTCCTCAACCTGAACGTTTTTCATTGGAGCTTTAAGAATAACTACCTGGTTCATAAATCAGTCCTCATATATGTTGTTGCTGGTTAAACATAACCTTTTTTAAAAACATAAAAAACACAAGTCAATTACCAGGCCTGTTGCGTTGCAGCAACATAGTTTATTTCTCTAGGTCTTTTGAAATGGTAGCCTACTGTAATTATTATTATTAAGGAGGCACAATATCATAGACGTGATATCGGTTATAGTAGAGAATAGCCATAGAAGTTGATTTTTGGTATCAGAAAAAAATCACATTTCTGACTGCCTATTAACAAGATAATTATAAATTCGGCCATATGTATCCATAAAGTTTTACCTCATCATTACTGAATGTCTACATTCTACAAAAGTTTTATAATATTATTGATCATATGATGAGTTGCTGTTGGGTTTTTTTGTTTGTTTGTTTGTTTTTTTAGATTAATTTCTGATCCTCTGTTGAAGAACGGGTCAATTCTAGTACAGAAAAGACTTAACTGTTGTTTTGCAGAATGTCATCTTAGCCAAGACAGAAAATGTCAGCATATCAGAAATTGTCAGATTCCGATATTCTTCATCCCTGACCCTTGTTATAATTTGTTTGTTACAGAAAATGCATTTTTATCTTAACAAACACCTATTAAAACAAATGTGTAGGAGGTTATTTACTACAGGACTACAGGATAAGTCAGGGAAATAAAATTCAAATTAAACAAAGATTAAAACATATGCTAACATTAGTAAGAAAGACTACATTAATAAGAACCTGATAACAGCCAGATAGTCTATGACAGGAGATACAGTAAAGAAAACCATGGTCCATACCCTCATGAGTCCTTGGAGTCCTGCTACAGTGGTGATAACGGACGTTGTGAGTTTTTAGATGAGATTTGTTGTAAAACGAGGAAATGAGGCCTCTTACTTCAGGGTTACAAAAGTTCCTTCCTGAGAGAGAAAGTTTGCACAGGCATCACAGCTCAAGGTCACATCTCTGGTAATAAGTATCCTTTTTATAAACAGGGGTAATCTGACCAATGAGAGCAGCCCGTCTGTAACTGGATGTCCACTGCTCTGACCATTGTGGTCGGTTTGCTGCCTTTACGGTGAAAAAATGCACAGATGATGCCAATGCCAACATTGAAAATAAAACCAGTTAAGGTGAAATATTTTTTAGTTTTAACCCTTTAAGGCTCAAGACCATAGATTATAGCCAGAAAAATTATAATTTTTTGGAGCTGAAATGTTTGTTTCACTTTCTGCTAAAATCCAAAAAATATCAAAATGTCCATAAAATTCAACATATAGGTTTTTCGTATCTCATTTGATACATTAGGTGTTTTTGGCAACTGATAATCCATTTAAGGACATTTTTATCATTTATCTGATTGTATTCAGATGTTTTTTTGTAAGTTGTTGATCATATTGAGTAGAAAGAGGTATTATAAAAGTATGTATCAAACATGATACAATTGGCTTTATAAGGTTAATTGCTATAACAATCATTTTATATGCTATTCATCCTTGATTTTTGTTGATGATTTTGGCTGTGTCCATGCATCAATGAATGAAAGATTATTTCAATCTTGCTAATCCAGCTCAGCTCCTACATATAAATTCACAGTGTACAAAAAAGTGTTAACACTTGTAAAAACTGTGCTATAGAAACCCAAACTGCAATTTTTGATCTCACCTCCTTTAAAACATTATAAATACATGTATTTATTATATCTGGGGTCAATCTGGGCTTTTGGCTCAGTAATTATTTGTACTGCTGTTCATCAGATGGCTTCATTTTAAACACGTCAGTGTGCTTGGGAGTTTTTGACTGTGAACAACAAGTAATGATGTTGCCACTAATCATCAACATATCTAGGGCTGTAAAAATTCAAGCTAAGAAAATCTTATTTTCAAGTAGAGTACTTAAAAAATCCTTTTTCAATTTTACAAGCTGTCTACTGATCTTTATTTACTAACAAATCCACAAACCCCAGAGTTACTGATACACTAAAAGTTTGACTTTAGGGTTTTTTCTTCATAAGGTTTGGGGAGTTTGTCTTTGTGTTTAAGAAAAAAATATTTTAAAGATCCAAAAGCTTTGTAAGAAATCATTGTGATGAAAATAAAGTTGGACTATGGTAGAAGTCTAATAACCAGTGAGCTGTTAATTTCTGACTATAAGATTAAAAAAAGAAAGGCTTGTTTGTGTGTTTTTTTAGGACTAAGCTGCTCTCCCAGTGTGATGAAGCAATGAGCATAAGCAGTGAAGTTGTTGTGTAATGTATGTTGTAGTGCTGCTTTTTAAATATGTTTAAAATATAAACCAGGGCCGGACAGCTGGTGTTATCCTCATTACATGCAGCCCATTTATCCTTTTCAAATGTTAGCGAATTGTAAACACAATTAAATCGTGACCAAATTTACCGAACAGGAGTTCAATTTGAGTTGATAACCAACACAATGCACACATCAAACTTGGCATCAAACTGAGTCATACATTTTATATTTCAGCACAGGTATTACTTTACAAGTGATGACTAAATTTGATTGTCTGTAAAAGTTTTGGATAAACTTTAGAGTGCACCCTAAAGGGCTAAAGTACGGGCTGTGGGCCCTGATGATGTGATCATGGCTGTGTGATTTTTTTCAGTCCCAGAATCAGCAAACAGCCCCATGTTTCTATGCACATGCTGACTTTCCATTCATATTCATTTATATCAATCAGTGTTACAGATTAACAGTCGTTGTTTGTTAATTCAAGGACTGTTAATCTGTTGTTAACTGTTGACATCAATCAAATCAAATCAACTCTAACTTTATAGCACTTTTCATACAAAACTGTAGCACAAAGTGCTTTTCAAACAGACAGATAATTAAAATAAGATAAAGGAATTATGACCCAAGCCAACTCCTCTCAGCCCCCAGACCCACCCACCCCAGAGTCCACACAGTACTAGTAAAAAGCATCAGAAATAAAAGACAATAATAAAACGGGAACATTGTTGTACCCAGTACGTACTGAGGAAGCGCCATCTTAAAGGTTTAAAATGAGTAAACACTGGAGGTTAGGTTAAAGTGTAAAATTAAATACATCATGAAATAAAGTTAAAAAAAAATAACATTGAAATGAAGTGAAAGATCAAATAAAGTATAACACATCCCTTGCTTTAGGATTATGGGAATGTGTCAGTGCCTTAAGAGGCATTAATGTTCGTGCTAAAGGCTTTGTGGAGTCAGAAAGTATGCCCAAAAACAAGATTGCAAAAGAAGGCATAGGTTCAAAACTAGTCTCCAAAATGGAGAGCAATATAGATTCTTAAATTGTGATTCTATGAAGGCTTTGGAGGGCAAGGTTTTATTTATTTTTAGATTTTTTATTTGGGGGGGGGGCAGTGTAACACATTGTCCCCTTTTTATGGATTTGTCGTGATTATAATTTGTAATTACAAAGTATCCTTTAATGTGTAACAGTCTGGTCGTATAGTTAAAAGTGTCTTGGTTCAGTCATGTCTACATGCTTTTGGATTTTTTCGACAAAAAACTTAATTGCTCACACACAGGTTTATTAAAATGTGTAATGAAAAATCAGATGTGCTTGAAGAGAAGTGCCCCTAACTTCTGTTCTCTGCTCTGCTTTAGTGTCACAGCCATGAATCAGTGTTTCTCGCCGCAGCCACAGGGGAGCAGCATAGCACCCAAAACACCCACAGCATGAACGTTTCCAGTCAGGATTATTTCCAATCACTGTGGGGGCAGCCTTTCATTTTCTCAAGGACTTTTACACTGTTTAATTCAAGCAGGTGATCATGAGCAATACTGTCACTGTCCAGCTGATGTACTCAGAGACCAATTTAGCTTCTGGGGAACATTATCAAAACTATTCACTTCACAATAAAACTGTGTTGTTGGAGTGGCTTTGGCAGCTGCTGCATATCTGTTAGAAAAAGAGTTGCAGCAAAATTACAACTAATTTTCTCTTTCCGAAAAGAGACTTTTTTGTTTTTAATTGCAAAATATATTCAGCCATTTTTTGCATCAGTCAGCTAAGTGAATTAAAGGATATATCTTTTATTTATGCATTTGTTTTACCAAATGGCAAGTTAAGATATTTGAGTATTTGATAAAAAGGTCATAGGGCAAGGCTTATGTATAATCTGCAGCTTTAAATCTTTTACAGAGTTAAAGACCAGAGATTCCTGACTGATATTTTTTAAAGTAAATGTTTTAAATGGTCCAAGTGCCAGATGCTTGTGTTCAGTATAGTTTGATTCATTATTTGTGGTATTTCAGCTGAAGAGTGTTTCTGCTTGATTGTGGCTCATTCTACAGAAACATGCATTTTTCTGTCCCTAGACTTAAGAGATTTTTAATAGATTTTTTAAAGTATTTTATTTAAAAACATGTTATGTCAGCTATCACACTATTTGGAGCCATCAGCTTGGTAATATTTGCTTTTTAATCAATTATTTAGAACCCGAACCACGACAAAAGTGCTCGTCCCCACAGTCATTGGTGGAGAGAAAGTGCAGTATTTTGAGTTTAAAAATATGTTTTTCTAAGAAAAAAAAAGTCCAAAAATGTATAAATAACTATCAAATATATGATATAAATTACATTTTAAAACAAAATGCCAAATAAGTATTATAAAATATATTTAAAAGTAGTCGTCACCTGCAGTCATGTCACTGGTGTTAACATGTGCCAAAAGTCTTTTATTTTGGAAAAAGAAATCACTCTGATGACACCACTTGACTTTCTTTGACCTCTTTCTTGAAGATCTATGAAGAGGGACTCTAGTAAGAACATTGTCCTTTTCAGTTTTCAGAAATATAACATTTATCTCAAGATTTCATATGAAGCTTTTAGTTGACGTCACTGGTGTAACCAACTTTATTGGCAGGGAATTGCAAACAAACAAATAAAAATGTATTTAGAAGACATAATCTAGTGAATAGATCAAGATTAGTAACATGCTGTGTCATGCTCTGCAGCACACATTTTGTTAAAGGGTATTTTTTGTGAAACTGTCACTGGTGTTACCTTTCTTATGGGTAACAATAAGGAACATCAGTGACAATCAGATGTGTGGATACACTTTATTAAATGGTGTTTTGTGATAAAAGTACCAAAAAACAATAAATCATTAAGCTTTCATTTATGTGTATTCATAAAGTCAATGGCATATAACAATGTAGCTGAAGTTTAAATGTTAAAAAAATAAATAAAACAAAAGATATGTTGCCATCCCAAAAATCCACGTTTCTGTAGAATGATCCTTCAAGTGTCTTTAAACTGAATAACTTGGCTTTAATAATCATAAGTTGTCCATTCAAAATACCATATTACGTCATACTGTATTGGTCATTTTGCTTCACAGATGCTTGGTTTGACAAACTGTGTTGTCATGGGGCCCAATCTGAAATCTGTTCATGCCAATCCCAGGTTAAGAATGATAGGCGTTTTAAGGCGTATGTTACATATTCAAGAATAAACTTACCCAAAAACTGTTATTATTTAGGGTTTTCTTCCTCTGGGCCTGTGCGACACCTACATAGATTTCCAGCATAATTACTCATATAGTAGGCCTATTATGAGTGATTCTGGACAAGCAAAATCCTTAAGATACCTCAAAAGTGTTGGACTATTACAAAGAGAGATTGAAATTCATCTTTTGGTTCAAACACACATTAAATGAGCTCAACACGTCCACAGCAGGAACAGTTAAAAAACCTTTTGAATGAATCCAGACGGGAGGGTCACTCCGGTGTCAGAGGAAGTTCGGTTTCCATGCCCACACAGTCCATCTCTCGCGCCAGTCCTTTGCATCTCGCGCGCGGTTTCGGTGGTCTTTCGCACGCTACGCTCAGAGCCAATCAGAGGACGGCGTTACCCGGAAGCGTCCCGTTGCTATGCAGTTGTCCTGAAACCTACCCCGTCCTGTCCGGCAGCGAGGGTGAGTTGAGCTCCAACAGGTTAATTCATCCCTTTTGTTTATACTCTGTGCAGACAGCGACACTCTCACGACAGATAAACGATTCAATGTTAACTCAAGTTCACTGTGGTGTGTTCATTGCTATGACGGATGAAGCATTGACGTCCAAACAGTTGTTCTTATGTGCAAGTTTTGGGGACATCAGAAGTGAACCAGTGTGCAGCAGTGCTTCAAGATTGTGCAGAAGCTACAGGGACAATTTAAAGATGCCTCTCAGTTTGTTTAAAAAACTTTACTGTCGTTTATTTAAGCCAAACGTCCTCAGTCCACCATGCAATGTAGTGATGTGCTGACGTGAACGATCCGACTTAAAGAGCCGATTCTTTTGCCTCGCCGCTTTGAGCCGGTTCTTTTTCCTGTTTTAGTTATTATTAAGTCTACTTAAGGATAAAGGTGTGATATTCAGTGTACACCTCTCTTTCCCAATCATACCTGACGCTGTGCTATTGGCAGTAACAGTGATTACCAAACATTAATACAGCAGCTTTTTACAGTCTGTTTTCACGTGCTGCAGATTTCCACATTTCTTGAACCCACTGTTAATAACTTTGGATCACAAATATAAGAGGTAAAGCTGTGCAGTGTTAAAAAAACACCTAGAACTTTAAACTGTTGACATAGATAACGTGCTTCATAGAATGAATCAAAACGGCAAGCAAAACTTTTGCAAATTTTAATGAATAAACTATTAATTTGTCATTGTTTTACTTTGACATCACCAGCCAGTTATGTCTCCTTAAAAAAAGTTTGAAAACATTGTTTTGACTGAGTGCTTATGTCCTTTATACAATGCCAACTGGTACTGTATTTTATAGTTTTTGAAAGTCTATTTCATCCCCTTTACAGCAAAGTATCACTTGAAAGGCCCATGCATTTGAGGGATGAGCAACACAACTGAACTTATGGTTAGTGCCACTCAAATTAAGTGCCAACTTTCAGTCTTCCCCAGGAAGAAAGTGTACGGTTCCCCAGTGAAGCAAGAGTGAGAAACCAGTCCTCTTGAAACTAGTCTTCCTTGGATGCCAATGGAGCCCTCAAAGGGATATCGGCAGAAAAAAATTAGGGCTGGGTATCAATTCAGATTTTCTGGATCAATTCGATTCGATATTACAAGGTGTCATATCGATTCGACTCAATTCGATATTTATTCAGTCTGGGATGTCTTAGTCAAAATAGTGCTGTAAATTTAAAAAGTGACCTTTTGACCTGGTACATCATTAAAAATTAATTTAACATGAAGAACTAAACCCAAAGCAGTTACATTAATCATATTTTAATGATATGCATTAATGCATATTCTGCATATTACTTGTTTTTTGTCCAACTCGTATTTTCCTTTGTACTTGTTAAATCTAAAATACTGTACATCCAAACATCAGCTTTTAAACTTGCCAGTGGTGCCCATATAGTGCTTCCACCATGTTTGTTTGCAGTAACATCTCATGAGATCTTGTTCAGTAGAAAGCAACGCTAAACGCTGATCACACCAGACTAGCAGGGTTGATACCACAGGCTGCTTCTCTGCACATCCAAAGAAGAAAAAACTACCCAAGTTAAAAGATCGATCTTTGGACTTTATGGATCGATGATGAACCAGTTGAAGGAAAATCGTTTTAAATCAATTCAATCAATTTTTTAACCCAGCTCTAAAAAAAATAGACAATTATGAGTATCTGGTGCCCACCAAATAGTTTGTTGTGCACACCAAATACTCTCTGGTGCGTACTAGATAGTTTAAATTTAGTATTTTTCTGCCAATGTCCCTGTAGGGGCTCAGTAGATGACAAATTGTGCTGTCTGTTTTATGGCTTCACCAGACTCTTTTAAATTGGTTCCAAGTTTGGAAATGATACCAGGGCAGATATCAAATAATGTTGCATTTCTGCCTATTGAAACTTCAGCTTCCAGTTACAGGAGACATTTTAGGGGAGGTTTCAATTTAGTTCATTACAGGCTTTATTATCAGCAATGATCACAAAGTGAAAAATGACATACATCAGCACAATACTAACTTACAGACTGGCCTGTAAAAAAGTGTCATTCCTGCATCACTCTAATGAACGTACAGTACTACACTGGAATTTTAGTGGTTAAAAACAAAATGTCTTTCAGATCCAACATATTTCTAAAAAAAAATCAGTCTGTGATTTTACAGGGCCAAAATGGTGGCGGCTGAGTAAAACCGGCTCACATGGATTTAGCTGATCCAAATGATCCGGATCTCTAAAAAGAGTGTGAACTCCCATCAGCGCCATGCAGCTGTTGTGTGCAGGACTATCCGGGTGGAGGCAGACACGCCTGTTGCTGCGTGTGTGTCCAATCCAAAGTTAGTACACACCCGAAACATTTGCATGCGTCCAATGATCACAGCTATGCAAATTGGCTTTGTCCCGGCCGGTTTTAATGTGAAGTTACCAGATTTATCTCTCAGTTGAGCTGTGAACTACAGATATAGCAGTGTGTCATTGTCGAGAAGATACTCGGATATCTCCCTAAGAGCTGGTGAACTTTTTTTTCTCTGGACGGGGATCTGGATTACATGTACAACATGACATTTGAGGAACTAAGTGGAGATTACTCTCAAGAAAGGTAAATAAAGACAGACGCATTTTCAGTGTTAATAGTCGATTATCGATGCAGTGTTAGTGATTAATATTATCTGCTGTGTCTGTGTGCAGCAACAGTGCATCAGTAAAGTGGATGAATGCATGGTGAGCATGTTTAGGGTGATTTTTGTAGACTGGTGAAGCTGTTGATTTGTTTATTAGATGATTATTTATTCGGTATTGATTGACTTCGGGGCTCTGCGCGGACTGATGCTGGTCACGAGACACTTTGCTCTCTGATAGTCAAACGTCTGCAATAATATAAAAAACAAACAAAAAATCAACAAAACAATCCTGAATGTACACTTTAACCATTTTTACACGAATAAGATCATATTATTTGTATACAGTTGATCAAATTTAGCTGGTCGAGGTGTGAAACTGGCTTTTTCACAGTTTACTCTACGCCAGGGTTAGCTTACAGGCAAGCTAACATGAGTCAGACTAATGAGGTGGGCACTTGTGGTTTTTCAAGTTTATAACTCTACTTTTTTCTGTTTTGCAGGATGGATTCAGTGGCAAAAGCTTTGGAAGAGGTCCTAACCTCGGCGTTACCTCAAGGCTGCATTACAGTCGGAGTGTACGAGGCTGCCAAGTCTCTCAATGTGTGAGTACAGTATACAAGCTGAAGCCTCTGTAATGGAGAATGTGAGCTGTGGATTTAAACCCTCTTTGCTAAAGGCACCAAAATAAAGCTTAAAAGACCCTCTGAGATGTTCTGCAGTATGAGTCAGTATTGCAAGAATTTAAAGGTGTTCATTTAAAGCTTCTAAGATCACGAAAAGTTACGAAATAGGCAGTTTTATGGTAAAATCAATGAGTGCAAAAAAAGTTACTAGTTGTATGAATGAGGCATAAGTAGTCATACCTCGTCATACCATTTGAGAAACACTATTCAGACCTTTAACCTAAAAAATAATGTGAAATGAACAACACAATTAATCATCTGTAACATGTTGCAATTAAAATCAATAATATTTCAGGTCAAATGTTTAGCCTGACGAATCTAAAACGAGCATTTATATCCCTTTTGTTGTTTTATACTAAAATTGTCTCTATAGACTGTTTTGTAGTGGAAACTTATGTTACAAAACATTGCCAACACTGCTTTTAAAACAAAAATCCCCAAATGTTGACAATAACATTTTTGTTTAGTGAAATGCATGAAATTGTGGGATTTTTTTTTTTTTTTTTTTTGCAGGAGATATACAACCGTAATGTTCTGATACTAAAATGGCCTCCTGCATTAAGTTATTGACCCACTAACAGTTCTTACACATCTATTACACTGATCTTGCAACCCAATGTTCTCTTATGTCTACATCTCTTATTTTTCTATGATAATAATAATAATGCAACAGCTATGAAAACAGGTTTACTGAGTATTTGACTCGTGCCAAAAGTCAGCATGTAACAAAGCATGCAAGCACAAATGAACCAACAACACAGACAGCATGTTTTACATGGGTGCTTGACATCCTGAAAGATGCTTGAATTCATAGTTGATATTTCAAGATATTAAAAGTGCAAGGGTTTTGGATCTGGTGCTTTATAGTGCTTGGAATTGTACTTGGATTAAACTCGTGTTTGGGCAGGTGTTTTATGAGAGTTCAGTTAGGATGCAAAGTCCACTAACAGGTGACACATTTTGAAACATGAGCAAAGTTGTTTTAAGCAGTTTCAATAAATTAATGGTTTGGAACAATAAGTAGGCCCAGTAGTTTACCTACGTTTTCATATGATTAATACATTTAACTGGTGAAGCTGGAACTTGCACCTTAAAATGCAACCAAGTATTCACAGCAACAAAGTTAATGCAAAAAAAAGATAAATAACACCTGGCACAAAAACCACTTTAAAAACTCTGTAAGACTCTGGAAACATCTAAATATACTCAATGATTTATTCAAACAATGAAACTAACTGTATCTTCTATCCTTTTCTCCTCAGTGACCCTGATAATGTGGTCCTGTGCATCCTCGCCACCGATGACGAAGATGTCAAAGATGTGGCCCTGCAGATCCACTTCACTCTCATCCAGGCTTTCTGCTGCGAGAACGACATCAACATCCTGAGAGTCAACAACACCCGACGCCTGGCCGAGATTCTAGGTGGAGGGAGCAGTGGGAAACAGAGTGGGGGTGAACCCATGGACCTGCACTGTGTCCTTGTCACAGTAAGTATCTTTCCCATCAATAAATTCTTTTTTACTTTCACTGTAGTGATTTGATAAAAGATGGTGAAACTGCGATACAAGTAGAACTTGCCTGTACTTGTTCTGTGCGTTTGGTAAACATGCTCAGAGCTCCTCCCTTTTATGACTTCTGAGGAATTTCACCAGGGGAGATTATGCTTCACTCTCATGGCTGCACACACACAGACTATAGGTGCAGTGAAAAGTAACCAGAGCATACCCCTGATGATTTCTTTGTTTTTCAGAGCCCTCACTCCTCGACATGGAAGGACCCCGCTCTGAGTAAAGTGAACCGATTCTGCAGAGAGAGCCGCTGCATGGACCAGTGGGTGCCCATCATCAACCTCCCCGAACGATGAAGCCGGTGCAGAAAAATGACTCTAACCTGCACAGGACAAGTGGTGTGAACCCTGATGGACACATTACCACCCAAAGATCATATTCCAAAGCACTGCTTATGTGGAAAGAAGACAAAAAATGGAGGAGAAAAAAAGCCTGCTGTCTACATGGGAAGTTATTTAAAAGAGAAAAAAAAGGAGCAGGAGGACAGGTTTCCAGGACTGTTTGGATTTAGCGTCTGTTTGTCGGCATCCAAGACGAGATGGCAAAGCACTTGTTCGTCCTGAGGTGGAAATTAACTAAGAGAAGCATGTGTGTGTGCTTTTTCATGTGAAGCCGGACACTGTACAGACCGATTGTTTCATGTGTGTTTGGTGGAGCCTCTGTGATGAGTCAGAAAGAGGAGAAAGCAGAAAACAGAGCTGTTGAGTGGACCAAGGCCTCGGCCTCTCTGCAGAAACAAAGCACTTGTTAGAACACTGGACCTTTTTTGCATTTTCACCTATATGATATCAGTTGTTCATGTTGATGTTGCTATTGTTGTAAATTAAAAAAAAGGGAAGGGCTACACATCCAGTGAAGACATTCTGTGTGTTTAATGTTTCATATGCCAGCTGTTAAAATAATTCATTTGTTACAATTTAAGTTATTTCTAATGATATTTAAGTGTATTTATGTTTCATTTTTCTACCTAAACTATTTGAATTTTTGCAGAATCTGAATTCATATGTATTGCTGTCAATAAAAAGTATTTTTGAAACCACAACTGCATGGGTTTCTTGTTTGATTTCTGGAATTTTTTTGACCAAAAGCAGAGCTAAATTCTGACCTGCAGCAGCTGCGGTTGTAAAGAGGAGTCACGTGTGGATCACAGGGGTCATGTCGGCCTCTGTGGCCTCAGTGCCCACTCTGAGCCCAACAGAACAATGAGCCCTCTGCTTCGGTCAGCAGGACCATGTTCATTCATGCAAACAGGTTCCCTTTTCACTGATTCATGCTGATTTGTTTGCATTTTCAGCAGATGATTTCCTAAAATTGGCACAAAAGTGAGCGCTCTAAATAGGCCTTTATCTTTACTTAGAGAAATGCATCGCAGAATTTCTCTACTTAGTGAAATTGTGTGTGTATCACTGAGCCAGAGGTGTTTTTATGCTATCTGTATATTTCCACCTCTGCCCTCAATACTGGAGTGTGTTTGTGGCGTAGATTACTGAAAGTCACATGACTGGAGCTGCTTGGAAACTGTTGTAAAGAAGGCAATCGCATGCAATCTGTTGTGCAAGCCGGTCTGAACTGCTCCATCCACTCCCCGCTCCTTTCCTTTTCCAGCACACACACACTCACAGGTGATCTCTCTGGAGTTGAATGTCAGTGACGTAATCACGTTTTTGTAAGGCGGGCAATCCCCTCTGAAATGCAGAGTCATGATCACGAGGAGAGAGAGAGGGCTGAGGCTGTCCTCAAGTTGCACAACCCGGTTTGCCCCCTCATGTGAGAGGGATCATATGACACAGTTTTATAAGAATGAATTAAGCGATTTATTAAATCCGGCAGAGCCGTGTAAGACGTTGCACAATGTGGTTCTTTCATTTTACTGCTCTAATACAACAACAAGTTTTTCCACTCTGCCGTGGCAGCGCGACATTAGCATGTTTTCCATTACATCAGTCTTCATCAAGTGCTTTGTTTGAAACAACATCTGGAGGATGGATCTTAATAAATAATGTGCTTGCAGCAAAGCAGTGTCTGCTTACAACATCTCCCATCTCACAGCTTACAGCAGTAAGGACAAATCAAAACAGAATGCAATGATTTGCTCATTATTTACAATCCATATTCAATTAAATACACCACAAAGACAAATACATTTAATGTTCAGGCTGATAAACATCTTTTTTCTTTTTGCAAACATTAATTCATTTTAAATTTAATACCTACAATTAGTTTCACTAAAGGTTGGACTGAGGCAGCAAAATAAAGGTGAGAATCTTAAAAAAAAACCTGCTTGGAACATTCCCCAGGTGAACATGATAATATCAACAACACTAGAAAAGCACTCTGAGAGCGCAGACCTCCGCCAGCGCCACAGTCCTCACCCATAATGTCATTTTAACCATAAATATTAGTCCTACCTTTATTGCATGTAAATATTTAGATTCCTTGACCATGAAAACATACCATAAGCAATTGGATTCATAATGATATCTTTTTTAGTTCAGTAGTTATTCACAAAAATCACATTTTTCGTCATGGCAGCCAGACGCTGATCCAGATCAACACCAAAATCGAAACAGTTCTTCCTTTTCCCATGCTGAACATTTCCTGAAAATTTCATCAAAATCCATCCATAACTCTTTGAGTCATTTTGTTCACAGACGGACGGACGAACAAACAAACTCTCCTGAAAACATAACCTCCTCGGCGGAGGTAAATAACTGAGGAACACTGCATGTCAATTTTACATGTGTTTGAATGGCACAACATTTTTTGTGAAGGCAGAGTGGATGGTGTAGACCAGGGTTGTCAAACTCCACAATTTAAAATGCAGTCTAAGATGTATGCCGAACATGATCAACATTTATTGAACAGCCCAAAAGTGACCCTGTTTTAATCAGAGAATATAAATTTGGACAGAATTTTTTTTCAGCAAGCTGAAAAGTAGCTTGGGTTGAAAGGGTCTGTGCACTGGTCTAAACCCGCATGCCAGCTGTTGTTAACCTGACATACCAGATGGGCTGTTCCATATATTTCATTGGTACATCTGGGCAACGGCTCATAGGAAGTGTTTGGGAATGGACAGAACCTCTCAAAGCAGGTGATTAGATAATGGCGGGGGGCTACTACAGAGGTATAAAATACAAAACTTAACCCACCACAGAGAACAAACTATGGCCAAAATATGTCTCAAGTTGAGTGCAAAAAAAAATTGTTTCAAAATGCTTTCAGTGTTGTTGCTTGCTCATTTAATTAACAAATGTGATCCAGATCAGATAAACTGCTTCTGAAGCTGTTATTATCCATGTAAATCTCTGTATCCAGTCACTTCCTAAGATCAAGGCTATGTTCAGATGAACACATTTTGAGTCTGTGTCTCTCTTTGAAGAAGACCCTGCTACATTCCCCAGGTGAACATGGTAATATCAACAGCACCCAGAGACACTGCCGGCTTCTCTGGGCCTGAGCTCATCCGAGCTGGACTGAGGCAAAGTGGAAAAGTGTGCTGAGGACTGATGAGTCCACAGTTCAGATTGTTTTCAGAACAAATGAACTTCGTGTCCAGGAGAGGAAGCAGACCACCCAGACTGTTAATTATGCAAAGTTCAAAGCCAGCCCATGATGGAATGGGGGGGTGTTCGTGCCCATGGCATGGGTAACTTGCACATCTGTTAAGGAACCATTAATGTTGAAAGGTACATACAGGTTTTGGAGCAACATATGCTGCCATCCAAGTGATGATTATTGCCGAAATGTCCCTATTTACAGTGCTGAGACAGATTCTGCACATTACAAAAGTGTAGCTTCACAGTAAAAGAGCTCAGGCCTGCTTTCAGTTCAGACCTGTCTCCACTGAAAATGTGTGGCACATTATGAAGCACAAAATAGAGCAATGGAGACCCCTGACTGTAGAGATGCTGCAGCCCTACATCAGACAAGAGAGGGAAAGAATTCCACCTGCAAAGCATCAACAGTCAAAGTCTTCACTTCACAAACACTTAATGAGTGTTGTTAATAGGAAAGATGATGCAACTTAAATTCAAAATGAGTGACATTTGCACAAAAATAATTAACTAATCAGTGTACAACACATTTCTTGCCTTGGTAGTAGATCCAATTGAATGAAGGTGGAAATGGATTTACAAATGCTCATGTTCTGTTTTTATTTATGTTTTACACAAAATCTCAACCTTACAGGAATTGGAGGTAGAGTACATGCACCTGGTGTCATTTTTTAAGGGGGCTCGTGCACTGTAGACCCTTCTCTAACCTACAGTACATTGCTATGACAGCATTACTTGGAGATAAAATACAGCAAAACTAGAGGCATCCATAAACTGCTGCTACAAACTAGCAGACAGCAGGAGAGTTCACATGATACAATAACGCAAATAAATAGAAAACTAGAAAGCACTTGGAGAGCACAAACTTCTGCCATGGTAGTGCACATATTGCTATTACAACCAATAGCTCCATGATAAAGTTTCCATCATAAATGATACCTTGACCCTGAAAACCCATTCCTAGCACTCTGAATCACGTTGATATCTTTATTAGTTAGACAGTTATTGAGCAAAAAATGTGTAGCTAATGGCAGTTATCTTGATGACCACCAAAATGTAATCATTTTTAAGTTAGGCCATTATCAACATCTCCTGAAAATTTTAGCATAATCTATCCTTTTCGCATAATCTTACTAACAAACAAAACTGACAAACATACACTGGCAAACATATCCTCATAGGCGGAGGTAATAAAACACTGTCCTATCAGCAGGTGTTTCATAAAGCTACAAGAGAGCCAAGAATGTGTGCAGATTTTTAGTAGCTGCTCTCACCATAAATGTTTAGAGAAGTCCTCATGCTTCAGACCTTTTTCTTGTTCGTAGAGGTACTCCATCACACATAAGAGACATAGTAAACACACTACATGGCATATTAAGCTCAAAAAGAAAATATGGACTCTTGGAAGTCCAGGTTTTGTTGAACCAACAGAATAAGTACTTTTTCTTATTTGCATGCAAAGGTGTAGTGGACATATTTTACGCAAAAAGAATCCAAAAGCAAAAAGAAAATGTAAAGATTATTTCTATGGATTTGAGCAAAACAGAGTGACACTCTTCTATGGCAGCATTTTCATGAGTGAAAAGGTTATCATGAGGAGATAATCAGGCTTATGGCTGTTGTTCTATTTCAATTCTGAAAGTCATCTGGAGACAGCAGTTTCAGTTTGTTTCATAACCAGCTAAAATATTTTCACTGTAGGTTTAAAGTACAGTTTGTGGTGCATCAGAGTTACATTTTACTTTTATCACATTTTTTTTAAGTTACTTACCCTTTGGCACTTAATGTGTTTGCATGTGCACAATAACTCTGTGTTTGGCCCATAAAAGGAAAAGAAGGGTGCCTCTAAGTTACCTGCATATGTAAGTGTGACGTCCCACCTGGACTGTGTGGAAGACAGGTGTGTGACTGACACTTTACACTAAACAGAGCTGACATTTCTCTCACTTTCCCGTAAAGGGCTTGGTCTTTTACGTTTTGGTTTATGTATAAACTGTGAGTGAGCTGGAGCCTTTGTAATGGACTCAGCTGAGCTGGCATCTGTACTGGCATGTGACATTTTGATCTATGTTTTATTTACAGACTGTGGAAAATATTGAAGAAACTCCGAGTGACATCAGCAGTGTGGTGCTTTGACAGACAGTGCAGCAACTAGATTGTTAAAGCTGTCTCAACTTAACTTCAGATCAACCAAGTGACAGATAAAGTGATGGAGCTGATGCTGGCTTAAAGGCTCCTGACTAACATCTACAGCATGTTGCCTTTTAGTCACCTCAGCCATCCCCATAGTTTTATTATATCCTTAATAACATAGCAACACATTAATTATTGAAAAAAAAAAAAACTCCTCACGATAAAAGCATGAACTTTTTCACCAGCATTTTTTAGCGCCAGTCTGTGAACATGTTTACGAATCATTTCTGGGTATTTTAGAATTGGGTAAGTCACCTCTGGTGCCCCTGCAGTCAGCTTTAAGTGGAAACTTGCAAAAATGTGATTCTAAGTGCAAGCCTCACTTTTAAAAAGAGGCTTAAGCCCACCTTTTTAATCTGGCTTTTAATTGATTTAATCAAGTTATTTATTCCTTTATCATTTATTGTTCTATTACTGTGTAACTTTATTTTAGTCAAACTTCTTATCATATTTGATCCTTAATTTTTTACGTTATCTCAGTTATCGCTTTTATGTTATTTTATCTCTCCTCTTACATTTTTATTACTGTTTCAGTATGATGGTTTTTAGCTCCAGTGTTTCCTCATGGGGGCTCTCCACACTGGGAACTGCTCCTGGTCCACTTCTGGAGCCGCTGCGGGGGACGGCTCCACCTGCATGGCCTGAGGTCCCTGCACTGTGGTGTGGGGCCTCGTGTCTGCGTAGGGCGGGGAATTTGCGCTCCTAGTGGGAGCTCCTCAGTGTTGATGGCCCCCAAAGGTAGCTTATTCCTTGCCTCAGTCCTCGGTGCTCAGCCATGTCTCTCTCTCTCTCTCTCTCTCTCTCTCTCTCTCTCTTTACAGCTAGTTTGAATGTGTGTGTGCGCAGGTGTGTGTGTGTGTGTGTATGTTGATGTCTGGGAGTGTGTGTCTGGATATGTCTCTGTATTTGTGTGAGTGTGTGTATTGTTTTTAGCCTCTGTGAGGCGCTTTGTGTTGCTTCTAAGTATGAAAAGTGCCTTATAAATAAAGTTTGATTTGATTTGATTTGAATATAAGACTATTTACCTCTTCAATGATCAGGCATGTAGAGGGATTAAATAATGAGACTGCACTTGTGAGGATGAAACCTAGGGTTGGGTATTTACACCCAACTGCTATAAGTTTAGGATAAATAACGTCTTCAGTTGTCTGCTTGCTGCTGACTGAAGTGCACGTTTTGACTAAGGCATCAGAAAATTATTTGCTTAAAAGTTGAATGACGCTTAACATAAATATTTTGGTGAAATTGAACAAAACAGACAAATCTGTTATGGTCCTATGGTCCTATCTACACAGTATAAAGACAAAAAGAATGAAAAAAATCCATTCAGTATATCCGCTGAAAAGCTGCATACTAGCTGACCAATCAAGCCTAAGAACCTGCGACTATTAATTGGTCCGTGAGTTAGTCCATGAGTCCATCCAATCCTCGTCTCCCTCACTATGCAGTACGCAGCATCTTGCCCATGGTCCCGCCTCCTCGCCTCTACCTCCGTGAGCAGCTAGCAGCGTTAGCTACTGAACTATCATGGAGCCGGAAAAGCCTAGCGCCCGAACCCGGGAATCTGCCTCCCTCTCCCAAGACAGTCTGGCTGCAGACCACCCTTCTCCTCTCCCTCTCCCTCGTCTCCCTCACTCACGCAGCATCTTGCCCATGGTGCCGCCTCCTCCCCTCTACCTCCGTGAGCAGCTAGCAGCGTTAGCTACTGAACTATCATGGAGCCGGAAAGCCTAGCGCCAACCGGGAATCCGCCTCCCTCTCCCGCTGGCCCAACGGAGCTCTGCCCTGGTCGAGGCCTGTTAGCGGGCTAACGGCTAACGAATAGCCTCAGCCGGCCGTCAGACCTTCAGCATCGGCCGTTTCGCCCCTGGTTGATCAGGTAATGGCTTTGTTTACTACAGTGGGAGATGTCTGCTGAATAACTCTGGTTAGTTTGTGCCTGCACGGGCTAATAACTTGTAGGGGAGCGGGTTAGCCTGTTAGCCGCTAATCGTTAGCACTGTAAGCTGAGCTGGGGAGGACAGGCTGAGGAAGATTAATCCTCCCCCACACTCGGCTCTGCTCTGGCGGCGCCAAACCCGCATTGCCGCCGGTCCAGTTGAAATGGCTACTGCTGTGTGTTATAAGGGAGATGTCTGTCTTGTTTGATACTTTCAGTTGAGCTGAGCTGTTTTTGATTGAGTTTGCTGCTGATATATTATGCTAGTCGCTCGTAGCTCAGTCCGAGGGGGCTATATGAGGCGTCACGAGCTGGGGGCGGGATCTTGGAACACGGAGGAGAGAGGTGAGGGAAGGGGGGCAGGCTGCGGTTTCAAATCGTAGACCACAGCTTTAAAAGTTGAATGACGCTTAACATAAATATTTTGGTGAAATTGAACAAAACAGACAAATCTTCTTGCCCATTAACTGAGGAACACTGGATGTAAATTTTACATGTGTTTGAATGACACAAAATATTTTGTGAAGGCAGAGAGGATGGTGTAGACCAGGGGTGTCAAACTCCGCAATTTAGATTGCAGTCTAAGATGTATGCCAAACATGATTAACATTTACTGAACAGCCCAAAAGTGACCATGTTTTAATCAGAGAATATGAATATGAACAGAATCTCTTTTTTAGGCAAGCTGAAAAGTAGCTTGGGTTGAAAGGGCTGTGCACTGCTGTTGTTAACCTGACATACCAGATGGGCTGTTCAATATATTTCATTGGTACATCTGGGCAACAGCTCATAGGAAGTGTTTGGGAATGGACAGGACCTCTCAAAGCAGGTGATTAGATAACCGCCCCATCAATCAAATATTAAGAGCCAATCAGATAACGGCAGGGGGTTACTAAAGGGGTATAAAATACAAAACTTAAGCCACCCGGAGAACAAACTATGGTCAAAATATGTCTTAAGTGGAGCGGATTTTTTTTTAATTGAGAAATGCTTTCAGTGTTGTTGTTTGCTAATTTAATTAACAAATGTCATCCAGATCAGATAAAGTGCTACTGAAGCTGTTATTATCCATGTAAATCTCTTTATCCAGTAGTTTCCAAAGATCAAATCTATGTTCAGATGAACCAGATGAGTCTGTGTCAGAAGTTAAGATAGAACAACAGTAATTCTGGGACAACTGTCTGAAGAAGACCCTGCTGCACTGCTGTGATTAGTGGAGGGACAGAATGTTGATCAGAAGGGTAGAATTATGAAGGAGAAAGACACTGAAAAACATTTATGCTCAATAATAAAACTGTATTACGACATCAGGCCCTTTTACATAGCCATACCTTGTACACCAGCTTTACCCACAGTTAATTACTCTATCTAAAGACAAACAAATTACAAGTTTAAGGCTTCTAAAATGACTTTAGCTAATTATTAAATCATCTCGTGGTTTGTCTTTGCTTTTGTGGGTCATAAAGGGGCACTAGTACAGATTTCATTTCATCTCGTTTACAGCTTGATATCATCTCGTTGCTGCCTGGCAACAAGTCTTCCTGGGGCATCACTCCTCACGTATCCGACAAAACATGAGATGACAATTAAGATACAACAGATCATAACACAAGAACATAACAATATCATTTAATGTTACACATCCACAGCCTCGATCCCCAACCTGCCCTTTGTCCCAGATCACTCAAAATACGCTATCAGGTTCAATAGGCTTCATTCACCATCACAGAAGCAGCACAAGATTTGAATAGAGTCAAATGAAACCAAGTTGTATTTAGAAATGATGCAGCTTTGGCTGAGTTATTTTAGACTAACTTTATCTAACAACTAGAAGTGCTCTGAGTGAACAAACATCGACAAAGGCATTTCCAACATTGGTCTCAAAAATGTGAAAATCTTGTGCTGTTAACAAATCCTTGAGAAAAATCCTGGATCCACATCCAGATTTGGATCACCACCAAAACATAATCACTTCTCCTCTGTGCCATGACCAAGTTTCCCTGAAAATGTAATCCAAATCTGTTGAAAAAATATCGAGTTATTGTTAGTTAGGGTTGCAAAGGGGTGGAATATATCAATAAAGATCCTGCAACTTTCCATGGGAAGTTTAGCTGGGAAATTTTGTAAATTTCTTTCCATGGGACTTATGAGAATTTACTAGAAATAGGAGGTCATTGATTGACTTGTTATATCCAAACATAAATGTGACCATATTGTTTGTTTATAGGCAGACATCCATAGAAATAATGCAATAATAATATTATGTTTCAACAGATTTATTTGTAAGTAGACTTGATCGAGGACATTTATTTTATTGAACATTTAAATTCCACTTCACTTTATGTCATCCTTTGGCTCAAAATCGGTCTTCAGCAGTCTAGAATTAGGCTACCTGTGTGTGCTGGACAGTGTATGTCGGGAGACGTGCAGTCTGCCATGTGCTGTGTGCAGGTGATAGAGGAAGTGCAGAGATATTCTGAAGTGCACTTGAGAGAAGTGGTTGTTTTAGTCAGTATAATGCTAAAATGTACATTTCTGGACTATATTTAAATCCCTGTTGGAGGCAACCAGCAACTTAGTAAATTGCAGGTTTGTTCCCATTTACTCCTGTTTATCCTGTATAATTCCATTTGTTCCAGTAAGTTCCAATTCATTCCCAAATTTGACATGGTGAATTTCTGCACTTGAATACCAAATCAGGCTTTTACTTTAAAAACACATAAAATATATATGCTGCAACCATTTGAAAATTCATGCTAACAGCCATAGATATTAGCAAAAATGTGGAAACTGTCCTATCTCACAGTAATAACAAATCTTTTAAATCATTTTCTTGAGCTGGACCAGGATTGGGATCACCTTTAAAATCAAATTGGTTCTTTATGTCATGACCAACAATCCCAAAAATTTTCCTCAAAATGTGTCAATGATGTTTTGAGTGTTTTTGACAAACAAATGGAAAAATGCAACATGGGCACACGGTAACATTGAGAGTTTTAACAGTAAAACATTGTAGTTGTTTGGAAGTTTAATTTAATTCAATTAATTTATTTGATTAGGACAGTGCACATCATTCAACAATTTCGTTATACACGTCATTGTAAATATGCCGGAATTAGCACAATAGCTAAATTTCATCCGTTGTCCTAAGGCAGGTGATCAAACAGAAAAAACAAATTAAAATACCGTAAAATACCAAATAGTAGCCGGGGCGTTTATTTGCTTCAATCACTGAGCAGACCAGGCGTTTATTTGGGACCAGGCGACTATTTGGGACAGACGTTTAATTCCTTTTGCACAAAAATTTTACTTAGCAAAAAGTGAAAAATATGGTAAATATAATCAAATTATTTATTTACACGAGTATGAATAACACCTGTACATTTTCAAGGCAAGATTACAGTACCGTTGTTACACTCTTGTCTTCTTCTTTCAACTCAGCACTCTCTCAGCACTCTTAATACTGATCAGGAATGACTGCTATTTAAGTTAAGGTTGTACTTTTTTTTTTTTTTTTTTTCGCTGCACCAGGGACATGGAGATAAGCAGCAACGTACCGCTAACTGACGTGACTGGGCTCCCTGACGTTGGGACGGCAATGTCTTCTCTGTTGAATTTTCAAAGCCCTAGTGTGTAAGATTCTGCCTTTCTGCGCTCTAGTGCCCGCTGTGGACGTTGAGTGTAACCGCACTGTCATGAAACAGAGCACCTCACACCAACCTGCATTTGTTGACATACAGAGGGAGGAGAATGTAAATAAATTACACCAGGCATTTATTTGGAACGGGCGTCTATTTGGGACCGGGCGTTTATTTGGTATTTTACGGTAACAACACTTTCCACAAGACAGTAAACAAAAAACACGCAGTTTTAACAAACAAAACTGACACAATGTTTATTTCTATATCCTTTCAAAGCTCATCTTGAAGAGTTTCTTAGGGAATAATGTAACTTGTTTCACTGCATGTTTGCTCTTCACAAAACATTGTAGAAATTTCCTCTTTACAAGTTCCTCAACACTGCAGTCTGTGTTCTAGATATAACTGAGCTCTAATAAAGAGCATTAGGTCAGCTTGTGTTGTGGTAATGAATGCTATAAAGCTGTAAATAAAAGTTTCATGGTTATTTAATCAAGCAGCCTAAGTTATAGAACCAGCATCAGACCGGCATGAACCTGAAGTGCAAAGCTGCCCTACAAAAGGCTCCTCTGTGTGAAAGGTTGAGCGGCGTGTGACCGTGGGGCGTGACGTTCGCTGATGTAATGTGGTTTTGTCGTGATTCAAAGAGAAAAAGTTATTTTAAGACCAGAGCCGTGGAGTGCTGTTGTAAGTGTCACAGTGACACTTCCACTGAAGACGGTCCTAAAAAGGGATGAAGTTTGCATACCTGTGTGTGGTGCCTGCTGTCTGTGTGTTATGTGTGTCAGAGTTCAGGAGCAGCTTTATCTTTATGTGACTTAATTAGAGCAGGAGCTGGGATCTGATAAGTCAGAGTGCACTTTGCAATGGAAACATGTGTAAGCACAGCAAGAATATATATAAAAAAAACTTTACTGTCCTGTGAGAAAAGATGCCAAGCACACAGAACCAATGAATGGAAAAGTAAACTCCAGGTTAAGATATTAATAACGCAGAGTCACGGGAAATCCACCATCAAGGTTTTAAAATCAACACAAACAAGTTTTTACCTTTCTCGTCAGACGTCAAACTAATTTAATCTTAAACCAAAACTGAACATCAAAATGTTGTTTGATTTCTGTCTAAACAGTGTTCATCTAACCACTCATTTTAACACGGGTTGTAAACTTGGAGTGTGAAAAATAATCCTTCAGATAACGGGGACTCAAAGATTCTGCACTGATGCAAGAACAGCATATAATTGACTCATCTTGCAGAGGATATTGCAGGACTGCACCATCAGTTTGTTTCTTGGAATGGAAAATCATTTATGTGAACAACACTTATGTAAGTTATTATCACTGCCAAGGAAGTGATGTTTTTGCCAGTGTATGTTTGTTTGTCCATTTGTGGTAACAAGAGTACACAAAAACTACTGGACAGATTTTGCTGAATTTTTCCAGAGATGTTGGTCATGGCCAAACTAAAAAGTTACTAGATTTTGGTGATGATTCAGATAACCGTCATTAGATAATGATCATTTCTTCTCAATAACTGTCTTACTAATAATGATATCAGCATAATTTCGAGTGATAGGTGTGGGTTTTCAGGGTCAATGAATAATTTTATGATGGAAACTTTACAGATGCTATGAAGAGTTTCGAAGTAATTACAAAAAAGTCTCCCTTTTAGATATATGCCTGATCAAAATACACACTTTAAAATGAGTTTAATAGCATCAAAATAGGTTATCTATAAATGCTATTCCTTAGCTAAAAATTCCAAAAATTGCTTGTTGTCACATATCAAAAACTAACGCCAAGTAACGAGAAAGAGATCCTTTGCATCCTGTAAGTTGTTGAAAAAAGAAGTTGGAAAGCAGTGCAGAGTTCTGAGGAAGGTCAGAGCTGCATTTATTAGCATCACAACAAACACGCGCTTTGGCTTCGGTCACTTCTTTTGGTGCGTTCCAGTTGTAGTCAGAAGTAGGAATTTCCAGGTTCCGAGTAGGAAACGGCAACTGGAACGTCCCCCGAAGTCAGAATTTCCTACTGGGAACTCGGTGAAACTTCGCCACCACAGAGTTGAAAATCGAAGATGGATGCCCCCAGTGTGAACAGTTATTTAGCTCCTGTAATAATCAATTTATTTGCACTTCTGACTGGGGTGTGTCGCTCTAGATCAGCTGTATACATAGTATTGTTAGACTTATATTAACAAAAATGCTGCCATAGTGATAATCACATTCTTCATGTGATATTAGTGAACAACAACTCAGGGCGAGCTAACAACAGCTAACAATAGCCTGGCAGATCGGCTTGTTTTTTTCCGACTTCAACTAGAACGCTGAAAAGTTAGAGATGATGTTGCTCCCAGTTCCGAGGTTACTGGAACGCAGCATTAACATCTTTAGCATCTTTAACATGGAACTATTGCTGAAAAAAAGATGTAACAGCAATATGTGAGCTACCTTGTTAGAGGTTTGTGCTCTCTAAGTGCTTTCTAGTTTGTTTTTGTTCACGACTCACTTTCATGGTGGCAGGTAGTGCACATGCCTCACAGCAAGAGGTTGGCAGGTTCAACCCCGGTGTCTGGTATGGCCTTCTGTGTGGAGTTTACATTCTCCCCGTGCATGCATGGATTCTCTTTGCTCACTCTGGCCTTCAGCGACAGACCAAAAAATCACTCTTATGTGGTTCAGTATTACTTTCCTCAACTGCTGATGCATCTTCCTGAGTCCATAAAGTGAAACAGCAGATTGTCGAAATCAATGCACACAACCAAAAAAAACATAGCTATTAGCTGCAGCATAAAATAATGCCAGATAGAGACATTAGCCACACCATAGTATTGTGGCTCGTTTGTACATAAAAATAGTGAAATATCCATTTAAGACCCTTGAACTGTCTCGGTGTGTCAAATGGATGTGTTTTAAAGTAGCTGTGTGTACAAGGGAGTTGACTATTTTGGAAAACAAAACTCAAAAACTAACCTTAAACCAGAGCTGGGAGACATGGACCATAAGTTGTATTTCCATTTTATAACTGAATGTTAGTACACAATCACTTTAGCACTTTTCTAAACGCCACATGTCACGCAGGTACTTTTATTTACAACCAGCTGTACAATGTCAATGTGCAAATAAATACATTCTTTTGATATATAAATAAATTAAGCAAAGGTTAAAGGTGCTATGAGGAGATTCTATAACCAGCGTCATAAAGACTCTGCTACCCATGAGCACGCACGGCGACTGTCGTAATGCTGCGTTCCAGTAACCTCGGAACTGGGAGTGACATCATCTCCGACTTATCGGCGTTCCAGTTGAAGTCGGAAAAAAACATGCTGATCTACCAGGCTATAGTTAGCTGTTGTTAGCACGCCCTGCGTTGTTGTATGAAGAATGTGATTATCACTATGGCAGCATTTTTGTAAATATAAGTCTAACAATACTATGTATACACCCTGCCACTGCAGTCCCCTCCACACCCTGCACCCTCCTCTCTTCCTCTCCCCTCAGTCAGAAGTGCAAATAAATTGATTATTACAGGAGCTAAATAACTGTTCACACTGAGGGCATCCATCTTCCATTGTCAACTCGGGAGGGCGAGGTTTCACTGAGTTCCGAGTAGGAAATTCCGACTTCGGGGAACGTTCCAGCTGCAGTTTCCTACTCGCAACCTGGAAATGCCTACTTCTGAGTACAACTGGAACGCACCAAGGACGTGACTGAAGCCAAAGCGTGTGTTTGTTGTGATAAAAGCAGCTCAGACCTTAATCAGAGCTCTTCATTGCTTTACAACTTCTTTTTTCAACAACTTGGATGCAAAGTGACGAAGTAATGCATCTCTTTCCAGTTACGTAGCTGTAGTTTTTGATGTGTGACAACAAGCAATTTTTGGAAAACTGAGTATCCTAGTTTTGTAGCCGGCTATATATCGCTACTTACAGCCAGGTGCTCTAAGACGTGTATTATAAATAATAAAATAATATAAATTTGCTCTAGTTTTAATTGTCTTGTTCCCGAAGTTGAGTATCCAGGCCAGTCCAGCCCTGTCCGACCCAACCAGAAGCTAAGGAGTAGCATTCAAGATAAACTATTTTGATGCTGTAAAACTCATCTTAAAGTGTGTATTTTGATCAGGCATATATCTAAAAGTGAGACTTTTTTGTAATTACTTAGAAACTCTTCACAGTCTCTTTAATTACCCATTCAGACTCCGATGCTAATAATATATCTTTTACTGTTAGATTCACACTGAATGCATTTTTATTAGCATTAAAATGTTCTGTATTTTGATTGATTCAACAGTGCCTAGTTCAAAGATGTCCAATGCTAATTTAACCCAGAATAGACTATAATGATTAAAATCCATATACAGTCTTACCCTACATCTTGCTTAAAAATATCTTAATATTCCTCAACAACTGATATATTTCCCAGCCCTACTTCAAACCATCTCCCATTTAATGTCCTCTGATTCAGCGCTGATTTATCGGTCCACAAACAGGAATGCTTTGTTATTTTTATACTCAGCTGGGCCGACCAGAGGAGCGGAGGTGCCACTGCAGTCCCCTCCACACCCTGCACCCTCCTCTTCCTCTCCCCCTCATCAGCACATTCCTGCACAGTGACACTGTAACAGGCCGGACACATTTTCACAGAGGGGCACATGGTCAGTGAGCCCACCCCTCCCGGTGATTCTCACATTGCTGCACAATGACAAGCTGCTGGGATTACTGGGGAAGCATTGCTGCAGTGGGAGGCGAGTTCCAGGCGTTAAGGGGCAGTCATGCTTACAGAGTGTCCAGATAGACTGTGATGTGTTTTACACAAATACCTCTGCACAGTCCAGGGGGGACTTTTGCCGTATGGTATGGGTATGGAGACTCCAAACTTTTCAGTGCCCAAAATAACAATAACAGAGTCTGCGGACCCCGACTGTCACTGAAAATACATGAGATTAATATTTTATGGATTTTTCAATCCAGTATTTCAATTCAGCAGCAGTATCAGCTTGTAGCAGTGGTTTTATCTTGACTTAAACTTGTATTTTTATATTTACTTTTAACAATATTAGCTAAAACTGAGTGTGTTTTGTAATCTTTTGGGGTTGCAGACCCCTACTTAAGGAACTAGACATTTTTTATTTAATTTAATGTTTATTTGACAGGGACGATACATATGACAATGCCACAATGGGAAAATGTGAACGTATATAAGACGTGTAGCTTCAGCTAATTTGCGGCCTTTGTCCCTGGTCAGGATTTACAGTACAATAAATGATACAGAAGACAGATACAATTTTACAAATAGAGTAATACAGTGAATACAGTCAATAAGTACCATGAATAAATAGACACAGCTGTAGTAAATTAGAGCTAAAACACAAGTTACATTTAACATCAAAGATTATTAAAATAGTATACTGATAATTACTGTGATAAATTAATGTAATGTGTTACTTATGCAATTATAAAGCATTCCAAATTAGGTTTCTAATTGATCAATAAATAATCAGTTAAATCCTCTGGGGCTGTCAAAAAAAAAAGTTGTAACTAATCTATAATATTGAAATTTAGATAAAGTGAATATGAGGACATGCTTTGAATTTTAATACATCGATTTATGTACATTTCAAGGTCAAATTAGTGCTATTAAACTATTAGTACTTAGAAAAGTTTGGTCCGGAAAAAACATTACATTAGCTTTGTTCACACATGCAACCCTGATATTCCTTTGAAAATATCCCCATATCCTATCTAGAAAATTCTCTGACCTGTCTCCTGCATCTTGGTGCTAACAGCAGGAACATTTCCTCCAGTTTTGTATAACGGTCGATAAAGGGGTGGGAGGGGGGAGTGCAAAGGGAACAGCAGGTTTATTTCAGGGAAGAGGGTGGCTCATCTTGACTTGGCTCACCTGGTAGGATAGTTTTCCATTAGGGATGGTACCTGGCACCTTACACAGTTATTCGTATCAACTCTAGCAAGGGTTCCAGGGGAGCCTAAAGACTGAGACTAAAATGTGACATGAAGACACTGCTGAGCCCTGAGCGGTCAGAGTATCGCCATGAGTCTGGGGTGTCGACACAGAAACGCTCCCTGTTGTTGTCTCCGTAATTTTCAAAATCTTCTCTGTGTCTGATTGGATGTTGTTTTACAGCTTGTAACTGTTCCTGCAACAATATCTGTCTCATCACTGTGACAAAAAGCCACTAACAGAAGGGGACAAGAGGTCTATGATTATATCCTGCTTTGTTTTTTGAAGATGTCACAATAGTTTCACACAGAAATGAGGTATTAACTTTGATAAAAAAAAAATCTAGTCGAAATAAGTCACAGCTAATACAAAAAGCGAATTAGTACCTGGTGATCCAAACCCCAGCCAATACAAAGACACACTTGGGGAAAGTATTATTAGCATTATTACATCTTTCAAAATTTGCCCCAGTAAACATTATAGCCCCTAAATAGTAGTGTAAAACAGCCTGTTCTGGGCAGAGCTGAAAAAGAGGAGGTTTTTAGACATGCTAGAGTCTGGTGTCTGAGACCATTTTTGAGAAAAAGAACAAGAAACTTTAAAATAAGCTAAGGGGACATCTAGGACTGGGATAGATTTGTTGAAAAGAAGTAAAATTTGTTACATTAAAATACGCTCAAGAAAAAATCAGAACGTTTTCGTCATCATCATCATCATATTTCAGGGACAAAACCCAATCAATGAAGTCGGGGAATTGTGTAAAACAAAGAAAAACACTGAATTGAAAATCCTTTTCCATTTTATATTTAACTGAAAACACTACAAAGAAAAAATATTTAAAAGTGCTAAGAGGAGAATCTCTTTCTGGCGACATAAAGACTCTGCTATCCATGAGCACACGCGGCAACTGTCGTAATGCTGCGTTTCAGTAACCTCGGAACTGGGAGTGACATCAGTGTTCCAGTTGAAGTTGGAAAAAAACATGCCGATCTACCAGGCTATTGTTAGCTGTTGTTAGCTCGCCCTGAGTTGTTGTTCACTAATATCACATGATGAATGTGATTATCACTATGGCAGCATTTTTGTAAATATAAGTCTAACAATACTATGTATACAGCTGATCTAGAGCGACACATCCCAGTCAGAAGTGCAAATAAATTGATTATCACAGGAACTAAATAACTGTTCACACTGGGGGCATCCATCTTCAATTTTCAACTCGGTGGTGGCGAGGTTTCACGGAGTTCCCAGTAGGAAATTCCGACTTTGGGGGACGTACCAGTTGCAGTTTCCAACTCGGAACTCAGATATTCCTACTTCTGACTACAACTGGAACGCACCAAAAGAAGTGACCCAAGCCAAAGTTTGTGTTTGTTGTGATGCTAATAAATGCAGCTCTGACCTTCCCCAGAACTCTGCATTGCTTTACAACTTCTTTTTTCAACAACTTACAGGATGCAAAGCGACAAGGTAATGTATCTCTTTCTAGTTACTTGGCGTTAGTTTTTGATGTGTGACAACAAGCAATTTTTGGAAAACGTATTATCGTAGTTTTTTAGCTGGCTGTCCAACCCGACCACTTCGCTAAGGAATAGCATTTATAGATAACCTATTTTGATGCTATAAAACTCATCTTAAAGTGTGTATTTCGATCAGGCATATATCTAAAAGGGAGACTTTTTTGTAATTACTTAGAACTCCTCATATTCTCTTTAATATTCAGACAGCATAATTAGTGTTTGCACCCATGGCATGGGTAACTTACACGTTTGTGAAGGCACCATTCATCCTGAAAGTTACCAATTTTGGAGAAACATATGCAGCCATCAAAGCACCTCCCATATTCTGCAGGTGTTATAACCATGTGGCTTTGTGGTAAAAGAGTGCAGGTACTCGACTGACCTGCACCCAGACCAGATCAGTCTCTCATCAAAAATGTGTGGTGCATTATGAAGTAAAAAATACAACAGAGGCTCCAGTCTAACTGCAGTTGTACATTAAGCAAGAATGAGAGGGAATTCCCCCTACAAAGTTTCAACAATTAGCTGAGTGTTGTTACAAAAAAAGGTAATGTATGTTAGCTTGAATGATGTAAAAGCAGATGGCTTCTTCTCCAATGGATGTCATTTGTGAGATATCACATTGAAGGCTTTCTCCTGTTTCCTTTAATTCTCTTTTCAAAAACTTTGTTTGCCTTTTTTGGTTGTCTATTCATCTCTGACTGAGGGTGAAAGTTTGAAGTGATTGTAATACCTCCACAATGTAGAGCAGAGGTTGGTCAGGCCTGTCTTTTTGTTTGTTGCAGTGTACTTACTTCATTTAAGTGAAGCTGCATATTGTGCAATAACATTTGCCGTTACAGTAACCTTGACCATATCAGTTTATCCTTGAGTAGGAGCGGGCTGAGACACAATCAGGCCCAGGACAGCCTTAAAAAAGGAAAAAATATGTAGTAAACAATGAATAATAGGTTATATTGTTATTTCATCACAGCCTGGTTTGAAGGGTGGGAGCAGTCACAGACAAAGCAGAGTCTCTGCAGCCGTACAATAGGTGATGATGATTCTTAGTCCTCTCTCATCTTCTCATTGTGTGCAGGAGAATTTCAAAAAGCAGTTTGTCCAGCAGCTGGTGAGAACAAGGTCAGAGGGCCCGAGCGGCCACCAGAGGAGAAAGAAAACAAACTCTCAGGCTGGTTACACATCTCCCCCAAAATAGTTTCTCTTCTCCTCAAGAGCGGAAATCAGGGTTTGGCTCTTTCTATCTTTAGCTCTGCTGAGCTCTCTGGTTTTCTGACAGACACTGTGTGGCTTGAGGTCTCTCCCATCCCCATGAAGCTATAAATACACCACTAATGAGAGGAAATGGACACAGCGCTTGGCATTGCACAATAAGACCAGGAAAAGAACAGACGGGAGAAGTTTAGATGTTCCAATTGTGCAGCACGACACATCTTTATTGAGATATTAGAACAGTATTGCACTGTAGGAATGCTTCACTTTATTAATCTGAGTTTAGTCTTCATATAAAGGTTGGTATATTATTAAAGACATTTATCAAAATGCAGATTCAGACAATTAAATTAATCCATTAATGGTGCAATAAGGCAGATACAGAGTGGACAGACATGGCAGTGGTAATCTGAACTCTTGGTTGTAGAGTGGTGCAGGGATGATAGATTTCTGTAGAAAACATGGAGGTGAGCCTCACGCTGGTTCTACTGATAGAAAGACAAGTTTTTTAAAGTGTTTCAGATGATGGCTAAAAATAAGCTCTGTGGCAAGGGCATTCCTGACAATCACGTTACCTTTATTAAGACGATCTCTACAAATGAGTTCTACTTTCATGATCTTTTGCAACTTAAAGAGATATTTCAGTATTTTTTAAGTAGGGTTGTCTGAGGTTCTGGACTTATGGCAGTCAAGTGTCTAAAAGGGCTCCAGCAAAGCTGCACCTTCAAGGAGAACAAACTTAGACGACTTGTGAGGTACTCTGTTAGAGTATACAGTTATTTCATGTAATTGTGTGAGCTTTATATAAAACTGTGCACACTGATTCCTAAGTCTTGTTCTGAAGATTACTGAACATCACTATGCTCTACTTTTTTAAGGTTTACAATCACTGAAATTGCACTTTTTGATAAGTTTGAAAGTTTCCAGAAGTTGACAGAAAAACCACTGATTTGCATCTATTACTCTCATGACACAGCTGGACGACTATGAGAACGCAAGGTTGAACAGCAAGTTAAGCTCAGACCTTACTTTAATGGTCTTTGCAGCTGTGATAGAAACAAGGGCGTGTCGATGGCAATTGATAAGGTTTTATTGACACCAATACCATGTTTGATTTTGCTTTTAAATTCTTTATTGAGAATTAAATAATTTTTTTATTGATTATTGGTTTCTGCTGATAACTTGTGAAAATGTTGGCCTTTCAGTTTTTACTGTGCTCCTGCAAGTCTCTGGGGTTACCACTTTTCCCCCAAAAAATCAGAGTGACACAGACACTGGATGTTTTGCATTAAGCATCATTTTGTATAAAACTAAGCCACAATTTCGACTATCTGTATTTCCTGTCTGCCCAGATCACGTCTTTGACTTTTTTGTTGTTCGTGCTGCCTGCCTCTGATGAGACCGTGACAGTCTTGATAAATAAGGCATGCAGAACAAAACGGTAGGAGTTGATTAGAGAATTGTTAAGCATAAAGGCAAATTATATCAACCCCTTTAACTACTTCTTAACAATTCTGAACTAGAACTGATTTTCAATTCCCAAGCCTAAAAGGAAGTATGTGTGCCAGTTCTTAACAGTCACCCTGACAAATGTTGGAGAATCTGTCTGGTGGTTGAAGACCTCTGGTTTAACCTTTGGTTGTCTGTGGTCACTGCAGCTGCCTTTGTTAAAAGTCAGAACTGGCGAGGTTACCCACAGACAGCTTTTCTATGTTGTTATTGTCTGCTGATCATCAAATACTTCTCCGTACCGGGTAAAACCATTAAGATGGTCAAAAGTTAAACTGTAACACTGGGTGGTGAAGCACCTTCGAAACTGAAATGGAAGGAAGGTTTTGATCGTCAGGGACATCATTGCATGCTATTTACAGCACATTTGTGTTGTGCCAAAGAAGAAGTTTTAATCTTTATACATGAAACTTGTTTGCAGCTGACTTCTCAGACTTAAAAAAGCTTTAAGATCACAATGAGACCCTTCCAGATACATCTTATGGTGCAGAAAAGTCTTTAAAATCTATTATATGTATTCACCACAGAACTTATTTTGTGCATAAACCCAAATCTCCTTCAAAAATCTATTAAGATGAACCAGAAATGCAGAGATGCTAGTTCACCTCCATGTTTTTAAATTCATCCCTACACCATTCTGTAAGAGGCAAACAGGAATGATTTATTGCAAGTAAGAACAAGACAATCATAAAAATACGATTGGATAATACCATCAGATCTGATTTGAAGACCTGAATGTACCCTTTGGAAAAGGCAACAATAACAATGCAAAGCACCAGGTGAGTGAAAGACGAATTAACACGTTCTGCTAATGACACAAGGACAAAAACAGATGGCACAATATCGCTACAGATCACCTTCATCCCACAGATAAAAACATTAAATAGAAACTCTTTTTAAAGTAAATACTCCCAGTTAAAGAGTGTTCATGTGGACACAAGGCAGATAGAAGTAAGGCTTTAGAGTGTAAGAAAATTGATGCTATTTATTCTGTTTTAAATGTTAAATTTCACAAAAGCAGACATGTTCCCTCAGAGAATCACAACATGAAGGACAGGATAGACTGAAGACTGACACCATTCAAACACTCAAAAGGAAAAAATGGAATCTGTTTCATGAATGCACACGACTGTTTGCAGCAATAACACTTGTACCAAAAACACTATCAGATGTTGAACTTTGTGCACATTCTTCTGACTGGGACACTTGTGATTGGCAAGAAGGCAGCACTCACAGTGTTGCGTAACACATGCCAGCGTGCCACCATTGTCCTAAAAATACCGTACCATAGCGTATTTATAGAGGGAATGTCTGAAAATAGTCTCATTCAGATGCATTTTGGGACATTAAGGCTTGGTCCCAGGATCGTTATCGCACAGTGTTGTACTATAAACAACACCAGCTGACACTTTGAGTACAAAACAAAAGAAGAAACAAACTTTTCCAGCATTAATGTGGTAAAGCATTTTCATCTCAGGTTAAAGCTCCTGTGAGGACATTTTATCTTGTAAAGCAAAACAAAGAAAATAGTAGGGATAAGTCTTCATTCCCATCAAAAGAAAGTGAGTGATTGCGAAATTTTAATTAATAACATGTTTTGTTTAGGGACTGCTGAGTTTTGTTTCTTTCTTCAGAAAATAGAACTTACAAATGAACAGGACAAAATCAGCTTCAGTGTGTCATAACAGCAGGAGCCAACATCAGCTTAATATAATTATTTACTATTAAAGTGTGCCAGCAACATTACAATACAGAGCAGGTCAATAAGATGTGCTGTTTGTACCCCACTGCCTGTTTCTATTTTTTGTAGCTGTGTTGACATGGACAATGAACTTTTATTGATCTTTGAGCCAGATCACCCAAAGGTGCTCACGGTGGGCACAGCTGATCCAAAAGCAGATGATCACATCTATGGGAAAACTCAGGATCCAAGATATTGGGATTCTGCTAATATCTAATATGCATAAGGCCAATATTCCTTCACCATTATAACTGATGTAGATACTAGGAGTGGGAGAAAAAAATCGATTCACATAAGTATTGCGATTTTTTGTCTGCCGATTTTTTAATCGATGTTTTTGTTCAGGAAGCAAGAGGCGTTCATGGTCGGCCCGTAAATTACAGTGATGATGATGGGTGGGAAAACTAACCACTTTGAAACTATAGCCTTTTTAAATCTTGATAGCAAAATTGAATATTTTCTTGAAAAAACTCTGGTGCCTAAAGGGTTAATAAGCCACTTTTATATGCAATCCAGGCTTTTGAAAAGAGAGTATAAACAGCTGGTTAAAATATATTGCTGAATAAATCCTAAAAACTGACTCACATGTGATGTGTATTTATCCTGATATAGTCTGGAGGCATCATCACTGTTCATCTTTTTCACTGGTGTTAAAAAAACTAACTAAAGATTGCAAAAATCGGCAATATCGTAGATTTGCAATTTAAATCGAATTTGCACCTAAAAAAATTGCAATAAATCGAATCGTGAGAAGGGTGAATCGTCCCAGCCCTAGTAGATACAATTTTTGACCAAAATTACAAAACCTACACTTCACTAAATTGACCTGCTCCTTTAGTGGTGAAGAGACCAATTTTATTCTTACATTATACTTTTGACCCATAGAAGTTGACATGCAGTGAAGATTAGGTAAACCATTATGGTATATGTGTGCATTCTGTTGATATCACAGTCAATATATGGATTACGTATGGGCAATATTTAAAGCTAATATACTGTCTGTAAATATCAGAAAAAAAACTGTCTACACTGATTAACTTTTAGGCAATTATCTGCAAATAACAAAATTATTCTAATAATATTGGCATCCCTACAAAAACAGATGAGAGCATCTGTGGAGCAGGGCTGTGTGCTCATACTGGCAACCAAATAAAATGACCAGAAAAGAATTTACCAGATCTAACGCAGGGCCCTCACCATAAATTCTGAATGAGCAGAGATAAATTACTTGGCAGAGGCTTTAAGTACATGACATGGCAACAAAACAGGAAGTAGGCCATGTAGTAAATACTGTAGTAAAGCCTGCATATGGCTTCATTTGATTGGATGCCTTTGCTAAAAGTGGCATTGATGAAAACCATGACTCTGTATCTTCAGCTGAAAGATTCAAAGAAAATGTTGACACATAAACAAAATAATGCTTTAAAGTCTTTTTTTCTGGCACTAATGCATCTCTGTGTGATCGGGCCCCTGGGCTGATCCTCAAGTGTCTGTTTCCATAATAATAATTCCACATCACATCCTGTTGGGTTTAAGGCCTTCTTTTCTCAAACTTAGTGTGTATATAGACATACTGCTGCTGGAAAACAGAAGTAATGCCAGGACTGCCAGCTGATAACGCCAACTACATGCTTATATGTTCTCTAAAGTCCAGCTTTACATGTTTTTTATGAGTGGAATCACCTCTGTGAAATTATTTCTGAAAATGCAAGGTAGGCAATGTTGCTGTCTGGCAGATGGCAAGAGTGTGTCTTCAGGTGGCACCAACAATTTATTTAATAGGTAAAAGGTCACATTTTATGCAAAATACACTATCGTGGGTATTATTCAACAATATGTGACCACAGTGTGTCCACAAGCCCTAAACATGCAAAAAATCCCTCTTTTCACTGTCAGAAAATGTGCTAAAACGGTCTATTCAAGATTTTCCTCTTTTGACATCATTAGAGGATATGCTACCTCCCCAAGATGGCAGAAACTCCCTGAGACAGGTGTTTGCTCAGCTAAAGGCGCTCCAAGTAGAAGAAGAACATCTTGGCATGTCTGTGCCATAACAGTAAACATTAGAGCACAGCACTAGAAGGCTGAAACAATTTCTGATTCTTGAGCAGATGGTGAGCATCAACATAAAAAAGCCTGTTCTGAGCAGGACTGAAGCTGAGGGGCTGATGGACAAACTAAACCTAATTATTGAGAATATTTTTGGTTAAGAAACTTCTAAGTCATGTTCTGGGGACATCTTTGACCAGTATAACATGTCAACCTATAAGATTTGAACACGTCCATTGCGTTGCCAGCCTAACAGGAAAGAAATATAGATTTTTCTACTCTTTCCTCAATTAGAGGGCTTGTTAGCTTTTTATAGAGTTGCGATAGTTCATAATGATACCCAACTCCACATTTAAAGTGGGAAACTCTGACTTGTGTGAACACAGCGGCAAAACTAGCACCACACTTAACTTTTAAACTAAAAGCACCAGAAGTCACACTGCTCATAATGAAAGCTATTATTTACCGTTTAGAAAATTAAGTATTAACAGATGTTTTGTATGATGATGTGTTATTGCTGCATGCTGTTATGACACAGTAATAAAGACAGGATGCACCACTTTGTCCATGTGGGGCAACAAAATTAACAAAAATCATAGTACCTCACAGGAGCTTTATGTTTCACAGGGCTGTGGTCATATTAGAAAAAATGGCTTCAATCTGAGCTAAGACGTTTTTGTTTTAAAGGTTTTTATATCATCTAATGCTTTAATAAAGCAGCCGACAAACACTGCATCATGGTAATCAAACCACTGGTGCCACAAAGGGCAGAAATTGGTTAAATGTGCATGTGGATTGTCATGGTAGTGGGTAACTGAATACTTCACGTAACTGAATTAACACCAGATCTGGAGACAGCACTAAATTGGTCAAAGATGGATGTTTAACGCTTCAAAGTTGAATAATCTGAACTGATCGTTTAATGCTGATGGGGATGAGATATGAAGCCATTAACACCATTCTTTAAACTAATAACTTTTAAGGTATCAAGGAGAGACTTCTGCTGCTTAAGTCCAGCTCAGATCCCATAACAGTCAGAGCCTGATGGAGAGGAGACTGTCTACACAGTATGGACTAATCCAGAACATTAACATATCCCAACAAAACATGATTTTGATTGTTACTGAAGCAACACAATGCACCCGATGCTAACACATATCCTGTAGCCAAGTCTTATTAGTGGTCAGAGTTTTAACCTATCAGAGAAAAGGCTGATGGTGTTTTATTACCTCATTATAATTTGACAAAAACTGTGATTGAATTGCATTAACAGAGCAGGTGAACATGTGGTTATGATACAATCACAGTCCACCCCTCGTTCTCATCCAAACAAACAGAATACAGCAACATTAATAAGCAAAAACACATTAAGGCTAAGTGGTTTCCACTACAATATAGTGCAGGGTTTTTTGTCCTTGAAAGGATTGTCTGAGGCGGGGATGCCCATAAGGAGAGGGTCGTTTCTGGCATGTTCACTGCAGTAGTTCATAAGGTCCGCAGAGGCCTTTGATACCTGCAGAAACAGGAAGGAACAAATACATTTAAAGGCATTTTTATACACTGACTTAAAAAAGGTAGAATGCATTACATGCAGGGCTTTTATTGTTGCTGTGCATTGAACAATGCAGTTTGATGCTTCTCTGGACCAAAGAAGAAAAAGCAAACATACAGCAAAAAGTTCTTTACAAATTTATTAGACCACCACCCAATGTCTAATAAACAGTATTATTAATCACTGAAACCACTTTGTGTTTCATTAATGGTTAATACACCACTATGTAGAAGCTCTTTAGCCAAAATGTTTTATTTTTTAAATGCTGAAATAATATTGTCAATATAATAAAAAATATTGTTATCCATGAATCTTCTAATGTAACAATAAAGGACATGAGCATTTTTAGTTTTAAACACATTTTTAAACATTCATGCTTTCTTGTTAGAATGATGGGAGGACTAATAACTTAGTGTGTGTGTGTGTTTATCAGATCATGTATATGTGCCAAATATGAGCCAAAACGTGTTAATTTTGTTGACTTATTATTTTTTGTTGTAGTTTTTGATGACAACCTTTTTTCCCTGATGAAAACTAGATGGAAACTAATAAAAAAAAAGTGCACATGAACAAAAACTTGAACTAAATTAACTGACATTTTCATCAACAGATAAAAAACAGACAAAAATGTTTGACACAGACGTAATTTAATAAGACCTAATTTGGTCATGTAGAAAGTAGGGACAAGGAAAACATCCAATCACAGCAACTTTGGCTGTGTGGTAGTGGGATAAGTTGTGGAGCGATCCAATCAGAGATGCTCTCTTTATGAACTGATATATTCACATAGAGCTGGTTACATTCAAACTTCACTATCATTCAATAAAGGGTTGTTAGATGTTTCATTTTATCTAATGGCCCTTTTCCACTAGCACGCCTTGGCCCTACTCTACACGGCCCTACTCGATTTGCAGCGTGTTTCCACTAGCCTGGTACCTCCTAAAACAAGCTAGTTTTAGTACCTACGTCACTGACTGCCGGCTACTGATTGGTCAGACAATGTTGTCATAGATGAGTCATGAGCGCGACGACCTAGCATGCTAGCGGTAGCTACCGTTAGCTTGCCCTCATACGTCTTTTCTTTGGAGCTCGATTGCTCTCGTCCTCGGCTTCATTCTGTTGTGCAGCTTCCAAAACTCTCCTGTGCTTCTCAAGGGGTATTTCTTCTTACAACCTGCAGCCTTCTTCTGCTTTCCTTTTTTACTTGGTTTGTGACAAAAAGCCACAGATTGTTGTGTCGCGCTCAAAGTGACGTCACCGCAGAGCCGCGACACTGCACCCCGTTGGACAGGTGACTGGGGCTAATGGAAAAGCAGCACAAGGCGAGTAGAGTAGAGGCGGGTAGAGTCGAGTAGAGTAGAGTAGGGCTAATTGAAAAGGGCCATAAGTGTAAAACATGACTTCAAAAATTAAAAGATACACTAAAATGCCTTACAATAGTGCAAGTGTCAACTAAATTCACAGTACATTTCTTCGACTAAAACGTGAAACTTCATCAGCTAAAACTAGTATAAAAATGAAAACAGTTTAGATGACTAAATTATGACTAAACCAAAAGGTGTTTTAAGCCAAATACTTAACTAAAACTGAATTAAAAGTGTCGGAAAATTAACACTGAAGCAAAATATGCTGGAAATGCAGTGAAAATATCCTTGTTATAGAGACGTTTGTGGTGATGATATTTGATTTTCATTTATTAAAGTATTGCATTCAAACTGGATTAAACTGTTAGTGAAGCGATTAGCTTCTAAGCTAACCTTCCTGCTGTCCTCTCGCTTGTAGCTCCTCCCTCTTCCTGCTGCTGAGGGCCGCTCACAACCATTGTAGGATGGAGTTTGGCTGTAATGGATCTGTCTGATTACAGACATCTCATCAGGCAGATCCAGCTGCACTGCAAAGTTAAACCTTCGCATCGCTCACCAGAAACTCATATATGTTATGTTAATTTTATTTTTATTTTTTTGTTGCATGTTTCGTGTGTTTGTGATATACTGGAGGAGGAGTTAATCTTATAATGGCCGGAGAGGACAGTGGTTAGAATGTATCTCCTGCTGGCTCATGACACAAAACACAGTGTTGGGTTAACTGCTGACAAAAGAAGACATGTAATGTTTGCACTTCCTGCTTCGTGGTTTCACTGTACCTTTATCCTCTCAATGCTGGCCTCTATTCTCAGCTGCTGCACCGTTCGCTGGGCATGGGCGATGTTATTGGAGCTGTGAGGCTTCGATGACATCCTTGGCAATTCAACACTGCAATGAAGAACAACAAAGAAAAGCTGTAATAACATGAAGAATAATGGGTGTTTGGTGTGTAGCTGGCTTTGCGTGTCAAGCAAAGATGTAATGAGGCTTCACACACAAATTTAGTCCGATGCAAATATTTGCTTTCTGCAAACAGAGGTGTAAGACGACGAAGATCAAAACCACATTCGTATCATCGGTCAACAGAGTGATGAATGACTGTTTTGTATTAAGATTTAGTTCTTAAATGATTTAAATGAGAAGTTACGCAGGTGAGAATTAACATGCAGGTGTTGCTTGTTTTTAAAAAGCAAACGACTCCTGGGCCAAACTTCCTCTTCCTCTAAAGGGTTGTTCCCGATAATTACATAATCAGG
This sequence comes from Scarus forsteni, assembly GCA_036419115.1. NCBI lineage: Eukaryota > Metazoa > Chordata > Actinopteri > Labriformes > Labridae > Scarus > Scarus forsteni. The sequence goes on from JAZDUH010000271.1 coordinate 4,628,655, forward strand.
TGTCGTTCTATCTGCGGGTTACAGAGGCACACCCATGCATTTGCAACTATTTTTAATAGGTTTTTGTGCAAAGTAAAGCCCAAATCCCCAGAATAGTATGCACTTTTATTTTTTTTTGTCTCTAGATCTGAGGCCTCCATGCCATGCAGAGCCCCTCACTGCCAGACATGACACAATAACAGCACATAGTTTCAGCATGGACACCGTGGGCTGGGCTGATAGGTGCTTAACTACAACAATAGCTGAAAATCTGACACTGCAGGATATCTATATTTGCACAAAACGCTGCAGCAACGTGAAGTTTTCACTGCTGAAACGTGTGTGTGCGTCTGATGTGTGGGAGTGAAACTGTAATGTCTCTTCCTGTTAATCATTTACAGTCTGGATGGGAACAAGTCTGGACAAATCCTTCATGCAGTCCATGTGGGAGCTCCAGCTCCACTGTCTCCCCTCTGAGCGCATACTTCCCTTTATTGCCATTTGTCTGTTTCTCTCACTTGAAAGAGTTTCCCTTTTTTTCTGTGTTTTAGCTAATTTCTCAGCAGCGAATGGGAAGCTCTGAAACAGTTTCTCAGAATTGTTATTGTGTCACTAACAAGGAAAAGCTTGGCCTGCCATTGGTCTTTGTCTGAACATAGTTCCACGTGGGTGACATAAACAAGTATGACTTCATTATTTTTACACAGAAACATCCATAATTATTCATGAGTGTGCAGAAGAAGGAATTAAACATGAGCGTGATGAAAGGTGATGCTGATACTATGTGAAAATGCTACAAATATTAAAGAAATTAATGCTTGTGTCTAGGTCTGTCACGATAATCAATAAATGAATTAACGGAACAATAAATAAAAACGTCCTCGGGAAGTTTGCTGGCCTTGATAAACTGACACGTGTATGTTTGTTTGTTTTCCTCTTCTCTTTCTACCAAAGAGGCTGAATGAGAAGATGGCTCACTACGTCTGTCTTAACACCTAACCCTAACAAACACTATTGTAAATGATGGCACGAAAGATACGGTTCTTAAGCCGAATGCCACAGTCCCAGTGTGAGAATGTGTTGGTTTTAAACAGAATGAACAAGGTGTGAGCTCATGAACACCCACGAGCTGATAAGTCGTATTTGTTTGAAAGTAGTGGTGATGAAGAAGAAGGGGAGGTGCAGCGGAGCCTTCGTCCTTGACAGTCCATGCTTACTGAGACGTTTGGTCTGCAAAGTAAATATAAACTACAAAGCACTCGGAGAGCGCAGACCTCCGCCAGTCCCCCTCAGCCATATTGTCCTTTTGACCATAAATATTAGTCCTACCTTTATTTCATCTAAATATTTAGATTCCTTGACCATGAAAACATACCATTAGCAATTGGATTCGTAGTGATATCTATTTTAGTTCAGTAGTTATTCACAGAAATCACATTTTTCGCCATGGCGGCCAGACGCTGATCCGGATTAACACCAAAATCGGATCAGTTCTTCCTTTTTCCCATGCTGAACATTTCCTGAAAATTTCATCCAAATCCGTCCATAACTTTTTGAGTTATTTTGTTCACAGACGGACAAACTCTCCCAAAAACATAACCTCCTTGGCGGAGGTAATTAAACAGAGTGAAATAGTGCGCGCTCACAGTGTTGTTCGCTACATTGCAAAAGAAATGCAGCCCTTCAATACGGTTAAAAAGCCAGAAATGTTACAAATGTTTGACAGACAGTACAGATTGACTGGGAGAAAGTATATGTCACAAACAATTCCTGTATAAACTCCCTTTTATTTATTGTTTTTATTGGAGTTTCGTTTTTTCTTTACAGAGACAGGATCTATTTTATATTGTTTCCGATTAGTTTAATTATTTTTATTTACATGCATTTTTTCCTGAAAGAGAGCCCATTTCATATTCATTGGGTTTTTTTCTCTTTTTTTTTTTTGTTAAATGTATTACATTGTCTGTTTAATTTATTTTATTTAAAAGATCCTGACCTTCCAATAACAGTTAAATATTCTTAAGAAATAGAAGTTTCTTACTTTTGATATGGTGTACTTACTTTATTATGACATATACTATAATTATATTAATGAAAAAATGAGAAAAAAAAATCAAAATAATATTGACAATAATATCGTTTATCGTCAATAATTTTTTGGACAATTATCGTCCAGCAAAATTTGTTATTGTGACAGGCCTACTTGTGTCAAACTAGGGCTGCTCAATTATGGCAAAAAACATAATCCAGTCTTCTAAAATCCTCGATTTGCTTTTCTTTGTTGTTCTTACTCTAAATATAAGGCTATATGGAAATAAGCCTAAAAGTGACATAATGCAAAAATGCTGTTTGTTACAGTTTTAGGTTGCTGTGGAAATAGCATAAACTGAAAGTTGGCATGATGATTTAGGAACTTTGGTCTACTTCAAAAACACTAACTGTTGTCTAACAGAGGCAGTGTAGTGTAATAAATGTTTTTGAATGGCTTTATTTCCATTCAGTTTGTTCGCTCTGTTTTTTTAATTTAAGTTTTGAATTATTAAGACATAGCCAAGTAAAACTAAGAGACACATGGAAAAGCTACATCTACAAAACTTATATATTACCATAAAACTTGGAAAAAAACATTTAGTTGAATGGTGGCCTCTGATAACTTTTGTGTTTTTACAAGAATGCGACGTGCTTGATTTATTGTGCAAAACCCTTTCTGCACACCACTGACCCTGCAGGATGTAGTCCATCCAGAGAGTCTCAGATGCTGCAGCTGAATCATGTCTCTACTAATTTGTTTATGAGAACAAAGAGGGAGAGAGGAATACAAAAAGAAAACAGGAGAGGGATAGGAAGGAAAACTCCATTTTCAGACTTTGTCCAGGGAGTGCCTGATTAAAGAGTTTCATTTCAATGAAAAGACGAGTAATTACTCCAAAGGAAGCAGGCACAGATCTTTCAAAGGGCTCTCAGGTTAAAGATAACATGAAAGGCTCTCTGAGTACAATGCAAAGGGAGCAATCTTACTCAACAGACATTCTCAGCTTAGTCAGAAAGGTGAGGAACCTCAGGTGAAGAGTGCAGAACTCCTTTTATCCTTACATGATGAGTGACGGCGTTTATTTCTACAGATCAGAGGAGGTCTGTGGATAAGAAGTCACGCTGGCTGAGAACACCGTGTTTGCTTCTCTGACATAAACCACCAACCTCAGGAAACACTGGAGAATTAATCCAGTTTCATTGCCTTGTAAGAGTCTGTTAAGAAGTTTGAATGTCCTAAATCTATTTTTGATCCTGAACAAATTCACATGCGGGCGTTGCAGTGGTTTGATCACAGATTCTTATCTTTGAAACAACAAACCAGCTGGCAAAGCTAACAGGGCGACAAAAGAAAGCTTTCTGATAGCATCACTTTAAGCTAAAGCCAGTCTTTTATTACCACCATGAACTCAGTGGCTTTCCTGATGACTGAGTAACCGTAAAACAAATCTTTTACGATAGATGATTTACTTCTTTTAGGTAAAATTCCATCTCCTGGTGCTTTAAGGCAAAGCAGACTAGTACGGCTTATTAATTGTGCAACATGCAAACAAAGTTCAGCGGCTGCTGATTAATACAACAATGGAAGAGAAGACAAAGCGACAAATGCAAACCGCCCTCACATGGCAAGGCTGCACAAAAGTTACACTAGTCTCACTGCTATTTCACTTGCCTTCAGCATGAGAGCCGATGATTTATGGTACAACTGCAACTGTGCACGATTTTTATTGTTTAACAAATTATAAGAAGTCAAGAGCAGCATCTGTGCTGATCAAAACTTCTAAGGCTTTAACACCTTTGCTGTACCAAGTGCTTGAAATAATACAATAATAATACAGCAGAAAAATAAATGGGCAGTCTTGTATTGACTCAAAACCACAACAAACAGACAGAGAGGCAGCACACAGTACTATGTAGGGCTGGGTTAAAAAAAACAATTTAATAGATTTTAACCAATTTCCCTTTAAATGGTTTATAATCTATCCATAAAATCCAATGGTTGATCTTTTATTTTGGATAGTTTTTTCGTCATTAAACATGCAGAAGCAGCCTGTGGTATCAACCCTGTTAGTCTCACATGATCAGTGTTTAGCGCTGCTTTCCACTGAACAAGATCTCGTGAGATGTTAATGCAAGCAGTCAAACAAACATGGCAGAATAAAGAAGCACTATACGGTCACCTCCGACAAATTTAAAAGCTCATGTTTGGATGTATTTCAGATTTAACAAGCATGAAGGAAAAGAGGAGTTGGACAAAAAAAACAAGTAATATGCAGAAAATGCATTAATGTATATCATTAATAAATGATTAATGTAACTGCTTTGGGTTCAGTTCCTAATGAAAAAACAAGTTTTAATAATATACCAGGTCAAAAGGTCACTTTTTAAATTTACAGCACTATTTTAACTGAGATATCTCAGACTGAATAAATATTGAGTTGAATCGTGAATTGAATCGATTTGAGAACTTGTAAAATTGAATCCAATCTATCCAGAAAATCCAAATCGATACCCAGTCCTGGTACTAATGGCCCTTTTCCACTAGCACGCCTTGGCCCTACTCTACTCAGCCCTACTCGATTTGCAGCGTGTTTCCACTAGCCTAGTACCTCCTAAAACAAGCTAGTTTTAGTACCTACTCCACTCTGGTTCCAAGCGAGCTGTGTCGATACTTAAAGATGACGTCACCGACTGCCGGCCACTGATTGGTCAGACAATGTCGTCATCGATGAGTCATGAGCACGCGGCCTAGCATGCGACCATTGTCCTCATCTGCATGATTTCTGACTTTGTCATAATTTCTGCTGATTTGCAAAGTATGTTGAATAAAGTGGAAGGAAGGTAGTGGAAGGGAATTAATAAGCAAAAAGAGTAATGATATTGAATCCTTGAGGGAGTTACTGTCACTTTTCAACTGAGATTGCTTTTCGATTCCCATCCCTACTTTACCATAACCTTAAAGGATAAGTTCGGTTTCTGCAGCTTTCACATTGTTTATAGAATGAAGCAGAACAATATACTCACCCAGAAGGCTTTCCTGATCCAAACAGTACTTCGGGAGATATTTAGATCCAAAATCGAGCGGTGGACATCCATATAATGGTAGCGGATGGGGCATGTATAGCACCGCTCCTAAAACTGCATTAATCGTCCAAAAACTCATTAGTTTCACTAATATTTCATCATGGCCCGCTCATGCTACTCCTCCATTACAGTCTGTGTCGCTCCAGACATGTTTTGTGACTGTGCTGACCTCTGAACTGAAAACTTTCTTTACGGCTGCCGCACACGCGCAGTACGGCTCATTGTTTCAGGGGAAGACCGCCGGCTACACAACGACTTTCTTCTTCCAGTTTTGTGCAAAATGGACAAATATCTATCGGATGAAGGTGTTGTGGAGGAGAAATTTGAATATGATGGGTGTCCTTACAGTTTCAAGCCAGAGTTTACAGATGAGGAGCTCATCGGAAGGAGGACGCGGAGGCAGCGCTCCAGAGAGTACTGCGCATGTGCGGAGGCAAGCGTTCTTCTTCTTCAGTTCAGAGGTCAGCACAGCCACAAAACATGTCTGGAGTGACACAGACTGTCTTGGAGGAGTAGCCCAAGCAGACCATGATGAAATATTGGTGAAACTAATGAGTTTTTGGACGATTAATGCAGTTTTAGGAGCGGCGCTAACATGCCCGTGTGCTACCATTATATGGATGTCCGCCGCTCGATTTTGGATCTAAATATCTCCTGAAGCACTGTTTGGATCAGGAAAGTCTTCTGGGTGTGTATATTGTTCTACTTCATTCTATAAACAATATGAAAGCTGTAGAAACCGAACTTATCCTTTAAACTGGTAAAGTTACACATAGCTGCTTCAAGCTGACGTCCTAATCTGATGCATCGCTGCAGACTGAAGTGGCAGGAAAAGGCCCTCAGATCCCAGCAGCCAGTGCCTGACTGAAACTCAACAGGAGGGCATCAGTGTGTGGCATCAACATCAACATACAGGAGCCCTGCTAAAAACGTTAACTCCACAGATCAGAAAGAGACCACCCCCCTTCACAGCCCACCCTATCACAAAACACACACACTTAGACGCAGATCAGGCAGGACCACCCTGCACTACTCTACCTTACACACACACACATGCCATTCATTAACACAGCTTTCAAAGTGCCAAGAACAGGGAGCCATTATGAGTCAGTGCCATTAACACGGTGAGATGAAAAACTGGGTTTATGTGCGTTACACTGCTTCTACACTTCAGCTCAGACTCAGAGAAAACTCTTAAAAATGCTGCTGACGAACAGAAGTGGCCTCCATTAGAGCGGAGAGGAGCCGTCCTGTTAGCCGTACAGTATGTGTGGTCCCTGAAATCAGTATCTGAGGCTTTTACTTTGAAGGAGCCTTTTGTAATAAAGTCACACTGCTGGAAATAAACTGCTGCGGGGCTTAAGTGCTGCCGGCTGTACTTCAACTTGACATGAGGTGATGAGATGGAGGCAAACATGTTTTTCCTACAACTAAAACCCACCATTAAGTTCAACCTAAAATGACAACTTACTCTATTGCTACACCTTTCTTTGAGGTTTAAAGGCTATAAAACACAGTAAGTTAGCACCCAGGGTTTACTATTTGAAGAACAAATGATAATAGACTGTGAGGGAATACGCAGCACATGCAACATCTCACTTCATCACCTTTAGTTACATGAAGAAGTTTAGTAGAACAGTAGAGCGAGGGTGGAGTTACTTCACCTTCACTCTACCTCAGTTCCTCTAGAAGTTCAGGTTTGTACAATAAAATCAGTCAGGAATAACAACTGACAAGATTTTATTGATGCTGCTGCTATTATAGATTCAGCATATTGACGTCTTAATCAACTCCCCCATCAATTCCTTTAGATTTACCTGTATTTTTCAATATTTTATGAAGAGTTGTTGTATCCATCATGAGCATACAAAAATGTTTTTGTGAGCATTAAAGGACGGAAATTTTAGCATTTATTTCTAAGTACCACACACCAGGGATGAATATATATCGCTCTTACATTAAAACTGTAATGTTAGCAAGCACAAAAGCCTCATCACAGGAAGTGTTGTCAGCCTAAAGGTTCGTTCACACCGGACACTACTTGTACTACCTCGGCGACCACGGCGGAGGAACAATTTATGTCCGTGTGGGAAACATTAGTCAATGAGGACATTAGTTCCGCCTAGACGGACCATGGTAAACTCACAGATAATGCTGCTGCAGGGCATCAGCTGCAGTGTTTTGTGGTTGATAAGCGAATGAAAAGGATACAGCTGGAATAATGTCCACTTATACATCCTATTATATGATATATGATATGATCACGGTGAAACTCAAGCGGACGTGACGTCACCGAGTGACGACTGACAGCAACGGTGACCAAAATTAGGTATTTATGGACACTACGTCAGTGGGCAACGCGATTTTGGTAGCTGGGTCGCTTGCGGTGTGAACGCAGCTTTAGGATTAAATAGATGTCATTCAGCTGTTGTAGGCTTTTAGTTACAGTGCTTGCAAGCAACACGTTATGAAAAAAAGACTACTTATATCAATTCTTTTACCAATATGTTTTGGATTCTCAACTGGAATTGATTTTCAATTTCCCATCCCTTTCTTTCATTCAGCACTACCACAAACTTGTAGTCTTGGTTTGAGGACCACACTCATAAACAAGCTGCAGAAATGTTCATGCACAGTGTCTTCCCATTATCATCTGTTTAAACACAAATTACAGGAGACACTTCATTGTGAGTGATCATGCCTTAACTGTCTCATATAGTGTGTGCCTGGCGTCAGTCGGACTTTATAGAAGTGAAGAGCATTGAATTGTGGAAAGATGATATTTGCAGTCTAGACAAATGTCTGCCGCTTTGAACAAAAGAGAGTTCAAAGACTGGGAGCATGGCCACAAGCCAGTATTTTGGTGTTTCTCACACACACACACACACTCTCATTTCTATCTCCCTTCTCTGCACACAGGAGTTTCCCAGTCTGCATGCAAAGCTAAAAGTAGCCTCTCTCACACTCTCTGCTGCCAGTCAGCACTTTCCCAGCTGAATGAAAAACCGTCTCCCGCTGAACCTTCAACATGACCTCATGCTGGAGTTCACCTTCAACTGAGCACAGCACAGCTCCACACGCTCGCCTCCTGTGTTACTATAAACACCCGGCTGTTCTCACTTGGTTACCGCGCTTATCAAAGTCAGCGGTTCTGAGCCAGCATCTGTCCTGCTGCTGAGTGAAGCCAGTTCATGTTTATGAGAGAGACGGTGAGGGAGAGAAGGGTGAGGCCGGGAGAAGATGCTGAGCTCCCACTTGTTCATTCAGTGAGAAACACCACAGTGACATCACCACTTTCCCACCAGAAAACAGAAAGGAGCTCTGAGGACTGTGGCTGTCCTGGTTTCTGTTCACACTGAAAACATCACAATGATTTTGTTTACCAGGAAAAACAGAGACCATAGAAACCGGAAGACGCAGAGACATCACAACGCCGCTGCGCCGCAAAAAAAGCCTTTGTGTGTCTTTTTTAACATGCAACAACTCTCCTAAACCCACTTCTTTGTGATCCTAACAGCTTAGTTTGTTTAATAAAAAGGGCTAATTTAGGATTGAGAAAAGAAAATAAAGCACAAGAGGCTTTTAGTTCGAGTTAAATTTAGCAGCCCTGTGAATTAAAGGTGTACTCAGCGATCTTCTAATCTTCTAATCTGATGCAGTATTTGCGAAATTCACTGTATTTCTCCTCTCCATCCACAAGATGTCCCCACTGACAGCATGTTGAAAAAAAAAATTGGTCTCAATATACAGCCTTGACTCAGAATTTCAGACGGCAAATACTGGGGCTCGGGCCGAGTCACCAAAACAAAGTAAACCCCCCCACGTCCAGGGGGCGATCATACTCATGCGCAGATCAGACAGAGGGGTAGAAGTCGTAGTTTGCGTAGCGTGCGCAGTTAGCGTAAGAGAGAGATACAATAGTTGCGGTAGCAATGGGTGAAAACAGCCCAAAAGAAAAAGGTCAGAGGAGTGAAAAGTGAAAAAGAAGGGCTATGACCATGAAAGAGCGAAGACCAGGGTCAACATTGGTGTTGCTTTCCGACGGTGGAGGGAACTCCGTGAGTTGAAAGACCTGAAAACGGACGCGGATGTCGCCGTTCGTCTGCTGGATAGGTAAGCTAAGCAGCATTAGCTTTGTGGTGCTTCACATATCAGTAGCAGCCGTCAGGCATTCATCTTATTGTGTAATCTGCCAGAATGTACTGTTGTTGTGATGTTTTCAATAACGGCAGTCGAGTTGTCTGACCAGTCGGGGTTTCCTTAGCTACGTCAGCTACGCAGTTTCTACGGCCGTTTCCATGACGATGCACGTCAATCAGCTTTCGGGAGGCGGGTCTAAATCCAAATATAAACAACCTCTCCACTAGGGCTGGGACGATTCACTTTTCTCCCGATACGATTTTTTGCGATTTTTTAGGTGCCGATACGATTTAAATTGCGATTCTACGATACTGCCGATTTTTGCAATCTTTAGTTAGCTTTTTTAAAACCAGTGAAAAAGATGAACAATGATGATGCCTACAGACTATATCAGGAAAAATACACATCACATGTGAGTCTGTTTTTAGGATTTATTCAGCAATATGTATTAACCAGCTGGTTATGCCCCCACTCTTCAAAAGCCTGGATTGCATATAAAAAGTGGCTTATTATCCCTTCAGGCAACAGAGGTTTTTCAAGAAATATTCAATTTTGCTATCAAGATTTAAAAAGGCTATAGTTTCAAAGTGGTTAATTTTCCCAGCCATCATCATCACTGTAATTTACGGGCCGAGCATGAACGCCTCTGTTGCCTGCACTGTTTACCTCCGGCTTCTCCCTCGTCTGACCAGAGCTCCGCGGTCTTTCTCATTCTCCGCTAACACCGTCACTTTTAGCGGTGTTTTGAGCTTCCTGCATCCCAGACTATGTGCACTCTTCGGTAGTCGCCCGGCCAGGAGAGGAAAAAGCTCTCGGTATGTACTGCTCCGGGACTGTAATGGCGCGAAGCCGCTCCGCTCTTGGCACTTTTCGCTGCCAGTTTGGTTCTCACTGCACGACTGACCGTCATCCTCAGAGAGTAAATATTCCTCAGATTCAGAGTCAGACAGTACTTGACAAAGTACTCTCGGCATCGTGAGTACTCTCTATCACTCTGTGTCTCTCTCTCTGCTCCGCTCCACAGCCTCTACAGCCACACTCGCGTCCCTCGGTCCGGTGTGTGTGTTTTAAAATAAATATACGCCAAAACTTTGAATAGAAACCTGTCACCTGTCCACTATCTGCTGGTGAAAAGTAGTAAATCTACTCAGCACTATTTTAACAGCTATGGCCTATTTTATCCAGCAATGTCGCTTGCCTCAGTTTGGCGACTTTAGCGCCTATAGTGTGTGTGTGCGTGTGTGTGTAAGGGGGGGGGGGATATCGATTTTTGAATAAAAATATCGATTTTAAAATCGGCAGACAAAAAATCGCGATACTTAGGTGTATCGATTTTTTCTCCCACTCCTACTCTCCACTCGTTTTCTCCCACATCGCTGACTACACCTTTAATGCAGTGCCTTAAAAAGTTTTGATTGAGCTGCCTGGTGCTCCTGGGGTTTTAGTATCTTTCGTTTTGCATAACTACCTTCCATCAGTTTTCACTGGGCTGCATATCTAAATAAAGTTAAGTCTCACAAAAGGCTCTGGCTGGTTGGCACACCACAGAAGAGGATGGAGAGGTATTTACTGTCAGACATTTGCTCATTTGTTGTATTGTATGAATATTTGCTTAGATTGAGGCATATTATAACCCTTTCAGACTGACCAAATACCAGTTTAAACCCAATAACAATCCACTCCTGTCTGCAGTTTGAAAGGGCTTAAAGGATAAGTTCAGTTTCTACAGCTTTCACATTGTTTATAGAATGAAGTAGAACAATATACTCACCCAGAAGGCTTTGCTAATGCAAACAGTGCTTCAGGAGATATTTAGATCCAAAATCGAGCGGCGGACATCCGTATAATGGTAGCACACGGGGCATGTTAGCGCCGCTCCTAAAACTGCATTAATCGTCCAAAAACTCATTCATTTCACCAATATTTCATCATGGTCTGCTTGGGCTACTTCTTCATTACAGTCTGTGTCGCTCCAGACATGTCTTTGTGACTGTGCTGAAGAAGAAGAACGCTTGCCTCCGCACATGCGCAGTACTCTCTGGAGAGCTGTTCTTCTCTTTGCCTCCGCGTCCTCCTTTCGATGTGCTCCTCATCTGTAAACTCTGGCTTGAAACTGTAAGGACACCCATCATATTCAAAGTTCTCCTCCACAACATCTTCATTTTTGGATCTAAATATCTCCCAAAGCACTGTTTGCATCAGGAAAGCCTTCTAGGTGAGTATATTGTTCTACTTCATTCTATAAACAATGTGAAAGCTGTAGAAACCGAACTTATCCTTTAATCGGCATTTCGACCCGTGTCGTTTGACCCTGCAAGTGACGCGGGTTTAAATCGGCTCACCTCTGATCGGCTTCAGTGAGAATGTCATACCCAGGTCGACCCACTAATTTACAGATAACGTCGCCGTAGCGTCCCCATGGCACAATATCACGGCCGCCCCTCCGTCTGTCATGTTTGTGGGTCTTTGCCGTCTTAGCAACTAATTCCATCTGCTTTTGTATCATCAGCGCCGAGTTTGTACATTTTTAAAGATGGACAAAGTATAAAGTAAAAAAAAAAAACGCAATTATATACTTTTCACATGTTGTTGGCGTGTGTAAGCTGAAACTTTACATGTTGTATTCTGCCTTAGAGCCACAGCTTATGGATTTGGTTATGATTATTCTGCTCATGAAGTTTCGCTTGTTATGATTCCTGAGTGATGTTCTGCTTTCATATTAAAAGCAAACAGCGTGATAATGCCTGGTTACAAGGCCGACATGAATGTCTTGTTATAACTCAGATGTTGTGCCTTGATTTCTTCGATGACCTCCATGTCCTGCATACAGACATACAGTATCTAAGAATATATTTTATAAATAATGCAGACATATTATATAACAGTGTGGGAGGAAGCGGGACTATGAGCACTTTGGAATCCTATAAAATCCTTTAATTCGTCTGTGCTACGACTCTTCAGCCAGTGTATGACGTGTATTTGATATTTGCACATGTCTTTTTTGCCACTCATAGTGACTTCTCTGCTTATATCTCTGTTGATCTGTGAACCATTGAACATGTGTGCCTAATATTTGCAGGTATATAACCTCCCTATGGTTTCCTTTTAACGTCAAACATTTTACTCACTGGAAATGTAAACACAGCATTTGTCATCTGAGAGCTGTCATTGCTTTGTCTCTGAATATGACCTGCCGACAGAAAGACATTAGCTGTAAGAAAACTCGATCTTCTTGTTGGTTATCTAGAGTGCTTTGAGGTTAAAACATAGAAACTTAGACAGTTTAATCGCCAGTGATATATCCTTACATTATATGAAGCTTTCCATCAATCCTCCTATCCATCATTTATACACTCAGTTTGGTTCAGGGTTGCAGAGGGCTGCTGCCAACCCAGGCTAGTTAACTGCGATATCAACTGATTTCATGGATAATGACATTTTACATTTTACACATGCCTCACAACATGAACATGTTCCCCGCCATTGTTTCTGCTGTTGTCAAGGTTCTAGGGATGTAACGATTAGGGCTGCAACCACTAATCGATTAAATTGATTAAAATCGATAGTTAAATTAGTTGGCAACTAATTTAATTATCGATTTTCATTGGCAACTAATCGCTGGTGTCTTGGTGCATGAAACTGTAGGTCTACCCTCTCCCTGACAGATCTCCTCGACATCTCCTTCTTTAATATTTCCAAATTATGATTGATTTAAATGATGAGAATCTACTACCAGCAACTTTAGGACTCTGCTACCCATGAGCATGTGCTGCGACTGTCGTAATGCTGCGTTCCAGTAACCTCGGAACTGAGAGTGGCATCATCTCAGACTTACTGGCGTTCCAGTTGAAGTCTGAAAAAAATCAATGCCGATCTACCAGGCTATTGTTATCTGTTGTTAGCACGGGGGTGGCGAAGTTTCACCAAGTTCCCAGCAGGAAATTCCGACTTCGGGGGACGTTCCAGTTGCAGTTTCCTACTTGGAACTCGGAAATTCCTACTTCTGACTATAACTGGAACGCACCAAAAGACGTGACCCAAGCCAAAGCGTTTGTTTGTTGTGATGCTAATAAATGCAGCTCAGACCTTCCTCAGAACTTGCTTTACAACTTCTTTTTTCAACAACTTACAGGATGCAAAGCGACGAGGTAATGAATCTCTTTCTAGTTACGTAGTGGTAGTTTTTGATGTGTGACAACAAGCAATTTTTGGAAAACTTATTACCGTAGTTTTGTAGCCGGCTATATATCACTACTAACAGCCCGGTGCTCTAAGACGTGTCTGAATAATATAAATTTGGTCTAGTTTTAATTCTCGTTCTCGAAGTTGAGTATCCAGGCCAGTCCAGCCATGTCCGACCCAACCGGAAGGCTAAGGAATAGCATTTATAGATAACCTATTTTGATGCTATAAAACTCATCTTAAAGTGTATATTTCGATCAAGCATATATCTAAAAAGGAGTCTTTTTTGTAATTACTCAGAAACTCCTCACAGTCCCTTTAATCCATAAAACACAAACTTTTATGGAAAAAGACAATCTATTTCAAAATACAGCAAATACACGGCAAAAGAACGGCAAGAACACATTCCAGAATAATCATAATGCTGTTATTTACTCTCTCTTTCTCTCTCTCTCTCTTTGTCAGCTCTTTTACTTAAGGAGTTACAGCCATTTTAATGACGCACGTCTTTTTCTTTCGCCACAGCTTCATGTTAAAACAGGGAGACTGTCTTCTATCAGTTGCCCCTCATCCTTGTAAAATCCAAAATTTAACCAGACTTCAGAGCCCGTTTTGAGAGGAAAAGTCTCGTAAGAGAATTGAGAGGGACTAACAGATGTGTAGTTGCTTCATTTTTGGAGCATTTAGAAAAAGTCCTCCAACACTTTTGCCTTGTCACATATCTGGTGCCATAACTGAATTAAAGTCTTTCTGAAAAGTCAGTGGATATTTGAAAGTAAATATTTACCCCCAGAACCAAAGCTGGTGTAAAGCAGTTTCTCATTGGTTTTCATGTATCTGAGCTTGTGTTCCAAAACAATCAAGTGTTTTTAAATCAAATGTGTTAGTTCTTGTTCTTGAAATGGAAATTTGCACATGCATGTAAAAAAAAATCTAATTTTGTGTGAAAAAAATATTCACACTTATATTTACAAAGTTTTCTATTTTCCTGATGTTCTCTTTAAAATGTGCTGCTGGGTTGCAGCTGAAAGAGGCACAAAGCTTATGTTGTGTGTTTCTTGAGTAGGTTTTGTTTAAAGAGGAACTTTATGGAGACCAAGAGCTGCAGCACCACCCAGAGCTCCAGGTATGGCTGCTGAGATAAGCGAGTCTGACACAACCCCACCCAGACTGACGGCTGCACGCTCAGCGCAAAGGGAATACTGGGAAATTCAGTACTCTCAATGTCCATCTGCAAAGACTGCTGGTCTGTGATTGGCTGGAGACTCTCTCATAATTCCTGTGTAAGCAGAGGTTTCCTGGAAAAGCTGGTGGCCCGTTCAAAGGTTAATGGAAAGTTGCCTAGATTAAACATGCGGTGCTACAAATAAGACATGAAAACATTTCTGTTCAACTTGAACTTGCACACAGACGGTCCTCTGAATCTCAAAAACTGCACAATCCTGTAAAAATGTTGTGGCAGGACGGGATGGAAAAAAGAACAATCTGGCATACTGTAACACAGTGTCTAGACAGCAGACTTGACTGGACTCATTTCTGCAGAATTTCTAAATCCCAAATTCATGTGCAATTACTCCAGGCTCATTCCTGTCCAAATAAACTCTGAGTGACTCCTTGTTACAAACACAGACGAGATGTCTGACAAGTCTTACTGCGGGAATTACAAGTCAACCCAGTTATTATGAAACCTTAAAAAACATGAAAAAAAAGAAGCTGCATGTCAAGTTAGATAAGGATACACGTCCAGGAGATAGTGGGCTAATCAGTGTCCTTTAACATGCTGATGGGACAGGATAAAGTGAACATGAAGTGTTAGTGAGCATGTGTGTCAGGGACTCTGACTGTTCGACAAAATGACAGATAACAGCGATAACAGTGGGGACGAGCTACACTCTGGTATGTGAGGATTAGGGAGAATACTCGGGGTGAAATCAGACAACCTCCAGCAGGAAAACCTCTAATTAAACTCTGCTGATGACTACAGTTGCCTTACTTAGCTTTGCAGACTAAGAGTGCCGGAGAGTCATTGCACTGGGGGGTGAATAAACCTAAAGACTATTTGTATTTTCGCTAAAAGACAATATGTACAAGTTGTTGATCAGCTGGGGTCCAAATCTTGACATTTGAAAGGGAGTTAATTTCATTTCAACAGGCTTTAAACACATATTTTTAACAAATCAGTTATAAAGTCTGTGGCACTAAACTTTTATAATTGCAACCTTCCTCCAAGTTAGCACATGAGAGAAGAATAGCTGTGGTTATTTCACCAAAGACCCAGAATAACCCATGTTTTTACTGTAACTAGCTTCACCGCATACAAACTAGTCATGCAACAATTCTCAATAAAAATTTAACAGTGAGGTTCCACTTTGACAGTTCAATAAGCACGTGTGAACTGCATTATTTTCTGCACTTAGCACAAACAGTTTTTATTCATTGCTGCCCTTTTCTCTCAATTTGTTTGACTGTATTTATATCTGTCAGTCAGCATACAGGGACTAGGGGACGCCTGCCATATCAAGTAGCAATACACTAAAGTTTAGCCAGTAAACCACACTACTGCCCTGAGAAGAGGCAGCAATATGCACCCACACTCACAAAAAAGGCACCTTCAGTCCTCTGATCTGCGGTGAGAGTAGGGGAGAAGATATATCAGCAATTTGCCAAACCTGAAAACGAGCTGAGTCTGAGCTAATCAATACTGCTTTAAAGAATTGTAGCCATGTCTTGAAACTAAACATCAACTTATCAAAATGACATCAGGTTTTGCAGGGGGAACATAAACTCGAATCACATTCAGCATCGTACACCAAATTAAGCATAACATGTACCTTTTTAACGCTACTTTGATTCAACCCTAGTTACTCCACTAAAACACTCCTAACATGCTGGCTTCTGCAGAATCTCTTCATTAGATGCATACAGCCAGGAAAAGCACTCTCAAATATTGTCATGAGTCCCATTGATTAGAAATTGTAACACACTGGCAGCTGAGCTGTTGTGCATTCAAAGTCAGCTTGGTAAAATGTCAATCAGAGCAATAAAAAAAACATGTCATCTTGATGTGTTCAAAAGTTATTTTAAGAAAACAACAACTTGGTATCTGTCTAGACTTAAATAACTACAGTTTTTGACTTGTGTTTACAGTAGTTTAAAATAGATACAACAGGTATCAAATGAAAGTAAGTTTTTTACTGTGTGGTTCTACTATGTTTGTTGGGCTGTTTTTTTTACCCAAAGAACAAAGCAGTTGTTTGAGGAAAACCTCACTAACCCCTTACTGTTCTTGTAAAATAAGCCTTAAACACCTCAAAATGGAATAAAACGCTTTCCAAAAAGCACCTTAGTCGGCCAAGGCTGTCTAAATAGACCAAAACTAAACACTGTGACCAAAAAAGGAGGTACATACCAAACATGAACAGCATGCACTGCTGTTTTCCCATTTAAAACATCTATAATAAATAAACCCACACTAAAAGTAAGCTGTAGCATCTGGGCACAGAAAACTGCAGGCCTCACAAATCACAGACAGTAGCCCTTTTTACCATCCATTTATACTCATCATTTAATAGAAAATGAAGCAGTATGCAGTGCACTAGACCAGTTCACCTCAGTGTTACCCTTAAATACAAAATGCCAAGGGATGGCCACAATGTATATCAGTGAGAATAGCCGTCACATAATTACCTCCAAGGTGGTTATGTTTTCGGGAGAGTTTGTTTGTTTGTCCGTCTGTCCGTCTGTGAACAAAATAACTCAAAAAGTAATGATGGATTTTGATGAAATTTGCAGGAAATGCTCAGCATCGGAAAAGGAAGAACTGGTTCAATTTTGGTGTTGATCCGGATCATTGTCTGGCAGCCATGACGAAAAATGTAATATTTGTGAATAACTACAGAACTAAAATAGATATTATTATGAATCCAGTTGCTAATGGTGTGTTTTCATGGTCAAGGAATCTAAATATTTAGATGAAATAAAGGTAGGACTAATATTTGTGGTGAAAATCACAATATGGGTGAGGACTATGGTGCTGGCGGAGGTCTGCGCTCTCCGAGTACTATTTTAGTTAGCATAAGCAATTTTGTAATTTTGTTACATTTAAAAATGGTTATGTGGAAATCTTTGAAAATTCAAATTTTTTAAGTAGTAACAAAAGAAAAACTTCTAACTTGTATATTTTTAGCTGTGAAAAACATGAAAACCAAAATGTATGAATCATACGATTTTTTCAATCTGTAAATAGATGCTAATTTCGTGGCACTAGCCTTTAGATGGGTCACTATTTACCTTGGTATGTAAGACCAGAATCAGAAATCGGTCAAATTCTTAGTGTGATTTTTTTTATATTTTCCCCGATTTTCTTTTATGGAAGATTTATTTAGGATTTCTCTTTTTATAAATGCAGCGTTGCTATTGGTCAGATGTGGTTTCATTTGCAGTTCATTCAGGATGGCATGTGCAGTATAACAGCCATCAGAGGGTATTAACAGCGTCCCAAAGGCTCCTTTGACATGGCTTTATGCAATTCTTTAACAGTCTAGGGTTTCCGGCATACTGTAAAATAACAGTCATTTGGTGGTCATACTACAGTCTACTTCCTAATAACGATATTTAGTATGCAGTATATACTGTAGAGTAGTATGTAATGGACAGTTTCAAAACCGGCCTGAGTATAAGCTATGGATTTGTACTGTCAATGAGTTTATTTAAAAAGCTTCAATAACCACAGGGAAGCTGACTAACCAGCATGAGCCCAGCGTAAGGTGACTGTTTCACAGCAGGGAAGCATAGACTGCACTTACTACTTAAACACATTTAAAGAGGCTTTAGGTTACACACCCACTGGCAATGAATTCAGGATATATTCTTTAGCTGGTAGTGCAGTGTTGTAACACAGGATAGATGAACCTCAGCCAAAACTCTTGAATTTAGCAAGTCTAAAAAAATGATCATTTATCCCTCTCTGGCTCTGACTTACATGCATGGATGACTCCAGGGATGGTCACTTTCTTCTGCAGATATAACTCTGCCCTTGACTTCTTTTACTTCCCTTCATTCAGCCCAGGGCTAAGTGATAAATATGTCTTCTGAAGTGCTGAGTCAGACGTTTTGAGCTAGCAGGGTCAGCCAGCCTGTCAGCCTATTGTTGAGAGTGCAAATTATCACTTGTACAATCCTAAATGTGGAAGCAGCAGGGTGGTTTAAAAATGTTATGGGGACTATAGTATCAGTTAAGTACATGCAACTGAAGGTCTAATGGGTCCCTGCAGACACTGAAGGAGCGGGGGAGTATATAAATGACAAAATATAAACACGGACAGCCTTCAGCTTCATTTCACTAGTTTAGGCTTCAATTGCGCTCTAGGTGTGTCTAACCTCCTTTTGTTCCTCTACAACCAATGCCAGATGATGAGTGCAGGGATAATGCAAGTTTAATAACACCATGCTCCACTTTCGAGGCATCATGGAGGTCCAGTGGTTTTGATCTTTAAGCAGAAGAAACCTCAACTTCCTTTGTTAAAATCCCAAGGGACGCCTTCCTGGAGCGTGCATCTGATCCTAATCTTGTTATACTTGTAGGAGCTTCAAGCATTAGCTTAGCCTCTACAACACTAGCTATGATCACTGATATTTAGCTGGGGAAAAGTGGAGAACATCAAATCTGCTTATGCTTGTGCTTGCTGGTGGATCTTTTCACAGTTCTCACCATGCATTTTCTGTGAAATATGTCTGCTGCATTTGTAAACAAAAAAATCCAATACTGTGCATCCCAGACATCTCCGAAAGCCCTGCGGGTAAGTTTCTTAAGTATATATTTCAAAAATTGCATTAAGTGCTAAACATAGTCTAAAAATAGGCAAGGTAACATCATGGGGTCAATAAAAAAATACAGTAAGCCACAGGACTGTCTGGAGTTATCTGATGACTGTAGGCAGAGGCAGGCTAAAGCATTACTCGTATACTCCCAGCATTTCAGCTAAGCTAGCGTTGGGTGATCTTTATCCGTCTTTTCCATGTTACTGTTTTAATATATACACTATATTGCCAAAGTATTTTCTCATCCATCCAAATAATCAGAATCAGGTGTTCCAGTCACTTCCATGGCCACAGGTGTATAAAATCAAGCACCTAGGCATGCAAACTGCTTTTAAAAGCATTTGTGAAAGAATGGGTCGCTCTCAGGAGCTCAGTGAATTCCAGCGTGGAACTGTGATAAGATGCCACCTGTGCAAAAAATCCAGTCATGAAATTTCCTCGCTCCTAAATATTCCACAGTCAACTGTCAGCTGTATTATGAGAACGTGGAAGTGTTTGGGAACAACAGAAACTCAGCCACAAAGTGGTCGGCCACATAAACTGATGGAACGGGGTCAGCGGATGCTGAGGCGCATAGTGCGAAGAGGTCGCCAACTTTCTGCAGAGTCAATCACTACAGACCTCCAAACTTCATGTGGCCTTCAGATTAGCTCAAGAACAGTGTAGAGAGCTTCATGAATGGGTTTCCATGACAGAGCAGCTGCATACAAGCCTCACATCAAGTGCAATGCAAAGCGTGGGATGCAGAATTGCGCTTCTCCATCTGACAATCTGATGGACAAGTCTATACATACATTGGCTAATTTCTGATAAAATATCTCATCCTCAATTGTTTTAGGGGTTACACCTGTAGATGTCAAACACATACTCTTAGAAACACAACATATTTTTGTACCTCTCATTTCAGATTTTAGAAATATTCCTGGGCCCAGATTCGAAGACCTAGGGGGGCTGATGTGACCCCCAGGCCACCAGTTGATGATCCCTGCAAGTTTAGTAGGACTGGCACAATAATCTCTTCAGCTGCATGTGTTTAAGTACTTACTGGCACAAAGAGCAAAGAGGTGACAGTAATATGTGTGAAATGTTGCCCTTTTCCACTGATGTAACTGCAAACTGAGCTCCTCACATTCTTTCCAAAGGAAGGTGTGTGTGTGAAGAGCCAACTATGCAAACGACTTCTGCTGATGCTCAAATATTCAGACGCAGCTACCGTCTTTACGTGGAGGATGACACAAGTCGAGGAGGAACATAAAACAGACAAAGAGGTCAGCCAGAGCCTCACAGATAGTATCATCGGCAGCTCCAGCCTGTACTAAAAATAGCCAGCAGGTTTGTGTTGTTGCTGGCTGCAGCACAGCGGGCTCCACCTGAAACTGCTCCTACAGAAGCTTAATATTACCGAGGTGAATGCCAGCTGGGTATCATCCAGATATGAGAGGTCTGGCCAGTTTCCACTGAGGTGTCTATGAGCCTCTGGTTCCTGTTTAATGGGCCATTATCAGGACAAAAGCAGCCCAAAACAAACAGAGGCCTGTGACTGATAATGCCCTTCAGACGTCACTGCAGACGCACACAGGGTGACATGCAGGAGACACGGGCGACCTAGGCTGCCAGTCTCTCTGCTCTGCCCCTCGGATAACAAACGGCATTGTTGTTAAAAAACACACAAAAGAAAGCTTAGTACAGGCAGAGTGGAGTTTGCTGGAAGCGGTGGAGCAGGGGACTGTAGAAATAGACGAGTGTTGGTGAGACTGAGAGAGATAAGAGTAGTGTGTGTGAGTGTGTGTACATCTGTGTGTGTAAGGAGAAGGCAAGCTGTGCAGCTGTGTGTAAGTTGCGTTTGGTCGCATGCCAAAAATCTGCTGCCAGCGACAGGAACGCCATAAAACTTAAAGCTATTGTGAGTGTTTTTTTTCGCCTTTCGTCTCAGTGGCTCGTCCCTCTGAAAGCTGCTATTCATGACGGGGGCAGAGATACTACACAATGGATCTCCATCTCTCTCTGGCCCAACACGGCCCTGCCTATATGGAACAATAAACAGACGTATTCAGTCTTTTCCAGCCTCCACCCCTGAGCTGGTCCGACTACATTTGTGTTGCTGCTGCTGCTATAGGTGGAAGGGACCAGGCCAAAGGTCTGAAGAGTTACTGGTCGTGTATCATACCACACCTCCCCCCTCCGCTTAAGGGTTAAACGACGGCGTGCACGGATGGAATAATTGATAAAGGCTTGGACGTCACACGGCTCATTAGAAAGCAGCGTAAAGGTCGTAAAAGTGCGTTTGTTTTTCATGAAGAGAGGAAATGGGATTAGTCAGAGGGTGACATAAAATGGGGAATGGGTGTGTGTGCATCTTTATGTGTGCATGTCAGAGGGTGCAAGGTCTACTGGTGCAGAGCTGATGTTTGCATGAGCTTAGACATGTAGACATGTTCGTGATATTTTCATTAAAGTATAAGCTGTAACATTGTAGAGGAAATTAAACAGTAATGGTAATTACACAATTTTTTGTCCACTAAGCTGAACGTGTTTGATGTTCTTTAATATAAACTAACAATAAATCCTCAAACAGACTCGCACCTCTCTTTGGTTTACATGCACTGAGTGTCTTCTGTTATTAAACAATTTCATCATGCTTTATTTGATTACTTACGAGGGATGGGACTTGATAAGATTTTATTGACACCAATTCTGCGTGTTGGCCTAATCCTGTAATGATTTCTTCATGGATTCCTGTGGCAATTTAGTGTGAATAAAAGTCAACCAACACAGGTTTGAAGTTGCAAAAAGGTCAAACACGTCACTCCAGATTTGACTCTAGTCTACACAAACAAATGCATCTGCAAGTTGTTGGTGTTCTCAGCCGCTGAATGTGCAGCAAGCACCTTTTTGTCTAAAATAAAATAATTCAGCCCCTTGTCTGCTGTCATCTTGGACTTCTTTGTTATAATTTCTTCTGACTATCTCAGAAACGTCCTTGATTTACAGAACAATTTAAGAAAGGGAATTGATCAGCAAAAAGACTAGCAATATCCATTTCCTATAGGAGTGTTATTAATTCTCAACTGCAATTGGTTTTCTATCGCATTAGTATTAGCTGCATCGTATCACAAACTTTTCACAAGAACTCAAATTCTTGATCATTAATAGCTTTAATAAAGGACTGAAGAGAGACCCCACTAGCTGGAACAAACAAGATGTTTTTTTTTGTTTGTTTTTTTTACAGTTCCTTTAAATTTGTGAAATCTGGCGCTTGTGTTGTTTGGCTGCTGTTTTAGGAAATAAATGTAAACATTTCTGACAATAACTCACCTGAAAATATTGAAAAAGTCTTGGCAGAGGTTTGTGCTCTCACTTTTAGTTTCTTCAACAATTTAAATTTTAGAGATTATTAATATATTGAAATTACTAATGTGCCAAAAACTGATGTTACATAATTAGGTATGTTTATTTCTGCCATAACATGAAAACACAAAGTCAGAGCACTTGAAATTATAATAAATATTATTCAGTCATCTATACATCTTTGTGGAGTTCATAGCTGATGAATACTAAAAACAAAACTTTGTAACTCCCTGCTTTACCTGTTATGCATCTCTTAATAAGCTGCTCTTTTCATCAAAGCTTAGTAGATGAAGTAGTTTTAATACAATGTAGTTTACTTAAGTCATTTATCAATATGATGATTGACACTAGAATCATATCCCTGACTATAGACTGATTGTTGGGCTTGATGCCATAGGCCCAGTTCACACGGCAACACTGTCACCAAAACACTGTAGTGTGCATGTCAGACCAGTAGTTGGCAATGTAGGTTTGTAGTGAAACAGTGGTGTTACAACACACGCACGCTTTCTGTTGAAGACAAACTTTTCACACACAACGATGGTGAGTAGATGTACAAGGACATAGGAGTTTCTTGTCTGGACAACAAGCAGCGCACATGTTGCTCAGTAGACAACCAGCTGAAGCTGTTGTTGTTGTTGTTTCAAGGTGTGCATGCAATCTTCATCTGAAAGAGTACTGTGCAGGCACCGTCGGTCATCGTTTTTCCTGAGAACACTGATTCCTGTTTGCATGGAGACAGCTAACAAAACATTGTCAAAACTTTTCACTCTGGTTTGAAAAGTTTGTGGATTCAGGTACTCCAGGTACCATTCTCGAGTAAACAAAGGGCACAAGTGCAACAAAACCTCTCAAGGGGCCATTTACATGGCGCTGAAAACGGTCAAATCCGATAAGTATTCATCCATGTAGGCCTTGCGTCTATATGGAAACTCCTTGAAAACGGAAACTTTTGAAAACAGGCTCCAGGGTGAAAAGTTTCCAAAAAGTTCTCCATGCAACTCCGTGCAAATCCACATCAGAGCGATTCACCGCATGCGCAGTAATCTTTCAGATGAAGGCTGCGCGCGCATACCAGGAACAACAACAGCTTCGGCCGTCCGTTGAGCAACGTGTGAGCGTCTTACCGTGCTCACTTTGTTATCCAGACAAAACTATCCAGACAGATTTGTTGTCCAAAATGATGTGTTGTCCAGAAAAGAAACTCCTGCGTCTCTGTGCGTCCACTCACCATTGTTGTTTGTGAAAAGTTATTCTTCTTCGTTAATGTGTTGTAGCATCGCTGCCTCTCTGCAGACCTACACCGCCACCTACTGAACCGGCATGCACACTACAGCGGATTAACTCGTCTCCGAGCGTCGTCATCTGAACGCAGAAGAATTCTAAAATGCAAAGGACAAATCTTTGCGTCCTTAAGTCAGGAGTATCCATGTAAACGTAGCCTCAGTTTTGTTTTTGTCTTTTTGTCATGTAAAAAAGGCCTTAAATCCTGGAGTGGTACAGAGTCTAGGACTCAATCTTTTTCAGGGTTTCTACTGCGTATGACCAAATCAATTTCAGTTGAAAATTATTATCAAGCCGCTAAAGGAATCAATATCATTATATTGCATACTTAACAATTCCCTCATACATTTTTCTTTGTTTTGCATGTTTTGCAAATTAAAGTGCATTACACTCTTATCAGGGGCAGTCAGCAGAAATGATAACTAATAAATCAATGTTGTTATCATGGAAGACAGAAGACGAGTAACAAAATCTGTGGCTTAATTTTCCACTAAATGATGGCAAATACACATCCTTCAGCATCTTTGTGCGGACTCAAGCAAGAGTGGAAACACCAGCAACATGCAGAGGGATTTATCACTGCAGTGCAGCATTAGTTAAGGAGTGCCATGTGTTTGCCGTTTAAGTCTCTGAGCACTTGTGTAGGCCTGGTTTTTCCTTACAGAAAATCCTCAGAAAAAACAATCAAGACAATCTAATGCAAAGTATAGTGGGGAAAATCAGACTTGAGTAAAAATTTTCTACAGCTTCATTTTTTTTTGAAAATCCAACCGAAGCCCTTTTAAGCTTTTTAATGATCTGCAGGATCTTTGCTCTTACTGGCAGAGCAACAGTCGCTAAATTACACAGGCATTAATAATATTCAGTCAAACCAGTTCTGCAGTTAAGAGATCACACAGGGCTTTGAGACTTCTGGTAATTAACTTAAGAT
The DNA here is from genome assembly GCA_036419115.1 of Scarus forsteni. Taxonomy (NCBI): domain Eukaryota; kingdom Metazoa; phylum Chordata; class Actinopteri; order Labriformes; family Labridae; genus Scarus; species Scarus forsteni. Next base: position 4,653,454 of record JAZDUH010000271.1, read on the forward strand.
TAGACCTTACATTATATGTCTCAGACTTATGTCAATACCATGGTATTACATTTGTATCAGCATTATTTGATATTCACTGGTATTGAATCAATGCAAGTTTTGTATTGTGCGCTTATTTTGCCTTATTTTAGTTATTGTGTTGAAATTTGGGGGAATACCTACACAACTAAAATCAAGCCATTTTTTATTTTACAGAAAAGAGCAGTAAGAATTATAAACAAAGTGGAGGCAAGAGAACATACTAACAAACTTTTTAAGTCAGGATTAATTAAACTTAAAGACATTGTTGAGTTACAGACTTTACTAGCTATGTTTAAGGTAAAAGGCAGAACAATGCCAGAAAATATACAACATTTTTTTGCTTTTAGTTCAGAAAATAAGGACCATAGAAGGAAATTTGTTTTTAAACATTCATTTGCACGTACCACTCTAAAACAAATGTGTATTTCAGTGTGTGGTGTCAAACTGTGGAATTCTTTGACAACTGATTTAAAAGCCTGTACTAATATTAATCAGTTTAAGAGAATGTATAAAACCAAAATAATAAGGAAATATGTAGATGATAGGTGAAAGGTCATCTGTTGCTTTATATAGGAGTTGAGCATGCTTGTCAATTGTTTTGTTATTACTTGTTTCTATTTTATTTATGCATCATTTATGTATTATTTTTATTATATCTAAAATTCTGCTTTTTCAATAAGCATCGGTTGTTACATATCTGAAGGGTAGACCATCAAGTATTTTTGCTTTATTATGTCAAGAAAGGGGACAGAACTTATAAATGTACAGTATATGACTTGTAATTTCATGATACGGAATAAATAAAAATAATTTTAAAAAAGTTTTAAAATTCTGGTGTCGTGACAAACCGTCATTGCAGTGCTAATTTAAACTTGACACAGATGAATACAACAGTAGCTGCCAACCCTGTTAAACCGGGCAGCAGGATGAAAGAAATAAAAGGGATTATAAAAAAATGCAGTGAGCAAAAAGTATTTAGAGATAACAAACTGAAAATATCATTCCATTTTTCACAAAGACATCAAAGTATAAAAGTATTAAAAGCAGCACCCGTAATCGTTCAGGAATGCCTGAGGGACGGGTCAATAGTTTCACATTATGAGATTACAGCATCACTGGAGCCAACGTGGAGCCTCTGGAGCTGACATGTGGCTCCAAATACATGCAGGGACTGACAGCAGCTGCAGAGACACCGTGTGGAAGTTACTAGAACTGTCAGAGATCACAGTGACCTGGTTTTGTTTGCTCCTGCAAGCTTCTGATACCAGAGGAGGGTGTAAGCAAGACCACATGAGGCTCTTTCAAGACATGATTTGTAGTGTTTTTTTTAGCAAAGGAAGTTGTGAAAAACAGATTTAATGGCATAATTCTAATTCATTAATCAAAAACCTATTAATGAAATTTATTACAAGTGAATCTGAAAATTATGATTGTAAACAGCAACATGAAGCTGAGTATTGAAGACTTTACATAACTAACCTAGTCATTTAACTAAGAATGCCCCATAGTTGATTTTTGCAGGTATGCGATATGCTGATATTTTATGACTCATTATTGCAGATACCAACATAAATACTAAAACTGTCCAGTTCCTATCAAGGTGACAGTTTTACTCCCTTAAAAAGATACTTTTGATCTATAAAAGTGGACTTTCAGTGAAGATGAGGTAAACCATTACAGTACTTTTGTACATTCTGTAATATAACAGCCAATTTTTGTGCCATATAAGGCCAGTTTGAGCAGCTAATACGTCGTCTGTAAATATACCCTCTGTTTCAATAATCCCAATTTTTAGGTAATAATCTGCCAATACTGATGTTGTACCAATAATATTGTTCATCCGTACATTTAACCTGATACCAAAGATAAACCACTGTTAACTCACTTATATTTTATATTAATTATACTCGAATTGTCTTCAAATAAATATAATAAATATGACTCAAATATACAAGTCTATCAGGTAATTAAACTTCTTGAGATTTTAACTTTCAACAATTTGAAAAAGATCATAGAATATTAAACAAGTTTTAGGCATTTATGTTTTATGGATGTTACCTGCTGGTAATATCATCTGTGATATTTCCTCTGTTACAAAATTGATTTTTGTAATACCAGAATTTCTGATTTAATTATCCACATTGTGTTGCACTCATGAATCGACATCACACCAATAGCTAAAAGCTGGAACAACCAGCTGCGTTGGCAGGTATGACAAAAGAGGTCAAACTGAGTAATTTGTGACACCTCCCAAAGCTCAGCAAAAGACCAAATTTCAGTATGATGTCCTCTGGCACGTGAAGAGCAGATTGAGGCAGACACACTAACACAAATACACAGCGGTCCATTTATAATGCTTTTGGTGCTCATAATTAATAATGTCAGTTACTGTGCAGAAATGTGGTAAATGTGTACTTTTGGTTCTCCATGCTGAACGTCCTATTTCACATGAAATGCATTGTTTGCATTGTTTTTATACAAAAATAATGGAAAAACCCTCTGTTGCTTGCTCAACCTTTCAGAAAATGTGCTAAAAGCAGTCTGTTTGAAAAATGATATCTAATGGCATCACTGGGGATAATGCCATCTTCCTCAGGGTGAGAGACCAGAGCTGAAGTCACTCTACCTCTTGAAAGCTTATGAGGATCTGCACTGGAACAGCCTGTTCTACAAACAGGGCTGAAACAGAGGGGTTTATGGACATGCCAAATCCAGCTTCTTTCTAGGCGACAAAATATAAAGTTATGCACTGGGGTCATCTGGTATCATTGTAAACTTGTTGAAAAAGATAATCACATGAGAACTTTCTGCAAATATCAGCAGTATAGTGTCGCCCACTTGCAGGGCATCTGTTTTTTTCTGGTTTAATCACAGCTATAGGATTCTTATAAACCAGCTTTAAAGTGTATTTAACCCCATCTCTGTACAGCTCTGTACACTCAGAGACAAATGTTTTCGTCATGAGTCCTCCGTTGTACTGCAGACGTAGTGCTTTTATCAACAACCAAACTGGTAATTCTACAATTTCTTAACTAGTTTGACTGAGAAACAACTTACACTTTGTTATATCAATACAAAGAAATGTACACAGATGCTGATAGAAAAAATCCTTCCTTTAATTAAATGCATGATCCCTTCGATCACTGTTACAGTAAAATACATTACCATCAGCACAAAAAGAAAAAGAATACTGTTAGATGATATTTGGGTCATACTGACCACACCTACAAAGCATACAAGGCAAGCTTCACACTACGTCTAAACTGGACATGTACGGAGGTAATATTTATCAAAATCTTGCTCATGTGTTAGAACAGTCAAGACCTGTCATTTGATCTTTTTGTAAGATATAAACATGATCTAACTTTCAGAAAAGCCAGGGGAGGTCATTAGCCAACCTGTGAATCTCACTTCTGTTGCTTCTCTCTCCTCTGCTGAGACTTTTAGAAAAAAATGGAACGGATGATCTGAATTTCATTCAATCCAAAGCTTCCTTGAAAACTTGCTTTTTTTGGCCAAATTAATATTTTTGCTGTTCACGCAATGGAGGGAGAAATGAAGATGTCAACTGGACTTTCAGAGAAAAAAATCAATGTTTCTTATGAATCTTAAGTTGCATATCAAGTAGTGAGAAGCCGATTCCTGGAGGACAAATTCAGAGAGACATCCCAAAGAAACAAAATACCAAGAACCACTCTGACATCTGAGCAAGTATTTACATAAGAGCTCTTTTTACAATTCTTTAATTTAATTCTACTTATTTAAGATGGAAACTTGTCAAGAAAACAGGTTTGCAAATATATTTCTGCAGCTAGTGTGATGACCTTAGCCTGATGTAAGTAAATGTACATACTGTAAGTGTAGAAATGAATCTAGCAGTTGTACATAGATGGATCTTTTCTTTTTCACTTGACAGGTTGATAACTTTTGTCATATGTTTAGTAGGGCTGGGTTTAAAAAATCGATTTAATCGATTTAAATCAATTTAATCGATTTAAATCGATTTTCCTTTAACTGGTTCATAATCGATCCATAAAATCCAAAGATCGGTCTTCTAACTTGGGTAGTTTTTTCATCTTTGGATGTGCAGAGAAGCAGCCTGTGGTATCAACCCTGCTAGTCTCGTGTGATCAGCGTTTAGCGTTGCTTTCTACTGAACAAGATCTCATGAGATGTTACTGCAAACAAACATGGTGGAAGCACTATATGGGCACCACTGGCAAGTTTAAAAGCTGATGTTTGGATGTACAGTATTTTAGATTTAACAAGTAGAAAGGAAAATATGAGTTGGACAAAAAACAAGTAATATGCAGAATATGCATATCATTAAAATATGATTAATGTAACTGCTTTGGGTTTAGTTCTTCATGTTAAAACAATTTTTAATGATGTACCAGGTCAAAAGGTCACTTTTTAAATTTAAAGCACTATTTTAACTAAGATATCCCAGACTGAATAAATATCGAATTAAATTGTGAATCGAATCGATTTGAGACCTTGTAATATAGAATCAAATTGATCCAGAAAATCTGAATCGAAGCCCAGCCCTAATGTTTAGAGGTCATATTTTGCCCAAATGAAGGCATCTGTATATAATTTCTTTCATTACATAGTCCCACCACGAGCTTCTAGCTTTGCAGGTAATATTGCATTTTTAGTCATAGTTGGGTTTCAGTGTATGTGGCAGATATTTTAGAATAACTGGCATAAAGAAATACTGGTCCAAATATATATCATGATATTCTAAGGCCAAAAATTGTATGTAATAAAGTGCAACAAATTTTTAGTTGATTATGTAAATCTGGGGATATTTTACCTCTTCTCTCCACAACATTTACTTTATAGTTTGATTGTGTTTGTCAATTAAACAGGCATCACACTTATCACTGTTGCAGGGACAATGCTTCAAATAAACAACTGATTATAAACTGTTTGTATGCACTTAATATTATTTAAAATTGTTATAAGTGTACATAACTATTCAGTTGGTGCAATTGGGAGAAGTTTCCTTCAGCCACATTCTTGAAAACATAAATAAAAAAGATCTATTTTCTTATTGATCACTGTTAATTTAACGTGGCATAAACTGCATTCCAAGCACTCCTACCACCCACAGCACAGACACAAATCATGTTTGACCCCAAATCAGTTAATCAGCTGATATCTGAGAAGCTCTGTGTAATCTGAAGTGCCGCTCTGGGAGGGAAATTTATTCGTCTACAAGCTACTGACCTGTGGTTTCACAGGTCAAAGGGGAAATGACCTGAGTCAGACAGTTGAGGTATGATGCTCTCTCACGAGTCTGAGCAGTCTCCTCCAAATATCTGCTGTCCCTTCACGTGAAAAAACTGAACAGCATGTGCACAGAGTAAGGTTAAAACAACACATGATGAACATCAACTTTTAGATCCACCAGTAAAAGCTCTATCAGTGTCAAGGTCTGTTTTGGTGTCCAAGCAACAAAAAATGCAGGAAAACTTCTGCATACTGTTTAATTTGCACAAGCATTTGCTGTTGCCAGCTCAAATTGCATCTAAAGACGGCCTTTTCTTTGTGTTTGCAGGGAATGTGCGACCATTTCAGGAAAAGTCCTGATGTGTTCTTTAGCTCTCCTTATCTCAGACACTGATTGTCTGGTTCAGCACTGTATCTGTAAAGAAGAAGGAACATTTCAGAACAGAGATGGACAGGAATGACAGGCATGAGATTACTACACGTGATCACATGAGACGCATGAGGAGAAACACATGAACGATCACACATAAAAACACAGAGAAAGGAATGAAACAGGAACAAAGGGATGGGAAGTGTCGAAATAAAAAAAGTGAATACTGCTGATGTTGCATTCCTGCAGTTACAGCTGAAAAATACAACAGTCATCCTGATCATCTCATTTTTTAAGGACTACTACATTATAAGGGGGTGCAATAACATTAGGAACCTTTTGATTTATTTCTACTGAAGAATTAGTTACTACTGGTAAGTAATTGTCTAACTGATCAGCTCAATCAGATCATGATAGGAAGGTGTAAGAGTCTGTGTCTTTCAAAGTACCAGGTATGCCCAACATCATCAGTCTCTACAAGATTTAGGTGGGCTTTACACGAGTACAAATTTGTAAGACTCTGGTAAAATAAACTATCGATCTGGTGATATCGCGTATTTGTCCATGACTCTGCATCTTCTTTGGAAACGGGTCTGCAGGTGGATTTCTGGGTATTCGTCTTCATGCCGCAGTTGGTATAAACAGATAAGTCCAGAAAAGACGGTGACCTTATAGAACCCCTCCTCCTCCCCGCCCCCGCACCCACGCTATCACACACACCAACAACAACAACAATGGCGGCAGCTGGGCTGATTCTGATCTTGTTCCAGCAGCTACAAATATTGCTACGACTTTTACACCAACATTTGCTCACAGAGCACCAACAACACCAGCTCCAGCAATAACAGCAAAAGTGCTCATGCAGAGACACATGTTACGCGTGCATGAGCACTTGTTGACGTGGAATCAACCTCGGATCAGAACCAGATGGGCAACCCGACGACAGTTTTGGGTGGAACCTGGGAGAACGAGCATGGATTTTGCGTTGTCATGTAAATGCACAAGCCTATGTACAATACGATGTGTAAACAGTGATACATGTTTTGATGCCGACGCCAAGACAATACAGGGCCGTCCTCGTGTGAGGAGGGCCTTAGTCAGAGTGGGACAAAACACAGCAACTGTTCTTTCATTTGGCGGTTAGGCTTTAGTCCAAGAAGCAAGAATGTTTATCATTTATCTCATGGATATAAATATAAAACAAACAATTAGAACACTAGAAAAGCACCCGGACAGCGCAGACTTTCGCCAGTGCCACAGTCCTCACCCATATTTTGATTTTGACCATAAACATTAGTCCTAACTTTATTTCATCTAAATATTTAGATTCCTTAACCATGAAAATTCATATTCATAATGATATTGATTTGAGTTCAGTAGTTATCACATTTTACATCATGGCGGATCCAGCAATGATCCAGATCACTCCCAATATTTAATCATTTGTTCCTTGTCCCAGTCCGGACATTTCCTGAAAATTCAATAGAAATCTGTCCATAACTTTTTGAGTTATGTTGCTAACAGAGAAACGAACAAACAAACAAAAAAACAAACAGATGCCTGCACTGACATGACCTCCTTAGCAGAGGTAAAAATACATAAAAATGAAATAACTTGAAAAGATGTGATCTAAATTAAGGCTAATGTATTTGTCTGCTCAAAAACAACTGACAGAATAAACCTTAAGATAAATTTACCAAGCAGATCAAGATTATCAAGATTCATCATAGATAGATTTGCATTACTTTAAGATGTGAAAAATATCCAGGAAAATCATGTTTTACTTTTTTTTCTTGCTTCTTAACTTTAGTCCTAACTTCAACATCTCCAATTGCTCAAAATGCTCCTTTTTATACTGCACAACAATCACCTTATTGAGTACAATTTGCTTTATTTTAGCTCTATTTATTCTTTTCTGTCAGTACTTTTCCCTTTGTCCTGCATTGCACTATTATCACGCTACTCACTCAGTGTAAATATACCCCTGTTTGTTCTGTTTATATATTAATTAGCCTTTAATAATCTTGTGCTTCAAAGCAGCATGATAACTTTACTATCCATTGCTCATAAACTCACGCATAGCAGTGAATATTTTGTGTTAACAAGCACAGTGTTTACTTTCCCATTCAGCACAACTTAATAATTTTCTTCAAGCTCATATAACTGTTAAGAAGTCACTCTGATGTTACATGACTGTGTAATGTGTATACTGAGTTATATTTTTCTATTTCTAATATTTCAAAGTACTTTCTAACCGACTTGCACTTCCTGTACTGATATTACTGTCCCTGTTTTGGCCTTTTCTCCTGCTCTTTGTCCTCCAGACTTAAACCTTTGGAGCTAAATGAAGTTTCTGAATTGAGTTTTTTATTGTTGACTGAGCTTGGAAGTCAAAAAACTGTAATACCTCATTTATCTTATTTCAAAATTCTGAACAACTTAAATTTAATTCCCCTTTTTGAAGTTTATTTTACTTTTGACCAGCAAATCAGCTTTATTGTCATTTAAATCTTGAATTAAGATGTTTATCGTCGTGTCCTCTTAGCTTAGAGGAAGTATAATGACAGAGTTTCAACAAGAAATGTAAAGAAAATGCTCTTGTTTGGACTGATGCTTTTGCTGTTGTTGAACAAAGACACAAATATAGATTTAGTGGTGGCACAAAAGTCAGGAAATCATCAACTGTGCACAGACTCATCTGAGAGTCCTCATTTGATGAAAGCTTGAGGAGTATATAAAAATGTTATGTGTTTTTGAAACATGGCATTGACAATGAACACAAATCAAATCAGATTTTATATAATTAAGAAAAAATGTATGTAAGCAAAAAGTAGTACACAGTGCAGTAGTTATTCATTACCATTGGGTGAAATTGTGCCACTGAAGCAGTGAAAGGCAAGCAGTGGATTCAAGGAAAACATTGTGAAACACAGGGATTTCTGTAGAGCTGTGCTTCCCTACCATAATTTCCTAATTATAGAATGTACCTGATTATTACACGCACTCCGTATTTTCACGATTTTGCCTGGAAAAACACTGTGCTCAAATGTAACACGCACCCAAATTTTGCCCAAACCATACTCTCTCAGACAACTCGAAAATGATCCTTTTTGAACGTTTTAATCAACAAAATTCCCCAGTTTATACAACAAATACCATACAAGATTTTCTCTCTCAAGAAGATGTGGAAACACTTTTTTTTCTTCTTCTTCTTCTTTTGTTTAATCGCAGATCCCAAACAGCGTTCAGGTAGGGATGGGTACCGAATTCGGTACTTTAAGAGGTACCGACCGAATTCTGTAGGTACTACCGAGTACCGATTCACGTAAAATCAAACGGTGCAATGTTTAGGTACCTAAACGCATCCTTGTGACTGTGAGGGAGTGGAAGAAGCAGGCATACTATTGGGTAGAGTAGGTGAATTTCCATACTGGACTTGAACGCAACACAGCAATAGCGTTATGACGTCAGCAGCCGTGGGCTCAGTCAACAAAGCAAGCATGGCTGAGAGAAATTACTTGAAAGTATGGCTCTACTTTATTAAATGTGATGGAGATTATTCTCGCTGCAATATTTGTGACGCCAGGTGTAAGGCCAGCGCCGGAAATACCTCAAATCTGACGAAGCACCTGGTGACACACAAAATTTTCCTTAAAGCTGAAGAGTGCACAATTTTTGATAGCCTCAGATCTACGACCACAAAGGATTCATTCGGCACTGTTAGCACGCCTGCGTCCAATGGCAACTAGTCGTCTGCAGCCAGAAACACAGGAAAAGAAATGGCTTTAACATTTGGTGATGGCAGCAAATGTGACAAGGAGGATACCTGGTCCAGGTAAATAAGCCTCGTGTTTAAGATGGTATTAGCTTGGCATTTTAATGTGCGTCAGTTATCATTATCAGGTCGATTCCTCGTACTTTGTAACATTGATGTAAATGCTTTTTTATTTACAGCTCTGTCGGACCCATTGTTAAATTGTTAAGTGAGGGCTGCAGTTAATTTATTAAGTTGTGGTTCATTTAGTTACTGGTTTTCATGTTGAAGAATTTTTTGGAACAACTACAGTGTTACAATACAAACAATTGAATGTTGATTTGATATATCTGTCAAAATGTATATATTGAGAAATAAATTTACATTGAAAAAGTCTGAGATCTTAATATTAAACAAATTAATATTTATTACCCCATAAACACACGCAAAAGTACCGCAAATTGGTACAGTTGAGTACCGATACCGATTCCCAGGTACCGGGCATCGGTATCGGCTCAACTGTGACAGGTACCTATCCTTACGTTCAGGTGCATACCGGCATCTACTGTACAAGAGTGTGTAGGGAAACTCAGTCGTGCATGTCTCAGTCGTAGTGTACTGATCAGAGAGCAGCAATCAACATGGCTATGTCTTCGACCAATCATTGCACAGTTATTTTGTGTCCCCTTGCTCACAAGATGGCAGCACCCTGCGTTTGCCTATGTTTTCGCAGGGAAAGAGAATATTTCAGATTTTGAATCAGATGTGTTATCGTGATGTTAGCGAGCAGAAATATGGTGTTTTGCCTGTACTCATGTATCATACGCAAAACAAAAAAAAGCATGTTATACTTGAGAAATGACTGTAAGTGTGGGCCATGGTCCTTTGGCAGGCTGCATAAGTGCTGCAGGTAGATGTAAGATGTAATATGCAATATATATGAACTCTGAACATACACTGATCAGGCATTACGTTATGACCATTGACTGGTGAAGAGAATAACACTGATTATCTCTCCATCATGGCACCTGTTAGAGGGAGGGGTATATTAGGCAGCAAGTGAAGTTATTTAAGGTTTTAAGTGAGTTTTATAAGGGCCAAATTGTGATGGCTATACAACTGGGTCAAATCACAATCTGCAGCTCTTTGTGGGGTGTTCCTCATCTGCAGTGGCCAGTATTGATCTAAAATGGTCCTGGGAGGGTACAGCGGTGAACTGTAACACGGTCATGAGCAGCCAAGGCACAGTGATGCACATGGGGAACAGACCAGCTTCTGCTTCTGAGGAAGAAGTCAACGCTGATTCTGAGGAAAGGTGTCAGACAGAGTGTTTGCAGTTTGTTGCGTAAGATGCTGTACAGCTGCAGACCAGTCAGGGAGGCAGGTGGTCGTTACGTTATGCCTGATCAGTGCAATGTACAAATGATAACTGTCTTTTAATTATCAGAGAATGAGCGTTTGCACATTTTTCTGTGCAAAACAAGTAGACTTTGTATTGTTGTTAGCTTCTGCAAATGAGAGAAGCACTTTCATCCTGTTAAACACAGCATGGCAACGGTGTCAACAAATCTGGTCATGATGGATGACCACGTTTGGCTTAGTGCAGACTTAGAGCAGTCGTGTTTGTCTCAAGCTTGAATATGTTTGCATGTTAATTTTCTTTAGTTGCATTCCAGTATCTGGTTGGATGTTTCTTTCTATTAAAAAGCTGCTCCTTTAACATTTTGAATGTCGTTTTTCACCTTACTGTCATAGTATACTGCCAGGACATGAGCTCCATGGCACCTTGTTTGCACTGTTTAATTCATTTACATAGGCAAAACAAAGTGTTCACATTGGAGTTTCCTGCTTCTAAGATAAAAATGTGCATAAAAACCCAGATCTCATAGTTGTATGAGGGTTGCGGTGGCGCCCCGAACGTTTTTAGGCTTTACCCTGGGTCATGGTACACTCAAATATGGTAAAGGCCGGACTGAAGATGCCTTAAAACTGACATTAAAATTTCACCTCCTGTTTCTTAATAGTGTTTGCATTGTGAAAGGAACATTTATGATGTTTAAAACATAATCAACTTTAAGGGTGTTTTCACAACAACCATATTTAGTGCGCACCAAAGAAGTTTCAACCAAGGGTTTGGTACGTTAGTATCAATGTGAATGCAACCACCACACTTTGGTGCGCACCACATCAGCCGGTCCGAGACCTCCATGAAGGGGTGGTCTCGATCCACTCCGTCTCCCTACATTTGGTGCGGTTTCACTGGTGTGAAGCAAAGTGGTCCGAACCGATCTACTTTTGATGCATTACTTCCTGTTAATCCCACGGTTGAATCTTTTGCTTACTCAATTTGTCGATTTGTTTATTCTGGTTGAGGATTACGATGATTTACGAGGGTCCAGAAGGTCGCTAATGCCGTCTCAAACACGATAAAAAAACATATTAGAAGGAAAATGTAGAAGATGTAAACATTGGTTGTTTGATGTAGGAAATGGTTACCATGGTAGCCTCTTCTTCGTTCTCCTCCGTAGCACGTTTGGCAACCAGTTACGTGCATATCGCCCCCTGCTGTTTCAAACTGAGTAAATACACAAGTGGGCCCGGGCACGGTTTGATGTTGCAAGTGTGAATGCAAGCCAGCGGGGGAGGAGAGGGGGGCGAACCGCGCCACAGCATGGTTTGAAACAAGTGGGCCTAATGTGAAAGTGCCCTAAAATATGTGACCAATTACAGTCCAGATATTTCTGAGCAGAGGGTTCAAGAAACGTATCCACAGACGAACGCAATTGTCTCGTATCACGCCGCGGCTTCACATTAAAGCGTCCAGCCCACCAGAGGTCATCTGATTACATTTTCTCAAGCAGTAAATGTCATCAGTCACTGCAAAAAATGAAAAAGTCCCCTGAAATCCCCAACTTATGATGAAACACACTGTCATCTATGATACTGTATGGTGAAGCAATGGATGTGACATCATCAACCACATGACAGTCAGTTAGAAGTGCTTTTGGTTTTGTTTTCTGAACATCTGTAAATTTCCAGAGAGCGAGGAAGTAGAAAGGAAGTGACTGCAACCTCTCTTACATCATCATCAAGTCTTCAGTTGTATTTTTAAGAATAATAATGTAAAAAAAAACTAAAGGTCAATGAAAACAGGAACAAGATTGTAGGGAGTGTGTAAATAACGAAGTGTAAACTGATGATGTTGCATTCCTCGAGTTACTGCCAAAAATATAAGTCATTGTGATTATTCAATTTTTCCCCTTATTGCCTCAGTCTTTAATATTTATATACAGCAATCAATTAAATTTTAACCATCAATAAAACACATCCAACAAGCAGGCAGACCCTGCATTGCCATACGCCCAGCCAGATAAACTTACAAACCCTCTCCATGATGCATACGTGCAGACACACACTCACAAAGGGGTTTGAGTTACTATTAATCAGAAACCACATGAATGGCTGCACTCCCTCTCAGCGCTGCGACTGCGTCCATCTAACAGTTTCAAAGACATGTCGGCCGGAGGAAGAGGTTCACTCTGTGGGTCACATTGAGGCCACTTCCTCTGCAGCCCACCCCAAACCCCCATCAAAAATGTTGTCTGCCTCCTCCTCATCTTCCTTTCATCTCCGTTTACTTCCTCTCTTTTCATGCTTCATCCATTTCCCTGCACAGGAGGTCACTGAGTCCACCAGTGTCGTTTGATTATCATGAGATGGTCTGTTGGTATTAAACCTGTTTGAGAGAGAAGCAAGTGGCAGAGGAGAAGCAAAATAGCAGAGCTGCAACAGTAGATCAGCCGAGTATCTGTATCAGCTGAATTTTGTATTGCGAACATAACTGCATGTAAGTCAACCAATATATACAGTTGAAAAATGCAAAAATGTGTATGTAGCACTGTTGATCTGAATAGAGCTTCAAAATGCAAAAAGAAGACATGGGAGCAACAGACGAACATTTTTAAGAAGGCAACTTATTGAAAACGGCATTTAAACTCACACATGCTATTGTCTCCTAATCAAAAGTTTAAGATCACGGCCTTTAAAAGCCAAAATCTGAGCAATAACTTGGACTCTGCGTCATTCTCTGTCAGGCATTCACACTATCATGACCCCTGATGGAAAAGGAAATCTTTCTGCCTCTGAATGTGGTACAATTCTTGAGCTGCATAAGCAAGGCCTCTCGCCATCACTGCTGAGGTTTGACACAGCGGGACTGTCATTCTGAATTTTTTAAATGATCAAGCTCCTCATTACTGAGCCTTTATTTAACAATTTTATTTCTGTTTGAGGGGTATTTGAGCTATAGTCTTAAACTTTTGATCAGCTGATGAACAGCCTATTTCAGTTCAGCTGGCGCCAAAAAGTTTTTCCTCATTGTTTTATTCTTGCTCCTATATCTCTATTTGCATTTTGAAGCTCTACTTAGAACCTTCTCAAGAGTCAACAATGCTGGCTATAGAGACAGCAATTTATAATAAATATTTACAGACATCTAATATATAACTCATAATACAGAAGTGCTGACAATATAGACTAGAGCTGGGTAATTATATAATTTTAGATTAAAATCAACACCACGCTTCTCACGATCATAAAACAGACTCATAGTCATCATTAGATGATCATAAGTGCTGCATGCTGAGCTCACTCTGCCATATGGGTAGAGCGCTTCATCACCCCTCCCTTCTAAAGGTGCGTTCACACCGGACACTACATGTACTACCCCGGCGATCACTCTCCATGCAGAGTCAATGTACAGCCGCGATGGGGCGGGGCTAACCCTCTCGCGATGCGACAGCCGCTTTTCACACTACCACATAGCTTGTCGCCCAATGTTAAAGTAAAAAAAAGCTGATCAATCAGCGGTGTGTGCACATGTGACGATACCAGCTAGACAGACAGATAATCATCTGGACTACAGAGGAACAATCCATGTCCATGTGGGAAACATTAGTCAGTAAGGACATTAGTTCCGCCTCGACGGACCGCAGGAAACTTACAGATGATGCTGCAGGGCATCAGCTGCAGTGTTTTGTGTTTGACAAGTGAGTGAAGAGGATACAGCTGGAATAATGTCCCTTTATACATCCTATTATATGATCTATGATATGATCGCGGTGAAACTCGAGCGGACGAGGCGTCACCAAGCGACGGACGACGGCAACGGTGACCAAAATGAGGTATTTATGGACGCGCGACGCGATTTTGGTAGCTGGGTCGCTTGCGTTGTGAATGCAGCACAACACTGCTGCTCATCTGGTCCCTGGGTATAGGCCTGACCGTGCTAAATAAATCTGTGCACAACTTCATATGAACTGTTTCTCCATGATGTAAAGCAAAGGGACCTATTATGCCCACCAGGGGAGCGTTCCATTTGTACAAAATGTCGCATCATAGTTACTGCATGAGTTACTAACACAGTGAGGTAATCAAACACAGTTTTAGCTGTAATTTAATAGGAAATGGTAATGCTAACCGTTGGAAGTTTTAATGTGCTTTATCCTTTTATTGCATACATCTCTATTCCCATACTTGTGTTGTGTTATATTCAAGGAGTAAAATTTGAAACAATTTGTGCACCAGTGACCGCTACCTCACAAAATACAGTAGCGCTTAACATCGGGATTTTGGTCTTGGAAAAGTTAAATGCTGTAAAGAATCTTACTTTAGCATCAAAGTAGTTTTTTAAGTTGTTTTTAACTTAGAAGTGGGGTAACTGGTAAAGCCCACAAGGTTCTAGATAGATGCCATAGGACATGGACATCCCTTATTAAATATGTTGAGAAACTACCATTTACTCGAATGTAAACTCCACTGCATGTATTAAAGTTTGTGTTTACTGCAGCTTTGAGTGTTTTTGTTTTTTTCTTTTTCAGAGGATGTTTATTTTTAATAATTATTCATGTTCTTTCGTAGGTGTTTTACATGCACAACTTTGTCTTGTTACCTGATATACTTGACACTATTATTCATGTATTTTTGATATATTTGTATGAAACTGAAAACATATAAATCTTTTTTTTTTAAAAGGGGGGTTATTTGACGTTTTTGGTGGCACCATGTCCAAACAAAGAGTCTCCTGTTGTTGACATAAACATATAGGGGCATGTTAAAGTACGATTTTATCACATTGTACAACTGGAGTCATTTAAATGTCTGCAGATTCTGAGCCTGATTGCTCTGTACAAAACAAATCAAGACAGTCACTCCAATAATAAGCCTGCCTGCACTGGGGGAATACTGCCTGTTCTTTACAGTGCAGAGAGGTAATGTGCACAAAGAGCCAGTGTATGGGAACAAATCTGTACGGCCTTGTTCCACGTGCAGCAGAAAAGAGCAAATGACTCCATAAATCACAGCCAAACAAAGCTTTAGAGCTCTTTAACCGGGGGCACGCTGACTGAGTGTAAATGCAGCACCTGATACCAAAAACTGAAAAGACACAGACACATTGGACAAGAGGACAGGAGGGGGTTGTGAAAGTCTCAGACACCTGCTTCTGCTTTTTTTTAGCACAGAGAAATGTAGTGAGGCGTCAGACAAAAAGTTTGGGGCCCGGGGAGTTTGAATGAGTTGCAGACTCTCATGTGCAGGCAGAGACACTTGTAGATGCTGACTTCTATGGCACAGGTGTCAAACTGCTTTCCAGCGTCCTCACAAGGCCTCTGCAGGGGAAGACACACACTGGTCTTTGTTCAGGAAGCCAGAAGACTTCCCAATAGGCTCATGAAGGGCCTCAAAGAAATGAGAGAATCCATCAGAGTGACACTGTCTCTCCCGCCTGCTCACTCTCCTGCAGCTGAATTACTACAGGCTTTATGAATGATTCATTTATAATCAGAGGCTTTTCATTTAATTAACATGCTCCTGGTGCATCTTAAACTTTCACCCAGTTTGTTTAAAAGCTGCTGAAATGCCACAGCACACAGTCATCACACTTTCCAGCCTGATAGAAGAGAATATCTGTAAGGAAATTAAATCCACTCCTGTTCCTCCTTTACCTGTCTGACAGGAAGACTGATGTATGCTGGACTCCCTCCCACTCAGACAGGATGCGACCATATTTGGGCACCGGCCTTAAGAAATATGCTGTATGTCTGAGGTGAGGATGTTGTGTGTGTCTTCACTAAAGGTGTGTCTTCCTGTGAGTGGGAGTACTGCAACGATCTTCCCTAAATAAGAAGACAATACTACAGATTTCAACACACCGTAAAGTTTTATGGGCTGGCAGAGCACACGTGCAAGGACTTATTATCACTGGCTTCCCCTCTAATGAAAAGGCTACATATGGAAACAGAAAGCAGGATGATTCATCTGCAAAATAAAAATAATTGGGAACTTCTGTTTCATTAGAGGGGAAATTGAGATCATATTGAAGCCTGGGGCAAGAGGTGTAGAGGGCTGAATATGAAACATTCTACAAAAACAGATGACTCAAGCTGTGTAAGCTACTAGCTAACCTCCATCAAACAGGTTACGTAACGTTTGTTTGTTTGTTTGTTTGTTTGTATGTTTGCCAGCAGGATTACCCAAAAACTACTGCATGGATTTAGATGAAATTTTCAGGAGATGTTGGCAATAGGGCTGGGACATTATGCTTTTCTCTCGATTCAAGTTTTTTATAATTTTTTAGGTGCCGATTCGATTTCAATTGCAATTCAATTACAATATTGCCAAATTTTGCAATCTTTAGGTAGCTTTATTAACACCAGCGAAAAAGATGAACAATGATGATGTTTACAGGTTATATCAGGAAAAATACACATCACATGTGAGTCTATTTTTTAGGATTTATTCAGCAATATATTTTAACCAGCTGTTTATACTCTCTCTTCAAAAGCCTGGATTGCATTTAAAAATAATTTATTAACACAGACTAAAATGAAGCATCTGAATTTGAAAGAAAAAAACAATTTTGCACAAATTGATTTAAAAATCGTCAAAACACAAAAATCCTTATGTGAATCGATTTTTTCTCCCACCCCTAGTTGGTACTGGCCCAACTTAAAAATGATCAGATTTTAATGGTGATCCAGAAAACAGCCACTCTCCAACAATCATTTATGCTCAATAACTGTCTATTAATGATAATGATATCAACATGGTTCTGAGTGCTAGGTTTGGTTTATAGGTGCAGTGTGTAGAATTTGGCATTTTACTGACATCTAGTGTTCGGATTTTGGAATGAGCCCGTCCGTTTCTAAAACACCACATCACTAAGAGATGAGAGTCGGTGAAAACCAAAAAGGACTGTGAATGGAGCATAACTTACAACAGTTACCAGGTCAGTGTTTTTCATTCATAGTTGTAACTTTTATTTTGATAGATTATAGATCAGTTAAGATAATGATTATAGGTTTTGTAAACTTTTGTTGACTCGTATTCAAAATTCGCATTTCAGGGGTGCTGGTTTGGCGTAGTGGTTAGCACCCCATGTACATGCTTCAGCCGGTCCAGGTTCGAATCCCGCCTGTGACCAGTTTGCAGAGTGTCTTCCCCTACTCTCTCTCCCCCTTTCATAAGCCTATCCACTGTCTCTCTCCTATCAATAAAGGCACAAAATGCCCAAAAATTTACATTAAAAAAAAAAAAAAATCGCATTTCAGTCATTTTGTCCCCAAAACCCAACAGTAGACAACATGGTGGACCGCTATGTCAGCCTCCACACGAAGTCAGCCTACACACCTGTGGTACATAGATATCAAAAGCTTTTTCTAACTTAAAGGATAAGTTCGGTTACTACAGCTTTCACGTTGTTTATAGAATGAAGTAGAACAATATACTCACTCAGAAGGCTTTCCTGATCCAAACAGTGCTTCGGGAGATATTTAGATCCAAAATCGAGCGGCGGACATCCGTATAATGGTAGCACACGGGGCATGTATAGCGTCGCTCCTAAAACTGCATTAATCGTTCAAAAACTCATTAGTTTCACCAATATTTCATCATGGTCCATTCGGGCTACTCCTCCATTACAGTCTGTGTCGCTCCAGACATGTTTTGTGGCTGTGCTGACCTCTGAACTGGAGAAGAAGAATGTTTGCCTCCGCGCATGCACAGTGCTCTCTGGAGAGCTGTTCTTCTATTTGCCTCTGCTTCCTCCTTTCGATGAGCTCCTCATCTGTAAACTCTGGCTCGAAACTGTAAGGACACCCATCATATTCAAAGTTCTCCTCCACAACATCTTCATCCGATAGATATTCGTCCATTTTGCACAAAACTGGAAGGAGAAAGTCGTTGTGTAGCCGGCGGTCTTCCCCTGAAACAATGAGCCGTACTGCGCATGTGTGGAGGCAAACCTTTTTCTTCTTCAGTTCAGAGGTCAGCACAGTCACAAAAACATGTCTGGAGCGACACAGACTGTCATGAAGGAGTAGCCTTCTGGGTGAGTATATTGTTCTACTTCATTCTATAAACAATGTGAAAGCTGTCGAAACCAAACTTATCCTTTAATAAAAAGAAAAAGTTTCATGAGGATGATTGTATCTCTATTTTGACAGTCTTTGCATACAGATAGAGACATTATATCCTGTATTCATTTCTGTTTGGCAAAATGCTGCCAACTTCTTCTACACCTTTCAGGGCCAAGGAATCATATTATGATGGAAACTTTATTATAGAACTATTGCTTATGGATGCAACAGCAATGTGTGAGACACCTGGGGGGGAGGCTTGCAGTTTCCAAATGCTTTCTAGTGTTTTCCAGGTTTTCCCTGACTTTGCTTTTTGTCTGATTCCTGATGATTATATTATTTCAGGGACTCAACATACAGTTTATAGTTGTGATAGCTACAGGAGGATTTGTCCAGTACAAAATCAGACGGTAACAGGAGACTTGGGAACAAGAATAAAAAGTGAGAAGGAGGCAGAGATGGTTGAAGAGAAAATGTGTGACACACTCAGATACGTTTGCTTTCAGCTTTCAGCAGCACAGAGACTAATGTGAACATTCTAGGTTAGATTAATGCTGAAAAACGAAAGTAAACCAAAGTCCACAAAGAACAATGTCCCTGTGTTTAAGAGAGACGGATTAACCCCTTTTGAACACACTGGAGTCAAGCTGGGTGCAGTCAGAGTGCGCCATCATGTGGCAAAAAGAAAGTACTGCAGATTATTCAACAATCTCAACAGTCCAAGACTTTGACAGAAGGTAGATATCCAAATGTTTGACGCAGCAATGAAGAGGTACAAGGCCTGTTGGTTCTTTTTTATTCTAGTATTAAGATATTGTTCTTAATCTTTTTGCTGTGATGGTATCAGGCTCTAACAGAACACTGACACTAAACTCTGATTAGTTCATATTGATGACTCCTGTACATTCTCTGACCAATGCAAGGCTTGAGTATACAACTCTAGCAAACAACGTATTAGGTCTGTGCTCAAAATATCGATACGGCCGTATCGCACTCCTTTGGGATACGTGCATTGATACAGATTCTACAGAATCGATACAGCCTAAATATTTTGACAGTTGTTGTAAATACACTTTGGGTAATATTAACAGTGGCACAGTTCAAGGTAGAAGATGAGCTACATAATGAAGCATATGTTCTAAATTTAAACTTAGGTCTACCATCTTTGAGGATCTGAATTTATGTCTCTAAATTAAGAAATATATGTCTCTAAAATAAGAAAAAAATTAAACTTGTCAAGAATTTTGCTTAAAGCATAGTCAATGTTCACAATTTACGTGTATCGGGATACGTATCGTATCGTTGCCTTAGTATCAGGATACGTATCGCATCGTGAATTTGCTGAAAATGCCCAGCCCTACAACGTATAGATATTTAAGTTGGCATTAATATTTTAAGGTCTTTTAGTTGCTAAAAAGAGGGAGTTAATATTTTTGACAGCTTCTTGTTGATAAAAGTCACTTCGTGCAGTAGAGCTGGGTAACAAATTGAGTTTCCTTCTATCACAAAAACTACCTCTCAAAGTTATAAAAACTGAGTAATTTAGATTGAATTTAGATTAAATGTAGATGAAACAACTACTGTGCCACTGGAGATGCTGCACTGGTTTTGTTTTCTTTTCATCTTTCATTTTGTTTTGGCATTTGTATTTTTCACACACAGTGCTCAACAAATTTATTAGACCACCTCTCATAAATACAAGAAGCAGTAATATCTAAAATATTTAAGTCTGAAAATGTTATTGTCATTTATTTGGCAAATAACAAACACAAATGAGGAATTTCAAACTGAATTCACGCTTTCATACCAAAATTTGAGCCGCTCTCTGATTTTCTCTGAGAAGTCAGGAAATAATCAGACATAACATTCAACCACTAAACCCCTTAAACTCTTCTGTTCACATTTATAAGTAAATTACTGTGATTTGAAATCGTACTTAAGAAATAATAATGTGCATTACCATTTTTTCTGTTTTTAGAAAACAGTACATTTTAATAATCATATATTAGCATTAAAATTTCATTTCAATTATAGACATTATTCATACTGGTGTATCAGCTATTACAGAAACATTAAAATGATATAGGTAATGACCAATAACATTATTTAGGGTAGCTGTGCCATAAAGTTTACACAGGGGTCAAATAAATGCACTGCATATTTAATTACCGTTTTGTTTCTTTAATGTACTAATGAAAGCGTCAGTGTTTTAGTTCAGTGAATGCATGTGGTGTGCGTTACTAAATCAGTGAATAATCATGTCTTAAATGTGATCTCAAAATCTATTAAAATAAAATCAATTATTAATTTTGCCAAAATGGAGCAACCCTAATGTGCAGTACTAGGGCTGGGTATTTCCAGCAACCCCACGATACGATACGTATCCCGATACTGAGGCCACGATACGATACGTGTCCCGATACACATAAATTGTGAAAATTGATTGCGCTTTTAACAGAATTCCCAGCAACTTTTGTTTTTTATTACAAGAAGAAAAAGAACAAGGATTATTTTTAAATGGCTCTACCACTTAAGAACTTTCAGTCAGGTCCCCAAAGATGGTAGACACTTAAGTTTAAATTTGACACTGTGTTTCCTGATGTAGCTTGGCTTCTTCTTTGAACATGCCATTGTCAACATTACCCAAAGAGTATTTACAATAACTGTCCAAACATTGAGGCCGTATCAGTTCTGCAGAATCCGTATCAATACAGGTATCCCCAAGGTGTGCATGACGATATTTTGTCGAATCGATATTTTGAGCACAGGCCAAAGCACTATAGTAAAATAAAAACAGAGCATCATTTTTCATTGCTTTTGCAAAAGAATTAAAGTTGTGCAGACACCAGGGAACAAGGGCAGAAACAACATTCCCAAAGAGACCAGTAGAAACCTAGGGGTTTTTTTCTTTAAGCTGACACAGCACAAGAGAAATTTAAGTATACCAAAATGAATTTTGTTGATAGTCACTGACATGTAACAGACTGTACCAATCCAACCAAGGTTTCCTTTCTAGTCTTTTGGTGATGAGTAATGCATCTTTCTGCGTTGTGGTTTCCTTCACAGAAGCATCTGTTGCATCAGGCACAAAGCTGATGTGTGAAGGTTCAGAGTCCGAGGGACACAAGAACCACTGCTTCGCTTCTTCGGTTCCTGTGGTGAGGTTATTATGCTGTTTGTGAACGTATGTCAGAGGTCTTAAGGTTAATTTCTCTGCTGCTTAAGCTCCTGTGCTTTGCCTTTTTCATGCTCTTGTCTTTTTGTTAAAACATTTTGTAAACCTATGTTTTCAAAAGTGTTAAAGATATTATCACTGTTACTGTTATCACAGCAGTATCATTTGAAGTAAAACCATATTTCATATTTTTATTAATTCATATTCTTTCATGATTAAAATGACTGAAGTGGGAGAAAGTAAGTATTATATGCCTGGTGGATAAAAACAAAACTAATAATAATAAAAACAACAATACTATGGCACTTTTATGACATGTTCATTTTTTGGGCACAATGTGCTCTGAGTGACTTTTTCTTTCTGCTGGCACAGCACAAAAATACCCCAAAATCAATTTGTTTAAATCACTTTTATGTTCTCGACTCTGTTCAACAACAGTTTCATTTAAGCATTATAAATTGATATGCATTATTTTTAGGTATTAAATATAGTGGACTAAAGAACACAAACTGGCACATGAAGGGTTACAGTGCTAAAAACAAATAATAACATACATCTGTGAACAGGACAAATGGTAAAAATGTCTCATCTAACACGGATGAATAGTAATAATATTAATATACCAATTTTAGGTTGTTCTGATGTGTCTATCTTTTGTGTGTGATGATTTTTAAAGGGTTAAAACAAAACTTGCTTTAAAGCTGTCTAATTTAAAAACACTTCCTTCAAACTCTGCTGCCCTTGTGACGAGGGCTGGGTATGGATTCAGATTTTCTGGATCGATTTGATTCGATATTACCAGGTCTCAAATCGATTCGATTCACGATACAATAAGATATTTATTTAGTCTGCGATATCTCAGTTAAAATAATACTGTAAACTTAAAAAGTGACTTTTGACCTGGTGCATTATTAAAATTGTTTTTACATTAAGAAATGAACCCAAAGTAGTTACATTAATCTTATATTAATTATAAATAATTAATGCATATTCTTCATATTACTTGTTTTCTGTCCAACTCCTCTTTTCCTTCGTGCTTGTAAAATTCGAAATACGTCCAAACGTCAGCCTTTAAACTCGCCGGTGGCGCCCATATAGTGCTATTTGCTTCTGCCGTGTTTGTTTGATTACTTGCAGTAACATCTTACGAGATTTTGTTCAGTGGAAAGCAGCACTTAACGCAGACCACGCAATACTAGCTGGGTTGATACCACAGGCTGCTTCTCTGCACGTCCAATGAAGAAAAAACTACCCAAGTTAAAAGATCGATCTTTGGATTTTATGGATCGATCATGAACCATTTAAATTGATTTTTCAAACCCAGCCCTACTTGTGTCAATTTCTCCATGAAGTTAAACACCAATAAAGACCAACAGTGTCAGCTGTACGCCTCATTTACAAACCCTGACAGCCTGAGCTAAACACTTTCAGATCCAACCTCAGAACAGCGTCTGCGAGGATCTTCAACCTTTGGCATAGTTTACACTCAAAACACACCTGTCTTATCTGCTTCCTGCTCTGTGTCCAATCAGAGAACAGGATGGACTGAGCTGTTCAGCACTGACAGCAACCTGAGGCTGGATGAAAAACATCTACACCAGGCCTTTAACCAAAGCCAGACACACACAAGTTTCTTTACAGCATGCAATGGTATAATATCTACTAAAGATTCAACTACACCCTGTTCTACTTATAAATCAAACAGAATATTAAAGCCTGTGTTCAGGGAACTTAGATAAGGATTACCTCATTAAAAAAAGCCTCTGCTGCTCTCATGTGTCGGCAAACCCACCAAGCAGAGAGCCCCCTCAGAAACTGTTGCTGTTAAGTCTGATGAGCAAAACTCCCATAATTCTGCAGGAGGGGACCCGAGATATTAATGTCAAAATCCAGAGTGCCTCTCATTATGGATTACTGTTCAGCGCCATTTTACTATTGACAAAAACCTCAAACAAATCCACTTTAAAAATGCTGGATTATTTCTTCATAAACACATTTATGTTAGAACTTTTTTCACAGTCATAGCAAATTGACACAGACAGACACAAGTGATAAATGAAGCATAACACAGCACAGACTTTTGAACCTCCATGTTGAGCAAACACTATAACAAGAATAACTAGAAAAGCACTCGGAGAGCTCAGACCTCCGCCAAGCAGCACAGTTCCCTACCTCCCAATGATAAAGAATCGTTTGAACAATTCCTGGATCCAGACGGTGATCCGGATCAACACCAAAATCTAATCAGTTCTTCCTTTTCCCATGCTGAACATTTCCTGAAAATTTCATCAAAATCCATCCATAACTTTTTTAGTTATTTTGTTCACAGACAGACAAACTCTCCCGAAAACATAACCTCCTTGGCGAAGGTAATAATAAAAATGTTATAATAAAACAAGCTGTGCAGGCTGATCTCACTGACAGGTGATCTGAGATCAGTTTCAGCCACAAAAGGACTGATCAGGGCAATCTTGCTGTATAATATTATACACGGAAACAAAGTGTTTTCATGGTTTTATTAGATTCATAGAGAGCCATATTTGTACTTGAACTGGGTAAAATCATTTTAAAAACTATATTTATTGTCCCCTTTCGCCCACACTTAATGGGAGCTATTGACTGACTTATTTCTCTCATCTTATCCACTCTATTAATATTATTTTTATTATGTTTGTCTTTTTGTGATTTACATAGTAGTTTATGGTGTGATGTACAAGGCACAAATCAAGTTTTATCTCAATTACTGTTTTGGATTCACACAACCATAAAAATAGAGCACAGAATTGGATTTTTGTTGATATCCTTGACACTATTTCTAAACTCAATATTGCAGACATTGATATCAATAAATATTTGGTCAAGAGCACATTCAGCACAAAGCATTCACAAAGCTAAAATTGATCTGTTCCTGTCTGTATGATATTCTTATTACCTCCGCCAAGGAAGTTATGTTTTCGGGAGAGTTTGTCTGTCTGTGAACAAAATAACTCAAAAAGTTATGGATGGATTTTGACGAAATTTTCAGGAAATGTTCAGCATGGGAAAAGGAAGAACTGATTCAATTTTGGTGTTGATCCAGATCAGCGTCTGGCCGCCATGGGGAAAAATCTGATTTCTGTGAAGAACTACTGATTTAAAATAGATATCATTATGAATCCAATTGCTAATGGAATGTTTTCATGGTCTAGGAATCTAAATATGTCGATGAAATAAAGGTAGGACTAATATTTATGGTCAAAATCACAATATGGCTAAGGACTGTGGCGCTGGCAGAGGTCTGTGCTCTCCGAGTGCTTTTCTAGTTTATGTTAGTAGCAGCTGTGAAGCAAGAAAGGCAACATTTTCCTCTTTAATCAATGATACCTTGATTAGGCCTGTCACGATAACAAATTTTGCTGGACGATAATTGTCCAAAAAATTATTGATGATAAACAATATTATTGTCAATATTATTTAGAATTTTTTTCACTAATGTAATTATAATATATGTCATAATAAAGTGAGTACCCCATATCAAAAGCAAGAAACTTTAATTTCTTAAGAGTATTTAACTGTATTTGGAAGGTCGAGAGCTCTTAAATAAAACAAATTAAACAAAAAATATAATAAATTAAACAAACATAAAAGAGAAAAAAAACAATGAAAATGAAAAGGACTCTCTTTTAGGAAAAATTGCATGTAACTAAAAATAATTATACTAATCAAAAACAATGAAAAAAATAGATCCTGTATCCGTAAAGAAACAATGAAACTCCAATAAAAACACACACAAAAATAAAAACAATAAATAAAAGTGAGTTTATACAGTTCCTGAATTGTTTGTGACATGTATATTCTCACATTCTCTCACCATTTTGCGCTTTAATTTATATTTACTTTGCCGACCAAACGCCTCAGTAAGTGCGGACTGTTAGGACGAAGGCTCCACTGCGTCCGGTTAATTGATTTATTGGTTATTGTAACAGGCCTAACCTTGATTATAAGTGTGGATTTTCAGTGAGGATGAAGTTAACAATTAAGGAATACTTGTATATTCTGCTAATATTAACACCAACATGTGGGATGTTATGGGAAATATATGCTGCTACTGTATCAGCTATGAATGCTGGCAACAAATATGCATGACAATAAGAAAAAATATCATCTTTTTAGGCAATTTTCTACAGACACCAATATTTGTCTGATGATATTTTGCATCTCAACTGGAATTAAATCAGCAGCGTGCAGCACCAGCATCAATGAAAGTACCATGATAGGTGATTTTTGCCATAACTGTGCAGCCCTGCCTTTATCTTGATGGTGATGTTAGAAGTCATTCAACATAAAACCCCCAGATGAAAACTTTTCTCTTGATTGAATTCATCTGATTACGTTGAAATGAAAGCACGTAAATTAACCATCAGTGGAGCTGAGAGTCGAGCTCTGTGGCCTTGAGGGGGAAGTTGTGGTAAGGAAAGCATTCCTCGGATTTTCCTCCCATGTGGAGCTGAGCAGCTCATGTTTGGGTGGAGACGCCTGTTGGAGCTCACTGTGTGTCAGCGGTCAGCTCCACTCAGACTGACAAATACACAACATGCAGTAATCGAGCTCCATTTGAAACAATGGAAGCTTCAGCTTATCCAAAAAAGAGAGGGAAACTGAGCAGCAGTGATGAATGACTCCAGTATTCTCCACCTAACAGACTGAGGGGAAATCAGGTCTGTTACACTCCCTTTTTGACCGACCTGAGTTAGGTTGTTATGACAGCACTTCCTGCTTGGCTTGACATACATGTACATGTGAGTCTGATGCCGGCTCGATTACTTCATGAGCACTGACAGCACTTCCTGAAGCCTGCAGTGAAAATGAGCCATCACTTCACCTCTGTTGAGGAACGTTTTAGTATTTGATCATGTCAGATAAATGTATCAAACGACACAGAGATTATCTGTAAAAAAAGTTTGTCAGATATCTGAATTTTCATTTATTTGAGTGAAAACAGTCAGGATGCAGTAACGTTTGGTGTTCTGTAAAAACGAGTGATTCTGCTGCCAAACCAACAGATGGGTGTGTCCGTGTATCCTCTGTGTCACTGCGGCTCCTCTCAGCTCTGATCGGCCCCCGGGTAGGGAGGAATTCAGCAAAACCACTGAGGGCTGTGCCGTGTGACTGCAGATCACACAAACACAGATGCTAACAGTGAACTTAGGGAAACTTCATGTGCATCTTTGCTCACATCCGAGGCTCATGTTTGTATTAAAGTGAGTCAAGACTAATAAAAAAACAAACAGATGTGCGGTTATGACTAAGACATTAAAGGATAAGTTCGTTTTCTACAGCTTTCACGTTGTTTATAGAATGAAGTAGAACAATATACTCACCCAGAAGGCTTTCCTGATCCAAACAGTGCTTCAGGAGATATTTAGATCCAAAATCCGCTCGGGCTACTCCTCCAAGACAGTCCAGGGTCGCTCCACCCATGTTTTTGTGACTGTGCTGACCTCTGAACTGAAAACTTTTTTTACGGCTGCCGCGCATGCGCAGTACGGCTCATTGTTTCAGGGGCGACGGCCCGCTACTCAACAACTTTCTTCTTCCAGCGGACCATGATGAAATATTGGTGAAACTAATGGATTTTTTGGACGATTAATGCAGTTTTAGGAGCGGCGCTATACATGCCCCGTGTGCTACCATTATACAGATGTCCGCCGCTCGATTTTGGATCTAAATATCTCCCGAAGCACTGTTTGGATCAGGAAAGCCTTCTGGGTGAGTATATTGTTCTACTTCATTCTATAAACAATGTGAAAGCTGTAGGAACCAAACTTATCCTTTAAAGAACAGGGGTTTATAGACTTTGTAGCCCCCCAAAGTTTTGGTGCCACAGACTGAAGATGCTGACAGTCCAAAAGGAGGGAGAAAAGACTCTGCATGGCTGTACACACTTGAAGGGAAGATCTTTCTAACACTGGCATAAGAGCACAAGGAACACAACAGCCTGAAACATGATAATACCCGGGATGCATAAATGTAGGAATTTTGCTAATATACAATATGGTGATCTTTACAAACTCATTATGGTCAATATCAGTACTAAAACTAATACCTACACTATATTGCCAAAAGTATTCGCTCACCTGCCTTGACTCGCATATGAACTTAAGCGACATCCCATTCCTAATCTACTGTATAAGGTTCAATATGTTCAACTCTTCTGGGAAGGCTGCCCACAAGGTTTAGAAGTGTTTATGGGAATTTTTTATCATTCTTTCAGAAGCACATTTGTGAGGTCACACACTGATGTTGGGCGAGAAGGCCTGGCTCTCAGTCTCTGCTTTAATTCATCCAAAAGGTATTCTATCGGGTTGAGGTCAGCACTCTGTGCAGGCCAGTCAAGTTCATCTACATCAGACTCTGTCATCCATGTCTTTATGGACCTGCTTTGTGCACTGGTGCAGTCATGTTGGAAGAAGAAGGGGGCAGCTCCAAACTGTTCCTAAAAAGTTGGGAGCATGGAATTGTCCAAAATGTCTTGGTGTGCTGAAGCATTCAGAATTCATTTGACTGGAACTAAGGGGCCAAGCCCAGCTCCTGAAAAACACCCCCACACCAGGCACCATCCAATACCATGTAATTTATCAAATCAGTAATCTATTTTCTGTTTAGCACCGTTAAACTCTGGCACATTTCTTCTTCGCCACTCTTAAAACCATAGCGATTTGCTGCAACCTGCAGGAACCTGGAGAAATTGATCTCGTGACACAGACACAACAGACAGACGTGAGACACACAGAGCTGGTTGACGTGAGGCTCGGAGCTAAGCTAACTAGCACCATCATGCTGTATGATTGCTGCACTCCTGAACAGAGCCTTTTTTTGTTTACCTACTTTTGCAGTGGTTTACACTACAGATGTGAGTCAAGTAATTTAAACAATTCTTTTAAGTGGAAAATGAGAGCCTATGAGCAGTTGTGAGTGAGTCGTTCATTTGCAAGCCACTCTTAAATTCGCATGCAATTCACATGGAATAATAGCTTGCAAATGAGTGGCTCACCTTCAACTGCAAGTTGGTCCTCATCTTTAGCTTAAAAGAGTTGTTCAAAAGATTTGTCTTGTTCGCCAATGTCACATCTCTGGCGCGAACCATCACATTAACAAAGCAAAGCCTCTGTTTAGAAGAAGACGATATGCGATGATAGAAGAAGGTAACGTAACATAAGATGGTAATAATAAAAAGAAAAGAAAAAAAGAATGAGCACACAGGACTGTTCAGAGTTGTTGAAAAGTTCGTCTCTGTAGGCAGAGGCAGGCTAGCTATTAGGGCTGGGCAAAATTACCTAATCTCAATATCACGATTAATTGAAGCTTTAACCTCGATTACAATTAATGAACAATTATTTTATGCTATGCTGGAGCAAAGTCGTAGTGATACCACTAGTCATTGACGTGGTCTTTGTGCAGTATTTACACTTAACTTCTTTCTGCTCTATGTCCTGTGAACACAATCCAAAATGTGCCCAAACAATGGAGACTGTATTTTTCTTGGCAACAAGGTCCTCTGATAGATTGGTGCTTGTCTCCTCCATGTTGGTGGCGCATCCTTGGCCTTGGCAAAAGTGAACATAGACTGTATAGAGGGGGCGCAGTCACGTGACTTACACAGGGAAAGTAATTAAAATGATGGACATCAGTAAAATTACTTCAATTAGAAGGTCTAAGTATCTATTTTGTTTACTTTTCAATTAATTTCCCAGCCCTACTAGCTATACCCATTGACTCCTAGTGTTTGAGCTTAGCTTACTAGTGGTGGGCAAGAATTGGCTGTTGTTTTTCTTTTTACTGGACACACAATCTACGTTTACACAGACACTCTCTGACTTAAAATGCAAAGTCTTTACGTACTCTAAGTCGATCTGCATTCAGACGGACACGCTGGAGACATATGAACCCGCTGTAGTACTCATGCTAGTTCAGTAGATGGCGGTGTAGGTTTGCAGAGAGGCAGCGCTGCTACAACACACGTACGAAGAAGAAAAACTTTTCACAAACAACAATGGCGAGTAGATGCACAAAGACGCAGGAATTTCTTTTCTGGACATCAAATCAGTTCGGACAACAAATCTGTCTGGATAGTTTTGTCTGAATAACAAACCAAGCAAGGTAAGCAGCTCACACGTTACCCGGTAGACGGGCGAAGCTGTTGTTGTTCCTGGTATGCACGCGCAGCCTTCATGTGAAAGAGTACTGCGCATGCAGTGATGTCAGCGTTTTTACCCCGAAACGCTCTGATACGGGTTTACATGACGCTGCATAGAGAGTGTATTGAAAACTTTCCACTCTTGAGCCTGGTTTCAAAAGTTTATGAATTTGCGCAATCCGCAAAGAATTCGCATGTAAACACCAGGCCGAAACGCAAATCCAAAAACTTATTGGATTTGACCTTTTTAGGCCTTGTGTGAACTGCCCCACAGACAAAAGAATGGAGTCTATATGCTTGTTGCAGACTTGGGAGTGAGGCAAGACAGGAAAACAAAGAAAATGTTGGCTTATCTGTTTTAAAAGACTCTGTCCATTCCCTGCTCTAATAGATGAGTGAATTACATTTTACGGCCCATCTGGTGTGTGAGGTTAGGTTGATAATGCTTGTTTACTGAATTAAAGGCAAGGCTGTACAAAACAGTTGCTGATTTCCTTCTTACAAATTAACTATTGAGATCATCAGACTTTTTACTTCAACTGAAACAAATAAAAAAAATTCAATAAATGTGTTTGAAACTTACATTTTATAAGTGCTATATTATTTTTCTGAGAGTCAGAAAAAGCAATACGTGAGTGTGTGGGATAGACACACAAACTTTACTTTTATGGCCCTTTTCCACTAGCCCTACTCTACTCTACTCTACCTGGCTCTACTCTACTCGCCTTGTGCTGCTTTTCATTAGCCCCAGTCGGCTGCCCAACGGGGTGAGCGGCACTGCGGTTACGTCATTTAGAGCACGACACAACAATTTGTGGCTTTTTGTCACAAACTGAGTAAAAAAGGAAAGCAGAAGAAGGCTGCAGGTGGTAAGAAGAAATACCTCTTGAGAAGCACAGGTGAGTTTTGGAAGCAATACAACAGAATGAAGCCGAGGACGAGAGCAATCAAGCTGCAAAGAAAAGACGTGTGAGGGTAAGCTAACGGTAACTACCGCTAGCATGCTAGCTCTTCGCGCTCATGACCCATCGATGACGACATTGTCTGACCAATCAGTAGCCGGCAGTCGGTGACGTCATCTTTTAGTATCGACTCTGCTCGCTTGGAACCAGAGCGGAGTAGGTACTAAAATTAACTTGCTTTAGTAGGTACAGGGCTAGTGGAAACACGCTGGAAATCGAGTAGGGCCGAGTAGAGTAGGGCCAAGGCGTGCTAGTGGAAAAGGGCCATGAGAAGTCAAGTCAAGTCAAACTTTATTTATATAGCACATTTTAAAACAACCACAGTTGACCAAAGTGCTGTACAGCTTAAAACACAAACAAGTAAAAGCAAATGGTTAAAAATATAACAGTACAAAACAACAACTACATATAAGAACAATAAATATCAGAAAAAAAACAGAATAAATAGAAAAAGTTAAAATTTGTATGTCCTGCTCGACTCGTATTAAAAGCCAGCGAAAAGAGGTGAGTTTTAAGTAGAGACTTAAAGCTCTCAGCAGTCTGAGCGGTTCTGATATTAAAAGGTAAACTGTTCCAGAGAGTGGGAGCAGCCACCGTGAGAGCTCTGTCACCTCTAGTTTTAAGCCTCACTCTTGGTACATCAAAAGCACCTGGTGTGTTGACCTGAGTGCTCTGACTGGAGCATGCAGTGTCAAACACAAGTACGGGGGTGATAACCCATGTAAACCTTTAAAAACTAGCAGGGCAATTTTAAACTGGATCCTGAAGCAGACAGGAAGCCAGTGAAGAGAGGCCAGGACAGGTGTGACGTGGTCGCGTCGTGTCTTCCCAGTAAGCAAGCGTGCGGCAGCATTCTGAACCTGCTGGAGGCGCCGGAGGGACGACTGCTCAACACCAACATACAAAGAGTTACAGTAGTCAAGCCTAGATGCGATGAACATGTGTATCACCCTTTCAAACTCACGAGGAGGGAGATAGGCCTTGACCTTACTCAGAAGCCTGAGCTGAAAGAAGCTTGTCTTCACAACAGAGCTGATTTGTTTATCAAATTTAAAAGATTTGTCAAAGATGACACCAAGGTTCCTGACTGAAGCATATAATTTAGAGTTGAGTGCTCCTACCTCAACAAACTATGCAGAGCAGAGCTGCGAGGGAACTGACACACATTTACACACGCCGCAATGAGGAAACAGATCTTCGCCAAGCCTTCGTCTTCCTCCTCACTGCTTGTTCAAGAAGTCACTGACAGAGCGGCCGATCGAGTCTGGCAGCATTCTGAGCTAAAGGAGACACACACCACTTCCAGAGCAGCCTGTTACTTAAACCTCAAGGTATTACAGCATTGGTTACAGCTGTGTGTGTGTGTGTCACTTCCTATCCACATGATCCCAACAGTTCCTTCTTTATCAAGTTAGACTTAAAAAAAGAAGACAGATATTCAGATCAATACCACATTCAATCACAAACTGAGCACAAATGACCACAGAACATGTGCTTGCTTCTTTTTTTTCATCTACTCCTTCGCCTTCAGCCACACATTGTTCCCACCTCCACCCACAGCCCCCTCCTTCCTGTTACAAATCAATTTACATGCAACACACATCACTTTAAATCCTGCCACAGAATGAGGACAAGCTACTCCCACAACTCTGAAATCAGCTCAGAGTTTTAAAACTGGACTCCTTCCTGGTAAAGGTCTCATCTTTTACCCAAGCATGACACAAACGTCAGAAAAAATATTTCAGATTTTGGTAAAACAGGGATGCTAGTGTTTGCTTCATTAGAAAGATGAGGCAGACTTAAATCAGACAGATGTAAGAGGATTTTAACATTATCTCAAAAATTCAACACCTATCCAAATTTTGCTTTTATTAGCTGTGTAACCAAAAAATCTGGGTCAAAGTTTACAAGTGAAGATGCAAAAAAAAGTTGTTAAAATACCAGAGTAAGATATCTCAATGGCAAAAGTGGGGATGGGAATCAAGAACCTTTTCTTGTTTACATGACAGGTGGTTTTATAAATTTCTTAAGCACTGTATATTTAAAGGTGCTATGAGGAGAATCTATTTGCGGCGACATTAAGACTCTGCTACCCATGAGCATGCGCGGCGACTGTCGTAATGCTGCGTTCCAGTAACCTCGGAACTGGGAGTGACATCATCTCTGACTTATCAGCGTTCCAGTTGGAGTCGGATAAAACATGACGATCTACCAGGCTATTGTTAGCTGTTGTTAGCACGCCCTGCGTTGTTGTATGAAGAATGTGATTATCACTATGGCAGCATTTTTGTAAATATAAGTCTAACAATACTATGTATACAGCTGATCTAGAGCGACACACCCCAGTCAGAAGTGCAAATAAATTGATTATTACAGAAGCTAGATAACTGTTCACACTGGGGGCATCCATCTTCGATTGTCAATTCCAGGGTGGCGAGGTTTCACAGTAGGAAATTCCGACTTCAGGGGACATTCGCAGTTTCCTACTCGGAACTCGGAAATTCCTACTTCTGACAACAACTGGAACGCTGCAAAAGACGTGACCCAAGGTACGTAGCGGCAGTTTTTGATGTGTGACAACAAGCAATTTTTGGAACAGTTATTATCAAGTTTTGTAGCCGGCTATGTATCGCTACTTACAGCCCGGTGCTCTAAGACGTGTCCGAATAATATAAAATTGCTCTAGTTTTAATTGTCTTGTTCCTGAAGTTGAGTATCCAGGCCAGTCCAGCCCTGAACTGACCGCGAAGCTAAGGAATAGCATTTATAGATAACCTATTTTGATGCTATAAAACTCATCTTAAAGTGTGTATTTCCATCAGGCATATATCTAAAAGTGAGACTTTTTTGTAACTACGTAGAAACTCCTCATAGCATCTTTAAACAAAGTTATCCTAAAGCAAAACAAACATGATTAAAAAATGTAATCACAATTTAAATAAAATTAAAAAAAATTACTGTTGTTATTTTTTTGTCATTGACTACCAATAACTGCAGGCAAACTTCTGCAAACTCTCTAACGCTGAAGTCAAAACACATGATTTATGCAGGATTACTTCCCAACAAGATAGTTGTTGAAGTTTGAGACCTGTTGGCCACAAAAAGCAGCTGTTTGTCTTCTGCAGTGTGTTTTTGTCAACAACAAGAAAGATCCCTGTCTGGGACGCCTCCTGACCTCCTTACAGAAAGTCTGATGTTTTATCTTTTTCCCCACCTCCTATGATTTGCTCTCTCCTTACACAAAAAGGATAAATGAGTGCACAGAGGGCTCTGCATGCGTGACAGTCATGAATGTAAACAAACCAGAGTTGATGTTTTAAGACTGAACTGAGTCAGGGGGAAGGTTTCCTTAGCTCTGAGAACAACATCCCTCGTTCTTTATGATGTTGTAGAGGAGTGTGGCTGAAAAAAGAAAAACACTGGAGTGAAACAGCAGAGACGGCTGAGCACCGCGACTGTGAGCACCCAGCATCAAGCTAACATAAAGACAGAGAGACAATCAAATACACAGTCATTATGTTTGTTTACCGTCTTCATGGTCTCTCCTTTTTCCAGTGACATTAAAGCAGGTGCGATGTGTAATCAGGTACAACAGTGCTGTATGTTATGCTCGTCTACCAAGTTACAGGACAATTTTATGGCGTTGTGATCATCTGGTGTGAGGTGGTGACCATTGTAAAAGACAATGTTGTGAAGACTGACCTCAGCATAAATTGCACAAAAGCACTGGCAAATAGACAGTACTCTAACAGTTAAACTGATATTGACTTTAGTTTTAAAATCAGACTGAAAAGTATGTTCCACAAGATCACACTGTGTGTTGTGGAGAGGACCAACTGATAAGATGTTTTTGTGCTGTTATCAGCTCTGCTTATCGAGCCAATGCTTTGCCAATTTCCTTATTGATTCTTGTGGATTTTCAGTAAGGATAGAGTTAGGTCTGCTCGGGGTTTCTGTGTAAAACATTCAAACACAGGGCACGCCTCTGAAATTTCACACTGGCATGCTGTTAAGTGTTTTCACCCTTGTTTAAACTCATGCAGTCACAGCACACTGTGTTGTCGGTGTCTTTGGTGTACGGAGGAAGCTCCACTGGGGACGGCTACTGTCTCCTGTGCACCATGATCACATTCTTGACTCCTTTGTTCATGGTGGCTGCCCTGTGACGTTGTAGCATAATTGTTTTGCAAGGCTCATACACTGCAATGATGTAAATGTATTGATAAAGGAATCATAAAAGTAAGTGATATTGATTGCTCAGACTAGTTTTGACCAGTTCTCAACTAGAACCAGTTCTTGATTCTCATACTTAAAAAGGTGGCAGATCTGACCATTTGATTAACCTTCAATTTTCCATATACACCTGAACAAGGGATGCTGCACAATATTGAAGTTTGCAGGTATCTTATTGGTCAATATTTCCACTAATTATTGCCAATACCAAAAATGACATTTTCTCATCAGAAGCACAAGATTTGGCTTTACTAAAATTGACTTGTTCCTTTCATTTTGGTGCTATGGTTTATCAGAATATCAGAGTTAGTTTAGAATATGTTCTCAGAAATAAATTAAGTATACAAAAGAGGGATGTGTACTGGCAAGTATCTGAAGACACCAAACTAATTGCAATACAGGGCTGACGAAATACATAAAACTGTCCCCCTTCACAAGCCTATCCATTCCTTCTATAAACAAAGGTACAAAAATACCCCAAAAATAAATTAAAAATAATAATCTGTGCTATTTATATAAAGCACAGAATCTGATCTATGCCTCTATGCCTCGTACTGGCTGGAGACTGACTTACAATACAAAGCAAATGTCCTGAATTTCCCATAAATCTTTAATCAATAAATTAACAACACTGTGCTAAAAATACCAAAACATTGCACCAAAAACTGTCGTATTATATGTATGGTTCATCGATATTTTCAAACAACCTTAAAAGATCCAGCAACTGACCCCCCAACCACCTCTGAAATCAGATTAACGATTGGGAAACCCTGTAAATGCTTCTGCGTGATGATGGTGATTCCACCTAGTCTAAAACAGAAAAAAATTGTTTTAACTCTGGTCCACATATTAAATCACGACGGATAATGTACAAGGAACATTATTTTTTTTTAGGTTCCAAGCACTCCTGATCCACCTGTATTCTTAAGGTGCCTACACACCAAAAGCGACTCCAAGAATCGCATTGCCCACTGAAGTCGCATTGCATGTCCATAAATACGTCATTTTGCTCACTGTTGCCGTTGCTGTCATTCGGTGATGTCTACGGGTGTGTATTGGCAAGAGCCTCATGATTCGATACGTATCACGATACTTTGGTCAGGATACGATAATATCACGATATATCAAGATATCACAATATTGCGATATATTGCGATATTCTACAGTAAACTAGGAAAACCTAGAGACAGTGAATATGTAACTTTTCCATTTTATTGTTAATGAAATATGTCAAATGCAGCGTTACATACATACACTTAACACAGAGTGCATCGAGTCAATTAAACTAATGTTGCAAAGAAATTATTCTTGTTTTCCCTTTAGCAAAGTATTGAAATCACCTTAACCTGTAGTGCAGCTCAAACTGTAATTAAACACATGATGAACAAAGTGCTCTGAGTTACTGATAGCACAACAGTAAGTTAAAAAAGTCACATATTTCTCTTGTCACTGTCTGAACTGAATAGTGCAGGAAAAGAAAACTGTGCATACATTTTTATAAGTTGTATTTTATTTCCAACTCTGATAAAAGATGAGTTTTTATTTTTACAAAAATATCGATACTAAGATTTGAAATATCGATATTACATCAGGAGTCGAAATATCGCGATACATTGTGATAGCGATATTTTTCCACACCTCTAGTGATGTCACATCTGCTTAAGTTTTACTGCGGTCATATCGTATATCATATAATAGAATGTACAAGCTGACATTATTTTTCACCCACTTATCAAACACAAAACACTGCAGTTGATGCCCTGCAGCAGCATCATCTGTGAGTTTTCTGCGGCCTGCCAAGGCGGAACTAATGTACTCACTGACTAATGTTTCCACACGGTAGGGCTGAACAATTTATCGTTTTCAGATCGAAATCGCAATTTTAGACAGTGCAATTTTGTGATCGCCAAAGCAGCAATTTTTTGCAGCTCTCCTGACTGACACAGGATCTGTTGTGTCAAGTATTATACACATACTGTTTTACTACTTTGTTGACAGTCTATATGTTAAAAGTGCTGGTAAGCAGGTCAACAACACAAAGCCTCTGTTTGGGAGTAGAAGTTAATGAAAACAGATTATTTATCATCATTATTGAAGGTGAATAATGTGTGAAGTGTTTTTCATCATTTATTTCCTTACTGTTGTCTGTACTGTAAACAAAGTGAAGTTTGCACTGAAGTTTGATTTGAAAAAAAATTGTGAATTGCAATATCTGCCAGAAAAATCGAAATTAGATCTTTTCCTAAAATCGTTCAGCCCTACCACACGGACATAAATTGTTCCTCTGTAGTCCGGATGAAAAACTGTTTTGTTTTTCACAGGTACCGTCACACATGTACGCACCACTGATTGGCTGTTGCCGCACAGCCATACATGACATTGGCTGAAAAGATCATCTTATTTTAACTTTGACATTGCACGAACAAGTGAAGTGATCATCCTGTACGCACCAATCGCATCGCGGGAGGGTTAGCCGCGCCCCATTACAGCTGTACATTGGCTTTGCATGGAGAGTGGTCGCCGAGGTAGTACAAGTAGCGTCCGGTGTGAACGCACCTTTAGTCTATCTGAAACACTCTGTAATTGAGGAAATCGGTCAGGTCAGCACTGCTTGCCGCCATGCACTCATTCTGTAATCTATGCTTTGCCCTGGGTTTCCCACCATTAGCCAGAGGACTTAAACTGCAGATACAACAATGGTAGGAGAGCCCACTGGTATGGGGAGTTGGGGCAATCAGCTGTTCTAGACAGCTACTGGGCTTAGAGAGAGAGGTCCTGATGCCAAAGACCTTTGTCTTGTGCACAGAGTCACATGATTACACAGAGGGAGCATGTAAGAGACACTAGATGGCATTTAAAACTTGTAAAGAAAATGTGGTTTTTAATTCAAAAAGGCAGAGACATAACGCTTGGCACTTCAAGAGTCATACTGTGTTAAATTAAGCCACAGCCCGCTTCCATTTCCTGTCCACCACAACTACTTCCTCAAAATATTTGGTGTCTTCTGCCCTGACTTCTACTATCATATTACTGTTTTGAAAGGCACAAAAAAACTCAGTGGAAGGGCTTGATAAATTATATTAAGCATAACAACACTGCTAATCATGTTCTGGTATGCAGTCCTGGTATTACTTCCAAACTTCAGACCAAGTTTCAAAAGGCTGGAGAAGTCAAAGACAGACTGTGAAGGGGGAGTCCCAAGAATTTCCCAAGCAGGCTTCAAATGATACAAATATTACCAATTAGGGATGCAACGGTTACTGATAAAATTACATGATACTTTAAGATTTCAGACGGTTAGTATTACTGTTTCCTATTTTAAATACCGTTAAACCGTGTATTACCTCAATTTGTCAAACTCACGGTGATGCTGCTCATTGCCTGGAAAAGCCAGAACTATGAGTCTGCTCCGCGGTAAAGCAGCAGCGGTCCCTCAGACACCGGACAGAAGTATTGCAGTTGGTGTGCACACAAACACCGTACTGGAGATGTGTTTCCCCTCAAAACAGAAAAAGTCTACAGTCTGGTCGAATTTTGGATTTTCCATGGATGCTGAGGGCGGTCACCCTGACTGCAGAAAATGCAATAAAAAGTCTTCGAGAAGGGAGGCAGGGAAGAACCTCAAACGTCTGACTGTATTGTTGAGAAACACCTCATCGAGGAGCCAAAGTGGTGAAGGTGGTCAGGTTTACGCCTGTGCTTAAAATATCGATACAGCAAAATATTGTCACACACTCCTTTGGGATAAGTGTATCGATACAGATTCTCCAGAATCTATATGGCCTCAATATTTTGACAGTTGTTGTCAATGTTAACAACGGCACAGCTCAAAGTAGAAACAAGCTACATGATGAAGCACTTGTTCCAAATCGGAACTTAGGTCTACCATCTTTGAGGACCTGAATTTAAGTTTAAGTTGTACAAAAGTAGAATCAGTTAGGCCCCAGTCACACATTCCCGTTTCTCATGGTGATTATGCACGATTGTCATAATCCTGATGAAATATGCTTTGGTTCTGGTCCCTACTTGGTCTGGATCACTGGTGTATAATCATGGATGAACGGCGGGGAACGTGGAAGGGTCCCGACAGTTTTGAACAGTTCAAAACTGTTGTGCAGAATCGCTGCTCTTAGCGTAGCAGGGTGAAAGCCTAATGCAGTCCTAAGATGAGCGGTATCAGCATGGCATGTACGGAGCTCAATCAGGCGGATCACGGCTCAATCCTAAAAGCTTTGCGAGGACGACTGAAAAGGATGTATCCGGTTGTGTCCCGTTCAAGACAGGGCAAGCGTCGGGGCTCAGTCGGGGCTTACGTGACGCAAACTGAGCTTGAGCGGGGCTGACGTTGTGTCAGCGGGATGGAAATTCATGGAATCCTCGTCATACTGTTGTATTAACCTAACTGGAGCGGGATGAACGTCTCTGAAGCGCTGTAGAAGCGCTACTGACGGTGTATTTACGGGGTGTGTCCAGGGGTGAGACAGTCATTTCATCCCATATCACAGCGATCACGCCAACCTTGTCAATCATGTACAGTCATGCACAATCATGATGAGAAACGTGAATGTCTGACTGGGGCATTAAAACTCAGCCCTATTCTTCATCTTTTTGTGATGACAAACGAAACTTCTTCGGAATTCTGTTAATAGCAGAGTCAATGTTCACAATTTACGTGTATCGAGATACATATTGTATCATGGCCTAAGTGTCGTGATACGTATCGTATCCCGACACAGATGGTTCTTAAATTCATATTATTGTTGGATTTGGATCACCTTTATTTCGAACATAGGAATAATAAAATATTAATATAGTTAAAAAGCAAACAAAAACAACAAAAAATGAAGCCCGAGCAGACCATGATGAAATATTGGTGAAACTAATGAGTTTTTGGACGATTAATGCAGTTTTAGGAGCGGTGCTACACATGCCCCGTGTGCTACCATTAAACGGATGTCCGCCGCTCGATTTTGGATCTAAATATCTCCTGAAGCACTGTTTGGGTCAGGAAAGCCTTCTGGGTGAGTATATTGTTCTGCTTCATTCTATAAACAATGTGAAAGCTGTAGAAACCGAACTTATCCTTTCAATTTTCACACTATTGCACTCCTACATCAGTAGTTTGTTTCAAATTAGTTGGTCCAAGATCTCATGCATCCCTAGAGATAAAGCCCCTTCAAAATAAAACTCAATGCCCATCACAGTGCCCTGTCATGGCCTGTGATGCAGGAAGTGCGTGATCCTCAGCCTCCAGTGTGTGTGGTGCGGCCCACTCATGTTAATAGGCGTTGAGGGGAGGCTATGTTGGCGGTGAATAGGGTACTAATGAGTTGGCCTTATCAATGGCCGGTCTTGTATTCTGTCCTCCTAATGGTCGGGGAGGGCTGAGGGGGGGGGGGCATCAACAGCGCTGTAAACATCTTCTCTGTGTGGGGCCTCCACTCCAACCATCTCCCCCAGCTCATAATCTCATTGGTTCATGCTGGGCTACGCTGGCGCTGTTGCAAGCGATTACCTGTTGCATAATGTGAGGGAAGTGGCTGGTGTACATTTCTGTGAAAGTTGTTGTTCAGCTCCGCGGTAATAAGTTTGCTTTCCAGAATAAGTCATTATGTGGCAAACACAGTAGGTGGGGCCTGTGGGGAATAATCAGGGCAGGAGGCCCGGACAGCACTGAGCTGCTGGGGAGCCCTTGAGCTCCGAGCTGTCACCTGTTGAACATTCATGG
The DNA here is from genome assembly GCA_036419115.1 of Scarus forsteni. Classification (NCBI taxonomy): domain Eukaryota; kingdom Metazoa; phylum Chordata; class Actinopteri; order Labriformes; family Labridae; genus Scarus; species Scarus forsteni. The sequence goes on from JAZDUH010000271.1 coordinate 4,694,524, forward strand.
AGTTCATAAATGTGTCAGTGGAGGCACAGATAAGGACGTGGAGCAGCTCTGAGTCCGCCGAGTGTTGCATAAACGAGTGAAAGCGGGCAGCAGTTCAACATGTCTGATAGTGGAGCCGACTCAGACCAACTGTTGCTCTAGTGTACAGAGCGACATGTCTGCTGTGAGTGCGACAGGTCATCCACACATGGCGGTCTTACCTGGCCGGGCTGGGTACGTGCAGTCAGGTCTCGCCGTGTCTCCTTCCACTGAAGCCGAGCTGTATCCGTCAACAGACTGGGAGGAGACCTTTCCCTCCGCTCTGTGGCTCTCAGCGCAATGTCACAACTACAGCAGCGTGTTTACAGCTCAGCCTGAGGACAGACAGCTGGACATGGAGCTCTCCGACTCACACCGCTGCCCGGTAACACCGCCTTCACTCCCAGCTCATAATCTCATTGGTTCATGCTGGGCTACGCTGGCGCTGTTGCAAGCGATTACCTGTTGCATAATGTGAGGGAAGTGGCTGGTGTACATTTCTGTGAAAGTTGTTGTTCAGCTCCGCGGTAATAAGTTTGCTTTCCAGAATAAGTCATTATGTGGCAAACACAGTAGGTGGGGCCTGTGGGGAATAATCAGGGCAGGAGGCCCGGACAGCACTGAGCTGCTGGGGAGCCCTTGAGCTCCGAGCTGTCACCTGTTGAACATTCATGGAGTTCATAAATGTGTCAGTGGAGGCACAGATAAGGACGTGGAGCAGCTCTGAGTCCGCCGAGTGTTGCATAAACGAGTGAAAGCGGGCAGCAGTTCAACATGTCTGATAGTGGAGCCGACTCAGACCAACTGTTGCTCTAGTGTACAGAGCGACATGTCTGCTGTGAGTGCGACAGGTCATCCACACATGGCGGTCTTACCTGGCCGGGCTGGGTACGTGCAGTCAGGTCTCGCCGTGTCTCCTTCCACTGAAGCCGAGCTGTATCCGTCAACAGACTGGGAGGAGACCTTTCCCTCCGCTCTGTGGCTCTCAGCGCAATGTCACAACTACAGCAGCGTGTTTACAGCTCAGCCTGAGGACAGACAGCTGGACATGGAGCTCTCCGACTCACACCGCTGCCCGGTAACACCGCCTTCACTCTCCGCCGACGGTTGTTTGGTCTCCTTCACTTTTCTCCTTCCTTCCTCTCTACTACAGCCCACTCTCTCTCCTTTCCCTTTCCTCCTCCAGCTGGGCGCTTCGCAAACCGACGACAACAGCCGAGTGGAGTCGGGAGGAGAGCGGAACAGCCGAAACACAGGCGGATACGCTCCGGCGTCAAAGTGGAGGCCGCGAAAATACTACATCCGGTATGGACTTTCAAAATAAGACAGCGGCGGCGAGGGTAAAACTGAGTTAGAAAAGTCAAGAAAATCGTTTTTATATTGTTGAAGGAACAAGCTGTTACAATGTTAACCTTAATTACTCTGACCTGGCACAAACGGGAAATAAATTAGTTCAATTTTTTGTTACTTCCTTTAATGACCACTACTAAAGGGTAGTAAATCATGAATTGGGCACTGCAAAAAAATGAACAATGCATGAAAATCAATTTTGTTATTGAGCTTAAGTATATCTAAGACTGATCTTTGAAAAAAAATCCCCAGGCCTTCAACATTTATAATATTGATAATAACTAAATTTTTGTGTATTTTTTTCATTAAAATTCATACATCATGTTATGAAGTTGACATTTAAAGGATTAAAATAAAATAAATAATTACATATTTGGTGTTTTTGATTAGAACTGAAGTTGACTGAATGATTTTGGGGACAAAGTAACAAAAAAATAATAATCTGTTATATTTTTATGGCAGCTTTGGGAAAGGACAATAATGTCCTCTGATAACCTCAAAGGGTAGTAAATTAAAGCAACCCACAAGGGTTAAATCAACGGGTTTTTTTTTACAACATGTGAAAATGCCGTCACAATATATGTATCCATTCTTTTTTATACTTCTTCATAAAATAACTTCTTTTAGTTTGCCTAGTGTCAGGAAGGGGCACAGCCTAAAACTTCAGACCTTGTGAAAAGGTATCAGATCGGACTCTGTTATAAATCGCCTAAAGACGAATATGACAATAAACTTTTTAAGTTGAATGAATGAATAAATGAATTAATACTTATTTTTAAAATGTAAAAGAAAATAATAACTGAATATTTTTTGGAAAAAAACAAAAAATAATCATTACAATGAAATTCAGCAGTTTAGTAAACAATCCAAAAACAAACACAGACAAACCGTGAACTTCACAGTTTAACTTCTTTTACATTCCAAAAAGGGGTGGAATGAAGTAAAACTTTTTCATTTCCATACCTTCTCCGATGCTGAATAATGAAAAGAATCCAGTCAGTTTACCTTCAGTAATAATAATAATAATGCTATAAATTCATCAGCTATATGCCTAGGTATTAGATATGTCTATAGATGATAAGTAAATCACTTACTACCAATAAAACAGTCAAGATATTATTTCTGAAGACACAAATAAGCTTAAAAAAAGAAGGAAAACACCCTTAAACTGAAACAATAGAATAAACAGTGAATGAAAAACTGTCATATACAAACTTTCTGGCATTTTTACCAGTTTAATTACTTAAGAGGTTTAAATTTATCATATGATCAGTCCTCGAAAAATTCTGAACCTTTAACCATGTAAAAGAGTAATCTTGTCTTTATATTCTGTCTAATCCACAGGTGAGTTACATTTTAGACAGGCATGAATTTATAAACTAAGATAAATCTATCATCGAGATGAATAACATGGGAACACTGTATAAAGACAATAGTTTATAATAATCAAAATGCCAATAAACTGAGCCAGAATGGAGCCAGAGATGTTTTAGTACAGAAGGATCAGACCAAATGTAGAAAAATACGTTTAAACATTGATTAGAAAACAAACAACAACAACAACAACAACAACAACAACAAAAAAACGCTGCCAATAAAATAATGGAATTGAAGACAAAAAGTTTGACCCAAATGCCACCGTAAGGCTTTATTACATGGAAGTATGGGGTCTGTTGCTTGGCTAAAAATGTTTGGGTCTGTTGTCCTGTTATGTTTTTCTTTTTGTTTTTTGTTTGTTTGTTTGCTGTCTTAATTTTGCTCTGATTTGTAATTGTGTTTTTATTTGCTTTTAGTTGAGTTTGCTGTGTTTGATTTGATGTGCTTTATGTATTCATTGGTGAGAGACTAGAGAGCTTATTAATGTATGTTTTAGACTCAGGTTCAGCATAAAAAGATAAGAAAATGGTAGATGCAAAGAAACTTAAACATCCTCTTTGCGGAGTTAAATTGATTAGATATTTGCATGCAAACTGATCTTGATTGGTTGTTAGATTTTTTAGATTGATTATTCTATTTGTAAACTCTAAAAAAAAAAAAAGAACGCTCATTGACACAGATCATTCACATTTGCTTATAAGTACATTCCATTTAAATACTAATATTCAACTAAACTGTTACGTTTTAATGACATAATCTTGCATACCATCACTTTAAATCTCTTTTCAGACCAACATTTTACTACTATGTAAAGAAATATTAATCCTTCTGATTACATTTCACATGACATTCCACACAGAGTTTGAGAAGATACTTTGAGGTAATTTTAATTGTTTTTGTTTATAAATTCATAAAACACCAATGAAAATTTTATTCTTAAAATAGCATCAAACAAAACAAGAATTTCTTTGTGTTTTCGCCCTTCAAAAACAATTCTGTGACAAAGATTACAAAATGCAACAATAGTTTTTGCCTCTTTCATGACCACAAAAAAAGAAAACACTAGTTTTTAAATGCACAGCTCACTCTGACACTCTTATCCTTCATGTATTTTACTTTTTGACCACTTATTGTGCTGATGTTTGACACAATAACAGTCCACCTAGGACAAAAAATAGACTTTTGGTTTAACAGTTTGTGGGTTAGTTATTGAAAACTTATCATGATTTGATAAAAATGTAATCCCAATAAAAAATAATAAAAAATTATGAACTTATCATTGTAAAACCATGTGTATCAAGCTCCTGCCCAACGCTGCTTAGAGATGCTTACATGTTTTTCTTATTTTGATTATAGTTATCTATATTTTTTTATTAAAATGACATGGCACTAGTACCACACATACATGTCGATAAAACTATTTAAAGTGAATTGAATGAATTATAAATGTTCAGAAAATATGCAATATTGAAGAAAAAACCTTGATGACTTCCGGTTTCATACCAACTCACTTTTTCTAGCTTTGCAGCTGAAAATTTAAAAGCTGGTTGCACTTCTGCAATTCACCACATAGAGGCGCTCCCGTCCACGAAGAACACTTCTACATTTAAACTGAGACAGAAAAGTTGATATTTAAAAGTTTTGAGGGGAACATTATTACATTAAGCAGCAAAAACAGAAACGTGTACAGTATGGCATAAGAGTATAGCACAACTTTGGTTGAGAAGTTACTTAAATAGTAGGATTCAGTATGTGAGCATTGATGATATTAAACCTCATCCAAAACATGTAACCTGCGGAGTTCCACAAGGCTCAGTGTTGGGACCAAAGTTATTTATACTTTATATAAATGATATTTGTACAGTAAGTAATACATTGAAATATATTATGTTTGTAGATGACACTAATTGATTTTGTTCAGGAGGGAACATAAAGGAGTTGTTAAAAACTGTAGAAACAGAATTGATGAAGTTAAACAAATGGTTTGCTTTAAATAAGCTATCGCTAAATGAAAGTAAAACTAAATTTATGTTGTTTGGTGGTAAAAGGTAAAATTTAATTTAATTAATGTTGAAATTGAAAGAGTATATGAAACTAAGTTTTTGGGAGTAATTATAGATGATAAAGTTTGTTGGAAGCCTCACATAAAATATGAAAAACAGAAATTATCCAAGTCTATTTCAATTCTTTACAGAGCAAGAGATTTACTGACTACGAACTGCCTTCATTATTTGACATACTGTGCTGAAATTTGGGAAAATGCATATAAACGAACCTAGATCCAATAATTAAACTACAGAAAAGAGCTATTAGGTTAATAAATGAAGTTGGGTACCGTGATCCTACAAATCAGCTTTTTATAAGATCACAAACATTAAAATTTATGGACATTGTACATTTAAAAACATTAGAAATTATGTTTTGAGTAGTAAATAAGACAATTCCTGTTTCAATTCAAAAAAAAAGTTTAAGCTTAGGCAGGGCATTTATAACTTTAGGGGGTTGCTAATGTTTGAAACTCCAAGTCAGAACTAATGTCAAATACAGATGTGTGTCAGTTTTGGGTGTAAAGTCATGGAATGAACTAAACAATGAAATAAAGATGTGTAATTCTATGTTAGTCTTTAAGAAGACTTTAAAATCCAAAATTATCAAAGGTTACAATGAAATTTGATTGAATTCAATTTTTCAGTTCAACCATCATGTGTTTTGAAATAATGTAAGTACGGATGTTTACTGTGAATTATTTAGTTAATCCTATGGTGGTACAGGGTAGGCAAAATTAAGCCTTGGGGCTTCAGCCTATTCCTTTTTTAGTTGTTTTCTTTTTTTGTATAAACAATGTTCTTATTGTTTAGTTTTTTAACCGAAATAAAGCATTCATTCAAAAAGCTCCCTTAAATTTCAATAATAATTTCAATACCTGATTAGTCCGAGGTATCCTTTAAAAGTCTTTCAGTGTTGCTGTTTTTGTGTGGCTTCATTTGCTTTTACCAGCTAAAACAAAACTACACCTTAGGGCTACACCACATTGTTCACAAACACCGTGACAGTACACAAAAGTGTTAAGTAAAAGGTTGTTTTTATTTAAATTAGCATATAAAGCAAAAACAACAATCTAAAAGCCATGTATAATAGGCTACAGTCAAACCTCGAAACAACACTGATGCATAAAACATTGTGAAGCTGAAAATGGGCACTTTATAAAAAATAGATATCTACATTGTAACATAAACGTACAGTATGCATGTCCCAAAGTGGCTATGTGGTCTGTACATTTTCCCTCACTGATATAAAAAAAAGATCCCCACCTCTTGAGAGACAGCAGAATTGGACCTGACCCACTTTTCTAGTATGGATTTGTGACAAGCTCGTGTGGCTTTGAAGGAGTAGGTAGTGAAGCAGAATATCAAACAAAGTGGATAAGTATCCCATTAAGTTCTTGCTGCCTATGATTCTCAAAACCCCCGGTCTTTACGAAAGTGTACCCTCGTCCCAGTACATCTGAAACTGGAGTGTGACGGCTGTAAACTGCAAGTTTTGACCTCCAGGAAAAAGGTTCACTATGCGCTCTAATCCTTTTTTTGCAACAAAAGTGTTGTGCAACATGGACAAAGAACAAAAAGAATGAAATGTAATAAAAATAATCCACAATGATATGATAAGGACTGATAACATTCAGCATTGGGAAATATTGTGGCACATGTCACACAGCAGAGGGCCTTTGCTGGAGAGAACAGTTTGACACTGGCAGGTACATCGTAGCTGGTGTGTTGGTGCTGCTGTGGGGGCAGGGGTGGAAATAAAGCCTGTTTGATTACATTAGAAGAGGGAGGGGATGTTGGAGCAGTAGGTAGCTGTGGAGCATCTTGTTGAAGTCTTACAGTGAAATCTACTCCTGAGCCTCTTTGCCAGTCATCTTGTAGATCTCAGTGGGTCCATCAACATGGGTGATGGTTGTCGTCAGTTGGATGTCTTCACCACTGTTTGCTCCAGCATCTCCTGCAAACAGAAACAAACCATTAACCTCCAAAATAAAGACTATACAATATAAATACAGCTTAAAAAGATCCATACTCTACTTCTTGTAAACATGTTTGCACTGTCCCAGATGTCTCCAGAACACAACATCCATTCAGATGTTGGATTTTGGCTCCTCTACAAACCACTCAGTTCCAGCCCTGCTCAGAACAGACCGTTTCAGTGTAAATCTAATAACACGCCTCTCAAAACATGGATGTGGCTTTTTCAGATAAGCACACTGACGTTTACTGTTGTCAAAGAAGAAATGCTTATACATGTTGTAACAGAGAGTGAGTGTCACCCACCTCAGGGAGATGTCACAACCGCAGTGACATCATAAGGGGATTTTTTAAAAACAGACTGCCTCAGCACACATTTCCTAAAGATGAAAGAGGCTGAATATTTTAATGTTTGGGGGGCAGGTAGCAGACTGGCCATGGACCTATTTTTGTGTTGAAACTATTAACCCTTTAAGGCCCAAGACCATAGATTATAGCCAGAAAATTCTAATTTTTTGGAGCTGAAATGTTTGTTTCACTTTCTGCTAAAATCCATAAAAATCAAAATGTCCATAAAATTCAACATATAGATTTTTTGTATCTCATTTCATACATTTGGTGTTTTTGGCAACTGATAATCCATTTGAGGACATTTTTTTTAATCATTTATCTGATTGTATTCAGATGGGTTTTTATGTAATTTGTTGATCATATTGAGTAGAAAAAGGTATTATAAAAGTCTGTATAAAATATGATACAATTGGCTTTATAGGGTTAAAAGTGTAAATGCATAGAATGCAAGTCCTTCCCCATAGAGCTCTCAAAACAATAACAAAAGATGTCATATAGAGACCCGCTGTCAGCTCTGCCCACCTCCTAATTTAAGACTTTGTGCAAAAGAAATTGCAACTCATGTGGCGACTTTGTAAAATAGAAGAACTCTGAATTTGTTTCATGAATCAAGTTTACAGTGTGGCGGATAGAGGTGACCTTGTAGCACAAATGGATGCTCACTTTAAATAGCTTTCCTCCCCCAAAACATGAAGTTAATTCTTTTTATGGAAGAGTTGGGTTACTGTCAAGTAATACAGTATTAGTATTGAGTACTTAATACTAGGGGTGTCTATCGACAAAAACCTGGCTATAAAATAGGCATCACTATACAGGGGTGACAAAATATACCACCATGTACTACAATACTGTAAGCAAGAAGACAAATTAAGTTTTCTATATTCTAGACATCAGTGTTTAAAATTTCCACTCATTGGGGTGCTGGTGTGGCGGAGTGGTTAGCAACCAGGCACGTCTTGTATGCGTGCTTCTGCCAGCCTGGGCTCAGGTCCGGCATGTGGCCAGTTTGCAGTGTCTTCCTCTAGTCTCTCAACCCCTTTCACAAGCCTATCCACTGTGTCTCTATCGATAAAGGCACAAAATGCCCCAAAAATACTTTTAAAAAATCATGTAAAATTCCACTCATAGATGAGTAACAACCCACAATTCTGTGTAAATATTTTGAATCAGTGTCATTCATATGAAGTATTAGTTAGTTGGCTGAATACATGTTACAGCTAGCAGTTGGATGCTGAATTACAATTAAAGAAAAAACAAATGTCTTTATTTTTTTTTTTGTTGAATACTTAGAGAATATCAGTACTAAAATATTCTACTATAAATAAACAGGTCTGTGGATCTGAGCAGCGTGTCTTTCCTCGACTTGGACCACATTAAAAAAGAGGTCAGCTGGAAGTGGGTGGGGAGAACAGACTAACATGTTCCAGTGGTGCTACAGCAGCAGAACATGAAGTAAATGTCAGAGTTACTGTGTGGTCCACCTCTGTAGAAGCACAAAAAGTGAAAGAGATGAAAAAAAAGCTAGCTTCTGGAAGCAGTTTCTGCTCCTTTATTGAATTGGAGCCTTATATAAGACCTGGAAATCATGAAAAGAGCAGATGGACATAAGCATAAAAACGTGGACCTTTTTAAAGTTGTAGTGTCCAAGTTGGACAAGGTTTCCTTGAAAGAGACACCAAACTGGAGTTTGTTTTCTTCCAGTAGATGTAAATTCGTCACATTCACCCCCTGTCCAATCAGAACCGTTCCCAACCACCAGACCATAGGCCAGGGGTGTCCAAACTTTTTACATTGAGGGCCGCATAAAGAGGAACATACAGACAACTGAGCCACTTTCTGCGCCTCACTTTTAGTGGACTGAAGTTTAAGTTTTAAGGTTTATGGGTGGGCTATCACCTGTCAAGGGGCCTTTGTAACCCTGGGCTATTACTAGATTCACACCAAGTAAGGATGAGACCTTTTGAGCAGCAGAGACAGGAGACACTGACATCTTATCTTCACTTTCAGACACAAAACAAGAGTTAACTGCAAGAATCTTTGTGCTAGAAGATGGATATTGCAATATACTTTGTAAATGAGACCTTGTGGCAAAGTAAATACAGCAGAAAATGTGAGTGATAGATGATATTTGCTGCTGTAATCAAAATGTCTTGATTCCTCAACTGTTTCGGGGGCCAATACAAAATGAGCTGCGGGCAGCTTTTGGCCCCCCGGCCACAGTTTGGACACCCCGCCTTAGGCAAAAATTAAATAAAGGCAATGAATGTGTTTTTTTATGTAAACCTAAATCCAAATTACTTTTTCCATGTAAACCCAAAGGAGAATACTTCAATTCCAAATGATTTAATTCTGAATACTTAATTCTGAATTTAATAACACCATGTAACCGTGGCTAATGTGCATCTATATTTGGCACAAGATGTGTAACATTTTAAAATCTATCAAACATGTCAATGCAAAACTTCCACATATTGTACCTTTAAGACTTATTTTGTTTGGGGGGGGGGGCATATTTGGCATTCCTTGAGCTCAAATCCATTGAATAACAATTTGCTGAAGCAGAATTCCATTAACAAACCTATAAATACTTGTATCTTGTTAAAAAAAATGACACTGAGGAGTGGATGAAGTAAATCATCTCAGACTGAAACTTGGAGAGAGGCTCTTCTCCCACAGACGACGGATTGGTTTACGCACTTCAGGGAAAGCTTCCAGCACTTCAAACTCCTCTTTTCTCTCCCCGTGTCGCTGACGTCAGGAGATGGATGGATGGTTCTCATTACTTCCCCTTTTTCTCCTCCCCCACCCTCCCCCTCTTCACTGTGCCGCTCCTCTCCTGGCTGTCTGGAAGGAAGCCTGGTGTCCATTAGAATCACCCTCTCGGGCCAAAGAGACCCTGCTTTTCCCCTGGGAATCTGGGTCCCTCTGAATCACAGCCCTCCGCCCCCCCTCGTCCTAACACAAACTTTAGATGAATAGAGAGCTTTACAGCAGAGGACACACACTAAAATACATTAGAGATAAGTAAGAGCTGCTGGAGCAATAATGAAATTTGACTTTATGATTTATGCAGTGGGGAGAACATTTATTTAAGTAACACAGGAGTAAATCTTTCAAACTGACAGAGTTGGTTAATACGTTATTCTACGCGTGTTCAGTCCGTCTAACTGCTAGAACAAAACAAGCTGTAAACAAACCTGACTTTATTTTGTACCTCAGCAAAGTTATTTTTATTCTATATACTATTATATCATGTCTGGTTTACTGTTATTTAAGTGATTTGTCAGGTCAAAAGCTTTCATCTGCCTGTAAACTTCATCCTGTTTTCATTAAATTTTCAGAGGACCTCAAGAAGGCTGAGCGCAGGGCATTTACAGAGTGAGTCAAACTGCAAATTTGATGATCCTGTCTTTTATTTTATTTTCTCTTGGTCCACTAAGCAGCCACTGCAATTAAAGGTCATTTCACCTCGATGTAGCACTGTTAGCACAGTTTCCTTCCTTTTTTGAGTCTCAAAGTAGTGTGGTAATGGAAGCTGTCTCAGTGCTGAGTGAGCTTGGACAGAGTTTGCAAAAGACTGAAAGGAGGAAGGTAAATCCTAGGAGTGGGAGAAAAAAAATCAATTCACATAAGTATCGCGATTTTTTTGTTTGCTGATTTTTAAATAAATTTTTTTGTTCAAAAATCGACTTTTAAATGCAATCCAGGCTTTTTAAAAGAGAGAGTATAAACAGCCGGTTAAAATATATTGCTGAATAAATCCTTAAAACGGACTCACATGTGATGTGTATTTTTCCTGATATAGTCTGGAGGCATCATCATTGTTCATCTTTTTCGCTGGTGTTAAAAAAGCTAACTAAAGATTGCAAAAATCGGCAATATCGTAGAATCACAATTTAAATCGAATCGGCACCTAAAAAAATCGCAATAAAACAAATCGGGAGAAAAGTGAATCGTCCCAGCCCTAGTAAATCCAGTCACTGGATTTGGACGAGGAGGAATAATGGCAGCTGGGGGCCAATATAAAGGTAAAACAAAACCATTTATCTAGTTTGGTATTCTCTACCTTGAAAATGTAGGTGAGCTAAAGCAACAGCCCAGTCTAACAGGAGTGAGTGTTAAACCGCTTTCACACTAAAATTAGCAGGTCAACACGGGTTTTCAAAGCAAGTTAACCCGCTAACAATCGGCAAGTGACTCTTTTTCTTTGGCCTAACCGGCAGCAGATGAGCTCCATGGCTTTGTTTATTCCTCTAGCGCATCAAGCTGATGTCATCACAGTGATGACATCATCAGTGCGATGAAGTCCCTCCATGTAAACAATGGAAAGGAAGTGGAAACTTTTGTGCCCCTTTAAAAATGTACAAACTCTGCGCTGATGGTAAAAAAGCAGGCTGGAATTAGTTGAGACGGCAAAGAGTCACTTAAATTACAGATGGAAGGGGCCGGCGTGCCGTTTGGATGTTACACCGATGTCTTCTGTAAATTAGCGGGTCGACTTGAATGTGATGTTCTCACTAAAACCGACAGAGGTAAGCCGATTTAAACCCTTCGTCGTTTCCAGGGTCAATCGACTTGGGTCAAAATGCCAATTAAACCTTTTCGAAATGCTGACAGGAGCCAATTGTTACTGGGTTTAAACAGGTTTTTTGGCTATTCTGAAAGGGGTCTTAGTCTGGACAGGGCAAATCATCCTGACTCCACTTCCCCTGTCCTATTTCCAAGATCTTTTTTTTTTTTTTTAAATGATTACCTCCACAAAGGAGGTTATGTTTTCAGCCAAGTCTGTCTGTTTGTTGAGGAATATTTACTCTCTGAGGATGATGGTCAGTTGTCCAGTGAGGACCTAAAACTGCTGATCTGATCCAGATTGACATCACAAAAAACATTTAAGTTTATGATGAAGTCCCATTACTTGACACTGGGCCGTCTTTTGTCCCACCCACGGCACCATCCGATTGGTTACATGCTCTGGTTACACACAGAGACAGCAGTGATCAGCCAATCAGTAGTGAAAGCTGCCTGTAAAGCCATACTTAACATCCTAACTGACACCCAACCCACCATATTGCTTTACAAAACTAGTAAAGTTGTGTATTTACCAGTGATGCACTGACCACTTGACTGCTCATCTCCGTAACGTTTGTGAGACGGTGCGTAGAGGAACATGATGGCAAAGACGTACAGGTTCCACATGCCATAGATGCCGGTGAAGAAGGCGCTGTTCACCTGTACAGTGTGCTCGCCCCAGTGCCAATGGCCCTCGTTTACCTGCAGAACCAAACATGTGGCTTTAGGACACAAAATGGCTTTTAAATCAGCGTGACACCATTTTTTAATGTTTAATTTCTCTCAACTGTTGAGGGTATTACATTGACTTAAAAAAAGCTGGCAAGTATTTAAAACTTGGATGTCATACTCATGAAAGCCACAAATCTATGACTGTTTTTAAAGCCCAGCAGCAAAATAAGGTCCTGATAGGACAAGATTTTGATAATTTTTTGTTTTTATGGAATTAAAATTGCATGCAAAAACTCCACGCTGTCCAAATTGCAACAGCTTAAAGGATACGTTCTGTTCCTGCAGCTTCCACATTGTTTATAGAATGAAGTAGAACAATATACTCATCCAGAAGGCTTTCCTGATCCAAACAGTGCTTCGGGAGATATTTAGATCCAAAATCGAGCGGCGGACATCAGTATAATGGTAGAACATAGGGCATACAGCACCGCTCCTAAAACTGCATTCATCGTCCAAAAACTCATTAGTTTCACCAATATTCCATTATGGTCCGTTCGGGCTACTCTTCCATGACAGTCTGTGTCACTCCAGACATGTTGTGTGACTGTACTGACCTCTGAACTGATGAAGAAGAGCGCTTGCTCCGCACCTGCCACAGGTGACACAGGCTGTCGTGGAGGAGTAGTCGAACAGACCATAATGGAATATTGGGGAAACTAATGAGTTTTTGGATGATTAATGCAGTTTTAGGAGCAGCGCTGTAGTTTGGAGTTTTGATGACCTGCCATACACTGAAGTAATAACATATCCGACATTTTTAATAATGCTTTATGTGACTCACCTGACTGATGATGAAGAAGATGACAGTCAGGGCAGCACAGGCAAGAGTGACCAACATCAGGAACTTAAACCTGAAAATAAGACCCTTAGGGGTGATAAAGAAGTCAAATCAGCACAAATCAGGTTTATAAAGAGTAGACTTTGTGGATATTAAATGATGTTGTCCAAGACTGTTTTAAAGGAACAAAAACACAAGATAGTTTTACAAACAAACCTCGTAGTGCAGGCGTCTGGCTTTAGACATGGCTGGCAGGGACGTCCTCTTGCCGCTGATGTTGCGGAAGACTTGAAACACCATGAAGCAGAGGAAGAGGAAGTACAGGCAGGCACAGATCCCTGCAACTATGATGAAGGCCATCTGAGGTGAGAGCAGTCAGGGAAATCAACCAAAGAGTGTCTTAAAAAGAGTCGACTTAGCAGAGTGCTGCATAGAAGATGTACAGTAGATGTTATAACTAAAAGACATTTAGTCTACAAATGGACTCTTCATTCAAAAGTAATCAGACTATGAATGGTATGTAGGTTAAGCCTCAAAGGCACTGAAGGAGAACTGTGAGCAGACTGAGTACTGCAGACGGGACAAAGGCATTAAGAGCAATGTTTCACAAATCTATCTTTTTATATTTTTATACATCAATTAAGCAAATATCAAAAATGCTTTCAGAAATGTGAATTTTAAGGGATATTTTTTTATAAAACCCAAAGACTACTGCTATAGAGAGCACAGCATAAGCATGTCAGCGGTGAGCCTTATTAAGATTTGATGACTCTTGCTTGGGAAAGAAACTGAACTAAATGTTTTCATCACAGTGCTGACAATTTGAAGACTTATAGTTTAACAGCTCTCTAAGAAAAATGGGAATTGCAAGGACAGTGTTTGGAAGTTAATTTGAGGAGGTGGGCTGATAAATATTTCAGGCACTCACATCATCTGAGAGGAAACAGCAATACTCCAGCATATGGCATTGCTGAATTATTTCTCATCCAATTAGTCATTTCCAGCTTGCGCTTAACGTCCAACACTCTCATAAAGACAATGCGAGAAGCATGGCTTTAAGTCTTAGTACTTAAACAGCACTGTGCTGACGCAGGGCTGGTCGAGACACATTTGTTCCAGTAAAAAGAGCAGACCATAAACATGTTTATTTGCAACAGAACTGCTAGACCTCCTTCATCCATTCTCAGTCTCAGGAGCTTCTTATTGCATCAAACCTGTGAGAAGGGCTATTTGCAGCTCTGATGGGGGACTCTCAGTCGAGTATCCTCGAAGGAAAAACAGGTATTAAAAAGGATACAGCCAGCTCCGTTCCTACGTCTGACGCCCAGATGCTGTAAAAAGGGTTTGTCAGCTGGACCCCTCTGGTGAGACAAAACACAGAGAACACACACTTTTATCCCTCTTCTTCAAGATATGTCATAAGAAAATTTACAGGATTTGAGCTAACAATATTAAAAAAAACATGAAATTGGGGTATCTTTTCTTCCTGCTATACAAAAGCATACATGAGCTTATTCCACATTAATTCAGAGTCTTTACAGGCTTGGGGAACCCTCACACTGAGGCCAGTTGCTGTCATTTACTGTGCTACATGAGACCCTCACTTCTGCAGTCTGCCTCTGACACTACTCTGGCCATATGATCACAATGTACTATAAGGTGCACACTCACAGTCGCCACAACAGAGGGCAACATGGAGGCCATTGTTGCTGCGTATTTTGAGCCATTTTCATTTAGTTCAGCACAACCTGCTGTCGTCTGATATTTCTGTGCTTAAGACTAAAGGTAAAATAACTCTTAACACTTCTGAGCAGTCATTTTTACAAACTTATGATGTTGACGTTGTTTGTCTCTCGTCTTTTTTTGTAAAGGGAGATGTGAGGGGGTATCACTCTGCTACAAGCAACAATAATCCACATTGTCATGAATCAGCTGATGTGATAACCTAATGTATATTTGTGAGTATATGTGTATTTGCATGTATGTTTGTGTATATGTACATGTAATATGCATAGATGTGGGTAGACGTTTGCATGCGTATATATATAAATGTATGATTTTGTGTGTATGTACTTATGTATAGTCAATTAATACATTTGATAGAAAAAGTCTTTTTTATGAAATAAAAATCTTTATCAGACAGTTAAAAGAAGACTAGGGCTGGGTATCGATTCAGATTTTCTGGATCGATTGAATTCAATATTTATTCAGTCTGGGATATCTCAGTTAAAATAGTGCTGTAAATTTAAAAAGTGACCTTTTGACCTGGTACATTATTAAAAGTTTTTTTTTCATTAAGAACTAAACCCAAAACAGTTAAATTAATCATATATTAATGATATTCATTTATGCATATTCTGCATATTACTTGTTTTTGTCCAACTCCTCTTTTCCTTCATGCTTGTTAAATCCGAAATACGTCCTAACATCAGCTCTTAAACTCACCTGTGGTTCCCCTATAGTGCTATTTGCTTCTGCCACGTTTGTTTGACTGCTTGCAGTAACATCTCACGATATCTTGTTCAGTGGAAAGCAACGCTTAGCGCTGATCACACTAGACTAGCTGGAATGAAACCACAGGCTGCTTCTCTGCACGTCCAAAGAAGAAAAAACAACCCAAAAAAAGAGTGATCTTTAGATTTTATGGATAGATTACAAACCATTTAAAGGGAAACCGATTAAATTACTTTCTTAAACCCAGCCCTACTTAAAAAATGTATTTATATAGACTGGGAGGCTAAATAACTGATTATTAATTAATGGAGAGGGGGTGGGATTAAATGTTTGACTTCTTCTCACTCCTTTTCAGACATGTCACATTTTTCAAGAGCTAATTTTCTTTGTTTTTTTCCATCTGTTTTTTTTTAATTTTGCTTTGTTTTATGTTTGAAATAAACTTACAATTTATTAATTCATTCATTTATTCAGTCATTCATTTGATAACCTAATATTTAGTTACAACCATGTCAAAACAAGATTGTATGTTGTAAACTATAACACTGAATAGGGCTGGGTATTGATTCAGATATTCTGGATCAATTCGATTCGATATTACAAGGTCTCAAATTGATTCGAATTCAAGATTCAATTCGACATTTATTCAGTCTGGGATACCTTAGTTAAAATAGTGCTGTAAATTTAAAAAGTGACCTTGTGACCTGGTACAACAGGTACAAGTACAACAAACTTTATGGACCTTTTTCTTTCGGGCTCCATTGTTCCCTTTTAGATGGAAGTTTGTTGACAGCGAAAATCCCCCCGGATCTCAGGCTGCATTTGAGACATCAAAAAAGTGCTCCAGAGTGTTGCTCAGCATGAGGGTGAGTAGAAAATGAAGGCTTATCATTCTTTGGGTGAAGTATTCCTTTAAACAAGTACAACAAATTTGAAGATTCACAGGTGCAGAGCTGCAACTGTTAGTATCAGTCTCATCACGTGCACTCCACTGTGCATGTGCTCAAGCATGAGGAAGCATACCACGCTGGAGCCCAGAGCCAGTGAACTGTGCCCCACTTAAGCAGGGCCCGGTGCACTTATGGCCCTTTTCCACAAGCACGCCTTGGCCCTACTCTACTCGGCCCTACTTGATTTGCAGCGTTTTTCCACTAGCCTGGTACCGCCTAAAACAAGCTAGTTTTAGTACCTACTCCACTCCGGTTCCAAGCAAGCTGACTCGATACTAAAAGATGACGTCACCGACTGCCAGCTACTGATTGGTCAGACAATATCGTCATCGATGAGTCATGAGCGCGACAACCTAGCATGCTAGCGGTAGCTACTGTTAGCTTCCCCTCATATGTCTCTTCTTTGCAGCTCGATCGCTCTCGTCCTCGGCTTCATTCTGTTATATAGTTTCCAAAACTCTCCTGTGCTTCTCAAGGGGTATTTCTTCTTACCACCTGCAGCCTTCTTCTGCTTTCCTTTTATACTCGGTTTGTGACAAAAAGCCACAGATTGTTGTGTCGCGCTCAAAATGACGTCACCGCAGAGCCGCTCAGTCAAGTAGAGTAGAGTAGGACTAATGGAAAAGGGCCATTACTCTACACAAATGAGCCAGACTTCAGGGATGGATCCTCTCTGAGTGCGGTACAGAAGTCCTTGCATGTGCCTTCAGGTATGGGCAATAAATATGTCATTTTTACAATCATAACTTAATAATTGTGGAACTTAAGTATATGTTCATCTATAGCTCACACAATCAATCATTTTATGACCAAAGTGACATCGCAGAATTAGCTTCAGTCAAAACAAAGCAAAAATGGAGGAGTACTAAAGCCACCACAGGCTAACATAACCATGAGTCCTTAAAATGTCGTCTCCTGTTTATCAGTGGTAACATGTAACATTCCCACACAGAGAGCAAGTGGCCTCACATATTCAGATAGACCTGCACTGTCTCCCACCATCATCAAAATACAAGCTATGAAGTGACTGGGGGTCATTTTGCCTCCACTAAAAAAACAAACATTGTTCACACATATTCATAAGCATAAGAAGTCAAAGAAATAAGGCCTTTTTAACCTCACTTTGCATTAAATAATGGCAGTATATGTTGACGACAAGCTTACTGATGGAAATGGTTTAATTGTGGGAAGTGAAAAAAGATTGCTTTTGTGCATAAAATCTGTTCTGTTTTTGCAGTAAATTCAGATACTTGGAATGTTTTAGTTTCAAAAATTAATCTTGGGAGAACTATAACACTGCTATTTATATTGTAGCTCTACAGATTATTGTAATGTGTAATACTTAGTGTTACATTAACCACTGGCATTAACTAGACCTCTTTTTCTTTGGCATGGATAATAAAACACTTCACTCACCTCTCACACATGTCAAAGATAAAGAGGCAAAACGAGCCGAACACGATGGGTCCGACCTGCTTCCAGTACACTGAGAAACGGTTCCTCTCTGTCTGGTCCTGTGATAAGACAAAGGAATATTGTTCATAAAAGAATGAGCCCTCTAACATGGTTCTCTATGCTGTGTGATCCATGATCGTCAAACATGGTTAATAGTTGAATGGGCCGAGTACAGTACCATGAGGTGCTCCCCGCAAAAGATGATCCAGAAGGAGAGCAGCATGGAGTAGAAGATACCCTGCCTGATGTCTCCAAACAGGAGCATCCATGTCCAGTTGAAGCCAATAGAAAACCACTCCACTGGGATGTTTATGAAGGTCATGGAGATACCCAAAGCAAGGATCACCCTGAGAAAAAAAGATGGTGTTTTAATTAACATTAGTACCAACATTTGACAGTAAAACACCATCTTGTAGGATTGCACAAATACTTAATCACAAATACTGAGGTCAATAAAATGATAACTTTGGACTTTTAAAATTGATTATTTCTCTGGAGCCTCCTTCCTTTGCATAGGAAAGGGTTAGAGCAGAAAGCCTGAAGTCACAGAGAGGCGAATGATGATGAAAAGGAGCCACAGGCTGGCTTTGAACCCTGAGGTGCAACCTGGTCACTAGGCCATCAGTGATCCAACTTTGGATTTGAAAAAATGATCAATTCAGTCCAGCAAAGAACAGAATGATAAATTGTCTATGAAGATATACTTCTACATTTGAAAATATAGTATTATCACTAGGGCTGAGCGATATGGACAAAATTTCATACCTCAATATTCATGCCAGATACAGTATCTCTATATCAATATGATTATATGACTATGGGTTTGGTAAAACCATAGCATGTGTCAGAAAAATAAAAACATCATAATACAATAGAATGTGGAATGTGCAGTTTTATCTATAAGAAATCTGTATCGTTTATATCATTGCTTTTTTTATATTAATATCTTGAATGTTAATATCTCGATATAGATACAATAATCATATCTAATTCAGCCCTAATTATCACTACTTTCCATGTAACTAGTGGAACCTTCTGATCGGCCACTGCTGCATATCGTGTCATTTTTTCCTTTGTTCTAGACTGCAACTTTCCATGGAAAATGAACGTGCATCTGTTTTTCTGCCTCAGTTTTTGTGCTTTTAAAGATTCTGAAAAAAATATGTTTTGTTAAAAGCTAAGGAAGGGAATGGGCAACCAACTCCAGTTAAGAATTGATAACCGACAGCAGAAGGAATCTTTCTCTAAGTTCTGCATGTCTTGCAACACAAGGCCATTGCTCTCATTAGAGGCAGTCAGCATGAACTACAACAAAAAAGGTTAAGATGCTATTATTGCAGACAGAAGACCGAGGTACTTATGATTCTGGATTAATTGTACACAATAATGAGGCCAATTGCACAAGAACCAGTGTCTGTGTCTTTGTGATTTTAAAAAGGAGTGTAAACACCAGCACCATTCTCTAGCATTTGTAGTACCACAAAAATAAATAAGGAGTGCCATTTGTTTAATGTTATTGACACTGTAATCCTGCGTTGACTGCTTTTACCCACAGGAATGGATAAGGAAATTGAACAGATAGGCTGACTTGTTTATGGCACTGGTATCAATAAAATCTCATCAATTCACATCTCTATTTAAAGCACAAGGCAACAAAGGCACAACACCATTTACCATGCCACTGTAACATCATGAAGTAATGCTGACAGATTTCTAACATATCTAGTGACCCTGGCAGGAAATAATGTTCAATATAAGAGACATATTCAGACAATTATCGTTTCTGTAGCAACAAAGCATGGTATTGAAAGGGAAAGCAGATAAAAATATGGGTTAAATTGACAGGTCTGACCCATAAATTTGTACTTCATCTTTCACAAGGATAATCAATGAGCAAGACCACTTCTGCATTTGCTGAATCAGGCTCATTAGTCTGACATTATTGATTAGATTATCCATCTACATGCATGGAGTGTCACCACTGCCCAATTCTACATAACTCACTACCTCTCAAACCTCCCTCATCCTTCAAATCAAGACGTTTAGAGAGAAATAAGGGTGCCTGCATTAAGACCTATCAGCCCTCAGAAAACAGACTAAAGCTGGTCTTCCAAGTGTCTGAAGCAGGTCCCTGCACGCCAACAGGAGATGAAGGGAGGACTGTAAATAGGCGGTTAGCAGGGCAAAACAGGCGAGTGCTTCAGTAGAAGGTGGGGGTGGAGGGGCAGATAAAGTTGACTGTAAAACATTTGGGTGCAGCAGTAATTTGCAATTGTGGATAAAAGAAGTGTAATCCAGCCTATGAAGCAAATCTGCTTCAGACAGCTTCTCAGCTTCGCTCTTCAAAGCCAACAGAGTGAAAACACATTTGACTGGTATGCAGGGAATGTGTCCTAAACACCATCAACACACAGAAGAGCTGAGGTCGGTATTAGTCCGTGTGAATGTGTGGGGAGCAGGAAGGTCTGATGTGAAAATCTGTGAAGTTAGTGCAGTGAGGGTCTTGAACAGAGATTTGCACTGGACTTTTTGGAAATTCACAGCTGTAACTAATAATCATGTCTACATGGCACGTGGGGGAGCCTGTAACTGTGCTCTCTGATAGGTATGCTAACACACCAACACATCCAACAAAGCCTTTAGACAGAACTATCAGAGAAAGCTGTCAGCAGCGCCAGAAGATCGTGGATATTTATCAAGTTTAAGATACGGTGCAATATGGACCAAACAATCTCCCTATACTCTGAGCTGAATAGTTATACTAAATATGTACCTTGATTTTTTTTCTTCAAGGAATAAAATAGTTATGATAAAGAAGAAAGATCATCCTTCATATGCTGATAATAAAAGTCAAATGACACCATTACCTGTTGGAAGGAATGAAAACTTATGAATTATATTTAGTTTCATTTCTGTAATTAAGTGGATAGTAAACTTACTCGTTCAAGTATTTTTTGAATGTAAACATTTACTTTCAACTTGATTTACTTCTGATTGGACTAAACTTCGTTACATCTGCCAAGAAGGCTACGTTTATGCATGACTGTCAGTTTGTGTGGAAGATTACTCAAAAGTTTTCTGCAGATTTTGAAGACATCTTCTAGGAATGTTGGTGATGGCAGAAGGAAGATCAGGCGTTATTTTGGTGGTGCTCAGAATCTGGATTCAGATCCAGGTAACTTGTAAAGGATTCTTTAATATTACAAGATTGTGAAGTTCTAAGTACCTGACTGTGTTAATAATTGCAAACAAAGTGACAAGGTAGCCCACAATCTTTAAAGGGACTGTGAGGAGTTTCTAAGTAATTACAAAAAAGTCTCACTTTTAGATATATGCCTGATCGAAATGCCAGATGAGTTTTATAGCCTCAAAATAGGTTATCTATAAATGCTATTCCTTAGCCCTCCAGTCGGGTCGGACAGAGCTGGACTGGCCTGGATACTCAACTCAAACAAGACAATTAAAACTGGAGCAAATTTATATTATTGGTACACGTCTCAGAGCACCGAGCTGTAAGTAGAGATATATAGCCAGCTACAAACTATGATACTAAGTTTTCCAAAAACTGCTTGTTGTCACACATCAAAAACTACTGCTACATAACTGGAAAGAGATACAATATCTCGTCGCTTTGCATCCTGTTCCTGCAGAAGGTTCCGCAGCATCCGCTGCAAAACAGCCAGACTCAGAAACAGCTTTTTCCCCCTGGCTATCAGACTGCTGAATGCCACATAACCCACCCACACCTACACTGGATAACCTTTGGACCTTGTATGTGCAATATTTTTATTTTATTTTATCATGGGACAATTCATACTACCTCTTCTGTGTGGTTCAGTGCAATATTTCTTTCTTCTATTTTATATAAATGACTGATTTTTCTAATCTCTAACAGTGCAATACATCTTATTACGTGTAAATATTTTGTCAATAGTTACAGGTCACTTTTAAATGACAGTGTTAATTACTCTTGCATAGCCCTTGTATCCATTTTTATTTTTTATATTATTTATTCTGGCACTTAAGTATTTCATATTTTTATACACTTATTTATCGACAATATCACTGTGTGTTGTTATAATCCAGGAAGCCAATGCAATGAAATTTCATTCCAAGTGCACTGCTGTGTAATTTGCGTAATGACAATAAAAGGAAGTCTAAGTCTATTCTGTTAGTTGCTGAAAAAAGAAGTTGTAAAGCAATGCAGAGTTCTGAGGAAGGTCCGGTCTGCATAACAACAAACACATGCTTTGGCTTGCACATGTCTTTTGGTGCGTTCCAGTTGTAGTCAGAAGTAGAAATTTTGAGTTCCGAGTACGAAACTGTAACTGTAATGTCCCCCGAAGTCGGAATTTCCTACTGGGAACTCGGTGAAACCTCGCCACCCCTGAGTTGACAATCAAAGATGGATGCCCCCCAGTGTGAACAGTTATTTAGCTCCTGTAATAATTAATTTATTTGCACTTCTGACTGGGGTGTGTCGCTCTAGATCAGCTGTATACATAGTATTGTTAGACTTATATTTACAAAAATGCTGCCATAGTGATAATCACATTCTTCATGTGATATTTGTGAACAACAAACTCAGGGCGTGCTAACAACAGCTAACAATAGCCTGGTAGATCGGCATGTTTTTTTCCCACTTCAACTGGAACGCCGATAAGTCCGAGGTTACTGGAACGCAGCATTAAGACAGTGGCCGCGTGTGCTCATGAGGTAGCAGCGTCTTTACGTTGCCGGCAATAGATTCTCCTCACAGTCCCTTTAAATTATTTTTAAAAATACCAAATATCCAATATTAGAGGTTAAGGACTTCCATTTTTGTCACAGTGTCGTAACCAAATAAAACTATGATTTTATTTTCACAGATGTCTTTTTCTTGAAATAAAATAATGCTTTACATGACAATGTAAAGATAAGATTATCTTGCAATCACCACTTTTATTACCAAAAAGTTATTTTTGGCACTATTTTAGCAATGAGTCTACCACATGTACAGTGCAGAAATGTTAATATAATATATATTAATATGGTTTGTTATGATGTATTCTTTAATTCTCTCTGACCAGCATCAACATATTTTAAAGCTCAATGAACCACTCAAGCAAATCTCACATCTGTCCTCTAAGTTGAGGGCTGAGTCCTCCCATCCTGACACCTCTGAGGATTAGCATGACAGGAGACTCTGGTAAAGCTTTTACATCATGAAAAAATCATCTGCTGCCCACAAATAGGGGGACGAGTCGCACTTCCTGAAACCCTGCTGGTCATTTGGGAATAAGAGCCTTCAGCCGGAAAATACAGAGGGAAGGAGAGAGACAGTGTGTGTGTGTGTGTCTAAGCCAGCTGGTGTGTATGGCCCAAATGTGTGTCTGCAGCATGTGTTGCTTGAGTGCTAGCTTGCAGATTTTGTAACGTGTTTCACGCTTGGCCAGGCACTTCCTGTGGCGCAGAACGCTGCCTCTTACTGATCTGTCTTCCCAGCACAGCGGGGGGTTAGACAAACACTGGGCTCTGAGCATGGCATTCAAACTATCTGCTTCAGGCACAACTAGGCATATTTGCTGCTCTAACCTTCACAGGGTCTAAATAAGGAAGGAATTGAGTTCGACATTTTTAGGATATATTCTAGAGGACAATCCTAAAAGGGAGATTCCAATCTGTTTTGGAATCAGAAACCAAGAGGCCATAATGATTTTTTTTCAGAGGTTTGACTTTTCAGACCTTTTTTTCTGATATGTTATGCATTAACAGTAGTCAGTTATTTTTCAAAAACATTGCCTCAGACATTTGATTAGCTGAAAGTCCCCTATTCTACAAAAAATGTGTCCTATTGTTCATCTCACTTATTTATGATAGTTCACCTCGTAAGCACAATGAGACCATTACCGCAGATCCTTAAGGTTTCACAAAACAAGCACCAATATTTGGTATATTTGTTTAAATTAAAAAATAAATATTGAGGTACATGTCACAGGCGTTAATGATGCAACAATACTGAATAAAATGCTAAACAGTTCATCACAACTCTGTGTGTAAGTAACTGTATTTTTGGTTCTGCCTTAAATGAGTTTCCAGTCATTATATTTCTCTCTGTGGCTGTACAATTCACTGTTTTTATGCCTTGATTGTAATCAACGCACGTCATATCACAGGTCATCAGATGTTGTGTGATCAAACAGTTACATATGTGTATGTTAACAGAGACCTAAAGTGCAGATTCATCTTTTCTATGACTAATTATGAATAATTGTCTGAAGTCAACCTCAGCAGTCAGAGAACAGGATCACTGTGCACACAGAATCTGTGCGTCCCCTGAATGCACATTTAATGTTAATGCTGCTCCTGTTACAGGCACACAGACAAGACACACATGGCAGACACTCAGTTGCAAGAGGTGGGTCTTTGTAAGATCTTTTTTTTTTCTGTCTTTGTAAGATCTTACTGCAATTAACAGTACATTGTCCTGCATAAAAACAACCGCGCTGTCGAAACTTGGGTTGGGAACTTAAGATTTTCTGACTGGTGGAAAATTATTGTTTTCATTAATTTTACCAGTATTGTTCATCTATAACATGTGTTATTTGAAGTAACAACAG
Organism: Scarus forsteni; assembly: GCA_036419115.1. Lineage (NCBI taxonomy): Eukaryota > Metazoa > Chordata > Actinopteri > Labriformes > Labridae > Scarus > Scarus forsteni. The sequence continues at coordinate 4,719,179 of JAZDUH010000271.1, forward strand.
TTAGTCTCTTTAAGCAATGCGTGTGTTATCTAACTAGGGCTGGGTTAAAAAAAATCAATTTAATCGATTTCCCTTTAATTGGTTCGTAATCGATCCATAAAATCCAAAGATCGATCTTTTAACGTGGGTAGTTTTTTCTTCATTGGACTGTCCGAGAAGCAGCCTGTGGTATCAACTCTGCTAGTCTCGCGTTTAGCTCTGATTTCCACCGAACAAGATCTCGCGAGATGTTACTGCAAGCAGTCAAAATAACATGGCGGAAGCGAGTAGCACTATAGGGGCACCACCGGAGAGTTTAAGCAGAGAGTGGAGCAGAAGCCCAGGGCGCTAGGACCAAGCACCCTCTTCCTGCTTCGGTTCTGCTCGTCTGCTGATTCCGCTGCAGTCAGACGGGGCCATATTTTACTTGACCAAAAACACAAATAAACGGACTCCCACCGAAAAAGTCTGATATCGGTCTGCATTTAAAAGTTGACATTTGGACATATTTCAGATTTAACAAGCATGAAAGAAAAGACATGTTGGACAAAAGACAAGTAACTTGCAGATTATGCATTAATGCATATAATTAATATGTGATTAATGTAACTGCTTTGGGTTCACAGTTCTTAATGCAAAAACAGTTTTAATAACATACCAGGTCAAAAAATCATTTACAGCATTATTTTTTACTGAGATAACCCAGACTGAACAAATTCCAAATCGTGAATCGAATCGATTTGAGACCTCTTAATATCGAATCGAATCAATCCAGAAAATCTGAATCGATACCCAGCCCTATATCTAACCGTGGGTTTGTCTACCCGATGAAGAACATGTTGATAGAAGAATTTAAATTAACCCATTAATTATCAAATTAAATGTCAGTCCATCTCATTTTATTTGTTCTCCGTTGAGGAGATTGTCTTACTTTTCAAGCAGCACAGGAGGTCTGCTCATCATGGTGATTCGTCTCCAGTACCAGATCATTATAATGAGGATGCTGGGTGTGAGGAAGGTCTTCATGGCAAACCAGACTTTGGTGAAACCGCCATTCTGATGGATGCTCTTCAAGGTGAAAAGAACGTCAGAGTAAAATAAAAATCAAGAAAGGTCAAAATAGAAAGCAAAAGCAAAAATACAAGATGACTGTGGTGACATCGAATACTGTCCACAATCAAAAGAACCATGGTTGATGTGAGTCTCATAATCCATTGCCGAAAACTGTTATATAAACCTGCTTTAAACTTACAACAAGTCGGATGTCTTTGATCTCCCCGATCCCCACGTTGATCTTTTTGCGTTCATTGACAGGTAAGCGGATGTTGAGGAGATAGTACTTGTGGGCCACGCTGCCAACCTCCATGAAGGGCAGCAGATCACACTCATAGTAACGCCCCTCATTCTCCAAGGTCTGAAAAACACAAACTGGGTTAAAGTCGTTTTTTTTTTTTACCACCAAAATAAACTCTGTAACATCATAAAAACGATATAACTGAAGTGGAAGCCATACAAAATTAAATGTGGGATTGAATTCCAGCATTAGACTTAATATTTGGAAATGGATATATGGAAGTTAATAAAGTACATTACATTCAAAACAAAAGCAATGTTATGACTGTTTCAGTCTCCTGCACAACTTCCTGATAGATATGCCAAAGAGGCATTAAGGTGATTTGAAGTGTTATTTCTGTACCCTGGCTTCAGTGAAGTTGCAGCTGAGCTTTCTCTGTTCAAATGAATGAGCCATCTCTGTCCATTCGCTGACAGTGTCATCTCTGTAGGCCAGGCCCACGTCAATGTTGACCATTGCACCATCATCTAGAGGAAAAAAAGGAAAGCAATGCAGTAGCAGTAAGTTTTTTAGGAGAGGAAATATCCATCACACATATCAGATAAATAACAGTGCCACAGAACATATTCAAGTCTATACACAGCTACCAAAATCTACAAGGGACCATATGACCAAGGAATTGCTTTTAAAAACAAACATGACTTTCATCTACTGCTGGGTTGATTTTTACGTATCTGCTAGCAATGAGTAGTTGACCTCGAAATGGATATTGGTCCAACCCAGGCTCTTGCTGCTAGACTAGGTGATGTGATTTGTAATAATGTGCCATTTCATGAGGACAACATGGAGCATGCAGCTCACTTCTATGTAATTCAGTTCAAATAGGTCATATGGTGCATTTGATTTTGTCATAACATACAAATGAAATCTCTTAAAGTGAATTGTTCCTCACAAAATAGATTTAGTTACCAGCATTTTAGTTACATTTCTAGGCATAGAGGAAGTAGCAGCAAGGCTGAGCAGATTCGATGTACACTCCCGATCAAAACCTTAAGACTGTCAAAAAATTGTGAGAATTCACATTTTGCATTGTTAGATCTTAAGAAGGTTCCAAGTAGAGCCAAAAATGCAAAAAGAAGAAATGGGGCCAAAAACTCATTAGTTTCACCAATATTTCATCATGGTCCGCTCACGCTACTCCTCCACGACAGTCTGTGTCGCTCCAGACATGTTGTGCGACTGTGCTGACCTCTGAACTGAAGAAGAGCGCTTGCCTCCGCGCATGCGCAGTACGGCTCATTGTTTCAGGGGAAGACGGCCGGCTACTCAACAACTTTCTTCTTCCAGTTTTGTGCAAAATGGACGAATATCTATTGGATGAAGATGTTGTGGAGGAGAACTTTGAATATGATGGGTGTCCTTACAGTTTTGAGCCAGAGTTTACAGATGAGGAGCTCATTGAAAGGAGGACGCGGAGGCAAAGAGAAGAACAGCTCTCCAGAGAGTACTGCACATGTGTGGAGGCAAACATTCTTCTTCTTCAGTTCAGAGGTCAGCACAGTCACAAAAACATGTCTGGACTGAGCGACACAGACTGTCTTGGAGGAGTAGCGTGAGTGGACGATGATGAAACATTGGTGAAACTAATGTGTTTTTGGACGATTAATGCAGTTTTAGGAGCGGCGCTAACATGCCCCGTGTGCTACCATTATACGGATGTCCGCCGTTCGATTTTGGATCTAAATATCTCCCGAAGCACTGTTTGGATCAGGAAAGCCTTCTGGGTGAGTATATTGTTCTACTTCATTCTATAAACAATGTGAAAGCTGTAGAAACCGAACTTATCCTTTAAGGTTATGGATGACAAAGGACCGCAGGGCTTTGGCTGCTCTGAATACTGAATGAAACTTAATGAGGGTCACTGACAGTAGAAACTGAGTGATGATCAAACTTCACAGATTGTAGGACAGGTTAAAAACAAATTTAGCTTACATGGATCACAAAGTTGAGAAGACCTGCTGCTACCTCACGTGTACAGTAAAATATTCTGTCCCACCCTCAGTCAGGACTGTTCATCATTTTACAATGGTATCAGATCTGTGTTGGCAGATACACAACTTGTTACCTAGATTTCAAGTTAGATTGATAAATCCCAAAAAACAGTAATAACTGCATGTTGGTTTGTATTTTAGATAAAGATGAACCTTCATACCTGCATACTTTGGGGGGCTCTTATTACCCCAGCGATGAGCTCAAATTAAGTCCTGATGACAGACAAAGCCTTTTAACGAAGACCAGAAAAGTGACAGGGTGCTAGCACTGACATGGAAAGTCAGCCAGCAAAATCTGAAAACCTTTTGATCATACTTACGTATCTTTTACCTCAAGACTGGCAAAATACTGAAAAGCGATATTAATAGTACTTCCTTTTTATGTACTTATCTTTCAAACAGCTGTTTGTTACTAGGTTATTTTTCATTTTAACAAACACATTTCTACAGAATCATCTGTGAGTTGGTACGTGCCCTGTAAACTATAATGGGTCTAAAACTGTGCGATGAATTCCACCGTTTTTAGCATTTTATCATATTTCAGTACTACTGTCGGCTCTCCATGTTGGCCCAAATATAGGTAATATAATGCACAACAAAAACTCCAATAAGACCTTGAGCTGGCCTCCATCCGCCCTGCCCAGTGAATCCAACAAAAACCTCCAAAGCCAAGCTATTAAAACTGCATCTTTAGATCACATTACAAAGCCAAGTGTTCTCTCGTCCAGCCCTCCAGAGTGCCTCTTGTGCCGTTATGAAACAAGCTGGAGTGAAGAGAAAGAAACCCAGTGGCCTGTGCAGCAAGAAAAAGGGGAAAAGCAGAGGAGGAGGAGGAGGAGGAGAGTGAACCAGATGAGAACTGGCAGCCGACTGTCTCTGAAATACGCACTCCGCCATTGGTCGAGACGGACGTCCTTGAATGTCGGCTCACTTCATGCAAACATTCCTGTCCAGTCCAGCAGCCATCGCCACGGTGACTAAGCCTCCTCAACAGCTGTGTTATTGCTGGACGCAGGCCAAGAGGTGCCTGGCGCAGGGGTGGAGAGGGGGCAGGTGGGTGGAGTGGTTAATAAGGGCGAATCTCTTCTCAGGGATGCAGGATGTATCACGGATAAGGTAGCACAGGGAGAACAGAGCATGAGCTTATTTGTTAGACAGTTGTGAAACAGAATCTTCATCAAGTAGATAAAGTCCACATTTTGTTGAGACAGGGATGTTGGAAGAAGCTGATCAGTGGATGCCTTTTTGCCAAAGTCAAGACAGCCTTTCCTCCCCCTTCCCCCATTAGCATGTTCTCACATTAGCACCTTGAGTCGTGCTCACACAGGTACATAATCCATAACAGTAGGTGGCAGGATGCAGGTAGTGGGAAGCAAGTCAGACAGAAATAAGAGTAGCAACCCCTCCCTGATATTCTGAGCAAACACACCAAGCTGCTAATATGAATGGTTTTGTAATTCTGATATTCCCAAAACTCCCCTTATCAAAATTTCTCATCCATCTTTCAGCTCAGAAGATAAAATGGGCCCTTATCGTAGAGAATCCTGTACTGTGGTCACTGACAGACCCCACACATACACTGGGGGACCCTGCAATCTTCAAAGAGTAGGGCCCAAATAATCTTAACTACTGATGCCTAGGGATGGGATGAAATATCGATTGCCAATATATTGCGATACATTACGTGACGAAACGCATCGAGTTTGAAAAAAATGTATCGCGAAATAAAGACCAGAAGTGACGACAACAAACTTCAGCACCAACTACCTTGCCTCCAAAAAGCCGATTGATGGAGTCAAATGAGGCTGAAATTGAGGACGCTCCGCCTGGATACAAGTCATCTCTCTGGCAGTATTTTGGCTCTCATTAAAAAAGACAAAGACGGCGAAAACGAGCCTACCGCTCGTTAGCATACACTCTCTCTAACCTCTCTAGGGTTAGAGAGTGTTATTGTTTGTGTTTGGCCTGTTAGGCCTTGTGTTTTCCTGTGTGCAACTCAAACAAAAATAAATAAGTTGTAATTATACAGTAATATGTTTTTTTTACTTTTTGATATTGTATCGTGACGTATCATATAGTGACCCAGGCATATCAAGGTGCAGCGTTTCGTGAGTTTAAGTGTATCGTACCATCCCTAATGATGTCAATATTAAACTTTAGCTGATACGCCTGTATTCTGAAACACACTATCGTCAAGAGCGTAAACTATGAAATCCTGCATGTCCGTCTTGCCAACCTCCATTGTCCAATGACTTCACTTAGCTAAATGCTAAATGGCCCAATCAGGTAAGAGAGGCAGGGCGGACCTGACGACAACAGGAAGTGGCTGCAAGTTTGATCTTTCTACCAAACAGGCCAGATGGATGGGGAGATGGTTCACTCTGTGCATCTTTCTCAACACCTGGGCGCATTGGTTCTATAGCAGAATGAGTGGAGTGAACCATCTGTCAGTTATTCAATCTTTGTACAGGGAGGCGGGGCCGCTAGCGTACACACACAGAGAGCTACAAGTGAGCGTTGTGAGGAATAACAAGGAAACAAACACTAACATGAATGATGGCACAAAAGCGATGGTTTCTGAACCGAAAGCCACAGTGCACAAATATTTTGGTTTGAACAAGGTCTGGGCCCATGAGCACTGACGAGCCGATATGTCTCATTTGTTTGAAAGTAGTGGCCACGAAGAAGGGGAACACAACCAACTATAGCATGCGCACCTCAAATACAAATATCATGTTAGTTTTTTTCCCAACTGAGGAAAAAAAAAACTGCCCCTTTAGGTGCAGTTGAGCCTTTGTTCTGACAATCAATGCTTACGAAGGTGTTTGGTTGGCAAAGGAAATAAAAATAAAAACAGAGCAAAATGGTGCACTCACAGTGTCGTTCGCTACATTGCAAATGAAATGCAGCCCTTCAATATGGTTGGAAAACCACCATTTCGAAAAATGCTACAAATGTTTGACATACATTAAGGATTTACTGTGAGAACATACATATCACAAACAATCCCGGAACTGTATAAACTCCTTTATTTTTATTGCTTTTATTGCTGTGTATGTTTTTATTGGAGTTTTGTTTTTTTCTTCACAGAGACAGGGTCTATTTTTTATTGTTGTTGGTAACAATAATGATTTTCAGTTACATGCAATTTTTCCTAAAAGAGTCCATTTCGTTCTTATTTGTTTTTTTTCCCTTTTATTGTTTGTTTAATTTATTTCATTCAAAAGCACTTGACATTCCAATTACAGATAAATACTCTTAAGAAACTAAAGTTTATTGCTTTTGATACAGTGTACTCACTTTATGACATACTGTATATGATAATTACATTGATGAAAAAATAATGTTGATAATATTGTTTATTGGCAATAATTTTTTGGACAATTATCGTCCAGCAAAATGTGTTATCGTCACAGGCCTATCTATGGTCATCATGGTTACTCAGTGATACTTGGCGAAATCTGCTCTCCTCAGAAGTTTACCGGAAAACTTGGTAGGGATCGTCTTTGAAGAGGTTCATGTCTAGGGATGTAACGGTTACCGGTAAAATGATAAACCGCGATAAAATTTCCCACGATAATCGTTACCGTGTTCAATTAAAATTACCGTTATATCGTGCTTGATCACCACTCTGCCTCAGTAACACACGGTGATGCTACTCTTTGCCTGGAAAAGCCGGAACTATGTATCTGCCCTCGATTAAGGAGCCTCACGCGAGGTGCACATGCGCAGTTTGCATTGTTTGGCCTCTGAGTCTGACACATTTATTGACAAAAAAGACAAAAGAACTGTTATGAATATAATAACAAAGGGGTTAAATGATTTCAATTCTGTGTAAAAGTACTTTTAGAACATTTTGAGCACACTGCAACAATACCACGATAATAATGATAACCGTGATAATTTTGGTCACAATAACCGTGATACAAAATTTTCATATCGTTACATCCCTATTCATGTCACATATAAGCGTTAAATGATACATCTGTGTGGCATAATTTAAAGCTATGGTCTACGATTTGGAAGCTTTGTACATATTAATAACACCGTTTATAAGGCTGTTATGGTCCTATGGTCCTATCTACACAGTATAAAGACCAAAAAGAACGAAAAAAATCCATTCAGTATATCCGCTGAAAAGCTGCATACTAGCTGACCAATCAAGCCTAAGAACCTGCAACTATTAATTGGTCCGTGAGTTAGTCCATGAGTCCATCCAATCCTCGTCTCCTTCACTACGCAGTACGCAGCATCTTGCCCATGGTCCCGCCTCCTCCCTCTACCTCCGGTGAGCAGCTGGCAGCGATAGCAACTGAACTATGATAGTACCGGAAAAGCCTAGCGCCGAACCCGGGAATCCGCCTCCCTCTCCCGCGGGCCCAACGGAGTTCTGCCCGCGGGTTGAGGCCTGTTAGCGGGCTAACGGCTAACGAATAGCCTCAGCCGGCCGTCAGACCTTCAGCATCGGCCGTTTCGCCCTTGGTTGATCAGGTAATGGCTTTGTTCACTACAGTGTGAGATGTCTGCTGAATTACTCTGGTTAGTTTGTGCCTGTACGGGCTAATAACTTGTAGGGGAGCGGGTTAGCCTGTTAGCCGCTAATCGTTAGCACTGTAAGCTGAGCTGGGGAGGACAGGCTAAGAAAGACTAGTCCTCACCCACACTCGGCTCCGCTCTGGCGGCGCCAAACCCGCATTGCCGCCGGTCCAGTTGAAATGGCTACTGCTGTGTGTTATAAGGGAGATGTCTGTCGTGTTTGATACTTTCAGTTGAGCTGAGCTGTTTTTGATTGAGTTTGCTGCTGATATATTGTGCTAGTCGCTCGTAGCTCTGCCGGAGGGGGCTTATATGAGGCGACACGAGCTGGGGGCGGGATCTTGGAACAAGGAGGGGAGAGGTGAGGGAAGGAGGGTCAGGCTGCGGTTTCAAATCATAGACACCAGCTTTAACGTAAGACGACAGTCTAAGGTAGTTTAAGCTAGTGTCTAACTGTGCGGCTAGCGGCTATATGAAGCGGCTGATGGCTAAGTATGCTACGTCATACCTTGCAGCGTTGCTTGATATGGCTGTTGGTTTTGAAGGTTCTGCCCCTGAAAAACTTTCAAATGGCTCTTTCGAAGATGAATTAGTGAAATATTTCCCAGCAGATACTGACTGAACTGTCCGTCTGGTGCGTCAAGTTACAAACTATTTACAACAACTGACTTGTTGATTTCAATGTGACAATCTATTTGCATAAAATACACATGTAAAACAAGAAAAACTTTTAACTGTACTCTTAATTGTTCAATGTACCTTTGCAGTGATGATGTGATGCACTTGTGTATTTTGCTAATATAAAGGGACACATAAATGGCTAAGATATCGGCTGTACAAAAAGTTTCAATATCAGTTGATAATTATGTTCAACTTTTCAGGCCAATATCTGCCAAAACTAAAACCAATAACACTGTGCGTCCCCAGTCTAAACAGCAACCGTCCGAAAAAAAAAGCTCAATTATAACAAACATTTCCTGACTTGATAGTACATTTTTCCTGCCATATGTCAGCCATCAACAGTGAGTGGAAGGGGAGAATTACAATGGGACTGTCAGAACAGAAATATGGGTGAAAAATTGAGCATTTGCCTTCACACAGAAATCTCATCAAGTAAAACTCAGACGTTCTGTGCATGTGTGAATAGGGTTTGGTATTCAGCTCAAATCAAGCATTTTTCTTTCACTAACATTCCTATTACACAACAAACCAAAGGCTAAACTTGGAGCAAGCTAGCTGGTACATTTAAGGAGGAGCTTCTATGAGAACAACTTGTATCAGGAGGGGCAAAACGGCGTTTTTTTTTCATGTAGTTGGACCAACAAACATTTCATAATTTGGACTTGTGCAACAAAAGGTGCTGACAGCAAGACTAAAAGTCAGCTCCCCAGACATTTACAACACCTCGTGTACCTCAGGGAGATCAAAATGAGTCTGTAGCATCTGGCAGAGAGATCTACCAGTCTGTGGTCTTGGCTGACTCACTGACTCCTCTGTCTGGCAGCCAGGCAGTAAACAACACACAGCTCCTGAACACATCCAGCTGAGGCCAAGAATGTGAGCAAGCAAATGATGCCGATGACTCTGCCGGTTTTGTGACACAAATGTTTGGACAAGCCAGACCAGAAAGGCAGGGTCACCGAGGATTAAACCACAAAGTTCCTTTATTCATCTTCCTCTTTTTTTTAACAGATTGGACAAAGGCTGATCTGATGCGAGAAGCATGTGAGGAAAACTGTCTGGAGGTTGGCTGTTGGATTGCAAAGCTACACATTTGAAGCCATGAAGCATAAAGATGTGATTAAGAGTCAAATCGTCTTTCCCCAGGCCCTCCTGGTATTCCAGTCACTTATTAGACATTCCTGTCATCCTCTGTAATCCCTTCTTTCAGGATCACCCTGCCAGGATATCAAACCCAGCCTTCTTCCACATATCAGTTATCCCCTCCTTTTCCTCTCAGTTTAAAGCTGTGATGCTGTATTTCTGTTCGCACTGGAGCTGAGGGTGGAGGTGCAGAAGGGGTTACAGTCAAAGTTGCTGCTTTCCTGTCACAATAATACAAACCAGATATCTGTCGGAGCCTGGGGGCAAAACTAAGACTGCGTTAGCACGCTAATCTGGGTCTGGAGGTTACATGAAGACCGTCTCAATGAGAGCTTTCCAGCTGAAACCTTTCCACACATAGATTTACGCCCTTGAACTTAAAGGGAAGCCACTACTATGAACTCCAGAAATGCATCTTCATAGCATCTAACAGAGATGAAGTACTTCCTCAGGCTATCCAGGAAGTTAGCACTGCACTGGTTCTATTGACTTAAAGTCTATGGGTTTTTTTTTTGGGGTGTTCTCGAATCATTGCTGACAAAAAACAAAACGTTATGAAACTGACATGTTTCTTCACCAACAAACCTTACGTCCGCACATGTTAAAAGCTTAAAGGGGACATATCATGCTTGTTCCTCCTTTTCACTATGCCAGACTAGGATGCCTGTAAAGCATTTCTGCCCTCAGTACAAGTCATTTAGTTCCTTCATTGCCCCACAATAGCGTTCTCAAAATCCTCATTTTAGGCCATTATCAAGCTCTCGTTGAAACACTCGGTTTCCAGGCTGACCTAAAGTTACCTCGCAACGTCACAGCCCTATGTGCTCTGATGGTCAGTTCTATCGGGGCTAGAGCCAGCCTGTCCTTCTTCTTCTACTGTATTTTCCGGCAGGCTCAAAGCAGCGACCGCGTATTGAGTCCCCCTACAGGCCAGAGCTGGTAATGAGTGAGTGTGAGCTAGGAATCTATATACTGCTGCTGGACGAATGTGTTCCTCGGTGATGGTTTTGTGGCTAACGGACATCACAGAGAAAGAAATGTACCTCGTGTCGTCACAACGATTTAAATCTCGCGGACATCTCGCAATGACCTATTTTCAGAGGCATCAAATCTCGTTCTAGGATATCAGAAAAAATACAATATCTCATTTTTTGAAAATTAAGGGGGTGTAAGGTCTTGTTTTCAAATTTATTATATTATATGCAAGTATTAAATAATGCATCAGCATGATATGTCTCCTTTAAGTCTAATTGGTAAAAAAGCTTATACCAAGCTAATATGGAGCTAATAATATCTGAAAGCAGCTACCATGGTTCTAACATGCGGCACGTTGTAACCTTTTGTTTAAGAATTACCTCTAAATTAAATGACCTCATCAAGTTTGTACCCATGGTCATGGCTGTGATGTATGTTTTATTGTTTTGTTTGGTAGTAATGATTGCATCAAGGCCCCCAGCCATTTTTTGTAGTCCTTGTTGGCAGTTCACTAGCAACCAACCTTTAAAAAACAGAATAGATTAAAATAGCCTGTCATCTCACTTGAGCGCAATTACATTTTGTGTTATCTGCTTACAAATAACATAGTACAGTAAAAATGTACAACATAAAAAAACATAAAAAGTTCAAAAGAGGGGCAATATCAGATACATTTTTTGTTGCAAAATCAAACATTCGAATTTGGTTGAAGTCTAAGGAACCAAAGGTGCTAAAAGACTAACTCAATTATGCGTTTTTGGACTCATACCTGTAACGTTATTGTTGTAAGCTGCAGGTTATTCCTTTTCAAAAGGAAACATCAACATATACCATGGCACTCAGGGACAATCCAAAATACATTTTATGGCACACTTAGTTTACATATTTCATTCCGTAATTAATAAATAATTCTGTAAATTTTATCACATTCAGCCAATTTAGTCACCCTAATGTTTACACACTCTAAAAACAGAATAACTGCCTTGAAGCAGCTGATGCCCAATTAATACAACAATGGGGCATAACACCCAGTGTACTGAAGTGTGCGTGCACTGGTTTATGCTTGTTTGTTGAGAGTGCTCCACAATAGTACCACAGGAGGACAGCAAAGGAGGACATGCAAGGGGTATAGTCACCAGGGTAATCATGATACAAGATACTTTTTGTAATGTTTTTATGCTGTTATTTAAAGAGGCAAGACAGTAGATGGAGCCAGAAACTGATGAGAGAGGAAACAGATATTTCATGTGGGAGAGGAGCCACAGGGCTGTCCACAGAAACAACAGCCTCAGTTCATGAAGCTTGCTAACAAACCTCAAGGTGACCAACAAGTCTAATGCCAGAATAATACATTGGTCACCATGCCTGTACAAGTTAAATATAATTAACATCCATACTTTTCAGTACCACAGACACAAAACTCAAGGCACTAACAATTGGATTTTGTTTTTAGTCACCAAAAATGATGGCAAACTGTACAAACATGTTTGCACTATTTCAGTACTAAAATGTTGCCCCAGCAGATTAAATTTAGATAGTGAAGGACAAAAATGGCAGTTTTAGATGTTGTTTTCTTTCAAAACAAAATTTCCATGTGAAAAGGCTGCAGTTCCTTATTAAGTACTGTTGCTTTTTCTGTTGCATTTAATTATCCAATCAGTGTCTGCAACATTTAGAAAAATACATTTAGATGAAAACAGCATCAACATTTTCACGCTTAGCTGCAATAAAGTGAGGTGAGCACAAGTCTTATTATACAGCAAATCATGAATCGTCTTGCCAAGAATTAATATCTTTACTTAAACTTAAAATTACAATTAGAGATGGTGTCAGAAGAAATTGCTATTTGAAAGTAGCAAAAACAAATCTCACATGGACAGCACTCAAGGAGGCAGCCACAGTTCTTACTAATCACCAGACTTTTTAAATCTGTGAATCATAAAAACTGCATGCTAATGCACGTTCTGCCCTGTGAAAACTTTTGCTTCGTTGCATAAACCTTGGAACTGACAAGAGGGAACTGGGAGTGACATCATCTCCGACTTGTCAGCGTTCCAGTTACAAAGTCGGAAAAAAACATGCCGATCTACCAGGCTATTGTTAGCTGTTGTTAGCACGCCCTGCGTTGTTGTTCACAAATATCACATGAAGAATGTGATTATCACTATGGCAGCATTTTTGTAAGTACAAGTCTAACAATACTATGTATACAGCTGATCTAGAGCGACACACCCCAGTCAGAAGTTCAAATAAATTGATTATTACAGGAGCTAAATAGCTGTTCAAACTGGGGGCATCCATCTTCCATTGTCAACTCGGGGTGGCGAGGTTTTACCGAGTTCCCAGTAGGAATTTCCGATCTCGGGGGGCGTTCCAGTTGCGGTTTCCTACTCGGAACTCAGAAATTCCAACTTCTGACTACAACTGGAACGCACCATTTGGCTCGAGGTCCACCAAGTCAGGTGTCTGCTTTCTTCCTTCTTTTACCTACATTAACCTTGTACAGCAACTCAACTTGCCCGATTTAATGTCTGTAATCAGGCAGATCTATCTTCCCAAACAAATCCTTTAGAGCAGGACAAGATGGGAGCTATGAGTGAGACGACTGCAGGAGGTGACTGCTCATATGGAGATTAGCATTGATGCACTGAGAAGCTTTATTAGATCTGGACTGCATTATGAAATAAAAAAACAAATATCAGCACTACAAACTTCTCTATAGTAAGTATATTCTTGCTCCACTTCCAACATGTTTGACAAGAGTATGTTTAATGAAGCTCACATTCTGTACTGCAGTAGAGCCTAGGGCTGGGCAATGTTACCTAATTTCAATATCAGGATTAATTGAAAGTCTTGCCACGATTAAGATTAATGAACAATTATTTTATGCTATGTTGGAACAAATTAGTGGTGATACCAATGGTCATGGACCTGCAGTATTTACACTTGACCTCTTTCTGCTTGATGTCCTCTGCACAGAAACCGAAATGTGCCTAAACAATGGAGACGGTATTTTTCTTGGCTAAAAAGTCATTTGATAGATTGGCGCTGGTCTCCTCCATGTTGGTGGCGCATCCTTCGCTCTTGGTGAAAGTGAACACAGACTATATGGAGGGGGCGCAGTCACATGACTTACACGGGGAAAATAATCAAAATAATCGTCATGACTAAAATTACTTTGATTATAGGGTATAAATGTCGATTTTGATTATTTTTCGATTAATTGCCCAGCCCTAGCCCTATATGGTGAAGACACCTCATCAACTGCCTTTGTTATATTCTTTTTTAAATTGTAAAGAGACTTTATGGACACCCTGTATATATATATTGCATTAGCTTTATTGAGAATATTGTGCTTATTCATAATAGAGGGTCCTGAAAAGATAAGACATTAACTAGAGATAACCTTACATTAAAAAGGGATATATATATATATATATATATATATATACCATTTGCATACATTTCATGGCCAAGAGGCATCATCAAAGAGTATTTCTGTATTACCTCCCCTTCTTTTTATACCTGCCTTAAGGGTGTCTAACAAACCTAACCATAGTCACCCCCCTCCAAGATCTTATCCTCTTTAGAGAGCAAACAGCAGGACATCCATCACTGTTTGCTGCCTTTTATTGTGAAAGAAATCCAATCTATTGAAAGAGGCACCTCTCCGGGCTTCACAAGAGGTCTGCCTAATAAACTGAAACAACAAGAACACAAAAAACCTTGCAGCCAGTCTCACAGGAAACCTATACGAGAGACATAAACAGCAATGTCAATGACCAAACTTAAATCCCTGAACTTTAAATGATGCTGGATGTGATATGAAGTAACAATGTATGTGATTTTTTTCTGTGGTTAACCTGGTTACAATGAACCTTTGCAAGTATTTGTCTTTGAGAAGTGAGGAATCAACAGGGTTGAAAAATTATTGACACACCTGAAAAATAATAATCTTAAAACCTCAGAAGATTAGGACATGCTGAACAAGAATGTCCAAGTCTCTTGATAGAAAGCCTCAAACAAGATTGTTCACTTCATAGTTTCCTGCCTGACCTACATCATGAAACCATGTCCAGGAGGGGAAACATGAGTCCATGTCTTCAACCGTTCATGAAACCCAGAAGAAAGTCGAGGCTCTCACCTATCTGGTTGTACATCTTAAATGCGATGTCAAACTGCAGGATGACCAGCATGAACTGAAACCAGGGGCTCATCTCTTTGGTTTTCATTGGAATGTGGACTGCAAACACGATGTTATTAGCCTCGATCTTCTTGGCCATTGCCTCGTCAAAGGTTCGGATCTTGTCGCATTCGTTTGGACCCCAGGGCATGAACCATTTTGTTTCCTGCCGGTGCTTGATTGTGTCTACACACTTGGTGGCCAAATAATCCACTGCTGAGGTGGGGCTGGGAGCTGTTGAGAGAGAATATAAAAGAGAAAGACACAAAGAAAAAGTGTCAAGTTAAGAAATGCTGAAAAGAACTGTCTAACAAAAGTTCTACTTTGATATCCCCCTAAGATTAACAAACTGAACACAAAGCTAGTCTATAAAATAATAAATAACAAGAAAGAGAAGTCAACTGTTGTTTTATAATCCAAATCCAGTCCAGATACTGTAACAGTTATTTTTAACATTGTCAAGAAACGTCCGTTAGCTGTGTGCCCTCTTTTCTCAGTCTTTTTGAAGTGCTAAAGAGGTAAATTTCCTGAAGGCTCTCTAGTACCTATTACACTACTAACTCTTTGACATTCATGAGCCCGACAACACTGTTGTCGCTCACGCAACTTCAGCAGTGCTTGGGAAAAGATCTATCATCCTACTGCAGACAAAAAGCCTTTGGTCTCTTGTTGTAAAAACTGCTGGACTGATGTCAATGACATCAGAGGGGTCTTAAAGTTAAGGTGTACCTCAAGGCACAAAGCTAAGCCCATGTATGTTTTTTTAAATTATCATATAAATAAGATCAAAGTGGGCGTTTGTTGGACTGTGACCTGGGATTTTCCCAAATGTCTTGTTTTTATTAAGTGTGTCAAGCAAAGAATGGAGCAGAGTCATTTTAATGAGTCAGGCTACTGATAGTTTAGACAAAACTGCACTGCCTTCAAAGACAGTGCAATCCACTTAGCTTCCTTTTAAGTTTGATGCTCCTGCCAGTATTGTCTTATTTTGCTTAATCGAAGAAAGAACAATTTTCAATACAAGCTGCAGATGATATTGTAATTTCTTTCAGTGTTTCTCGTGCTAGCAGCAACCTCTGATGTAATCGCGCCTCTTCTCTTTTGACAAGTTCAACAATCTAATACCACCAAAAAATGACCATTTCAAAGAGACTATTAACTATTAATGGACTCATCTTGGTGGGGAAACAGTCCGTTTGGGGATAAGTTGTTTAAAAATAATTTCAGTTAATAGTCACTATGACTTTTTCAAATCTTCCCCCATCAATATTTCTTACAGGTTTCACCTTTTAAAAGTAAAACATAACTGCTTTTCATTTTTACAAGAGGATGAATACAATTTATCAGGTGTTGGCCTGCTGGTACGACTAAAGGCATATCCAAGGGATTATTCTGGTCTTTGTTTAACTTTCATATTTTACCTTTCATGTTTACTTAGTGGACTAAACACTAAAATATGTACAACTCTGATTGGTTATCACCTTATTGCAGGGGTACTGATAATCTGAAAACTAGCAATATTAGATGTCGGGATGTGAATTAATAAGATTTTATCGATACCAACGTTATTAACAATCCTGCTAATCGATCCAAGTCTTTAACGATGCCCTTATTGATTCCTTCAGATTTTGTGTCAACAATGTCAAACACATGTCACAGCATCTGCTTCTGCAAGTTGCTGGTGTTTCCACTCACTTAAGTTTGTGCAGTAGGCACCTTTTGTAAAAAATTAAGCCACAATTCTGACCACTTCTGAATCCTGTCAGTGGAAGGAACTGATAAGGGGACTGATTAGCAAAAAGACTCATGATATTGACACTTTGACAGAGCTGTTTATGACTCAACTTGAATTGGTTTTCGACTCCCATCCCAATCCATACGCTCCCAAAAATGTCACTGCCTGAAGAGCAGCAAGTAATCAGACTCCTCCTTCTACCTCAGAGCCAGGACAAGAGAGGTGAGTGCAGTTTTTTTTAGTCTGACCTTTACAGAAAATAACCGGCCACACTGCTCCTTATTCTGACTTGATATCAGGAGAAGCCATTGCATGAAGAAACATGTAGCCAGCTTGTTCAGCAAAACTCACCGCCATATCCTGCATCATTACTGTTAAACGTTGTGTCTGAGGAACAATGACCCTATTTGTATTGAAAAATGACTCAAAGCATTTTTGCAGGAACAGTGATTTCAAAATGAATAGGCAGGTGTTCTGGCTTGTACAAACAATCAGCAAAGAAAAAGAGAAACACCAGAGTCTTGCTATTTGTCTGAAAAGACCATAAGCTGTAATTACTGTGAGTGTACCTGTAAGGAAGCACTGACTCATGGGGAGGAAGATGAAAGCCTCCTGTTTTTTAGTGAGACATTTCAGAGATGACTTAAGCTGTAATCACTGTTAAAAGAGATTTATACAGAAATCAGCCTGTGAGGGTACAACTTAATGACTATCAGTACCTTCATGTCACATTGTAGCTTCTACTACTAATAAAGGAGCTCAAAACTTAGCATGCAACAGTTTAACATTTGTATCTGCCATAATCGGTCTTTTGAACAAATATCTGCCATTAACACATAACATTATATGAACTGATGCTGTTGCAGTGGTTAAAATGTCAAGTCAGTCAATTAAGATATGCCATTAAGCACACCTGACTGCTTGTACTGAGAAAAGGGTTTTTATTAGCATGCTTTCATGATCAAACATGAGAGAAAATGGTGGAACTTATGGAAAATTATTATTTATTAATATCATCGTAAGTCTTGACTTAATTGTTATATTAAACAGTACTGAACCTGATTTTCATTAGTGTAAAACACCATAACCTGTGAGATTGCTAATATTGAAAAAAGGGGGCTCAATGGCACCCATAGGTTTCTTGAGTTTGATCCAGCCCCCTAACCTTGCACAGCAGCTGGATCCACCTGATTTAATTTTCTTATCGAGCAGGTCCAATCAAAAAACAACTGTGCTGGGCCCGTAGCAGAATGGTCCAATCAGAACCATTCAAAGCGTGATGACAACAAGAAGTTTCTGAACACAGCAAGAAAAGCAGATTAGCATTGATGCTTACAGCTCAGTAACAGTTTGTCGGATCTGGACCACATTTCTTTACTGTATAAAAAACAAAAAAAACACTGAAAGCATTTCTCAGCAGAGAGGATTTCTCCACTTCTCTTCCAACATGTTTTGATGAGTTTGTTCTACATACTGGCTCACACTTAGTACTTTACAACCCAGCAGTAACACCCACCTACAACATTATCTGACTGCCCCATAAAGATTGACAGAGCAATTGTCCAATCGCCTGCCAGATATGCTTTTGTAGGGTTCTACCCTTTCCAAACACTTTCTTTGAGCTGTTGCCCGATGGACAGTGAAATAGATATTGTATAGTATCATTTATTAAGCAGTTTATCTGGTCTGTTACGTTAACAACAACAAATAGACTTGTGTGACCCATATTAGCATTGTAACTACCCAGTATATAAACTGTCTCTGTATAATGTAAAATTGTCTTTGTCTAACATACAGGTATGGTCAATAATAAAGATGAAATCTTGTCCATTATTTAAAAGTAGAGTTATCTATCTTGTTTATGGACATGGTTTCAACCCAGAACATCCTGGAGCAGATATTACTGCTTCATCTTCTAAACCATAAATTTGCATATTTGAAGGAGGTGCCTCGATCAAAAGCTGATTATTTTCAGACAGAACATATACAGTAGGAAATACATGATCATCTGATCAAAATTAATGCCGATCATCTACATGTCTGCTCCTGCTGGAACGTCATCTGCAAAAAATTGTGCATATATGGCCTAAAACTTAAATCTATTTTCCTACAAACAAAAAAATACTTTTTTTTTTTTAATTTTATTTTATGCCTCTCAAAGTAAACAAAAAGAACCAAAAATTACAGAAAACAATTTTTGATAAAATGTAAGTTACTAAATCAATTATAAAGTCCATGCTGCCGTTTCCTTATGCAAAATGTGGACGGGCACACTTTGTTTATTTTCATTCAAAAAATGCAAGCCCTGAAATGGGCCTGTGCAAAAATCTCAGGCCCTAAAAACAGAAAACTGTTCAGCAGTAGTACCTTTAAACAATGCAACAACTTTAAAGTAGTTGTGCTTGGAAAAGAACACGAGGAGGGGGTGTACCATGGGAGCAAAAGGGAGCATAATGAGCAATGGAGGAAGTTCCAGAGAAAATAATTCCAACTAAGGCTGCAACTATCGATTCTTTTTGTAATCGATTACCCTGGCAAATATTTTTGGCGATTAATCGAGTAATCAGATAACAGTTACATTGCGCTCACTGCTTTTTTTTTTTTTTTTTTACATTGAATCACTACACATTATCATTATTAGTAACACAAAACAGAAAAGCCAGGTCACTTAAATTAACTTATTTTTCTTATTTTAAACATTCTGAGCATAAATGGGATCTCAAAATCAAAATCTATACTTTTATTTTTACTCTGGGCCATATCTTGCTTTTTTCAGGATTTTTTTTTTAAGTTTGGTTATTTTTATTTTATTTGTCTTCATGCTTGTCTCTTTTTGCTAAATTATTGCCTTTACTACTGTACCATATTGATGATCTTATTTTGCTTACTTTATTTCTAGGACCAAATAATGTCATACTTAGATACTAAGATAATCTAACTAGCTAATGTTCATTTCTATAACATATGAAAGCATTCCCTACACCTGCTTCCTCTACTCACTGTCAGTGTTTCCTGTTCTACTCTCTGCAATCAAATTAAATGTAAAGTTATTGGATGTGAAAAGTATGTGAACAAAATACACATGATTCTGGGCAAGTAGCCTCCGCATTGATTTACGTTCTGAACCAGCCTTTACACGGAGCCACAATCAAAGTAGGTTATTTACTCGCCCATATCTCAGTTATTGATCACATTAGCTGCTTCTGTTGATGTATCATGAGTGTCATCCTGTTGTGTCGCTCTGAGGACGCCCAGACCGGATGTTTACTGTTGACATGCTATCATGCTAAGCTACGTGCTAAGCTAACTCGGTTTGACATCAGACACACTGCACTGTCTTTTCTTTTTGTCCCTTCTTGTAGCGACCACACACTTGGGACACTCTCTGCCATTTCTTCTGCAGACTCTCTCCTTTCTGTCCCTCTCTTTTCTCTTCCTTCATGATTTTATAAGCCGCGCAGCAGCAGAGGTAGCAGGCGCGTTGTGCCACAGAAATGACTGTCCCTCTCAAACACCATGCACTGTATAGTAGTCCAGATATATATATTTTATATGTATAATAATCTATTAAACGAGGCTTTGAGGCACACAATTTACCTCGAGGCTATTTTGTAATTGAGTAACTCTAGGAATCGTTTCAGCCCTAATTCCAACATTTTAAATCTTCTACAACAGCACTAAAAATAAAATTAATTGATTAATTTAAGCAATATATTGCCCATCCCTTTGGAATCCTTTAAACTTTTTCAGTGTTTTTAGTTTTAAATCTCTTGAAATCTGGGTTGAATTTGTGCTGAGAGTCAAAGGACAAAAGCTAACCAACTAGCTAAAGGGCGACACCACAGCATGTGGTGCACTGTGACACATTTGATCCCAGTTAGAATCGTAGTATTGTGTTTATGTTGCCGAGGAAAAATAGCTATTGCGAAAGTTTGTACATGATGTGCACATAAGCAATTCAAAAAGACAGAAATTTGGGGTAGCTGGTTGGCAGAGTGGTGAGCAACCAGGCACAACCCATATACATGCTTCTGCCAGCCCAGGTCAAGTCCAGCCTGTTGCCATCTTGCGGAGTGCCTCCCCCTGTCTCTCTCTCTCTGTCTCTCTCACGCTCCTTCACAAGCCTATCTACTATCTCTTTCTCTTTTCATCAATAAAGGCACAAAATGCCCAAAAAATAAGATGAAAATGTAGGTAATTGTACAAACCTTGAATAATAACAGCTGTTTTGGAGGAGAAATTTGACTTTTTACTTTGCAATTGCCGCATAAAATAACTAAGTAAAAGTTCTGTGTTTTAGTCCTTTTTATATGTTGGGCTATTTTCTCTATTTGACAAGTTTCATAATATATAATTTTTTCTGCATAATTCTGTTAATCTGTCACGATATTTAAATGTATTTTTCAGTCATGATTTATCCCATTTTGTAAATTCATTGTTCTTACAATAGGATACTTGTTGCATTGCTCCTGAATTGCTTTTTTTTTTACTCCTGGATAAAAATTTAACTCATGTCTACTTCAAAATACAAAACATGATCAGTATCAGTGTCTGCACTGAGCAAGGTCATACGGCTGGGCGATATGGCCTAAAACTAAAACCCCTGATTTTTATCCACAACAATCGATTTACAATTTTAATCAATTTTTTTGTCTAAAAAAGGAGAAAAACTCAAGTGACACAAAAATGACATGAATCAAGTTTTATCTTTGTTATCAAAACCAAAACCAAACCAAAACGAGTTTCCCTCTTAAAGATTAAGTGCATGACATAAAATGTTGATTATATGGTTTGTCTACATAAACTTTGAAAGTTAAGCTATTTTCACAACATATTAACATGGAGCTATCTGATCACCATTTAATTTCATTTAAAAACAAACATCAGCCTCATGCTGCGTTCACACCGCAAGCGGCCCAGCTACCAAAATCGCATCACCCACTGACGTAGCGTTGCGCGTCCATAAATACCTCATTTTGGTCACCGTTGCCGTCAACCGTCGCTCGGTGACGTCACGTCCGCTCAAGTTTCACCGCGATCATATCATATATCACATAATAGGATGTATAAGCGGACATTATTCCAGCTGTATCTTTTTAACTCACTTATCAACCACAAAACACTGCAGCTGATGCCCTGTAGCAGCATTATCTGTGAGTTTCCCGCGATCCGTCTAGGGGAACTAATGTCCTCATTGACTAAAGTTTCCCACACGGACATGGATCGTTACTCTGTAGTCCAGATGAATAACTGTCTGTCTAGGGTACCGTCACTCGTGCACACACCGCTGATTGGCTGTTGCCACACAGCCACGCACCACATCGCCTGAAAAGATCAACTTTTTTTTACTTTTACATCACGCGACAAGCTATGTGGTAGTGTGAAAAGCAGCTGTCACATCACGGGAGGGTTAGAAGCGTCCGGTGTGAACGCAGCAATAAATTGGCCTTGTGCAAAACCTGACGGAGCCTTCCAGCATAAAAAAATGGAAACTTTTAGTATCTATATGTTCAAACTTTGCAAAAACTTCCAACTGGAGTAAGTCAAGAAAAAAAAGTTATTTTTAATTTTGAAATCTTAAGCAGAAAATATTTTGAATTAATCGATTTAATCGATAAATTTCCCAGCCCTACAATGTCACTAACAGGTGATCAGGGATCAGTTTTGGCAGCAGCAGGCTTGATCAGTGCATCACTTACATTTAGAGGTTTTATATCCTGAGATTGGTGGTTAGTAGCACTGTACTCTTAATAAATTTAAATATATGTTTCCTTTCTTTCCATAGACATAAAGCTAACTAAACTCAACAGGCTTTTGAGAAATACTTTAAGATGTGACGTGTGTGTAAGAATGTGTAAGAGTAAGCAATCTCAAAATAGTTTGTCCTGTTACTTATCAGAACATCTAATCGTATCTGAACACTTGCAACAGAGAGCTATAGGACACTTTACACAACCTTCAGCTCACAGACACTTGACACAGTCATAAAACTCATCCATGGCTATCTTCAAGGAACTGTTTAAGTGTCTTTACAGCTGTGTGAAAACAACAAAACAAAGCAGACATACACCCTGAAAACAAAGGACACACCAAACAGAATAAAGCCCGTAAAGTTCAATTACACGGTGACCCTGCGAGCCCATCAGCACACCAGCCCCTCTAGTCTCCATCGCTGTGTGTCCGGAATAATGGCCATTCCCCTCAGCCTGCTGACCCCATGCCGTGTCCCCGGGTTTGTTGGGAAACAAGGGGAGAAAACCCCCTTTCTACTCAATTACCCCTGCCGCCCTCGGCCACCGAGCAAACACAAAGGAATCTGGCTTCATTAAAACCATCTCAGCCAGGAATTAACCAAACCGGCTAATTTATAACCACCAGCCACGCCGAGAGTGAGGGGGACTGCGGGGACACTGCCACATACACTGGGGGATGATTTGCAGATTTAGCCATTTTTTCACATGGACTCAATTTAAATCAACCTTATGTGTGCGTCTGCAGAAGAGAGTGGGTGGATTTGAAGGAACTTGATGGCAACTCCAGCACAGTCCTCAAGGCAATATGCAACTTTGACAGCTGTGTGCACTTGAGTGTGCGCAGGACCGTCTGTCTCAATGCAAATGAAACAAGGGGAAAGAAAGAGGGGAGAGAAGAGGAAACATGAATGCTGTACCCGCCAGGCGATAGGGATTTGGGGAGAAAGGGTGGAAGGAAGAGGAAGAAGTGAAAGAAAGGTAGGGATGCTGCCTGGGGCCCCACACAGCAGACAGACATTATATATGGGAGGAGGAGGGGGAGGTAAAGGGAGGGAAGAGAGGGGGGAAGAACATTCGAGTTGTGTCTCAGAAGTACATCAAATCAGCTCATGTATTTCTGAGAAAGAGGATCTGGGTTGAAAGTATTATTACCTATTGCTGCCAAAAAAAGAGGCTTTGCTGCATCATTGTATGTGTAATACTTGGCCTGGGGCAGTTCTCATTAATTCCTAAAAGAAAAAATCTTGATTTATGTTCTGAGTAATTTTTCATATGAGTTTTGCTTTTGTGTTAATATTTTTAGGGTGGTGTTCATTTACAATATTAAATTTTATAAAAAGTTGAAGGTAATGGCTTCAGTTTCAGTGTTTCCATAGCTAAGCATTTTTAACCTAGAACTTCTGTCAAGAGGCCAGAGATGGTTGTCACTCATGAATCTTGTTATAAAAGTAAAAAAAATCAACATGAACATAATGTGCTGCTTTTAAAACCACACTTAAATATGGCTTGGATAACAAACACTTTCCCACTGGCTTGCATACATTCACCCATCCACCCACAACTATTCATAGGAATCAAAAACTGGTTCAAATAGAGAACAAGAAACAACTAGCTCAAGAACTCAACATAATTCTTTAAACTTACAGCTCCCTTAAAAATAACCTACATTCAGTGCTCTGTGAAACAATGACTTCATTGTCTCAAGAGAGGCAGCCAGCAAAGATGACAAAAAAGTCAAAGTAATTAAAGCAGACAGGGCAGACACAGACTTAAATGTGCTCATATTTACCCCAAATTACCCAAACAGGACAAAGTGTAATGTTTGTGGTTTTGCGATTTTAGGCATGAGTGGGAAAACCAGCAATGTTTAAACGTGTTGACTCGGCATGGTGTTCAAAACTAATCAATTATCACTGCACCAATTTATTGTCATATATTTCAACGCAATACTGTGTCAATATTTATGGTCCAGTATATTTATATATGATGTGTCAAAATTTGGGACATTTCTCTTGCACCTCTGTTTCCCTGCAATACGCATTTTCAATGTTGTCACACTAAAGTTAGTCCATGTTGCAAGACCCATGCTTTAAATAAATGGCTATATTAAGATGTTATATTTGTTTAAAACTAATGCTGTCAGACGATTAAAAAAAATAGTCTAATTACCGGATTTATAATTAATTAATCTAATTCATCACATTTTAATCTCATATCTGCTTAAAGTACCCAAATAAAGAAATTTGAATTCTAGGATATTATAAAATTGTAGTGCATGACTAATCAAATGAAAACACTAAGAAGTGAAGATTTGTAAATCCACATTTTTATTGGTGACTAAATAAAACCAAAGTCAGGGCAACTTGTCCAGAAAATTCTAAGCTCAATCAAATTCAAAATAAGAAAAATGTCGAGGACATCCAGCAAACCATTATTAAAGAATGTAGTACAAATATAGATAAATAAATTCAAAAATAAAATAAGACTAAGTCTTAAATATGCCATTCCTGTTGTCACCTGGACTTTGTTTGGTTTTGTGTGAAGTGACGTGCATGTACGGGTCCTCCAGCTGGCCAATATCAAAATGTTTGTGTGCTATGATTAATCTTGCGATTAATTTTTTTTAATGCATTAATTTGGGTTGCAATTAATTAATCTAATCAATGCACTAAAGTGACAGCCCTATTTAAAACATAATACCGCAGAATCTTAGAATATAATTTTTCAAAGAGACATTTCATTTAACAAACAGTTTATATCCTCCAGTTTTGAAAATTGTGTAATATGTTTTATTATCTTTGAATATATCAAAAATGCCAAGTGTTTGACCTTGTTGACAAAGAAAACTAGTGTGAACTATTAACAATACAAAGAATACTATTTTTAATGTGTTGTTCATTCTTAAACATTCAGAACGATACAGTTTAGAGCATTTTGGTTTAATGACTGCAAGTGTTGCATTGTTAAATTAGTGATTATGTTTAACAACTGTGATCTCAATATCTGTAAAAAAAAAACAAAAACAGATTTGCCTAATCAAGCAGTCCTACGATTTACCACGTGGAACAACATAGATAACTAATCCCAACCCTGTTGAGTAGTTCGTATCCGTGGGTAATAGTGTTTTAATGCATTTTAAATTGCAGCAGAAGAGTAAAGGGGATATGTTTCTCCATCAGTTCTTCATTTTTCTCTTTGTTTAGGAATGTTTACTGTCAGCTTTACTACGAGTGATCCTCAGAAGAATGAAAACTGCGACAACCAACCCCGGTCTCCCCTTTCAGGAAAGTGGTGATGAAAGAACAATAAAAGCAGACTATTGTTTAATTCTATTAAGAGTTAAAACGAGGAAACAAACCCACCAAGTCTGGCGTCCTCTGTTATTTTTAGTCGAGGAAAATGCAGC
The DNA here is from genome assembly GCA_036419115.1 of Scarus forsteni. NCBI lineage: Eukaryota > Metazoa > Chordata > Actinopteri > Labriformes > Labridae > Scarus > Scarus forsteni. The sequence continues at coordinate 4,744,915 of JAZDUH010000271.1, forward strand.
CAGCGGTCGAGGCATGCTGGCAGCAGACACCTTGTTACAAAGCAGTGATTTAGCAGAGGTGCACCTCAGCAGCTTTGGTGTCAAAGTGACTCTTAAAAAGCGCCGCATTGTTTGTGAACGACTCGGCCAAGCAAAGGCAGTGGCATAATGTAAAAAGTTAGCGAACACAACCTTTTATTTCTTCACTAAAACGTTTATATGAGGGCTTTTACGAAGAGGCGAGCCAAAAACTTTTGACCGTTTGAGACGTTAACGTTTGGATTTCAACAGGCACGCGCGCACGGACAGACGTTAGCTAAACGGATTATGAAGTAAAATAAAGATAAACTTACCAATTAACCCGCCGACCATGAAGGCAAACGCCTGGAACAAAAGCAGAGTAACTCCCACTATCACCAACTTTTTGGTGCTCATATTCTCAATAATAGCCCCCGTCATTGCGACAGAGAGGTTAAGGATAAAATATCACACGGAGCAAAGACTGAACAACAATGTGGTGAAAAAGACACTAAAACGTTGCATCCACGGTAAGAAGGAAGGCAAAGCTGGGCCCCCTCCTCCGCTCTGCTCCTGCCTTTCAACTTCGAGGGAGGAAAGAAAGAAGAAAAAAACAGGAGTCACATGACCGAATAGCACTCGGCTTTATCCCCGAACAGCCAACACCAGACCGGGAGAGATCTGTGGAGCGCCACCGCATTGCAATAGAGGCTCTGCTAATGCAGGTTACCGTGCTATTGAATGCCTGTGATAGCGCCCCTGTTGTGTGGGCAAGCTGCAGCCTACAGGGCTATTTAAGGAGAGATTTACAAGGTCCCATCTCAGGTTTAGAGCCCAGTCACCGTCAACACATTGTTCTTCAAACTAGTTCTGTTTGACATGTAAATCATTGTTATCATATTATTTGTTTTAAATCAGATCTCAACTGGTGGGTCGCCACCTAAAATGAGTCTTTGAGGTGTTTTCATTGGGACTAGGGCTCATTCTACAGAAACATGCATTTTTCTGTCCCTATAGCCTTAAGAGATATATTACTCCTGAAGAAAACAGTTTGTGTTAGATTTTTTAAAGTATTTATTTAAAAAACATATTATTTCAGCTATCACACTATTTGGAGCCATCAGCTTGGTAATATTTGCTTTTTAATCAATTATTTAGAACCCCAACAACAACAAAAGTGCTCGTCCCCACAGTCATTGATGGAGATAAAGTGCTGTATTTTGAGTTTAAAAATCTGTTTTTCTAAAAAAAAAAAAATTACAAAAATGTATAAATAACTATCAAATATATGATATAAATTACATTTTAAAACAAAATGCCAAGTATTATAAAATATATTTAAAAGTAGTCGTCCCCTGCAGTCATGTCACTAGTGTTACCATGTGCCAAAAGTCTTTTATTTTGGAAAAAGAAATCACTCTGATGACATCACTTGACTTCCTTTGACCTCTTTCTTGGAGATCTATGAAGAGGGACCCTAGTAAGAACATTGTCCTTTTCAGTTTTCAGAAATATTAACATTTATCTCAAGATTTCATATGAAGATCTTAGTTGACGTCACTGGTGTAACCAACTTTATTGGCAGGGAATTGCAAACAAACGAATAAAAATGTATTTAGGAGACGTAATTTAGTGAATAGATCAAGATTAGTAACATGCTGTGTCATGATCTGCAGCAGTCATTTTGTTAAAGGGCATTTTTTGTGAAACTGTCACTGGTGTTACCTTTCTTATGGGTAACAATCAGTAACAGCAATGACAATCAGATGTGTGGATGCACTTTATTAAATGGTGTTTTGTGATAAATGTACCAAAACAACAAAAAAAATCATTAAGCTTTCATTTATGTGTATTCATAAAGTCAATGGCATATGTAACAATGTAGCTTAAGTTTAAATGTTGAAAAAAGAAATAAAACAAAAGACATTTTGCCATCCCAAAAATCCACGTTTCTATAGAATGACCCAAAGACTGCAAGAAAATTTAGGTTGTTTTATAAGATCTCAAATTATTCAGCCATCTTTTCTTGGTAAATATATATGATACATTTTTTTTCCTGCAATAGTGTTTTGTTGCTCAAGATCCCAAAAATATCCAACAATTTGTTAGAAGGAGAGAAGAAGATGAAATATTTGTGTAACAGTAGGTCCTCCAATGATTCTTGGAATTAAATATTGTTGAGGGTTTCGTGCCCAGTACCCAACCAACACATTGCTCTCCAAAAACGTTATTTTTGTTATACTTGAAAAATGATAATTTCCTTTCCATTTGTAGGATTTATCTTAATTTAATTGTACTCAACTTGTGGTTTGGCATCCATAAGCAGGTGTTGGGATGTCTTCAATAGTGGCAAAAACATTGCAAGAAGATTTTGCTAAGATATCAACTTATATAGCCTTTTAATTGTTGGTACCAGCATAATAATAATAATAAATCACATGAATAATGCTTTGTTTATTAGGATTCCAAGAAACAACCTAAAATAACAGCTCTTTTTTAATTTGGAGAGCAAAATTAAATCTCGACAAATATGTCCTGATCTTTTTTAAAGGTCTCATCTCATGTTTACCAAATGTAATTCCCATTTACAAAATTGCTTTGAAATCAGTGGTTCTCAACTGGTGGATCAGCACTCAAGACTGGGGCTAGAAGTTGGCTTAGCGGTTGTAAAAAAGACAAGTACATATTGATTGTTTCTCAAGATCCTAATATTTTTCTTGGACCATGCATAATAATGACACATTTTCCCTCAGTAAGACTTTATTTCTCAAGCTGACCCCCCTCTCCCAAAACAACCCCTGTGTTCAGGACTTTACCAAGCAATTCTGGTTAAACAAAGTATTTTAAGACTGATTAACTCTGTTATGTTTTTGCTGGCGTTTGTTAGTTTATTCCTCAACAGGATGACTAGAAAATTATTGACAAAATTTGATGAAATACTCAGGGATTGCTGGTCATGGCACAAAGGCAGTTGTTATTGGATTTGGGTGGCAATCTGAAAACAGATGCAGATCTAGAATTTATTTTAGAAGACTTCTTAAGCATTGTGAGACAGGGCAGATTTCCACATATTCACTAATGACTACATAGTTGCAAATGGATTTAAAATATTTTTTCAGGGAATGTTGGTCACGTTATAAAGTGATTGAATTTTGGTAGCGATCCAAATCCAGATCTGGATCCAGGAATTTATTCAAAGGATTTCACAAGATGAGATATGGCAGTTTTTCACATTTTCACGAATATTTTGGGAAATGTCTTGGTGCAGGTTTCAAACATTCCACAGTGGCAGCTCATCTTCAGTTATTTGATTGACAAACACAATGCATTCCTGTTGAGTTCTTACTTAAGCCTTTTTATTTTGTGACAGCCACATTAGGAACTGGTGTGTCTTCTAGATCAGATAAAGTGTCTGGTGGATTTGTAAGTCCACTGTTAATGTTGATAGAAGATTAAAAAAAAGATTATTTTTAACTCTAACGTGATCGATACGCAGTTGAATTGAATTTGAATGTACTTGAGAGAAACTTGTCTTGGAGGACAGCCCCCATCCTGCTACATACAATAGACAATACAGTGTAAAGAAGATACAGTACAGACAAAACACAACACGTGCCCAAAAACCATAAAAACTTACGGGCATATGCACACCCCACACTGCCCATCCCCAGACATTACGTGGTTTCCGTAGTGTGAGCCCTCAAGTCCTCCGGCTTGTCTGTCTGCGTCCCTCTAGTTGATTGTTAATTAAGCTTATAGCATGTGGGATAAATGAGTTTTTGTAGCGTTTTTGTAGCATTTTCTTAGCGCAGAAAGGGGTCCTATACCTCCTTCCTGAGTTCAGGAGCTCAAATTGGGAGTGCAGCACATGGGAAGGATCATCTATGATGTTGGTGGCCTGCCGAATAACAGACTGGTCATATATGCCCTGGGGGGCAGGGGGTGGGGGCTGCCCTATAACTTTCCCTGCTGCTTTAACCAAGTTGGATAGTGCAGCAGCAGGAGCCTTCCCCCATGTCGCCTGCAGAGAAGCGCCATGTTTACAGTTATCAAATTGCTCTTTTGTAAATGAATAGTGTATGTTCAATGCATGTGTAATACATTACACATTGCATTTTTTGGAGCATTTTGAAGCCGTGTCATCCATGCTGTTGAAAAAACTGATGAATAACATTGAATTTCACATTTCCAGGCATTTCATCTTGCTGCTGTCTCTTCTCTAAGAAACCTGTGTGTCAGTACATCCTGAAGGACAGCACAGATGTGAGCTGAGCTTTCATGTCTTCTTCCTGCTCAGACAGATGCTGTGAGCTGCACCCAGATCCCCTTGTCTAATCTCAGGAGAAAGGAGAAGAACTCGGCGAGAGCTGGCAGACACTTCCTCAAAAATATAAACCCTGCTGTTTAAGAATCAGTCCAGATTTAGAACTAATCTAATCCATAAATTCATTAGCTTTGAAAAGATTCACTCATGACACAGGTTTGAAATAACAGGAGTTTTATTAAAAGCCATCCATGTGAGCATTTCAGGGTTGACACAACTGGCACATGTACAAATCAAAGTATGCCTCTTAAAAATTCACAAGCACAGAAAAGGATAAAAAATATAGCATGCAAATTCTAGTGACCGTGCTACATTTGACTACCTCTGTGTAAACAAAAAAACACAAGGAAATAGTGCAGTTTAGGGGTGTTTCATCTTCATTATAAAAGCTGAGAATTATAAGCATGATGATGTCTTCTGAGCACCTGCAGTAAAATGATCTCTCCATCTGTCCATGGCTTCCTTTCCTATTCCTTTACTCACATTAGGACCTCGGATAAGAAGACTACAGGCAACTGATCAATGAACTACTCCATCATCTCTATGGATTTACAGTAATAATGCGACAGGAATTCACTGACAAAATCTGTGATACAATCTGGTTTTGTTGTCTGATGCACTGCAGCATGACCAAGGCAAAAAGGCAGCCGTTTAACCTGATAACTGTGATTATATTGGTTTTGGCACTTTAGGGTTGAAGTTAAGATAAACAAAATGGCAGTAGGAAGTGCAGGCAGGGGTTTTGGGAAAGACAGCCTGAGGGAAAGAGAGCCTGAGGGAAAGTATTGGGTTTAGAAACGGGCACGGATTCTGTCCAGCGGATCTGTCTCCCACATTTTAGGATCCCAGGCCTGGAACCAGCCAGTGAAAGTCGGGGGCTCTTCTCCTTGTTTGATGGTGGTAATGGGCACTCCTTTGCGACCGGATGGGTCTGAATCCACATAGTCTTTAGCTGTAGGACAAGAAGTACATGTATATGATAGAATTGTTAAAAAAATAAAGGCAGAGAATTAGGATAGCACTTCATAGAAAGACCATTTACAAGGGAGTGTAGTCCTGTATAACGTGTTTTAGCACACTTGCTTGTAAACAAACAAAAAAAAGGTAAAGCCACAAGGTTGTATGAAAATTGAGAAAACAGCTATCCTACTAGAAATGAGCTGCTCTCATTGGACACTTTTAAGAGGATGTTAAATGATGTAAATACTGAGGCATCTGGCTGCAGATGTGTTGACAGATGATCTTGCTCCCTTTAATAATCCAGCCCGTCATATGTCTTTATTAATTGTACATTAAGTGTTTAACAGGTCTTGTGTATTTGTGAGTAATGCTGTTCGTGAATGTAAGAAACTTTGTAAATTGTGCTGCTGCCTATCTTGGCCAGGACAGTCTTGTAAAAGAGATTTTTAATCTCAATGAGTTTCTTTTCCTGGTTGTTGTGTGTGTTGGATTAAAACAACCGAGGCTCAAATGGAAATAAATTCAATGGGTATTAACGACAGTAACAAGTGTAACAGCACATGTTACAAAAATATGGAAATATAATTTCGAAATGTTGAAGCTTAACATTTATCTGCACTGACAAGCAGACAGCTGTAATATAAGGGCAATATTTAGCTTTTTATCCATGTCTTTGAGTACTAGATGTTTATTACTTTGCTGGGGCCTGACCTATGACATAAATAGATAAATACCTCAAGAAAACAATAAAAAATTAACTGCTACCACAGCAAACTGGTGTTATATAAAGTATAAAAACATCTGTCTCCTGTGGACTTGAGTCCATCATCAACTTTTTAACAATATGTGCTGAAAAGTACACACTTGCATTCCACTGAAACAGCTCTGCTGCCACTGACAGGTCTGCACCCACCAGTTAAGAACAGCTGAGATATTAATAAATCAATCTTCAATTTAAGGTTAGAAATTTTGAAACAGGCATGCAGCTTGACAAACACCCTGGTGTTAACTTGCCTAATTTAGAATAACAATTATACACAATGGATATGAGTTAAAATGATTTTCCCCCAGGTGTAGCATACACTCATAGAAGCATCATAATCCTGTAGCAGCAGCAGTATAAAATATGTTTAAACAAACCCTACAATGAGTGGATTTGAAAAAAGAACTTTAATATATGCTCTGTTATGATAATAGACTGTTTACCATATTGTACCCTTCAGCACCGAGGGCTAGTGAAAGTGCATTAAATCCATTTGCTTTGACTGTAAAGTGCTTTCCAGCAGCAAAGTATCTGGAGCAAGACAATCACATCTGAGTGGTACATTTGTTCTTTTTCTGTAGGGTTTAATGCAACAAACCTATTTTTGGAGCTCCAGTCTTTTCCTCTGTATTAGCATCTTTTCCGACCCACAGGAAGATCTACAGGAAAGAGAAAAAGTCACTGAAACAGTCCCCTTTTATTCATCAGCTTATCTGTTTTCATGAGTTTTTGATTTTCAAAAGTAATTTGACATCAGTGCTCATTTTTGCAGCTATTTCAATTGTCTTCTCAGTCTTTGAGGGTAAAATGTTGACAGGTTTTAATAACATTCAAGCCAGTTTTACCATCTAAGCTTTAAGTCAAGCGATTTTCAACAAAAACTCAGAATCATTTTGTCTAGTTTAAGTAGTCAAAGGTACTATATTTTCCTTTTTTATTCAAAAAGTCTACTGTTAAATCATTCGAAATGTTAAAGACTTGTATTACTGTACTGCTGACACTTAACTTTCAAAGATATTAAACACTCGTCATACTTCTGATATGGGTCTGTATTGATACCCATGATCAACATATTCTGAAGTTAACTCTGCCAACAAATAATATGACTGAAAATTCTGACTTGCATTTCTTATCGAATACTCTGACTAAATGTTTGAGTACATTTTTCACCCAGAGAAGAGAAGACCAAAGAGACATCCACAGATCACGGTAATTAAGTCGTCTGGAGAAGAAAGCTGTGCATTTTATGAACAACACTAGAAAAGCACTCGGAGAGCACAGACCTCCGCCAGCACCACAGCCCTCTCCCATATTGTGATTTTTACCATAAATATTAGTCCTACCTTTATTTCATCTCAATATTTTGATTCCTTGACTATGAAAACATACCATTAGCCATTGGATTCATAATGATATCTATTTTAGTTCAGTAGTTATTCACGAAAATCGCATTTTTCGTCATGGCGAAGAATGCGATTTGGCGGATCGAGACGGTGATCCAGATCAACACCAAAATTGAATCACTTCTTCCTTTTCCCATGCTGAACATTTCCTGAAAATTTTATCCAAATCCATCCATAACTTTTTAAGTTATTTTATTCACAGACAGAGAAACTCTCCCGAAAACATAACCCCCTTGGCGGAGGTAATAAAAAGAGTTCAGTTAAGACTAAGTTTTAAACCAAATAATGCAAAAGTTGTGACAGTGATGTCAACAAAGACATGTTTGTAAAGGACTATCATAAACAATACTGACATCATTGAAAAAACACAACTAACCTTTACAGAAGCTTATCTACTTAAAGTAAAAGTTCTATGTCCAGGACCAGTACTTTCATATTTTATTTCATTTGCAAAACACATCAGTAAAAACCTTGTTTCATTGTTTTAATTTGACTGGACTACTTTTTTACAGAGCCCACATCCTGCCTTAACTATGGTTCATATATTATTTTCTGGTGACTGTCAGTGTACATTTACAGTCAATAACGTTCAAAAGAACTTCTACTTTTTATATGCAGAATCTCCCTGAACCAGCTGTATTCTCTCTCTGAGACACTCTGTGGGAGCTCCTACACCTTTAAAATAATGAAACATTGATTGTTTGTCCGAGCAACTCTGTGGAAATTGGTCTCTGTTCAGCATTGCTTTATATTATTTTGTCAACAACTCTCTGCTCTGCACTGCTACTGTGATCCAGCTGGCTTAATGTGCCAAAAAAACAATTGCGGGATGTCATATTGGTCGGCCTTTATAATGAGGAAACCAGCCTTTTCAAGAAGCTACAGGTGCTTTGCTTTGAACAAACAGAAATGATTGATCCCGTCAGAACATGCTGAGTCAGGCACTCTTCCACATTCTCTCACGTTCTGTGATGCATGCCACTCCATTTCTTATCCATGGAGTCCCCCCCCCCCAACACTATCAAGACCCCACATTTCTGGTGTCCCTGGTTTCTTACAGCCTTTACTTCCTCTATGGACTTAAATCAGCACAGCACTTGAACTGCTATCTCAAATCAATAACAGTACCTGTCTGCCCTCCCTTCCGTTTGTTTTGTCTCGTCCTGTCTGTCACTATTTCCCCTTCTTTCACACTGTGGTGTGGCACGGCCCTCCCCTTCAGCTCACATCAGGGGTTAAATAAAGTTTGATTTGATTGAGTAGCCAACAGGGAGGGCTGGTGATGGTCACTATAGCAGTGAATCATATTTACATATCTGTGACTGCTAGAAAAAAAATGCATTGGGATTTTCAACGCTGTCACCGGACACAGTGAAAAGATAATGCAGAGAAGGGGAAGAAAAAAAAGTGGGAGATGGAAAATTTCTGATATTGCAGACTTTTTATCTTGTTCATAGAAGTAAGAAAGTAAGTGGGTAAAGTTTGATCTTTACTGCTACAGCATCTTTCACAGATATGAAACACAAAGGGCTGTACAGAGACAAAATACAGAATACCATGGCTGCTGTGAGTTACGGAGGCAGTAACCATAACTACACAGGACGTAACTATGTTACTCATGGTAGAGTTGACAAAGTTTATCAAACATAATCCCCTCCTTCTTTTTTACCTAGCATTTGCTTGTGTTTTAACATCAATATTATACATATATGGAGGAAAATATGGATTTTGCATGTCTTACAACTAACACTTCAGCCATGTCTCATCTCTATAAGAACTGGCTTGATGGCCAGAATACAGTCTACCACTTCTCTTTACTAAAGGAGGAATCTACTTTCTGCACTGTGGTCCACACTCTTACTGTAGGTACCACCACAGCAATGCACCTTGAAGCTCAGTGCTACTGTGTAAAACAATACCAGGAAGAAGAGGCTAGTTATCATCTCCTCTTTAACATGGAGTAAAGGTTATTGACAGACTTTTTTTTTTTCATAAAATGAACACCACTGTAAATACTGAAGACATTCCTGTAAGCTCTAAAGATGATTACAGAAGGGTTGTCTTACCTGGTCCCAGGAATCCAGCAGCATGACATCATCAGTAGCCAGATCTGACTGGGTGAAGTCTCCTGGTACCTCCTCAACCTGACACAGAAGAAAACAGAGATTACCTGTGTGCCACTGCATTTATACTACAGCAAAAACCAAAACCGTGTTTGCACCATAAAGCAAACTAATCTCTCCACATCTGCCCAAATTTACATGACATAAACAAACCCTCATCTTATCACTTGTCTCTTTGACTTACGCTCAGTCTCCCGGTTTTGTTGGAGCAGCCAAACAGGCGTGGGGGTTTGACCATGTTGCGTAGATTCTGGGAGGTCTGATAATCCTTCTTACCACCAAGAGCTGACCAGAACTCACCTATGGGGGCAGAAAAAAGTGTTAGTCTTTTCTGTCAGTGGAGAGTGAATCAGAATCATTGTCTTTGTTTACAAAAGTCCCCCTCTCTCTGGTCTCGTCAGAAACAATATGCAGCATTTTACTGAACACTCAATAAAAACTACCCGTAAAATACCAGGGGCGTTTATTTGCTTCAATCACTGAGCAGACCAGGCATTTATTTGGGTCCAGGCGACTATTTGGGACAGGCGTTTAATTCCTTTTGCACAAAAATCTTGCTTAGCAAGAAATGAAAAAATATGGTAAATATAATCAAATTATTTATTTACACCAGTATGAATAGCACCTGTACATTTTCAAGGCAAGATTACAGCACTGTTGTCATACTCTTTTCTTCTTCTTTCAGCACTCTCTAAATGCTCTTAATACTGGTAAGGAACGACTGGTAGTTAAGTTAAGGTCGTACTTCTTTTCGCTGCACCAGGTACATGGAGATAAGCAGCAGTTTACCACGAACTGACGTGACCGGCCTCCTGACGTTAGTTAAGGACAAAAAACAAACAGCAGCAGTGGCAGTGTCTTCTTTGGATTTGTAAAGCTCTAGTCTGTAAGATTCTAGCTTTCTGCTCTCTTGTGCCCTCTGTGGATGCTGAGTGTAACTGCACTGTCATGAAACACCAACCTGCATTTGTTGACATACAGAGGGAGGAGAAGCCAAGAGGATGTCCAGAGAGACAAATAAACCATGTGGACTGTAAAGTTACAGTTTGATAATGTTCCTTTTCAAATGTCAGCTGTCAGTTGTGAGCTGAGCGTTCACATGTGTGTTCTGCAAACTTCGACCATAGCTTGTAGGCTGTGCCGAATAAATTGCACCGGGCATTTATTTGGAAAGGGCGTCTATTTGTCAAAATGTACTGCTACACCGGACGTTTCTTTGGGACCGGGCAATTAATTGATACCAGGCGTTTATTTGGTATTTAACGGTATATATATGGGTGTTATCCATTCAGATGATGCTGATATTAGATAAAATCTTGAATTAGGGCAGTTTTAACTTTGAGATTCTAGGTATCTTGTTTAACCCATGAGGCATTGCATCACTGTACAGACATGAAGAAAATAAGGAGCATGCACAGTCATGATGAAACAACAACCCTACACAATTAGACAACGTGAGGTAAAGTAGCTTAAGATAAGATTAAACAAGATGAGATCAGAGAGGATTTATGATTTAATATGATAAAATACTTGGGATATGGGACATGATAACTCTAATACTGCAATATAAAAACTCTGGGATAGCTAATAAACAATGTTCGCAAAAAAAAAAATTATGAGAAATAATATAAAATCATATGCTAAAACACCTTCTAAAGGAATCAGATACAATCTAAGTCAATCGAGAAAAAATATCATGCAACACAGTACTCAACATTATGTGATGTATGGAGTTATTACCTTTAAATAGCTACATAAACCAACACAATACATTATAATGCATTACATGATATAATTCTAAGTGACAACAATATTCCACCATTCAGCAACTCTAGAATAGTTTATATAAATAAGGATTTAATATGTGCACAAGATATATATCAGAATATCTGAAAACAGCAAAAATCCAATATCATGCCACCCTAATTTCTTCCATCATACTTCTCCTCTGAGGACACCTACCTGTCTCTTTGCCCTCTGACATCTGGGTGGCACTGCCCCCCAGGAAGCCCACCACATGCTTGGAGGCCTGCAGCTCCTCATCAGTTGCACCCACTCCTCGCCACACACACAGGGCGGAGGGTGTTTTTAGCACAAACACATCATTAGTGTTCAGATTGGATGCAATGGGATTGACCTGAGGAGGAATACGGGACGGTTTTGAGCTCAGACACTTAAAAACATCTTTATCCTCGGAGACTAACAGGATAGTGTGATGGCAGATGGCTCACCTCCACAGCCCGGGTGGCACTGGACGAGCTCTGCCTGATGTGGAAGAGGCGGGTGCTGCCAGCCTGAGACTGCCCACCTTTACGGCTCGTTCCTCCGCTGTGGATGATCATGGGTTTGCCCTGAAACAGGCTCATCAGGTGAGGAGGCTCCTGGCCCTGAGTCACTCTCACCTGTGGATGAAATTATTATAAGAGTCTGAATTGTGGTGCCTTTAATTAATCCTTTACATGGAGCATTATCAGGGCCAGGCATAAGAAACATATGAGGGGAGAAGAAATAAAGTAGTAATGTATTTTGAAAATGACATTAAAGTATAATCCAGTCAAATTTTCGAAATTCAGATTCACACTCAAAAAACTGACGTAATTTCAGTATTTCAACTTCTTTTTTTTTCCAGAAGTGCATTATGAGACATATCTTTACATGTAAAAAAGAGAGTATAGAAAGTCTGTACATTGATATTCTTGTTCCCAGATTTGATTCATGCTCCCTGTTTGTGGGGATGCACCATATTATCACAACAATGTATCTACCACCGGAAAATTGCCCTAAAAGTAAATTATCAGTATTGGCAGATATAAACATTTCAGCTGATATTTCCAGACAATATTTTGGCTGTGTAATACTTATTGGCAGAATGTACAGATGTACCATAATGGTTTACCTTGTTGTCACTGATTGTTCAGTTTTTTTTAACATAAAATAATCATGTATTAATGATCAAATTTATTTGTTTTTTGTTTTAAATCTGATTCTTACACACGTAGACTGTTATCATAACAAATCCAGGTCAACTGATGCTCTGTGAAGGTTTTGTGCTCTTAACAAAAAATATCTGTATTGGTATCAGAATCAATATATTGTTCATGTTGAGATTTGAGATTTTTTGTTCAGATGAACATGGTACATTGTCTTAAATTTTTATATGTGCCAGTAACACATTAAAAATCTCGAGACAGGGTTAAGGTAATTGTTCTGTTATGTCTCCCTGCTGCTCAACTGAAATCATGAAAAAATCTTTGATTTGCACTGATATTATTTCACAGCACTACCTTTTGTTTGGGAGATGCTGTAGTACACTTTAATATTTGTAAAATAAATATTAATGTCCAGTTAAATGAGTAACCAAACAAAAAAGTATTAAACCGGGGTGCTGGTTTGGCGAAGTGGTTAGCAACCAGGCACCCCAAGTACATGCTTCCACCGGTCCAGGTTTGAAACCCGCCTGTGACCAGTTTGCAGAGTGTCTTCCCCTACTCTCTCACCTTCTTTCACAAGCCTATCCACTGTCTCTCCTATCAATAAAGGCACAAAATGCCCAAAAAATACAAATGTCTTAAAAGTTTTTTTTTTTTAAGTATTAAACTGACCTGCATTAAAACAATGAATTTCTGATATCAGCTAATTAAACAAAACAGCATGTGTCTTAATGCTTATGAGAAGAAAACAAAGCATTTAAAGTATTAAAGAACAGCTGTATAAACAGCTGGAAGGTTTTCTGTAAATGATCACCAATATGTTGTTAACCAGAGTAGTTGTCTTTACCAGAAATCCTACTTTTAGTCAAAGTAACATTTCTGGTAAAGAGAAACCAAAAGTTGACAAAGTATTTCTTGAGTATAAATAAAGGTTGATTGATTGATTGATTGATTGATTGATTGATTGATTGATTGATTGATTGATTGATTGATTGATTGATTGGTTTCTAATGAACAGGCTTTGTGTAGTTTGTTTATTTCTGCTCTTAACAATAAACAAAATTTGCCTGCATTAGTGATGGAAGTGACTAATCATTAGCATTCTTGAGAAATTTGTGTTTTACAAGTAGATTTTTATGGATTACCCAATTTTTAAAGTAAAAAATAATAGCAACAAAATGTATATACATTCAATGAAAGCATGTGGTGCGTACTTTGAAGTCAGTGTGTAGCCATGTTTCCTTACTGATCTCAATATCTACTTAAATAATCACATTATGATTTTGCACATGTACACTAAATATAGAGTACCTGTGCAAAATGCTGACGCACAGAGTGAGAAAATATGTTGGCTAAATCTTTAATATACAACTTCAAATATATCAGTACAAACTAATATTCTAAGCTGCAGTATGAGGGTAAAATGTTATTTGATAAACTTTACTGTAACACTGAGAAAACAACTGGTTGCTCCAGCTGCTCTCCTTATTACACGAAATATTCAGTGCATTAAGTACAGTTTAAAAGATGTACTTTTTACTCTAATTTTACTTATCAGAATTCCTTTAAAGTCACTGTATTGTTATTTCAGGCCAGCATTTGTTTTCTCCTTCCAACCCTGACGAATATAATCAGTGAACAGTATTGACCAAAACCAAAACTAACATTACAGCGACACTGCCATCTGCTGGTTAAGCAAGGATGTTGCTTTCAACAGCAAAAGTATGATTGCTTCAATCTCTGAAAATCTCGGTTTAAAGATTTAAGAGTCTTAATCATACTTAATGTTCTGTGCATTTTTTGGGTCTGAACCACGAAGTTTGTCATAATTGTAAACTTAAACAACTTCAGAAAGGAAAGTTAATCCAATAATCAATTAACTGCGTGTTTTGTTTTAAGTTTCAGGCTAGCTCTTCTTTATGTTGCACAAGCTGTAATTTCCCAACTTACACAATCAGCTTCCACCTCTCAGCATTTTTGCAACAGAGCTTGAGTGTATTCACGCAAGCTGCTAGAAATAATAACAAAATTAATCTCAATTAATCCACATTATGATCCAGTTAATACTTCTGGGCTACAGAGATATCTTATTTGCATTTATTGGCGAACACTGCTGCATTGTGTAGAATCTTATTTTGTTTCAAATGTGATACTCAGCTGATGAGTGTGTCAGGGTCAAGCTCTAACCTGAACAGGGGATCCTCCCATTGAGTCATCCATCTGCACTGTGAGGAACGCTGAGGCCGCCAGCTCATCCTGCGTGCACTTCAGCCCCTGCCTGACATGGTTACACACACACACACACACACACACACACGCAGAGTCTCTGATTTACTTCTTGGTGCATGGTCTTGGTCTGGGTCTGGTTAAGTTAAGTGTGAACATATTAAGATTCATATCGACCGCTCACTTTTTGGAAGAGTGATGTGATAAAGTCAGTATCTTCTAATGAATACCTTGGGTTCTTACTTAAAGCGTCTTTGTCTTTTAAAGATCATCCTAGAAAATGGAAAGGAAATAAAAGTTGTGGCTTGCTTTTAGTTTCTGGAAGTCTTATTGCTTTTGAGAAACAGGGTTGAGGTTGTCTTGTATATAGTATGCATCCTCTTCATGCCTAAAATTGTTTGCTGTTTACCAGAGACGATTGAGAATCATAACATATTCAAAGGTCTGTTTACCAAGAGGGATGTGTCATCTAGATACTTTGAAGATTTATATATGTATATATATATATATATATATATATATATATATATATATATATATATATATATATATATATATATATATATATATATATATATATATATATATATATATATATATATATATATATATATATATATATATATATATATCTATATATATATATGTATATATATATACACACATATATATATATATATATATATATATATACAGTCATGGAAAAAATTATTAGACCACCCTTGTTTTCTTCAATTTCTTGTTAATTTTAATGCCTGGCTCAACTAAAGGTACATTTGTTTGGACAATTATAATGATAACAACAAAAATAGCTCATGAGAGTTTAATTTAAGAACTAAGAACTATTCATTTTCCATGGTTTTCTTGATAATAACCAAAATTACTTAAATTCTTACATCTATAGCTATGGCATTGTACCGCCAAAAACACTACTTTTTAGCATTCCATGTTTTCTTTTCTGTTTGCTTTAAACACATGATACACACAAGAGTTAATACTTGATTGCATAACAATTGTTTTTGATGACTGCAGCCATGCGTCTTGGCATGCTCTCCACCAGCTTCTGACATTGTTCTGCTGTCACAGCAGCCCATTCCTGTTGGACAAATTCAAACAAATTTTTTTTGTTTTTGGGCTTGTGGTTCTCCATTTTGAGTTTGATGATTTTCCACAGGTTTTCAATTGGATTAAGATCTGGTGATTGAGCAGGCCAAGGCATGGTGCGAATGTTGTGGTTCTCCATCCAGGCTTTTAACTGACCTTGCCGTGTGGCAAGGGGCATTGTCTTGTTGGAAAATCCAGTCATTCGAGGCAGGAAAGAGTTTTCCAGCTGATGGAAGAAGACTGTTTTCAAGGGTAGTCCTGTACATGACCTGGTTCATTCGGCCTTCACACAATTGCATTTGCCCTGTTCCACTCAGACTGAAACAACCCCAGATCATGACTGATCCACCCCCATGTTTTACTGTAGGGGCAAGACAGTCTGGGTTGTAAGCTTCTCCAGGCTTCCTCCTAACCAGTAAGTTGGCTGGAGTGGGCATCAATTCAAAATTGGATTCATCACTGAAGAGAACCTTAGCCCAATCATCAACAGTCCAATCCTTGTGGTCTCGAGCAAAGAGTAACCGGGCCTTCCTCTGCCTTTCATTGATGAAGGGCTTCTTGCGTGCTCTGTGTGACTTCAAACCAGCTTCAACAAGTCGGTTTCGAACTGTCCTTGCTGAACAGGTCACATTTCTCGACAGTGCCCACTCATTTTTAAGGTCCCTGGAGGTCTGACGACGATTCCTGACACTGGAACGGATGAGTGCACGGTCATCTCGTGGGGTAGAAAGACGTTTCCTGCCACGGCCAGGTAGCAATTTGGTAGTGCCATGTTCAGCTTGTTTTTTGTTGTTGTAATGAACGGCTGTCTTGGAGATCTTCAGTTTTTTCGCTACCTGTCTCTCACTCATGCCAATTTCCAGCAGTGCCAAGATGGCTGCCTTTGTGGCTTCACATAATTCTTTTGTTTTAGGCATTATGTGAGAGCTGACAACTTCTGAGTTGTGCTACGGCTTGAATGTATGCAGGAAACCACTCTAGGCCTTTGCATGTGCAGTGCTGCTTGTGACATGAAATGGCCTCTTATATACCCTGGGAATCAATTAAGCTTAAGAATGTCAAATAGGACATAAAGTATTATGTGACCAGCTGCATTTTTTGTTGTGTTCATTGTATTATACGTTTAGTGGTACCAGATATTAGAATGAACAAGAAATTGAAGAAAACAAGGGTGGTCTAATAATTTTTTCCATGACTGTATATATATATATATATATATATATATACATATATATATATATATATATACATATTGATATTGTCCAGCTTGAGGACCCGTACATGGCAGTGGCATGCCACTTCACACATACGTCTCTAGTCAAACCAAACAAAGCCCAGTTGACAACAGGAATGGCATTTGTTAGACTTAGTCTTATTTTATTTTTGAATTTATTTATCTATATTTGTACTACATTCTTTAATAATGCATCAGGCCTAATTGTTTTGCTGGATGTCCTCGACCTTTTGCTTATTTTGAATTTGATTTGTGAAACACACTTAAAGTGTAATTTGAGTTGCCTGATTGAGCTTAGAATTTTCTGGACAAGTTGCCCTGACTTTGGTTATATTTAGTCACCAATAAAAATGTGGATTTACAAATCTTCACTTCTTAGTGTATTCATTTGATTAGTCATGCACTACAATTTTATAATATCCTAGAATTCAAATTTTTGATTTGGGTACTTTAAGCAGATATGAGATTAAAATGTGATTAATTAGATGAATTAATTATAAATCCGGTAATCAATTAGATTAATTTTTTTTAATCGTCTGACAGCAGTAATATATATATATATATATATATATATATATATTTATATATATATATATGCTATTCCTGTGTACTGTATGGTGCGCAATACTCCCAGAAGCAAGAAAAACATACATAAAAGCAATTAAATATTTTCTCACAACATAAAGCTACATGTATGATTCTAATCTCACCAACAATTGTGCTCAAAGATAATAAACAAGCTCTCTAGGATAGTTCACACACGTAATAAAAAACAGAGCAAAAAACAATTCCAGGGGGAAAAATAGAAAATAAATTGCTTAAAAACCCGGGTACTTTGATGTTTAGTTAACATGTCTATCAAAAAAAAAAAATCATGTAAAAATCCTTTTGGTTTTAACTGGAGATTTTAAAGGTTAGTGAGGTTTTTCTTTGTGCTTACGGGGAACTGACTGATTCATTTAAATCATCTGCTTCAATGAAAAAAGCAGTTGAATCTGAGAATGAATATACTGTACATCACACAGTGTTCTGTGTGTGTTCTCTGGGTGTAGTGGTTTCATGAAAAGAGAAGAACTGAATAATCCAGGTAACTTTTGACATAATTGCTAGACCAGCTGTCTACAAAGAAAAATATCAGCGAACTGACACGTACTGATTTAAAGAGATGACAGATGCCA
The DNA here is from genome assembly GCA_036419115.1 of Scarus forsteni. Lineage (NCBI taxonomy): Eukaryota > Metazoa > Chordata > Actinopteri > Labriformes > Labridae > Scarus > Scarus forsteni. The sequence continues at coordinate 4,763,157 of JAZDUH010000271.1, forward strand.
CTTTGATTGGTTAGATCTATGTCAGGGCCAAAACACACCCATGTGTTTATTTAAGGCACATAATCCATCCTCTTTGCGCCCTGCACCTGGCTTTGCACAAAGAATGTGGGTCCTTAAAATAAAAAATGAAAGGCCAAAAGAGTGAGCTTAACCAAACTTCTGATTAACATTGAGTAAAAGATACACTTTTAATGCTATTTTTAATCTCTAATATGTTGTATATCAAATGGTTAATTGGTATTTGGTCAAATATTATTATAAATAATACTTTTATCTACAGATAACATGATTATGACCTCATGACCACTACTGTGTTTTCCTCTTAACTCGACACAAACAATGTACTCAAAGTACTCAAAGCTTTGAATACATTCTAAATAAATATTTTTACTTTTCTTTGGGTAGATTGATATGGTGCTATATTACATATACCTGTTACATTTTGAGAAAATAATCCCTTTGACACCATTTTTTTAATGTCTGTCTCAGCCAGGGCACTTGTCAATGAAATCACTGGCCTGATAAAATAAATCAAAATAAGAATTACTCACCAGGTGTAGATGATGTGCTGCTCGCGGCCCCCCAGTCTGTAGCTGTAGAGGATCAGGTAACAGTCTCCACCATAGAAATGACCATGGGTGGAGGGATCCACGGGCACATTTGCACCGTTCTCAACACGCCAGATCTAAAGCCAAACCACATCCTGATTATCTCATCCCAACAACACCATTTCAAACAGTTATCTTGTCACTTCTTCAAACTTTCCCCATACCTGGACTTTGCCTTTTCCATCATCCACCATGCCATGCTGAGCAGCCATGGCACTGTTAGTGTGCAGGGTGGAGGCATCAAAGGGCACCTGCTCCACCTTGGCAATGCGGCCAATCGTGTAAGCCTTACTGGGGCCTGTGGTCTCGTCTTTGTCCTTCCAGTCACCAAAGAACTGCTTAAACAGAGTTGTCTCCGCTCCTGCAGGAAGCACTTGAATCTACACAAAAACAGAGTATGGCCTTATTTTAGTGCCGTGCATCTTTAATATAACGACTCCAGTAATTAGACTGAGACAATTTCGATGTTTGAATGTTAAAAAGCAACCTTGGAGGAGTTTCCATTCGACTTTTCAAAGCTAATTATACAAACATGGTTGATAGGTTATATGGTAATATTTCAATGCCTTCTGCATGTTAATCTCTTTTATAGCTTGACGGTGCCTCAAAAGTTTACCGTTTGTGGCCAGTAGTAAGAGCTAACTCTTGCTTATGTGTTTGTACAGTGCTTCATATATAAGTTGCCTTTCCAGCATGTAAGTATAAAATTCTCCATGGCTCTTAAAACCCATATATTAAAGCAGAGAGCTTCTAATTTTCCAACTTTGAATTTATTTTAATAAGTGAGGTTGGAGAATTGCAGCTTGATCTTAGATAAGAGAAAAGACTGATTTATCTTAGAGTGGGACACAAATGTTTGGTGTATGTCTACATCAATTTATGGTATGGCTATTAAATATGGAGACAATGCTAATGTGGTTTACAGTCACACAGAGTGTGATACATTGAAGTTTGGGACTTAACGAGCAATCGATATGAGTTTGCAAAGAGTACTAGTAATTCACTGCCAGCTACTGACTGAAGTGCATGTGGTTTTGCTAAGAAAAGGGTTAGCCTAAAAGTTGAGCAACACATTCACTTGAATTTTTTGTTGAAATTGAACAAAAAAGCAACCAGTTTTTTTGTACAGGCACTGAGGTGTATGGGGTACACTGCATGTCATGTGCACGTGAGTTTGAATGGCACAAAATATTTTGTAAGAGCAAATAGGATGTCCAAGCACCCTGGTCACCCATATACACTGAAAACAAAAACATTCAACAAATTAAACAACTCATTTGAAATGATCAATGACTTGGCATGAGCAGAAATGGTCTCCAGTGATAAATAGACTCTGCAGCAAAAACATACATAAGAATCTGAACATGACAGAAGTGTGTGCCAAAGACTTGCCAAGACACTTGTCATCACTTCTTCAAAAAAACATGTTTTCAATTTTTACTCCAAAATGTCTCAACAAATGTTCTTTTTTTATCAATCATGAGTCAGAAGATTTGTTATAATGGGGCTTCTGTAGTACAGTGATAGTGCGCCATGTCAGTGACCAGAGGGTTGCAGGTTTGTAAAAACAATCAATCTTTATTTGTAAAGCACCAATTCATGAAAATGGTTATCTTAAGACACTTTACAATAGAGCAGGCTGAAAACAAACTCTTCACTTTATGGGCACTTCACACAAAGTTGCCGCCACTGTTACATCAGTGGTGTGTAAAAGGGCATGAAAGGGCGTGAATGAGTTAACTGATGCTAATGGGTAACCTATGAAGGAGCTTCAGCCACCAGTGAGTGAATGTGAGAGTGAATAGGTGTGAATGAGTGGATGTGTCCTGTTATGTAAAGCTGCTTTGAGCAGTCAAAGCAACTAGGAAAGCACTGCATATGCCCAAATCCATTTACCATTTTCATTTTTGCAATAAAGCAGATATTATTTGTCTTCAAGTGAACATACTTAGAGTGGATATGTATTTGTGCAGACCTGTGTATAGATATATATATACATGGGAGTATGGATACACATCTATTAAAGCATCATCATTTCATCTGTACATTTTTAGGTATGAGATTCTGTAAGTCATTTCATTTTAGTTAGATCATTTTCTTTTACCTTACTTATTAGATGCTTTTATTCTCTTTTGTTAGGACCTCTTTGTCTCATTTTTAATTATACAATGCTTATTTTTTTTATTTTAAAGAGGGAACAGCGCATATTAATGAACATTTTTACAAATGTAAATATGCCAGATTATAGCCTTGGGCTCATTTCCATCTGCAAGACCCCCTGGCAGGTTGATGATAACATATACATACAAGACACTATGCAGGCTAAATACAGTAGGACAAACCCAAGGACAATAGACAAGTATAAAAAGCAACAAAAACATATATAATGCGCATCCTCCCATCACACAGAGTCCATCAAGCATTTAGCAAATGCAGCTTCTTTTATACCAACCCCTATTGCACTGAAAGTTATTGCACAGATTTATATTACGCAGACCCAGTTCATATTGCACAAATACCTATTGCACTGAATATTATTGCACCTGTTTGTATTGCACAAATCCCTATTGCACCAGTTTATATTGCACAAATCCCTATTGCACCAACATGAGCAACTTATAGGTCACACATGCTCACATGACTGCGTTTCTCTCAGCCACAGTTTTAGCTGTTTCTTAAATGACTGCAGACTTGGACAGTCCCTCACTGATAAAGGAGGACTGTTCCAAATCTTTGCACCCTGGACTGACAGGACGTTTTGAGAGAACGCTGTTCATCTTAGTGGAGGTTCACAGTCTCCTCTGACCGTGGCCCGGGTCACTCGTGTAGGACCACAGATGGATTCTGCTTGATGAACTCATTCATTGTAGAAGGGGCCAAATGGTGTAAAACTTTGTTATTTAAGCAGGATGATTTAAATAATTTTAAATTTGAGAAATTTAGTAGATTACATTTGTCAAGTATTTGGCAATGATGGTGAGAAAAAGGTTTCTTGTCTAAAATTTTCAGCGCCCTTTTGTAGCATGATTCAATAGGCTTAATGACAGAGAGGCCAGTGTAGGACCAACTGGGAATGCAATACTCAATATGAGAGAGTATCATTGAGTGGAGAAATGTAAGTGCTGCTTTATCAGTCAAAGATGCTCTAATATGTTTGAAATTACGGATATTAAAATGTATATTTTTTATTATTTTCTGAGCATGTCTTTGGAACCGCATTTTTGAATCTAGCACCACCCCAAGATACTTAAACTCTTCTACATTTTGTAGAGCTTCCCCTCCCAGGTAAACTTTGGTTGGGGCTACCGTTGTGATTGGTTTAGTGAAAAACAGGTCTTGTATTGCCTGTTATTCTCTGATGTTCTGTTCTGATGTTTGAGTTATCCCTGTTTCTTGCGCATCACTGTTTGGCTTCTTTTGATTATAATTTGAGTTTGGCATGGCCTTAATTTGTTTCCCTAATGCCCGAGTGCTTGTACTCGGTAATTATGTCTGATTTTGTTTGCTGTCACAGCAATTTGTAAACCTTTGTTTTTTTTTTAAAAGCGCTCTGTAAATAGAGTCATCCACCCTATAATAATAATAGTTATTACTTTCCACATTGGTGAGTGGGTTCTCAAAGTGTTCAACAAGTTTCTCATTATGACAAAACAGCATTTTTCCAAACAATAATGCAGCTTTTTTTTGTCTTATTAAAGAAGGAATTCAGGGTCAAGGTTTTGGTCTACCAGCAGTTACGTTAATTTCATTTTTATTTCAGATATTTATAGGTTTATTTGTTACCATTTGGGTAACACTTTACTTTAGAGGTCCGCAAATTACATCGCACTTAGGTAAGAATTAGACAAAGTTTTTCTTATTTCTTTGAAATCACCCCTGAAATTTCATGAGAATTTGGTGAAAATTAGGGCATAACTTCTTTAAAATAATGTCCAAATTTATTGTCGCAAATCAGAATTGGTAGGTTACTGTTTTTTTCCAGTTTCTTTTAAATACACTCCAAAATGCAAGGTAAGAAGGTGGTGATTAGCAAATAATTTATTTGAAATTAAATCACAACCCACCACAAAATGTTTTAGAAGTATCCCAACATTTCTGCTGTTTCCAGAGAAGCAGGTGATAAATAGCTGCTCAGTTCTTGAAGACAGAAGTCAGGTTCATTGTTTCCTGTGATAATTACCTTTGAAATGTTAAGTGAATAATTCAGTTTCCTAATATGCAGTTGATAGTTAGCTATTAGCTATTTAATTTCACCAAGTTCTTCAGTACCGAGTTTGTTGATATGCATAATTGAGATCACATGCAAAATAGAGATGAATGATATACATTTATGATTTGGTCTATAATGTTTTACATGATACAATTGAAGGCTTCAGATGTGATATTCACCAAGAGTGTTCAAGAACTGAGCAGCTATTTATCACCTGCTTCTCTGGAAATAGCAGAAATGTTGGGATACTTCTAAAAACATTTTGTGGTGGGTTGTGATTTAATTTTAAATAAATTATTTGCTAATCATCACCTTCTAACCTTGCAATTTGGAGTAAATTTCAAAGAAACTGGAAAAAACAGTAACCTACCAATTCTGACTTGCGACAATAAGTTTGGACATTATTTTAAAGAAGTTCTGCCCTCATTTTCACCAAATTCTCATGAAATTTCAGGGATGATTTCATAGAAATAAGAAAAAACTTTGTCTAATTCTTACCTAAGTGCGATGAAATTTGCGGACCTCTAAAGTAAAGTGTTACCGTTATTTGCTTATTGTGTGCAGTGTTCATTTTGTCATTCTTTATGTGCATTTCTCTTTTACTGCCAAATGTTGATTTTTTTTTTAACACTTTCATATTTTATTTTTTCTTGTCGAACATACTTCTTGCATATCTCATTGAATGTATAAATAAATAAAAATGTAGTCACAGAAATACACAAAGCAACTTTTTAACATGGCTGGAGTTTTGTGTTGATGTGGTAGTGTGTTCATGTCAGTTCTACCTGAGTCTTGCTGGAGTATCCCTTGTCTTTAATGAACTGCTGACCTGCTGCCATGGCTGCTTTACGCTCAGATACGTTTGCTTTAGGACCTGCAGGAAGTCAAACAATCATGTTATGAGCCAAAGGATATAATTAACCCCTTTTTTATTTAGGTATTGTACTGTGTCATTAAAGCTGTCTACCTTTCCAGACAAAGATGTTCTTGTCCACCCCGTTGTCCAGGATGTAGCATTCCTCAGGAGACAGCATGGCCTGTTTGAAGGGACTGGATGGAGCCACTGATGAAACTTTCATTGAACCAGAAGCATCAGAGATCTGCAAGGCAAAGAGATGGGATCAGCTCCCAGCTTCAGTTCTTTCAGAGAACAATAGACAGGAATATCTACCTTTACCATATCAACCATATCTAACAATTCAAAAAAGTACAACTGATTTGTCCCTTTAGGATTTAATGGTGTAGATTTGACAACATAATCTACATTTAGGAACAACCAATTTGGGCTTTTTCTTAAACACTGCTGCACCTTAATAACAATATATAGCTTGTCAATAATTCAAGCTCCTTCAATAACTCCTTCTTTTATCTTACTGTTACCTCTATATACATACATTTACAAATTTGTATTCTGTTTATAGTAAATGTATTCTATTTATTACTATATATATTATTAGGCTATTACATATTTTTTATACTGTAGTTTAGTATCTTTACTCTTGTTTATTATATTGCCTGCTTGCACCGTGAGTCAGAGAGGACTGAAATTTCATCTGTGCTGTATGTTAAGCATTTATAGCATATTTGACAATAAAGCTGACTTTGGCTTGACTTGAAATTTAGAGCTATGCCTCAGTTTAAAAAAGAAAAAAAAAATTCAATCATTTATTGGGTATGGTCCTGAGGTGCAAAACACAACAAAAAAAAACCCTAAATAAAAAATAAAATTTTAAAGAGTGAAATATAATAAATAAAAAAATAAAAACACTCACCTGTCACTTTACTAGATAAACCAATTTAACAGCTAATCCACCTGCCAAGCATATTGCAGCAACTCAATACATATAAGTATGCTGACATGGTCAAGAAAACCTGCTGAAGTTCAAACAAAGCGTCATAATGGGGCATAAAAGTGATTTTTTAAATGTAATATTTATTTATTTGTCATATATTACATAATTAAGGTATTGAGTGATTTTAATGGGTATTCTTATGTTGCCGGACGGGCTGGTTTGTGTATTTCAAAAACTGCTGTTTTACTTGGATTTTCACACATAACCATCTTTAAGGTTCACAGAAAATGGGCTAGAAAAGGAATAAATCAAATTAGCAGCAATTCTCTGGGCAAAAATGCCCCATTGATGCCAGAGGTGAGAGAAGAGCAACCAATTCAAGATGATAGAAACGCAACAGTAACTAATAAATAACCACTCAGCGTGCAGAGGACCTTTTCTGAACACACAGCATATTGAATCCTAAGGCAGATTAACCACAGCAGCACAGGACCACACCTAATGCCACTCAAATCAGCCAAGAACTGAGGCTTCAGTTTGCTCTGGCTCACCAAAGTTGGACAGTAGGAGATTGTGAAAATGTGGCCTGATGTTTTGAGTCTTGAGTCTTGATTTCTGCTGTGGCATTCAGATGGTAGGGGACAAGATTTGGTGTAGCCACCATGAACCCATGGTTCCTGTCTTGTAACCACAGTTCAGGCTGGTGATGGTGTAATGACGAGGGATATTTTCTTGGCACACAAACACCAAAGTCTACCAACTGTTGCTGTCTATGCCCATCCCTTTGTGATCACAGTGTCTCTGTCTTCTTATAGAAGAATAACATGTAATGTCATTAACTCAAATCATCTCAAATTGGTTTCTTAAACTTGTAAATGAGGTTGCTGTACTTAAGTGGCCTCCACACCAGATCTAAATTCAATAGAGCACCTTTGGGATGGGAGATTACCATCATGGATGTGTAGCTAACAAATCTGCAGGAACTATGTGATGCTGTAACGTTAATGAAAATGTCAATATGAACCAAAATGTCAAGAATGTTTCCAACACCTTGTTGAATCAGCGCCACAAAGATACTGTATAACATAGCTCTGAAGGCAAAAGGGGTCCAGCCTGGTGTTAGGAAAGCATATCGGGGAGGTGCAGGTCACAAATGAACAGAGAGTTTGTTTATTTAAGGTGGAGAGAGCATACAGGCTTTACTCTGATGTCACACAGAAACAGTATAGGTGACCAAATGAAACAATCTAACTTTACAACATAAACAAAGTAAATGTCACTCAGAGCTCTGTCATTACAACATTTATTTCTACTGAATATACATTTCAGACTTCACCATGCACTGTAGCAGGTGGCTAAAATAAGGTTGTGTTTTCGGATTGCCATTATAGTTGTTGATAAATGCTAATTTTTATTCCTCACCATGTAGAGGGCACCCTTCCTCTTGTTGGAACATTCCACCTTGTCATCGTCTGGACTGGCAGGAGCAATCTGTGGTTTGGGCCCCAGAGCCTAAAACACAAAAGGGGAAGGATCATTTTCTTTGTTCTATCATTATTTTCACTTAGACTTTATATCAGACTTGCTTTCTGATAAAATAGAAAAACTTTGAACAAACTTTGCTAGCTGTCATCTTTTCTCTCATCACAACAGTTTTAGTGAGAAGAATGTATGATCTTTAAACCCTCCCCCTTCTCTCTCTGCGGTCCCTCTAGAGTGTACCCTCCTCTCAAATTGTAAAGGAAGTGTTTACAATGCTGCCCTGGCACACAGTTGGCAAAAGAGCAGGACATCACAAAGGACCACATTGTGTTTGATGGTTCCCACGCTGACTAACTCAGCAGCTGTGAAGTGAATCAGAAAGACTTATATCTCCACCTTAAAGCTAAAGAAAAACTTCAACTAGAGGTTTGAATTCATCAGGAAGGGAAATTAAAATAAGATTAATGTTATTTGTTTGCTTTTTGTTTTAAACGTTACCTTTAAGACAGCCTCCGGCTCTTGTCCTTCTTCCACCATATCCAATTTTGCGCGGCCGTTCCTCTCGTTATCCCTGATGTCGATGGCGACCTCAGAAGCCTTCAGCCTCTCAAAGCGGTTACACTCACTGCCACACCACTGATACACATCCTGCAGGAAAGATATACACAGAGAAAATGACATTAAATAAAAATCCTACAGACAGAAATCCCTCAATGGCTTTGATTGTAAATATAATTACTAGGGTGTGATGGATACCAATCATAGATGACCTGTTAGTGAGGCTGATGATGCCAATCATGTTCCATGTTTTGTCATGACAACAGGTTTGTATTTGCTTCACAGAAAATTATAAAAACTCTTTAAGAGCTATGCAATAAGTTTCATACTGTAAGACAACTGAATTACACAATGTGATAATTTATATGTGTGTTAATCTACGGTATGTAAATTAACAAAATCTGAAAGACTGAAATACAGTCATTAATGTGATCCTATGGGCTCAACACTGCGAATAGTCTGATAAATCAAAGAAAGTACCTTTAAGAACTTCAACTCAGTTACATCTATGGAATCAGATTTGTGCCAATAGAATAAAGCAAAGCTTTCTAAAACTCAAACGAATAAAATGGATTTAATCAAAAATAAAACATACTCAACCAAAAAAAATCTTGTCAAAAGCAAAAAATATCACTCATCGTGAAAACTGTTTAACTTTTTTCTGAATTGTTTCCATTGCTTCATTCTCTCCTCTCTCTCTCTTTTGGTTTCGCCTCTCGGTTTTTTTGGTTTTCATTCCAGCTTCTTTGGTTATTCTTCTGACACAAACCTCTCGTGTGGGCGGGTTCTATGAGGGGCAAGTTCCTATTGGCTGATGAGTTTTTGAGTATCACGGCTGCGAACTGGATGTTATTTAGAGGCCAAAGCGCAGCGCGGAACAGCAAAGCAAAACAACCAAACGTGAGGAGTCGTGTGTCGTCCTGTGTTCGTGTTCTTCAAACATACCTTAGGTAAGTATTGTTCACTGCATGGTATCCAGAAAGGTAAAGCAGTTTTAGTAAAGTAAAGCTAAGTCTTGCTTTGTAGGGTACGCTGCGCTTTAGATAATGCTCCTTATCACTGATAAAATAATCAGTTTTCACATGCTGAGTACCCCTGATCCAGCTGTGTTCCCACTCTGTCTGAGATGCTCTGTTGGAGCTCCTGCACCTTTGAGTGCTCTTCCCAACATGGTCTATTCTGACTGGATAACAAGTCTGCTCTGTTATAATAAGTCAGTTCAGCGCTGCTGCATTGAATCTTCATTCATTTTTCTGCCCTTGCTCTGCACTGGGCTTGCAGCCTGAGCAAATGTGCTTAGACTTTTGGTCCTGTGAGTATCAGAGTATCAGACCTGTTTAACACTAAAACGGCAAACAAAGACTTAAAACAGTAAGATACAAGTTCTTTAAGAGGATAAATGCACAGCAGGTACAGCAGAGAGTAGAAAAGAGGGCTGACGATTTGCTGACATACTGAAGAGACAGCATTACAACAGACGATCAAAACAATACATTTGATTAAAACAATAAATTTAGGTATTCACTTGGATCAGTGGATTGTTTATTTCTAGCAAATATCATCTGATATTAATGAGCATCTGATCAATCAAGGCACCTTTACTTTATACGTGTCCAAGTGATGGAACATGACAGTAATGTTAAACAAGCTTTGTCAGGGTGCTGGTTTGGCAGAGTGGTTAGCAATCAAGCATGTCCCATTTACATACCTCTGCTGGTCTGGGTTCAAATCCAGCCTGTGGCAAGTTTGCACAGTGTCTTCTAGGGCTGGACAATTAATCGGATTTTGATCGTGATTTCAATTTTGCCATCTGACAATCACAAAAACCTTACATGATTACTATGATTAAACCTTACCATGATTAATATGCCACACAGTGTGGAGTGCCGTGTATGCAGGTTCCTGCGCTTCATAGCGCTTCTGTGTTCCACGTGTAGCCACAGCGAGTGTGTGACTTATGTGGATCAATAATGCTCTATGTGCCGCTCGCTGGTTCTTTAAAGTTATTTAAAATCAATACCGAAGTTTTTAAATGAATGAATAATTGTGTATATTAATTGTGATTTCAATATCACTTAAAATAATCGGGATTCTTATTTTTACCATAATCGTCCAGCCCTAGTGTCTTCCCCTACTCCCCCCCCCCCTTTCACAAGCCTATCCACTGTCATTTCTCTCTCCTATCAATAAAGACACTAAATATGACCAATAATTAAAAAATGGCTTTGAAAATTGTTCATTTATATATTGATTAATGCATTACTTTAATAGGGGTGTCCTCATTTATGCTGAGCACTGTAGTTTTGTGTCTAGTTTCATGCTTATAAATAGGGCAAAATAAATTCCTTGTATGTACACAACCAACAAAGCTGATTTTGATCCTGACAGATAAATATAAAATAATAATTTCTTTTATTTGGAGGCGCCTTTCAAGTCACCCAAGGTCACCTTACAGAGAATAAAAGCATAAAACAAAACATAGACATAAAAAAAGAAGTTTTTTGAGTGCTACCAGTGTTACCAGAGAGAGTTTGTTTGCACAGATTCATGCAGCATCACTGCAAGTCCTTCATGCTTGGATAGGAAAGTGGAATTCAGTCCTCTAACGATGGCCTCAATAACCAACAAAGAAATTGTCTCTATTGAGAGGTAATGGCCACATACAAAAGCACTGAATGAGTATGAAAATAATGACCACAGCTTTATCTATAAAAACTTGGATAGGTTTCATCAAAGTCTATAAGACCATTCCTCTAAAAACAGGGATAGAGTTCATACATTTTTCTTGACCCAACAACAGAATGGTGCAGTATATCTCCAAATACCCTGAAGTAGGTTAGCATGTTGTCTATAGGTTTTTAGAACAGGTTTATCAGATATATGACTGACATAAGGTTTGTGGTGAACACATACGATCAATAGTTTTCTTTTGTATCATAAAGTGCACATCAAATTGGCTAAAGACATGATATAACACTGTTGTGATGTTTAGATCAGAAGATCTTAAAATGGTGGGCACACTGGGAGCCTGAAGTCAAGTCAAGGTGTGCCTTGAAAATTTTTCCAACCATAAGTTACTCCTACCACCCACTCTTTTAGCTGCATTAATTTTTGCATTAAGCTGCATATTCTGTAACTTTTCACATTCTTAAATCCTTACAGGAACACCATTTTTTAGTTAACAGAACTGGAATTTGATGGTGTTTCTCTTTGTTTGATTTATAAGAACTTCTGGTTTTATAAAATGTGATCTGTCAAGTTAGCAAATTTTACAACTTCATCACACTGATTTTGTTTTGGAGAAGCACTTCAAAATACTGTTTTTTTCCATTGGATTTGATAAGACTTTATTTAAAGATACAACAGACCCATAAGATATTGGAGTACATGTTAAAGGAGCATGTCATGTTGACTACAATATACCCTGAGATTTTGGCTTGATATTCGATGTGCCTTGAGGAAAAAAAAAGAAAAAAACATTTTTAGGTCATAACACAACTTTACACTGTCATTTGGGCCCATGTTCACTGATAGGCAGCCAAACTAGCAGAAAACAAGTTGACATTTTTTCCCATGTCAACAGTCAAAAGCTGCTTTTCAGTTTATTCACAGTGCTGATGGTCTACATCAGAGGTTTTCAAACTTTTTTTGACCTGGGCACATCCACAGGAAAGCTAATATTTCAAGGCACACATTTATGTCCATATCAAGTGGACTTTTAAAGGAATGTAATCCTGTATATGTCTGTCCAGTTCATTTTTTATTCTCTATTGACAAGTAATTCTGATGAACACCTGTGATATTCACGAACATTCTTTGGCAAAATTAATCATCAGCTCATTTAAAACTTCGCAAAATCTAAAAAAAATGGCAACAAACATTAAAGTTTATGCTGCAATCCAGTATTTCTGTTCATTTTCAGGTCAGAATCTTTCAAAATCTGTTCCACAGAAATCCGGATCCAGTTTAAGCCTGCTAAAAACTAGTCAAATATGGGACCTTTAAAGCCAACTGACCTTGCCCAGGTCAATGATGAAGCAGTCTCCCTTGTTGAAGCTGGACCAGGACATTTCCACCTCAGTAGCTCTGATGGTTCTCCGACCCTTAATGTGCAGCAGGCGCTTCACGTTTGCGTCGTTTGTCACCACATGTTTGAAACCTGAGGCCACGCCCCCTTTCTATGACAAAATAATAAGAAGAACAGCTTGGTGAGATCTGAAATGTGCACATAAGCATAGTTAATGGAGGAAAGGGGACATTAGTACATGATGTGTGCTTTACAATCACTTTAAGTATTTGACTCAAGTTAGATGTCCCTGGTGGAATGTGTGGAAAAAGATGATTTTGTGACTGGAGAAGAGTGAGGGTGACATGAATTTTACTCAAAAAATAACACTTTAATGAATGAAAGGCTGTCAATGTATCTGCCACATAATCAAGTGAGCATGTTCAGCAGATCACAGTCAACAAAGCCTGTAAAGCTCGTCTGATGGGGAAAATGAGGCTAACATGATGCCTGATTCTGCAAAGGAGCATCATGTCTGTTCTGTAAAACAGTCTTGTACCTTTTGGGTGGGATTTTCTCGTAGTGTGCCGTCCTTGGTGAAGCCAATAAACAAAATAAGAATTTACAAGACATGAAAATGCAACAAAGCAAATCAGAAGCAGACTCGCTTTCTGCTGGAGAGACAAACAATGTGACTGCACTGACAGATGAAGTTTGATGACTTCAGCAACATGCTAAAGCTGAGTTCAAGCCGTGCCATTTCAACACAAAATAGAGGGACTCATTTGTTCTGAAAAATCCACTAAGGGTTAACCATGAGCTTCTTTCATTTATTCTCCAAAACACAAACCACATTCATGCGGTTTGTGCCTTTCTCAAAACAGAGGCAGTAAAATTTTCCATAGTGACAGTACGAGCTCTGTTTCTTCTAATGGAAGGATTGTTTCACCAAAACTATGAAGAGATAATTTGTTTAGTTATGCCTCACATGTCTTTTTTTCCTGAGGAACATGTTATACAATTGCGTGTGTATGAGCCAAGTTTCTGCACATGTGTGGATGGAGCAGAGTTTCCAGCCTCAAACTTTGCAGGCAGTAAACAGGAATTTGGAATAATTATAGTAAACTAAAACCAGAAGGGGTTTGGATAGTTTCTGCTGAAATGAGAAACAGACGGCTGGTAAAAGGAAAAAGTGGTCTGGCTGATGTCTTTAAATTGCCCTTCACTGAGCAGGCCTGGTTGCCCCAGTTACAGGCAGTCAGACACACCCTGAGAGAGTGGTGGGGTGTGTAGTGTTTTCTCTGAACTTCAGACTCATTAGATCCACTGCTTGGCAAAGTGCACCGAATGCTGGTAATCATTAAACCCTTGGGGTATTTAAGTTCAAAGAGACTTCTAGCACACATTGTTGCTCAGTTTATGTGTTTTAGCATCCATCCATTATCTAAACCACCTAAGCCTTTCAGGGTTGCTTGGGGCAGGAGCCCAACAAGGGGCGGGGTACGCCCTAAACCGGTCGCTAGGCTACATAGAGGGAAAGACAGCCATTCACACACCTAAGGACAATTAAGGCAATGTTTACACGGAGACTCTGTGAATTAAAACGCAAAGATTTTTCTTTTGCATATTTAAAGAGACTGTGAGGAGTTTCTAAGTAATTACAAAAAAGTATCTCTTTTAGATATATGCCTGATTGAAATACACACTTTAAGATGAGTTTTAAAGCATCAAAATAGGTTATCTATAAATGCTATTCCTTAGCTTCGTGGTCGGGTCGGACAGGGCTGGACTGGCCTGGATACTCAACTTCGGGAACAAGACAATTAAAACTAGAACAAATTTTTGATTATTTTATTATTTATATTACACGTCTTCGAGCACCGGGCTGTAAGTAGCGATAAATAGCCGGCTACGATTACGATAACAAGTTTTCCAGAAATTGCTTGTTGTCACACATCAAAAACTACCGCTATGTAACTAGAAAGAGATACAGTGCCTGGTCGCTTTGCATCCTGTAAGTTGTTGAAAAAAGAAGTTGTAAAGCAATGCAGAGTTCTGAGGAAGGTCCGAACTGCATTTATCACAACAAACACACACTTTGGCTTCAGTCACGTCTTTTGGTGTGTTCCAGTTGTAGTCAGAAGTAGGAATTTCTGGGTTCTGAGTAGGAAGCTGCAACTGGAACGTCCCCCGAAGTCGGAATTTCCTACTGGGAACTCGGTGAAACCTTGCCACCCACGAGTTGACAATCGAAGATGGATGCCCCCAGTGTGAACAGTTATTTAGCTCCTGTAATAATTAATTTGCACTTCTGACTGGGGTGTGTTGCTCTAGATCAGCTGTATACATAGTATTATTAGACTTACATTTACAAAAATGCTGCCATAGTGATAATCACATTCTTCATGTGATATTTGTGAACAACAACGCAGGGCGTGCTAACAACAGCTAACAATAGCCTGGTAGATCGGGATGTTTTTTTCCATCTTTAACTGAAATGCCGATAAGTCAGAGATGATGTCATTCCCATTTCTGAGGTTACTGGAACACAGCATTTCGACAGTCGCCACGCGTGCTCATGGGTAGCAGAGTCTTTATTTCGCTGGTAATAGATTCTCCTCATAGCACCATTAAAGTTGATCCGCGTTCAGACGGAGATGCTGAAACGAATGAAAACGCTGTAGTATGCATGCTGGTTCATTGGATGGCGATATAGGTTTGCAGAGAAACAGTGCTGCTACAGTACACATACAAACAACAATGGCGAGTGGAAGCACCAAGACGCAGGAGTTTCATTTCTGTACAACAAATCTGTTTGGACAACAAATCTGTTGTCTGGATAACAAACCGAGCACAGTAAGTGGCACACACACTACGGCCGGAGCTGTTGTTGTTCCTGGTATGCAGCCTTCATGAGAAACAGTACTCCGCATGGAGTGACGTCAGCGTTTCACCCTGAAATGCTCTGACTTTGGTTTACACGGTGCCGCATGATCGTATTGAAAACTCTCCACTCTGGACCCTGGTTTCAAAAGTTTCTGGATTTGGGCACCCCATATAGAGTCCCCATGGAAATGCAAGGCCAAAACACAATGAAAACGTATCGTATTTGACCGTTTTAGGCCTCGTGTAAACGGTCCCATCGAGTCACCAATTAACCCAATTAGGGATGTAACGGTAAAATGGTAAACCGCGATAAAATTTCCCACGATAATCGTTACCGTGTCCAATTAAAATTACCGTTATATCGTGCTTGATCACCACACTGCCTCAGTAACGCACGGTGATGCTACTCTTTGCCTGGAAAAGCTGGAACTATGTATCTGTCCTCGATTAAGGAGCCTCACGCGAGGTGCAAATGCGCAGTTTGCATTGTTTGGCCTCTGAGTCTGACACATTTATTGACAAAAAAGACAAAAGAACTGTTATGAATATCACAATAAAGGGGTTAAATGATTTCAATTCTGTGTAAAAGTACTTTTAGAACATTTTGAGCACACTGCAACAATATCACGATAATAATGATAACGTGATAATTTTGGTTACAATAACCGTGATACAAAATTTCCATATCGTTACATCCCTAAACCCAATATGTATTTTCGGACCCACACATGCACAGGGGGAACATGCACACTCCATACAGTGATGCCCTGACTGACAAGAGCATCGAACCAGCAGCCAGCTTATTGCTCAACCACCCTTAGCATGCCCAACCTCGTCCAATCTAAGCAAGCAAGGTTGTGCCAGGTTAGTTCTTGGATGTGAGACCGCCTGGGAATACCAGGTGCTGTTAACTTGGGGTGTTGGTGGTGCAATCTGATAGTGTGCTTGGTCGTTAATGCAAAGGTTGCAGGTTTACATGCCACTGCTACGTCAGTGGCATGTAAATTGGCATGAAAGGGCGTGAATGTGTTAGCTAATACTGATAGACAACTGACATAGAAATTCAAAAAAATTTGCTAATTCTTGCACAATGTTTAAAGCCATGAGTAAGTGTGAGAGTGAATGGGCATGTGCATTAGTTCACAGTACTAACTGCACACTGCATAGTAGCAGCAGTATGTGGTTTCGAAAACAGCCAGAGACTTTCTGGAGGTAAAAAGAAATACCCAAAGTAGTATGACATTCAGGTATTTTTGGCATACCACAGATTTAGCAAATTTTTACATTCTACACTCTACATTTTGGCACAATTAGTAAGCACTCCTGGTATAGTATGTTTTTTTTTTGGTAACCGCCAGAGAGGCATGCAAGTAGCTAGACTAGGAAAAACAATTAGAAAAGCTTGGACCCGAACATTAAAATGCAAGTTAATCAAGAGAACTGTGATTCTTTTTGATGTGACATATTCAAGATCTGAGTATTGCTATTTGTTACTTCTTGTTTGGCTGATAAATAAGACAAGCTTTAATTAATAAAAGGATGGATCAACCCCACTTAAATAGGCCTATAACAAGACTTAAAGCTGGGCATTTAATCAATTTGAATCTCAATTACAAACACTACATTCCAAAATACTGAAAATTGAGTAATCAAGACTGAAAGATTATTGTGCCAAATGACCTTTTTTCTTTTTTCATCATTATTATTCAAATTATTTTGAGATATTTGTATTTTTACAAGTGTATTTCTATGCATTACATGTCCTTTATATTAAAAATGATCATGTCAAAAGCATGTATGAATTCACTGAAGGCTAGTCTGACAGTGTGAGCTCATCTTCCTCTGCTAATCAGGGGGATACCCTTTTGGTCTTTGACTGTAGCCTTGACATTTTAGATAGTTTCTGAAGGCTCAACCTTGAGGGTTATGGTTCTTAATTAAAGAGACTGTGAGGAGTTTCTAAGTGATTCAAAAAAGTCTCACTTTTAGATATATGCCTGATCGAAATACGCACTTATTGATTAATTTTATAGCATCAAAATAGGTTATCTATAAATGCTATTCCTTAGCCTTCCGTTCGGGTCGGACAGAGCTGGACTGGCCTGGATACTCAACTTCAGGAACAAGACAATTAAAACTAGAACAAATTTTTGATTATTTTATTATTTATATTACACGTCTTCGAGCACCGGGCTGTAAGTAGCGATAAATAGCCGGCTACGACTACGATAACAAGTTTTCCAGAAATTACTTGTTGTCACACATCAAAAACTACCGCTACGTAACTAGAAAGAGATACATTACCTCGTCGCTTTGCATCCTGTAAGTTGTTGAAAAAAGGAAGTTGTAAAGCAATGCAGAGTTCGGATGAAGGTCTGGGCTGCATCCATTAGCCTCAAAACATACACACGCTGGGGATTGTAAATGTTTGTGGTGCGTTCCAGTTGTAGTCAGAAGTAGGAATTTTGAGCTCTGAGTAGGAAACTGCAACTGGAACGTCCCTCAAAGTCAGAATTTCCTCCAGGGAACGCGGTGAAACCTCGCCACCCTCGGGTTGACAGTCGAAGATGGATGCCCGCAGTGTGAACAGTTATTTAGCTCCTGTAATAATCAATTTATTTGCACTTCTGACTGGGGTGTGTCGCTCTAGATCAGCTGTATACATAGTATTGTTAGACTTATATTTACAAAAATGCTGCCATAGTGATAATCACATTCTTCATGTGATATTTGTGAACAACAACACAGGGCGTGCTAACAACAGCTAACAATGGCCTGGTAGATCGGCTTGTTTTTTCCGATTTTAACTGGAACGCTGATAACGCTGAGATGATGTCACTCCCATTTCCAAGGTTACTGAAACACAGCATTACGACAGTCGCCGCGCGTGCTCATGGGTAGCAGAGTCTTTTACGTTGCCGTTAATAGATTCTCCTCACAGTCCCTTTAAGTTGTGTCATAATCATGATATCAATATCTATTAAAATAATCAGTGTTATTTTGCCATAATCTCACAGCCTTAATAGGTCTTAATTGCAAGATGTTAACAGACAATTTGGAATACTTTACAAATGCACATTTCTTTATGCGGTACTTTATGCATAGCATTTGCCATTTCAATATTAAACCAAGTTAGCCTAAGTGTGGTGGGGGCATAGTCATAGTAGTTGTGCAGGGTGTGTTAAAGCTGCCTGATGTGATCTCTTTTACTAGGAGGCCACCCTGTCTAGCATTACCCCTGCTAAAAGACACAATTACAGAAAAAGACATTTTTGAATAAAGGAAGAACAACATGAGGAACTTCAACATTAAGCAACATTATTATATAACAGTAAGGCAGTTTGTTAAAAGTTGTCTCTGCAGCACTGTAAATCTCACCTTGTACTTGATCCCTGTTTTGAAGTACCCTAGAAAGGTGGTTGATTCACTCTCCTGCACCTCCCTGAACTGCACAGGACTTCCACCCAGGAAGTCATCCAGCTGTGAGGCAAAGATGGCTGCTGCTCCGCTCTCATCCTGAGAACACTCATTTCCTGCAGACAGTAGACAGTCTTAAGTCTTTTTACTGTTAAACTGCATCACTTCAGTGCTCTAAGATCAAGTTTCTCTCCTGAAGTGTAGAGTTGATTTGCATTAGCAAAGACATACAGCACTTTTGAGGACCTCTGAGTGATGACTGGAGGTTGAATCACTTAAACCACATCTGCAGCAGAGGAGTTTTGCATCCTGTTATTAGCCTCTGATGGCACACAACAAGGATAAGACTTGTCCATAACTGTGTATGACTAATGCTGATCCAGAACAGAGGGATTTATCAAGTCCTGCTCTTACTTCTGCTTCATCATCTAACAAAGGATATGACAACCAACAGGGCTGGTCCATGAGCTGGCATCAGAATAAAACTGGAAAAGCTACAAACACGATGGTGCCTGTGTCTGAGGCCTGAGGGGTTTTCCAGATGTGAGTCATACAGAGAGTTTTTTTAAGGTCACTCTAAGGATTATGTTGAAAGCTTGAAGAGCATTTAAACACATTTCAGGTTTTAAAGGACTTAAGACTTTAGTGTCATCATTTGCTGTGAGACCTGAAGTTCAAGCTGAACACACAGAAGGAGCCTGTGTGAAGAAGAGGAATTTAACAACCTGGTGTGAATTTTACTGGCAAACAACTCAGTGAGTCATAGAGGGATGTTTAAGCACTGAGATCAGCTTTATCTCCTCTAAAGTCTGTGAATATGATGATCTAGACGTCCCATGTCATGCAAAATGCAGCTTTCTTTGCTTTTTGTGGGCCTAAGAGAGCAGAACATGACGCCTTTACCAAACTCACTTCTCAAAGAAATTTGCCAAACCTCTTTAGAGAAACTGCCCCTTAAAACACCTGAGGTTTATTATGTAACAGGTACACTGTTTCTGACTTTAAAAACAACTGTTTTTAAAGTCTGCTCTATGGCCTGTAACCTATCCATCACTTGGGCAGCCAATCAGTCTAAAAGATAATTATCACGAAATCTATTCCAATGTTGCAGACCTATGTGACAGATGTCTCAGGTTTTGGGGAGAAATATTGTTATGGGCCCCTTTATGGCAATATTTGGGCTCTCTGTTGACTCTTTGCATATTAACCCTGTACAGTCAGATGTATTAGCTTTTACATCTCTTTTAGCAGGATGTCGAATTCTACTATCATGGAAATCCCCTAAACCTCCATCCATCTCCCTCTGGCTCAGGGATGTTATGTTCTTCCTCAAATTGGAAAGATAAGGCTCTCTGTAAAAGGCTCTTCTTTGAAATTCATTCATAAATGGAAATCCTTCATAGATTATTTCAAGTCAATGCAAACTTTATTGATGCTCCTCACCCACCACCCACCACCACCCCACCCCACCCCTCTTTTTAATTTTTAATTTCATATATATATATATATATATATATATATAAAAAAATATATATATATATATATATATATATATATATAGATAGATAGATAGATAGATAGATAGATAGATAGATAGATAGATAGATAGATATACATATATACATATATATATATACATACATACATATATAATTTTTATATATTTTTTTAATTTCTTGAATTCGATATATGTTTATATATGTTATATCTTTTACATATTTTACAATTGTTATTTACAAATGTATTTGATATTTTGATATCAACCCTGAAAATGTTTATTGTTATCATTATCATTATTATCATTATTATTATTATTATTATTATTAATTGTATTTATTTATTTATTTTTGGTTCTTCCATTATATCGAGATATAAATACCAGTTTCTTTCTCTCTCTCTCTTTTACTTATTTTATTCCTTTTTTAATGTTATCTTGTTTCAGCCATTACTATTTTACACATTACATGTTGGTTATGTTTTGAGCTTATTTAATCTTATGTTACTGTACAGAGACTTTGTTCTACTGTTCATGCTGTCGGCCCCCATTCTGTGAGGGTCTGGTGTTGTTCTGAGTTAAAAGAAAAAAAAAAAGGGAATTATATAAAATATATATAGTATGGATAATTTGTATTTCATGTATACATCACTGTATTCCCGAAAAAAAATCAATAAAAAATAAATAAATAAATAAAACATAATTATCACAGCCTCCAGTAACCTCCCTTCTGACCCAAGTGTTTCCAAAGAGGAGGAAAAATAAACTCCATCTGATCCTCTCCAGAGATTATTGTTTTAATAAACCTGAAATCAAATCCTTGCTTAAATAGAAACCCAAGATGTGATGTAAACAGTCAAATACACCAGGACGTGGGACATTTAAA
Organism: Scarus forsteni; assembly: GCA_036419115.1. NCBI lineage: Eukaryota > Metazoa > Chordata > Actinopteri > Labriformes > Labridae > Scarus > Scarus forsteni. The sequence continues at coordinate 4,784,498 of JAZDUH010000271.1, forward strand.
TGAAGTGACATGAGGAAGCGACACTGTCTCCAGTTTTTGTGTATTTTAAGGCTTGTGTCGGTTTCAGTACTGGTTTCATGAGAAATATTCAGCTGTGGTTAAAACTGACGTTAAAAGGGTACTGATAACTGTTTGTACTTTTCTCTAGTTTTACTTCATGTTATCATTATGTCATTCATTTTGTTTAAGTCTTCACACTTTTAGAATTAAAAAAATAGGCCAATGCAATCTAAAATGTTTATCTATATTTAAGATTTTACAACATACAAACTTATTGTTTACAGTTGGGTGATTTTAATTAGCTATATAGTATATATATACCTTAATTTACCTCTGCAAAGTAGGTTATGTTATTTCTTGTGTTTGTGTGTTTTTGTTTGTTTATTAGCGAGATTACATAAAGATTACTGCAAGGATTGTGCTTAAGTTTTCAGGAGATGAAGGTAATAGCTTAATTAAAAAATGATTTGATTTTGGTGGTGATTCAGATCACCATCAGATCAATAATTATCTAAAGTAATGATCATTTTAACATGTGGCGCAGCTGGTTGGGCACGTGCCTCACAGCAAGAAGGTTCCCGGTTCGATTCCAGGTCGGGAGGGCCTTTCTGTGTGAAGTTTGCATGTTCTTCTCGTGCATGCATGGGTTCTCTCCGGGTACTCCGGCTTCCTCCCACAGACCAAAAACATGCTCATCAGGTTAATAGGTAACTCTAAATTGTCCTTAGGTATGAGTGTGAGCGTGAATGGTTGTCTGTCTCTCTATGTGGCCCTGCGATCGACTGGCGACCGATTCAGGGTGTATCCCACCTCTCGCCCGATGATAGCTGGGATAGGCTCCGGCCCCCCGCAACCCCGAAAGGGATAGCCGGGTATAGAAAATGAATGAATGAATGAATTTTAACATGACTTCAAGTGCAGAGTCGGGAGTCATATCCAGAGGGTTGTTCATCATGAAACTTTTGCTCATATGTGTAACAGCATTGTGTGAGCTACCTTGGTTTAGGTTTGTGTTCTCTGAGTGCTGTCTAGGAGCCAAAAAATGCTTTCACAAGAATATTTTTTTGTAATATTTCTGTACTTTTTTATATATTTTGTGGCAAATTAACATTTTCATTCTTTTTACTTCTTTAAGATTTAAATAAACAAAGATTAATGGTTTAGAAAAGGTTCAGCAATATACTCTGTCACCAAAGCTCTCCCCCCAAAAAATCACCATCAACATACTGTGTAGATAGTATGAACAGAACTCAAAAATGCTTCGCAGCACTCCTGCACTCTGTACATAATGGCATGTTTGTAAACTTTGTGTTTTAATAGGCTGCTAAGAATCCCAAAGTGGTGTGCATCATGTGTATGTCTCACCTAGCCACATGTGAATATAGTATGATGGTGCTCTGGTGGTGTACAGCAGCAGGTAGGCGTCTCCCGTGTAGAAGTTGCCGTGTAGAGCTTTAGGGACTGGCTTAAGGTCCATGTTCTCAATGCGCCACACCTCCAGGCCCGGTTGCTTCCCTGCAGTTTCAAACTCCTTATGAGAAACCATGATGGCTCTGAAACAAGGTGACGAAGAAGAAAGAGGATGAGAGCTGAGGAAGCAGGAGGAGACAGAACAATGACGATGTATGATGTGGACATTTTTCATTCAAACTTTGCTGCATAAATAATTCAACATATCTATCTCGCTTTAGAACAAGAAACAGATATGAAGCGGACATTAAAGATTACATAATATCATGAGTATGTTTTCTCCATTTATAGGCCATCGTCTAATGTTTCCTTAGCATGATGTTTTTGGAGAACTGTGGGTAACAGCAGAGTGACACAAACCCACAGTGGTCATAAATACTTGTGTTATCACCACAGGAGACATCTTTCTATATTTAGGTATTCATTGCAAAGAACAAACCAGACAAACTGGTCCTTAAAGCTGTCACACGCTGTGTAAATGCCGCTTACACATTGCTTAGGATTCTGTGTTCAAATTGATTCAGATGCCCTTTGTGTCAAAATAAAAAAAAAATCCAGTAAGAGCAGGGATGGGCAACTCTGCTCAGAGGATCACATCTCATCAAACTTTATAACACCAGGGCAAAATCGATTGGAACGGCAGAACAAGCATATCTCAGGATTACAGTCACTTATAATATAACAAGAGAAACAAATATTTAAACATTTTAGCAATCAGCTCCTCTGATGACATGAAAAGACTATCTAAAAGTTGTTACAGTATTGTTTTCTTACATCTCAGTAATTTGGGGAACAGTTGGTTATGCTTTATAAAAGAGTTTTATCATTTCTATGGAAGACTTGAACATATAGTTAATAAAGGAATACCTCTATTTTTCATGGCACATTATGTCAGCTTCTTCTATGTTTACTATTTATCATTTTAGGCTACACAGAATGAGCAGGGCCTCAAACAGCTGTTCATTCACCTCCTATGAGGGTTAAAAGTTCTGTTTATTGGTGCCATCAGCAAGTAATACCAATTTGTAATGTTCTAAACAATTAAAATCCCTGAAGTCTAATTGCTAAAATTACATTAGATGAAAGAGTTAAGCCAGAATGATGCACTTTGACCTCAATGAGCGGATATTTAATCAACAATATTCCCTCAGAGGACAGAGATAAAGACTGAACAGGCCTGACCTATTTATAAACCCACATGATTTATGTCTTCATCCCTGATGTGAAGAGAGAACACCAGCGTTAACATTTAACAGCATGAATGCAACAGTGGACTGCTTTGATAATAAAGAACAAAAATGTTATTATTCTTCTGAAAACCTTAAAACACATTTAGAGATAATGCAGATTTTTCAGATTATACAAGATTACAACCCAGATTACAAGTCTCTGAGGCTGCAGGATTATTGCTGCAATGACGGTGATGTCGAATGATGATGAACAGTTTCAAAGTCAACTTCCTCTCTCCTGTTCCAGTGAAAAGAATAGAGTAGAATAAACCTGTGGACAGCATTAAAAGAATAAAAAATAGATTTACGTATAAAAAATAGCAGCATGTACATTATTCTGCCCATAAAGGATATAAATATAAAAAAGCAAATCTTATAAAGATTATATACACAACAGTCCTGTATTCTTCAGCTTAGTAGCACTGCAGCATTCCTGGCCCTGGGGAAAAGAGTACAAGAGCACCATTCAAGTTTTTCAACAGTTACTTTAATTTAAAATCTAAACTGTGTCAGGTGGCACTGACATTTTGACTAGAGCAATGTGTTAACACGGATTTGAAGACATTGAGCTGTTCGGAGGACCAAAGTCAAGCCATTCTCTGCTTTATACTATAAGTAAATGCTATATTTGCTCACTTGCTGTCACGTTTGGACAGATTAAGGGCACTTTCACATTAGGTCCACTTGGTTCGAACCGTGCTGCAGCACAGTTCGCCCCCCTCCCTCTTTCCCCCTGGCTTGCATTCACACTTGCAACATCGAACCGTGCCCAGGCCCACTTGTGTATTTACTCAGTTTGAAACAGCAGGGGGCGATATGCACGTAATTGGTTATCAAACCTGCTACGGAGGAGAACGAAGAAGAGGCTACCATGGTAACCATTTCCTACACCAAACAACCAATGTTTAGGTTTTGCTCTCTTCTAAATTTTCCTTCAAATGTGTTTTTTATCGTGTTGGAGACGGCATCAGCAACCTTCTGGATCCTCGTAAATCGTTTTAATCCTCAACCAGAATAAACAAATTGACAAATTGATTAAGCAAAGATTCAACAGGAAGTAATGCATCAAAAATAGATCGGTTCAAACCACTTTGTTTCACTCCAGTGAAACCGCACCAAATGTCGGGAGATGGAGCAGATCGAGACCAACCCTTCATTGAGGTCTCAGACCGGCTGATTTGGTGCGCACCAGAGTGCTGTGGTTGCATTCACATCGATACTAACGTACCAAACCCTGGGCTAAAACTTCTTTGGTGCGCACTAAATATGGTTGGTGTGAAAACACCCTAAAGCTTCTATGAGGGTCTCTTTTTTGTCTACTTAGGTGCCCCCCATGGAAAAATGGTACCTATGTCTCTGGGATGGTTTGTCTTGAACAAGTGTTTAACAAAAAGTCCCACCCTACTTTCTTTTAAAACGCAAACATTTCACTCTTACAGTCCATGAATCTTTTTCAAAGAAATCTATATAAAGACTGTTTATAAATTAGTCATTCTGTTTATTGACTCAGTTGCTTGATTTTGTCCTGTACAGTGGGAAATAATAACATTTACTCAGTAATGTATTTGAGTAGCTTTTTGTGTACTTGTACATTTTGTATACATATATTTTGTATCTGTGGGAAATACTGTGCTTAACTTCATTTCCTTCCATGTAAATGCGATTGTACAAAACAGTCTGGTTTGAAAGTCATGTACTGTTGTCCTTTTTAATGACACAAAAATGTATCTAGAATATTAAATAGTTCATATTTTAAATGGGGAGCTCGAACTTTCACTTCAGCTACATTTTATGACACTCAAGTAAAATTTTAAGACAGTTTTAGCCAGTTTACTGCTATTTCTCATCTTTGTCTGAGATTCTCATTCATAATTCCATCTCAGGGTTTTCTGAATGACGCATCACTCTGACATTTTATGTTTCAGATTTGTAAGATCAAATAAATCTTGTTATAACTTTGTCTGACACCTACCTTGTGTCTGCAGTTTATTGAAAATGTATGAAAAAATATAGTCATAGCCGTTTTTGGGTGCTGTTGACTTTTGTCATCCAGGAGTATCAATAAAAAAGTTCCATGACCAGTTCAAAACTCACATGACTTTTATTATGATCATACGATGATAATGAGGGTTTAGTTATCAACCAACTTTGTCATCCAGGAGTATCAATAAAAAAGTTCCATGACCAGTTCAAAACTCACATGACTTTTATTATGATCATACGATGATAATGAGGGTTTAGTTATCAACCATCCAACAACTTAATTCAAACAAACCTTATCGCTAACCCAGAGAGAAGACATATCACTTTTTTTATTATGGTGTGGTCCTCTGTGTGCATGCCGTGTCATGTTTCAGCCTGCAGTGTTCACCCTGCAGTGTTCTGTAACAGGCGGATCAATAAATGCTGCATCATGGACAAAATGTTCAGATCACTTAAAATGCGTGGAAGTCTGCAGTGCTTGTCTGGAGCTTAATGTGCTGTTTATAACATATCTGTTACAAATAGATCATTACTCTGCAGGTCTGCTGGCTAGAGGAGCATCTTCCTCTCTAAATGTATTCTGATTAGAGAAAGAAGCACTCCATGGACCCACTTCAGTAACAAAAAGTACTTTCATTCAAATGCATCCAAGTACAGACCGTTGGAGTTCAAATTTCTGCACCATAGTAAAAGAAAACCAGCTGTGTGATGAGTCAACTAATTATTTGTTTTGGGATATAACAATACAGTCATGGAGCAAACCCTTGTGCTTAAAAATGAGGGCAACACAAAAGTCCTAAAACTCCAGTTCCTTGAAAAAACACCTGGGATGGTTAAGAAAGCAGCATAGGTTGTGATAACTAAATTGTGAAAAGTTGATTTTGACAGCAGAAATAAACATGTTTACAGCGAGGTCCACCATCAGTTTGGTCTTAATAGTCAGTCTATTTAAGGTCAGCATTCCTACTGGTCAGACTTAACTCTGCCCTTCTGTTTGTAATAAGGTTGTTCAAAGTTTGTTTGAAAACGCTTTTCACATGGCAGCTACAGCTTACTGGATTAAAAAGCCCGCTCAGAAACTCTGGCTAATCACTCTGGCTTTGTTCGACTCATTCTACAGCCTGACTTAAGTGTATAAAAACATTTCGACATAATGAACAATATGATAAATGAGCTATTGGCCTATATGAAATTAGAAACGTAAGATGTATTTTATACATTCCGCGAGTCAAAAGTTTGCACAAGAGAACTACAACGCGTTTGGAACAGCATATAATAGATATAGAACATTTTGCAGTGATAAATGTTAAATAACGAAAACCATCATGAGCTGTCCATCCCAGAGCAAATCTGATATTACTTGTAATTATTTCGCTATAAAATATCACTATTACACTATACAACATCAATACAGTACTGCTCTGCAAAACAATAGGATATATTGGTGCACTCATTTAATCTTACAACCATACTCCACCCTGCCTCTATCATGCCAAGAACCAACATCCCAAAATTTATGACTCATAGGAATGGCATCAAGCACCAAATCCAATTGAGAATAGGTAACAAATTGTTATTAGAATCAATATCACTAGTATTTTAGTTAACAATTCCCTCATTTCTTCCACCATGAGCAAATCAACATCTCATCAGAGGCAGTCTGCCCAAAAGACATCGAGGCATTCACAACACACCAGGATTTCTAAATTAAACAGAATAGGACACCAATTACTCAACAGCAATTGGGACATTAAACATTAAGCAACGGTGAAAACACCAACAACATACTGAAAAGCAATGAATTTCAGGGCAGCTGAGTCTTTGATGCTGCAACCTGCATTTTTGCACAGAAATTCACAGATCAATAAAGATGTAAATAAAGAATTAGATCAATAAGCTGAATTGATAAAGGAATTCATATCAAGATAATCTTATCAATTTCCCCCCCAAACTACCTGTGCTTGATTTCCATAAACAGTAAAATGTTTTATTTTTGTACTCTCCTGTTATTTATACCCTGTCATATAATATTGCTTTAGATATTATTTTTTTTGTTTTTGAGTTGTGAGACTAAATTATCATGCATATGTCATACATAGTCATTATCAGCATCTAACAAAGTCATACATTACATTTTACTGAACGGGATAATGCTGTTTGTGTTTTTGTTTCATCTAATGCCATTTTTCCTTCCTGTTTGTGTGACCCCCTTTACTGCAATCTGGCGACCCTTGAAGGGTCAGGACCCCCGCTTAGAAAACCAGTGATCAAAAAGAATTAAGATGGCATTTTATCTTATGAGTTGCCCTAAAAAATGCGTAAAGATAAACAAATAAAACTGTAACCTTCCATTCATGCATTTCGCTTTATGAGGTATCATGCACACTTTGTACTCCAACCTCCTTTTACTAGTAGACTGACTATTACATAACATCCACACTACAGCTTCCTGTCCCTTTACAGCAGATTTCAGCGCTTCACTGAAGAAAAAGAAATAAAAGCAGAAACTTTTGCAGCTTTCTTCAAAAATATGTAAAGAGACTGAGAAAAGAGATATTTTGTGTCCCGTTGTGTCCAGAACTTTCACAGCTGCTGCCAGCCATCATGAGGAAAACTGACGGAGATTTTCCACATCTGGAAACCCTCTTATTACAAACATCGCAGACATGAATGAACAAAAACAGCCCAGAGAGCAAAACTACCAGCGAATATAATGAGAAACTCTGCGCGATTCAGAAAAAAGAGGGCTCGTCGTAAACGAGTATCAAAGTCCAAACAAAGACTGAAACCTGCTCCACAGGAAAACATGAACTCACAGTTTGCAGGATGAACCACGCAGGAGAGAGGAGCAGATGTGTTGATGGAGGCTGGAGATGGACGAGTGGGCAGACTATGAGGAGATTTTATGATTTAATGTGAAGCACAGCAGCAGCAGCAGGAGGAGGAGGAGGAGGAGGAGGAGAAGGAGGGTCGGGGCTGGTCTGTCCGAGAGCTGAAGCGCTCATCTGATTGGTCGAAAAGGAGCCGCACAGATAAAGATGCTTCTGCCAAGCGCTTAAAGAGGATTTCCTCAAAGATGCATCTTCTCTGAGTTGCACTAATTCAGGGTTGCACTTGTGAGTGTGAGAACTTGACTGTGTTTTAACTGTGCAGGTGTGAACAAGTTCAGACAGGCTGGTAAGTTCACCCCGTCAGTGTCCTCCTGAAGCATTTCTTAAATCAACACAGTGTGTTTGTTTTTATCTCAAAGAAAAGTGTGGCTCCTAAAATAACAGCAGGGGAAAGGTACCACCCTCTGATTTCCTGTGCAGTAAGAGGAAATGGTGGCACAAGCTGCATGGAAAACTGACTGATGTACTTAATAGGACAGTTCGTGATTTAAAACCACTTCTGCTTAAAAACACAAAGCCAAACGTTGTGTTATTGTTAATAAACATGGAATTAAATCTATATCCAACTGAATAGGCTACACAACAAAGACAAGGTATGTAATGGTCAAATGATACACTTCATTGCTTCATTGCAAAAATGTTTGCATATTGAATATGATGCCTGCAACACTTTTGAAAAACTGAAACGGGGAATCAAATTATCAGGGAAGTTGAGGAATGTTAAAAAATCTGTGTTTAACATTCCACAGTTGAATAAGTAAATTAGAAACAGGTGAGTGTCATGATTGGACATAAAAGGAGCATCTCTGAAGCATTCAGTTAGGGGTGGGCGATACTGGGAATGTATCGATCCGATACCAAGTAAATACATGGCTAGTATGGCTGATACCAATACCAATACTGATACCGATATTTTTTACAATATTGTACATGAAATGTAATGATAATTGAATAATTTTGTAATTTTGCCTCGAGTTGGTTGATCATGATTATAGTAAAACACAGCACAAAGGTTTTAGGAAATAAAAATGCTTTTTATTAATGAACCACGATAATAAAACAGAATTTTAACTGCAAGTAATAAATTATTCCACGTTTAAGAAAAAAAATCACAAGTGCAAAATAACAAAAAAAGCAGCAATGCAAAAAAAAAATATAAATATAACAGTGTCAACATCACAACAAAAAATACCTTCCATTGCACAAATAAAGTGTAAACTACAGTTAACCTTAACTTTTGGCTTTCTGATTACAAAGCCGTCTCTTGTTGCCCTTTTGGCTCTGTTTCCTTATTGACAACAGATTTATCGTTTTTGTTCAGGAACAGTAACATGTTGATATAGAGGGAGAGAGGTGCGCCGTTTAGAAGCGGCAGTCGATCTCATCACGCTAGTATCAATCCAGTACCAATACTCAGCTTGGTTTCGATACTATCGATATTAAGATCAATAAGCCCACCCCTACATTCAATTGCTCACAATCAAAGATGGGTAAAGGACTATTTGCTCATGCAGTTGGGGCTGCAACTGCATTTCTAAATATACAGTTGCAAGAGCTTCAGGGATTTCATCACCTACAGTCCTATCAGCAAAAAATGTAGAGAATCCTGAGAAATCTCTCCTCATATAAAACAAAGTTCAATAATCATTTGCAATCTTTTTTTATATTTCATATATAAAGCAACTCATTTAAAAACTCGACATGATGGGGGTTTTTTTCAATAAAGACCAAATTTAATAATTTCTTCCACCTACAGTCCTACTCGTCATTATTGGCACCCATGAAGTTTACGTACACAATGTGACAGTACAGTTTCTATACAAACCTCTCTAACTTTGCTCTGCATCACGACTCAAACTTGGCAGAAGTAATGTTCACATATTAAGTTTTGTAAATTATACTTCATTAGCTACTATGATCATGAAGTCATATGTAGAATAGGCAGTTTTAATTGCAACCACTTGAAGCCTACAAGGAAAAGAACATCCTACCAACAATTACGCATGGTGGAGGTTCCATAATGGTTTGGGGCTGCTTTGCTGTATCAGGTACTGGAGGCCCTGACTGTAACACAGGAATCATGAAATCAGAGAATTATCAAAAAATTTTAGAGCGAAATATCCCACCCAGTGTAAGAACACTTGGTTTGAGTCGAAGATCACGGGCCCTCTTGAAAGATAAATACCCAAAGCACACATGCAAAAGCACACAGGAATGGTTGAAAAGCAGTGGCGGCCGGTGAAAAATATTCTTGGTGGGGCACTACTGTGCAACATTCAGTTTTTAACAACCATCCCAATTCTGATGAATTGGCTAAATTTAGGGTTGCATCAGAGGGCAGCCAGATTCATGTTGAGGAAATGGATGTCTGCAGGATATTCCAAAATACAAGTGTCAGGAAAAGTCAGGGACCTGACTGTATCAGTGGCCGGCTACTAAAAAATTTTGCCTCAGCTTTGAGTGGAATTTTCACATTTATTTTCCAGCTTTCCTTATTGCAGATAAAGGTTCCTGCATTGTGGAAAGAATCCACTCTGGTACCAGTAGCGAAGGTCAAATCCCCAAAGGTGTTGAATGATTACCGCCCTGTGGCGCTCACATCTCTTGTGATGAAAGCTTTTGAGCGTATCGTGAAAAGTAATATACTGAACATGTCTCAGAGCATAATCGACCCTTTCCAATTTGCTTATCAGTCTAGGAAGGGGGTAGACGATGCCATTGCAACACTGCTGAATCTCGTCACTGGACTTTTGGAGGGCCTGAAAACTCATGCACGTTTGTGCTTTGTTGATTTTGCATCAGCCTTCAATTGTATGCAGCCTCATATCTTAGCTCAGAGGCTGCTTGAAATGTCAGTTTTTGACTCTGGCACTGTATGCTGGCTAGTCGATTTTCTAACGGCCAGGTCACAGAGAACCCGCGTTAATGACACTTTCTCCAGCCCACTGTTGTGTTCAACAGGTTCACCTCAAGGGTGTGTTTTGTCACCCCTATTGTTCATGCTCTACACTAATAATTGTCAGAGCCGATTTGAGTCAAGGGTCATTGTTAAATTTGCAGACGACTCTGTTGCAGTCAGCCTTCTGCACGACCATGAGGTGGGCCATGGCCCTGTCTTGGACAATTTTGTTCAATGGTGTGATGACTCCTACTTGCATCTCAATGTCTCCAAGACAAAAGAAATGCTGATTGACTTTCGCAGAAATCCACCTGCCACTGTACCAACATTTATCAATGGGGCAGCTGTGGAGACTGTGACAGAATATAAATATCTAGGAACCATCCTTGATAAAAAAAAAACTTACTTTTGATGCTAACACCGATGCTATTTGTAAAAAGGCCAACCAGAGATTGTTCTTCCTGAGGAAGTTAAGGGGATTTAATGTTGATAAATCTCTTTTAAAAATGTTTTATTCATGCTTTGTTGAGTCCATTTTAACCTTTGCAATGATCTGCTGGTTTGGTAACCTTAGCATTACAAACAAAAACAAGCTGGGAAATATTGTCAAACTTTGCAGGAAGATTGTTGGCATAGACTTGAATGATCTTAACCATGTTTTTCAAGTAAGAGCTGCTAAGAAGGCAATAATTATCCTGGAGGACCCACGGCACCCCCTACATGCGGAGTTTAGGCTCTTGCCGACAGGGAGGAGATTTGCTTATGTTAGGAAGGCAAAATGTAATAGATACCTGAGGTCATTTGTCCCATCAGCTGTTAGTTTTTTAAATAAGTTATAGGTATTTTGATACCATTGCATAAATTAAATTAAACTATGTTTGTTGGGCCTTTTAAATAATATAGACAGTATAGACAAATGCTGCCTTTCGCACGCATTGCATATTGTTCTTAATTATACAGTGTTGTTTTGATCTATTTTATCTATTTATTCTTACTTTTTAACTTACTGTCCATGATGTAATCCATGAGTTAGTCAGACTAACCTATACATGTATGTTTTTTCTTTTTCTATCCCGTTTGTTTGCTTGTTTCTGTTGATGTATGTACTACAGCTGCAAAACAAATTGCCCCTCGGGGAACATAAAGATTTTCTAATCTAATCTAATCTAATCCCACTACGATTCGACACAAACTACAGGATACCTGTGCTTCGTAAAAGCATTATTATTGATCCCAAATAAAAATAACAGATTACAGAATGGTGCACACACATATCAGACACACACACACACATAAGTATATACAAATGGTCAACCATATACTGCTGAAAAACTTACATAACCTATATACAAAGAAATAAGTAAGGTGAACATGTGTACATGTGTAAATTAAAAATAACTATATACAGAAATGAGTAAGGTGAACGTGTGCATGTGTAAATTAACAACAACTTTATACAGAAATGAGCAAGGGGAACGTGTGCATGTGTAAATTAACAATAATAACTTTATACAGAAATGAGTAAGGTGAACATGTGCATGTGTAAATTAAAAATAACTTTATACAGAAATGAGTAAGGGGAACATGTGTGCATGTGTAAATAACAATAACTTTATACAGAAATGAGGAAAAAAATGGCCTGTTTTAAAATGGCCAGCAATGAGTCCTGATCTCAATCTGATTGAAAAAAATGGCCTGTTTTAAAATCTGGCCCTGCAAATGTTCAAGAGCTTGAACAATTTGCATCGGAAGAGTGGGAGAAAATACCAGCTGAGAAGTGCAAGAACCTTATAGATGACTACAAGTAACATTTGGAGGCTGTCATCAGTGCCAAAGGGTGTGCAACAAAATACTGATGAGGGGTGCCATTATTGCTGCACATGCTTTTTTTCAGTTGCCTCTTTGAAATTACAACATGTAACTTGTAAAAAGATATATTTTTTGTTACAGTATTTGGACCTTTAATTAAAAGATCCTGATGACATAAATTTGGTACATTTCAGCTTATTTCTGAAGATATTGTTAAAGTAATGAAAATCAAGAAGGGGTGCCAACAATACTGAGCAGGACTGTACATATTATTTCTTCTGACTCCAAAAGACAGTGTCCCATAATGTTTTATATCGACTTGTAAAATTCAGAATTTGAAACAGCAGTGATAGATAATCTAATGCCTTTCTTATGGTAGAAAAAAATACATCAAGTATTTTTTTGCATTATGTATAAATTTGATTTACTGGGGGTGCTGCTAGTCTGGTGGTTATGTCATTGCACAGACTGACATGCTCTGTATGTACTAGGCTTCCTCCTCATGCAGGTGGCTGGGTTCATTTCCTGCTTGGGGCCAGTTTACTGTATGCTTGTTCCCTCTTTTCCAGCTCTATCAAAATCTCACACTACTCATACCATCATAAACTAGAATCTTAAGATGTGTTACAGCACCTTACAAGTTTGATCATGTCTTTTTCTACATACCAGTGTCTTATAACTTTGGCCAACAACTTCAGGACTTTGAAAGTATCACTCTCTGAGGTTATTCAAATTTTTGTCAAATTTCATGAATCCAGCAACATTTATTTAAACCTGACAGGTCACAAATTAAAATTGAACACTAAAACAATAATACCTGCCACCCACTACTGTTTTGTTAACTGAAAAGTTCTAGTTACCATTTAAGTTTTCAGACTGTGCCTTTGAATAAGAAAAAATAAATATACACATGCATATAAACACATAATTACACAGTTTTGCACTAGTTTTTTACAAAGTTGTTTGTAATGTTCACAAAAACTCTCAAGGCGCACCTAGACCTTCTGTCAGGTATCCTTAATTTTGTGCACATTCATGTTTCATGTCTTGTCCTTATTGTTTTATTTTGAAGTCACTAACCCTTGTCTCTGTTTCAGATCTGTTCCTGTCTGCCCTGGCCCTGTTTTGTCACACATACCCAACGATTGTTTCACCTCACCTGTTTCCCATCACACCTCATTATCTCTTGTATTCAACCTAATGTCTCTCACTGTCTTGTTGCCAGTTTGTTGTACCTCACAGTCTTCATCCCAGTGTTTTTCAGTCAAGTCAATGCATGTACTACCTCGCCTGTTTTTGGACCTTACCTTTTGTAAATTTTTTTCCGAATAATTTTTCAGATAACTTACTGAAATAAGTGAAAAAAAAAACAATAGACTTTTTACCTGCATTATAGAATAAATATGTAAGCCTAATTATTTCTTAATCTGAAGTGTTATTGCATCCTTAAAAGAAAAGTTGCAACTATTGCAGTCAAGAAAGTCATAAAGAAGGTCACATAGAATACACACAGATGGAGAGAGCACTGTAGTAGTCAGCCATGTTGTAGTTCTATGACATTAGCCCTACATTAGCTTCTCACTCTCGCAGATAACATATACTCTTCAAAATTTATAAAAGTTGACTTCTTTTGTAGTTTCTTTTATAAAAACAAGCATTACATGTCATAAACAATTTCTCATCATAGACATTATTAGAAATAATCAAATGACCCACCGAAGAAAAACTAGAGTTTTTTGTTATAGGAATGAGCTAATGCTAACACCTTGGTGGGCCTTCAAAATTACATCGTCTTGCACCACTATACTGCGTCCTTGTGTCCTCTGATCAGTTCAAACAGAGGACTCACCAAAGTGATGACAGACAGATGGCCGTTATCACAGCCGGATAAACACATCAGCATATAGTGATGTAGCTGACAGTAAATGACATCAATTTTTTTAATGAAAGTACATTATTGGTAAATTTCGCTGTGTTCATATCAAGTCCAGATTTCTAAAGTGAAAAGAAACGCTGCACTGATGGAGTATGAGATTTCCTAATGGCCGTTTCACTATTGTAGATTGATTTTAGATGTTTGCCAATGTAGATGTAAAGCATGGGTGGACCGCTTATCTTCGGCCTGAGGGAGCTTAGAGGTGCTGATCGCTGTTCAAACAAATTGAAACGTCCTTCAACAAACACCATACAAAGAGGATGTGTGCATTTCACCATGTGCAGCTGGTCAAAGTATTACAACGCTATGCTGAGAGGATGAAAAATGGCTGTTTCAGTTCATACAACAGGTGTAAACTCTTGCCGGTGTGTTGGATCAAACATATTTTTTGAAATACCCACCCAACATCAGCTTTGCCCAATTGATGCTGACTTAGTTCTAGCTGACTTAGCTAACCTGAGATAACCAAACTGGGCTTGTTGTTGTTTCCTACTACAACGACAACAAAAAAAAAGGCCAAAATGTCAGTGTGTGAATGTGGCTGAACAAAAAGGGTAACATGATCTCAACTGCATTCTGGTTGTAAGGAGCTGAACCTGGAAACACTCAAAATAACTTGTAATAAGTAAGAAGTTGCTACATTTGATTTAATCACAGGGCAGCACAACTAATTTAATTTATTAAAACAGCCCAAAAGTAATATGTACAGTATATCACAACCCAGATCTCCATATCAACCAAAACAACAGTGATGATGTTTTTTCAATAATGGAGCAGCTCCACTGCAGAACAACTCAGGTCTTTGTTTCTGCTCTGTAGAGAACTTGCTGTGCTGCCACTTCAAACCTGCAGGCATGCTCACACAGGTCACACCGCACTTTAGTACTGTGCTCTCACTCTCTCCACTGTTTCTGCAGACGGAGTGTGTGTTTGTTTTTCCCTCAGGCGTGATCCAACACATGGTTGTCTGTACACAGACATTAAGCACACATGGAGGACAATGTGCATTCTGCTAATCCTGCAGTAAGGAACATAAACACAGACAGGAGCACGGACCTGGGTGAGGACACCGCCCAAGACAACTGAATCTAGACTGTGTGTTGGTGAATATTTAGGTTTCAATGGTTATCACAGACAGTTTCACAAGTTACTTCACATTTGATATATATTGTGCAATATACAGCTGCTGACTGCCAATATTATCTGATGGCGATGGTAGTGTAGGTGATGATTCTTCTTTTTCAAAAGGAAATGGGTTTCCAAGATAGAAATCTCCTCATGGGCCATTTCGTCCGAAGATTTTGCAAGACACAGGTAAACTAAAAACTAGTGTAACAATTATAAAATATATTTTGAATGATTATGGGCTTGTATCTCAAACATATAGCATAAGGTTACACTCTGGTAAGTGGTTCAGCTCTGGAGCTGGGTGAAAATTAATAGACGGAAACCAATAATTAAATTTATGCCTGTATCAAAATTCAACACAAAACATAGAACAGCTAAAACATGCCTCATGAGATGGTCATTAAGTTGGAAATAGAAGCAGTGTTTAAAAAGGATTCATGTTTGTCCATACATAATCAAGAGAAACCAAACAAAAAATAAAACAAAATTATAAACTGCAAATGAAATATTTCATTTAAATTTTAATTTCCATGCAACCAATAATCAACATATTTTCTTTTAAATGAAAATAGTTATCTTATTAAACAGTCAAAAAAATTCACATTCAACTAATAATTTTAAATGAGGGCATATAAATGACAAAACAACAGTCCATAAACGTCCTTTTCAAATGTTTCAATAAAAAAAATAATCTTTAATCAAATAATTCTCTATGTTATCCATTCTCATTCAATAAAAAATTATAAGACCTTATAATATCAAACCACAGAGGTTTTCAACTGAAGGTAAAGGTTTGGCCTACCGCAAGCTTGAGGTCTAATGTGAGAGGGGAGGCCTTTGGAAGTTTTCTCTGGTGACTTGCCATCCAGCTTTTTCAAGGGATGGTAAAAAAAAGTTTGACCTGTTTGAAGGAGTAGGTGATAGGTGGAAATGAAGGCTCAGTCATTAAATGGTGTTCTTTCTCCTGTTCATCATACATTGCTGCTCACCGTTCTCTAGCATTCATTCAATAAAGCTGCAGCAGGTCATCCAGGCCAATCCACATATTCTGTAGGGTTTTGAATTGGATGCTGAAGGCCTGAAAAAGGAAATAAATACGAGGAGAGGTGGACAGAAATGATTCCTGGGTGTGACATTTTAAAATGTGTTACACTAACTTGGGGTTTCTGTTCTCCAGAGCTGTGGTCACCAGACAAAACAGCGACCAAATGTACAGCAGGTAAAAAAAAAAGAGTTGGCGGGATTTTGCAGAAATATAGGGTTGTAGTGCCTTTGATTCCCAAATACGTAGACCAAAAAGTCCAAATTTATGCTTGACCCATACTTCACTAAAATCCCCCACTACAGTCTTAAAGAACCCATATGCTGCTTTTTTTAAACGCCCTTTTAGTGGGTTTAACACATCTCCTCCATTAGATAGAGTGCTTCTGATCCCAAACTAAAAGGTCCATAAGGCTAGGACTTCTCCTTCTCTATCTCCACAGTGTCAGCAGCTGCCTAATAAATCTTACTCCCCCAGAACTATCAGTGTGACGTCTTATTGTTTCGTCAGCCCGCTGCAGAGCAGAGATTGCAATGAATGGCAATATGAGACTGAGCGACGTTGAACTGAGTAGACCTATCGACCAGTCAGAGTGGATGAAGCCCACTAGGGGAAGGGGGCCTTAAATAAGCAGGAGTTCTAACCCAGTGTCTCAGACAGAGAAGGACACAACACTAGCAGAGGTACTGCTCAGTACAAGAACACTAGACAGTTTTAGAACATCAGGGATTGTGAACATACTCTAGCAGTCATCTAATTTAATATATCATTCTGATTTCAGGAAAAATGTAACCACTTTAGAATACTGTTTTGTCACCATTCAAGATCACAGTCCACAAAAGGTCCCATAAAATGTCTCATTTTCAACAGTTACACTGATACGTGTCCACAGAACATATTTTTAATAGATTTGTGCCCAAAAAAAGTTAATGCAGATAGTTGATTGAAGCCTATAAACTTCTATTTCAACCCTGCGCAGAACAAGCTGTTTGGGTGTAAATCCTCATGAGCTGTGTCTAAATTTGCCCATCTTAAGAAGTGGAGAGTGTGCTCTAATATTTACAGTGGCTACTTAGACATTCCTAGAAGTGCTCTTCCAGCTGGAGCCTGAACAAACACCTCACTCGGGAGGTGTTCATTCATTCCACTTCTCTCTTTTGGGAACGTAAGGAGGCTGGAGCCTATTTGAACTGCCATTGGGCGAGAGGTGGTTGCCAGTCAAGGGTCACATAGAGAAACAGACAACCATTTTATACTTGCACTGATACCTCAGAGCAATTTAGAGTCACCAATTAGCCAAATGAGCATGTTTTTGGTCTGCGGGAAGAAGCTGGAGTGCCAGGAGAGAACCCACGCCCCATCCCGGATCGAACCAGGGGCCTTCTTGCTGGGAGGCACGTGCACTACCTGCTGCACCTCCCTTATAACAGTGTTGGGAAAATCTCTCAAGCTAGTTGTTATATAACTCATTACATGCAGGCTGAGCAAGCAACAGAGGAAGATGATTTCTCTTTTTTTGTATATTAAGCCAAGTTTGTAGACAAGCCATGGACACACATCCTTCAAGATGATGACCTTAAAGATATCAGGCTCAGGAACAAGATCCAATCTAATTCAGTCCACTTTATTCGCATTGCTCATTATAAAAAAAGGCATGTAGTGTGCCAAGGTGCTGCACAATGACTACAATCAGAAAAAATAAAAAATCTCTATAGAATAGCAGATGTTTTTTATATATAGTTCATCAATTTTTGTGTAATGTTACTTGTTGAAAGTCTGAATGATAAACTTCAAAGAATCAACATCCCTACATTAGTCAAGAGAAGTTTAACATTTGGCTGAATATAATCAGTCCTTTACCCACCCCATTTCCCCAACATTTTTGCTAATGTTAGGTCCACTCTGAAGACCCTGTATGAGCTATGTTGGCCGCGGCTCTGCTCTGGTTTATTAGCATATGAAGGGGACCGCCCTTAAAACCAGCAGTTTTGAACAGAAGGGTTATGTTATCATGGAAAATTACAGCAAAGCATGTTACTAACGTTTCGTGAAAACGTTCCAGTATTAGTTGCAGAAAAGGAACAAAATATGGGACTTTTAAAGACTTCCTGTTTGTATTACCTTGTGAAAGCAAACAAGAGGTTTTACCCAGAAACAGTTAATCTGAGATCTGGATCCACATTTGCTGCATTAACTTAACCAGACATTATAGTGACAGTTGACACAAGGATGTTTCCCTAAAAGAGGAAACATCTTTCTGCCGTCTTTGTTTTTAACCACTCATTCATTTACTTCTGCATATGACCAGGCTCATATTTTATAAAACATACGTGTTGTTGTTTCAGTAGTACTGGTCCCTCTGAATCCAGCTGATAACACATGGTGCCAGACCGGGCTCTGGTGAGGCTTATCTTCAAACAGGATGTCATGCAGGCCAAACGGCCGTCTGCAGAAACCTCATTGTGCCAACGCTGACAGCTGACTGATGCACATCCTCAATGACAATACAACCGAAGCACCTAAACAAAGTGGATAAGCCTATGCAGGCGCTTCCCCAAGAGGAGAGGGAGGGGTGTACAGAAGAAAATGAAGCAGAAAAAAAGGTCTTTGTTTCTGTCTGTTGTCTTTTGAAAGATTCATGGGAATTTCTAGATCAACATAAATGACCAAGCCATGTTTTTTTTGTTTTGTTTTATTAGTTATTCATTTAGTCCAATATGAATGTGAAAAAGAGGTCAACATACCAATGTGTTCAGTCAAAATATTGAGGATGATGTGGAAAAATTTTCAAGAATTCGAAAGAAGTTTTTCCACAAAATTCTATTTCCACGTCGTTTTTCATATTTTTGGGCCAGTCACATTTGACTGTTTTTCTGGAAACACATTATGAAAAATAAATCTCCCTCTTTTCACTTTTTGTTCCTGCCTGACCCTTTTCTCCTCCATGGGCAAAATCTGGAGGTCTCCCCTTGGCTTGGCTCAGTGAAGATTTTTTGCAAGCTAAATAAATCAAAATGGTCATTTGCAAACTATAAACTAAACATAAAGCTTATCAGTGGCCATTTGTGTGATTAGTGGTGAAAGAATGGTGCAGTGATTATGGGCCTATGCAGGTCACCATCGCACAGGCTCTCTCAACTGAAAATGTACTTTTTTTTACCTCCATCAGGGAGGTTATGTTTTTGCTAGTGTATTTTGGTTTGTCTGTTTGTTAGTAAGATTACGCAAAAAAAAATTTGGACAAATTTGCTGAAAGTTTAAGGGGATGTTGGTGATGGACCAACTTAAAAAGGATTCGATTTTGGTGGTGATCCAGATAACCGCCATTAGTGATCAATCATTTTTGCTCAATAACTGTCTACTAATGATATCAACATGAGTCAGGGTGCTGGATGTGGCTCAAGGAATCATATTATGATGGTAACTTTATCATGGAACTACTGCTTATAGATACAACAGCCATGTGTGAGCTACCTTGGTGGGAGTTTGCGCTCTCAAAAGTGCTTTCTAGTTCACTATGTCAATTAAAAAAGCCAATTTTGAGTGTAGGTGTAAGTTTCTGCAATTAAAAAAGAAAGGCTAAATTTGGCTAGAGCAGCCTTTTCACTTTCACTGTTATTTCAAAAATTGTGACCAAACTGTCCACAATAGCCACCTGACTTATTAACTGGTATAGACAGTCAAAAAGGTGACACGTAGCAGGCTGAACTGACCCTTGACCACTAGATTCAGTCTTATCACAAACACCACCAACAAGTGTTTCTGTCCTCAAGTTGCCATAAATGTTTTCACGAGGTGACCCACTCCCACCCTCCCAGCACAAAGGTGCTGTTTAATGAGGGACAAGTCAGAATTCACAGCTGGGTGACCATGGAGCTGTGTGGGGGGAGGTGGCCATGACCTTCCAGCAATGTCAGTCATTAATGTTGTTTTCACAGCAAGCTGTTGGTCCTCCTGATGTAACAGCAACTCTGTATGTGAAGTCTATGAGATACTCCGTTTATTATGTTAGTCAATGTTAAACAGATACAGAAATCATGCAAACTGGTTCTACTTTACTATTTAATTTTTAATACTACAAACTATCTGACTTTTTACGCTAACTTTTACAACGCAAATTTAGAACATGTTTTAGCAAACAAATAGCAACAAACAAATTATTTTGTTTTATCACTAAATGTGTGAGCACTTCTAGCATAAGGCTTTTTTTGAACACAAACCCCATTTTTTTATTTCACTCAAAGTAATAACTTTCACCCACTAGTTGTTTATTGATGAAAAAAGTTGCCAGACAGTAAAAATTGGGCAAAAGAAAGGATTACAGAGGTTTCTGATGTTGAGGGACTAGTACAAATAATATATTTTTAAAGAATGTACCGTAAATGTGGATTTGCTATCTTCTGCGTCTGTAGGTGCATGTAGAAAATTGTTCCTCTGTGTGTGTTAATAATTAGATTAGCTAATTGTTAATAATTAGCTGAAGTCAGAGGCAAAATGAAGATTAGACAAAGATTTATTGTTTAAGTCCACAAACACAAGGACAAGGACAGTCCAGTGCACTTGGGTGAGTATTCACAAAGTGGCAGGGTGAGGGCTCTGGGAGACACTGAACGGGAGGAGCAAAAACAGAGGTAAGTTTCCAGCAGCAACACCAAAGGTGCAATCTAAAAAAAAATAATCTTCCTGAAAGCTAAATTCTCCAAATGGAGAACAAAAGGCTTGGAGCCAAAATTGGTTTCAACAAAGGAGGGGATACGGCCAACAAACTCTTGACAAGAGAATCCACCGGCGAGGAAAAGGTGAATCCAAACAGCTCTTATACTGTGAGTGATCAGTGATTAGGTGCAGGTGTGAAGGCAGCAGATGAGTGAGGAGAGAGGTGACCACGCCCACTGCAGGCAGAGGAGGCTAGGAGCAGGGAAGAATCCTCACAAATAAATGTGCAGATGTAAGAAACAAAAGATATCCAATGAAGATGTTTGTGTACCAAAAAATAATATAAGGCAAATATATATGTTAACCCTAAAAATCCACAATTTGCTGATTCTGATATCAGCTTATAAGCGCACATGTTACTGCATTAACCTCCTGAGACCCTGCATCCTCATATGAGGACATTTCACTGAAAACAAAATGGCGGGAATATCAGCAAAAAGCTTCTACAGCAGCTCTCGAAGGAAAATAGAGAAAGGTCAAATATTTCCAAGTTTTCTGACTAAAACCAGTGTATTTTTGTACAATAACATCTGTAGCTTGATATTGAAATTTTACACATTTTAGTAATAACGGCAATGTAAAATGTCAATAAATGTTATGTACTCGTTTGAGGACATTAGGACTATGTAATGGTATTTACTGTGCCATGTGGTTAGCCTAACTTGGGGTGATTAAATTGAATATACAGATGTGAAAACTTCTTTTAAAAAAACCAAGTTCACTTATTATACTTATGAGGTCTTACTCATCCCAAAGGAGAGGAGAAATACAAAATGCAAACCAGACAAAAGCTTGGGTCTCAGGAGGTTAAATTGCCTTTGACATCTAAAATCATATCAGCTCACCCTTGAGTCCAAGTGTTGGTAAGTGCCAAATTTAACAAAAAAATTCTGACAGGATTTTTAAAAATGTTGTTGTCACAAAGTTTAAAGTCACAGTAAATCAATCTATAACCATCAAAATGTGACCTTCTCATCCTTTAGTCAGAGTTGGCGCTGAACCAAGTTTCAAAAAAACTGTTGAAAGCATTTTTGACATATCAGCGTAGGCAGACAGGCAACTAGAAAAATGTTGCCCCGTGGTCCTGGATGTTCCAGTGCAGAGGCATGACAACACCTTAAAAATAGTTTCAATGATTCTGAAATAATTAAAAAACAAAGAGTCTGAGAAATCAGAGCTTTACTTCCCATGAATATTTCTCCAGTTTCAATTAAAATAAAAAGTCACTTTATCACACAAGAGCACAAGACATTTTCAAAGATTAAATATTCTTATGTTCAAGCACTGGTGTGACTGGTTTGCTTTTGCTGCAAAGGGTAAGTAAAACCTTTTTCATGATTATTCTGGGAGCTTATATCACAGTGATTTTAATGTCTGCTAAGCAGTCGGACAAGGATTGCACAGTCTCAATGAAAGAAACCATGTCTCCTAACATGATGAGTATCAGACTTCATGACCTCATTATCCACAAAAGTGAAAGCTAAAACAAAAACACTAAAGAAAGTTAATTATAAGAAATATCAAACTGTCACTGGTCATTTCTTGACTGTGGATTGACTTTGCTCTATAGCACTAAATCAGCAAAGCATCTCAACGCCCTGACATTACTCTGAGCAAACATGGACCTTGCTGCTTTCATAACATCATTAGTATTTTATTGTACAACATAACACGTACAAACATAGCCTGCCTGAGTGTTGCTACCTGTGGTTAAATAGTGCGTCAGGCTGTCTGTCAGTAAGTGTGTGCACACCAGTGTGGTTAACAACCCTGGTTTGTTGCTCTGCAACCACTTCAAATGCTGATTTGTGCAAACCATGCTGCCAAACTTCTGCATTATAGCCTACTCTTAAATATGATCTGCTGGTGTTTTCTAGATGTTGTAGAGATCTCCATCATCACTAACAGAGGCATAATTACAATATTGAATAGAGCAACAAGGTTAAATGCTTCCCTGACAAAAAATGTTATGAGATGGGAGTCCCATTATAAATCTAAATAGGTAGCTACAGACAGCAGACAGGCTAAATGCTGAAATATTCTGTTAATGTGCATAATTAAATCCTACTTTTCATTTGTGCATAGCCGAATTCTTAAAGCAGCAAACATTTGTTCAGTTGAGGTCTTGTATTCAACGCTGTTATCTGACATCTTGCATAGAAAAGAGGAAATGCCCCCCCTTGAAAAGTTGTGCAGTCGTGAATCCGGTAATGCAAAAGTGCAGTTATTTTAGCACTTCTGCTTCAGATGTCTCAAAGTCTATGGGCTGTTTGAAATGTTTTTCAGATAAATGGCTGAAATTAGGTTGTCGGTGCAAAAATACATATGAGGTTTCAGCCTTTTTCACATTGAAACACTTGGAACTGCCTCACTTGTGATTCTTAGAGCATTATTTTGGCCTTTAAAATGGCAGCTGCAAACAACTGGTGCGTTCCAGTTGTAGTTAGAAGTCAGAATTTCTGAATTCTGAGTAGGAAACTGCAACTGGAACGCCCCCATGAGATCGGAATTTCCTTCTGGGAAGTCGGGGGATCCTCACCACCCCCGAGTTGACAAACAAAGATGGCTGTCCCGGTGCAAAAAGTTATTAAGCTCCTGTAATATCTGTTTATTAGCACTTCTGACTCGTGTTTATGACAGTTGTATACAAAGTATTGTTCGACTTGTATTTATAGAAATGCTGCCATAGCGTTATTTACATTCTTCATGTGGTATTTGTGAACTACAACGCAGGGCGTGCTAACAACGGCAAACATAACGGCTAACAACAGCCTGATTGATCGGCATGTTTTTTTCTGACTTTGTAAGTGGAACGCTGATAACTTGAAGGTGAAGACACTCCTATTTCCCTCTTCCCTGTCCCAAAGTTTATGGAACGCAGCATTACGCAGGTTTGTGCTCTTGAAGCATCCTAGTTCATTTTTAATTCAAGATCTTTAATTTCAGATGTGTCCTGTATACCCTGCAAAACCTTTAATGCACCTGAATTAGGCCTATGCATTTGCAGAAAATGGTGCGAGCAGATCAGAGATTTTAAGAGATTACAAAGAAAGAGGCATCTTTCTTTTTTAAGAGGATGTTCTCACGACAACCTTCCTCAATTACTGTTGTGTTCTGTGAAAGAATACCCTGTAAAAGAGAGAGAAGGTCAAACACACTGTTTGCCTAAACTGTCTTCTATTACTTCAACTCAAAATGAGAACTGAGAACTGCAAATTTTGCTCAAATCTAGACAGTATCATGCAGACTTTGTGGAGGACTGCACTAAGGAAGTTTAATGGAGGAACAAGAGCAAAGTTTCTTGTCACGCAGCAAACCACTGGGTAAACCACATCCTCCAAAAAACATCAGCTTTTCATCATAGAAAAACTAAAAGAAAGGAGAACATGGAGGCAGAAATGGCCAGTACAGTGCTGAAAGTTCCTGTCAGCTCATGTAAGTGTTCATTTTAGACATTTGACAACAGCTTCTTTAGAGATGGACACACAGGCTGGCACCTGGCTGACTATCTGTGTCCTGTGGCAACACTAACACAGCCACACAAGGAACCTCAGGCCAGTGGTGAGCTAATGTAACTATGAACAGCCCTCATTGTATGTGAACAGGAAACACACTCTGACATTTATGCATTCAACAGTCGCACTGATCATCTGCCAGCAAAAGCAAACACCTAATATGTGCTACACCAAGAAGTCCACATTTTTGTAAATGTAAGACAAAATTTGTTCACCCCACTAGAAGAGACTTCCAAATAATGACAATATGGTCACTCGATCATATAAAAACTGTGCTGAGTAAAGGCCTAACAGAGGGTTAAAATTCTGATGTTCATGTTATGTAATCTTGCACGAGAGCCAAATCCAACTTGACCAGCTCCAGTCTGTATTAAATACAGCAGCCATCCCCCCTCCAGGTCCTGAGCCAAAAAGTCCTTCTGCCAGTTGTTCTGGAAACATGAGTTTTTAGTCAGAGGCTGCATGGGAACATTTCAGCAGATGTTGGTAAGAGACAGGCTTTACATCCCACAGAGAATAAGTCAGGCTTCAGATGACTGAAAAACTAAAAAAAAAAGGCAAAAAAGGAACACTTTTATGAGAACATTTTATTCACTTGGCTCGTTTAAAACAGTGGAAAATAATATAAATATCACTTAAATACAAAGTAAACATGTATGCTACATTTATACAGAGTGAAAAATCAGCACTAGAGGTCAGTTACAATTTGTTGGGTGTTTTTCAAGACGCTATGAGGAGTTTCTAAGTAACTACAAAAAAGTCTCACTTTTAGATATACATCTGATTGAAAGACACACTTTAAGATGAGTTTTATAGCATCAAAATAGGCTATCTATAAATGCTATTCCTTAGCTTCGCGGTCGGGTCAGACAGGGCTGGACTGGCCTGGATACTCAACTTCAGGAACAAGACAATTAAAACTAGAATCCTACTGGGAACCCTGCCACCCCCAAGTTGACAATCAAAGATGGATGCCCCCAGTGTGAACAGTTATTTAGCTCCTGTAATAATCAATTTATTTGCACTTCTGACTGGGGTGTGTCGCTCTAGATCAGCTGTATACATAGTATTGTTAGACTTATATTTACAAAAATGCTGCCATAGTGATAATCACATTCTTCATGTGATGTTTGTGAACAACAACGCAGGGCGTGCTAACAACAGCTAACAATAGTCTGGTGGATCGGCATGTTTTTTTCCGACTTCAGCTGGAATGCGGATAAGTCGGAGATGATGTCACTCCCAGTTCCGAGGTTTCTGGAACGCAGCATTACGACAGTCACCGCGTGTGCTCATGGGTAGCTGAGTCTTAATGTCGCCGGAAATAGATTCTCCTCATAGCACCTTTAACTTCAATGGTGGAGAGTATCGAGCTCAACTGTAGCAAATCAAACTTTGTAATATCAGACAGTGCCTGTTATTCTTGAATAGAGGCGGGAATTGACAAGATTTTATTAATATCAAGGCCATTAACAATTCTGCTTATCGATCTGATTCTTTCAATACTCCCTTATCGAATCCTACTGATTTTCTATGTGGAAAAAAAAGTTGGACTTCCATGGGTATTCAGCAGCAACAATGTCAAACACATGACATGCTGTGAGAGTTGACTCTTTCTGATCATTCTGCTGATAGACTTTGATGATAGTGGGACATCCTTGATTTTTAAGGCATGCAGAACAAAGTGGAATGAATTGATAAGTCAAAAAGACTAATGATATTGTTTGCTTGAGGGAGTGATTACCACTGGAAATGGTTTTGGATTTCCACCATCATTTGTAACATAGGACAGTATGAGATGCACTTTCACCCCAGTGATGACAGTGATGTAAACAGCTCTTCTCTTCAAATCTGTCCAATGCAACAGGGCTTCACGTCTTCTTGTCACTCTAAAAAGGGAAAATCAAACATGCATCAGTGACACAATAAAGTAAAAATGTCTATAAATTGGTTGTTCTATTTGTTCTCATCCCATCCATCCTCCAACTAGGGCTGGGTATTTCCAGCAACTTCATGATACGATACGTATCCCGATACACGTAAATTGTAAACACTGACTATGCTTTAAGCAAAATTCTTGACAAGTTTAGTTTTTTCTTATAAGAAGAAAAATAACAAGGATGAGTTTTAAGTGGTTGTACAACTGGAGAGACATAAATTCAGATTCTCAAAGATGGTAGACCTAAATTCAAATTTAGAACATATGCTTCATTATGTAGCTCGTCTTCTACCTTGAACTGTGCCAATGTTAACATTACCCAAAGTGTATTTACAACAACTGTCAAAATATTTAGGCCGTATCGATACACTTATCCCAAAGGAGTGCGATACGATATTTTGCCGTATCGATATTTTGAGCACAGGCCTACCTCCAACTCACTCACTCTACCATCTGTTCATCCTTTCATCCACTTATCCATCAATCAGTCTCTTAATACATCAGTTAACTTATCCATTTATCCACCCACATATCCATTTATCTACACATGCAGGGTCACCAGAGGGCTGAGGTCTACCTGCCTCTGTTGGGAGAAAGACAACCCCACATGGTGCCAAATAACTTGACATTGACAAAGGTAAAGAATTAGTAAATTTGATATTTTCCTCCTCTTCCATATGGTTTGAATACAGTATCTGAATACAGTTTCTGATTGGCCTATGATGAATGAGAGTGACAGAATGAGTGTTCAATCCCCTTCTGGGTATATTTTTGAAAGGTTTTGCTGTCTCCAAACATTTTCTATGGACTTTGGCTCAAATGGACTAGTGACATGCACATGTGGACGAAGTTGTTGGTACCCCTCTGTTAGAGAAAGACAACCCCACATGGTCGCTGAAATAACTTGACATTGACAAAGGTAATAATAAATTTAAAAAATCTGAAAATCAATAAACAAAAATCCGACTTTGCTTTTGAACTGTGGTTCATTAGAATTATTTTAAAAAACAGAATACTGAAACTGGCATGGATAAAAATGATTGTACCCTTAATTTCATATTTTGTTGCACAACCTTTTCAGTCAATCACAGTAATCAGGTGATTTCTGTAACTTTCAAAGAGACTTCTGGACCTGTCAGCAAGTATTTTGGCCCACTCCTCGTGAACAAACTGCTCCAGCTGTCTCAGGTTTGATGGGTGTCTTCTCCACTCTGCATGTTTCAGCTCGTTTCACAAATGTTCAATAGGATTTAGATCAGGGATCATAGAAGGCCACTTCAAAAAAGTCCAATGTTTTGTTTTGAGTCATTCTTGGGTGTTTTTAGCTGTGTGTTTTAGCTCATTATCCTGTTAGAGGACCCATGGCCTGCTACTGAGACCAAGCTTTCTGACACTGGGCAGCACATTTAGCTCCAAAATGTCTTGATAATCTTGAGATTTCATTGAACCCGGCACAGATTCAAGACACCCTGCACCAGATGCAGCAAAGCAGCCCCAGAACATAACTCAGCCTCCTCCATGTTTCACAGTAGGTATAGTATTCTTTTCTTTGTATGCTTCATTTTTGCATCTGTGAACAGAGTTGATGTGACTTAACAAAAAAAACTCAGTTTTGTCTCATCTGTCCAAAGGACATTCTCCCAGAAGTTTTGTGGCTTGTAAATATGAATTTTGGCAAATTCCAGTCTTGCTTTTTTGTAATTTGCTTTCAACAGTGACGTCTTCTATAAAGTTCACTTTAGCTCAAACAGCGACTGACCTGGAGTTCACCTCTAATGTCTTTGGAAGTTGTTCTGGGCTCTTTGGTTACCATTCGTATTATTTGTCTCTTCAATTTGTCATCAATATTACTCTTGTGGCCACGTCCAGAGAGATTGGCTACAGTCCAGTGGACCTTAAACTTCTGAAATTGTGAAACTGCAACATCAACTGCTAACATCAAACTGCTTGGAGATGGTCTTAAAGCCTTTACCTTTGACATGCTTGTCTATAACTTTCTTTCTTATTTCCTGAGACAACTCTCTCCTTAGCTTTCTGTGGTCCATGTTCAGTGTGGTACACACCATGACACCAAACAGCACAGCACAATTAAAAGCGTGTAGACACTTGTGATACTAATGACAGGACACACCTTAATTTCCCGATGGTCAAAACATTTTCAATCTTTTCTAGGGGTACCATCATTTTTGACCAGGCCAGTTTCATTCTTTTGCTTTTTTTTAACATTATTCCGTTGAACCACAATTCAAACCAATGTCTGAATTTCATTTGTTTATCTTAGGAAATTTTTTGAATATTAACACTTTTGTCAGATTCAAGTTATTTCAGTGACAATTTTGAGTTTTTCTTTCTTCAACAGAAGGGTATCAACAATATTGTCCACGTGTGCATGTCTAATGGATATATAAAACAGTTCATCTGGCACGCAAGGTTAGCAACATAATAACTGGTAAAACTTGATGCTGTAATTACAATTAAGACTGGATTTAAACTGTAAATTAAACATAAAATGATGCATGGAGTGATATTTCAGTGTAGACAAGTGTGAAAAAATGTTCAAAATTTTGGTGAAAAATGTGGTTAGTTTGTTAATATACTGTTAACAATATATATATATCTATATATATATATATATATATATATATATATATATATATATATATATATATATATATATATATATATATATATCCACTCTGCCAAACTAGCGCCGCTTGTTTAAATTTTAATTGTACACGGTTCTGTTTCACCTCTAAACTTCAGGCTGGATTTGAATCCAGGCCAGCAGAGATATGTATATGGGAAGTGCCTGATTGCTAACCACTCTGCCAAACTAGCACCGCTTGTTTAAATTTTAATTGTAATACGGTTCTGTTTAACCTCTAAACTTCAGATTGGCTTGAAGCTGCAGCCCATGAATCTGTTGTGGAGCTCCATAAAGTCGGATCCTCCTGCATCGCTAATGTCTGATTAACAAACCTGAGCATCCCCGTCAGAGTGTTCATGTCTCCCACCTCCTCATCCCCCTCAGGCACCAGAGTGCTCACTGACTCCCTCCTCGACTCACTTGTCTGCTCCTCATCTTCCTCCTGCTTGCCTCCGTCCTCTGTCTTGTCCAACATGTATGTGAGGGGGTTAAAGGAGAGATCGGAGGCGTTTGCGGACTCCTTGGCGCTGAGGCCCTGCCAGCTGTGGTCCACTATGTCCTGTGAGACAGATGAGGAGAGAGAGTGGGAGGAGGAGGAGGAAGAGTCCCATGGGTGCCTGCTGAGAGCCTCCCTAAGTGTGGCCTTCAGGCTTGGAGGGAGATCCATAGAGGAGTTAATGCTGCAGCTCTGCAACCAATCACATGTTTGGTTTGCTAAAAGAGGAGCTGAGGATGGCTGAAGGTGTGTCTGAGGAGGAGATAGTGGGCAAGTTCTTTGTTGTGTTGGAGAATGATGGCAAAGTGTGTGTGTTAGAGAAGAAGTTTTTGAAGTTGTCAGAAGCTTTGGGGGTGAGGACTGGGGGGAATATGCAGAGGAGGGGCCCTCTGAGGAATACACAGCAGGTATGGCGACAGAGTGGTTGTACAGATTCTGGCGGTCAGCAGCTCGCTCAAGGCTGGAGATCCGGGCTTGAAGACGAGTCACCTCAGACTCCTACACAAAAAAAGAAAATATGAACATTTAAACTGTGTCTCATTTCAGGGTTGCGTTTTTGAATGAGTTTGAAAACCAATAATGTCTTAAGCAGAGTACACACACAAAGATTATTGGGCTGTTTTTGTCCCGACATTCCACCTTCTCGACCAAGGACGTCAAATGTCTGATTATCTTATGTCTTATAAGATTGTCCCATTAGATTATCGTGTGGTCTCAGGTGTGTTAGGAGTGAAAATGTCCCGATAATCAGCTCAGAAATGGGTTGGGACGACAATCTTAAACTTGTTCAATATTTACGACCAAAAATCTTCATGTGTGTGAGGAAAGTCGACAACTCCTGAGTTATGACTCCGAGAAGTGTGATGTGGAGAGGAATGTAGCCAATAAAGAAGAGAGTTGACAGAGAAAATAGGATTAGGTGTAAATAAAAACAAGCACGGCTGACCTGAAACATAAACATGAAGTTCAGTGGACTTAAGAAAAGGAGGACCAGCTCACTTGTTGACGCTGTTTCCAGGATTTTTCTACAGTCTTTTCTTTTATTAAGCTCCCAATTTTCTGTTCAAAACAGTTCAAAGATCACATCATGGACAGCGTTTATAGTTGTTGCTATGCTTCCTCTTCTCCGTTTTTGTTAGATCATGTGAGATTTCTGTCTTTGAGGACTGGATTCTGGATCAGTGGTGGGACAGCATGGTTATGTGTGTGGTGTGCTGTGTTGAGAATATCGGAGCACACTACACACTGTATGATCAAACTGTTCTATGCCTTGTTTTTATCTCCTACTGTGGTCCCTAGCAGATAAAGAATCTCTTCAGATTTAGAAAATCTTTGTGTATGTACCCCGCTTTGGCTGCACATCAATGTGCCTGATTTTGCAGGCTATTTTTTGTGAATGATAAAAGCACCGTGCTTCTCTGATTGTTTGTGTCAATTCAAACAAACAGAAGAACTATTTGACTAACTGTTGTTCATATTAATTTAATCAATTTATTTCTAAATTTTTTGCCTATCTGACAGAATTAAGACATAGTAGACATGTAAGACAGTAATTCAATATCAAAAAGCACACCAAATATCAGTGCTACAATGGTTGATCTTACCTTTAAGAGTCATGTTCATGACTTGTTTCAATTTTTAAGCTCATGAAACAAATTAAATGTAATAACTCCATCACAATGCATCAAAAAGAGCTAAGATAAATGACTGGAGTAAACTGGCAACAGTAACTGTGAGAGGGGGTTCCCTGATTGTCATTGGTTAGACAGTGAACCGATAAAAAGCCAACAAAGGCATCATTGAATTGCAGTGGAAAACTACATCTTCTCATAGTTTGAGGGAGTTTGGTTGGAAAAGTATAATGAGATATTTTATCACCCCAGCTCAGAAGAGACATCAGGATGCTGGTACAAAATGTTGGAGGCTGTGTGGATTTGATGTTGCAAACCATTTTCATTTATTTTGGGAATGCCCTAAAATCAGGTTATACTGGCAAGATATGCATAAGTGTTTAGAAACAATATTTCAAATCCCCATTTCATTTGATGTCAAGACTTTATTTTTAGGTACTACAGAGGGATTTATCCAAACTACAGCTGATAAATATTTAAAGAGGACATATCATGCTTGTTTCTTCTTTTCACTACGCCAGACTAGGATGCCTGTAAAGCATTTCTGCCCTCAGTACAAGTCATTTAGTTCCTTCATTGCCCCACAATAGCGTTCTCAAAATCCTCATTTTATGCCATTATCAAGCGCTTGTTGAAACGCTTGGACGCAAGGATGACCTAAAGTTACCTCACAACGTCACAGCCCTTTGTGCTCTGATTGGTCAGTTCTATCAGGGGTAGAGCCAGCCTGTCCTTCTTCTTCTACTGCAGCCATTCTCAACCTTGGGGCCCTGACCCCAATTGGGGTCGCGAGATGATTTCTGGGGGTCGCCAAATCATTTAGGAAAAATATAAATGCGCAAAATTAAAGTGGCGTCCGACCGGACATTAAAGGACAACAAGTGATTGGTCTCAAACAGGCATTTTATTACTCAAAATCAATTACTGATTTGTATATCCGACATACGTTTTATCGATCAGGTGTTGTTACAGCACCCCGGACAGCGAATTCTCATTGCGTTCCTGGGGGAGGGGGGTCGCGGACAGTACTGAACGTTAAATTGGTGTCGCGACTTTGAAAGGTTGAGAGCCACTGTTCTACTGTACCGGCAGGCTCAAAGCCGCAACCGCGTATTGAGTCCCCCTACAGGCCAGAGCTGGTAATGTGGGAGAGTGAGCGAGGGAGCTTTATACCCCTGCTGGTGGATGTGTTCCTCGGTGAGGGTTTGGGGATAACGGACATCACAGAGGAGGAAGTGTTTTATCAGATTACTCCAATAAAAAGAAAGGTACCTCGTGATGTCACGACGTTTGAAATCTCGCGGTCATCTCGCAATGACCTATTTTCAGAGGCATCAAATCTCGTTCTAGGATATCAGAAAAAATACAATATCTAATTTTTTGAAAATTAAGGGGGTGTAAGGTCTTGTTTTCAAATGTGTTATATTATATGTAAGTATTAAATCATGCATCAGCATGATATGTCTCCTTTAATGAGAATATTCCTTATTGCAGGAAAGAAAGCTTTGACTAACAAGTGGTTACAACCCAATGCCCCAAGCAAAGAGCACTGGGTTGAAATCATTCATGAAATTTACATTATGGAGAGACTAACTTGTTCTATCAAAATGCAGTCAGAGAAATGTAAGGGATTTTGGTCAACATGGGTTAAATTTATTGGCTCACAAAGACCAGATTTGATTTAACAACTGATGAATTTATTTTTTTTCTTCTGACTATTGAGGTACCTGTGGAGTGAGAGAATCTAGATCTGGGGAATAAGTGTGACATTCTTTGTTCATGTTTGATATGTTTTGGATTCTATAAAACAAAAAAGCTAAAATGTAAGGGAGAATATTAGCTGAGGAGGATACTGTTGAGATATAGAAGGATGTTTCAATTACTCCTTGATTTATACATCCAATATGTACTTATATGCATTCTGTCTCTGATAATGCAATATGTTTGATGTCCCTGAGAAAAAAAAAAAAAAAAAAAAGCCAACAAAGGGTCAATAACTTAAATCCTGTCTGACAAACACTGCCGTCTTTGAAAAAATACTGTCAGGAGATCTTCAAATATTAGCATGGCACCTCCTTTAGTTCACAATCTTCTGAAGAACTTTACCTTGATGAGCAGAGTCTCAGTGGAGGTCTCCACGTTCTCCTCAGAGGCCTGGAGTTGGCTCTGAAGTCTGGCTGTCTGGACCCTGACCTGGTTTAACTGCACGCCAAGCTGCTCCAGCTGGACATGAAGGTGACCGTTCTGGGCTCTGGTCTGCTCGTACAGGACTCTGGTTTGTTCCAGTTGGGTTTTACTCTGCAGCAGTTCAGTCTGAGCATGGTCCCTCTGCGTTTGCAGGTGACTGACTTGGCTGCGGGTGTGATCCAGCTCGGTCTTGGTTTGGTCCAGCTTGGTTTTGGTCTGACTGAGCTCGGCCTTTGCTTGGTTATGCTGACTCTGGCACTGCTGGAGTTGAGCTGCAAGCTGCTCCTGGGAGGAGCGCATGGTGGAGGAGATCTGCTCGGAGACCTTGAGGAGCTGGCCTCGAGTCTGCTGCACTGACTCCAGCTGGAGAGCGAAGGAAGAAAACAGACAGATGAGACTAGTCTGTCTATTTCATGATGGGAATACAGACTGATATGCAGAACAGGAAAATACACAAACAACACCATCAGAAGTCTGAACCGGAATCAAGTTTACATCATCAAGCTGTTCATGAAGTTAAGTAACAAGTTACAGAAACTGACGGTGGAAAAAAGGAGAAGCTACCGGCATTGTTTGATGTTTGAAAAAGAGGAAAAGAAACAAGACAGAAGAGGATATGACGATGAAAACTGGTGCAAAACAGAACCAAAACTATTAGGCCCTTTGATAAATGTCGTCAGAGAGGTAGACAGAGAGCGACGGGGGGAAGGGAGTCGGTCTCTAGAACAAGTGGTTACATCTGATCGTGAACAGTATGAGGTAACAGAGTCAAAAACAAGCTCATAACAAAGATCAAGAGCTGGAGGCACAGCCAGATCTCAAGAACCTGTTCACACCTGCCTGGCAGATCAGTCTGAATATCATGTTAGGCAATGAATCTCTGGGATATGGTGCTCCTTCAAAATGCATCTACATTTTTCAGCCTAGTTTATCATAATGTACCAACTTAAAACTATTTTTTACACTGTAAAAAAGGCTAGTTGTTTTAACTTAAAGAAGTTAGTGTCAGGGCTGCCTTAAAATTTTAAGTTTTCTGAATTTAGAAATTTAAGTTCAGTTGAATTAAGAACGATTCAGATCAAGTGAACTTAAGTTCAATAAACTTGCTATTAAGTCAGCTCTAAAGCCAATCCAATTCCAATTCAGATCAGATCAGTTGTTTTACCTTTAAAGCCGTAGTTTAAAGAAGTTTAATTACTGTGTTGGCATAAAAAAATACTATTGGAATTGGATTGCTTTTAGAAGTTTGTTAAACTAAACAATTCAAGTCGAGCTGACTTAATAGCAAGTTTATTGAACTTAAGAAGTTCACCTGATCTGAATCGTTTTTAATTCAACTGAACTTAAATTTCTAAATTCAGATAACTTAAAATTTTAAGGCAACCCTGACACCAGCTTTTTTAAGTTAAAACAACTAGCCTTTTTTACAGTGTAATAAGTTCATTGACTTCTTTCATTCAACTCCTGACACATTGTTTAAAAAGTGAAATAACTTAAAAGTAGTTATTTGGGTATGCTTCAAATATTCAGAATATTGGAATAAAAAACAACTAACAATTAAGAACCAAAATACATACCTGTTTTTGATCATTTTAACCCATGGTGACCCTTTTCTAACATTTTGTTTCTAGTCTGACCAGTAACAAAGCAAAGCCTCAGTCTGAACTTCTGCCGATCATGGGGCTCCACCCATAAAACTTGTATGTAGTGAGTAATTCATTCATTCATTTCACTGGGAACACAGCTTGATCCCTTGGCTGGCTCCTTTTTTCAACTAGCCGGCTGGTCCGCATGTCTGTGGAAAGCCAAGTAATCTGGTGTACTTGGTGCTACGGCTGCATTTGTTGACTGAGCTGTCAGTCACAGCTGATTGCTTTCAGTAACCGATTCACTTAAAATGTCCATGTTGGAAAAGCAGAATTTAAAAACAGAAACCCAAATTAAGACCAAAAATATTTCATGTCGCTTTAATCTTAAAGTTTGGCTAATGGCTGACATTGGGTACTGGTGGATAGGAGTCAAAGAAAGTGGACATTGTGAACTGTCTTTTTCATTTTCTGTCTCTCTAAGATATGACATGGTTACTTTCCATTATTACTTGCGATGTTGCTTGATTTACCAGATTTAATGTGTGTGATCTTTGATGGAAAAGAAGGCAGTTGTGGGTTATGAAAGCAAGGTGTGCTGAAAGCAAGAAAAGACTGACCTGCAAAGTGGAAAATTGTGCAAAAAATGTAAAAAGATAATAAAGATCTCAAGTTCTTTCTGAAATACCTTGTTCATTAGCAGTAAGAAAGAACATGGTGCCTTTTGACATTTAAATATTTAGTATATTTTTCAGTCAGAGAATACACACAGAAAGTTTTACTGCAATCCCTTTAAAGCAGCACCAAGTAAGATTCTGGCTTTCAGCTCTCTAGGGGCCTTTGTGATAGTGCACTGTCTTAAACCAACCAGCGTTTGTTGACATACAGAGGGAGGAGAAGTGAGCCAACAGGACGTCCTGAGAGACAAGTAAACCATGTGAACTGATAAGGTACAGTCTGATCATGTTTCTATTTGAATAAATCATCATGTACCTACAATTCCAACAATAACAGGGCTAAATCAGCATCAGTCGGACATCCCTTCTCGTCTTTTGGCTCACGCCAGCAGGCGAACACCGGGCGAACACCGGGCCAAAGTTTATCCTTGTCTGAGCTTGTTATTCTCCCGCTTTCCTTTTTTTTCGTCTCCTCTGATAAATTTTTCTTTTCTTCATGTTTTTGGTTCTTCCGCCATGATAACAATGCTACATTTCCCTTTCTTCTTCTTCTTCTTGTTTAACGGCAGGTGATATCCAACGTCAGATAAGCATTAATACCTCCTACTATGCAGGAGTGTGAGCCAGAGGTCCCTATTCTATAGGGAAAATAAGTGCATATTTACTTCAAACTAAATTCTGCTCAATAAATCTGTTTTAAGAATTCAAAAACTGCTTTATATTCTCCTTTTTCCACTGTTTAGCATTCTCCTCCAAGGGGAAGTGACGTTTGCTGTAAAGCAGTCAAAGGAGTAAAAATTTGTAGTTTTTTAGAGCAAAAGTGTTCCTCCCATCCTCAACAAAGTTACATAGTGCCAGTGAAGGCGCTACAGACCCTCTCAGATCATGACAGAGGTGTCAGTCAACCGGTTGTAAGTTGATGTACCATCACAATGATTCCAGAAATATTATATTAGGGTGGGAAAACTACATAGTGTTGCTTTAAGTGTTTTTGGGATATTAACTTCACAAGCAAGGGCTGGTCATGAGATTCTATGACCCTAACCTTTGACTCTGCTGGAAATTATCATTACATCCTTAAGTCAGAGTGAATATTTGTGCAAAATTGTTGAGGAGATTAGATGTTTATGAGCACAGGATGTAAATGAGGCTCTGTGACTTTGACCTTAAACCTCCATAATCTGATCCACTCATACATTAATTAGACTGGGGGTTTGCAGTTTGTATAAAAACAAAAGTTTAAAACTGACGTGGAATGTTGGGAGCCAAGAGGGTCACATCTGCACTTTTCTTTTTCTACATTGAGGCTCTTGCTTTGTGCTGGCAGGTATGATATGGTCTGTTTTCCTGCATGTGCACTCGCCCCCTTTTCTAACCCTACCCACTCTTCATCATCAAGAAGGGAAAAGGCCAAAAACAAATTATTAAATAGCTATGATTACATGAGAACAAAATTAACTCAAACCCATATGGGGCAACCAAAACACCAAATTTTCACAGCACGCAGCAGTTTGAGGTCTCTCAAATCCACTGAGAGTTAAAGTTCTTTTACTGTGGGCCGTCTCGTTTTGACGATGAATAGATGGAGCTGCAAATGCGTTAGCTTTGCTTTTAGGGGGGCAGCTATTATCTTTACATATAGTATATGCAGTAAAGCTCGAGGATATCTGTCTGGTAACAAAGAAAAGAGGAAAAACAAATCCTGAGGATTGTTTTACGATTAACATGAGGAATAAGATGAAGGAATTACAGTACCTCTTTGCTGTGCCTGTCCCTCTCCAGCTCCAGCTCCTGCTCTAATGCAGTGATGGTGCTCTGCAGATCGGCCTCCAGCTGTAGCCAGCGAGCCTCCTTCAGAGCCAGCGCCTGCTCCACGCTACGCAGACTGACCTCCTGAAAACACACGCAACATGGAGAGAAGTTGGTAAAAGACAGAGGTATATTTTAAAGAGTGACAACCACACAAGTCAGTCCTTACCTTTATTTACCCTTGTTCCCTGTTTTTCTTGAAATATGATATTTATCCTACAAACTTTGATGAAGAGAAGGGTTTTATATTGAAAAAATAATACACATTTTGACATTTGTTAAGTACAGGCCATTCAAAATCCCGACACGAAATGGACTGTATTTGAAGTGTTTTTGTAAAAGGTTGTTTGTAAAGTTGTTCTGGACTAAATTTTAGGAGCTGAGTTTCATGTCTGACTTCTTCCTGGAAGTATTATGCATACTTACACTGTTTTATGTTATTATTATATTATTTTTTGTCATGATTATAGAAGCTTCATTGTTTTGGGTGTGAATATTTCCACATCCTTAGGACTGAACAACACCATCTGCTGGAGCTCGGTGTCACTAACACTGTCTGCAGGTCACAATTACACCAACCAGCACAAACAGCAGATTATGTTAGCAAAGTAGCATTTCAAATGACCTTTGTCTTTAGCATATGCTTGTTTGCCTATAGATGGATTGGTGCTGAAACAGGTCAAAGTATTTTTATGAATGAATAAATGAATATTCATGTTCAACATGAAAATCAAAGCATTTTAATATTTAAAAGAGAGTGCCTTGTACGGACATATTTCCTGTAAATTCTGACATTTTTAACACCTTTAAACTGCTAACTTGGTCAAATATACTCTTGTTTTGTAAGTGAGACATCGTTTTTTTTCTTACATATGAACCAAGAAAAGACATTAGATAGCAGAGGTGGAAGAACAAAACAAAAAAAGTACCACTTCATGAATCTTCTCAAAAAAGTAAAAAAGGACTTTATATAAAATTTTCTAAAGCACTCAGTAGTTTGAAAGCACTTCAGTGTTGCTCTGGAAAATCAGCAGCTGGATGGTGATGAGTCAAACAGTGAGTTTATAAGCTTTAGTGTAGTTATTTCAGTACATTGACATTTGATCTAAATGATAAGATATAATCACAAAGTGGCAATTTGCTTGGATATAAATGAAAAAATTATTTTCGATCATCGTGAAAAATGCATTAGTATATCATGTGAGTCAGTTTTATGTAATCAAATTTCATCGTCCCCTAAAACCGAATATGAATACTGAAAGTTTGGCCTGATATGTACTTTTAAAAGAAATCTTTGTAATTAATTTCAATTCCAAAATGTGACTGCAGATTTTGAACAGTTGTTCTGATGCATTAGTTAATTGAGTAATGTACCAGTTTAGTTTTAGTTAGCATTACTTTTTAAGTTTTGAGTATGTTTGATATGAAACTGGGCATCAGTTTTAAAGTTCACATTTTGGTATTGTGACACCAGTTAATGGTGTACTGTAATCACTTAGTTTTTCTAAGTATTTTTCTTACTCAGTACTCAATCCTGTAACAAAGGTAAATAAGTAAAACACATCTCAAAAACATTCACAATACAAAATTAAAATGTCAAGTTAAAAAAACAACAACTAAAGTGCCCAATCCATCTACTCAAACATAGTAACTTATATAAGTGTAATTTGTATATCTCTCTTCTACTGGATAAACTGCACATTTTCTCACTAAAGTGAAGTCTGACATAATATTGTGCTCTGAATGTACCTTCTCTTTGTTTTGCAGCTTCGTGGCGTCCAGCTCTCTGCTCAAACTCTCACTGCGTTGCTGAGCCTCCTCTAGTTCCTGGAGGACAGTGTGAAGTTTCTGCTTACACACATGGAGCTGCTGGGACTCCTAAAACAATGAACACATTCATATGCACACACATCAGCACAAGGACTACTTATTTATAGACTATTGACAACCTTTTAATCTATAAAACCATCTGAAATAATCAGCACAACTCCCAAGAATCTGCATATGAATAGATAAAAAAAAAGCTAATATGACTTCCGAATCAACTAGTAACTCTGAATAGCTTCCAGTTAGCTTGAGGAATGCATGTCATTGGCTTTTCTGCTCAACATCTCCCTTATCGATTTCCTCCACTTTGTTCTTAATGCCCTGCAAAACTATGACGGAAAACTCAAAAGAGGGAGTCAGCCCAGCAACATGGAAGTTAAGAAAGAAGTCATGACAAACAGGAATCAGAAGCTGTCAAAAGTATGGCTTCATTCAATACATTATGGCACCAGCTATGTCTGTGTCTAAAAGATGAGGGTAATATCTGAATATCCTGTATATTTGATAAGCAGATTAAAGGTGCAGTGTGTAGAACTTGGCATTTTAGCAACATCTAGCGTTCAGATTCTAGAATGAACCTAACCATAGCCAAAACGTCACGTCCTTGAGCAACAGAATCCTGTGAAGACCAAAAAGGATCCTGAACACAGCACACAATTTATGTTGTGTGTGTGTTTATACACACAGTTTGAATCCCTAGGACAGAGTATAAACTTTCTATGCATCCACTGCCATCCTCTCCTCTTCTTCGGCTGCATGCCAGGTAGATTTCAGAACCGGCCCGGACAGATTAAGTATTTAAGTTCTTTTGATAAAACCACCCGTGATCACACATACAGAGATTAGCGAAGGTGCTAGCAGCTTCAGTCAGATCTAGACCACATTTCTTTATTAATAGAAAAACAAATTAAAAACATCAAAATTCTTGATAGAAAGGATATCTTCTAAATTTTTACGTTTTATGGGGATGATTTTACTCCTATTTTGACAGACTTTATATACAAATAGAAACATATAGCTCCTATATTCACCGTTTCTGTTTGGTGAAATGCGGTGGATGTATAAAATGCCACATTCTACACACTGCATCTTTAAAGAAAGGGGACAGTAACCTTGCGGTGCAGATGGATCTGCCTGATGTATTTATCTGTATTCAGGCATATCCATCTTGCAAATTTCCTTTTTACAACAACTGTGAGCAGCCCAAAGTGGGGTCTGGAGCCTATCCCAGCTGTCATTGGGCGAGAGGCGGGGTACACCCTGAACCGGTCGCCAGCTGAGCACATGGCCACATAGGCTGCATCTCAAAGCTCCAAAGTTTCATCCTTGCTTCCTCCACTTGCGTTGTTCACTTGCGTCTTAGCCCCGCCCACCAGAGATGCATGCCAAAGACACGAGGAAATGAAGAGAGGAGGGAGGAAACAAGGAGATTAATTTTAAGAGAAATGAGACGTCCTCTCCTCTGGAGCGTCACACGAAGTGACGTCTTTTAGTGATGACGGCATCACAGCTGGATATGCCGGTCGCGAGCGCACGGGAGAAACTGAATTAAGGAAATAATGTAAACTTGACCGTGGTAAATTCATATTCACTTTGACATCAATTTAAAGGGACTGTGAGGAGAATCTGTTACCGGCAACGTAAAAGACTCTGCTACCCATGAGCCCGCGTGGCGACTGTCGTAATGCTGCGTTCCAGTAATCTCGGAACTGGGAGTGACATCATCTCAGAGTTATCAGCGTTCCAGTTAAAATCGGAAAAAACAAGCCGAT
Organism: Scarus forsteni; assembly: GCA_036419115.1. Lineage (NCBI taxonomy): Eukaryota > Metazoa > Chordata > Actinopteri > Labriformes > Labridae > Scarus > Scarus forsteni. Next base: position 4,825,687 of record JAZDUH010000271.1, read on the forward strand.
CTACCAGGCCATTGTTAGCTGTTGTTAGCACGCCCTGCGTTGTTGTTCACAAATATCACATGAAGAATGTGATTATCACTATGGCAGCATTTTTGTAAATATAAGTCTAACAATACTATGTATACAGCTGATCTAGAGCAACACACCCCAGTCAGAAGTGTAAATAAATTGATTATTACAGGAGCTAAATAACTGTTCACACTGGGGGCATCCATCTTTGATTGTCAACCCGAGGATGGTGAGGTTTCACCGCGTTCCCAGTAGGAAATTCCGACTTCAGGGGACGTTCCAGTTGCAGTTTCCTACTCGGAACCCGGAAATTCCTACTTCTGACTACAACTTGGAACGCAACAGAAGACTTAACCCAAGCCAAAGCGTGTGTGTGTGTTGTGATGCTAATGAATGCAGTTCGGACCTTCCTCAGAACTCTGCATTGCTTTACAACTTCTTTTTTCAACAACTTACAGGATGCAAAGCAACGAGGTAATGTATCTCTTTCTAGTTACGTAGCAGTAGTTTTTGATGTGTGACAACAAGCAATTTTTGGAAAACTTATTATCGTAGTTGTAGCCGGCTATTTATCGCTACTTACAGCCCGGTGCTCTAAGACGTGTAATATAAATAATAAAATAACAAAAAATTTGCTCTAGTTTTAATTGTCTTGTTCCCGAAGTTAAGTATCCAGGCCAGTCCAGCTCTGTCCGACCCGAACAGAAGGCTAAGGAATAGCATTTATAGATAACCTATTTTGATGCTATAAAACTCATCTTAAAGTGTGTGTTTCGATCAGGCATATATCTAACAGTGATACTTTTTTGCAATTATTTAGAAACTCCTCACAGTCTCTTTAACATGAATATTCACCCAAATGAAAAGAAAACTGTCCCGCCTCCCCAGGCCCAGAGTGATAGGAGTTTTTAATTGTTGTATTGCGGCCACTTTGTGTTCATAAATAATGTGTTTATTCTGCTATAAGCACTTAAACCCCCCTCTCTGCGCATTCATATTTAAAAAAAATGTAAAGGCCTGAGATAGCAATGTACAATTCACAACTTTCTCTCCTTATTTAAGTTTGGTTGGATCAGGAACTACAAATATCATAAACTTTTCGTTAAGGTGCATTATAATCTGCCTGAGCCTGGGGTCTATTGAGGGCTGCTATGTGTCAATGAGCATCTCTGTTTATTATTGTCCATGTTTGCTGTTTGTAAATGTATGTATTCTCTGGGTAGACTGCAAACACTGAATTACCTGATAAATAACGTTGTCTAATCTAATCTAATCTAAAATGTGTTTTCCTGTACAGACCTGTCTACTGTAGCAGCCTTACAGTTACAGACATACAAACAAACTACACAGATAAATCAGGACAGACAACAGATGGAAAACCTGGAAAAAACTGCCCCATGATAGTGTTAAATATTTTCTGTGATATCAATATGTCCATCTTAGAATTCTTTTAAATGATGAGTCAAGTATTTCTTTGCACAGTGAGGAAAATTAAACAACAGAGATATAAGAGACACGACTGAAATTAAGTAGCTGCTCACATTTTGAGGGAACACTGTTGTGTTAAATGTGGATATACTCATTACAATGGCTCCCAAGAAATTGCGAATTACGAATTGCAGCATGATGTTTACATCTCACACTTGGGCAGCTGACGCTTTACAGCCGGCTGCTGATACGTCACAAGGGGGCGTGTCTGTCAGTGAAAAGACTTCCGCGAAGCCTGCACTTGTGTTTCCTCGATTATCCCTCCTCCTGATCAGTCTCCTCTCTCCTCCTTCCTCTCTCTTTCGAGCGCATTTGGCGCTTTGGAACGTCCTTCAATATGGCTGCACAGAAAGTACTTGCAGCTAAAATCTGGAACAGTCTTTCTGAAGATGTGAGACAGACCTCTACTCTGACAATGTTCAAATCTAGGCTTAAAACAGCTCTGTTTAACTGTGCATATGACTGAAAGGATCTTATCTGCACTCTTCTCTTTAAATGTATTTTATAATGATTAATGCTGTTTTTATGTTTTATTGTGATTTTAATGCATTTTTCTTGTTCTGTAAAGCACTTTGAATTGCCTTGTGTATGAATTGTGCTCTACAACTAAACGTGGCTTGCCTTGCCTTACTCCCGGTGTCACGGAGGAGAGAGGAGACTGCTTTTTGGCGCATTGGGATGCACCCATACAGAGACAGACAACCACTTACACTCATACCTAAGGACAATTTAGAGTCACCAATTAACCTAATGAGCATGTTTTGGGTCAGTGGGAGGAAGCCGGAGTGCCCGGAGTTCACAGGAAGAACATGCAAACTTCACACAGAAAAGGCCCCTGTCCCACCCGGGAATCGGACCGGGAACCTTCTTGCTGTGAGGCACGTGCACTACCTGTTGCGCCACCATGCCACTCCAGCATAGACTTACTTATATTTAAAATCTTTGGTACATTTGCACTCAATTAGAACAAATAAATGTGTTAATTTGTATTTCTTAAACAAAAAGAATTAGTATGAGCTAAACAAAGGGCAAAAACAACTTCAGAATAACTGTTATCATTATAAATAAGCACATTTTCTTCAGTCTCTGTGGACTAACGGTGACAAACATAAACACTTGTTCACACATACATCCCTCTTATTCTGTGATTACCCCTGACCTTTGTGTTCCTGTCACTGAGCTCCCTCTGTGCATCTCTCAGCTCCCTCTCTCTATCCTCCAGGCTCTGCTGCACCGACTCCATCTTCCTCTCCAACTCCTGCTTGTGATCTCTGATAGCCACCTCAAGCTGGGCCAGCTGAGGACAAGATGGCCGGGGGGAAGAGAAGGAAAACAGGAAGATGAAATAAAACAACATATAACTGCACAAAAATGCAGAGAATTAAGGAAAAACATTTTCTGATATTTCAATGAAATGTGATGATTGTTTATGTGTTTGGTACCAGCTGTGCTCTCTGTTGGAGCTCCCCCTGTCTTTCCTTTAGAGCACTGTCCATGTCCAAGACTTCATGAGTCCTCTCCTCCAAGTCCCTCTGAGTCTCACTGTGAATACACACAAACACATACACGTATTTTTAATCAAATTTTATTCTAGCCCTGTTATGCCTGTACATTCAACAATGTCTTTCATACATTACTGAGTTCAGGGGTCACCAACCTGTAGGGCTACTGATAGATCTCTGAGACGTTTTTATAGGATCTTTATGAATAAGTCTTAACCTGACGCGCCAGATAGACTGTTTCCCGCAGCCACAGTGCAGATGGAATCCTGCTGCTTTCCAGCATTAATGTATGCCTTCGCTCCATTGTGTTCAGTTCAAGCAAAATACTCAAATTGTTTGTTTTTCTTGAATTGTTCCAGAGCTCAACTCTTCAAGTATAGTGTTGTTTTGTTTAGATTTCATCATTGTTCAATGTACCGTACAAATGACTTAGAATCCTCTGGTTCTGTAACTTATTCTTTCACTTTCATATCATTGATGGGTTGAAGGTTGTATTTCATGGCTTAAATGTGGGAAAAGTTTAAAATAACCATTGGACATAAATTGTTTGTTTTGGTTTCCAGTGAATTTGGGCAGGGGTCTAGCTTTCTATGTTTACTCAAAAGGGTTGGTGAACCCTGATTTAGCGCACAGCATATGCTGTTTAGCACAAGTTATTTTTGGCCTTTTGGGCTTTATTGAAAGTGGAGAGATAGTGGATGGTGCTGGAGGGGCCGAGAGAGAGGGGGTGACATGTGGGAAGTAAGCTGCAGACAGGAATCAAACCTGAGCCACCCACATGAAGTGAAGGTCTTAATACATTGCCACTGGCACTCTAATCATTATTTTCATCTTCATTTAACATAAACAGCTTCTTCAGAAGTAGCAGCCTCTAGTTAAACACAAGTCTTAAGTTTGATTGTGGGTCTTTTCTGAATCAAGCATCAGCATGTTCCTGCCAATAACTGCACGAATAATCCCATTTGGCCTTAAAGGGTCCGCTCTAGTTATTACACATTGATGATCTATATCATGTCGCATTGGAGTTTTTTTTTTCAAGGTGACATTTTTTAATCCCTTTATGGACCAAGTTGAGTGCTTTTCGAACATTTTCTTAACAGTACTTTATTCTTCATTTTAAATCTTTATAGGAGCCTTTTTTCAAATAAATAAACACCACAACATAAACAAGTGCATCTGTGACAATCAGTAACAAATCAAATTTACACATTACATACTTTTCACCTCAGGTATAACAAAAAGAGCTTAAAAATACAAAAGAAATTCACATTTTTGCATCTCTACATGAGCAGATTTCATTATAATTAAAAACACAATATTATCATATAAAAATCTCATTATAAGAAAGATAAACATCCTCAAAAGCAACAATATCAGGATGGATGGCTGTTTATGTGACTGTTGGTGGATTTATGATACATGTATGAACATTTTCCCAAGCACAGATGAGTCTGTGTCTACCAGAACATCAGCACATGGTCTCAGTGTGATTCTCGTCCCCGTCGCAGATGTTTATTCTTAGCTTAGCTGACACGTTTCCTCACCTAAGCTGGAAAGTCAGTTTCTCCACCTTCTCTTGCCTCTCGTCTGCAGTGGTCTGCGTCCTCTGCAGGACGTCTCTCAGTGTCTGCAGCTGCTCCAGAGTGTCGGACAACTCTTGACGCACGTCCTGAAGCTGCCCCTCCAGGAGCTGGACGCGCCGGCAGCTGTTGAGCCGGTCTGCCTCACAGCGGTGAAGCTTCTCCTCGAGGTCTACGACTGAGAGTGGGAAAAGGACAGAGTCATGGTTTAAACAGTGAATAAGTTTGAAAACTGATGCTGAGATATTATGAACTGACATACCCATGTCGTTCTTTCTTTCAAGCTGGTTGTTCATGTTTTGCAGCGTTTCCTCCATGCGGGTGATGTGAGAGGTCTTGGCAGCGACATCCCTCCTCAGACGCTTCAGCTCGGACTCCTTTGACACCAGCTCCCCTTGACACTCCTTCATCTCAGTGGTCAGGTGGCTGCAGAAAGCAAACCAAGAAGAAGGCAATGCATGATTATCAGATATGTTAAGTCTTACACAAACAAAGATACTTACCCTTAAAATACAATGATAAAAGTAGAGCACACTGCAGGATAACAGCAACAACAACAAAAAAAAAAAAAACTAAAAAAAAACTATTCCTCACCTTAATGTGAGAACTGCCCCCATCTTGGATTGGATATGAAATTCCTTCACAAGTGTTAAAGTAGCAAAGCTGTGCCACAAAAATGTGCCTTTTAATGACATCAATAAATACGCTGCATCTCTCTGCTTTGAAGCTTTAGAAAGTCCGATCTACCAAGTCCTTCTGCTGAAAAATATGACTCTGGATCCATCAGGCGTCTCTCTTCCTCTCTTCAGAAGCTCCCTCATTTATAACAAGTTCATGGCTGAAGTGGGCGGAGGGGCTTTTTACGCCTAAAGACATCTTGGATGTGGTGTAATCATAAGACTTTCCTACTGTCTGATCACTTTAGCTGCAGGTCAAGAAAAAAATGTCTGCGAAGATGTTCTGTCGCAAAAAAAGTCATAAACAAAAGCCCCCATACAAACAACTTTTTAAATAGCCACAGCAGAACAAGATGTTAGATAACATTTTCCAAAATTCATTTACAAACATTTGACATAGGATGCTACATTTCAAACTTAATACTGCAGGGCCTCTTGTAGTAGCCTATGTGAGGTTCTGCCTACTGCTCTGTTCAGGTACAGAGGCCAGAGCAAAACATCTTTTTGTTTAATTTCTGTAACCAGTGAAAACAAAAATACATCAGCAAAGAATGGATGTTGGAGAACAATCATTATGACAGATATCAAAGTCTGTTTTTGGCCTCCTGTCAAAGTACCCTCTGGTTCCTGAAACATTTTGATGTTCAAAATATTTGACTTAATTTGAAACTTTTTTTCATTGAGGCTCTCTCGTTCTTGCGCAGAGTTAGAAGCAAAGCCTTTGTTTTGGACTTCGAGTCCCTTGCTTTTAAAGTTTCTGATTGGAATAATCTGTTAATGGAATAAAAATCTTTTCATTTAAAATGGATAGTTTAGCATTTTTTAAGGTGCAGTTGTACGAGCTTCATGAGAATTTTCATACATTAACTACAGTGATGAGCTCAACCACAGTAAGGACAGAAACAGCGCAGAAGCCAATCTGTAGACCGTAGCAAAGGGGGGTAAGAGCTATTTGTTACAAAATGAATTTTAGCTTTGCAAAAGCCAAAAAAAGCACAGCTCGACCATACAATGAGTGTGCAAGCACTCGAAAAAAACTTTCAGTATTTGTCTGAGTCAAACTAGAGTTTTGGAGTGCATGTAAACATGTTAGTCTTGTAATTGAACAACAATATGATTTTAGGTCATACTAACACACAGATATAAAAGTCGAGGATCACATTTCTCACGCTTGTATACTTCTGTATCATAGGGATGGGCATTTTATCCAATGCACAATGAGTGCATCAATGCGAGGGTCTATGGTAAATTGCATCAGTTGGAGTGATGTGCATCAGATTAGAAACTGGGCTGAAACCGAGATGCATCGCCTTGTAAAATCAATTGTTTTTTGCATTGGTATGCAAAAACCAATTGATTGGTAAAATCAGATGTCATGTTATTATCTATCATTGTTATTTTCAGTCAATTCGCTTCCATAATTATCTGTAGCTGTTAAATTCTCCCGAGTCCTCACTGCTTAAGTAAACTTCTGTCAGTGATCTGTCTTCATTTGTTATCAGCTTCTAAATGATGATCAGTATGATACTGCTTATGTTCATGAGGGAACAATAAAGTTAAGTTGAACTTGCACAGATTTGCATTTTATTGCATCCTTGTAGGAAAATAAATCATATTGTCCTGAAATGGTAGATACTTTATGTGAATTGTTAGTGTAATGTACCGTAGCCTACATAAAGAGATACATATTGTATTGTCCTGTGCATGGAGACTTCCATCCCTACTCAATCAAACCAGACTGGATTAAATCTTCAAACAAACAGCATTTACCCAGAAGTCCAACAGCGTGTTAAATGCTTATACATAGGGAATAATGGTCAAACATGCAAATTAGTCTTGAAAAATCAACGTATAAAAGAATTGTGATAAAATCGTGATCGTGATTTTATTTTTAAAAAATCGTGATATGATATTTTTGCCATATCGCCCACCCCAATAACAGAGGGAAGAAGGCATGCAGGTGACAGGACAATGCGAGTGATTGCTTTACGTTTGTGTGTATGTGGGGGCACGTGCCGTGTCGGGTGTATCCAAGCCGCATTGTAATGTGAGTTGACACAGATATAATAGCCTGGCAGAATTATTGATTGATTTAACTTATTCAACATCACAATGCAACACAACGGCTAGCACTGTTGATTTTCCAGACAAATGCTTTTTTATATTAATCAATTAATACAAGCACATCAGATAAATATGTGCTTTTTTATAATGTTTAGAAAGAGACCTCAAGATTAGTTTCAACAACAATATCTCTTCAACTTATCTCTGGTAAAATGCATACAGGCTGTGTGATGTGCTGAGGTAGTAGCAAAATAAACAGACTTGTTAGGTTAAAAGTTAAGTGTATCAGTTACAGTAAAATAGAATCCTGACACTTTTAGGTTGTTTCACCAAAAAAATCATTAATTGCCCAGAGCTTTTGGTCCCTGAAGCAGCTAGGTACAGCCAAGCTTCCATGCTGGTCCTCTCTTTACAGGGACAGCACTGATCACAATCACTGTGGCCGATGTTTTAACTATTGACATGTACTTGACACAAGCATGAGATAGCAGGAGGTATAATATTCCTATTGTGCTGTTTATTTGGATAAAGATGTCTGCAATTGCAAGGTGAAATTTAACTTTAACGACATGCTGTATTATTTTTTTAACAATATATCTTAAAACAATATTTTTTGCCTCCTTCCAATTTACTGTCAGACTCAAGCTCACAAAAGCACCATGAAAGTTACTGTGTCTATTTTCCTGTTGTAATCTTGCAGAGAAACAGATTATGGGCAGTAAACCATGCTGAAGAATGATTGTATAGTTGACACATTTAAAGATGGAGGTGCTGGACCCAACATTTATATTTACCATTATATTTGACTTTAAAAATAAATACTTTTTTTCTGTTTATCTTCATTACCAGGGATCTTAATTGCTGTTGGTTTGACAGTAGGATTTACTTGGTGGATATGGCGCTTATGATCAAACATGGGGGATCTCTGAAGGAATTCATCAACTGATCCCCTGCAGGCCTCATTTACTGTCTCCGTTGAGTGAGGTCAAAATAATGTAGAGACAGATGTTGAGCAAGGTCAAAAGTAAGACTAACAGATGCAACCCAAAGGTAAAAGTTCATTCCTATCTGCCCATGATTGGGATTCACATCAAAGCCGTCATCTACACAAACAAACAGTAAAAGCTAGGACAAGGCATGAGTTGCATCTCTGTTTTTTTATGCTTTAGTTCTTGGAAAAATGCAGACATCAAAGCAGTTTCATCAAATGTTTTCCATCTCCAGGAGGCTAAAGGCTGATCTAAAAATATCCTTTTCTGGACATTGTGTACAGTAGACAGGCAGCCACCATGCCTGCAGACATGCAAACAACTTAAGTCCAGCCTACAGTGGTAGTGGGTCTAAAGACTGCCTTTAAGCAGAGCTACTGATCTTTTATGTGTGGCCATGGGTAGAAAGATACTAACCTGACAGATTCAGAGAGTTGTGTGTTCTGCTGCTTCACCATCCCAAGGTCTTTGTCTCTCTCCTGCACCTCCTGCTCTCTTAACCTTGCCTCATCCTGCAGAGCAGCCCGGGCTCGCTCCAGCTGCTGCTCCAGATTAGACACCTGTGAACAGACACAACAGCATATAATTATGCCATCAATCAGTCATCAGCTACAAATTTACAATTGTTGTTGGAGCTGCAAAACTGACAGGTGAAAGGAGAGGAAATCTGGGCCAGGCATGGAAGCCTTCTGGATAGAGTACAGAGAGGATGATCTCTAGTTTTCAGGGGATCAAACATCCCATCAACCTTTAAAATGATGTAGTTGTCTTCTAATTTACAGCATTACTTAGTCCCAGGATCATATAAGGAGGAAATATAAGAGGGAACGTTAAACGGGGAGCTTGATCTATGTCAGCAAACATTGTTCAAAAACTTTAGGAGGAAGAGAATCTATTACCGGCGACATAAAGACTCTGCTACCCATGAGCACGCGCTGCGACTGTCGTAATGATGCATTCCAGTAACCTCGGGACTAGGAGTGACACCATTCGACTCATCTGTGTTCCAGTTAAAGTCGGAAAAAAACATGCCGATCTACCAGGCTATTGTTAGCTGTTGTTAGCAAGCCCTGTGTTGTTGTTCACAAATATCACATGAAGAATGTGATTATCACTATGGCAGCATTTTTGTAAATATAAGTCTAACAATACTATGTATACAGCTGATCTAGAGCGACACACCCCAGTCAGAAGTGCAAATAAATTGATTATTACAGGAGCTAAATAACTGTTCACACTGGGGGCATCCATCTTTGATTGTCGACTCGGGGGTGGCGAGGTTTCACCGAGTTCCCTGGAGGAAATTCCGACTTCGGGGGACGTTCCAGTTGCAGTTTCCTACTCGGAGCTCAGAAATTCCTACTTCTGACTACAACTTGGAACGCACCAAAAGACGTAACCAAAGCCAAAGCGTGTGTTTGTTGTGATGCTAATAAAGCATGCAGCTCGGACTTTCCTCAGAACTCTGCATTGCTTTAACTTCTTTTTTCAACAACTTACGGGATGCAAAGTGACGAGGTAATGTATCTCTTTCTAGTTACGTAGTGGTAGTTTTGATGTGTGACAACAAGCAATTTTGGAAAACTTAGTATCGTAGTTTTGTAGCTGGCTATATATCGCTACTTACAGCCCGGTGCTCTAAGACGTGTCAGAATAATATAAATTTGCTTTAGTTTTAATTGTCTTGCTCCTAAGGTTGAGTATCCAGTCCAGTCCAGCCCTGTCTGACCTGACCGCGAAGCTAAGGAATAGCATTTATAGATAACCTATTTTGATGCTATAAAACTCATCTTAAAGTGTGTATTTCCATCAGGCATATATCTAAAAGTGAGACTTTTTCGTAATTACTTAGAAACTCCTCACAGTCTCTTTAAATCAGATTCATATCTTAATATTCCAATGTTTTTCTGCAGTGTGATGTTAGTGTGGGAGGGACAGTCCTCAAGACGAGATAAAGTGCCAGATAGTACGTTATTTTCTATTTGTTTTTCAGAATGGCAGATAAAAATATGTTCCATGATTATGAGAGGTCACTCACTCTTTGTAACTGAGAGTGTAACTCAGAAGTCAGCACTGACAAACAGGAGCAGAATGACAGAACTTAGCTTCAAGCCATGATCAATACCTCCTCTGTCCTGGCACCTAACAACACAAAAAGACATTTTTTGGACTCCTGTGCTACCTGCCAGCCTGTGGTGGGGATTTATGTTTTAGTTTGTTTTACCTTCATCTAATGATGTATCATCGTCTGTGGTTAAGGTTGTAAAAAGGTCTCTCTATCAGACTTTAGAATAAACCTCATCACCAGAATAAAGCAGAAACTTCTCAGAGAAGTTTCTCCTGCTTGATTAATATTAATCTGAGCAGCAGGTAGACTCATTTCTCATATAAAAATGTGTCTTAAGTCTAAACTGTCACATTTGTGTGATGCTTTAAACACAGGGTTTAAAAGAAATAGCATTCAGTCAATCAAATGACCCATTTTACCTCAGACTACAGCACTCAGCCATGAGCAGGAGATGGGTTCTTGGCTGCTCACCAAGTAACACTATGTGACCGATAAAAGCAGTACACTGCCCAAAGGCTGCAGCTCTACTGTGAGGCAACTTGTTTGTGGTAACTAATAATGAAAATGTGTTTAGTAACACTGCTCATCAGCAAAACCCAATATAGATGTTAGATAACATTACCAAGGCCATGTGGTGACTGAGAACTCTAACTCAAGGTTTTAAACAGCCATCTTTCAGACTTAACCACAAACTCAAATCCACACTAAGAAAACTTTAAAGATCTCATATTGTGACCTTTAATATTTTGTCCTTAGTTTGTCCTTTGTATAAATCCATTTAACAAAAGAGCAATATCAAAAATATATGCATTAAGTCTGGATAGCTGGCCTTAAACATGGGACAAAATTAAGGCTGCATGGGAAGGAGAAGTTGAAGAAATAATACCTGAAGATATGTGAAAAAAATACCATACAGTGCATAAATACATCATCTTTCTATACCGGACACTGTTTGATTCAATTTAAGATTGTCCACAGTTTGCATTATTCTAATGATAGACTGTCTAAAATGTATCCTAATGGTGCACCAGACTGTCCTAGATGTCAATATTCTCCTGTTTTCCTGGGGCACATGTTTTGGTCCTGTCCATCTTTGTGTGGTTTCTGGTCTTCAATTTCCAGTCACTCAAAGCCATAACTGGCAAAACACTGCAACTTGTCCCTTTGACAGCTATCTTTGGTGTTGTAAGTGATGAACTAAAACTGTCCCGCCTTCACAAAAATGCGATTGCTTTTGCATCATTGCATGCACGTCATCTTATACTGCAGAACTGGAAAGGGAAGAACCTCCTTCCTTTATTCATTGGATTAGAGAGGTGATGTTGGGATTGGCCCTGGGAAAAAATTAGGTGTTCTGTACACGGGTTGGAGGGTAAATATGACAGAACCTGGTGATGGTTCATAGCTCATATTAAGAGTCTACCTTTTGCCTGACTCCTTGCTTTTATCCATTAATTGGTCTATTCTAATTAATTTTCATCTCTTTCTCTTTAACTATTGTCCTAGCTCACCTAATGCCCACATTTGAGTATTTGAAACATTTCTTCCTTATTCAGTTATTTACTTACTTTTCTGATGATGAAGGTCCAGAGTGTTGGTGTTTTGACCATGGTCATCACCACAGATTGAGCTGAATCTATTTTGTCTGTCCCTTTTTTTTCTTTTTTTGTTTTTTCTGTATTGTTTACCCATTTGATATGTGAGTGTTTATGTGAATGCTGTTAAAAGGATGCCACCTGGATTGGAAGTAGGGATGGGTTCTCAACTTTTGTATGAATTCAAATTACTGATCAATTAATGATGTCAATGTTACTGATATGAAAAAATGACATTTGTATAAAAAGGGTCTCATACTGTGTAAGATACATTTAAAGTTTATTAAAATAAAATCATGAGTCTCCGTGGCCTGCTTACAACCCATTACCATGAGTAAAATCCCTTCTCTTCCTGTTGCTAAATCTTTCACAAAATGTGTGCTAAAACCGTCTTTGAGGATATTCACCTAATGATGGCATCAGGGGGAAATGCAATAAGTCAACTCCACCAAATGGGAGACACTGATGTTGTAAAAGGATTCGTATCAAACAGCTTAGTCTGAGCAAAGCTGAAATGGGGGGATTTGTAGCCAAAATAGATTATGTGGGTGAATTTTTAGTCAATAAACTGAAAAACATATTCTTTTAGGACAGTGGTCCCCAAACTTTTCACAGCCTGTACCCCTTAAGACACTTGACCTCCAGCCATGTACCCCGTACTCTCAGACACTTACAGCATAGAAAAATAAATGTGTCTGTAAGCCTGCCGCCACCCCCACCTCCCACTTTAACATACAAAACATACAAATAAAATCTCTTAAAGTGAATTCTTTAAGAGTCAAGATTTGGCCAAGTCAAGATTAAAGTCAAAATGTCAAGATTAAAGTTGAAATAACGAGAATAAAGTTGAAACTACGAAAAAGTCAAAATTGAATTTAGTGATAATAGTCGAAATGTCGAGAAAACTTGGTATGTCACGACATGTTGCGAATACAGTTGAAATACATCGTATGTCAACTTAGTTCTCCACTTTCACTTTTTCTCGACATTTAAGTTTAATTATATCATTTGGACTGTTATCTCAAAAGTATGGCTTTATTTTTTTAATTTTGACTTTGATCTGGAGCTGCCATAGAAAAAATTCCATCTAAAATGGCCCGTATACTCTTCCTCTACTCACTAAATAGATTTATTTACCAGCAATTTTAGTGGGCAACACCACTTTACTTTTGAAAATAGAAATTTACATTTATGGAACATATTCATTAATAAATTTGAAACTGTAAAGTGCAAACTCTGTCTTACTGAACTTATGTCAATCTAAGAATCTCATACAATTTGAAACAGATTTCCTTCTCCAAGATGCCTCACAAATCTGGCCTCCAGCCTTCCTGCTTACACTTTAGGCCTTTATCAAGTCTCACAATGCAAACATTTGCCAGTTTAAAGTCTAACTACTGAAACAATTGGTTGAAATCTGACATGTATTCGTGTACCCCCTACATAACTTTGCGTACCCCTGGGGGTACACGTACCCCAGTTTGGGAATCACTGTTTTAGGACATCTCAGATCAGTAAAACTTACAGAGAGGTGGAAAATATGTCATGTGAAATGAATACAGTATAACAATTAGGTTCAACTTTCTTTATTTTGCATAAATGCACATACTGTATGTACACCTTCACATTTTAAGCTTTCATGAGTCTAAATTTCCATTTTGATATGAGCTCATGAGGGAATATGTTTGGATGATGTGTTTTTGTAAACTGTATCTTACTTTAAAATGTTTAGAAATTGTTCTTATTTTGTTGTGGTTATCTTTGTGTACGTTTCCTCCTCTGTGCTCAGGCTGCATAACTTAAATCCAAACATGGAACAGCAAATTTCCTTTTGAACGTGAAATATTTGCTTACTTGCGTTTTAGTTTTTTCTGTGCTGTTGCTTTGAAAAATGTAGATTTTTTTTTTTTTATCATGACACTGAAATATAAAGTAAATCACAGTTTTTTTATTTGTGTTATTTTGGGTCAATGGATCAGAGCTGTTTTGCTCAACAGTTAAACATATGAACAAACCAAAGAGCAAAGCACAAGAAACACGAAGTTAAATTCTCCTGGCGGCCAGCAAAAATCAGTGGCCAAGTCCGATCCCACCCACACTAGAGTACTGGATAGGAATCACCCTAGAAATATTTAAGATGGAAAAGGTGACCTTTCTACTAAGAAACCAGAAGGACTCATTTTATCATATTTGGAAGAACTGGCTTGAATTCATACCCTCAATGAGAGCAGATTTTGTCTGATCATGAGCAATATAACCTGGTTACTTTTCATCTTTGTCCTTTATTTTCATCACCGTGGCAGCATTGTGTGGAGCCCCCGATAAGCTCTTGTCAATAGTTCATTTTTGGATGTTGACCCGTGTCAAGGCAGGTTTGGACTCTGCGTGTGAACTGTGTTGTACATAATTTAATGTGAGGTGCATGTTTGATTTTCATTTGTTTTCTTTTTCTTTCTATCACTGGATTTTAATTTTGATATCCTGTGCTCTGCAGTTTTATATTTTCACTGGAGTGAAGAGTCACATCCACGGAGGTTTGAACTTACTTAGAGCATGTTTTTTTTTTTAGAATATTTTATTTTCAGCATTTTTCAATAATTACTTAGAGCATGTTGAGGTGGATGTGGAGTTCATCCTCATGTCATTGTGCCTTGACAAATTTGCACACACTCTTGGCTCTTTCTTTTATAAAAATGGAAAGGGAGATTGTTTTTGTAAAAGATCTTTGATTGTCTACCTGCCCTTTCCAAATAAAAGTAAAATATATAAAAAAGAAACATGAAGTTGTTGCTTCAAGATAGAACTATGAGAGAGGAAAAGTATCTGTTACATGTCTGTTGTGGACAGACTAAAAAAGGGGGCAATGCTAGAAAGAAACAGCAACACAGTGAATAACTACCATGAGAATACAGCATCAAGCTTATGTGTCATCCATCATAACATCTGGTTAGACATACAGCTACATAAAAACTGTTAATAGAGTACGTGTATCTACAGTCTTCAGTGTCTAGTCATACATAATGTGCATGTGGTTACAACTATGGAGTCTGTCCTGTCAGCTGGAAAGTCATTGGACAATTTTATGTCTCTATGACCATCAAATCTGACACAGTGACCACCGTAGAACACAGAAAACTATACAGCCTGACCTTGGCCTAAATGTTAAAGATGTTAGCGACACAACTGGCCTACCTGTGTTTGCAGCTGGTTCTGACTCTCCTCCAGTTCAGAAATGTGAGACGTACTCTCTGTCAGCATGGTCTGCTGCTGCTCCAGAGAAAGCTGCAGCTGTAGGATCTGTTCACTGGAACTCTGATACATCTGAGAGGCACCGTGGAGCTTCTCCTGCAGGGATGCCACCTGAGGAAGGGGACAACAGAGATCAGACTTAAAGCAGGAAAGAAGACTAGAGACGGTCTTTGGTTTTCTGCTGAGGCAGCGTCAGAGTGCAGTTTACCTTCTCTCTGCTCTTCTGCAGGTCACCCTCATAGGCCTTCTTCACCTCCTCCATCCTCTGCATGCACGAGCTCAGCTCCTCCCTGCATGCTGACAGGGATGACTGCAGTTCATGAACCTGAAAAGGAAAAGGAAAAAAAGGGATTTATGTTCCAGAGCAGCTCAACCTAAATTTGTGATTACCAACAGGGCTAAGATAATATTCTACTCACTACCAGAGGGATACATTGTGGAAGACTGTCAATAGTCTTATTTATGAAAAAATAATAATAACTTAGAATTAAACAAAAGGGAAATATACTTTGTTTCATCCAAATTTAATACCTTTACAATATAGCTAAACCAAAAAACCAAAAAACGCAAAAGGAAATGGTACAATTAATGAGCTAAATGTAGGATTAGGAACAGTAGGCATCTTTTCAAAGCAATCAGCAGACTACATACTAGTTATTCAAGTGCTTCCTTTATCCCAGATGCATTTAGACATGCAATATAGAGAATGCGTGATATAATCAAACTTATCATTCTTATATTTATGTTTTATATTGGTTTCTGTGTTCTAACGGTGACTCAAGTTGAAATCTTTGTGGCGGATTTTGTCTTGTTTTCCTAGCGTTCAAGATTTTCTATGCCTTAAATTGTGTGGCTGCTATGAGTGATGAGGGGGCAGCATGTAGTCCCTGGGCTGCCACTGCCAATCCCTGAGTCTAAGATATGCTTGCATAGGCGCTCTGTGTCTTTGAACAAACCTTAATGGCAGACTGGGCTTCCTGTTCTTTGAAACTTTGCAGCAGTTCCTCACTGAGTCTTTCCTCAACCTGCTTCTGCTGTAAATACATCAAAATGAAAACTTCCTGTTATTAATGGGGTTAAACATCATTGATGCCAATACAACTCAAGGATCTGCATTATTATTCAGAAGGATAATACTGAGGTTGCACTAAATACTAAATGAGTCCTTACCTGTGTGAGTTGATCCAAAGAGCTCTTCAGCAGGAGAGCTTCTCTTTGGGCATCGTCTCGCTCTCTCTGGAGAGAGTTCAGCTCCTGCTCCATCTCCAGCACCCGAGACTGAGCCTGCTCCACAGCCAGCTTCAGCTACAGGAGGGAAAAAGACAATTAATTACCGAAGGAATGGTCAGATTTATTTTTTTATGCTACTTTTACGCTTTTGATCATTTTCACAATCATGTATTTTGAAATGATGTAATCTTTGGAAAACACAGAGGCTATAAAAATATCACATATTTTTTAAAATAATACTTTCATTAAATTTTAAAGAAGAATGTTCACAAGCAAAATGTATAGAGCACTGTACTAGGTGGGTCTATCAATAAATTAATCAAAGTCGATCGAAGTCATTTAGTACTTCCACATTAATCCCACAGTGGATGAGTGAAGGAGGACAATGAGTCAATCACAACTAAATATTTGGGACTTACATTAAATGAAAATTCATAGGCTGAAGCATAATCTTACTATACCTACCTGTAGTTACACAATAACAAAACAGAAATTTACGTTTCAAGATCAAGACCTAATCTTGTTTCATCCAACTACTTTATTAAATGTTTTCAAAACACGCAAAAAAACAAAATACTGCTTGGCCTGGACTCTTACTTTTGTTGTCCTGCTATTAAAGCAGATATCAATATTACTGATTTTTACTAGACTTGCACTGAAATTCAAATATCTCTCATTATGACAAGTTGCACCCACTGGTTGTATTTCCTTTGGGATTAAGGAAACAGAAATAACTTAGACGCGGATATGGAGGTGTAACAGAGGCTGCTTATAAAGACTGCAAAAGCGTAATCACAGCTGAATCAAACTGAAGACTCAAAGAAGAAGTCATGGGGGCAAGTCAAAGATACAATCACTGATCACCATTTCAATTCTGTGCTGCTGCTCGTTCATCTGTTCAGAGTGAGATATTTTACACTTCTCCAAAGACTGCTGGTACTCTCTTTGCTTTTTGGTCATCAGTGACTGGTAGTGCTGAAGGGTGCTGGTTTTGTCCTGTAATGTGAAACAGTAAAAAGGACAGTTTAAGGACTCCAAATACAAAAAGGGTTCTACAGGGAAGTAAAGAGATCAGGGACAGACTGATGATGAGAAAAGCTTAAAAAAAGAGGAGTATTTAAAGGGACTGTGAGGAGAATCTATTACCGGCGACATAAAGACTCTGTTACCCATGAGCACGCGCTGCAACTGTCATAACACTGCATTCCAGTAACCTCGGAACTGGGAGTGACATCATCTCCGACTTATCGGCGTTCCAGTTGAAGTCGGAAAAAAACATGCCAATCTACCAGGCTATTGTTAGCTGTTGTTAGCACGCCTGCGTTGTTGTTCACAAATATCACATGAAGAATGTGATTATCACTATGGCAGCATTTTTGTAAATATAAGTCTAACAATACTATGTATACAGCTGATCTAGAGCGACACACCCCAGTCAGAAGTGCAAATAAATTGATTATTACAGGAGCTAAATAACTGTTCACACTGGGGGCATCCATCTTTGATTGTTAACTTGGGTATGGCGAGGTTTCACCGAGTTCCCAGTAGGAAATTCCGACTTCGGGGGACGTTCCAGTTGGACTCGGAACTCAAAATTCCTACTTCTGACTACAACTGGAACGCACCAAAAGACGTGTGCAATCCAAAGCGTGTGTTTGTTGTGAAGCAGCTCGGACCTTCCTCAGAACTCTGCATTGCTTTACAACTTCTTTTTCACAACTTACAGGATGCAAAGCGACGAGGTAATGTATCTCTTTCTAGTTACATAGCGGTAGTTTTTGATGTGTGATAACAAGCAATTTTTGGAAAACTTAGTATCGTAGTTTTGCAGCCGGCTATATATCTCTACTTACAGCCCGGTGCTCTAAGACGTGTCCGAATAATATACATTTGCTCTAGTTTTATTTGTCTTGTTCCTGAAGTTGAGTATTCAGGCCAGTCCAGCCCCGTTCGACCCAACTGGAAGGCTAAGGAATAGCATTTATAGATAACCTATTTTGATGCTATAAAACTCACCTTGAAGTGTGTATTTCGATCAGGCATATATCTAAAAGTGAGACTTTTTTGCAATTACTTAGAAACTCCTCACAGTCCCTTTAAGCACCAACATGACTTAAGGTGAGTGGTACCTGCAGCTGATTCTCCAGCTCAGTGTTGGTCAGTGCAGCCTGACTGTAGGCTGAAGTTTTCTCTTGTAACTGTTTCTCCAGTGCAGCTGCACGAGCACTTTTTCTTTTTAACTAAAGCGACACAGAATAAGGACACAGATAATAAGTGCCAAAAATATGTTTAAAAAATAATTTTCTGTACAAAGTACTTGTTTACATCTGCAAGTGAATAAAGAACATTCTATAACCTCATATCTCCCTGTTAATGATTTATTTTTTTTAATAAAACTGCAGTTGGTAACGCTGTATGTTGGTGAGTGGATATAAAAAAACTACAAACACTAATTTCTAATTAGGGCATTCCAATAGTTCACGCCACATTCACTCAGTAGTAGAGCATTTTATATAATTTCCTGAAAAATAGCAACTTGGGAAATAAGTTTGAGCCCCAGAGCTATGATTTATTATTGGAATGACAGTGACTATCACACCTTAACTTCTCTGAGGAATTTTATAATACCTATCAGGAATGCCCAACCTTTGGTTTTTCTTTTTTGGCACTGATACAGATACCAATCATCTGTGGGTATTTTCTTTTAGGATAGATTTTAAGATTCTTTTGCTGGTTTTTAAAGCTCTTAATGGTCTTAGTCCTTCATATTTATCTGATTTGCTTTTGCCGTATGAGTCCATTAGAGCCCCCAGTTCTTCAGGAAGTTCTCTGTTAACAGTTCCCAAAGTCAAAACAAAAACTTACGGTGAGGCAGCTTTTTACTACAATGGCCCCTGCTTATTGAACAGCCTACCTGACGACCTGAGGGCTGCACCTAATGTTAATGTCTCTAAAAACAAACTCAAAACCTACCTCTTTAGTCGAGCTTTTACCTGAATTACCCTTAAGTGTTTTTATTTATTCTAATTACAGGCCACTTTTTAATATTTTAACTTATCTTATTTTTTATCTTTTCTTTTTAAATCTTTTCTATTTTTCCTTATTTTATTTTTTAGTTTTCCTATTTTATTATTTATTTATTTATTATTATAATATATATGTATATTTTAACTTAATTTCAAGTTATTTTTTATTCTTCTTTTTTTTTAATTCATTTTCTTATTTTATTTCATGATATATTTAATTTTATACTTTTAACCTTACCTCCAGTGTTTTCTCATTTTTAAACCTTCAAGATGGCGTTTCCTCAGTACGTACTGGGTACAGCAGTGTGCTTTATTATTGTCTTTATTTATGATGCTTTTTATCAACACTGTGTATGGATTGCTGTGTGGGTGGGTTTGGGTTATAAATCCTTCATTTAATTCATTTGTCTGTTTGTTAAGCACTTTGTGCTACAATCTTTTTGTATGAAAAGTGCTATATAAATAAATTTTGATAGATTGATTGATATGCTTGGTAGATTCTCAGCTTTGAGTGACGGAGGACAATGATTGTCCTGTAGCAGCAACAGAAAAAATAGCACATTTTATTTAAAGCCAACAGTTATAAAGGTGCATTTTAGTTCGATTTCATCATGTTGTTGATGTGCTTACTACTATTTGGATGACATTTTAATTAGCCTGCATACACATTACATCATAATTACACAAAATTCATCCTAATTGTTCCTGCAGAACTCACCACAGTATTAACCACATGCAATCAGATTTGTTGATACATGAAAAAAAACAATTATTTCCATTTCTCAATCATGTCTTCTATGAGTCAGACAGTAATAATGTGTCGCTGATTTATTACTAAATTTTGGTTCATACTGTCATTACATCAGCTAGAGTCCTGTAACAAAATATTACTGCACTGCATTTGCTTTAGTTTTTAACAAATCACCTCTTTTTCTGTGTCAGTGGCTTGGCTGACTTTGTCCAGCAGCTCCGAGTGAAGACTCTGGTAGTGAGAGGCTCTCTGGGCCATGGAGCTCTGCAGGCTGGAGACCTCCTCCTGCGATCTGGCCAGACGTTCTTGGAGCCGCTCAACCAGACCTTTCTGTTTGTTTCGCTCAGCTTCCGTCGACTGCAGCACTCGTAACAGTTGCTGGTATCCTTCACCTGCAGGGACAAGCAGCAGGTCAAAAACCATGTGAAGCATTGATTTGTTAGGATGAATTAATTGAATTGAATTGAATTGATTTATTTCTTTCGGTCACGTCAGCACACTTATACAGCATCACACATTGTCAATAGTTGATCAAATTGTACATGTCCGAAAGGGAAGACGGGAGAAGCAGGGCTTATCTAGTCCCGTCCTCATTTTCTCAATATTTAGTCACCTCTTTTCCACATATTATCAAATTGTTATAAATTCTTATTCCATTTACAGAGTATGACATAATTCTTGACTGTCCTTTAGTGTCCGTATTTGACATATTATGACCAATCCTTTGTTCCACGTAAGGCATAATTCATGACTCTCTTTTTTTTTTTTTTTGTTAATGTTACAGCTTGTTTTCCTTTAAGACCTTTTTCTGAATGACAGGCTAAAAACCCTTTTGTATTTTGAGTAAAAGCACTGCTTAAATATAGAAATGCACAGAAAGGGTCTTCTATACACTAAATCAAGGTTTAGTGCAAAAATTATTCTTACTTTTTGAGGACAAATGCAGCAAAATAAAAAGTCAGGACTCTGATATTTAATCACAGACGAGCCTCACTTTAAGACATAATACATAAACATAAATACACATGCAGGGAAGATACAGTTGGATGGTATACAGTGATTTGTTCACAAGGTGGGTGTACCTGGTTTCAGCTTCAGCAGGTGTGCTGTTCCCGTGTAATCCACTGGGGGTAACACGCAGGGCCTGATGCACAGCGGCCCCACAGCAGCCTAAAGTCACATTACAAATGACATCAGCAAAAGCGTCACACTTTGCACAAGATCATTTGGAAACATAGCGACCTGTTTTAGGCAACTTATGTGGAACCAAGCCTAGTTTTAGAAAACAAGTAAACTGTTCTTGTGTCTATCCCTAAGGTCAGACACTGAGGAACATTAAAAAAGAAATCATGTGACATAGGAACAAAAAGCTCATTGTCAGTTTGTGTAGATGTTCTTCACCTCTCGTAGGTGCAGCAGGGTCAGAACTGCCTCCAGGCTATCCAGCTCGGCCTGGCTCTGCTGAGCCTCTCTGTGACTTTGAGCCACTTTCTGCTCCTGACTGCGGGTCAGAGTCCGCAGCTCCTCCAGCTCTTTCTTCAGAGAGGCCAGCTCTCTGCACTCGGCTCCCTGCTCCTTTAACCTCTCTTCAAGGTGTGATGCTTTTTGTGCGTTCTCATCCAGCTGAGCCTGGAGGCTGACAGCTGTTCGTCTCACCTCCTCCTTCAACCGGCTGGATCACGGGCACAGAGAAACAAGAGGGATAAAATTTGTGAACCAGCAAATGTATGCTGTACATAGGTAGCTGGTACATAGCAGTACATGGTGCCACTGGAGGCAACAACATGCTACAGAAGATTCCTAAAATGGTTTAACTTTTCATCCACAAAGCCCCTTTGTTTAGAGCTTTAGTACGGTTGGGCGTAGGGATTATGCATCTCTTCGACATCAGCGGGTCTGGTAGTCAGAGCAAAGAACAACATTAACTTCACTAAAACTGAACTAAAAATTAGCCATTTTGGCTCCAGTAATGACACTATTGCGAGGAACAAGAGGATGTCTTAACAGAGAAAGAACTTCTCCAGATGGAGTCACAGGTAGGAATAGTGATAGACAACAGTGTTCAGTGTGTACCATATTGTTTGAGTCTGTTCAAGCTTCTCTCTTTCCAGCACAGTGCACTTCATCTCCATTTTCTCTTTTCCTCTGTCGCACTCGATGAGACTTTCTTTTAGTTTAGCCTCACTCTCCATCACCTTTAAGACAAAAATACAACACATTTGGGCTTATGCTCTTGACTGAAATCAGAAACTAAACATCTGATTACATTTTGAAATCAATGAAATGTACCATATTAAGTTTTATAGAAATGGTTTCCTTATATTGTTTGAATGCTTCTTTGAGTTTTTCTGCATTTTGAAGTGCTTGGTTCCTCTGCTGCTCTGCCCTGTACAGGAAAAAGTTCAAAGTAAGTACAAAAAAGAACGGCTCCACAATTTTAGACAGTTCAATTTGCCACCTAAAAATGTTTGACAAATTATTCATGTCAATCCTTGTATTTGCAGTTTGCGTTTTGAGTTGTTACTTTATTATATTAAATGTTAAATTAACTCAAAATTATTTTCAGCTGGTTTCTGTTTAACTGTTTTAAATTATGTAGCTGGAGGCCTCAATCATCTTTCTGGGTGTTCTGCCCCTCTCTTCACTGTATGTTAACCACCCTTATCTTATTTTAATTGTTTAAATGTGCAGAAATGTTTTATCTGTTTGTCCAGCAAAAAGACAGATGATTTACAGTATCAAATCCCAAACAAATGCATCACCGTTTGCATAGCGAGGCCGTGTTGTCGAGCTCTTCTCTGAGTGCACTGAGCTCTGCAGTGAGATTAGCCACAACAATGTCACTGTGTGCTGCTGCTTCCTGACAGCACTCAGCCCTCAGCTCTGCTGCCCTGGAAAACACAGATGGACAGAGGACTCATCGAAAGGATATTAGGGGTGAATCGTGAGTCGAAATGCTTCAGTTTGAGGGACAATGGAAAAAGGCAATTCAATAAAAGTTTGAGCTAAACCTGTCTCAACAGTGAATGGCTACAGACAATATGGTACAACATGATATTTGCACTAAATGACCCTTTGTCGTCTCTGTGATGGTCCGCTGACCCACTAATCAGAGAGTCCCCTTCCGGAGTAACTGTTGTTGGACCCCTTTCTTGGTAGACAAACTTTTATGTGGGCCAAGTAAATAAGATGTCAGAGCAACTGACAACAATGAACTCTAAAAGAGTTTTTGTACTGATAGCATGAATTTTAAGTCATGTATCATTTCTATTCATGTATCATTTCTATTCATGTATCATTTTACTCTTATATCAATCAATTTAGTCATGGACTAATTCATGCAACATCTAGGATGAGTTTGTCCATACATGAAGTTTTCTCTGTGTCTGCAACTATGTAAGCAAGGCAACTGTAAGTCTGGCACCTCGCCAGAAACAGAAAGTCTGAACTTGAGAGGTCTCACAGCGGATCAACTATGGAATGGACATGACGTTGTTGTCTACCTGTTTTGTTACCATATATGTGACATGTATATAAGCGGTGGTTACCTATTGCTCTTTGTCAGACTATCTCTGAACCGGCCGAATAAACAACCAGATAAACCTCCAGTCTTGTAGTGTATCCTTTTGCCTTAGAACTTCTGATAACATGTACTTTAAACCAGAGATAAGGCATCAAACTTGTTTTCCTGGAAAACATATTTAGGAAAATTATTTTAAAAATTGCCTCTTTGACTTCAACGCTGACAAGTTAATTCACCACTCAATACAAGTAAGCCTTCATATAACTGAAGGTAAAGACAAACATTTAAATTGTAATAAGGTACACTCTGCCTTGACAGTTAACTTGTTAATGCTACAGTTGCATGAAAAAGTATGTGAAGCCTTTGGGATTACTTGGATTTCTGCTTCAACTGGTCATAAAATATGTTCTGATCTTCATCTAAGTCACATCACCAGACAAACACCGTCTGCTTAAAATAGTGCTGCACAAAAAAAATATACGTTTTCATGTTTTTATTCGACACAATATGTAAACAGTGACAGTGCAGGGTGGAAAAAGTATGTGAACCTTTGGCTTCTAGTTGACCCTTCTTTGGCAGCAATAACCTAAATCAAACGTTTCCTCTAGTTGTAGATCAGATAATTTTTTGTGAGGTATTAGTTTAAGTAGGCTGTGTTTGTAAATATTCCATCTTAACAGAAATCAGGCTGAATATCTTTCCTGCATCAATACCACAGAAATACCAAAATCATTTTTAACAGGGCACTACACTGCTGTGTCTTCTATCAAAGGGAAAACACTTAAACAGTAGGCTATTTGAACTGAACCATCTTTTAATTTGTTCCACAAATTCACACAGATAGTTATGCTTTACTGGTTACTGTTGTCCAAACGCATTTTTTTCAGATCAGTGATTCCCTTAAGTTATAACCACCCTCACTGTTGAAAAAGTGCTTTTAAAGGTTAATTGAAAGTCATTCAATTCTTTTTTCAATATTATTTGAGCTGCTTTAAATTTTATAAGATCAATAATTTTAAAAACAGTGGGTTTGTGCAGATTGTAATGTGAAAAACATCCAACCCACATCCCCACATCGTTGAAAACAAGTTCTTTGTATATGAACTATGGAGGGACAGCTGACATTAGGTGATATCACCAGAAGCAGATACTGAGAGAAATTCAATTGATTTTGACACGTATGAACAATCTTGTGTTAACCTCACATGCCCATCAATGTTTTTGCTTCATCTGTTCATGAAGGCCCAGTTTCTAAAAAGAGTAAAAAAAATTAAATATTAAAGTGAGTGAGTCATATTGCACGATTGTTTTAGATGTTTTAAAGGAGACATATCATGCTGATGCATGATTTAATACTTACATATAATATAATACATTTGAAAACAAGACCTTACACCCCCTTAATTTTCAAAAAATTAGATATTGTATTTTTTCTGATATCCTAGAACGAGATTTGATGCCTCTGAAAATAGGTCATTGCGAGATGTCCGCGAGATTTCAAACGTTGTGATATCACGAGGTACCTTTCTTTTTATTGGAGTAATCTGATAAAACACTTCTCCTCTGTGATGTCCGTTAGCCACAAAACCGTCACCGAGGAACACATCCAGCAGCAGGGGTATAAAACACCCTAGCTCACACTCACTCATTACCAGCTCTGGCCTGTAGGGGGACTCAATACGCGGTCGCTGCATTGAGCCTGCCAGAAAATACAGTAGAAGAAGAAGGACAGGCTGGCTCAACCCCCGATAGAACTGACCAATCAGAACACAAAGGGCTGTGATGTTGCGAGGTAACTTTAGGTCATCCTTGAGACCAAGCATTTTAACAAGAGCTTGATAATGGCCTAAAATGAGGATTTTGAGAACGCTATTGTGGGGCAATGAAGGAACTAAATGACTTGTACTGAGGGCAGAAATGCTTTACAGGCATCCTAGTCTGGCATAGTGAAAAGGAGAAACAAGCATGATATGTCTCCTTTAAATGGAAGGAGCCTGGTGACAAGAGATCTTGTCTAACCACGTATCAGTAACCATGACAAAGGGTCAAATAACTTTAAAATCTCTAAATAAGGATACAATGAGCATATAATAGCAGTATAAATGGACATAGCAATGTTAAAACACAAACAGATGTAATGTGGTTACTTAAGATCATTGGCTTGAGCCTCCAGCTCTTCTTGAAGTAGACGAATCTGCTCGCTCATGACTGCTGTACTGCTTTGAAGCCTGACCCTCGAGCCCCTGAGGCCAGCCTAAAGATTAAAAACAAAAATGTCTTCTATGTCACATTGCATTTGAGCTTACATAACAGATTTTATGAATATTTCTTTTTTCAAAATATTTAGAAGGAAAAAGAAATCTTTTTTCAAGTGTTAACACCAAAACCCAGAACACAGACCACACACTGTTCCTATTTTAAGCACAAGGCGATGAATAAGACAGTTTCTAAACAGTCTGATCAGAAGTTAGACGTGTTTTGGATGATTGAAATACCTGGGACCTAAATGAGGCCAATTCATTCTGTATAGCATCGAGGTCACCGATGAGCTGCTCATCCTGTAAGCTCAGACCGGCGTTCTCCTGACGCTGATAGCCTGATTTCTTACGTGCAGAAAAAGACTCCATCTTTACTGTCCTGGCTTCAGCTGAGCCTGACTGATAAGGGAGAGGAGACATAGGTGTAAGGGCTTTGAGAGAGCAGCGTATTCTGATGTTAGCCATGTTAAACAAGACACATCTGACAGAAAAGGCCATCTATTCATTCTTTTAAAAAATAAGACAGAAAAAAAGAAACAACTTTAAACTGTGTGTCTTCATGTAACTGCTCTATGTGTTTGGATAAATGCATGGGATGGCTGTTAGTTTGTATCACTGTGGGTGAAATGTACATATGAGGCTGTGACATCTGCTGCATCTAATTCTCCTGGCAGTTTTTCCTCTTAGCATACAAACAAAATCACAGCCCCACAGTCATGTTGAAAGTCTCAAATCATGCCTAGGCCAGCATCTCCCCCAAGTTTCTCCTAACGGGTGCTGGCAAGGGGTGCTTGAGGTATACTACGAACCCAATCAATCAGATTTTACTAGTACAGCATCTTTCTTATTAAATAATGTAAAGTGATATACAAACAAAATAAAAGATTGTCTAAAGGAAAACATGAAAATGCATGGCCCCACTCACCTAACACACAAAATTGATAAACAAGAGGTATAAAATTTCATAAATAAGGAACTAAGTAAAAAAAAGGCACTGATGACCTTATTTTCTTAGAAGAAAACAGAAAGAGTTTGTTATTTTATTTGGAGCAACGGAAGGTTTCCAGTTAGTTTTGATGTTATTTGGGGTTTGTGGCCTGAAAAGTTTGACAACTCCAAAATTGTACTAGTCATAGGGGAAGATGCAACTTGGAACAAAAGTTAAAATAAATAAATAAATAAACATAATTTTAGACAATAAATTTTTTAGATGCTATTTTTCTCAAACATTGAGACCTGTGTTTTTTTTCTGTGTATTTCTTACCATTGAAAACCCTATCAAATATTTGTTGATTGATAATGCATGACAAATTAACCCTGCCAGAGAGGGATAGACACAGGAGAGTACACACCTCCTCGTACACAGCAAACTTAATGCTGACTGTATAAAGTTACTGTTTTGTTTGTTCATGTTTGTTTGGTGATCAGATTTCTAGAGTAATCCTGAAACAGCCAATGTGCCATCTATAACCTAAGACTTCCAACCTGTGAAAAAACTTTTTTATGGCCTTAATTTTAAATTCAAATATAAGACCTTTATTATTTGGTAGGAACTCTTCTGGATTACAAAAGACACTACACATTAAAAAGCATTAGAAGTAGTGGTGTGCGATATGACGATATTAAATTGTTAAGGATTATAACATTGTGATGATCTCCTAAAGCAGAAAGATCATCAGATCTTCTGTGTGGGCACAGAGACTTTGACGCTCACCAGACTAACCAATCGTAGCACATTACGTGCAGTGCATCGTGGGATCTCCTGTTTGGTTGTGTAGCGTGAAGCCATGGCGGAAAGAGAAAAGGAGATAAAAGCTTAAAGCTTATCTAACATTGCAGTTAGATAACATTTGTTCTAAATTGTTGCACTTTAAGAGATAACCAGTTACTTAAGTTTGCATTTATATTTGACCCTTTTCAATAAGCTATTTGGTGTGTTTAGTTTTTAGCTTTCAAAAGTGCACTTTATTGTTGTTCATTACCTTTTGTTTACATTTATTGCACATTTTCACAAAAACTGCACTGTTTAAATTAAAACCTGTTCAGAAAGTTTCCTTGGCACAAATTGTCATTTTTTTTTCTTTTAGGGTTTTACATGTTTTATATGTTAAACATGGTGAAAAAGTGGTCAAACATGCAAATTAGTCCAGAAAAAATCAAAGTAAAAAAGAATCGTGATAAAATCGTGATCGTGATTTTATTCTTAAAAAATCGTGATATGATATTTTTGCCATATCGCCCACTCCTAGTTAGAAGCTGTTCTTTTTATCTTTGACACATTGACAAAAAAAAAATACATGTTTCTGAATTAATGTCCATGTCACAGCAGAGATAAACAACTTTGACCATTCAGTAAAACAAAAAAAATTGTGTCTAACACATGGATGATCAAAATCCAGCCAGGAAGCCACATGCCCCACTCCCTTTCACTCAATGCAGCTGTTAAGTGTATGTCAAATAATATACATTGTGAAAACATAAATATGAAGACAAAATCTGCTGTGAAAAATAAATATCAGAATATTCATCTTTGTTCACTGAAATATTATTATCATTAGAATAATTCATTCTTCCTACAACCCTGGGTGATGAAACTACCCGAATCATGCCTGTTTCTGTATTAAAAACAAAAGAAGGACAAGGAATCAGGTTCTTTTGTCACAGCAGTATGAGGAAATTTCCCTGATTATGAGGATGAGTTCGTAATTCCTGAGAAAATGTGTGTATGTTTATTTTTGGTGTTTTGTTGTCAAGGCCCCTGTTGATTCTGGACCCTTATAATTGTCCTAACTTCCCCTTCATGTCATCCGGCCTGTGCACCCCTGACTGTCCTGCTTCAAACAGACTGACAGAGGAGCATCATTGACTGACTGTGAGATGTATGGAAGGGAATGAATGAGGACTAACATGTAACTGATAACAGAATAAAGCTGTAGTTGTAGTTGACTTACCTCAGCTCAGTCTCAGGTTGCGCAAACTGAGCTCAGACTCCTTAAACTGTCCTCTTTTTCCGTCCATCTCTTCTCATCTCTAATATCAGACGAATGAAGGACATGTTATCTGTTGAGCTTACTCACTAACCAACACTGAAGCTCCTCGCGCCATGTTTCCATCTCGTGTGAACATTCAAAGAATAAATTTGTCGACATCAAACTTGTTGGCATCCCTTTACTTTAGTTAAAGCAGCTAGCTCGCGTGGCTACATTTGCTAATGTAAACAAAGATGCTCTGCGTATCAACAGGCTGTTCGCCGCTCAACGTCTGAACATTACCGCCGAAAAATACCTCATAAGGTGGAGCAGACATCTACGGGTTTAATTGTTTACATGTTCTGACTTCTTCACGAACAAATGTCTCTGTATTTTCATTCGGTTTGCCTGTCGGGAAACTTTTGAGACGCTCGGAAAGCCAAGACAACAGGATTTGTAATTTCGCCCCGCCCACTTTTAAAGAAGACGTTTTATGATTGGCCGAAATGAAGATATCGTGACATGATTGGTTGGAATGTTGTCAATGGCAGACGGCGCAAATAGTGGCGCGTGCGCTGAAACCTGGAACTGTCACATGCAACGGTCGCTCCCATGAGTGAAAACGGTAGTAGACATTTACTTATGTGGTCGTTACAGCTGAGCTCAAATACCTTGTTCAGTATATTTAGAAATTAAATTAATGATTCATATAACCATTATCTAAGGGAAATGTCACATCCATTCAAGCACATGGCGATGTCAGGACCCATCAGCAAATTCTGATAACTACATAAAGGGGGTAATAAAGTTAGAGGGGACAGCCCTACTAACAATTTCTCGTTCCCAGAATGTTCTCGGAACAAAAGCTCTAACTTGCAATGACGTTCCCGGAAGGTTATGTTTTGGTTGTGATTTTGGTTGCCCCTTAGGTCCCTATGGAAAGTTTTTTTTACGTTCTCTAGACGTCTCATATACTTTATTGTCCCCGTGGGGAAATGTGTCATGGACTCCCTGCTGGTTCTGCAGTCATAAAAGAGCTGCACAAATCACATAACACAAACACCACAGTCACAACACGTCACAATCACATCCAGAACATCCCTATTGTACAGCACCAATAATTTAAATAAACACATTAAACCAGTGTGAAGGCCAAGGAGCCAAGAGAGATTAAAATGACATCAGAGCTCTGATGTAACTCCCTACTAAAAAGTTTTCGTTCCCAGAATTTTCTGGGAACAAAAGCTCTAAGTTGCAATGACGTTCCCGGAAGGTTATGTTTTGGTTGTGATTTTGGTTGCCCCTTGGTTCCCTATGGAAAGTTTTTTTTACGTTCTCTAGACGTTAGGTGTTGGTTAGATGTTTGGTTCCTTTAACGTTCCCCCCTATGTTATAACTTTGTTTAGAACCTTCCCCTAACCTTTGGGGAATGTTACTTTTTGGTTACCTTTTGTTATATAAAAACTCCCCCACAACCTTTAATTATTATTCTTGTATTAATGCCTATAATAATAAATTGATTAACTTTACCTAACTGTACATGAGCACATTGTAAGTAATGAACGAGCAGGCAAATGTGATAGGACACTTTTTTATTTCAATATGAAATACAAACAACAAAATGAAAAAAATACAATTACAATTTAAAGCAATTGAAAAATAGGTTTGTTATACAATAAAAAATATGTGCAAAAATGTCTCGGTTGAGACCAAAAATAAACTAGAAAAGCACTCGGAGAGCGCAGACCTCCGACAGCGCCACAGTCAGTTCTGTTCAGTTTATTTTGAAGAAGAAAACAGTTGAAAATAAAAACAGTCAAATCAGGGGTACATCATGCCACAATTGCTCATAAGTACTAAATAAAGCATTTAATTTGTCCGAAAAGAAGTAGGAAGAAGCAAAAGCTTTTCATGTCCTGTCCCCACTTACTCTCCCTCTATATGAACCAAAATATGTTCAGTACCCCAAACCCCCCTTCACTCACCACTCACTCATCCACCCATGCATTCATTCATAGGTGTGGCGAATTACAGGTGTGGAGTATATGCTGACTGGTTATTAGAAGCTCCACTTCCAAAACAAATCACATTCATAAGCACGTATACCCGTCTGCATTTACATATTATACTCATATACATAGACACGTACATGTCTATGTATGTCATACATGTCATACAAATACATGTCACGTCATACAAATATTGTCATACAAATATTGATAATATAGGGGCCTCTGAAAACTGTTATATTATCAATATTTTTTTTTACATATCGGTGTTATCAGTGTTTTAACTTCCTCCTGTAGGTCTTTAAAGATGTCATTCTTAGTGGCATACAAAGTAAAAACACCAAGCATTCTTTTTTGACATGTAATAACAATAAGACATTTTAAATGGAAGCATCTTTCTCGGCACTAAAGGCCTCTGGCATTGCAAAGTTATATGAAATACAGTACATAACAAAATAAGAAAACAATCACAATATATAAATAATCTATGATAAAACAACTTTATCAGATAAAAAGACAGAAAATGCCTTATCAATGTTGTTTCATCAGTTTATTTTATAAATGCTTAGTTTGAGAAACTGCAGAGCTGGCTTAGGATAGAGCACCATCTGACATCTTTCCATGAGGTCCAGAATTTCTGGCAGCACCCTTGGCTACATACAGCAGTAAATGTCTCATCTGATGGAAAGGGGTTTGACTGAAAATTGAGGGAGCAAAATACAGTTTAATAGTTTTTATACAAAAGATGTGTGTGAAAGCCTTCTCAAAAAAACAAGGGCACAAGCAGTCAGCTTGAGGACTGTCCCCTGATGAATTTATTGGGATATGCCCACACCGTCTCTGGTTGTCTATCCTTCTATCAGCCCTTCAAGTGGCTGGTGGGAGACCAGAGTGTCCCCCTCCCCCTGACCAATGTCAGCTGCTTAGGCTGCAGCCCCCATGACCATGAAAAGGACAAACATTTAAGATCAATGATTGGCAACTTTGATGACTAAGAAGTGCTGATGAAACCTCTTTTCACCTTTTTAGGGCCAAATTATTATGAGTTGTTACATACTTTAATTTGGAGGAAAAGATTAAAGTACAAAAACATTCTATATATTTAGAAACATTGAAATAATTAGGCAATTGCACATAACATTTAATAAATTAGGCCAATTTGATTTTTATTGAAAATAAACAATGCATTGAAAAGTTTTTGAAGCACAAGCATTTTTTGTGTAAAAATAGTATTTACTTACACCTCAAACTGTATCTTAAATATTACTTTAACAGATTTAGAAGCAAGCACAGAAATGTAAGTTCTATAATTACTTACAACATACACACATGGACAAACTTGTTGGTACCCTTCATTTAATGAAAGAAAAACCCACATGGTCACTGAAATAACTTGAAAATAACAAAAGTAATAATAAATAAAAATGTACTGAAAATCAGCTAATGAAAATCAGACAATGATTTTAAATTTTGGTTCAGCAGAAATATTTTAAAAAACAAAATAATGAAACTGGCTTGGACAAAAATGATGGTACCCCTACAAAGGATTGAAAATGGTGTGACCATAGGGACATGTTAAACTAAGGTGTGCCCTGTAATTATCATCACAGGTGTCTTCAAGCCTGTAATCAGTCAGTCTGCCTATTTAAAGGCTAAAAAGTGGTCACTGTGCTGTTTGGTATCATGGTGTGTACCACACTGAACATGGACCACAGAAAGCTAAAGAGAGAGCTGTCTCAGAAGATTAGAAATAAAATTATAGACAAGCATGTTAAAGGTAAAGGCTATGAGACCATCTCCAAGCAGCTTGATGTTCCTGTGACTACAGCTGCACAGATTATTCAGAAGTTTAAGGTCCACAGGTCTGTAGCCAACCTCCCCGGATGTGGCTGCAGGAGGAAAATGGATGACAAACTGAAGAGACGGAGAATACGAATGGAAACCAAAGAGCCCAGAACAACTTCAGAGATTAGAGAACTCCAAGGTCACGGTACATCAGAGCCAGATCACACCATCTGTCACTGTTTGAGCCACAGTGGACTTAATGGAGGACATCAATGAACACACAGCTAAAAACACCCAAGAATGGCTCAGAACAAAACACTGGACTATTCTGAAGTGGCCTTCTATGATCCCTGATCTAAATCCTGTTGAACATTTGTGGAAGGAGCTGAAACATGCAGTCTGGAGAAGACACCCTTCAAACTTGAGACAGCTGGAGCAGTTTGCTCATGAGGAGTGGGCCAACATACCGGTGGACAGGTGCAGAAGTCTCACTGAAAGTTACAGAAATCACCTGATTACAGCGATTGACTCAAAAGGTTGTACAACAACACATTGAGTTAAGGGTACCATCATTTGTTTCCAGGCCAGTTTCATTAGCTTTAAAAAAAAATAATTCTCTTGGACTGCAATTCAAAAGCAAAGTCTGATTTTCATTAGTTGATTTTCAGTAAATTTTTATTTATTATTACTTTTGTCAGTTTCAGCTTATGGGTGGGTTTTTCTCTCTTTAATGGAAGGGTACCAACAATTTTGTCCACGCCTGTATATACCAGGAGTCCGAGGCTGAATAAAAATAGTTCTATTACATATCCTAATTCGTGTTTGGCTTATTGCCTTCTCAGGTTAAATGACATGTTTACAATTTATTGATTTTTGGAGATGGCAAGGTGATGCACTGAAAAAATCGGAGGGGCTACATGAGGCTCCTGGACAGCCCACACCTGAGTTTAGGAGATGGACAGGTACATGGGTGGACTTGGGTGAAAAATCACTAGAGCACATGAGACTTAGACAATGGTCACACTATATACAAAAAAGCTAGCATGGGATTTGTTCAGCAGGCGCTTATTACACAAATAATTACAGACAATGAAAATGATTTGGATTGGGGCTGCACAATATGAAAAAGACACATGCAGTTAAAAAATCACTCCATGTCTCCTGTTGAATTCCATATGAAACATCATTTTGAAGCAACTTAAGAAATAGTCAACAGTTTAAAATATCACCTTTTATTTCTCTTTTTTCTAAACAGGTTCAGAAGTAACACGTCAACCTATTTCATGATGTATAAAAATGTAATAAGGAGAATCTCAAGAAGACAAAGCAGTCGTCGTTAAATGTGTTCTTTGGCTACAGAAGCCTGCTGAAAGCCAGTGACAGAAACATGTCGACTGAAACTGGCTGAACAGAAGAGAGAAGCTTCATATGCAATAACTACATCCAAACAATGAAGAGGTATCAATGTCAAAACAGGTCAGTCCATCTGAACAGAAAGAGACACATCCCATGACAGAGAAAGCCATAAACACAGAATATTTACCTCTTGCAGTTACACACAACATATTAGTTTTCCAGTGGTTGGTTTCTGACTGAGTTTGAACAAGCAAGTGTAGCAGGAAAAAATAGCCTACAATTTTGCTCACAGAAAAAAAAACATGCACAAAGCCTAAAAATTGGGCAAAAGCAAAGTAAAAGAAAAAAAATGCAGCATTACACATAAAAATACTGACCAACAACAGTGAGAGAATAACTTAAAACTTCCTGTCAAGCTGCACATGCTTGCTTTATAATACAGTGAAGTTTCTGGGCATCTCCTGAGTGTGCACACTACATGACTGTAAAAGAAAAAAGTCCAAGTGCATCTTTGAATCGATTTGCTTTTTCACCTAAAACATGAAAAATAAAAATACAGCTGAGCTTAACAGTCACATAAAATGCTGGGACTTCCCACTGTAAAGCCATACGGTCAAAGAACATGACCAAACAACATTATCCTGGACTTAACTTGCATAGGCAGGAAAGAAAATCTTAGCAAAAGATATACAAGATGGGTACATAACAAAATAACACTTTATTTGATGACGTACTATCAGATAAAGTTAAACTAAACAGGTCCTTTAAGAGATTAACAATCATTTTATCCATCACACACTAATATGCTGGGGCATTTTCTCTTTAGTATGGGCTTTGGGGCATTTAACCATTGATACTACAAACCTTCTGGAGGAGTTATTTTAATAATACTACAAAAGTTTTAACAAAATTATGACCAAAGTAAAATATTATCTTATAAAAGGAACTTTATCTGTAATGAAAATGCTGCCACATCCAAACTCAAGCACTCAGATAATCAGTTTAAAAATGAGATGACAGCCTGACGGATTTTTGATATGTGCAAACAAAATAAGAAACTTAAAGACATCTGCCCTGCTAAACAGAAAAAAAGGCATATAGAAAGCAGGTAGGAGGGAAAATGTGATTAATGTAGTACACTTCTATATAAAATAAACATTTGCAGCAGCACATCTCTTGTTTTCTCTTCTCCTAAACTGCTCACAAATGAGCAATCTTTCAAAAACACAAATGACGGATACGACTGTCTGAGACAATGAGAAGGAGGGGAAGTGGTTCTCAAATGACAAATAGTTGAAAATAAAGAAAATTAATGTCTTCCAAAACATGCGACTG
Source organism: Scarus forsteni (assembly GCA_036419115.1). Classification (NCBI taxonomy): domain Eukaryota; kingdom Metazoa; phylum Chordata; class Actinopteri; order Labriformes; family Labridae; genus Scarus; species Scarus forsteni. The sequence goes on from JAZDUH010000271.1 coordinate 4,861,150, forward strand.
TTGAGTGCATGATTTGAAGCTGAAGAACATGACCCCTCTTTCTCTTATCCTCCATAATATACGCATTCAATGCCTGATCAGCTACATTGTTTCAAAAACGTTCAGCTTCTTACTTGAATGTTCTGGTGAAGAAAAGTACATCGCTGGCTTTAAAATAAAGCACATTACCAAGTCACTGAAAGCCTCCAGGTGTGGTGCAGTGATCTATCTTTTACCTCTAAGAAAGGGAGATTTTGTAACATTTGTTGCAAATGCAAAGAAGCAGGAATACAGAAATATGAAGAACGACAGCGCTTGGTCTTTATAAATGAACTGAAATCTTTGAATGTATAAAAAGACTAAATTACATGACTTGATTTCTTACACTGCACTTTCCTGACAGGCTTTAACAGTGAGATTATCAGGCAGAAGTTGCTCCTGTCTAAACAAAACAAAGGCATAATCAGTTAATGCTCTGAATACATGTTGTGTAATATGTTTCAGCACAGCAATAAACCGTCTGTAGTCGCTGGTTACAAATCTGCAGTGATGTTTGCCGATCTAGGACGCGGTGACTCCTTCCCACTCCACCAAGTACTGCACCTTGCCATCAAGGGTGACTCGCCGCGCCAAGACTTTATACTTCTCCCCGCAAGCCAGCCTCCCTGCTGCTCCAAAGTAGCTGCTGATGGAGCTCTTGAGGTGGGAGAGCTGGCTGTTGGGGTCCATGCCATGGACTATGTCTGTAGAGTGAAGCCCGGGGAGAGGGCTCAGCACCTCTGTAGCTGCTGCGTCTGCGTCTGGGTCTGGGTCTGCATGGGAGGGAGGAGGGATCTCTGGGTTTGGAGGCCGAAGGGCCCTTCGTGGTCGTCCTCGTTTCCTTTTCAAGGGTGGAGCAGAAACAGGTATGGTGCTGGCTGTAGTGCGCGTCTTGCTGGAGCTACAGAGGCTGGAGAGAGTTTGATTGAGGGGGAAAGGGATGAGGAATTGTTTATTCAATGGAAATTAAAAAACAGGCAGAAAAAAATGATATGATTCTTGATATATTTCAAGAATGACATACAGCATTTATAGTATATCTGAAAACAGTAGAGGAACAAAGTGCACTAATAAGATGACTAATTTTCTCTGCAATTTAGCATCATATTCACAGCATCTTACAAAGACTGCGATGAAACAGCATCCATGTTTTCATTTTTAAAGCAAATTCACATTAAAAGGTGCTGTGAGGAGAATCTATTACCGGCAACATAAAGACTCTGCTACCCATGAGCACGCGCTGCGACTGTCGTGATGCTGCGTTCCAGTAACCTCAGAACTGGGAGTGACACTCCGACTTATCGGCGTTCCAGTTGAAGTCGGAAAAAAACATGTCGATCTACCAGGCTATTGTTAGCTGCTGTTAGCACGCCCTGCGTTGTTGTTCACAAACATCACATGAAGAATGTGATTATCACTATGGCAGCATTTTTGTAAATATACGTCTAACAATACGATGTATACAGCTGATCTAGAGCGACACACCCCAGTCAGCAGTGCAAATAAATTGATTATTACAGGAGCTAAATAACTGTTCACACTGGGGGCATCCATCTTCCATTGTCAACTCGGGGGTGGCGAGGTTTCACCAAGTTCCCAGTAGGAAATTCCGACTTCGGGGGTCGTTCCAGCTGCAGTCTCCTACTCTGAACTCAGAAATTCCTACTTCTGACTACAACTGGAACGCACCAAAAAACGTGACCGAAGCTAAAGCGTGTGTTTGTTGTGATGCAAAAGACTGCAGCTTGTACCTTCCTCAGAACTCTGCATTGCTTTACAACTTCTTTTTTCAGCAACTTACAGGATGCAAAGCAACGAGGTAACGTATCTCTTTCTAGTTACATAGCGGTAGTTTTTGATGTGTGACAACAAGAAATTTTTGGAAAACTTATTATCGTGGTTTCGTAGCCGGCTATATAGCACTACTTACAGCCCGGTGCTCTAAGACGTGTCCGAATAAAATAAATTTGCTCTAGTTTTAATTGTCTTGTTCCCGAAGCTGAGTATCCAGGCCAGTCCAGCTCTGTGACCCGACCGCGAAGCTAAGGAATAGCATTTATAGATAACCTATTTTGATGCTATAAAACTCATCTTAAAGTGTGTATTTCAATCAGGCATATATCTAAAAGTGAGACTTTTTTGTAATTACTTAGAAACTCCTCACAGTCCCTTTAAAACAACTGTAAAAGTAAATAGCTGTTAGAAATACACTTCCAGCCATCAAAATACAATTTGGAAACAGCTTGCACTATACATTTTTTTAGCTTCACAATGCAGAAAAAAACGCATCACGCCAAAAAAAAAAAGAAAACCTAACAAAAGAACAGGACATTCTCCTAACCAGCTGCCCTCAGTATACCCTTAGCCTTCCCTGACATGTGACAGATCTGTCAAGACTTGGCTGTCTGAGCATTCTTTAATAATAAGAAAACAAAGTGGCCTCAGTAAGTTGAACAAAAACAGAAAGGATTCATTTAAACCTAGGAATTAAGAGGTTGTTGGTGGCAGCAAAATACAAACTGAAGGTTCCAGCAAGATTTTATGGGCCTACATTTATGTAATTCATATCATTGTTATCAGTAATTTCACACAGAAAATAAATCATAGCTTTGTGATATTACAGTACAGAAGGACCTGTCAAGATACCAAACACCAGTTACAGGCTTTGCAAACACTCAGACTGTTGAATAAACTGCTGCACTGGTCAAAGTGGCAAAAAATGACAGCGGAGTAACTAATGTGAGGAAGAGGTGAGTGTGCGATTACAAAGCAGAAATACCTTGACTGTCTTGAAATACTAGTTGAGGTAGTTTCTGTGGTGCTGAGGGCTCCTATAGACTCCACATCTGAGGACAGCAGAGACTTCTCACTCCTGGTAAAAGAAATAAAAGAGGGATAATAGGCAATAAAATAATCAGTGAATCAATCAGGCCAGCAATCACTGTTTGACCTCACACGGTGCTGTAGTGATAACAGTTCAGGACTAAACTTGTGCTGTACATTTGTTTACTCACTTGATGGTAGAAACATGATCCAAAGTGTTTGCCTCCAGTGCTGAAGGTTTTTTTGTTTCCTGTTTAAGAAAATAAATTTCACATCTTAGCTGGTTTCCTTTTAATGCAGTACTTTAAAATCATATTTCTAACCAAAAAAATGTACATTTATACAATTCTGAGCACAGATCACTCAACAATGATGCCCGCTCAAGGCTCACGCCCGAAGAGGCACACATGTACACACCTGCGATAAGTGTTCAGTGGAGCGTTGTGGTTTAGCTTCTTGCTTCCTCTTCTTCTTCTCTGTGCCGTTGGTTAATTTACTGCAAGCTCTACAGCAACAATAACAAAAACATTTTAAAAAAAAGTCTCAAATTATGAAACAGAAAAAAGCAGAAACAACTTGCTACCTTTCTGCATGTACTTTGCCTTGTATTTCACTTGTTCTGTTTTACTGTTCAAGGATATCTATGATCACCACTTTCTTTATGTATTTTTCTGGGGGCCATACAAACCATGCATGTCAAGAACACTTAATGAGAGCTCTGTCATAGGTTTCCACCCTACCTTAAGCCAGACAGAGCCTTATTGGACTTGCATCCTTTAATGGTGATCTCATGTGAAGCTCTCTCCATCACTCTGCTGCTCGGCTCCTCACAGTTGGGAGGGGCCGGAGGGAAACGGATCCTCAGACCAAACAAGTGCTTCTTTTTCTTCACCTCCTTCCCTGACATAAACCTTGTGACACAGAAAGAGTGTCAGGTGTAGGGAGTCCCAGACAGGCTGGAGTGTAAACTGGGGACACGGATGAATACAAACCAACGAAAGGGTAACTCA